>JAZHEH010003137.1:0-1200000 GCA_036589455.1 Ateles fusciceps
TTTATTCCTTTTAATGCCTGTTATCCTTAAGTTTACTCATTTTGAAATAATGTATTTATTTTAGTTTTTATTTTTTATCTTTTTTACATGGTACAGTTTAAGAAACAATTTTACTTTGAAGTAACCTTTCTGTATGTTTTATATACAAATATGGGTCTTTTAGTATAATCTTATAGTCTTTGTCTTCTCACTGACTTTCCAATTTATTTACATTGAATGTACTAATCTTTTTGAGTTTAGCTCTACAATTTTCTTTTTGGTAACTATTTCTCAAACCTGCTTTCTTAAAAAATTTATTCCTGTTTGCTTTCCATTGGTAGATTAGTTTATATTTTTCCACTTTGTTTACTATTTATTTGGAATTCATTTATTATTGTACTTTCTATTAGTGGCTATGCTAGAGGCTATTAAAAACACATTTGACTTATTAATATAATACTAATTTGTACTTTTATTCTTCTTTCCTTCTCCCAGACAATGCAAAGATCTTAGAACACTTTAAAATCAATGTATCTCTGTATGAATCTCTATTTCATTCACATATATGGATGTCTATGTGTATTTGAATATGTATCTATATATCTGTACATGATTATTTTTCTTAAATTCTGCTGTATAAAAATTTCCTCATTTTACTTTCACTCTTATTTTCACTGGGTATGGAATGAAAAATTGGTAGGTATTTTTTTTTTCTGCGCGTTTGATATGGTTTGGCTCTGAGTCCACATGCAAATCTCACCTTGAATTGTAATTCCGGTCATCCCCCACACGTCAAGGGAAGGACCAGGTGGAGGTAATTGAGCAGGTGTGGCTAATTGACCAGGTGGAGGTCATTGAATCATGGGGGTGATTTTTCCCAACGCTGTTCTCATGATAATTAGTGAGTCTCACGAGATCTGATGGTTACATAAGCGTCTGGCATTTCCGCTGCTTGCACTCATTCTCTTTCCTGCTTCCCTGTGAAGAGGTACCTTCTGCCATGACTGTAAGTTTTTCTGAGGACCCCCAGGTCATGTGGAACTGTGAGTTAATTAAACCTCTTTCCTTCATAAATTACCCTGTCTTGGGCAGTTCTTTATAGCAGCATGAAAATGAACTGATAGAACATTGAAAATATTAATTTATTTTCCTTGGTTCCATTGTTTCTGTTAAGAAATGAGCTTTAAAGAAAATTTAGCTGTTTGTTGTTTGTATTCTTCCATTTTACTGTGCAGTATCTTTGTGAAGATTTCTGTAGTGTTCTTTGGGAATAATTGGATGTTTGAATCAGTAAAGTGATGTCTTTAATTGGCTTTGGAAATCTCTTGCTTAATACTGCCTGTGTTCCATATACTTCTCTTTCTAAAGTTCTAAGTACACGTATGTTGGAACTTCGCAGTGTGTCCAATATGTCTCTTACCCATTCTTGTTTTTGTCTCTCCACTATGCTTAATTCTCAATATTTTCTGACATAACTTAGTTTTCCAATTATCTCTTCAGCGGTGTCTAATTTACTGTTAAACACATCTCATTTTAAAATTTTAGCTCTTGTATTTGTAAATTAGAGATTTTTGGTTTTTTTAAAGCTGCAAAGTAATTTTCATAGTTTTGTTTTCTACTAAAACTTTGTTCAAATTCTTGAATTAAACAAGCAGTTCTTTAAAAGTCTAATAATTATAATATATTCAGTCTCCCTTTAAATCTGCTATTATTAGTTTTTAAATATTAAATGTTTATAAAATTTACTGTTACTTTCCCTTTATGTTATCTCATTTTCATGTTTGTTGAGTATTATACTTGAAAATTGTTTATGGACATAATCTGAGGCCTAGAATGATGTTTTCTTCTTAAGAAGATTTTATTGGTGGCCTCTCCTCCATAGTTTCCAGTTTTTTCACTTGTCCTTAACAGGAGAGTTCATATTATTTAGTCCTCTGTTACAGAAAATGCACCGAATTTTATCCTTTTAAAATATTGACATCTGTTTGTGTCCACTTTCTACAATTACCCTAAGCTCAGCTGTTTCTTGAAAACTCCAATAATGATCAAATGAAGTGATTCAGTGATTTCCTTTGTACATTATTTAGATGTTCTAAAATGTATTCTTTCAGGTCCAGAAATAATATTGCTTTATCATTGTTAAACTAAATTTTAAATGTATTCACCAAGGACTATTTTCATTTGAAATTAATTGATACTGAGTTCTGTATGATAGCTCTCGGCAATGTTTGTTGAAGCCATTTTTAGGGGTGTGCTATTGAGGACATATAATAAAACTAAAGATGTTTCTATTCCTGTTAGCTGGTATACATAATTTATCTAAAAACTTAGCTGAGGGTTTCTGGCTTTCTAACGTCTATACTAGGGAGGTTATATGTGATAGTGGCAAAAAAAAAAAAAAAAAAGTGTTGTGGCCAGGCACAGTGGTTCACACCTGTAATCCCAGGCACTTTGGGAGGCCGAGGTGGGAGGATCATGAGGTCAGGAGATCAAGACCATCCTGGCCATGGTGAAACCCTGTCTGTACTAAAATAAAAAAACAATTAGCCAGGCATGGTGGCACACCTGTAGTCCCAGCTCCTCAGGAGGCTGAGGGAGGGGAATCACTTGAATACAACAGACGGAAGTTGCAGTGAGCCGAGATCGTGCCACTGCACTCCAGCCTGGGGAAAGAGCAAGACTCTGTCTCCAAAAAGAAAAAAGAGGGGGTCTTGTATCAAAAATGTTTTGAAGTCATGACTTAGCCTCTCATTAGCTGTGTTACATTGGACATGTTCATTATCCTTTTTAAGCCTCAGTTTTCTAGGTGGTTAAATGGGAATGGACAGTGGCTACTTCATGAAATTTACATGATGATAAAATATGCATATAAAGTGCTTAAAATACTGCCTAGCACTCTTTAAATACTCAGTAGATCTTACCTGTTCATTTTATTTTAATGATAGGACCTTATTACTTGCTATTTAAGCATGGAGATTGATTGAGACAGATCTCATTCTCTCTGGCTTTGATAATTTAGCTAGTACTTACGTAAACACATTTCTATAAAGCTTAGAGCAACCTCTAGCTCAAGCTGTACCTCAGTATAATTTTCACAAGAATTACTTTCAAGATCTGACTTCCTGACTGTGTATATGTACAATTGTTCTGGAACCCAATTTAGAGCTGAAATTTATGCATATTTCATTTGATATTATGTCTATCCTTGATTCTTTTATCTATTACAAAAGTTACCATGTTTGTCCACAAATAACAATGTGTTCATTCAGGTCATTGATAAAAAAATGTTAGATGTAGTGGAACCAAGGTGATACTGCCGTATGTTATATGTAACATAATCTGGCTTGAAAATCTTAATATACTTTTAACAAAAACAAGCAAATTTAATGTGGCATGAGCCATTGCTCTGGTGGTTCGTCAGATCATTATAGCCTTTTCTAAGGGTGAATGAACTTTCATGTTTACTGATTCCTCCAGATATTTCCTGGGTATCAAGTCATTGGGTTTACTTGTAGTTTGTATAATCTGAAGACTGGGGCATCATTTGACTATTTGCAAAATTTTGATGCTCTAGAATTTTGCTAGATTTTTCCACAGGTTATTGCTATAAGATTCTGCTTACACAACCCACAGTATGATCATTGGTTGCTGAGATAATTGCACTTATTAAGAGGAATCATGCGGGGTTTTCTTGGTACACATTCATAGATAACCTCAAGCTCAGCTCCCTTTTTAAAAATAGCCAATATTTACACTATGGTTTTTAATTGCTAAAAATAGTGCATATTTTTTGAGATCCATTTTTCTTGATACTATAACATAAATTTTTGACTAAAGAAGATGACATTATCTTCCTCCCACCATTTGTCATGAAAGAAATCATTTTTGATGGGAGGAAATGATAGGTTTGGTGTGTCTTTCAACAAACTAATATTTTTCAGTTTAATAGAGCAGTTGTGTCATAACTCTTCCCATGACAGCCAGGTAGAATTAGATGCATTAAAAATCATCAGAAGAAAGTTAAGATTACAATATAAAATGTTTAAATATGTATTAAAACATGAAATGTGTACATTATAAAGGACTAAGTCAAAAAAGAGTGAGGCGACAATTTCTTAGAAATGTACAAAAGACATTAGCAGGCACCAAATTAAGGATTCTTATTTTTCAGTGGACAAAACAGAAACCCAGAGAGGGGAATAACTTTCCCCCAAATCACATGGTTTTTGTGGTGAGAAGAACGATGCCACTTTGAGTTTTTTGACTGCTTGCTCTTGTAACTCAAAAGCTTACTGTGTGGCAAGACCTGGCTTGGCAGAAGATTTAGTAAGTGTATCCTACTCAATCTTACTGTGGGAGGAAAAAAAGGCAAAATGAAACTTATGAAATAATTGCTAACATCAGAAAAAGAATCCACCAGTTTCTCCTTTTCTTTGATGTTTGAATTTGCAGAATGACCTTTGGGATGAAAGAAATAAAAGATACATTCTAGTACCACCATGTGCAGAAGAGGCAGGATCAGGCTTGTGGCAATAAAATAATGTTCCAAGGACTTAAAGGTTTCTTCATCAGTTATCATAGAAAAGTTCAGTTGTTTGTTCTGAACAAAATGAAGTGATGGGCTGCAGGAACAAAATAAAAATATTGAACTGAGAACTACTCAAGATATTCCTCTACACTGGACACAGTAAAATGTAGCAGCATGACTGGGTAACATGTTTGACTTCCTTTTCTTCTCTATTTAAATCATCTCTGCATTTTCTTTCTCTTGTTTCTGTCACACTCTTTCTCTTCTTTTACCTGTTCAATGTATCTTCAAAATTTATCTCTGACTTTTTATCTGCATTACTTTTTCAGTTGTGGTTTGAGACAGAGTCTCACTCTGTCATGCAGGCTGGAGTGCAGTGGTGGGATCTTGGCTCACTGCAACCTCAATTTCCTGAGTTCAAGAGATTCTCATGTCTCAGCCTCCCAAGTAGCTGGAATTACCTGATACCTCACTTGGCATTAATGATAGACTGAATATATGAAAGGGAAAGTCTTATCTTACTGGAGAAACTGAATGCCTAGATTTTCATTTTGATTCCTTTATGGATTTAATATTATAATTTAAAAAACATTCTGTGTCTGGGCTCACAAATTTATGTGTAAGAAAATATTTATAATACAGGTTTCTGGAGTTTGGTGGAGCTAATGAAGAGAATTTACTTGAAAGAAATAGAGATAGATGTTAGTCTTCTTTTCTTTTGCAAGATAAATTTTGGATTATTCTTTCAAAATAGCATCTTTGAGTTTTATTTTGGTAATACTGTATATTCTGATAAGTTGATGGATGTTTCATGGTGTGAATCACTGTTTACAATAATTGTTTTTCCCGTCTCCTTTCACTGAAATGTTGAGATGTTTCCTGTTTCTTTAAAATAATTTGAGTGCTCATCTTGATTCATAATCTTTTTCCATATCTCAAGTATTTGTACCTCCTGTTTTAAGCAGGAACGGCTGAAAATTTTGAGAACTCACTTAGTGAAACATAAACAACAGGTTAAAGTACCAAAATGGAGCATTGCCTTCTTTCCCCGTCTTTTTAATTGTTAAATGTAAATGCTTTAGACTGAATATCCATAAAATGTAATGATTGCCTCAGCTGGGATTCTGTTGTCTTCCAGTTTCTTCATACATGTTTTAAAAAATGCAACTGTTTTATTGTTAAGAGTGCTGCAGTTTTTACACGTCTTTCTATTCTCTAAGCTTTTAGTGCACAGAGAAATCCTTATGATAGCCCTGTTTTCAACTTTCATTGCAAAAAGTTGGCCACATTAGTCACCGAGTCTCTGAACTCTTAATTTCAGTGGGCCCCAAGCTGCTGTGAATGGAAATCAGCTGATCCTAATTGTGCCCTAATGGGAGGGCTTCCTGGAAAGCCGTTTTCTACATGTAACACTTCAGAAGCCACAGAAAGCCCAGCAAGTGGAGGAAAAGAAAAAAAATTGCTCCAAATCTGAAGTCTAATAACCCGGGAGTTACACAAGTCAATTTCCGTCTCACAGGACACTTTGGGGTGATGACTGGTCTAGGCTGTGTATTCTCCCATGGTAAACAAGGCACATCTATATGCTGGACTAGAACTTAGCAATAGGTGTTTTGCTTTAATTAACAAAAATATGTAAGAAAACATAAGTACTAATTTCCTTTTCCACCTTTATAGATACTGAATTCAATTCAATTCATTTCCTCATTTCTGTCATAATTCCAGGCCCTCCAGGGTATCTCCTCTAAATCTCTTAAGCCAATCCTGACCAGGATAAAATGAAATAAAATAGTCTGCTGCCTTCTTCTCTCATTGATGAGCACTCATGTTTTCTTCCATAATTTTTCAAATAAAGTAAAACATTTATTATTAATTTCTATTCTAGTGGGTATGTCTGTGTTCTTTGTCATGGTAGATTAAACACTCATCATTTCATCTGATTGTGAGGAACCAGCAGACAAGCCTAAATTCAGAGGCATTCTTCAAAACCGGGCCGGGGACGAAGACCCCCAAGGAGGGGGGGGGGGGGAAAAAAAAAAAAAAAGGGGGGGGGAGGGTGGGGGGGGGGGGAAAAAAAAAAAAAAAAAAAAAAAAATAACTGACCTGTGCCATTGGAAACTATCAATAACATGAAAGGCCAAGAAAGGCAGAGAATGTTACACATAAAGGAGACTAAAGAGATAGGACAGCTGAATAATCCAGGATTGTCTTTTGCTTATAAAGGGTACAAATGCGGCAACTAGAGAGCTCTTAAAAAGACCTGTAGATTAGTTGCATTATCATGTTAAAGTTACTTTTCACACCTGTAATCTCAGCTACTTGGGAGGCTGAGGCAGGAGAATCACTTCAACCCAGGAGGTGGACATTTCAGTGAGCTGAGATCACACCACTGCACTCAAGCCTGGGCGACGGAGTGAGACTCTGTCTCAAAAAAAAAACACAAGAAACAAAAAAACTTGGCCCTCCGTGTTGAATCCTTCTTAGAGAGGGCTGACTTCTCTGGTGGGTGTTGTGCCTGACCTATCCTCCAGAAACAGCCTCCCAGCTGTGATGGTTCGTCCAAACCCAAGTTAATATCTATAATTTTATGTACAATGCTTGGTATTCCAGAGATTCTATTATTTGCATATTATTTTTCTACATTTATACTTTTATATTTTTATTTAAAAGGTTATATTTCAAAATACATTTTGTTTGCCCTATCAATGCTCCCAAATCATTCAAGGTGACTTGCTATTAGAATAGATAACAGAAGCTTTTTTTTTTTTAATTGCACTTTAGGTTCTGGGGTACATGTGTAGATCATGCAGGATTGTTGCATAGGTACATAAATGGCAAGGTGGTTTGCTGCCTTCATCCCCCCCATCATCTATATCTGGTATTTCTCCCCTTGTTATCCCTCCCCTAGCCCCACGAGCTGACCGCAGTGTGTGATGCTCCCCCTCCCTGTGTCCAAGTGTTCTAATTGTTCAATACCCGCCTATGAGTGATAACATGTGGTGTTTGGTTTTCTGTTCTTGTGCCAGTTTGCTGAGAATGATGGTTTCCAGATTCATCCATGTCTCTATGAAGGACATGAACTCATAATTTTTTGTGGCTGCGTAGTATTCCATGGTGTATATATGTGACATTGTCTTTATCCAGTCTATCGTTGATGGACACTTGGGTTGGTTCCAGGTCTTTGCTATTGTATACAGTGCCGCGATGAACATATGTGTGCATATGTCCTTGTAATAGAACAATTTATAATTCTTTGGGTATATACCCAGTAATGGGATTGCTGGATCAAATGGGATTTCTATTTCTAGGTCCTTGAGGAATTGCCACACTGCCTTCCACAATGGTTGTACTAATTTGCACTCCCACCAACAGTGTAAAAGTGTTCCTATTTCTCCACCTCCTCTCCAGCATCTGTTGTCTCCAGATTTTTTAATGATCACCATTCTAACTGGTGTGAGATGGTATCTCAATGTGATTTATTTGCATTTTTCTAATGACCAGTGATGATGAGCATTTCTTTATATGTTTGTTTGGCCTCATAGATGTCTTCTTTTGTAAAATGTCTGTTCATATCCTTTGTCTACTTTTGAATGGGTTTGTTTTTTTCTTATAAATCTGTTTTAGTTCTTTGTAGATTATGGATATTAGCCCTGTGTCAGATGGGTAGATTGCAAAAATTTTTTTCCCATTCTGTTGGTTGCCGGTTTGCTCTAATGATTGTTTCCTTTGCTGTACAGAAGCTCTGGAGTTTAATATCCCATTGATCTATTTTGGCTTCTGTTGCCATTGCTTTTGGTGTTTTAGCCATGAAGTCCTTGCCTATGCCTATTCCTGAGTGGTTTTGAGTAGGTTTTCTTCTAGGGTTTTTTTTGTATTAGGTCTTATGTTTGGATCTTTAATCCATCTGGAGTTAATTTTAGTGTAAGGTGTCAGGAAGGGATCCAGTTTCTGCTTTCTGCACATTGCTAGCCAGTTTTCCCAACACCATTTATTAAACAGGGAATCCTTTCCCCATTGCTTGTTTTTTCTCAGGTTTGTCAAAAATCAGATGATTGTAGATGTGTGGTGTTGCTTCTGAGGCCTCTGTTCTGTTCCACTGGTCTATGTCTGTTTTGGTACCAGTACCATGCTGTTTTGATTACTGTGGCCTTGTAGTATAGTTTGAAGTCAGGCAGCGTGATGTTTTATTCATCATGATCAAGTAGGCTTCATCCCAGGGATTAATTGTCTTTCCCCTATGGCAGGGATGACAAACACAAATGCTTATAAGGGCCAAGCTGACTGCAAATGAGAGAAGCAGCCAGGGCACATGAAAAATATCTCTCTATATATATTCACTTTCCTCTTAACTCTATAATAAATCACCATGCATGTGATGATAAATGGTAACATATGTATCTTAGAATCAAAGACAGAAAAGTTATATAAAAGCATGAAAGATTAAATTTACCTGAGATCTTGGCAGATTAAACTACTGCTAACATGCGGTTAAGTTTCTCTCAGTCCTTTCTCCATGTTCTCACATATACATATACACATTAAAATACGTGAAAGGGGGAATCATGTACCTGGATGCTTTCTCATGTAATAAGTACGTATGTATCTAATCAATCTATAATATCTGAACACTTTTTCATTGTATATTTGTGCAATAATTTAAGTGGTAAGTCATCTATTGATGGACACGGAAGTTGATATTTTTTTGTACTGAAATACATCACACTGCAGCATGCCCATTTACTTATGCTTTTTGTAGCTGTTACTGCAGAGCCAAAGTTTCTTTTTTTTTTTTTTTTTTTTTTTTTTTTTTTTTGAGATGGAGTCTTGCTCTGTCGCCAGGCTGGAGTGCAGTGGCGCAATCTCGGCTCACTGCAATCTCCGCCTCCTGGGTTCAAGCGATTCTTCTGCCTCAGCCTCCTGAGTAGCTGGGACCACAGGTGCCTGCCACCACGCCTGGCTAATTTTTGTATTTTTAGTAGAGATGAGGTTTCACCATGTTGGCCAGGATGGTCTCGATCTCTTGACCTCGTGATCTGCCCGCCTCGGCCTCCTAAAGTGCTGGGATTACAGGCGTGAGCCACCGCACCTGGCCAGAGCCAAAGTTTCTATGCATTGAAATTTAGACTTGGATTGCAAATATGACCTCCAGAATTCCCTGAACAATTGTTGTGAATTACACTCCTAAAAAGAAGCAAATCCATTAACTCATGCCACGGATGATTAAGGGAAGCTTGAATTACTCAGAGGCATTTTTATTTTCAAGAAAGATGCTTGGAGAACAGAATGAATGAATTCAAGGAAATAAATACTAAATATTTGATTTGTAGGTATCCTTTTAAAGTCCAACAACAGAAACCTCAAGATATGCCACATAGCTAGTAAACGGATACGTTTATGGGGATGAGAAACGTGGTGTGACTGCAAAACTGAGTGTTAATCATTTCTTTTTTAACTTGTATGCTTTCCTCAAGGAATTTGTTAGGACCTTTGATTGCTGGCTTTTATTTTGATTACTGGGATAATAAGAGTATGTATGAAATGATTCAGGCACTCAGAATACATAGAACTCTTTTTGAAATATTTAATCTTTCAATTCTACCTTCATTTAATGCTTATATAAAGGACATCCCCTGATTAGCCCCTGGGAAAAATATGAAAAATGAACCATCATTATAAGGTAAATAAAAAGGAGAACATGAGAGAGAGCTGTTTTGCATGAGCATGGGACAAAGAGCAGAAGAGATTTGGGTAAGGAAAAAGAAAACTTGGTGGTTTTGCTGGAAGGAAGGTACACACTTATTCCAAGAAAGAGAATGAAAAATTGGAATTTGATTTTCTGATCACTGTAATTATCAGTAATGGTCAATTGTAATTATTACAGTTTAGAAAAATGAAGGCATCTGGCTGGCACTCAGGCATTTAGTTGCCATGTTATGACGATAACACTTGGAAAGCTGTCATTTGCATTTATGGAGATGAATAATTTCTTTCTGATTTAATGAGAAGAAAGCAAACTTCCTCTACTTCATTTTATATCTTACAATCTGCTGGAGAAATGTCTCATTTGCATTCCTTTTATGCAAATAATGTGCATCATGATCACAGAAGTTTAGCAACTTTTTCTCCCTTTTGTTGTAATTTCTCCTCTTTGAGAGAAGCATTTGGTCCCCAGTGGCCTATGCCTTACCACCTAATAGCATGCTCCAGCTGCTGAGCACTCTCTACAGTGAAACAACTCATTGGATAAAACATGGTAGTATTTCTGTTTTGCGCTACAGATGATGCTGTTCTGCAGATAAGAGTTGTCACATTTATTATGTCATAGCTTCCTTGTGAGAGAGTATGTGTCCTTACTTTTCAGATGAGAAATCTGACTCAGAGAATTAAAAACTTTTTTCTTTTAATTTTCTTTTTCTCCTGTTCCAGTACCCATTTATATGACATAAGAAGGTCAAAATTTATTTTCCCAGAGGTTATTTTTATGCCAGTGCCATTTACTAAAAGAAAATCTTTCCTTCTAAAATTATAATATCTTTTTTATCATATATTAATTTCTATCCATTTGGGTATGTGCATGTATGTGTGTATCTATACATAAATATATGTACACATGTATATATACATAAATTATGGACTCCTTTCACTCTTATTTAAACAAACTTACTGTTAGGGAAAAATCTGCCTTATGTAATATTTCAACTAACACGTTCATACAAGTAATATGAACAAATCTCTAAAAATTAGTATAAATAATATAAAAATTGGATAGATGATAGATAAGTTATAAACTGATTATTTACAGAAGAATTGCTACAATCTCAGTAACAGTTAAGAGACTGTGAATTATAATCCAATATGAGACTGATTTTTACCTACTAGTGAATGAAGAGAGTAAGCACTAAAAAAGCAAATAATCTCTTTTATAAGATTTGCATATTTTATGAATATGGAATAAGCTGTGGAAGGTTATACATTATGCTTTGGGAAAATGGGGTCATATTAATAAAGCAGGAATAAAAATGGAGACAAGATTATTAACTTTTAAAATATTTTTAACTAAAAAATATTCATGTATGACTTTACAAATTAAAAATTGAGTGTGATGAAAGTTAGCAAAAATGAACATCTAGAAAATTATAAAGTGTTAACAGAAATTCAGAAAAATAAACATTCTCATCATATGTTTTAATTTGAATTCTTCAAAATTGGTCATGGAAGTAAAGATTTGTGTTCAAGTAGTTTATTTGGAAAGTGATACTAAAAAGTTCTGTTACGAGAGTAGGAAAGTGAAGCAGGGTAGAAGACGGTCAGTTAGGGTATGTGACCACGCCCTTGGCCACTGCATGTTATCCTGGTCAAGGGCCAGAAGAGCTGACGTGTTTATGCTCCGACTCTGGTCATAGGGACATTGATTCCAGAGGGAGGAATTAGCTAATCTTTTGAAATGCAGTTAACATCAGAGTATTCCATCACTTTAAATAGAGTCCCAGCCACAATTTTTAAACATTAGTTTTAATCTCTCTCTCGCTCATGTGTGTGTGTGTGTGTGTGTGTGTGTGTGTGTGTGTGTGTGTGTTCTCTGTTATTACAATAAAATTTAACTGATACTCCACAGGTAAAATAAAGGGCCTATAAGAACAGAAACTGCAGTTTATTATAAATACCTTTATGTCTTCTCTTTTAACCTTCTTGCTGTCATATTTCATACACATACACATACACTTATATGTTTACATCAGCTTCTATTTTCAGAAGACTTTTTTAGTATTTGATTATTTTGTTATGAGGCACAATATCTGTAACATTGTGAGGTTTTAAATACCTTTCAGCATTTTAATATTTTCTTTTTAATATTCTCAAAATGGGTCAAGCACATTTCAAAGCTAAAAATTCTTTCTTAAAGAGATGTGGTTATCTGTTGCCCAGTTTTTGTAATTGAATTACAAATTGATGAATCTTCAGGAATCTCCTCTTGATTAAATTCTCATTTCAATCTTGGTGGCTTTGATGTTTAATGAATGAAGGAAATCTTTGAATTGATCTGTTTGATCAAGCTCTCTGGGCACCTGCCACACTCTTTACTGGTCATGATTTGACACTCAGCTGACTTCAAAATGACTGAGCAACAAGATGATTTTTCTCTTCCTTGTCTCCTCTACAGTCAACCTGGTTTAGAGCCTGTTTATTTTTTCATTGCAATATAGTACAAGGTTGTTTTTATAATACTGTGTACAATGGGTTATTTTCTAAGATTTGTAGAAGCAATGAAGTACGTTTGTGTGTGTGTATTTTGTTTTGTTTTAGAGACGGGGTCTCCCTCTGTTACCCAGGTTAACTTGTGGTGGTGTGATCATAGCTCATTGCAGCCTTGAACTCTTAGGCTTAAGTGATTCTTCCCCATCAGCATCCTGAGTAGCTAGGACTATAGGTGTGCCTGATGACACTTGGCTAATTTTTAAATTTTTTGTAGAAGTTGGGTCTGGCTATGTTGCCCAGGCTGGTCTTGAACTCTGGCCTCAGGCAATTCTCCCACCTTTGCCTTCAAAAACACTGAAATTACAGGCATAAACCACAGCACCAGCCTGATGCATTTGTGAAAGTCACCACAATGGGTGCAAAATTATAGCAAATGGATGTGGTTAATAAGAGGGTAGGACTCAGAGAATTTTAATTTTTTACATCTAGGAAAAGTCTAGAGAAAAGCTATGTATGTAAGAAATACTGGTAGTCTTACTAGATAAAAATAATTAAGACTTCCCTCGGTGGGCTGAGAAGTATCAAATTCAACAAATCTCTTAGGAATTACAAATTGTAAATCTCATTTCTGAAAATGGATTTAGGAATGATAACCTGATTAAAATAAACTGAAATGCAAATAGTAATAATAGATTATGTCACATACCCATGGCTAGTAACCTTTGATTTTAAGAGAAATAAAATTAATCTTCATTTTAATTCCTTATATATTCATCCTTCCATTAAGTATAAACTTTGATCTAGTTTTGTCACATGACTCATTTCACCAGGAAAACAAAAACAAACCTGTGTGAGCTGAAGTGGACCTCACCTTCCCAGTATTCACTTTAATCCACATCAGTGTTTTACGAAGGTTAGTGGCCAGTTATCCTGCTGTGTAGAGTTCTGTAAATAGCCAGATTAGGCCCTTTACCTGGAGGAGTTTTTAGTCAGCACTCTTTTTTAAAAAATAATTCATATATACATATATATATATATAGTGCACTTTAGGTTCTGGGGTACATATGCAGAACATGCAGGATTGTTGCATAGGTACATACATGGCAATGTGGTTTGCTGCCTCCATCCCCCCCACCACCTATATCTGGCATTTCTCCCCATGTTATCCCTCCCCAATCTCCCTACCCCCCACTGTCCCTCCCCTAGTCCCCCCAACAGACCCTAGTGTGTGATGCTCCCCTCCCTGTGTCCATGTGTTTTCACTGTTCAACACCCGCCTATGAGTAAGAACATGCAGTGTTTGATTTTCTGTTCTTGTGTCAGTTTGCTGAGAATGATGGTTTCCAGATTCATCCGTGTCCCAACAAAGGACACAAACTCATCGTTTTTATGGCTGCATAGTATTCCATGGTGTATATGTGCCACATTGTCCTTGTCCAGTCTATCATCGATGGGCATTTGGGTTGGTTCCAGGTCTTTGCTATTGTAAACAGTGCCACAGCGAACATACGTGTGCATGTGTCTTTATAATAGAATGATTTATAATCCTTTGGGTATATACCCATATTGTAAAATCATGTGTCCTTTTGAGTCTTATATTTCCATTTATTTCTGCTGGCTCTTACTCATAGTGCTTTTGTCATTTTGATTGTGAGCTCATGTTCCTTGAAAATAGACCTGTGGTAATTGAAGCCTGGGCTATATTATGTTTCTATACATAGAGTTTATGTTCACCTCTGTGAGCCATTGCATCCGGCCTTTATTTACTTTATATATCTCACCTATTACTGCTGCAGTCTGCATGAGAGAGGATGCCCTCAAACCTAACTTCTCCAAACTGTCCCAAAAGGGAAGTCTGCCCCACATCATCAGTGTTGTTATTTTTAAAGACCACATGTCAACATGTCAGATTGGAGCAAAGGGATGTGGAGGGAGCAATAGGAAAGCAAGACTGAGAGTCCTGGAGAGAAGGGGCAGAGCTGCCTTTTGAAGGTGGTCACTCCCTCAGACCCTGCCCTTCCTGCCTGGTTCCTCCGGGTATCAGACTTCTCTGTTGGGATCCACATGGGGGAGGAAGGGGCTGGACTGGGAGGGAGATGGAGAAGCTGCCAGAGGCCCTTTTGGATCCAGAATTGAGGCAGCAGTTCAGCCGGCTGCAGAGGTGGGGGCTGCCCCCAACCCCCAAGGAATGAACTGATTCCAAAATGTGGGGGAGAACTCCTGGCTGGGAGAGGGATGTGCTTGCTCCCTTGAATCACCTGAGCCTAGGCTGGAAGGCCCAAGTGGAAGGATGAGGCCAGCCCACTCCAGCCCCATCCCCTCCCTATAACCCTGAGCTGGTCACCCTCCCAGATTCCACTCCCCTTTCCTAAGTGCCCTCCCTGCAAAGTCTGCAGAGAGCAGCGCTCCCTCGTGCTGGCTCACCCCACACTGCCCTTTCGTTCAGCAACCCCCATGGGTATCAATGTGAGATGATTCATTTTCCTAAAAGCCTCTTTGGGGTGAGGGGGAGGCGTGGGTGGCTCTGTGAGGTCTGAAGTGGGGGCTGCCCCTTCTCAGAGCTGCTGTGAGGGCCAGGGCCACTCTGTGATGAGGTCTGTGGGCTGGGCAATAGCACTAGATAGCACCAGCTTTGCAGGTCTTGGGAGGCTGGGGGTGCATCAGCTCCCTGCTCTGACAGGGTGTAGGCTCCTTCCTCACCTAAGAGGTAATGTTCTTGAAGAGTGGGCGCAGAGGAGCCACAACCTGGGAGGTGTAGGCACCCAGGAGTGAATCTATGGCTCAGTCTCAGAGAGAAGTCTCCTCCAACACAGCTTTTGTTCAGATGGAGAAATCAGCCAAGAGGGAAAGGGGCTTGCCCAAATACCTAGCACTGGAATGTCTTGTGCTTTGGGGGTGGATCTCCCAGGATACGCATTTTATGGCACTGCCTCCTCTGAGCACATCAGGTGGGCCTGAATCTGAATCTGGAGCGTAAGCCCCAGAGCCTGCAGAGCAGCCCAGAGAGAGCCCTCTTACACCAGCCCAGTGGGACTTCAGAGATGTGGGGTGTGGAGGGCCTGGACAGCCAGCTAGACTGAGGACCAGGTCAGTGAAGTTGAACCTACCACTCAGGAAGGAGACCCAGTTCTTCTCCACACAGAGTTCCAGCGTGAGGATTGCCTCCTTTGGGCCTCAGTTTCCCCACCTGAATTCCAAGGAGCCTTCTAGCTCCTACACTCTGGGCCAAGCTTCTCCTCTGAGCCCCAGTCAGCCTAGAGGACCAGGGCCACATCTTCCTTGGACAGAGACCCACCATCGGACATCAGGAGCTGGGGGGTGGGGTAGGCAAGGTTTCTGTAGGAAGGCAGAGCTGTGGGTGTATCACGGCTCTGCTACCACTTCCCGGGTGACCCCGTGCCATTTCTTTGCCCACTCTGGACCTCAGTTTCCCCATCCGTTCTATGGAGATAACATGCCCGCCTACATATTTGGGGGACTTGCATGCGTGCCGGCCAGTTGCAGTGTTTCTTAGGTGTGGTCCTGGGGCAGCCTGCACCGCCCTGTACAGATTTCTGGCTCACAGGATCGGAATCTCTGTGAATGAAGCCTGGGAATCTGCATTTACACACAGGCCTCTGGGTGATTCAGACATGATTGAAGAAGCACTGTTGGTGAGCTCTCTATAAAAGGTGAATTCATAGCCGACTTTTCACAAACAGAAATCTCATCTTCCCTTCCTCGGTGAAGGACACACACCCCTAGTGAAAATCACTCTGCCTTTCCAGATGCAGAATCTTACCTTTCCAATAAGATTCTGTTCCAACTGTTACTTTCTGTATTTCGTATTCCAAAACAATGGGAGTATCTTTCCATTTTTCAGTGCAACTGTTTAGGTTAAATTTTCTTTTTAAAACTGGACACACACTCACACAGTTTAGAATTTCATCTATGGCTTCCTCTCAAATGATTTGCCTCTTTCTGCCAGGGAGCCATTTTTCCCAGACAAGACCCTGGACAGAGGCTGGTGGGGGGTGGCCCCTCCTTATCAGAATCGCTGGATCATGACTGACCCCTGGAGGTGGCTTCTCTGCTTTACAGTCAGCTCATGGGTTGGGATGTGACATCCCAAAGCTGCTGCAGAGGTTCCCACCTGTCCTGGGCCACCCCTGCCATCTGTGGGGGAAAAGACCTGTACCTTGTCTTCTTAGCCCAGCCAGTCTCACAGGCATTCAGCAGATTAAAAACTCCAAGCATGTGCTATACTAGGCTAAGCTCCCCCATGCCTTTTTGGGGGGGTGAGCTGGAGTGCATTCCAGCCCCCAGCATCCCTGCTGTTTATTCCCACCCCTCATCCCTGCCCCCATATGCACTCACAAGTACAAACACATGCGCAGTGACGGGCACACACCGCCCTGGACAGCCCCATTTCCAGCCCCAGCAGAACAGTCTCCAAGACACTAAGGAAGGCGCAGCGGTCAGGGAGGACCTCTGTCAGAAAGAGGCTCCTAGACCCAGTTCTGCCTCTGACCTGCTGGGGGGGTCCATGAGAAAGTTGCTTCCCGTCTTTGGTCCCAGTTTCCCCAGCTGAGAAATGGGGGGTTGAGCCAAATGGTCTAAGGTTCTGAGAGCCTCTAAGTTAGACCCCGTAGCTGGTGGTCAAGATGAGGGAGAGGCCCTCGGGGTCAGCCAAATACCTGAGAGGCAGGACAGGCCCAAAGATGAGCAGCCTGAGCACATCAGGTGTGCCCAGAGCTGGAGCGTGAGCCCCACAGCCTGCAGAGCAGCCCTGGACTCGGGAGCGTGCTCGAACCAGCCCAGTGGGACTTCAGAGATGTGGGGTCCAGCCTCCCCTAATGTTTCAGGGTGGGGGCTGGGAGCTGCAGATTCTGACCCCACAGCTGCCTTAGACATGCCAGATGAGCTGGGGCAAGACACACCCCTCTCTATGAAATGAGCAGTCAGTCCAAATAGATAAGCTATGAAGGGCTGTGGAAGGGACCCAGCTGTAGCCTGGGGCTACACACTGGCTTCCAGGGTACTCAAGCAGCTGGCCTCTGGGGGAGGGGCCCCAGGTATGAGAGGCAGGGCTCAAAATCTAGGCCTGGCCTCCACCGGAAACCCCTCTGGAGAGCCCAGGGCAGTCCCGGAGGCACAGCAGGCAGCAGGTGCACTAGGAGCATGTTTCACAAGGCACCCAATATTGCATCTGCTCAGAGAGGCAGCCAGCTGGAAAGTGGATGCAGTAGGCAGGGTGGGCTCCCCCACGGCCAGGAGTCCAGCCCAGCACCCACCCGAGTCTGCCTCAGGCCTGCTCAGTTGGGTCATCTGTGCTCTGGGCCCTCTGGTCGCAGCCACAGAAAGAAGGCTTTGGGGCAACCAGGTGAGCTGGCCCTTGCGGGAGGATGTAACCCACTCCTGAGCCTGGACAGCCAGGCAGCCCCTTGCCAGCACCCCCACTCTCCAGCCCCCACTCCCCAATCCTCCTACCTGCTCCCCCTGCCCCGGCACTTGCCTCCGCTCACTCTCATCTCATTTCCTGCCCCCAGGCTTGCCTGCTCACCTGTCCTTGACTCTCCTGTGAGTCTCTGTCCAAGCCGCCTCCTCTTTACCTGACATTCTCCCCAAAGGCACCAGAGTACACAAGCTCAAGCCCCTGCACCCCCCCTTTACTCCCCCCAGATATAGGAGATGACATGAAGACCCAAACGCCACTTGGCAAAAGATCTGGAGTAGACAGAGGGGCAGATCTGAGACTGTGGAAGCTCTGGGGGTTTCCTGCAGCAGGCTGCATTTAAGCTGGCTCTTGTATGTGGCTCTGAACTGAGACCCCGCCCTGAAGCTGCAGACCAGAAAGCTGCCAGCTGGACCCCTCTATTTGGTGTCTCAGAGAAACCTTGCACTCTGGAGGTCTCTGAACCCAGAAAATCCCATCTCAGCCCTGTTTCCTCTTAGGGAAACCACCACCTCATACCCAGTTCTGCACCAAACCCACATTTGAGTAACGGGGCTCCTACCCTGCACTGTGAGCGCTCTGGATGAGCCAGTGCCCAGGGGGAAAGAGCACTGAATGCCAAGCCAAAACATGTGAGGCTTAACTCTACCTCCAGCTCCCAGAACGGTGGGTAGTGAAGGGCCCTAAACCAGTCTGCTGAAAGACCAGCCTGCCACTGTATGGTACATGGATGGCAGGGGCAGAGTATGGATGGAGAGACCAGAAGGTAGGCAGGGCTGGGGAGGTAGGGACATGGGTGTAGCGGTGGAGATGCGAGGACAGACAGGACTCATGAAGCAAGGAAGGGGTCAGGACGAGACACTGTTTTGTACCAGATGTGTAGCACGTGGGATGCCATTCATTGCTCAAGGGAAGAGAAGGAGAAAGAGCTATGGCATGGGAGGATAGAGGTGAGCTGTGTCTTAAATGTCATTTGAAGTCCCCAGGGAGAGCCAGGCCTGCCAGTACTTCACTGCTTCAGCCAGCCCTTAGGGCACCTGTGCTCCCTGGCCCTCTGGGCTCTCCCTCGTAGCTGTCAGCTGCAATGGGGGCAGTTGCAGGTGACAGCTATGAAGAGCCTACAGGTGACCTTACAGGCAGTCCCCCTGGGAAAACAGAAACAGGTCTGTTTTTCCCAGGGGACTGACATATGGCCAAAGCCAAGAAGCTGATGGATAACCTTCTGAACAAAACCCGTTACCACCACCTGATCCACCCAGCCACCAGCTCCTCACAGCTCATCTCCATCGAGATGGAGCTCTCCCTGGCCCAGTGCATCAGCGTGGTAGGTGCAGAGGGCAGCTGTGGCTCAGGCTCAGGCGAAGAGGCAGCTCGTGCCCAAGCCCTAAGCAATCATTGGCCAGAGGAATGAAATAACCAGAGTTGACTTAGACTTACCAATACATGGCAGGGAGATGGCAGGACAGTCCCTGAAGCTTACAGGTGTCCAATATTTAATGAAGTCATGGTTTTGTTAACAAAGAAGAAATGAGGGGCGGGAGTGGGATGGCCACTGGGCGGGCAGCCTGGGCCTGCACAGACTCTGCTCAGCTGAGTCTCCAGCATGACCATCAGCTTCTCCTCCTTGTCCTCACAGCCCCACCCTATGCTCTCCTCCAGCTTGCTCAACAGGTGACCTTACAGGCTCCCTACTTGCCGGGGGAAAATAACTGGACTGGGGGGAACCGATGGATACAGAGGCCCAGGTGTAGGGGCAGGACCAGAGGCAGTGTAGCACCTACTGAGCCAGGCAGGTGAGGGTCTGGATGGTGGGCGTGGCTGCCGCAGGCATGGAAAGGATGTGCAGATGGCAGCACTCCCAGGGACCAATGTCGAGGTCTCCATATGTGGATGTGTGCAGAGGTGGGGGGTGCTGAGGAGGGGAGGAGGTGCAGGGAATTTCTCTTCTCTCTACTGACTCTGAGTTGGAGATGTCAGAGGGCACCATGGCCCATTGTAAACTAACACAATGTCCCCCACCCACAGGGTTAGAACCCCACCCCTGGACGCAGTTCTGAGGGGGAGCATTCATATGGGGAGAGTGCAGGATCTGTGTCCGGAAGGGAGAAGGAGGTCACCAAGGAGGCTGACACTGCTCTGGCCAGGTGGCTGCCTTCTGACACAGCAGCCTCTCTGTAGCACAGTGCACCCACACACACCCAGCCTGTCAAGCTACAGCCCTCAAGAAGGCTTTGGCCAGATGAATGAGCAGCTCCCTCTCCCAGGAGGAAGCACAGCTGAAGTTTGGGGAGGGCAACAGAGCTGTGTATGCTCTGCTCCCTCCCTCCACAGTCAGACAGCAAGGAAGGGGCCTTTCAGCCATGCTCACCCAGGCTGGGGTCTGAGAGTCAGTGTCCAGCCAAGGGCTTCTGGCTTAATGAGGGAGCCCAGCTGCTGCCATGCAGCTGCCACCCTAGTGAGGGTGAAGGAGCAGGAGGCTTCGCCGCACTTCCAGGCTCAGACTGCCTGGCCAGATCTGGTCTGTGGGCCCTGCAGGCTGGTAGAGGCCATCAGGAGGAGGAGGGGGATGCAGCCACCAGGCCCCACCCCTGCGAGTCAGATTTCTGAAAGCTTGGGTATACAGTGAGTATTAGGCTGTGGGCTGCTGGGCCAGGAAGGAGTGTTTGCTTTTCAGAGTTTATCTATTGAATTGACGAAGGAGGATTATAGGTACAACCAGTTTAGAGATGGACATTTTGAGAGAGCAAGCAGAAATGGAATTTAGTGCTGGGGAAGGAAGCAGGCTTGTGAAAGCAGATCTTTTGGGGAGGCCAGAGTCCTGTGCCAACGTCCTCAGCACATCCAGCAGCTGCTGGGGGAGTGCAGGACAGGATTGAAGCACAGGAGAACTTTCTGGATGACAGAAATGTTCCATATCTTGAAAGGAGGTGGGTTATATGGTTAATGCATTTGTCAAAACTGATCAAAATGTACACTTCAGATCTAGGCATTTCACTGAATATAATAATTTTACCTTAAAAACATTTTTTAGAAGACAGATGGGCCACGTGCAGTGGCGCACACCTGTAACCCCAGCCCTTTAGGAGGCTGAGGCAGGTAGATCACCTGAGAAGCTCGAGACCAGCCTGGCCAACATGGTGAAATCCCGTCTCTACTGAAAATGCAAAAATTAGCCAGGCATGGTGGCACAGGCCTGTAATCCCAGTTACTTGGGAGGCTGAGGCAGAACTGCTTGAACTCCAGGAGGCGGAGGTTACAGTGAGCTGAGATCACAACACTGCACTTGAGCCAGGGCCGAGGCTCCATCTCAAAAACAAAAGACACATGAAGGTTTTCAACTTTCATTAAAGGCACAGTAGCTGGTTATCGATTAGCCTTCCCACAAGAACAGTTAGAAAAACTGGACAAAACTGTGCTGTGCCCCAACCCCCCCCCCGGCCACAGAAACAATTGTTGGAAGGTAACTGGAGACCTCAGCCAGGCCTAGAAGGTGACCCCGACAGTCTGTAGGGGTTTTCCCCACATTTGGTGATTGGTAAACAGCATAGGGCTAACAGGCTAAGAAACTGACTATGAAGGGATAGTTAAGAGGCTGGAAAGCCAAGCTGAATGTTTGGCACTCTCACAGGGCAGAAACGACATCATGAGAATTTGGGTCCCAGTAAAGAGATGAGACCTAGGTGGGGACCCTGGAAGGGCCACCCTTAGGAGTCCAAATAAAGAGAGCAGCTGTCACAAAACCTAAAACCTAAAACCTGCTTTGAACCAGCTTAGTCCCAAACTAGATGACGGTGATCTGCGCTTACTCCGACTGTGTGCCATGCAGTCAGAGTCAATACTCTGGAGGCAGATACACGTTTACTCGGCATACCCTCAGACAAGACTAAAGGAGAAAGACCGAGAGATAAAAAAGGACAATAGAAACATACATAGATATGAGAGTCCTCAGGTAGAAACTTTAAAATAACTTTTATTAAAATGGTATATTTATTTAACTTTATTTCACCATTTTTTTTTTTTTTTTTGAGACAATCTCTGTCACCTAGGCTGAAGTGCAGTGGCGTGATCCCAGCTCATTTCAACCTCAGCCTCCCAGGGTTCAAGCTGTCTTCTCCTGCCTCGGTGGTGCCCCTACCTCAGCCTCCCAAAGTGCTGGGATTACAGGCATGAGCCACCACACCCAGCCAGTATTTTACAACAACTTAAATAATTGTTTTTTCTTTTTTGTTTGGTGCTTGGTGTATATCTTTGGGCCCTTGGTGGCTTATATTTCTTTGGTTTTTGGGCCCCGGCCCCGCTTTAAGATTTTAATTTTTCTGCCTCTCGCGTTTTTAAAAAAGAAGGGGGGGGGGGGGTTGCTGCCTGGTGGTTTGTTTGGGGGGGGGGTGGGGGCCGGGGGGGGCGGGGCGGGGTGGGGGGTTTTTTGTGGGGGGCCCCCCTCCCGGCGTCTTTTTTTGGTGGGGCCCCGCCTCCCCCCCCCCCCCCCCCTCCCCCCCCCGCTCCTGCATCGTCTTCATCCTAATCCTACATGCTTTGCTCCTCCCACCTCTTCTCCTTCTCCCACATCATGTCCTCCTGCTCTCCCCTCTTCTGCACTTGCTCCCGCCTCCTGCTCCTTCTCCCACCTGCTCCCTAGCTTCTTCTGTTCCAGCATCATGGCCTCCTGGTTCTCAATCTTCTCCTCCTACTCCCTCAGCTGCTCTTCATCCTCCTGCATCTTCTTCTGCTGTTCCCTGAGCCACTCCTTCTCACCCCACAGGCTCTCCTTTTCCTGCTGAATCCTCTTCTCCTGCTCCAGCATCTTTTCCTGCTCCCGAATCCTCTTCTGCTCCCGGATCTTTCCCTCCTGCTCCCGAATCTTGTGCTCCTGCTGCTGCATCTTCTGTTCCTGCTCCAGTATCTTCTGCTCCTGCTCTCCTGTCTTCTGCTCCTGCTCCCGTATCTTCTGCTCCTGCTCCAGGATCTTTTGCTCCTGCTCCCGTATCTTCTGCTCCTGCTCCCCTGTCTTCTGCTCCTGCTCCAGTATCTTGTGCTCCTGCTCCCGAGTCTTGTGCTCCTGATCCCAGATCTTGTGCTGCTGCTCCAGTATCTTGTGCTCCTGCTCCCTGTCTTGTGCTCCTGCTCCCGGATCTTCTGCTCCTGCTCCCGGATCTTGTGCTCCTGCTCCAGATCTTGTGCTCCTGCTCCAGGATTTTGTGCTCCTGCTCCCTGTCTTGTGCTCCTGCTCTCGGATTTTCTCCTGCTGTTCCAGCATCTTGTGCTCCTGCTCCCGGATCTTGTGCTCCTGCTCCCGGATCTTCTGTTGCTGTTCCCGCATCTTTTGCTCCTGCTCCCGGATCTTGTGCTCCTGCTCCAGGATCTTGTGCTCCTGCTCCCAGATCTTCTGTTCCTGCTCCCGCATCTTTTGCTCCTGCTCCCGGATTTTGTGCTCCTGCTGCCGGATCTTCTCCGCTGCTCCAGCATCTTGTGCTCCTGCTCCCAGATCTTGTGTCTGCTGCTCCCGTATCTTGTGCTCCCGCTCCTGGATCTTCTGCTTCCGCTTCCAAATCTTTTCCTCCTGTTGCTGGTACAGGCGATCCCAGGATTGATTTTCATCCAGCTGGTCTTGGAGTTCTCCTGCGACTCTCTCAACCTCCTGCTTCAGGTGCATGACCTCCTCCTGTAGCTGCTCCTGGAATAGTGAAAGTGTTGGTTTAAACCTCAGAAGGAAATCGACTCATGAGCTAGCCATAGAAATGTCATCTATAAAATAATGGTTTTCATCCATGATGCTTTAAATTTTTTTTTTTCTAAGTCCTAACCCTGAGATTCTGATTCCCCAGGCAGGGCCACAATTGGTAGATTTTTAGCACACTCTAAAGGATTCCATGGTGGGACCAGCACCAGGACCCAGATTTTCCAGCTCTGGGCTGGAGCCTGCCCATACCCTGCATGATCCCTAGACCATGGCCCCAGATGGATGGGGCTCCCACAACCCCCTGGGCTGCAGCCTCTCACCTGTGGCAGCAGGAGCTTGGCCCTATCCAGCTTTCTTTGTAGCTCCTGGACATTGAGCTGGATGCTGGACTTTTCGGACTGCAGGAGTCTAAGTTGTTCTTCCAGTTTGGTGTTCTTGTTCTGCAGCTCCTCATTGATTATACTATGGCCAGAGGCAGTAGAGAAAGGCATGAACGAAGAACAGAAAGGACCGCTTTGGTGATCAACCCTCAACCCTCACCCCACAACCACCACAGAACTGTGGCATTGGAAGAGACCCCAGGAATTAAAAGTCACAGGTGGCAGGCCACAGAGAAGACATGAGTTGCCTGAGGTTACCCCATGAGTCAGTGGCACAGCTGGCACTAGAGCTTTGCTGGGCACCCATGCAAACCTCTATGACCCCCTCACCATGCTCACCTGTACCCCCCACCTCCCCAGCACACCACCCACACTAAGGGCCCCCAGACCTCCCATCCCACCTTCCCCCATCCTACGTGTTCCTGTACAGTTCCAGACTCAGGTCGTCCCTGTCCTTTGTTAACTCCTCGTTGCACTGCAAATACAGAAAAGTTAAGTCAGGATACAGCAGACAGAGCAGCACCTGGCCGACCAGGAACAACAGCTGCAGTGACTACTCCACAGTAACACCTCCTCCTCTCAATTGCACCTGGCATGTTCTCAAGGAGTCCAAGCCCATGGCCTCCCTTGTTTTCTTTTTTGTTTTTTTGAGATGGAGTTTCACTCTTGTTGCCCAGGCTGGAGGGCAATGGCGTGATCTTGGTTCACCACAACCTCTGCCTCCCAGGTTCAAGTGATTCTCCTGCCTCAGCCTCCTGGCCCTGCCATGCACCATCACGCCTTGCTAATTTTGTATTTTTAGTAGAGACAGGGTTTCTCCATGTTGTTCAGGCTGGTCTCGAACTCCCAACCTCAGGTGATCTGCCCACCTCAGTCTCCCAAAGTGCTGGGATTACAGGTGTGAGCCAAGGAGCCTGGGGCCCTCATTTGTTTTTCAAGGAACTCAGTAAGGGTGGAAGGGACAGGGAAAGAGATTGAATTTATAGCTGGCTAAGGAGCCCAGAGAGATCAGATAATATTGCTAACATTATGACTGTTATTACTACCACTGTTGGAATCTTCATTGAGTGCTTTACCAGGCACTATGCTAACAACCCCATTTAATCCTCACAACCACCAGGAGACGGTTACTATTATTACCTCTATCGTGCAGATGAAAAACAGGGGGTATAAAGGGTTAAGTGCTTGCCTAAGATCACTGAGACAGAGCTGGGATTTCAACCCCCAAGGTTTCTCTGATTCTCTAAGCCCATTCTTTCCTGGGGGTGGGGGCACACATAAGAAGGAGGAAATTAATCTTTTGTTGACCTTTTGAAAGGACAATAGGTTCACACAGTCCAAAACTCAGAGGTACAAAAGGGAAATATCTCCCACTCACACTGTTCCCCCTCTCCTCAGTTTTTAATGAATCCTTACAAACATGTTTTATGTATCTTACCATGATACACACACACACACACAAACACACAAACACGTGTTCCCTCTCTCTATACAAATGGTAAAACTAAAGATACTCTTCCGTACCTTCATGGTACAAGTACCCTAACCCCCCACCTAGGATTTGGCCAAGGCCACAGCCAGGTAAGGGCAGGGCGGGTACTTGGCCTCTGAGCTCTGTGTCCTGTGCTCACTCCCTACAGCACCCCCAACTCACCCACAGCAGCCGACTCAGCCCCAGCCTGCCTCTAACAACCATACCCAAAAGCAGCAAGAAATGGCCCATGCTGCCTTCTGGGAAGGACGCTCCATCCTGAAAAAGGGACCTTTAGACTCACTCCTCCCTCTGGGAAGCTGGGTTGCCAGGGGATGGGGCAGGTGGTTGGACTCACCCTGTCTGCCACCTTTTTCTGTGTGGAGACATCAGACAGAGCCTGCTTCAAGTCCTCCACGTGTTGGGAGGCATGTTGCAGGCGGCCAGAGAGGTATCTGCAGTCTCCTGGAATGAGAGAGGTTGAGATGAGGCCCAAGGGACTCCCCCCTAAAAGCCTGTCCAAGTGCCAGCTTGAAGGATGATGGGGTGCCCAGATTCCCACCTTCTAGCTGCCAGGCCGCACTCTCCGTGAAATATAGTGCTCTCTCCAGGGCACTGATTTGGTGAGCCTGAGCCTGTAGGAGAAAAGCCAAGCACGTGCTGAAAGAGAGGCAAAGAAACCTTCTCCAGAGGACAGGAGGGGACTCCACACCCTCCACTCACCTCTACCTGCCTCCTGAGCACTGCCTGATGGTGGTGGCTTGGCTTGTTTTCCTATAGAAAGAGGAAGACAGAGCTCTTACTAGGGGGTGACAGAGATGGCACAGGGAGACATGCCCCCAGAATGCCACCAATGCCCCAGGACAGGACCACCCATGGGACCAGGTTATCAGGGACCCTGTGGGGGGGGGTGGAATCTGGGGGGGTGAGTCTTCTTCCCCAGGATGGGAGTGGGTGAGACAAGACTGGGGCCTCTATATCTCAGTGCCCCCCAAACCCAGCAGTCATGTCATGAGCAAACAAAGAAATCACGTTATTTCATCCAGCTAAGCTTGGTTCTGTTGTTTCTATGGGGAGAGTCAAAGGAAGGTGACTGAGGGTGGCCCCCCTTGACTCTATTCCCCAGGCCAGGAAGTGGTAGGCAGGGGCCAGGAGTGGAGTTTAGAGTCAAAGTTCTCAGACCCAATGGGAACATAAACTAGTAAACTCTCCTCAAGCTCCCAAAGAAGAGGGGATTTGGGTCTTTGTTGGTTTTCACCCGCAGCCACAGAACCGAAAGTCTGAAACTAGATTCTCTCGAAAGGACAGTAACATCAATCTTCAGAGATGGAGTGTGAGAAAAGCCCCACCCTTCTGCCAGCTTGTGATTTACAAAGGTGCATTCATTCAACAAACACTGAGCACATACGGGCCATCTACGGTTCTTCACAGTGGGGATATGGGACGGAAAAGGCAGACAGGAGCCCTTGGCCCCAAGGTTTCCACTCTAGTAGGCCTTGAAATCCCGGACTCTCAGAGCTAACAGAAACCTGTGCTACTCTCTAACTCCACCTCCTCGGGAAACACAAGCCCAAGGAGGAGAGGTGTTCACAGCAGGCCCTGTACTAGGGATTAACATAAAAACAAGAACAAATCTCATTGAAACTTCACAAATGTAAGTAAAACAATACCACCCCTATTTTACAGATGTGAAAAGAGAGAGGCCCCAAGAGCTCAAGCAATTTGCCCTAAATCATACCCCTAGCAGACCTAGAAATAGGATTTAAACCCAGGATTCTTAACCAGTACCCAGCAGTTCTTTCACCATCTTAACAGTTACCCTCTACTGTCCCTTGGGCCCTCTGTCCCCTGTAGCCTGCCCAGCCAAGACTCACATGCTCAGGTGACTGGCAGCCAGGAGAAGTGGTTGTCTCAGGGTCGCTGCCATTATTTATTTGCCTTTTGGTGTCAGTTGCTCCTGTACCAACACCAGGGCTGTTGTGCTGATGATATTCTCTCAGCTGTGAAAAGAAGAGCAGTGATACTCATGAGAACTACAAGCCCCTACAGTCACATCCTACTTCACAGGTTTTTGATTTTGTTTTTTTTTTTTTTTTTGAAACAGAGTCTCACTTTTTTCCCAGGCTGGAGTGCAGTGGTGCAATCTCCTCACTGCAATCCTACCCCCGGTTCAAGTGATTCTCCAGCCTCAGCCTCCTGAGTAGCTAGGAGTACAGGTGCGTGCCACCATGCCCTAGCTAATTTTTGTATTTTTTGTAGACAAGAGGGTTTCATCATGTTGGCCAGGTTGCTTGTGATCTCTCGACCTCATGATCTGCCCGCCTCGGCCTCCCAAAATGCTGGCATTACAGGCGTGGGCCACCACGCCCAGTCCCTACTTCACAAGTTTTACAAAATACTCTTGTGTTTCTGTAATTTTTTGCATGGTGGTGCGATCTCGGCTCACTGCAATCTCCACCCCCGGGTTGAAGCCTCCTGAGTAGCTAGGACTACAGGCATGTGCCTGTGATTTTTTGTTAACACCAGGCCTAGCTAATTTTTGTGTTTTTCATAGACAAGGGGGTTTCATCATGTTGGCCAGGATGGTCTCGATTTCTTGATCTCATGATCCACCCACCTCGGCCTCCCAAAGTGCTGGGATTACAGGCGTGAGCCACCACGCCCAGCCCCTACTTCACAGGTTTTACAAAATACTTTTATAGAGCATCTGATTTAATGCCGCCAACAACTGTACAAGGTGGTGTCTCAATCAGTGACTGAGAGGGACTGATGCCGTGGCTAAAACCAAGGCAATAATGGAACTTAAACTCAGTCTTCTGACTCCAACCTCTGGGATTTTGCCACAAATCAGCAGCTGCCAAGGACCAAAACCAGAGGCAGAGGTAGAAAAGTCAATACGAAGTAGGCAGGAACTGTACACCGTGTGGTTTAGAGTCATACATCCTCACACGTCTATTGGTGTTAAGGGCACCGGTACCTCTCCAACTTTTACATCAGTGTATCCTCATGGCAGAAGGCAGCCTTTCTGTTAAATCTGAATTTAACAGGAAGAGGACAACCCAAGCCTCATTTCAGAGAGAAGTCTGGTATACTCTTAGAAATCTGTGTGACTCTCATCCCTAAGTCCATTCACGTTTTGTCTCTCTCAAGAGAATCAAGGGATCAAGGGACACTGCTGCTTCAGAAAGATGCCCCATATTTACCCTGTGGCACTCAAAGTACCCCAGGTTGAGATGAGATGAGGAAGTTTCAAGCTGTCAACTTCAGTTTCCCAAGATCTGTTCCACAGACGAGAAGCAGATCTCACTCCAGAAACCACTGACTGAAGGGCACTCTGGCCCCAGAACCATGGAGAATTCAAATATGAGGTGGAGAACTCAGAAAAAATGTTGAAGTCTCTCTGGAGAGTAGAAGCCTGGGGAGAAAACCAAACCAAACCAATTCTCCCATTACCACTCAGAGACATTGTCAACATTTTGAGCTCATGGGGGAGGTGTAGGCTTTTCACACTGTCAATGTCTGTGTTAAAGGAGTGAGGCAGCCTGAAACCTCTCACTCCTAGGTCCAATAGTCCCCCATTTCTATTTCAGCTGAAAATCTGTGCTGCAACCAGAGGAACCAAAAATAGGGCAAGAACAGTTAGGGGACTGGGTCCTAAGATCAAAGGCCAGTCTAGTGGCAGTAATGACAGTTCCTAGGGGACTGTGACATCACGACATTCCACTTCACTGTGGGGTGGTGGGGACACACAGTGTGATGCCCGAGTTGCCACTCTGAGATGGGGTGGGGGTGCAGGGCCAGGACCCAGGTGCTTGGAGACAGGAGCCCAAAGAGCCCACGGAGCTCAGGCATGGGGTGGCAGGAGGTGAGGGCCAAGTATGGAGGTGGGGAGCCCCCAGGAGTCACCTGCCCAAAGTCACCCTAAGGAAACTGGTGAGAGCAGGCGCTGGGGGACACAAGTCCTTGGAGATGCGAGCCCAAAGAGCCCAGGGAGGTCTGACCCTGGGGCAGCAGGAGGTGAGGACAGAGTATAGAGTGGGGGAGCCCCGGGAGTCACCGGCTCAAAGTCACCCTGGGGCAACTGGTGAGAGCAGGGGCAGGACTGCTGATGGGGTGGGGCTGGCTGACAAGATTTTGGTCGAGGGAGCCCAGAGGCACTGGGGGGGCCAGCCCGGTGTGGGTCAGGAGTGGCACAGACTGTGGCAGCAGTTCTCCTGTAAGGGGGGGCCTGGGGCTGGGTTGGGGGGCCACCACCTGGTGTGTTTTACCTTTTCCTTGGCCTCCGCCCATTTGCGCTCTCTGGTTGCTTTGGACATCTCAGGGTGGGGAGGGACGTGGGGTTGGGGGAGGGACTTGGGGTTGGGGGGACGGACGTGGGGGTGGGGGAGGGACGTGGGGGTAGGGAGGGACGTGGGGCTGGGGAGGGACATGGGGGTAGGGGGGGAGGGACGTGGGGGTGGGGAGGGACGTGGGGGGGTAGGGAGGGACGTGGGGGTGGGGAGGGACGTGGGGGTAGGGAGGGACGTGGGGGTGGGGGAGGGACGTGGGGGGTAGGGAGGGACGTGGGGGGGTAAGGAGGGACGTGGGGGCTGGGGAGGGACGTGGGGGGGGTAGGGAGGGATGTGGGGGTGGGGGAGGGACGTGGGGGTTGGAGAGGGACGTGCGGTTGGGGCCACATCAGCGTGATACAGAAGAGGACAGTGAGATACGTCCTGTCACCTACCACGCAGCTCTGTGACTGAGCCAGAGGAGGCGTAACCAGGGCCACACTAGAACCCAGAATAGGGGTGTGGCCTGAATGCTTCAAGCCCATTGGTCAATGAGAAAGATAAAAGGCAATGGAGGCGTGGCCAGGCAGTGGTGTGTCATGAGGGACCTGTGGTGTCACAATGAAAGCTGCCCATGTACTAGCTGTCCCCCACCCACTCTGGGAGAGGGGGTGGGGCTGGGTTTCACTCTAAAAACTTTAAAACTTTATTACCTCAATTGAGGAAAATCCAAAGGGAAATCCATAGCATGCTTGACGTTATGACTACAGACTGTATTATCCAACATTCCAATCAGATTAAATAATCACAATGATTTTTTTTTTGGAAAAAGTTTCTCTTAGTCTCCTACATTTTAATTTTTTTTTTTTTTTTTTAAAGAAACATATCTAAGGCGGGGCCCGGTGGCTCATGCCTGTAATCCCAGCACTTTGGGAGGCCGAGGCGGGTGGATCACCTGAGGTCAGCAGATCGAGACCAGCCTGGCCAACATGGTGAAACCTGGTCTCTATTAAAATACAAAAATTAGCTTGGCGTGTTGGCACACACCTGTAGTCCCAGCTATTTAGGAGGCTGAGGCAGGAGAATTGCCTGAACCCGGGAGGCGGAGGTTGCAGTGAGCTGGTACAGGCTAGAAAAGAGAGAATACATTCGATAGGAAGTCAGAAGGGGATCTAACACAAAATGTGTGAATTCTGAACCTATTACCTTCAAGCATAATCTACAAAATACTTTATGGAGATTATCTTTTTTTCACTTGCTTGAAATTCAGCAAATCTAATGGAGATTATTTAAAATGTCAGATAATGGTGACAGCCAAAGTCCTAAGCTGACGGGCATCATGGCAGCGCTGAGGGGCAGCACAAGCTGCCTCAGGATGCCATAAGACCTGGGGTATTTTAGGGTTTTCTGTCTCAAAAACTTTCCAACAGCACCCCCTAAACCTTGATTTTTCTCACCTGTGAAATGGAAACTATAGTACCTGCCTCCATGTTGTGTGAATTAAGTGTTCATGTATGTAAAGGACCTAACATGACATGTAGCAGATAATAAATGCGGGTATAGATAGCCATATGTCTCCAAACCCACCGTACAATGAAAAATGCAACGGAAGACTCAGAGAGTGGGGAAAGAGGGTCCCCATGGCTATGGCTGAGGGTCTGGCAGGGGCCCACTGAAGATCTGGGTAGAGCCAGAACTGTCACAGGACCAGAAGTTAGCCTTCCTTGTGGAGACCATGCCTGGAATTTACAGGGAACTTCCGCAGGTTTGTATCCTGAAACAAAATACAGTGCTAGTCTCACAAAGGCTCAAAGCTATGAAGGTCAGCCTGCTGTAGCTACCCGCTGAACTGTGAACACACATACCGGTTTGGGATGAGGCGGTAGTTTGAGAGGACTTCCAATTTTAGGAAGAGGGGAATCCATCATCTTCCGAATTTCTGCGTGCTCTGGATTTTCTTCTGCTGCTGTTTCTTGCTTAGGAAATAAGTTCAACAGCCTCAAACTAAGCGGTCTGATATATACCACAGGACAAAACACTAAAGGCCAGTGAGGGTATTACCAATATCTCACCACCACGAATTGAAATTTCACTGACATTTCAATTAAGTTAAATTTAATTCTTACTGACCTGATCTCTTATCCTCTGTTTAATGATATCTTCCAGCTGAAGGGTGTTTCCTCTTGTAATCACAGGTGCTAAAGGAAATACCACATGTGTTCATGAAGTAGAGAGCCACAAAACCAGTGAGTCTCACACTGTAGTCCTGAGACCCTCAGCATCAGCAACATGTGGGAACTTGTTAGAAATCAAACTCCTGGGCCAGCCCTGCATCTGCTGAATCAGAAAGTGGGGAAGAGGGACAGCTATCTGTGCTTTAAGAAGGCTTGAGATGCTCCCTGAAGTTTGAAAACCACAGAACTAGAAGACATTTGGTAGTAAGTGCTAATACTTTATCCAAGATACCTAGGGACTCTTCCCCTCTTTTCCATTGTCTCTTCTGTTGAAATAAAATGAGAGCTCATTTTGATTTAATGGGTACAAGAAAGAAGGCAATGAGATGACCAGGGTTTCAGGTTGGAGTTCAAAATTTAATCAGTGGACAGTGAAAGGATGCAAGCTTTCTAAACAGATTACTACAAGGGAGCTGATTATAAACTAAACATTAGGTATCATTAGTGTATTCATGTTAAATTTTGGGAGTGGATTAATGGTATTGTGATTATATAGGACAATGTCCTAGTTCTTAGAAGATACCTGCAAAAGTACTTCAAAGTGAAATGCTATGATACTGGCAACTTACTTTGAAATGACTCAGGGGAAAAGGGCACATATACAGTTTTACATACATGGGGGAGAGGAAAGAAATATGACAAAATGTTAATTTGTGAATCTAGTTGAATAGCATACAAATGTTCACTGTATTATTTTTTCAACTTTTCTTTGCTTGCAAGTCTTTAAAATAAAAAGTTGAGGGAAAAGAAACATCACCCCAAATCTTCCTATGAAATGGAACCATAGAAAAAGCACAGAAGTGAACACTGCAGAGGCTGGCACCATACGCATCCAGACAGCATGGTGAAAGGGCAGGGTCTCCTCCAGGAGGCTGTCCTCCAGCCTCTTCTGTGCTGTCACTTCCCCCGAAGCTGCTGAGGCTTTCTTCTAACAACTCTTTTTCTAAAGATGCAATTTTTTCATTTATCCAAGAAACTGAGAAAAGAATCAGATACATTTAGAAAAGAAAATTACACTTATACTTGTGTAAAAGCAAAAAAATACTTTAAAAAGGGGAGAAGCAAGAAATGTAGCGTTCTGCAATTCTGTTCTGTTCTTACCATCTTCTTCTGCTCCCAGTGACTTCCTATTCCTGCTGCCTATGGTGGGGTGAACTGCAAATGATTTCTTTTCCTCATTGATTTAAAATGTCATATTTATAATATACTAAACTCACCCAGAAGCATTTGGGTTTATTTCTGGGCTCTATTCTATTCAAGTGATCTATTTATTCAAAAACCACTATCAGTTTTGATTATTAGCGCATCTTAAAGTAATTATTTGATTAGGATATTAGCATTTGATGGAGCCTGACACTTTTGACTCTAAACTCAAATTCTTATTATCTCTAACTTCTAAAAGACAACAATTACGACTTCACCGTGTAAAATGCCAGCTTTTTCAGCTACCTTACGGAATTCTCTTACTTTCCCAATATCAATTTGACTTACCCATTTGGTTTCCTCTCCAAATACTAATGGTTTCATTTTAGTATTCTTAAGCTCTTTTTTTGAGACAGAGTCTTGCTCTGTTGCCCAGGCTGGAGTGCAGTTGCATGATCTCAGCTCATTGCAACCTCCACCTCCCAGGCTCAAGCAGTCTTCTCACCTCAGACTCCCAAGTAGCTGGGACCACAGGCGCATGTAACCACACCCGGCTAATCTTTGTATTTTTTGCAGAGAGGAGGTGTCACCATGTTTCCCAGGCTGGTTTCGAACTCCAGAGCTCCCATAGTGTGGAGACTGCAGGTGTGAACCACCACTCCCAGCGGTTTTTCTAATCTCTTTATCTTTTGTAGCTGCACTGACTGATGTAGTTAATGTTAAGTAACAGGGGGAAACTGTAATACTGAACATTTTGTCTTATTCCTAATCTTAAAGGGATGTTTCCAGAATTTCACCCATCATGCATGATGGCAGCTTTTGGCTAGATGTATTTTTTTTTTTGGAGACGGAGTCTCATTCTGACACCAGGCTGGAGTGCAGTGGCGCAATCTTGGCACAATGCAACCTCCACCTTCCAGTTCAAGTGATTCTTCTGCCTCAGCCTCCCAAGTAGCTGGGACTATAAGTGCACACCACCACGCCAGGCTAATTTTTTATATATTTTTTAGTAGAGACGGGGTTTCACCATGTTGCTCAGAATGGTCTTGATCTCTTGACCTCGTGATCCACCTACCTCGGCCTCCCAAAGTGCTGGGATTACAGGCATGAGCCACCTCGCCCAGCCTGGCTAGATGTATTTATATTCCACTAGAAGTGAAAAAAAATTAGAAATAAATATTGAATTTTACCAAAGGTCTTTCTAACGTATATGGAGGTAACCATGTTTTTTCTCCTTACCATCTTGCAACCAGGGATCATACCAGATTTTCTAATAGTGATTGAAGAGAATAAGGTTCATATGGTTGTATGGCATAATTATTCCAATGTGCTATAGGATTTTTGTATTACTATTCATGAATGACAGACAAAGAGAGAGAAAGAAAGAGAGAGTGTGTGTGTGTGTGTGTTTTAATGCTACTTTTGTCAGTCAGACCTACCAAGGTCTCACTACGTTGCCCAGGCTGGTCTCCTCCTGGAGGAGACCCTGCACTTCACCCATGCTGTCCATATGGGTACAGTGCCAGCCTCTGCAAAGTGTTCACTTCTGTGCTTTTTCTATGGTTCCATTTCATGGGAAGATTTGGGGTGATGTTTCTTTTCCCACAACCTTTTATTTTAAAGACTTGCAAACAAGGAAAAGTTGAAAAATGATACAGTGAACATCTGTATGCTATTCAACTGGATTCACCAGTTAACATGTTCTAACAGTTTCAAAAGAAATAAGTTTGAAAGTTCTACTTTATTCTTTATATGTGGAAATTGCAAAAATTATTTGTTATTTATTGAAAACTTAACTTGAAGATCTGATATAATTTCAAAGCAAAACCAAACCTTTTTTTCTTTCTTGTGGGAGGAGGGTGAGAGGAGTGAGACGGCAGGACACTAACTCATTGATACTTTAGTTTATGGTGTTTTTTTTTTTTTCCTTTAGAAGTTTTCTTCTGGGACAATCTGAAAATGATGGATTTAATTTAGGTTTGCAGAGTTTAAAAATACTTGTTTTGATATTCTTGGTATCTTTTATTTGTCTATTCTCCAGCTCTGTTGCCCAGGCTGGAGTACCGTGGTCCAATCATAGCTCACTGCAGCCTTGAACTCCTGGACTCAAGCGATCCTCCCCAGTCAGCCTGTCAAGTAGCAGAGACTATATGGGCACGCTACTATGCCCAGCTAATTTTTAAAATTTTTAGTGGAGATGGGGTTTCACCATGTGGCCCAGGCTGGTCTCGAACTCCTGGGCTCAAGCAATCCTCCCTCTTCAGCTTCCCAAAGTGCTGAGATTACAAGTGTGAGCCACTGTGCCTGGCACTATTCTCATTTCGATTATGATAGCATTTTTTTTTTTTTTTTAAGACGGGGTTTCACCATGTTGGTCAGGCTGGTCTTGACAAAAATTAGCTGGGCATTGTGGCATGCGCCTGTAATCTCAGCTACTGGGGAGGCTGAGGCAGAATGGCTTGAACCCAGGAGGTAGAGGTTTGCAGTAAGCAGAGATCACACCAGTGCACTCCAGCCTGGGTGACAGAGCAAGACTCCATCTCAAAAAAAAAAAAAAAGAAAAGAAAAGAAAGAAAATAGGGAAGATTAAATAGTCTGTGAGTTCCACAATCATGTCAAACATATTAAAAAGGCCTTAAATTCCTAACTACCATTACCTGTCTTTTATCAAAGAGGATTTAACTTCAGAATTTTTCTTCACATTTAAAACACCTGTATTGGCCGGGCTTGGTGGCTTACTGTGGTCCCAGTACTTTGGGAGGCTGAGGTGGGTGGATCACCTGAAGTTCCAAGTTTGAGACCAGCTTGACCAGCATGTAGAAACCCATCTCTACTAAAAATACAAAATTAGCCAGGCGTGGTGGTGCGTGCTTGTAATCCCAGCTACTCAGAAGGCTGAGGCAGGAGAATTGCTCGAAGCCAGGATTCGGAGGTCGTGGTGAGCTGAGATCATGCCTTTGCACTATGGCCTGGGCAGCAAGAGTGAAACTGCGTCTCAAAACAAACAAACAAACATACAAACAAACAAACAAAACACGTGTATCTTCAGTTTCCTCATCATCCGGCAAAACAAAGGTCACTCTTTTCAAGCTTTCTTTACATTGTTTACTGTCTTCACTTTTTTCAAGGTCATCATCTTCATCCCTACAATACCAAAATTCTTATTAAAAAAATATATATATACTGGCTGGGCGTGGTGGCTCACACCTGTAATCCCAGTACTTTGGGAGGCCGAGGTGGGTAGATCACCTGAGGTTGGGATTTCAAGACCAGCCTGACCAACATGGACAAACCCTGCCTCTACTAAAAAGACACATACACACACACACACACACAAATCATCTGGATGTGGTGGTACATGCCTGTAATCCCAGCTACTCAGGAGGCTGAGAGGCAGGAGAATCACCTGAACCTGGGAGGCAGAAATTGCAGTGAGCTGAGATTGTGCCATTGCACTCTGGCCTGGGCAATGAGAGCAAAACTCCTTCTCAAAAAAAAAAAAAAAAAAAAAAAAAAAAAAAGAAAAAGAAAAGAGAAAGAACAAAAAGCTTCCAATATATAGAAAATAAATTATGCATCACTCTATAATACAAACCTCTTATCTCACAAAAATAACAGAATTTTTTTGGGCACAAAAGCAAATCAAAGTTCTTGGCAAGAAAGGTTTGGTTGCTATGACCAGTAATATTTTTCTTCATTAAATCTTCTCTCATGTTCCTTTAAGTTCAGAGACTTTCCTCTGGCTATATTCAGGACATCTGATATTAGAGAATCTAAGTCCTTAAAGCAAACATATGTGACAACCACAGGTACACAGACATGAGTGGGCAATTCCAGCCCACAATGTAAAGGATAGTTCAAAATACTCACATTTCAGAAATCCTTAGTTCTCCTGCTGCTGCTTCAGCAATTTCATCACCTTGTTTGAACCCAGTTTGTCATCATCAACACTTGCTACGTCTTCATCACTTTCAACTAGATCAAAATCCTTTCTATTTCAGATTTCTGGAACTTTTACCTGACTAAAATAAAAAGATTTTTAAAACAATTAGGAAGAGAAAAATACATTATTAACACATGCATATATATTTGTATGTATACTGTATGGATATGTTACTTTCTAACTTAATAGCAATACAAGCCAAACATAGTTATTAGGTGAAATTGGCAACTAATAACACTAACATAAAACTATTATAAGAACAACTGGAACATAAACTGAATGGAAGCACAGATTCATTTGTAACTGATAAGACAGAGCACAGTACTTCTTCTCTCTAAATCTTCTAACTACAATTATATCTCTACTAGAAAAACAGAACAAAAGCCAATTTGAGGAGGACGAAAGTGTCTCCTCTCTCAAAACTTTACCTTAAGTTTTTTACTTCCAAACAGTCCCCCTTCGTCTTCATCAGAATGAGTATCTTCAGAAAAATCAGTATCTTCTCCCTCACCATCATGACCATCTTTTCGTTCCTCTTCTTTTTCTGTTTTCTAAACAGGCCTCCATTTCAGACAGTCTGAACAATGTCTCATGTGCTATGGACTTTCCTCTTGGTTTTTCACGTCCTTCGTTTTGCACCTCGCTCGCTGGTCCAGTTTGTTGACATCAAAGTCAAGGTCAGAATTCTCATCACTGAAAACTGGGCTTTTCCTCAGACGGAATTTGCTTGAGTTTTTAGCTCTCTCGCCCACTTCAGGATTGTCTCTACCCATGTCAGACACTTCCTCCTCCTCCTCGACATCTTCTGGGTCCTCCGGGCCATCAGCCTGTGTCTCTGGGAGAAGACTGATACCTTCATGTTTGTTTCACTAACTGCATTCTAGAAGTATTGTAAAATCGGTACCTTTTGCAATTCCAGTTGTTGCAAAATCTACTCGTTGTCAAAACTGTCTATCGCAAGTTTTTGTAAAGGGCTTCAATGCATCCTACCATTCTCTAATATTTTTTTTAAAGCCATAAAGCACTTCTGCTAAAGAAGTGAACTTTGAAGTCAATCCATCTCGAATCCTATTGGAAGGAATTAAATGAGATTTAGAGTTATAGGTAATAATTTCACAGCACTCTTAATTAAAAAGAAAAAAAAAACCCCAACTCTTAGGTAAAATCAAATTTGAATGAAATGTAAGTATAGATTTTGGCTCCAACAACATATAAGGTGATGAGCCACACTGATACATAAAACCCGTCGACCAAGTATCTGCGAATCAGCTACATAGATTCCAGCCTTGAGGCTGGAAAAGCATTACAAATCTATTTGCTTGGAGATACATAGTGAATTGCCCTTAAATTTTCAACTCTGCTATATTATGTACCACTCCATTTTCATTCATTCAGTTATTCATTCAGTGATCAACATTTGCTTTGGCTACAGTGGTCAAAGAAAACCTACATCTGAAATGAAACCTACAGATAAGGAGATAGTCTTATAAAGATTGGGAAACATATTCCAGGCAGAAGAAATAGCAAGAACAAATTCTCTAAGATGAAACTGAGCTTGGTAAGCCTGAGGAACAAAAAAGTGAGTATGGCTAGAGTGTGAAGGAGGCAGAAGCTGAAGCTGGAGATGGAAGGGAGCCAAATTCTGCTGGGCTCAAGGGGCAGAGTTTCCCATTTTAAGTGAAATAAGAAAACATTAGAAGATTTTAAGCAGAAGCATGAAAGATGATTTACACGAAGGAAGAAGAAAGGGAAGAAGGAGGAGGGGGAAAGGAGAGTGATTAGAAGGTTGATGCAGCATCCCAGGCAAAGGATGATGGCGATTTAAGCAGGAGGTACAGCAGTGAGTATGCTGAGTACAGTGTGGAGCTAGAACTGACAGGATTGCTAGGGAATCAGATATAGAATAGAGAAAAATGAAGACATCAAAGTAGCAGCCTAGTTGTGTGTGTGAGTAACTGGAAAGACAGAGGTGCCATTTACTGCGATAGGTGATAGGCACCCCCTCGAGTGGTGGGGCAAAGGACTTCAGGGGATGGCAGAGTACAAGTGCGTAGAAACAACGTTCTACTCTATTTTGGACACAGTGAATTGGCGATGCTGAGAGTACCAAAATGTTAAAAATCGTGCAAAGCTGTCCAGTGGGGATCTTCCAATTGTGTGCTACTGAATTCAAACTAAGCTCAGTCTGTAGTTGCTGTGAGCTGGGAACTCAAGGGAGAGGCTGGGGTTGGAAATATAAATGATTCACCATTTTATAGATCATATTTAAAGTTCTTCAACAATATAGAGCAAACGCTTGGGCTGGGAAGAGACATGAAAGTTCTCATTCTCAAGAAGCTTATGGGGGTGGACAGACAAGTGAGAAATTTGTAGTTTCAGTAAAGTATGAGGATAGGTAAACACTGAGTGCTTTAGGAGCACAGCGGCAGGAGAAACCAACAGTTTGTGTGGAGAGGGATGGGGGCCGGAATAAGCCTCAAGGGAGGCTTCTAGGCCTTAATAGCTGAGGTTAGGCTGATTTCAGTAACATTCAACTGAGAGATCCACACTGTAAACATTTTAACCATTTTTAAAATGTTGATAGCCTAGGAAAGTACGAACTCCGAAATGTGGGGAAAGTGATTTACACTTCCCCTTACCTTCCCCTAGCTCCACAAGTGCAGGAGGCCGGCAGCGCGCCTCCACGGGAGACCCGGGTCGCACGGCGAGCCGGGGCTCTGACTTAAGTGAGGAAGCACTCCGGCAGCCGGTGGCTTTGTAGACCTTAGTCAGACGCCACTCCAGGGTCCGTCAGCGCCAGGCCCGTGGGGCCCCGGCCGTCAGCAACTCCCCCACACCACAGATGCAGGCACGGCAAGAGAGCCCCCCGGAAACCGCTCCGAAAGGATGCTCCTGGCACAACTTGGTGCTCAGAGCCGTAAGTTCCGTGGCTCACAGGTTCCGGACTGACCCCCCTGCCGGAGCCAAGGCAGCGCGAGCGCTTTCGCGTGTGCGGGGGTGCGGGAAACAAAAATGGCCACTGTTCAACCCAAACCCTTTGAGCTGTCTCCAGACTTCCTTTCGCTTTTTTTTGCTTTTTTGTTTTTTGGGGTTTTTTTTTTTTTTTTTTTTTTTTTTTTTTTTGAGACGGCATCTCGCTCTGTCGCCAGGCTGGAGCGCAGTGGCCGATCTCGTCTCCCTGCAACCTCAGCCTTCCGGGCTCAAGCGATTCTGAGTAGTGGGACTGCAGGGCGCGCTGCCACGACCGGCTAATTTTTGTATTTTTTTTTTTTTTAGTAGAGACGGGGTTTCACTGCATTGGTCACTGGTCTTGAATTCCTGATCTCGTGATCCGCCCGCCTCGGTCTCCCAAAGTACTGGGATTACAGGCGTGAGCCACCAAGCCCGGCCCCCTTTTGTATTTTTCAGGGGCCACAAGGGATGAGGCATCCGGGCTGTAAGTTTCTGCTCTGGGTAAAGTGGGCATGTCGCGCACAGCAGAAAAGCAGGGGCTTTCGCCACGCCCCCTGCTGGGTCGCCCCGCCCTCTGCCAGCACCTCCCTAGGTCCCGGAATCGCAGGGACTCAGCGGGGGATGGCACGTGCAGAAGGCGGGCCGCAAACGCCTTAGGTGAATACCCGGCACTAGGAAGGTCGCTGTGGGGCGGGGCGGGGGCGGGAACGGAGGCCAGGGGGAAAGGAAGGCCTCAGCATGACCAAAGCACCTTGACCGTGTGCTCTGTCCTCCTTGGGCGCGTTTGGCAGCCGCTGCTGGCACCTCGGCAGCTGGTACCCTCCAGAAACGCCTCCGCTTAGCTCTGGGATGCCCTTCTTGTGCATGAGTCCCACAGCCACCCGGGAGCTGTGCGCCCTGGGCACTGCACCTTCCAGTATGTGGGCCCCAGAGGCAGGGGATCTTGCCAAGCAGGTCAGACAGGGCAGTGAAGGAAGTAAATGGAAGCGGGTCATTGTTATTTTACCGGGAACCCAGGGCTGGGGAGAAACCAGAAAGGAGAGCAAGCTCTGTTATTTAAAAAAAAAAAAAAAAAAAAAAAATCAGGCTGGGTGCGATGGCTCACGCCTGTAATCCCAGTACTTTGGGAGGTCAAGACGGGTGGATAATCTGAGATCGGGAGTTCGAGACAACATGGTGAAATCCCGTCTCTACTAAAAAATATAAAAAATTAGCTGGGCATGGTGGCTCACGCCTGTACTCCCAGCTACTCGGGAGGCTGAGGCAGGAGAATCGCTTGAACCCAGGAGTCAGGAGTTGCAGTGAGCTGAGACCGCACCACTGCACTCCAGCCTGGGAGACAGAGGAGACTCCGTCTCAAAAAAATAACAAACAAACAAACAAAAACAAAATTAGCCAGGCATAGTGGCGCGAGCCTGCAGTCTCAGCTACTCCGGAGGCCGAGGCAGGAGAATCACTCGAATCTGGGAGGCGGAGGTTGCAGTGAGCCGAGATTGCACCACTGCACTTCAGCCTGGCAACAGAGCAAGACTCCGTTTCAAAAAAAAAAAAAAAAAAAGCAGCAAGCATGGCATCAACTGATGGCTTCCAGTACCTTTCTCCTTTTCTTCCTTTTAATTAAAGCAACCCCCCAACTTTCAGCAGGGCACATAACTGCCTAGCTAAAGACTACATTCCTCAGCCTCCCTTGCAGAGAAGTATACCATGTGACTAAGCTTGGAGCAATGGGATAAGGACAGAGGTGATCCTAAGTCTTGTCCTTAAAGGCACTTGCCTGGTATCTCCCCCCGACCTTCCCTTCCCTCTAGCTGGTAAATGCTGATACCTGGAGCAACCCTGTAAGTCAACCCAGTAAGCAACCCTGACAGCAGAGCTGCCCATCAGCCTGAGACAGCTCATTTTAGACTGAAAACAGAAAAACGAAATCTATCATATGAAGCCACTTAATTTTTTTGTGAAGGGCACTGAATGATGATGGGGGTTTTATACTAAAATAGCACCTAACTAACCACTCGCTTTTCACACCTTTTCCTCTTACCTACCTTCATTTTATATTCAATACATTTGCATTACCGCCTTCTAATCTCTGCTTTTGAATCTGCCATTACATTACTGAACTTCCACTATTCTTTACTTAACGGAACTTCTAACTCACATAGCTGGCTTCTTTTGAAGGCATGGGCACTCCTGATGTGGAACAGACAGTCCAGTGTGGGAGACAGAAGAGTGGGTTCAAAGGTCCTGCTTCTCATCCTGAAGGGACGGGGTGGAGTTTAGACAAACCCTCAGGTCCACTGACGAAGACCTGCAGCCAAAGAATACCCCCCGGCCAGACGCAGTGGCTCACGTATGTAATCCCAGCACTTTGGGAGGCCGAGGCAGGAGGATCATTTGAGACCAGCCTGCCTAGCTCGGTGAACTCCATCTTTACTAAGCATACACACAATAATTAACCAGGCCTGGTGGAGCGTGCCTGTAGTCCCAGCTACTCAGGAGGCTGAGGCAGGAGAATCACTTGAAGCAGGGAGGGAGAGGTTGCAGTGAGCCGAGACATGGAATTACCATACAATCTAGCAATTCCACTTCTGAGTATATACACCCCAAAGAAAGTGGGAATTTAGGGGTATATCCACACTCATGTTCATAGCTGTATTACTCACAACAGCCAAGAGGTGGGAACAACCCAAATGTCTATCAAGAGATGAATGGACAAAGAAAATGTGGTATACACATGGAATGGAATATTACTCAGTATTATTTGATTTATTTATCTATCTATCTATCTATGGCCCACGCTCCCCGCCACATGGCCAGTAATATCACCCCTGCCCCCGCCCCGGATATTACGAACCATATTGCTACGGGGGTGCCCACATCAGCCATTTAGAAAATTTGTAGTAATAGGATACTAGGAACCATATCATAGGGACAATTTAATGTTATTCTGTTTCTTTTTTTGATATCAGGCATAATAACACTAGTTGTAGTTCCCCCTCTGCGATATTGACAAAAATATCATCCTCTCCCCCTTTGATATTAGAATCGAAATCACAGAGGGGTTTCACCCCATGCAATACTTATTTTAATGTAATTTTTTTCTTGTAGATATTAGTTACAATATCACAGCGTGGTGTACACCTCTTGCCATATTGAGAGTAATATCCTTCTCTTTTTTCTGGATATTAGGAACAATATTACAAGGGGGGGTGTTCACTGTCAGCAACATTAGGAGCAATATCATCCTTTACCCCTGCATATCAGGGACAGTATCCTTGGGGGCTCTACATCTTTTATGATGTTGGGAGTGATAACCAGCTCTCTTTGTCTGGATATTAGGAATAATATCACAGTTGGGGTGTGCATTCCCACAATATTAAAAGTAATATAATACTCTCTTCACTTTGATATTCACAATAGTATCACATGGGGTGTGTACCTTCTTTGCTATTTTGGGAGTGATATCATTCTCTTCCTCTTGGGGATATTTAGAACTATATTACCGGGACAGGTGTACACCTTCCATGCTATCGGGAGTAATGTCCTCTCCCCCCGCTGGATATTGGAAACAATATCGCAAGCGTCTCTTCACCCTCTGCGATACTGGAAGTAATATTATCCACACTTCATCTGTATTGAATGAGTAATACACCCTCTGCAATTTTGGGAGTAATAGCAATTTCTCTTCCCCTGGATATTAGGAACAATATCACTGGGGGGGTGTATACTGAAAGTAATAACCTCCTCTTCTTCCCCAAATATTAGGAACAATATCAAGGGAACGTACTCCCTCTGCCATACTGACAGTAGCAGTATCATCGTTCCCCTTCTGGTAAATATTAGAAACAATATCATATGGGTATGTACGCCCCCTGCGATATTGGAAGTAATATCATCCTCTCCCCTTTTGTATATTATTAACAATATCACAGGTGGGGTTTACACCCCCTTGCGATATTCAGAGTAACATCATTCTCTTTCCCCCCTGGGTATTAGAAATAATATCATAGGGAGGTATACAGTTCCTTTGATATTGAAAGTTCTTATCATCCTCTTCCTCCTGGATATTAGGAACAATATCACAGAGGGGGATGTACAGCCTTCTCAATATGGAAAGTAATATCATTCTCTTATCCTTGGATATTAGTAACAAAATTACAAATGGAGTGTACACCCTTGCCTCCCTGGGTTCAAGCGATTATCCTGCCTCAGCCTCCTGAGTAGCTGGGATTACAGGTGCACACCATCACACCTGGCTAACTTTTGTATTTTTCAGTAAAGACAGGATTTCACCATATTGGCCAGACTGATCTTGAACTCCTGACCTCATGATCCTCCCAACATGGCCTTCCAAAGTGCTGGGACCAAAAGGGTGGCAAGCAGGATAGAGGAAAGAAGAAGGCGAGCGAGAAGCGGGGGAAAGCTTTGTGAAAAGACAGTGGGCAAATATTTGGGAGGTAGATGGGAAAAAGAGGGTGGTGAGCAGGAGTAAGGAGAAGGGTTTGTGAAAAGAAGGTGGGTAGATGTTTTTGGGTAGATGGAGAAGGGAGAGAGGGTGGCAAGGAGGAGGAGGAAAAGATGATGGGGAAAACAGTTTTGGGTATATGAAGGGGAAAGAGGTGGTGAGCAGCAGGAGTGGGGAGAAGGCTTTGAGAAAAGATGGGGGAAATGTTTTTGGGTAGATGAAGGAGCAAAAGAGGGTGACGAGAACAGGAGGGGGGAAAAGAAGGTGGCCAGGGCAAGGGAGAAAAGACGGTGGGGAAAAATGTTTTTGGGTAGATGAAAGGCGAAACAGTAGTGAGCGGGAGAATAGAGAAGGCTTTTTGAAATGACAGTGGGGAAAATGGTGAAAACATTTTGGGGTAGATGGAGGAAGAAAAAGGGTGGTGAAAGGGAGCAGGCCAAAGGTGGTCGGGAAAAGAAGATGGGGAAATAATGGTGGGGACAAAGGTTTTGGGTAAATCTTTTTCTGATTTTTAAATCAGATTATTTGTGTTTTTGCTTTTGAGTAGTTTTGAGTTCGCTATATGTTTTGTGTATTAACCCCTTGCCTCATGCATAGTTTGCAAATACTTTCTTCCATTTTCTGGATTGTTACTTCATGCTACTGATTGCTTCCTGTGCTTGGCAGAAGCTTTGATGTTTAATGTCATTGCGTTTGTCTGTGTTTGCTTTTGCTGCTTGTGCTTCTGATGTCTATTTGAAAATCCCTTGTCCTAACCAATTTCATGAAGCATTTATCCTGTTTTTTTCTTCTCTGGTAGTTTTGTCGTTTCAGGTCCTACATTGAAATCTTTACTTTGAGTAGATTTTTGTACATGATAACGGTCTAGATTTATTCTTGTACATGTGGGTGTTGTGTTTTCCTAGCACAGTTTATTGAAGAGACTGTCCTTCCCGAAGGTGTCTTCTCGGTGCCTTTGTTAAAAATGAGTAGATGGTAAATGTGTGAATTTATTTCTGAGTTCTCTATTCTGTTTCATTTGTCTATGTCTGTCTGTCATTCTTCTATCTCTATCTATGTCTGTCTCTCCGTTGCCCCTTTTTTGTGCCAGTTCCATGCTGTTTTGGTTACTATAGGTTTGTAGTGTATTTTGAAATTAGGTAGTGTGATGCTTCCAGCTTTTTCTTTTTATGCAAGATTCTTTTTGTCTGAGGTATTTTGCATGTCTATGTAAATTTTAGGATTTTTTTTTCTATTTCTATGAAGAATGTCTTTTATAATTTAATGGGATGGTGCTCATTCTGTAGATTCCACTGGGTGATATAGATATTTTAGCAATATTCTTCTAGTGCTTGGACATGGGATATCTTTCCATTTACATGTGCCTGCTTTAATAGCCTTTATCTATGTTTCATAGTTTTCATTGTGGGGTCTTTCGCATTTTTGGTTCAGTTCATCTCTAGGTGTCATTTCTTGGTGGAGGTAGTAGCTACTGTAATGAAGTAGCTTCTTGATTTCTTTCTTAGGTGTTTCACTATTGGCGCATGGGTGTGCTACTCGTTTTTGTATATTGATATGTATCTTTCAACTTTAGGAAATTTATTATTTCTAGTAGATTTTTTTTGTAGAATCTTTAGAGTTTTCTCTCTATATGTATGGGATCACTTCACCTGCAAACAGGGACAATTTGACTTCCTTTTCTCCAATTTGGGTACCTTTTATTGCATTCTCCTGTCTAATTGCTCTTCCAGTACTATGATGAACAAAAGTGGTAGAATTAAGCACAGCTGTTCCAGATCTTAGTGGAACAGCTTTTCGCTTTTCCGCATTGTTTATGATGTGAGCTGTGTTTTTGTCATATACGGCCCTAACAGTGGAGATGCTTCTAGTTATGGGTTTTGCATAAAGGCTGATTGCTGTGTTAACAAAAATTCCTATCCCTAGCTTGTTGGGTGGTTTTTTTCTTTTTTTCTTTTTCTTTTTGAGACAGAGTCTCGCTCTGTTGCTCAGGCGGGAGTGCAGCGGCACGATCTTGGCTCACTGCAACCTCTGCCTCCCGGTTTAAGCAATTCCCTGCCTCAGCCTCCTGAGTAGCTGAGATTACAGGCACGCACCACCATGCCCAGCTAATTTTTGTATTTTTGGTAAAGACAAGGTTTCACCATCTTGGACAGGCTGGTCTTGAACCGCTGACCTCATGATCCATCTGCCTCAGCCTCCCAAAGTGCTGGGATTACAGGCGTGAGCCACCACGCCCAGCCTGTTGGGTGTTTTTATGATGAAATGGTGTTGACTGGGTGGAAAGTGCTTCCTGCATCTATGGAGATGAGTACCTGGGTTACTTCATTCTGCATAGTTGATGCTTATTTGCAGGGATGGCCTTAGTATGCAAAACCAGCTTGATTTTCTGAGAAAGGAGATAGTGATCATGGTCTGTAATCCTTCAAATACGTCTTAGCGTCAAATGATGATTTTGTTGAGCATTATTAATCATATAATTATGCTAGACATTCATCTATGCCTTTCTGTTCTTGTGATTTCATTTCCTAGTGTAATTTAGTATTAAATTGGGGATGGGATTGCCTATAGGTTGGTTTTGTACTTAGAGTAGTAAGAGTTAGAAGTTTGGAGGATAAAATTTAGCAGAAATGGGACATACCTGAGGGATTGTGGGGAAGAGTGGCGTGAGGTCAGGGTCAGTCAGGGTTTAGGGTTAGCAAGAGAGTGCCTGTAGCTTTCACCAACAGTAAACTTTATCAGCCCTTTTCATCTTGCAAACCAGGCAGGCAAAGATGCTTCAGTGTTTTAATTGGCACTTTCTTGAGCTCCTTCTTGAGGCTCAGACTCAGCAGGAGTACCTGGGAAGAAATTAGGACACAGAAGTGAGAAGGTTGGAGTGCACCTTTGCGACAGGGCATCAGCCAGTGGCTGAGCTGCAGAGGTTCCCAACTTATTTCAAATTTTGATGACAATTAACATGTTTTATGTGTTATCTCACAAAGAAACTGGACTTTTTCAAATTTATATGGCTAATTTTATATATTTTTCGGTTAGAGACTATAATCTTCTAACTTACCCCGATATTTCCCTAATATTTTGCCAGCCACCCTGAGTAAATCCCACATGGTGAAAACCACATTGGGAATATTTTAGCTGCTGGCTGTGTGGAAAATCACTTGCATCCCCGACTTTCAACTATAAAAAGACAAGTATTTATACTGAAGAACACAGAATTTTGTGACTATGATAAAAGATAATATGTGAGACTACTGGCAAAATTTAACACATTAAAATGCTCATACATAGATTCACAGACAAATATATGTACCTGTTAATGGAAGTGCCAGTCACAATTTGGATCTTGTAATCAGGAGGCCCTCATCACACCCTGTGAACGTGAGAACTTAGTTCCAATCCAGCTACTGCCGACAGAGCTTGGGTCATATGCTTGGTCACAGCCTCTGCTAGCCTTATAGTCTTTGTTTTTTATTTCTATTTGTTATATTCGAGGCGAGATTAAGGGACCAGCACCAAGACAAAAGTATGCCAAATAGCAGGGTTTATTAAGCCGGCGACCACGGAGGACTCGAGTCTCTCCAACCCGTGGCCCCGAATGGAGGGTGTTAAGACCTTTTATACCCGTAAAAATCACTTTGGGAGTCAGGGCGAGAGGCGGGGGTGGGGGTGAAGGGACACAGACATTTAGGGGTTTTCGTAAATCATCTCCCAGACAGAGAGGAGGGAGCGGGGCTCCGGACATTCCAAGGGCTTGAGGACATCTTGCCCCCTCGATTGTTACCTAAGTGGCTTACAGAAGTTAAGATAAGCGTTAGTTTGCACATCTTCTGGGCTGTAGTGGAAATAACAGATCTTGGTTATTTATTACAAGGCACAGGGACCAGGATGGAATTAGCTTGGGCTGCTATTCTAGTCACAAAGGCTGATAATCCTGGCTGTTACTGATAAGAAAGGTAGATAGTTTGCAGAGCAAACTAGCAGTTTTATGTACAGAAGCCAAAGGCCAGCAGTTATTGTGAGGAGAGTGGGGTAGCCATTACAACTTATTTTAAAACATAGCTTTATCTTTTATAAGATGGTGTTGTTCAGGTTCTAACTCTAGGCCAGCTATAGCACATATTTTTATTTTCGAGGCGGAGTCTCGCTGTGTTGCCCAGGCTGGAGTGCAGTGGTGCAATCTCAGCTCACTGCAACTTTCGCCTCCCGGGTGTTGAAAATGCATGCTTTGAATGAAGAGACCCCCACCCAAACAGGCTTTGTTTGTGCAGCATGCCTGTTTATTCACCTGGGTGCAGATCAGCTAAGGCCAAAAAGGGCGTTAGCAAAGAGCAGTGGGATAGGAGTTGGTTTTACATGTTTGGGGTGGGCAGTGGAAGGTTACAGAGAGTAAGATCAGTTACAGTGGTGGGGGTAGGGGCAAGGAGTATCCATTACCATAAGTTTAGTTACAATGGCAGGTGGGGGGTGAGGCAGAAGAGCAGTTAAGATGACAGGATGAGTGAGAGGTATTCACACTATCATAAGAACAGTTAAGATGGGAGGGTTGGGTGAGGGGCTTGTCCTGGGAAGCTCCGCTGGGCAATCAGGAGCAGGCGGAAGGTGGGGAGATGATCAGGAGGCAAGCAGGACGTCAGACTTTCAGGCTCCAGGCTTGCATATGGAGACCTGACACTCCCTGCCTCAGCCTCCCGAGTAGCTGGGATTATAGGTGCCTGGCTAAATTTTGTGTTTTTAGTAGAGACAAGGTTTCTCCATCTTGGCCAGGCTGGTCTTGAACTCCTGACCTCATGATCCACCTGCCTCGGTCTCCCAGAGTGCTGGGATTACAGGTGTGAGCCACCGTGCCCAACCGCCTCATAGGCTTTGTCTGAAATACAGGAGCAGACGTATCCTTCCCAGGGCTGTCCAGGGTTCAGTGAGACGAGTTATGCAGGTCAGTCCGCGGAGTGACTTGGACACGGGAGAGGCTCCATAACTGTCTTCTTTCCACAGTCGCTCAGAGCGATTGTGAGACTGGAAAGTAGCCCACGTGGGAGAGTGGCCGTGTGCAGGGAGGAGGTGACCTGGTGAGGAAGGAGACCCAAGCATCTAAGATCACCTCCCCCTTGACTTCCACACTGCACTTCAAGAGAAGTAAAGGCTGGCCGACCAGGGCGCCACCTTAATTGCCCTCCTATAGATCGCAGGCATGGTGTGGGGGAATCTTTCCGGAAGGCATTGTTTTTACTTAAACAAGTTCAAACCCCCACCCCACGCCTATTCCATGCCACCCCAACGCCTACTCCATGGACCAAGACCCTTTCACATGCAATTTATAAAACTGTAAACCCAAGACCCTTTCACGTGTAATATCTCAAGCTATAAGCCTATATAAAGGCGGGGCTTCTGTTTGTTAGAGGAGCTTGGCTGTTAGGCAGTTACGCCGCCTTGCTCCAGCGCGCCCTCTGCTGGTGGCCGGGGGCACTGCAGGGCTCTCGCGCTCACGGCGCTGGCGGAGGACGCGCGCCCTCTGGTGGCCGTCTCGCTGCACCACTTAAAGTCGGAGCGCAGAGTGTTCGTCGCCATTGTTCTGGAATTGCAAACTGACACGGAGCCCACTAGCCCGTGTGTTTCTAAAAAGGAAGAAGGGACAATTAACTGGAAACCGTAAAAATAAAATAAACATGGATGCACATTTTACAACTGATGGAAAAATTCACTCAACATAGTCTTCACACTTAAAATGCAAAACGGTCAGAGGCATCTTAACCACAGTGACTTTGTTTTAAATAAAAGCCTTAGAAAAAGCTAAATCTGGGCAGGGTGCAGGGCTGACGGGTGTAATCCCAGCACTCTGGAAGGCCAAGGCGGGAGGATCACTTGAGATCAGGAGTTCAAGACCAGTCTGGGAAAATTGTGAGACCCCCATGTCTACAAAAAATATAAAAAGTAGCTGGCCTGGTGGTGCGTGCCTGTGGTCCCAGCTACCCAGGAGGCTGAGGCGGGAGGATCGCTTGAGCCCAGGAGTTTGAGGCCGCAGTGAGCCAGCCAGGATCGCACCACTGCACTCAAGCCTGGGAGACAGAGTGAAACCCTGTCTCTCTCTCACTGTCTCACACACACACACGTTAAATTTTTTGGATTATATATTTAGGGGTTGATCATCTTTGGTTATAAAATATTTACGGTTGCAGGAACAAGTTAATAACTAAATAAAGACCCAAAACTTATAAAAATGTACCAGTACTTTAAGCAAAAAGCATTCTTAATTTAAAAGAAGTTTTACTTTTAAGATAATAGTACACTCATAAATTATTGTTAAAATCAATAATAATATAGAAAAGTAGCAATACTAATAGCCTGACACAAACTGATCACAGGCCTTTATAACAGACAACACTATTCTTAATAACCTATATAAACAAACATTAAGGCTGGGCGCAGTGGCTCACACCTGTAATCCCAGCACTTTGGGAGGCTGAAGAGGGCAGATCACTTGAAGCCAGGACTTGGAGACCAGCATGGCCAACATGGTGAAACCCAGTCTCTACTAAAAATACAAAAAAATAGCTTTGCACAGTGGCAGTATCATAGCCAGTGAGGTTTATCCAAGGTGCGATTATTGCTGATTGAAAACTTTTCCCAATACCCTGCCATGATGACTGGAAATATAGTCAGCCTTGGCAATTTTTGGCAGTCTCTACAGGCTCAGAGGTTAGGACTCTTCAAGGACAGTTTTGTGGACAGGCAGGGGACTTGGGAATGGGTGCTATTTAGTGGCTGGGGATGCAATCATAGGGGTGTGGAAATGGTCCTCATGCACTGAGCTCACCTCCGGGTGGGTGGGGCCACATAACACGTTGAGTCCAGCTGGAGTGAGTCTCAAAAGGCCAATCTTAGATTCCATAACAGTGATGTTATCTACAGGAGCAACTGGGGAAGTCACAAATCCTATGACCTTTGGCCACTTGACTCCTGAGCAGTAAGAGATTACAGAAACTATTTTCACAGAATTCAGGGCCCCCTAAATCCTAATCTTGTGGCCTTTCATTAGTGTTACAAAAGTGGGTTCAGCTCCTGAACAAGGAGAGGATCGGTTTTAAGGAGGTTCTATTACCATCCTTGCTTCAACGTTAAACTATGAACTAAATTTCTCCCATGGTTGATTTGGCCTGTGCCCAGGAATGAGCACAGCCTGTGAGACTAGAAGCAACGTCGAGTTGGGGCCGTGCGCTGGGCCTCACACCTGTAACCCCAGCACCTCGGGAGGCCAAGGCGGGCAGATCACCTGAGGTCAGGAGTTTGAGATCAGCCTGGCCAACATGGTGAAACCCTGTCTAAAAATAAGAAAATTAACTGGGCATGGTGGCGGGCACCTGTAGTCCCAGCTACTCAGGAGGCTGAGGCAGGAGAATCATTTGAACCCAGGAGGCAGAGGTTGCAGTGAGCTGAGATCTCGCCATTGCACTCCAGCCTGGGTGACGAGAGTGAAACTCTGTCTCAAAAAAAAAAAAAAAAAAAAAAAGATGGAGTCAGCCATGCTAGACTTCTCTCACTGTCATTATCTTTGCAAAGCTGGTCTCACCATTTATTGAAGTGACTCTTTCTTTCTTTCTCTTTCTTTTCTTTTCTTTTCTTTCTTTCTTTTCTTCCTTTCTTCCTTTTTCTTCCTTTCTTCCTTCCCTCCTTCCTTTCTTCCTTTTTTTTTTTTTTTGATAGAGTCTCACTCTGTCACCCAGGCTGGAGTGCAGTGGCACAGTCTCAGCTAACTGCAACCTCCACTTCCTGGGTTCAAGCAGTTCTCCTGCCTCAGCCTCCCAAGTAGCTGGGATTACAGGTGGCTGCCACCACACCCAGCTAATTTTTGTGTTTTTGTTAGTGACAGGGTTTCACCATGTGGGCCAGGCTCATCTCTAACTTTTGACTTCAGGCGATCCACCCACCTTGGCCTCCCAAAGTCCTGAGATTACAGGTGTGAGCTTCCGCACTCAGCCAAGAAGTGACTGTTCTTTCTCTGTTATGTCCTCTTGGTGCCCTTGTCAAAAATTATGTGATGTATATGTTTAGATTTATTTCTGGGCTTTCTGTTGTGTTACTGGCAATTTTTCCATATCCTCTTTTTCTTGTTTCTTTTTTTGCCGCCAACAGCTTTCTTTCCCTTTGGCCCAAGGCTTGGGAGAGGACTGCAGGGTGGTTAAAAGCTGCCTACTGGCTGGAGGGAGACAGCCAGGCAGAAGCCCTGATACCAGCAGGTGCAGAGGAGCCCCTCAAAGGCTGCTGGGCTCTGGACGCCCTGGCTGTGCTTGCGGGTAGGCTTTAGGAAGAGACACTGGCGCAGGCTGGCCTGGGGGCTGGCCTGCTCACAAAGGTAACCGCGGTGGTCGTCCATCACCTTGGTGAGTTTCAACTTCCTGTTTAGGAAGTGGCATCCAGAAAGTCACAGCGATGAGGTCTGTGTGGGCAGAATCCGGGGCATGCAGATCCTCAAGGGGCTGGTTCAGATTCTTCTCCAGGCCACGGTGGCTTTGATGACGTCCATGGTTTTCCCCACTCATCTAGAGGTGGTTTCTGCACACCTCGGAAGATGGCGCAGCTGGTTTTGCACTTCCAGGAGACACGCTGTGCCCTCGTGCTTCTCTTGAACCAACCCGTGGAAGAAGCGGCCAAAGCCCTCCAGAGCCAGTCATGTGGTCGAAATAGAAGCCCAGAGAATGGTAAGTGCAGGAGACCTGCATTTTTTAATGCATAATTCATCATCTTTTCTCCCTGGCACCTTTTTTCTCTTTTTCTTTATCCTCGATATTCTGAAGTTTCACTCTGTATGTGTGGATGAGCACGTGCATACAGGCACACACACAACTCTTCACAAGTTCTGTTCAGCTCTTAGTTCAGTAATTACCGAATTGTTAATTTCAGTAATTGCATTTTTTACTTCCAAAGATTCAAACTGATTCTTGTCTCAGTTCCTCCTCTATTTCTCTAAGGTCTGCACATTATGAAGTGCCTTCCTAAGAGTCTCCTGTCACCATTCCCTTGGTTCTTCCACGGATTGTACTATTTCTGGTGTATAACTTCCCTTGCATGTGTTAATTTCTGGTTCTGCCCTTGTCTGCTATAAAGGAAGAATATATATATTATATATACACACACACACACACACACCATATATACACACACACACAAAATCTATGTGGACTTTATATATATATAAAATATATACAATATATATTATACATATTGTTTTATATATAAAGTCCATATATATTTTATATATAATATATACAAATAATATATAATATATATTATAATATATATAACATGTTATATATAATATATATATTTTATATATAAAGTCCATATATATTTTGTGCATATATATATATATATATATTTTTTTTTTTTTTTTTTTCCTGAGACGAAGTCTCACTCTGTCACCCAGGCTGGAGTGCAGCGGCATGATCTTGGCTCACTGCAACCTCCAACTCCCAGGTTTGGGCAATTCTCCTGCCTCAGCCTCCTGAGTAGCTGGGATTACAGGCGTGCGCCACCAGGCACAGATAATTTTTTTTTGTATTTTTAGTAGAGGCGGGGTTTCACCATGTTGGTCAGGCTGGTCTCGAACTCCTGACCTCAGGTGATCTGCCTGCCTCGGCTTACCAAAGTGCTGGGATTACAGGCATGAGCCATGGTGCCCGGCCGACAGTGGGCTGTTTTTGTCTGTCTTCTCCATGAAATAGTAAGACCTTGCAGGCTAGAAGCTCAATATAGCTCCAGACTGGAGTGAGGATGGCAGAGGCTGAGCAGCGTCAGGGCCTGAGTCCGGGTCCTCCAGCTTACTCTGGCCACACCGTGAGGGTCTTCTCGTGCCTACTCCGCCCTCACGCTGGTGTTGGCTGAGGTGTCCACTTCCTTCCAGGGTTCTGGGTCTGTGGTCCAAGTTCCTTGTGTCTCAGCGTCAACTTGTCCTGGCCCAGCCCACCCAGCTGCCGTGTCCTGTCCTGCAGTGGCCAAGCCGCTCCCACCAGGGCTGCAGGCAGTTCTGTGAGGCCCCACTGCTCAGGTAGCTCCTCCGTGTCTTTACTGCCCCCCACGTGGTGGCCTGGGGAATTCTCTCAGCCCTTGGAGGTCAAAATTCAGTGGTTCTCAAAGGTCAGTTGGGCATCCGAACCACCGTGAGAGTTTGTTAAATTATAGATATCCGGGCACTGCACTCCAGAATGTCTTATTCTGTAAGTCTGGAGTGAGGCCTGAAAATCAATCTTTCTTTCTTTCTCTCTTTTTCTTCTCTGTTTTGAAGTCAGCTATTTAATTAGGTTCTTGAGATATTTAAAACACCAGTTTGTGAGGATGAATTCCATTTGTCAGGGCAAACACAGGTCACAGGTAGCCCTGGAGCTGAGGAATAGCTTTGCTCTTTGGTGAAATGTGTGAGTCCACAGCTTTCCAGTCCATCTTGTGCTGCTCTGTCGTCTTGCATTTCTCTTTTTCTGTGTCGAAGATCTCAGCTTCCTGGCGTCTGGACTTCACAGCCGCCTCTTCTTGAAGTAAGCATCAGTAACATGTTTTGGGATTTTTACATTGCTGATGTCAATTTTGGTTGAGGTGTCAATGACACATTTCTGGTGTGTTCTTCGTAGAGAAACTCTATTGAGGACCAGAGGGCCAGTCACTGGTAAGCAGCCACCAGCCAGCTACTTCAGGAAAACTGCCCTCTTGCCCCTGTGGCATCCACTGAGGATGACCAGAGTGTCCCGGGGTGATGCTGGCTCAGTTTTCTCACGTGCCGACTGAAGCGTTTTTGCTGTGGCTCAGCAGCTTTTGAGGCCCATCTTCAGTGGGATGATACCTAGGCATTTTGTGAAGTTCAACCACCCCGGCCTCTACTGTCTTGTCACCACCAACCGGTTTTGTAACAGTTGCAAAAACCTTCTCCTTCTTTTTCTTTTCATCTTTGGATTTGGCGGCTGCATATTTCCTCTTGGACACGGCCTTTTTCGAATACACGGCGGATTAGGAATACCTGCCAATTCCTCTGACAAGGACAGGATTGCGGCTGCATTGGGACTTTCCCTTCTTGGGCTTTTTAGTCTTGAGGTTCCACCTTTTCACCTTGCCACCAGCATCAGCCTTCTTGGCCTCGGGTTTCTTCTCTTTAGTATTCGGCTTCTCAACTTTTTCACCTGCCCTCTTGCAAGGTGGGAATGACTTTCTCTTTCTCTTTCTTTCTCTCTCTCTTCTTTCTTCCTTTCTTTCCTGTCTCTCCTGTCTTTCCTGTCTTGCTTTCTTTTGCTTTCATCTTTCTCGTTCCTTTTCCTGCTTCTCCTTCTTCTTCTTTTTTTTTTGAGACAAGAGTCTCGCTCTGTTGCCAGCCACCAGGCTGGAGTGCAGTAGCACGATCTTGGCTCACTGCAACCTCCGCCTCCCAGGTTCAAGCAATTCTCCTGCCTCAGCCTCCCAAGTAGCTGGAACTACAGGCGCATGCCACCATGCCTGGCTAATTTTTGTATTTTTTTAGTAGAGATGGGGTTTCACCATGTTGGCCAGGATGGTCTCAATCTCTTGACCTCGTGATCCTCCCACCTCGGCCTCCCAAAGTGCTGGGGTTACAGGTGTGAGCCACCGCACCCTGCCTCTTCTTCTTTTTTTAAAGAGACAGGCTCTTGCTCTGTTACCCAGACTGGAGTGTAGTGGTGCAAACTCAGCTCGCTGCAGCCCCAACCTCCCAGGCTCAAGAGAGCCTCCCACTTCAGCCTCCCAAGTAGCTGGGACAACAGGAGCACAATACCACACCCAGCTAATTCAAAAACTTTATGTAGAGATGGGGGTCTCGATATGTTGCCCAGGCTGGTCTCAAACTCCTAGCCTCAAGTGACCCCCCCAACCTTGGCCTCCCAAAGTGCTGGGATTCCAGGCTTGAGACACTGTGCCTGGCCCTAGAATTTTCATTTTTAACCAGGTACCAGGTGAGGCCAGTGTTGCTGGTTGAGGGACCACAATTTCAGCACCACCACCCTAGAGAGAGGAGTAGGGAGCAGTTCTTCCCCATTTCTCTCTTACCTTGACTTTAGAAGAATCAAAGCCAGGAAATTGACATATTTATTCTCTGATTCTCTGGTTTCTCTGGCATGGAGCTAATGCTCACTGCTAATGGTGTGAGCTGAAGGACGAGGAGAAGAATGGGCTTCTGGGCGAACCCACTAAATGATCACAAAACCATTGGTTAAATTTAGCTGATATTGAAGGGGATGGTCTCTTTTCTCCAAGATGTCTAATTTTTTTTTTTTTTTTTTTTTTTTTTTAGATGGAGTCTTGCTCTGTCACATAGGCTGGAGTGCAGTGGCACGATCTTGGCTCACTGCAACCTCCACCTCCCAGTTCAAGCAATTCTCCTGTCTCAGCCTCCTGAGTAGGTGGGACTACAGGCACACGCCACTGTGCCAGGCTAATTTTTTGTATTTTTAGAAGAGACAGGGTTTCACTGTGTTAGCCAGGATGGTTTCCATCTACTGACCTCGTGATCTGCCCGCTTCGGCCTCCCAAAGTGCTGGGATTACAGGCATGAGCCACCGCACCCAGCCTGGCCTAGAATTTTTAAAACCACATTCCTGTGCTGCCTGTTCAAAATATAGGTACACAAAAATGTATCATGTTGAGCTCGGGCACGGTGGCTCATGACTGTAATGCCAGCACTTTGGGAGGCTGAGGTGGGCAGATCATGAGGTCAAGAGATCAAGACCATCCTGGCCAACATGGTGAAACCTCGTCTCTACTAAAAATCCAAAAATTAGCTGGGCGTGGTGGTGCACGCCTGTAGTCCCAGCTACTTGGGAGGCTGAGGCAGGAGAATCACTTGAACCCAGGAGGCGGAGGTCACAGTGAGCCGAGATTGCACCACTGCACTGCAGCCTGGCAACAGAGCAAGACTCAGTATAAAAAAAAAAAAAAAAAAAAAAATATATATATATATATATATATATATATAAAAAATAAAGTTTCTGACTAAGACTTGATCTCCTAAATGCACAAAATATTTCCAAGCATAATACAACCCTGTGGTTATATACAGGATTCAAATAGAGACAGATTCTCAATTAAAACTTGATCCTGAGTGGTTCTATTGTAGCCAGTGAACTGACACATCCAGCGCCTCTGAAAAGGCATCCGTTCAGTAATAGTGGGGCGGCAGGACCAATAATGAGAATGAGCTTCAGACAACTCAAAGGACTCCACCCTTCCCCCAGCGCTCCTTGCCAGAGGAAGCATGTGGCCATGTCCGTGACTTGAAGGCCCTGTGGAAACTCATAAGGTGAGGCTCATTCTTCCCATGTCCTCTCTCTTTACTGCCTCCATACCTATAAGAACGATCTCAGCTGGGCGCAGTGGCTCACTCCTGTAATCCCTGCAATGCACTTTGGGAGGCTGAGGCGGGTGGATCACGAGGTCAGGAGTTCTAGACCAGCGTGGCCAACATGGTGAAACCCTGTCTCTACTAAAATTACAAAAATTAGCTGAGCATGGTGGCTCGTGCCTGTAATCCCAGCTACTCTGGAGGCTGAGGCAGGAGAACCGTTTGAACTGGGACCCAGGAGGCAGAGGTTGCAGTGAGCTGAGATTGTGCCAGTGCACTCCAGCCTGGGCTACAGAGTAAGACTTCGCCTCAATGCTTTCATACCGAAATAAATGAGGCCTAGGATAGACTCTTCCCAGTCCCTCAGGCCTGGCCAGACAGAGTCCCTGGGGCCTTGCCCAGTGGAGCAGGCACTCAACTATGCTTCTGGGAGAAGAATGCACACAGGTGCCCTGAGCCCTCTGCTTTTCCTGGTGCTGGGCGGCATCTGCTCTTGGATCTGGGACGATCGTCTACAGGCCTGGGCGGGGGTATTGAGAGGGAGAAGGATAGGCATGGGGTGGCGGGTATGACTCACAGGTGCCACTACTCTGCTAAGGAGCAGCAGCGAAGGACTGCTGGGCAGATTGCACAGGGGCCTTACCTCATCTGGGTGGCCTCCTGCAGGATCTCTGGCTGAACCCCAAGGCTGGGTCACAGTCCCATCACTGCCTCGGTCTCTGTCGTCCCATACTACAGAAATATAGCAATGGTTTTTTTTCTTGTTCTAAGTCAGTCCTTACTTGTGATTCACTTTTATGTATTTATAAGACTTTCTCACATGTAAATAAACGGACATATTTGAAGATACTGTGTCAGTGGGGCCAGGTATGGTGGCTCACGCCTGTAATCCCAGCACTTTGGGAGGCCCAGGCGGGTGGATCACCTGAGGTCAGGAGTTCGAGACCAGCCTGGCCAACATAGAGAAACCCTCTCTTTACTGAAAATACAAAATTAGCTGGGTATGGGGGCCCATGCCTGTTAATGCCAGTTACTTGGGAGAATTGATTGAACCTGGAAGGCAGAGGTTGCAGTGAGCTGAGGTCGTGCCATTGAACATCAGCCTGGGCAACAGGAGCAAAACTCCATCTCAAGAAAAAACAAATGGCAGTGGTTCTTAATCTCAGCACATCTTGACATGATATCTTGGCTTGGAGCAGCCTGTTGCATGGGTGGGCACCTGTCCTGTGTATTGTACAATGTTTAACATCTCTGAACCCCACCCACCAGAAGCTGGTAGCATCAATCCCCTAAGTTTGGACAGCCAAAAATATCTGCAGACGTTACCAGATCATTGCAAGATCGCCCCCAGTTGAGAACCACTGACATACAGGGTCAGGCCCCAAGTTCTCAGATGAGACTAGGAAATATGGTTCCCTTTGCATAAGCCAAGTACGAGCAGGACTGAAGAACAGGAGAGGTGAATGGGGAGCCTGGGGTGAGGTCATTCAGGTCACGGTCTCCAGCCCAGGGAGAAGCCACATTGTGCAGCTGTCCTTAGAATCCCCACGTGTGGCTCACCAGGGCCATCAGGCAGGCTCCCACAATGTGGAACGTTACTGTGCAGCCCAGCACTAGCCATGGTTGCAGCCCCTCCTTAGGCACCCTCCACACCGTGGACCCCTCTGCAGCACTGGCCCCAGCACAGGTCTGTGTCTCCCCACATGCCAGCCAGTCCAGCCTCGGAAGGCAGCTCTCGAAAAAGCGCCCTGAGGCTGGGCGTGGTGGCTCATGCCTGTAATCCCAGCACTTTCGGAAGCCGAGGCAGGCGGATCACGAGGTCAGGAGTTCGAGACTAGCCTGGCCAACACGATGAAACCCGGTCTCTACTAAAGACACAAAAAATTAGCCGGGCGTGGTGGGAGACGCCTGTAATCCCAGCTACTCAGAGGCTGAGGCAGGAGAATTGCTTGAACCCAGGAGGCAGAGGTTGCAGTCAGCTGAGATCGTAGCACTGCACTCCAGACTGGGTGACAGAGTGAGACTCTGTCGCAAAAAAAAAAAAAAAAAAAAAAGAAAGAAAGAAAAAGCTCCCTGAGCCGTTACTGCCACGTACTTTATGCACCCAGTTGCTTCAGTTCCTTCTCCGACACGTTCTAAGGCTCCAGGGGAGCTGCTTGCATCAGCTTGTTTCAGGAACTGAAATAGGCACTGTGATAATGAATGCTGCTACTCTTTCTGGAACCCCACAGCTTCGTTTCTTCCCAGTACTTACAGCTACGACAAATCACCCCCATGATTCTCACTGTATCAGTGAGGACTCTTATTTTATTTATTTATTTATTTAGAGACAGAGTCTCCCTCTGTTGCCAGGCTGGAGTGTAGTGGTGCGATCTCGGCTTACTGCAACCTCTACCTCCCAGGTTCAAGTGATTCTTCCGCCTCAGCCTCCCGAGCAGCTGGGATTACAGGCACGCGATACCACGCCCAGCTAATTTTTGTATTTTTAGTAGAGACGAGGTTTCACCATGTTGGTCAAGCTGGTCTTGAACTCCTGACCTAATGATCTGCCCACCTCGGTCTCCCAAAGTGCTGGGATTACAGGCGTGAACCACCATGCCCAGCCTGAGGACTCTTAAGGTTACAGGAGATGGGAGCTCAACTTGAGCTGACTTAAGTAATGGAAAAGTCTAAGGCAGGGAGATCAGGCAGGGCTGGACCCAGAGCCACAGATGCTGTCCACTTTCAGCTCTGCTTCCCTCTACCATAGCCTCCCTCTCCTGCAGGCCTCCTAATAGGGCAGCCCCAGGCTCTAATGGTCCTTGCTGCTTACAACCTCAGTGGAGAGAGGGCTCCCTTGCCAGTACTTCCAGTGAAGTCCTGGGGTGGAATCTTAAGGGCTTGGGTCGAGTACCCACCCCCTCAGCTGAGCCCTGGAGTTAAGGGGATGGAATACATGGAGTGGCCACCTGCCCACCCCAGGTGACACAGAAGGGTTGAATGGGGCATCGAGGCCCCTTCTTCTAAACTAGGGGACTGAGGATGAGGGGGAGAGTAGATCCGGGGCGCTGCTTCTTTCTCTCTTCCTGTTAGTTGCTGATGCACTGTCTGCCCTACCAGGAGGAAGCCGTCCCATTCTGGGTTGGAAATGCTCCTTGCTGTGGGGGTTCAGTTCCCTTCCAAACGCCCCAAGGGCATCAGACAGGGGCTGTCAGGACTTGCAGGTGGAGGCCCCTTGATGCCCATAGGCAGCCTTGATGATGGGTGCTGCACTCCCTGCTTTCACTCCTTGCTCCCTACTGTGATGACACAGTGGGCTCTGCCTGGCTCACAGCTCTGCTCCTGGTCTGTGGCCATGCCTGGCCACTTGTCCCCAGACACATCCCTATAGGGCTGGGATCAGAAAAGCTTCCAGCATCCCCTCTGGCTGTGCTCTCTGGAACTTCCAGGCTTGGTCCCGGGGTCCCACCTGGTTGCCCCTTCCTCTGGGGGAAGGTGTGTTGCCAGCCCGTCTGCCCTTTGGTATCTCTTGGCTCTGATCTGGGTCATGCTGGCCCACTAGGAAGGTTTCTTGTACCTTGGAAAGGGGCAGTTGCAATCTTAGTTCTTCCCTCCCGGGAGCCCTGACCTCCTTGTGGACAGTGACTCACCTCCAGCATTCTGCCACTGACCAGACTCACACAGAGGGGTATTGGAGGGTGGCTTCGATCCTATCACTGTCTGGCTCACCAAGATACTTGCTGACTCGTTCCACGTCCTTGTAACTAGACATGCTCAAGTGTCTGTCTAGACCATTTGATACAATAAGAACTTTGCTGTTTCTACTACATACTGTCTATACTATAGATGCTATCTATAGCCACACCTGATGATGTCTGTGACCTTCACTCTGTTAACTACACAGAAGAGTCTCTAGGATAAAGAAGGTCTGCACTGCGGTGATTTTCCGCCCCATCTCTACTAAAATGCAGCTGATGGCTGAGTGCGATGGCTCACGCCTGTAATCCCAGCACTTTGGGAGGCCAAGGTGAGCAGATCACTTGAGGTCAGGAGTTTGAGACCAGCCTGACCAACATGGTGAAAGCTTGTCTCTACTAAAAATACAAAAATTAGCCGGGCATGGTGGCAGGTGCCTGTAGTACCAGCTACTTGGGAGGCTGAGGCAGGAGAATGGCTTGAGCCTGGGAGACAGAGGTTGCGGTGAGCCGAGATAGCTCCACTGCACTCCAGCCTGGGTGACAGAAGGAGACTGTGCTAAAAAATAAAAAATAAAATGCAGTTGGTAACTCATCTCATGAAAGGAACAAACCTCTACCCTTCCAGCACACCAGCACCTGCATGGTGGGTCCCTCCTCGCAGGCCCTGCTGGTGGGTAAGGGCTATACTTCAAGCTCCTCCACAGATAGTCTAGCCTGCTGACTGTTGTCTGTGGCTCCCAAGGCCAGGGTCTGGTTTCCATTATTTACAATTATCCATTTATTTCTACAAAGCCTGGACTTTGAAGAATCTGAGTCTTGAGATCAGCAAAATAAATCAATGGCATTTACTTTTTGGGAAGATACTAGCTTCTACGGTTGTCAAAGACATTTCCATGCTATCTTTTTGTGTCTTCCAAAATAAAGCAGTGGGTCTTGGAAAAACCTATTAGAGTGTGATCTGGTTAGTGATTTTTCCACTAACTTAAACCCTGAAGGCCAGAAAATCAGACTCCCACAGCGGGGTTTAGCATTTCCTTCTCACACATCCTGGCCCTTGGGGGATTTTCTAGGCCAACTTCCTCACCTGAACCCAGGAGGAAACTGAACCATGGAGGCCCAGCTGATTTACCTGAGTCCCTACCCTGGCTGCTGCCTTAGCTGGGACCAGAATGCAGGCCTCTTGGCTCTTGGTTCAGGCCACTTTTGACTCCACAAGAATAAAACAAGCAGTCAGCAGGAGGAGCCTAAGAGCTTGATTTTTTTGTCTTTTATTTTTTGAGACAGAGTCTTTTTTTTTTTTTAAGTTCTAGGGTACGTGTACAGAACGTGCATGTCTGTTACATATGTATACATGTGCCATGGTGGTTTGCTGCATCCATCACCCCATCATCTACATTAGGTATTTTGGAGGGGATAGCAGGAGGTGGGGGATACTGAAGGGATAACATTAGGAGACAGAGTCTTGCTCTGTTGCCCAGGCTGGAGTGCAGTGGTGTGATCTGGGCTCACTGCAGCCTCTGCCTCTCGGGTTCAGGTGATTTCCCTGCCTCAGCCTCCCGAGTAGCTGGGACTACAGGTGCATGCCATCACATCTGGGTAATTTTTTGTATTTTTAGTAGACATGGGTTTTCACCATGTTGGCCAGGATGGTCTCGGTCTCCTGTCCTGGTGATCCACCTGCCTCAGCCTCAGAAAGTGCTGGGATTACAGGCATGAGCCACCACGCCTGGCCAAGAGCTTGATATTAACAATCCCAACAAGGCTTGTGCCAAGCAGTAACTTTATGAGCGGGAAGTTATTCTGCCATCCCCCACAGAGAGAGGACATGTCTTTATTAATCATGCAAATGTTTACAGTCAGCCAAAGAATGAAGGAAAAATTAGTATTCTGACATTTTGGAAGTTTTGTAAAGGAACATCTTGTCCAGCCTACGAAACAATGCATTAATCTTCTGTCCTATGTAGGAAAGGCATATGTTATTTTTTAAAAAATAAATTAGGGTGTGAGTGCCGAGGAACTGACAAGTTTCCAGCTCCGGTTGTTAACACCTTGCAGGAAATCTGGCCTGGTCCAAGAGCTCCTCTAGGCTGAATGGTATTGGCATTAAGCCTGCAATTCATGTATGCTGCCACTAGGTGGTGGTAGGGATCACAGCCATGTGGTTTAAAAATGCAGTCACAGAGTTTCCTTGCTCTTCTTTTTCCCCCTAGGACAATAGACCAAAGATTTCAGAGATCTTTTACCCTCCAAAGGGTTAAGAACCAGGGTTATGAATGATAATTAAATTTTTTTTAGGGATAGGTAATATCATATACTTCAAAAACAAAAAGGAAAATCACTGAAAAGTTTTCCTGTCGCCTCCACCCCAGACACTAGTCTCTTTCCCAAGGGTGACCAACATTTTTCAGTTTCCTGTGATCCTTCCAGAAAGGCGTTATGATTGTACATGAGCGTCTATAGGCTCACTCTTGTTTTCTTTTTGGTTTTTTTACTCACCTGGTGGCATACTACACATACCTTCTGCCCTTTGGTCTTTGACTTAACAATTAATCTTGGAGAATTTCTCGTGTTAATCTATCACGCGTTTCTTCCTTCTTTGACAGCTGCATACTATTTCAGTGTATGGAAGTGCCCTCATGAATTGAACAGTCTCCAGTCCCCCTTTTCATGGAGATGAAGGTTGTCTACAGTCATTTACTACAGAAACATAGCACCATGAATGATTCTATGCATGCCTAGTTTGCATGTGTGATACAGAAGTCGAAAAATTCCTAGAATTCGTAGGTCAAAGAGCTTGTGCATTTGTAATTTTGATAAACACCATCTGATTTTCCTACATAGTAGCTGTACTGATTCACACTCCCATGGGCAGTGTGGGAATGTGCCAGTTTCCCCTTGCTTTCTGGAACATATTGTGTTACTGAACTCCTAGGGTCTCTAATCGGTGAACACAATGGCATCTCAGCGTAGTTTTAATTTGTATTTCTCTTCCTTTTTCTTTTTTTGAAATGGAGTCTCACTTTGTTGCCTAAGCTCAAGTGCAGTGGTGTGATCTTGGCTCACTGCAACCTCCAGCTCCCCAGTTCAAGCAATTCTCCTGCCTCAGCCTCCAGAGTAGCTGAGACTACAGGCGCTCACCACCACGCCCAACTAATTTTTGTATTTTTAGTAGACATGGGGTTCCACCATGTTGGCCAGGCTGGTCTGGAACTCCTGACCTCAAGTGATCCACCCACCTGGGCCTACCAAAGTGTTGGGATTATAGGCATGAGCCACCACGTTTGGCTTAATTTGCATTTATTATGAATAAGGGGAGGTGAGCTTTTTAGATGTCTAAAAAACATTTGTATTTCCTTCCCTTCGAATTATCTGCTTCTTACCATTTGCTTGTTTCTTTGTTTTGTGTTTTCTGTTAAGGGACAGGCTCATCCTGCTGCCCAGGTTTATTTCATTGGCATAATCATAGCTCACTGAAGCCTGGAACTCCTCGGCTCAAGTGATCCTCGTCTCAGCCTCCTGAGTAGCTGGGATTACAGGTGTGAGCCATGATGGGGACTCAGTGATGATCCGTGATGCCTTCTTTTGATTTTTTTTTTCTTATCAATTTCTCGATGTTATCTATGTATTAGGGAAATTAACTGCTTGTGATGTGAATTGCAAATAATTTTTTCCTCCTTTGTGACTTTGTTTATGGTAGTGATTGCCATGCCAGAGTTTTTTTGAGGTCAAACTTAGCTGTCTTTTGTTACCACTTTTTGGTTTTGTGGGATACTTAGGAAGGCCTTTCCCATTCCAAGATACTTTTTTTTTTTTTCTGATACGTAGTCTCACTCTGTCGCCCAGGCTGGAGTGCAGCGGCACAATCTCAGCTCACTGTAACCTCTGCTGCCCAGGTTCAAGCAATTCTCCTGCCTCAGCCTCCCGAATAGCTGGGATTACAGGTGCCCTCCACCACGCCCGGCTAATTTTTGTTTTAGTAGAGGTGGGGTTTCACCATGTTGGCCGGGTTGGTCTGGAACTCCTGACCTCGTGATCCTCCTGCCTCGTCCTCCCAAAGTGCTGGGATTACAGGCGTGAGCCACCTCGCCCACCCTGATTCTTTTTGTTTTTTTTAATTTAACATTTTACTTTAAGTTCCCGGATACAAGTATAGAATGTGTGGGTTTGTTACATGGGGGATATGTGTGCCATGGTGGTTTGCTGCACCTATCAACCCGTTGTCTAGGTTTTAAGTCCCGCATGCATTAGCTGTTTGTCCTCATGAGTCTTTAAAAATTCTCTGAATACTGGCAGTTGGCTCAAGCCCACCAGATTTAGGGAATCTGAGTGAGGCTGGGGGCAGGCCTGTACCTTTATTTTTTAATTTATTTAATTTATTTAATTTTTTAAAGTGATACGGTCTTGTTCTGTCACCAAGGCTGGAGTGGAAGTGGCATGATCATAGCTCACTGCAGACTTGAACGGCTGGGCTCAAGTGAGCCTCCCACTTCAGCTTCCAAAGCATCGGGATTACAGGTGGGGAGCCCCTGTTCCTGGCCCTAGGCCTGTACCTGTCATCCCGTGGACTGTGGACATCAGCCACTCACTCCTGGGTGCTGGGACGGGGTTTAATTTCCAGTGACTGGCCCAGAGCCTGCCCACGGGAAGATCTCAAGGGAGGCTGTTAAAGGAACAGCATGCAACTTGCCCGCCCGCACACATTCACACACAGGGGGGTGTGGGTTGGAGAAGGTGGGCGGTTGTGTGGATCAGCTTCAGGCGCAGCTGTCTGGTTTCCTATGGGATGTGACCACGTAACAGTCAGGCAAGAAGATGACTGAATTTGTCTTCTTGGAATCACTGCTTCCCACCATTGGCACTGGGGAAAGGCTGGGCCAGAGGAGGGTGGATGAACTTTGTGTTGGCCAGGTAAGCAGAATGTCTATCCAAGTGGAAAGCAAGCAGTGAAGGTATGCTCACCTGAGCGGGGGAGGGGGTCACGAACCTCGCTGGCCTGCCCCAGCTGTGCCTTTGCCCCTTTGTTTGGCCCTGTGGCTACAGAGCTGCCCCACCAGGAGCAGCCTCCACTGGCAGCTCTGGCCCTGGGCATTTGTGAGTGTTTGGTGGGGCCGGAGTGTGGACAGGCCAAGTTCACACTGTATCTAATCCTAGCACAGCTGAGGATTCGGCTTCCCCAGCCCCTTCTTCTCAGGGTCTCAGCTCGGGCCCTCAGGGGCAGCAGGAAGATGGGCTCTCCTCACCCCCCAGGTCCCTGTCCCCCGTCCCCCGTCTTCAGAACTTTCCATGCCACAGCTTCGTGTAATCCAGCCAAAAGAGAAAAGAAAACGAGGGCAAATCACCAGGCTTTGGGGGAGGAGCCACTTGAGCCCCCGCACTGCCCAGACAAGGCACCCTGTGCGTCTCCCACGGCTTACCACATCTGCCTGGGACTCAACGAAAGGGACAGAGGGCCGAAGGTGACACCGGAGTCTCCAGCGCGACCTTCCAGGGCCTCCAGGGTATTTCTTGCGCTGCGGGGGGCGGAAGAACTGGCTCCCCTGGGGGATGTGTGAGTGTGTGCTCTCCAGGGCCCCACGGAGGTCAGGGTCCTCTCCATTCAGGACTGCAAGGAGAGAATGGCCTGGAGTGAGGCCGTAGCTGGAGGCTAAAGCACTACAGGGTATCGGAAACGGGGTGCTGGGGATCTTAGCGGCAATCGGAAGGGAAGACTTGGGAGTCCGGCACCCGCCTGGGTGAGCTGCGGTGGGGGAGGCAGCAGGGGGGCGCCTCTCCTGCCTGATGGGGCTTTCGGAGGCCGCGATCCCCGAGGGTTCCTCGCTCTAAGGTCCCGCTTACAGCTGCGCGGGCCGAGCGAGCAGGGTGGGGAGCCTCGCGTCCACCGACTCTACCCGCGGGACCAGACACCTGCAGCTCCGCAGCCCGCAGGGCCGGGCCACGCCCGGGAATCTGTGTGCTCCCCCAGGGCCCGGGGCGTTCGGGGCGCCGCGCCTTCCAGCGTCTGGGCTCCAGCCCGGTCCTGGAGACCCACTCGGCGGACCCGCGTCCCACCCGCCTCGCCGACTGTCCCAGCGCTGGGGCCAGGGTGCGCAGGGCCTCGCGCACGCCCGGCACGGACGCATCTTTGTCTTCCCTCTCTTCCCGCCGCGCGATGTAGCCGGGAATCGTTTCTCCGGCCCCGGCGTGCCCGGCGGGGGTGAGGCGGAAGCGGCCGGGGCGGGGGTGCAGGCCCCGCAGCCGCAGGCGGATGCGGGGTGCGCCCCGCGGCCGCGCCGCGTGCGCCCGGCAGAGGCGGCCCTGCGTGCCGTACGCTGCGTCCGGGGCGCGCCCGCCGATATTCGAGAAGCTATTCAGCTTCCCGGGCTCATCAGCAGTCGCGGTGTCGGCTCGGCGCGGGCTCACAAAGAGCTCGGCCTCGCGGACCGAGCGGGCGGCGGCGGCGGCGAGGCGGAGACGGAGGCGCACCTGGACATTCCCGCGCCCTGGGCAGGTGAGCGGGGACCTGGGCTGCCAGACTCGCCGGCGACTGCAGCCGGGGGCCGGCCGGGGCGCCGCGGGGACCGGGACGCGTTGGGGGCGGCGCGGGGGTTGCGGCCCGAGCGCTGCTCTCCGGACTCGGTGGGGGCCCCGGGCGGCCGTTGCTGGGATCTGGGGGTGCAGCCCGGCGGTCCCACTCTTCTCGGACCGTCCCTTCCCCCTCCCACGACCGGCGGGCGGATGCAGCGGGGACCGGGCGGCGGCTCTCGCATCCTTGGCGGGGAGCACCGGGCGCCGGCGAGAGGCACTGCCTGTGGGGTGGGGGGTGGCGCCCACTCGGGTCCCGCAGGGCTGGCCGGGCCGCTGGTGGGTTCTGTGGCCCCGCTTGGCGCCGGCATCAAGTCCCCGTGCCCAGCGGCAACTACCGAGTTTGGGGTCGCCTGGGGTTCGCTGCCCCGGAGAACCCGAGCCCGAATCTTTGCCCCCTTCCCTTTCCCTTTCTAATAACACCCAGAGGGAAAAACTTATCAAACACCCCGTTGCTCTTGGGCTGCAGGCGCCGGGTCGGGGGCGCGGCGCGGACCTGCCTCGCGGCGGGGCCGCTTCCCCACGGCAGGCACTGCCTGGCAAGGCTGCTGGCGGGAGGTCTGGCCGAAGATGCAGAAGGAGAACATTGACGTCCCGGTCCCCAAGCAGGGCTCCACGGGACGGGCAGGGGGCCTCGGTGTGCCCAGGCGGGGGGCGAGCTCCCTTTCCCCAGGGCCGACTCGGAGGGAGGGTGAGGAGGGGGACGCCCGCGAGGGGCCTGCCCTGCGGGACCCCGGTGGAGAACAGAGCCTTACAGGGGCCTGCCAGTCTTAGCTTAGTATTTACTGGCAGAAGGAAGTCTTAATTTTTCAGATCTATTCAGATACGACTTGGCAGGCACCAGACGTAAATCTATGGTTGAGTGCGGTCAGCTCCTAAATGGGCATGCGGAGAGTGAAGCCCCCAAACTCGGCATCGTGTCTGGCACTTTGTTTTTGGGCTAAACTGCCTCTGGCCTTTTCAGCTTCCTGTGCCTCTTTCTGTTCGTTTGTTTTTTCCTATTTTCTGCCCTCTTTGAGAAAGGACAGAGGTTTTAGACATATGACCTGAAAGCTTTGCAGTTTGAAGTGGGACAAGTTTTACTGAGTTGCAGCTTGGCAGGTGCCAGGAGCCTGCAGGTGGCTTATTCTTAGGCCTCTGGGTCAGGATCCCTCCAGTGAGGTGAGGTGGGGGTTTCTCCTCTCCTAGGAGTGGCCACTATGTAGGGGACACGATCTGGGTTTCTCAGTCCGGGGGTGTCCAGGATGCCCTGCCCTCTGTGCTGATTCCTGGTTGACCATGGGGGCTGCCTCCCCCTGCACCCTGGGCTGGAGAGGGTCTCCTGAGCTTAGGATTTGCGGGGCAGGAGGGCTGATGTGACATGGTCGTGGAACCCGCTGGGGCTCCCAGTGGTGTCCAGGGCGTGGGTGGATAAAGCTGGAGCTTGTGGCTATGTGCTCGCCGGTCCTCCCTCGGTGAGCGCTAGCAGCACTGGCAGGAGGGCCCTTGGAGTGGGCTTCATGTCTGGGCTGGTAGTGGCACCTGCGATGGGTTACTGAGTCTTCCCTTTCATTTGTTAGGAAGTGTGGTCTGGGCCTCTCCCCCACTGTTGGGCTTTTGGGCTCCTGGGGTCCTGGGCTGGGAGAAGCTGCAGGCTGAGTCCCGTGGGTGTGAGTGTGTGTGAGCAGGAGAGGTGGGAGGGCGCTGGAAGGAGGTGGAGCTGGTGACCATCAGCATCTCATTCTCTTACACCTTGCTTGTTTTCTTGAACACCCTAGACCCAAGTTGTGGCCTGCTGGTTAACTTATTTACATAACCTTCTTAAGTAGTTCTAACCTTTTTTTTTTTTAAACAAAATGTTAGTTTCACGGGCATAATTGGTGGGGATGGATTGTGAAATGGAGGTGCATAAATATCCAGTTTGCCAACTGAGCTAAGAAATACTGGATAAAAATAAGAGATAATTGTAAAAGACACTGATCACACCCCTGGAAGCTGAGAGGGGTGATAAGACACCTTGATTTTTCCTAGACAAAACTGAGAGGAGGTCAGAGGAAAAACAGTCGATGGTGAGGTTGGCATCAGGCTGGACTTTGTTTGGATTGGGCTGTGGTGGCCGAGGTGACGGCTGTTGGAGTAGGGAGAGTGGGGTCTGAGCCTGGCTGTAGAGGCCCCATCCAGGCCTCAGCTCCCTTCTGGTGCTCCTCGCTGTTCTCTGCCGTGAATACCTGCCCCGGTCGGAGAGGGTTGGTGGTGAGTGGGGATCAAGACCCGGAACACATCCCTGGCTGGCCTTGAATGTCTTCCGGTACAAGTGGCGGAGACCGCATGCGCTGCCTTGCAGCCTGGTCCTTAGAGAAGTGGAGAGAGCTCAGGGCCTGGGCGGCCGTCCTGGCTGCGCCACTCACAGACTGTGTGCCTTCCCCGCACAGTCAGTTCCTCACCCTTGCCAGGTGGCCGTGAGGACTGGGGACGTGGAGGCACAGGTAGGGTGTGAGGTAGCCACTGACCACCAGGCAGGCCTCCCCAATGTAGGTTTGAGATGGTTGCTTACCAGAAGTCAGCCTGTGCCTGGTGGGGTTGGGGGTGCTCTTTGTTCCCTTGGATGGTGGTTGGGCCAAGCGCCCAAGGGAGGCTTCTCTGGCTCCTTCCCTTCCCTGAGTTCCTCCCTACCCCCCGCCGCCCACTGCCTGGGTTGGGTCCAGCTCGTGTCTCAGAGCAGCCTGCTGGCATAGGCTGAGTCAGCTGTCGTGGGCACTGTCTTTTCTCACCTCTCCTGAATCCAATCCTTCCCTCTCTCCCTGTCCAGACAAACAAGGGAGCCCGGGGACGTAGGTGACCTCAAGGTCCTGTAGCCAGGCTCTCTCTGTGGAACCCCATGTACTGGTGGGGTGCCATTATTGTGTGCATTATGATTTCTGTGCCAGCTGTGAGGTTTCCCAGATTGGGCTGCAGGGTACCCCTAACTTGGCGGGTTGGCCCAGGCCAGGTGTGTCACCTTTGCCCAGGCCTTCAGTGGCTTTCCAGTGTCCCCTCTACATCCATATTACTTGGCGGGATTTTCTCAAGTTACCCTCCTTGCTCCCAAGCACAGTCCCTCCAGACTGCCCCGGCTCCAGGCAGACAGGCTCACTGCCGAGATCTGCTCTGGGTTGTCCCCACCCCATCCTCGCCTGTCATCTTGGCCCATGTCCATCCTGGAGAGTCCCAACTGAATGCGGGCTCTTTCCCTCGGTCCTCAGATTGGCCAGGCCACTCTTGCCCTGGGGCCTTTGCACCTGCTGTTCCCACCCCCTTGGCATGAGCCGCCCCCAGATGTCCAGCTGGCTGGCTTTCTCACTTACTGCCGGCTCCCTGACAGCCCTGCACAAATTAGCGTTACTTCCCCTTTTCTTGTTAACCTTGCTTTGTGTTTCTCCTTAGTACTCAACGTTCAGTGTGTTATTTATATGCTTATTGTCTGTCTCTTACCACTCAAAGGTCAAAGACTTTGTTCACTTCTGGATCCCCAGTAGCTAGAGAAGTGCCCGGCACACGGTAGAGCCTTAGCGCTATAGATGGATGAGCCAGTGAATGAAACACGGGAACACTGCTCTTCCTTGCGGCGCATGTCCTGCTCCCTGCTCTTCCTTCGCCAAGTCCCAGAGCTGGAACTGAGTTGTGTTCACATTTGGATCGGTCTAGACTGTAGCACAGACCCTCACTCAGTGGGCAGTCAGGAAAGAGCTGCAGAGTTGTATAGGGCAATACCAGTTTCACATGGGCCAGAGAAGAACGTGGTTGGGAAGCTAACCAGCCCAAAGAGTACACTTTCTGATTCTGCACTAAGATTCCTTTTTGGATTTTCAGTTGTTTGGGTTCTCTGCACCCAGGCGGTCCCTGCTGCCCAAGCCAGCTCTGCGTCTCCCTGCAGTCACCTCGGATATGGATGCGCTTTGGAAGGAGGCACCCCCTCCCCCGCACCCAGGTTCCCTTCCTGCTCCGTCTGGATCTTTCCAAACTTGTCTTGTACCTAATGTCAGACTCTGTCCCAGAGCTCCCAGCCGCTCTGCTTTCCCTTCCTTCCACAAGCCTCCTCTGCCTGAGTCCTTCCTGCCTGTGTCCTGGCTCAGGGCCCCAGGGATTAGTGGCAGGGCCTGGCTGGAGAAGACGCTTTGGTTGTTTGAGGAAGGGACTGGGGAGGTCGGAAAAGAGGATGGGATCTGGAGTAACAAGAGCTCAGTTCCAGCCAGGCCCTGCCACTAATCCCTGGGGCCCTGCGCCAGTGACCTGGCTTGAGAGTCTTTCTCAGCATCTGTAATACACAGGAGGCCTCTTGCCTGGGGTCGTTTTGAGGCACAGACGAGATGAGAGGTAGTTGATGACAGCAAGGGCTCCCTCGCATGGCTGCGTGAGCTCCGTAGCGTGGCTGCGTGGGCTCCAGCCTGTGCGGCTTCTCTTCTTGTCCTAAGAGTTTTAAGGGTCAGGTTTGTGGGTTACAGCTACGGCCTAGTGAGAGAACACAGAGGAGGCACGTCATAAACTCTAAGGGGCTGTTTTAATGTAAGGCGTTACACCTGTTGTTTTGTGTTTCAAGGATCAAAATTAAGAGAAAAAATATGTGGTTGAAATTCCTGCATTGAGTAACTGTGAAAATGGTTTCATTTCTAGAAATTTTCTGGAAAGTGAAGCCCTCCGACACTTGAAGGTGGTTTTGATGGTGAACCCACTGGAATGAAACACACATCGTCAGCAGTTTTATTTGTTGAGTTCCGTCCCTCTTTGTCATTTTAAATAATTTCCTGACAGCATGTCTTGTCTTTTTTTTTTTTTTTTTTTGAGACAGAGTCTCACTTTGTCGCCCAGGCTGGAATGCAGTGGCGCCATCTCAGCTCACTGCAACCTCCGCCTTCTGGGTTCCAGCGATTCTCCTGCCTCAGCCTCCCAAATAGCTCGGACTACAGGCACCCACTATCATGCCCAGCTACTTTTCTTGTATTTTTGGTAGAGACAGGGTTTCACTGTGTTGGCCAGGCTGGTCTCAAACTCCTGACCTCAGGTGATCCACCCATCTCGGGCTCCCAGAGTGCTGGGATTACAGGCATGAGCCACCACATCCGGTCACGGGTCTTAAGTTTGCACGAGGAGGCTGAGGACAGGCAGCTGTGGGTTGCCTGAGAGCACACTGCTGAGACGGGGCAGTGCTGGCCTTTGGGCCTGAGCTGGAGAGTATGAGGCCCATGTTTCCTCCCTGTCTCCTGCTGGGGCCCATATTGTGTCAGATTTGTTTTTAACGGGGTGGGCATGATAGGATTATGACACTGATGGGCACGTACAGAGGCTGATTTTCAACACGTGCTGAGAGAGTCTGATGGCCGGCATTGGAGAGTCATGGAAATGCCACAGATAACGTGGGCCCTTCACAGGGCTGGGAGAGGGTCCGGGGCTTGCCCTCCAGGAAGAGGCTGACATGGTCCGTGGAGCACCAAGGTGTTTTCACATTTTGCACTTGAAGCCAACATGGCTTCTTTGCACTTCTTGTCCCTAGAATCAACTGGGCAGGGAGACGGTTGGTTCTGAAACTCTCAGGCAGAGACATTTAGGAGCAAACTCTTATTAGTAAATAGTGAGTCAGAGAACACTACTGACATTAGAATTTTCAGTTGAGATACATATGTACAGTCATGTGTCACATGACAATGTTTTGGTCATTGATGGCATATATGACAGAGGTTCCATAAGATTATTATGGAGCCGAAAAATTCCTATTTCCTAGTAACATTTTTGTAAAGTTGTAGTATAGGTTATTTATTTATTTATTATTATTATTATTATTTTGAGACAGAGTCTCGTTCTGTCACCAGGCATCAGGCTGGAGTGCAGTGGTGCGATCTCGGCTCACTGTAACTTCTGCCTCCCGGGTTCAAGCAATTCTTCTGCCTCAGCCTCCCGAGTAGCTGGGACTGCAGGTGTGCGCCACCACGCCCAGCTAACTTTTCTATTTTAGTAGAGATGGGGTTTCACCATGTTGGCCAGGATGGTCTTGATCTCTAACCTTGTGATCCGCCCGCCTTGCCCTCCCAAAGTGCTGGGATTATAGGCATGAGCCACTGTGCCCAGCCCGGTTACTTCATTTAAAAAAAAATTTAATGTAACTTAAGGGTACAATGTTTATAAAGTCTACCCTAGCGTACAGAAGGACTCACCCAGCATCTTCCAGTCCTGCAAGCTCCATCATGGTAAGTGCCCTAGACAGGGGTACTGTGTTTTATCTTTTATACCATATTTTTACCATGCCTTTTGTATGTTTAGATACACACATACTTACCATTGTGTTACACTTGCCCAGAGTATTCAGCACAGTAACATGCTGCCCAGGTGTGTATCCTCAGAGCAGTGGCCTGCACCCCATAGCCAAGGCGTGGAGTAGGTTTGTATAAAGTATGCTCTGTGATGTTTGCACAGTGATGAAATTGCCCAATGACAAATTTCTCAGAACACATTCCTGTCATTAAGCGACGCATGATTTTTGTGTGTGTGTGTGTGTGTGTGTACATATATATGTATACATATATATAGTTTTTTATTTGGTTGGTTTTACATTCCTAGAATTGACTCTCTAAGAGGGAAGCTCTAAATGTGAATTCCTCTAACTATTGTATGCATTGTTAATTTAACAAAAAAATACAGTTTATGGTTTCCCGCAATTGGTTTGTCAACTGTCTTGGAAAAATCCATTGTTTCAAAAATAGAAAAGCCACTAATTGAGTGAACTCATGCATTTAGGGATGGTGGATGTCTCAGGTCTGTCTGGAAGCAAGTGTGTGCATTGTGCAAATAAAACACGGTTTCTGTTTCTCAGTCTTTTGGTGTAATAAGTGAGCTGTGTGCTCCAGCATCTGTCTGTATTATGTGGAGCTGGTGGCAGCTGTCACGGGTGTGATGTGGTGGGGGCCAGGCATGTGTTAGGAATTGGAAGCTCTAGGAAGCCAGGCTCTGCCTCCACGAGCGAGCCAGCTGTAAAACGTCACTGCTCAGCATCTGACTCATCCCAAGAAGGGCACGTGGAGATCCGTGCCTCCTTCCTCACCTGCCACTGAGTTACTGTGGATGGAGATGAGCTGCACGCAAGTGTTCTGCTACAGTAAAGCATTCGGTCAGTGCAGTCACCAGGGTTGGGGTGTGTGTGTGTGTCTATGTGCGTGTTTTCTTACCGACTTGCCTGCTGGGTTTCAGACACCTGGCAATTCCTTCACCCTCTTAACTGGTTCTGGCTAGTGAGCAGGAAAGCTGTCAGCAGAGTGATGAATGGACCAATTTTGGCCACAGGTCCTGCACTGCCCCCCCTGGCCTGACTCCTAGATTCTGAGCCCCTGAGGCAGGACTGAGTGGGTCACATTGATGACTGATTCTCTAGGGAATGGCACTGGTGAAGTCGAGGTTTTCCTGACCCACAGCCCGTACTAGAAGAGACTTTCTTTTGTGCATGTATTGTGAAGATTCTGCCTGAGAGCTTTCTCCATGCTTTGAGTCCTCAGGTTCAGGTACCTTGAGAGGAGCTTGTCATCGTTTCGCAGGTTGGATGTGCAGTTGCTGGGGAAGACGTATTTGTGTTATCTTGGGTTGGAGGCTTTGAGAGCAGAAGCCCCTTCAGACCAAGAACTCCTGATTGTGTCTTTCCCTTGGGCTTTCACAGATTTAGCTTCTAAGTTAATTGCATTTTATTAAGTAATGGTTTTCTTCTTGCTCACAGGCGTTCCTGTGCTTAATCAGCACTGAGGACTGCTGCTAATTCAGTTGATTTGAAACACCCAGAGGCAGCCTCACCTCCAACTTGTCTTGACTTCATCTGGGGAGCTGCCTCGTGGGACCCCTGGACTGGCAGCATTCCTACCCCTCACGTTGGCAACCCCGGCCTAACTCCTTTTATGTGTTGTTCCTTTTATCCATCACTTAGTATGGTTTATCTATAATGGAAACAGCTGTGTGGGAAACTAACGTGGTCGGTCTCATCTTGCCTGTCATTCACCTCTCAGTCCTTTGACAGTCAGGGGCTGTGCAGTGGTGAGAACTGGGGGGGAGGTACCCTTCACTTTTCTTACCCCTGAGTCCCTTTGCCTGGAGCTCTGTCCATCCATCCATCCACCCATCCACCCATGCATCCAGTAGGTATTTTCTGAGCAGCTACTGTATTCCAGCTTTCTTGTTCCCAGTTTAGAGCTGGTGGGATTAGGAGGGAGGGCATGGAAGGGACTGCTGGAGAATGTGCGATGGCATCAGAGCCCCATTCTGGTTCTGGGTCCAAGGCCCTCCTAGTGAGGCGCAATCTGGAAGATGTGAGAGCCCCATGGTAGGTTGGGGTGGTTCATGGACCTCATCCTAGAGTGGGTGGGTTTGCCCCTTCAGAGCCCAGGCCAGAAGAGCCCTCCAGGCAGAGGGCCAACCTGGAGTGGGGCACCCTGGGCACAGGGAGGGCCAAGTTTTTGGCAGGAGGACTATGTGGTTTGTGCAGGTCAGAGCTGGAGTTGGGGGTTGGAGGGCAGTTCCTGACCGTTAGGAGCTTGGTGGCCCCAGAGGGTCCTTGCAGTGAACTCTCGGAGAGTGATTTCTGCAGCCGGCTTTCCTAGCGGACAGGTCAGTGTGGGAGAAAGACATGGTCAGGGGCGTGTTCAGGGATGCACTCAAAGGTCAGGGGAGGGTGCAGAGAGGTGCGGGCGGATGATGCGCGGCGTGGGTTGGGGAGGGGCTCAGTGAGGATGCAGGAGGGTGGCGGGGGCAGGTGTCTGGCCAAGGCAGCGCCTGCGTCATGGTGGGGGGGGCTCCGGAGCCCAATCCCTACTGTGTTCTGTGGGAGGTGGTGGCTGCTGCCAAGTCCCAGCCTTGCTAGTGCGGACATTTAATTTTACCCTTTAGAGATTTACAGGATTTCTAGATTAAATTGCCCCTGTTCTTCTACAAGAACGACAAAATCTGTGACAAACCATTCATCAGGTTATTAATTTGCTCACCCAGCGTTAACCTGTGCAGCTCTGCCAACTTACCCTGGGCACACAGGGAGGGCTGGGTCCTTCTGGGAGCTCCAGTGTGAAGGGGTGTGGTGGCAGCACAGGTGTGGCCTCCCTGCCCACCACGTGGCTGGCCTCAGCCTGGCTGGGCATGCAGGCTATCCTTACGGGGCTCCCGGTGGCTTTCTGGCCCTGTGTCAGGAGAGGGGACTGCAGAGGGCTTGGGAGAGCGAGTGGGAGCAGCGCTGCTGCAGGGTGATGGGCTCCAGAGGCCTCTGCAGCAGTGGTGGTGGGGGTTTTGGGGAGACTTTTGGGTGCCTCCTGTCAGTGACCTGGATACACCCGGGCGCCTGCAGCTTGGGGCCCTGGGGGCTGCTGGGTCAGAAGCATCTCTTACCTGATAATGTCAAGCATCAGAGGTCCCTGTTTTTTGGGTAAGTTGCTGTATCTTTCGGAGCTGCAGTCAGTCTGTTTTTCTCATGGGCACGGTGTGGAGGTGGGGGGCAGTGTTCTCTCCCATGAGGCCCACGTCCCCCTCGTTATCCCTGTCTGCTGGGATTGCACCAACGCTGGCTGAGGCTGCTTTTGTGGCTTTTATGCGCCGTAACTGAAAAGGCCTTCTACTCCTTAGGCTTCTTAGAAATCTGATTTGAAGGTTGGGGGCAGTGGTTCATGGCGTAGTCCCAGCACTTTGGGAGGCCAAGGAGGGGAGGCTCGCTTAAGCCCAGGAGTTTGAGACCAGCCTGGGTAACACAGGAAAATCCCGTCCCTACAAATAATAGAAAAGCTAGCCAGATGTGGTGGCTCACACGTGTGATCCTGGCTACCTGAGGTGGAGGTGGAGGCTCGCTTAAGCCCAGGAGGTTGAGGCTGCAGTGAGCCATGGTCGTGCCACTCTACTCCAGTCTGGGGGACAGACTGAGAAACTGTCTCAAAAAGAAAATACCTGTTTTGAAAGAGACAGCTGTATTTGGTGCGCGGGTTGGGGGAGGAAAGCACCTCTTCGAGTAGACTTTTCTATCATCTTGATGGTTTTAATCAGACATCTAATATTATGCTGTAGTTCACATCAACTGATGTCTCAAACCTGCTTTCTTTCTTTATTATGATGTAGAGAAACCAAACTCTGGTGTATTTAATATGTCATATTTCACAGCAGAGTTCAAATGGTTATAGTCGGTGGCATCACTGCCTCACTCACCCATCATGGTGTGGGGGCAGTGCCTGATTCTGGAGATGGACTATCATTGTGCTGACTGGGTCAGCGGTAGCTTGCTCCTGCAAAGTCCCATAAAACCCACGTGGACTTGTAGAAATCCTAATAGAGTTTACTTTCCAGTGGCCACCCTTTTAAGTAAAATTAGATTTGGTTTCAAAGAAGTAACTGGAGATATAACACATTAATTTGGGACTGATTTTTGTCCCACCCATCCAGTCCCTGATGGGGGCCCCCAAACTCTCAATCATGTTCCTTATTGGAAACTTTCAGGGTGACAGAGGCTTAGAGTCTATTATGGATGTTCAGGGTACATAATTCATGTCACCTGATTGCTTGGACACAGCTGGACCTCACATCTCCAGCCCTGACACCAGAAACTAGGCCTCCATCTGCCAATGTCTTAGTGGAATCTATTTTAACAAATGACTCATCTTAAAATAATGCACTATGTAATCAACAAGAAAACGAGAGAATACTGAGGAGGAAAATGGCAAAAGACACACACACACACACACACACACACACACACACACACGTATGTCCACTTAGATGAAGAAGTATTCCACTCCGTTAGTCAGCAGGGGGATGCAAAATGAATTGTAAATGGGACACCATTCCACACCCAGCAGAATGGCTAACATCAAAAGAGCAGAAAAGGCAAGGTGCTTGTAATCCCAGCTCACGCTTGTAATCCCAGCACTTTAGGAAGCCAAGGCAGGTGGATCACATGATGTCAGGAGTTTGAGACCAGCCTGGCCAACGTGGTGAAACCCCGTCTCTACTAAAAATACAAAAAAATTTGCTGGGTGTGGTAGTGGGCATCTTTAATCCCAGCTCCTTGGGAGGCTGAGGTGGTAGAATTGCTTGAACCCAGGGGGCAGAGGTTGCAGTGAGCCGAGGTCGTGCCACTGCACTCCAGCCTGGGCAACAGAGTGAGACTCAGTCTCAAAAAAGGAAAAAAGCAGAAAATAGCAGATGTTGGTGAGGATGTGGAACAAATGGACCTCTGATTGCTGGTCAGAGTAGAAATTTGTACAACTGCTTTGGGAAGGTTTTTTGTAGAATTAACTAAAGCTGAGCATATATACACTCTATGACCAGTAGTCTCAATCCAAATAGAATGGAGTAAAATGGGCATATGGGCATTAGTGGCCTTCAGATGACACCAGGTTCTAATCTCTGAAACCTGTGAATGTTACCTTATATGGTAGTGGTTTTGCATATGTGTTTAAGGATTTTGAAATGAAGAGATTATCTTGAATTATCTGGTGGGTCCCACATGCCATCCTCAAGGATTGTAGTAAGAGAGAGGCAGAGAGCCGGGCGTGGTGGCTCACGCCTGTAATCCCAGCACTTTGGGAGGCTGAGGTGGGCAGATCACCTGAGGCTGGGAGTTCAAGACCGGCCTGACCAACACGGAGAAACCCCGTCTCTACGAAAAATACAGATTAGCCGGGTGTGGTGGCGCATGCCTGTAATCCCAGCTACTCGAGAGACTGAGGCAGGAGAATCGCTTGAACCTGGTAGGAGGAGGTTGTGGTGAGCTGAGATTGTGCCATTGCACTCCAGCCTGGGCAACAAGAGTGAAATTCCATCTTAAAAAAAAAGGTAAAAAAAAAAAGGGAGAGGCAGAGAGAGATGTGACCAAGGAGACAGAAATTGGAGTGACACAGCCACAGCTCAGGGAACACAGTAGTCAAGAGAAGCTGTATAAGGCCAAGGCAAGGATCCTCCCCAAGTGCCCTGGTTTCAGCCCAGTGAAACTGCTTGCAGACGTCTAGCCTCCAGAACCATGGGAGAAGAAATGTGTTTTCAGCCACCCGGTTTTGTGGTAATTTGTCACAGCAGCCGTTGGAAACCGATACAGCCATCAAGAGACACACAGAAGTGTCCATAGCAGCGTGATGGTAACTGCCAAAGTGCAAATTAACCAGATGGCCATCAGCAGCAGAATGGATCGGTAGCCCGAGGGTCCTCTCACAGGGTGGACCGTGCAGCAGGCTGAGAAAGGGCGCTCTGCAAGTGTGTGCAGCTGTGCCGATGGGGCTTGCCATGTGATGTCGGGCCAAAAGCCCCAGATGCTGGAGTGCGCACTGCGTGATTCTGTGTCTGTGAAGGGTAACAGACAGCTGCCCTGTGTGGAAATCAGGCTGCCCTCGGGACATGGTACTTAGAGGAGGCCTGTGGGAGGGAGGCCGAGTTTCTGGAGGTGCTGAGAACGTCCCCTTTTCCGTCTCGGCTTGCATGGGAAGGTCCATTTATGCTGTGGAACTTTATGTGTATTTCAAGATAAAGCATAAAAACAGGGCAGTTCATCATCTTGGAGTTTTCAAGGTGAAATTTGAATGGAGTGAGTCATGGCTTCTTGTACTGCTGGAACAATGCTATCCAAATGGAGATTACACTTGATTATGTGAGATAATTAAATTTTGCCATTACAACAAATACTTCTAAATGTTTAGATGCGCACTGTGTTTTCTAAGTGAGATCAGGGTATGGAAACCCGAGTAGGACGCTAAGATCTGTATAGATTTGATTGGTATGCGTAAGTTATCTGCAGGAAATTTATTTTTGTTTCTGCATGTAAAAGAAGCTGTGCTTTTAAAGAGAACCAGACACAAGTAACCCAAGTGTTTAAGCATCAAATGGTATTGGCTGCAGTTGAGTGGGAAACCAAAGAGCTTTAAGAAGAGCAGTCGGGGAGATGCTGCGTGTGGAGAACCCCTCTGGGGAGCTCCATGTCCTTGAAGCCCAGAAGTCGTGGGTGGAGGTTCTGTGGCACTACCTGGCTGCCTGCCTCCCCAGGCAAGGGCCCAACCCCCCAGGTCTCCAGAGGTGCCCCCTCTCCCTTGTCCGTGTCTCTCCCTGGCCTGCCTTTCCTGCCTCTTCCACCTCTGAACTCCTTCTCATTCCTGTGGACTCTACTTCGGCCCTTCCCAGTTGCCCCCAGAGCTCTTGGTCTGGCTTTGAGCCCACCAGAATAGGGCCATGTTGCTGACTTCAGAGGAGAGAGACTCTTTGTCCGATGACTGTTGACCTTGTAACCCCTAGCTTCAGGGGCCACTGTTTGCTTGAGTGAGCACAGCCGTGGCGTGGGTTCTCCTAAGGCTTCGTGGAAGTTGTTTTGCGTTGCAGCCGGTTGGAGGCTTTTGCATGCTCAGGGCGTCATGTGTGCCCGGCCGGGCTCTGCACAGCTCATCTGTGCATGTGAGCTCACTTCCTCCTCGGCCTCCCACAGAGGCCTTGGGATACTTTGGGCTGGACACACGTGCAGGCCTGGTCACGGCATTCCTGCAACTGTGCTATCTGTGGGCTGTTTCCGGTTCACAGGGCAAAGGGTGTAGACATGCAGAATGAGCATTTCGAGACTTCAGGGGCGCCTCTGTGTGTTGGATCTGATCATAAAGTAAGGAATGTCTTTTTTAAAACTTTCATTTAGGTAATAATTCAGTTTTATTTTACTTTGCAAAAGTAGAGATCTGTGATATACTAGGTAAAAACCAGACGTTCCCCCCCAGATGGTTTGCGATGCAGTGGTGTGAAGCATGGGAGAGCGTGTCGGGAGAGGCGAGGAGGAGGCAGGGTGGGGGTGGAGGGTCGGAGAGCAGGAGGCGAGGGACCCCTGGAGAGAGGACCTCAGTGTTGTGTCAGTTCCTTTCTAGGTGAGGAGTTGGAGCCCCAGACAGGAGGACTGGGCCGTGGTCACGGGCTGCAGAATAAGAGCCTGTGTTTGCACCAGGCCTTGACACTGTGCCCCTGGGGTCCTTCCAGCCCTTCTTCCCAGCCTCTCCTGACTGGACCCAGGTTGCTTTTCCAGCTCATCAGACCTGAACAGCCTGGCACTGTGGCGCTGTGTGTCAATGAGTGACAGCTGCTGTTCGCCCCAGTGCAAATCACTAATGCTGGGCCCCATGTACAGCATCGTGGTGACAGCAGCATTGGGTGGATCTTCAGGGAATGTCTCCTGTGCCCTCTCAGGGGCTCTGAGGGGCCCTCATGACAGAGGCCACCATCTGCTGCCCTGGCCACTCACTCAGTTCACTTTATGCTTGGTGACACATCGTTGCTGCTCAAACTGAAGCCTCCCTGTGGCCTTGTCATCTTCCTTCCAGCCAAGGGAGCTGTCCTGACAGACCTCTTGTCACCTTGGCATTTTACTACTGCAGTGTGTTTCGTGACATTTGTAAATGTGATGATTTTGCTGTGCCCTTTGTTGCTGCGGCTGCTTCTACAAATGTGAGGATGAGCCGTCGGGGGCTGCTTCCTGGTGTTTTGAGCTCTTTAGCCTGGGTGGTGCCCCTGTGTGTCCTGTTTCCCTGCCAGGATGTCCTGCCCCATCTGCAGCCTCTTCACCCTGCAGGGACATCTCATGTGTCTCTGTCCTGGAGCTGCCTGGCAGAGAGGCAGGCACTCACTTGTTTGAACACCCGCCCCCTCCACCCGGGGCCTCTTTGTAATATATATTGTAAATTGTATATTTACAGCTTACCCTTGTCCACATATATGCAGCCCACTGCCCTGCCCCTGGCTGGGGCTCACCCCTGGATTCCAGCACTTGGCACAGTGCCTGGAACTGGGTACCTGCTCCAGGGAAGTGGTCAAATGGTTTCAACAGCTCCACACCCCCTGTCCCATGCCGGAGAGACTAGGTACCAAGCATAGCATTGCTCCAGTGGTCATTCCCAGGGATGTGTGTGAAGCAAGCTGGTGTTACGTGATGTGGCCACTCTATCACCTCAGAGTCTCCAGCCCTATTGCAGGTGCACTCGGCTCTGTCCCGGTGCTTGGGAGGCACAGTGGCTTCACATCTTCACTGTGGCCTGAGGATCTGAAAGGGTATCCAAGGGGTGGGCCTGGTGTTACACCCCCCACAATCTGGGGTTGTCTGAGCCCCACTGTCCCCTCCCAGGCCCCACCCTTCCAGACCCAGTGGGAGCCAGCCTGGGACAACGGGCCATGTGGCCTGGGCCAGGCTCTCTCCGTGGTCTCCTGGCCAGCATTTGCACTATGGAGAGCCCCTCTTCCTATGGGCCTGCCCTTGTGTTCAGCACAGCTGGGATTTGGGGTGGGTTTTCTGTATGTGGTGGTGTGTGTGGCTCAGAAGCGCAGACACATGACTTCTCTGTGCCCGGGACACTTTCCAGCTGCATCTCTCGTGTTCTTGGGTGGGGGGTGGCACTTTGTTTATTGCACCTGGGGGGATGATTGAGTGGTCCTGGATCCTGCCCCTTCTCATCTCTCTGTGCCCCAGCCATGCCCCTTTGGGAACTGGATTGTGGCCAGAGATTCTCCCTGCCCACGTTGGCCCTAGGACTGCTTCCTGGCCCTACAGGAATGGCGACGGCTCGAGAGTGAGCGTTCCAGTGTCTGCAGTGCCGAAAGCCTCATGCCGGGTTCTGGCAGGTACACACACCAGCATGGGGGAAGCCTGGACCCTTCCCTCAGGGAACTTTTGGGGTCTGTGTGTGTGTGTGTGTGTGTGTGTGTGTGTGTGTGTTGGGGGCCTGGGATGGGGGAGGGGAAGATAAAGATAAAGGGCCAGATGGGGCTCTAGCAAGGTATGGCAACAGTAGGGAAGATTCAGGCGTGAATGAAGCGGACATCACAGAGGGGGGGCTCGTAAAACCCGAGGGTAACGGGGTGCCCCTCCGTCCTCACCCCTCTGAGGTGGGCTGCACACAGTGACCTCCGTCCATGGAGCCCAGTGCAGAAACAGGAGGCAGAAACCCAACATACATTGCGTCAGCTTGGGGGCCACAGTTGGTGCCAACAGCAAGTCATGTGGGTGGCATGTGCCCTGGGTGCCGTTGGGGGAGGAGGGCACTTTTTCTCTGTACCGATCCCCCCCCCCCCAAATCCATTACCTCCATGTAATTATGAGGAAAACTCGGCCAGGCGAGGTGGCTCATGCCTGTAATCGCAGCACTTTGGGAGGCCGAGGCGGGTGGATCACGAGGTCAAGAGATCGAGACCATTCTGGCCAACATCGTGAAATTCCATCTCTATTAAAAACACAAAAATTAGCCGGGCGTGGTGGCATGCGCCTGTAGTCCCAGCTACTCAGGATGCTGAGGCAGGAGAATTGCTTGAACCCAGGAGGTGGAGGTTGCAGTGAGCCGAGATCACGCCACTGCACTCCAGCCTGGCGCCTGGTGACAGAGAGAGACTCTGTCTCAAAAAAAAAAGAAAAGAAAAGAAAACTCCAGACAGATTCCAATTGAGGGGCATTCTACAAAAAACCTCACCAATGCTCTTTAAACCATCAAGCCCATCAAAACTAAGGACAGTCTGAGACGCTGTCACGGCCAGTAGGAGCCTGAGGAGATGCAGCAGCTGAACGTGGTGTGCTGTCCTGCAGGGGATCCCGGAGCCGAAAGAGGGCGGTAGGGAGAAACTGTGGAAATCCCAATGAAGTATGGACTTTAGTTAATAATAGTGGATGGAGATTCATTCATTGTGAATCATATAGTGTGCTAATGTATGCCAATGATAATAATCGCGGAAGGTGGCTATAGGTATATGAGAACTGTGGAGTCTGCTCAATTGTTGTTTAAGTTGAGAACTGTTCTACAAATGAAGGCTATTAAAAATCCTTGGAGGGCAGATTTTGTCCACGCACCGTGTCCCTGGTGGTGGCACCTTGGCTCTGAGCCTCACTGTTCCCCCATCTGTCTCAGGACCCTCAGCCTTGTCATCCTTGTTGGTCCTTCTTTACTTTTCCCATGAAAACTGGGAGGCAAGCTCAGGCTAGTATTTAGAATATGTATGTTTTAGTGCTCCAAGTTTCTGGGTGCTTGAAAATGACTAGTTTCTCAGATGCAGCCTGCCTGGATGCTGGGACCATCCCCGGGGAGAGAGAGAAGCCCAGTGACTTGAGCAGGGAAGATTTCGAAAACAAAACATCAGCCTGACCTGCTGACATCCTGTGGCCCAGTTCGCTTTCTGGGTTGCCGGCCAGGTTCCACGGGTCCGAGGATGGTTGGCCTTTGCCTTTCTCTTATGTTCACTAGAAAAGAAGAATATGTCCTGTGATGCTCCAGCCCCTGTTTGGCCTCTGGGCACACTTACAGTCAGTGACAGAGGCCATGCTCTTTGGGGGAGTGACACTGGTCATGATAAACAGCGATGACCAAAGCTGTTGTATGTGTGATTGACCATCCCGTGAGGAGGCAGAAGAGAGCTGACATCTGCGTGAACTGGGCTGGCACCTGGGGATTTATGGCCACGGCATAGCTGAGTAGCTGGTCGATCCACTTTGTTCCCACAGAAAGGGTGGCCTGCTGGGGACACAGAAAACAGCCCTGGCCACTGAAATAGCCAATTCAGCTTCAACTTACATAAGCAGCAGCTCTTGCATTTGTGGTGGAGGCCCAGCATGACATGAAAGAGTGCCAGGGGAGGGCGAAGCTGCTGTCCTGTAAGTGGGCGTGGACCCCTGCTCGCGTGGAGTCAGCAGGGACAGCTGTGGTTTACTGGAGAGTCAGATGGGCCTTCCTCGGACCCCACCGGCTCCCTGCGGTCTGGCTTGTCTCTGGCAGTGACATCCACTTTGCATGATGATGTGAGTCATGACAGAGCCAGGACCTGGCACAGGGGAGGCGCCGGGGTGAGGGGCAGGCAATGTCATGTGGTGGGCCGGTGGTGGGAAGGACATTTCTGGAAGGCGGAAGAGCTACACTGCTGGGGCCCTGGGCAAGTCACAGCCTCCTCACTTGTCCCCGAGGAGGAACAAGGACAAGTGAGAGGAAATGATTCCTATGGGTCCTACACTCATCCGGATTTTGTGACAAAATTAGGTTGAACCATATGAAACTGTTATTTCTGTATGTCAAAAAGTGGTCCAATCTAGGCAGCTTCATATGCCTCAACTCAGCAGTTTTAGCATTACCGCGATTTTTGGCAAGAGAGGACACTTTTATTTAAAAAACATTATTTTTAGTTATTACATATGAATTCATTCATTGTATTGGAAAATAGCGATAGCAGAGAGCAAAAGGAAGAAGCTTTGAGATACCTGACTCTGCCCGCCAGGGGCCCACGATTCCTCCCTGTGCCTGGCACCCAGGCTGCCAGTGTGCCTTCTCCTGGACAGTACATGAGGAGCTCTTTCCACAGTCGTGGATGGTTTCTTCTACATCCAGCCCCACGAGTTTGCACTTTCTGGACCTACACCCCAGGGCTGGACACTGAAGTTGTTTAGAATGTTTTTCTGCTATTAATGAATGCTGTAATAAATATCCTTGTAGTTGGTGTTTTTTTTTGTCTTTTATTGGCAGATATTCATGATCCCTTCTTTATGATAAATTTACAGGAGTAGAATTGCCAGGCAAAATGTTAAAGCTTTTGATTGACATCCAGAAAGGTTTTATTGCCCACGGACAGTGAGAGGGAGGGGTTTCCTTCCTTGCCCTCCCCTCTTCCTTCCTTGCCCTCCCCCTCTTCCTTCCTTTTTCCCTCTTCCCTTCCTCCCCACACCCATTTGATGGAACACCATTGTGCAGCGTCCAGCAAACAGTGCCGGGGGCCCCCTTTGGTGTCTGCAGCATGCAAAACCCCTGTGTCCGGCAAATAGCATTGCAGCCCCGCTCTGTGTCTGCAGCTCACACAGTCCCTGTGACCCAGCTTCCAGGGCTGGCTGGCGGTATTTGAGAGGAAATCAGGAACGTGTGGGGGAAGCCTAGGGAGGATTTCAGAGACTTCCCGTGACACACGAGGCAGTGGGAGTGGGGCTGGTGAGAGACACTTATTCCAGGGAGAGAGGCCTCTTCCGATTGTCCCCCTCACCAGCACAGGGAGGGGCTGGGGCGCTGACCTGATGGACAGGGGAACCAGAGCCCTGGCTGGTGTGCAGCTGTTTCTTTTAAACATGTCTTATTTTGCTGGTGTTTTGGTAAACGGATTGAAACTAAGCCCTCCCCCAGTTCCTCAGCCACCTGGGACTGCTCGGGTGCCTGGGAGTCCAATAGCTGGCAGGCCGCCTTTTGAAGCTTGGCCTGGTGTCCTGGAGCTGTTGGTTGCCCCAGGAATCCAAGGAAAAGCTGTCAAATTCTGCCGGCCCCAGGAGGTCTTTGCCCTCCTTTTGCAGAAGCAGTTGAGCTGTTGAGCTGGAAGGAAGAATTTTTAGATTTCCTCTGGCTGAAGAAGTTAAAATAAAACCATCTACATCAATTCCCCAAAATTGGACTTTGAAGCAAGTTTTTGGAGAAATGGACTCGATTATTTTCTATGCGTGGAGGCAAATTCCTTGGGAACTTCTGGTGAATTTTAAAGTGCTTGTCTGTTTTGTTTCATTCTCCATTACTGAGAAGTCTTAATAACTAGAGGCTGCCTGGGTAGGTCAAGGTCTGAGGGGCAGCACTCCCCACCAGAGCTAATCGTTAAAACAGATACGTCTGACATCTCTAGTTTCTGTTTTGTTTTTTCGAGATGGAGGTCTTGGTATGTTGTCTCTAGGCTGGACTTGAACTCCTGGGCTCAGGCAATCCTTCCGCCTCAGTCTCCTGAGTAGCTGGGACTACAGGTACATGCCACTGCACCTGGCTTGATATCTGTTTTAAAAACCCTGTCTTCTAACAATTATCTTGTATCTCGGAGGAGAAAGGAGCCATTTTTCTGGCAGTGGAATTTGGGGTTGAGAAGGACCCTGGCTCCATCAGTGGGGGCTGGCATCTAACATGCTAGGTCTTGAGATTCTTTAAATATTTTTTTCTGATTATGAAATTAAAATGTACTAATTATAATTAAGATTCAAACTTTAAGAAATGCATCATGTAGAACAGAAAATGAAAGCTTCCCCTCAGCTTCTCCACAGCCCCATTCAGTGCCACAAAGATCATCACTGTTCACAGTTTTGGGTGGAGATTCCTCCCATTTTCTTTTCTGTCTGTGGAAATATTTTACTTGTCTTTTATACAAATACATACACATTTTAGAAGTATTTTCAACAACATGGGATCCTACTGTAAATAAGATTTGCAGTTTGACCCCCCTCCCCCAGCCGAGTGTGTTAGACATGGTCCCTTGTCCGTCATGCAAGCAGCATTTTTTTTTTATTTTACTTTAAGTTCTGGGATACATGTGCAGAACGTATGATAGACTGGATAAAGATAACGTGGCACATACACACCATGGAATACCGTGCAGCCATAAAAATGAATGAGTTCATGTCCTTTGGAGGGACTTGGATGAAGCCGGAAGCAGCAGCATTCTGACATTGCACAATATGTGACTGTTTACTTATTGAACTTTTGGGTTTTTCCCATTTTCGCACTCAGGGAGAATGCTGATGTGGAGTCTCGAGCATGAAACCCTTGCGTCTGTGTGGAGCTGTTTCCATACACAGGTTCCTAGAAGCGGACTTGCTAGGCTGAATGGTTTGGGCATTCGGAGTGTCAGTGGATATTTCCAAGTTGCTCTCTGGACAAGTGGTGATCATTTTAAATGATGCTGGTGTGTGGGGTAGCTCTGTCCCCACTGACACTCTCTGGACATGACCAGTCTTTGTGGTTATATTCAGTCATGTGGGTATAAAGTGGTAGCTTATTTCCTTTTGTATTTGTAAACATTGTGAATGACAACAAGCTGCTTCTCATGTCCTTAATACTAATTGAATTTCTCCTTCTAATTTTCTTTTTTTTCCTTGCCTGTTTTTCTCTTGGCCTGTGAAGGTTTTCCTTGTTGATTTATAGGTGTTCATGGTACACAGAGTTCTTCCTCATTTGCTATATACATTGCAGATACTTTCTCGAAGATGCCATTTGTCCTTGGATTTTGTTTAAAGACATCTTTGGCAATGCAGAAACTTGGAATTTTTACGTTGTTAAATCTATCAGTCTTGCTTTAATTACCCTAAATGTTGTATCTTACTTGGAGAAAGGGTTTCTCTACCCTAATGAATATAAGCACCCTCCTGCATGTTCTGCTAATAATACTTGATAGTCCAGATTTTTTTACATTTACATGTCTTATTCAATCTAAAATGTACTTTAGATATGGTGTGAGTTGGGATGTAGGTTTTTTAACAGGAGCGTTTAATTTTCCAGCGTAATTTCCCGGTCAGCTACTCTGACCTCTCTGTTCTGGCAGGTTTGTCATGGGTTAAGTTGCTGCTGTGTTCTCAGTGTCTCTCCTGTTGTTCTGGATTCTGCATTCTAACTTACTGGTTTATTCTCGTGCCACTATCTACTGTGTAAGTTACTGCGGCTTTTGGTAAGACCTAGTTATTATCTTAAAGGGCCATTACCTCTTCATTCCTCTTCTTTTCCTGTTTCATCCGCAATCTTTCTTCTGTATTCCTTTGACTAGATAAACTTTCTTTTCTTTTATTTATTTTATGGGACAGGGACTTGCTTTGTCACCTAGGCTGGAATGCAGTGGTGTGAACGTGGCTTACTGTAGCCTTGACCTCCTGAACTCAAGCCATCCTCCCTCCTTAGCCTCCCAAGTATCAGAGACTACCACACCCAGCGAATTTTTGTATTTTTTTATTTTAAAGGTGGGTTTTTTCCATGTTTTTTCTTGAACTTCTGAGTGTAAGTGATCCTCTTGCCTCAGCCTCCCAAAGTTCTGGGGTTACAGGCATGAGCCATCCCACCAGGCTACTCGATAAACCTTAGAATAAACTGAATTCATCCCATAATCTGATTGGGATTTTGATTAAGGTTGCTCTTTGGGTTTTATGTTGGGGGCTGGGGGTGGGGGAGAGGAGACATTGTTCGTATTGTCTTCTCATACGGATTTTGATGTATTTAGAAGGTCCCTTACCGCCTTCGCTGCTGCTGTATTCATGTGTGTCTGTGCGTTTCTCATTTCTGATGCTCTTGTCACTGGGATCATCCCCTCCTCTCGTCTCGTTTTCTAGCTGATGATTATGGCTGGTCCATAGAAAGGCTGTTGCCTTTTCAATTTCCAGACTGCCTGCCCAGCTTGCTTCAGTCTCTCTGTTGATGTAAGTGACTTGCTCGCTCTTCCTCGTGGATTTTCCGATGGGAGAATCACTTGCCGATGTTGACCTTTTATTTCTGATTTTTTTTTTTTGAGACAGTTTTGCTCTTGTTGCCCAGGCTGCAGTTCCGTGATGCAATCTTGGCTCACTGCAACCTCTGCCTACTGGGTTCAAGCAATTCTCCTGCCTCAACCTCCCAAGTAGCTGGGACTACAGGCATGCGCCACTATGCCCGGCTAATTTTTGTATTTTTAGTAGAGATGGGGTTTCGCCATGTTGGCCAGGCTGGTCTTGAACTCCTGACCTCAGGTGATCTGCCCACCTCAGCCTCCCAAAATGCTGGAATTACAGGCAGGAGTTACCGTTCCCGACTCATTTCTCATATTTATGGTTTTTGTTATGGAGTTCATTGTAGAGGGAGGCTTTGATGTTAGCCCACTCTGCTGGTCCTCAGGAGGGCCTTTTTGTTTCATGATCAGTGGGTTGGCTCTTAAACTGGGGGTCTCTGTAGCTTAGCAGTCCCCAGGAAAGCTGCTGTGCCCCAGAGTGGAAGCAGGCTGGTGGCCAGTGGAAGTGAATTTTTTTTTTTCCCCTGTGTGGCTGAGGCAAGCTGGATGAGAGCAGTCCTGTGGAGTGGGTTCTCCAGGCAAGGGCAGTGGTCCAGCGGGGGCTGTCCCATGGGGGCTCACCCATGGGGCCTTAGAGGATGTGGCTTGCTCTGCTGCTCGGCCCTCAAGCAGGGTCTCAGGGCCTCCTTTTTGGGTCCTGTGTCTCCTCAGGGAATGTTGGTGGCTGTGCTGGTGGTGACGTCTGGGACCCATGCTAGCAGGCTCACAGCCACTGGTAGCCTCTGTTCCTTCCCCTAAACTGGTAGAGGCCCCCAGGCTGTAGTGGTGGTGGTGGGGAATGGGAGGAGGAAGGAGTTCTTTAAGCTTTGCTCTGTAGGTGATAGGGCCAGCATAGGTGAATCAGTGGCTGAGGGGACCGTGGGTCACCCTCATTTGTTTCCTCTCATTTATGTTCTAGACTTGACCTTGGAGTGGCCACTGTGCAGGGACTGCCGGTTGCTGTGAGTTCTTGGTGCTTCCTTCTGACAAGTGGTAGGGAGTGGCTACTGCCAGGTTAGATTCTGTTATTTTGCACAGTGTGGACTTTTTATAGTATTTTTCATCATTTTCTTATAGAGTCTTTGTTCAGGGTGTGATAGCTGTCAATACCCGCTAACGGTGTGTTTGTGGTGATGGGCTTCATTTTCTCATGTTATGAGGTAACCAGCCAGCCTAGTGCCTTTTGCATAAAGGTACTGATGCTTGGGGCCTTGGGACTGATGGGTAGGTGTTTCCTGGAATTCAGCCTCTTCGAACAGAGCCTGGATCTATAGGGTGACATCATGTGGCCTCATGCTGTCCTCTGGTGGTAGTCTGGGGCTGGGGGCATGGGAGGTAGTCAGCCCTCAGGGAAGGGAAGGTTGATCCAGGCCTAGGAGGTCAGGAGTCTGATGGCGAGGAGAGGGAGCCTACCTGGAGGCGTGGGTTCGAGGCCTGGGTTCAAGGCCTAGGGTATTTGTTAGTTTGTTGCCATCCCATCTGCCAGGCTGATTGTGTCCCCAGATGCCCCATTTGTGGCTTCATTCAGGCCCAGTTGTCTACTCAGCGGAAGTGGCAGAGGTGGAACAGTTGTCTGTGCTTCTTCAGAGCCCGTGGAGGAGGAGCTTGACCAGCGTGTCACAGCCTAGTGGAAGAGCAACTAACCAGAGAACCCACTCTTCCCTGTGGCTCCCAGAGACCTTGGCTGGAGAGCTGGCTGGGAGCAGGAACAGGAAGAGCACTGTGGGCAGAGCTGGCTCCTGGGACATGGGAGGCCTGCAGAATATCTGCAGAATTGGCAAGAGATGGAGAAAGAAAGACAGGAAAGAGAGAGAGAGAGAGAGAGGAGAGAGAGAGAACGCGCGGAAGGGCAAGGCCAAATGCCAGGCATGGCAGAGGGGAGATTCCAACCCCCTTCTGACACCAGGGCCTGTGAGCCTAACCATCCAGTAGTAGGGCCTCTCAGCAGGAAATCAATCACGTGCTTCCAAGATGGCATTTTTATGTGTCAATTTGGGAATTGGCTTTAAAAAGAAAATTTGCTATAGGATTAAAGAAATGTGTACTGGATTAACTCGGCAGCCTCTTTTTCCTTTTCCTGTTTCTTTTCTTTTCTTTTTGACGTGGTCTCACTCTGTCGTCCAGACTGGAGTACAGTGATAGGATCTTGGCTCACTGCAGCCTCGACAACTTGGGCTCAAGTGATCCTCCCACCTCAGCCTCCCAAGTAGCTGGGATCACAGGCACACGCCTCCATGCCCAGCTACTTTTTAAAATTTTTCCTAGAGATAAGGTTGTACCACATTGCCCAGACTGGTCTCGGACTCCTCTGCCTCCCAAAGTTGGCAACCTCTGAATATGCTACTCAGAGCTGCCTGTTTGCAAATGAACCATGAATATTTTTTATACATGAGGTTAATTCCATGCAGACCAAACACAGCTACAGGAGGCAGGGGGAGTGATGTCACAGAGCATTGGACAGGTAATCAAGACGGGGTCCCCTCATCCCAGTCAAGCTGACCTTTTTTGGGGCTGTCGCCAGCTCAGTGGTATCTACCTGCTGTCTACAGTCTGAGGATTGGGGTGTCCTAAGCTACAGTCTGAGAATTGGGGTGTCCTAAGCTCTCTCCAGCTCTGAAATCTTTAACTGCCTCCTGGGGAGCTTTGCCTGGAACCTTGCCTCCCCCTGTCCCTGTGGTTCTGCATGTTGCTGGGTGTTTCTCAGGGACACCCAACTTTCCTGAGGGGCCCTAGCCCTGGGTGGGAGAAGAGGGTATGTGACGTCTGACACCGGGGGAGTTGGTGGGTCTCCATTATCTGAGGAGGCCATGTTTCCCGGTTTAGCTAGGCATGAGTTCAGATTCAGTTGCTTCCTCCTTCCAGTTTGGGATGGGTTCAGAAATGGGTATTGCAAGTGATGAAAAAGGGGTAGGTGGCTTTTCATCTCAGTGGGGTTAGCTTTGTCGTGGGCCCCTGAGCTGAGAGATGGCATCATTAGAAGTCCAGTGCCTCAACCTATGCAGCCTTATTAAGGACTTATTTGCATCATTGCGTATTGCTTGAAAGTGAGCAATTGGCCAGGTGCAGTGGCTCATGCCTGTAATCTCAACACTTTGGGAAGCCGAGGCGGGTGGATCACCTGAGGTTGGGAGTTCGAGACCAGCCTGACCAACATGGAGAAACCCCGTCTCTACTAAAAATACAAAATTAGCCAGGCATGGTGGTGTATGCCTATAATCCCAGCTACTTGGGAGGCTGAGGCAGGAGAGTCACTTGAACCCAGGAGTTGGAGGTTGTGGTGAGCCGAGATTGTGTCACTGCACTCCAGCCTGGGCAACAAGAGCGAAAATCTGTCTCAAACAAAAAAAAAAAAAAAGAAAGAAAGAAAGCAATTTGTACAGTAACTTTTAGGATTCTTGGCATGGGTGTAGGGCAACTCTGTGTGGGTGGGTTTAGTATCTGCCCCTGTCTGCCTCATTTCCTGGGTATCACTGAGGAATGGCTTGTTGATTTTCAATTTTAAAGTCTTATCTTCCAGCAGTCAGCGTTTTGTACAGAGCAGAGTGCTGGTGATGGACTGCACTGACAGTGTTTCTAATGGGATGGGTTTTATTTCGAATAAGTGGACTGTGACAGCTTTTAAGTACTTTCGTGTGACTTTTCTCACAATAGCTGATTTTCCTCTATTTAATGGAAAATTCATAGCTGAAGCATGCTTCACAGCTCTGCCCCCAAGCCTGGGCCACCCCAGCTCATCTCCCAGGGCAAGTTCCAGGCCGGTCACATTCCAAGGAAGTGGGGGCAAAGGGGATGCCATAGTACCACCTCGAGGGGCCATGTGGCTTTTGTATTCAGGGCGGAGTTGCTTTGCTGTTGGCTTTCAGCAGGAGCAAGGCAGAGCAGCTATCTGTGGCCTGCCCTGTTGGCCGGAAATGTTGACCAGGATGTGGAAGGAGTCAGGCGGGAACCCCGGCGGGATGGTCACTGCGGTGTCTCTGCACCCAAGTGATTTGTTTTTGCAGACATCAATGCTCAGGATTGATCAATCTCAGGATCAATGCTTGGGAAGGGTAGAGCTTGTGTCCTATCATAGATATGACCCGATATCCATGCCTCTGCCTGGGGCTGGCTTATAAAATGAATGGGCTGCTGAGCCACTCCATGTGATGCTGAAAACCAGGAGCACTCAGGCGTCCCGTTCAGCCATAAAGTCTACCTTTCCTCAGGGGAATGGCTGCGATGGTGTGTTTTCTATTTGAATCAACTCTAAAGAGGCCTTCCCAAGTAGCAGAAAGAAACTCAGGTTCTGGACAGATGCAGGGGGGAACCCTTTCATTTCTAAAATCTGTTTAAAAGCCTTAATGTTATTTAAAAATCCACTTTACCATTGGCGAAAATATCCTCTTACGCATTTGCAGTGACACCTCCATCCTCTCTGCAGTGCCTGGTGAGTGCAGGCCTTTGCCGGGACCTGGCTGGACCCTGGGGTTTGCCCGAGCTGCTGGTCCTGAGCTGACTGTGGTTGACAGGGCGGCCCTCTGGGGTCTGGATAAGAGGTTCTGTGTGCTCCACACAGTTCAGAGCAGGCGTGGGCCATCTTCCCTGACTCCTGCCTTGTCCTCCAGTAGTAAGTCATGCCCCTGTCGCTCCTTGATGGAGCCAGTCCACTGAGGTTGTTGATTTTACACTGAGGCTTCTCTCTGGGATAGCCCAGGCTCATGGTTACCTGATAGAGGAAACGTTCTGGGAGAATCCGCTGGTGTGATGCCTGATGCACCGCTCTTCTGCTTCTGACATCAAGGATATCTTCATTTTCTTAGTTTTTGAAAATTGTGGGAAATACACATTACATGAAATTTACCATCCGAAACATTTTTAAGTGTATGATTCTGTGGCATTAAATACACTCACAGTGTTGCGCAGCCATCACCACATCCATCTCCAGAACTTTCTTCATCTTGCAATCAGAAACTCTGTCCATTAAACACTAACTCCTCCAGCCCCCAGTAGCCACCATTCTACTTTCTGTCTCTGTGAATTGACGACTCCAGGTGCCACATCTGAGTGGAATCGTACAGTCATTTGTCTTTTTGCAACTGGCTTTCTTTCACTTCGCCTGAAGTCCTCAAGCCCCATCTGTGTTGTAGCATGCATCAGAATTTCCTTTCTCGTTAGGGCTGATTCCCGTCTCCATTGTATGGATAAAGCACATTTTGTTTGCTGTTCATCCCTCAGATACCGAGAATATCTCATATAGTAGAAAGAGTCAAAGAAGCCTGTGAGGACTTCATCTTGGCCGCTCATGCTCTTTTCCGCTCCACCCTTTGCGATGGTTGGGTGGACAGGCCTAAGCTACTTGCTCATCCTGCATCGAGCAGATGGGCCTGGTGCTGGGCGCAGAGGATGCAAACTGGAGCAGGAGCCAGTTCCTGCCCTCAAAGTGCGGCAGTGATATGCCACGTTAGTGCCAGCCTATCCGGGGCTTTATAAAGTTAAGAAAAGGGCCTCTATCCATCCTGAAGGCTGTGTGACCACCAGCCTTCTGATGGATGCTTCTGTGTTCCCAGAGTTAGGTGAGAGCTCTTGGAAGGATCTCTTTATCCCAGTGCTCTTGCTAAGAATGGATAGCCCCTCTGCGTGACTGTGACTGCAGTAGCTGGGGCAGTGATCTGGTCACTTGCACCAGAGCCTGGGAGGTCGGTCGTGGCCTGCAAAGCTCACCTCTAATACTGGGATGCCAATAAATATTATCTAAAGTTGATACCTGGAAAGGGACTTTAAAAATTATTTAGAGAGATGGAAAATAGCTACCAGTAGAATTAAAAACAGAATTAATAACAAGGATGGCCAGTGGAGTGGGGAAGTCCAGATTGGGGGAATGTGATGTTTCATTGTAAGCCCTTTCAGCGTTTGATTACTTTGGTCTGAGTGAAAGAATTATCTCCTTTTTTAGGGCCATGTACAGCAAAGGACTCACCATCTGTCAGACACACTGGTCAGTTCTCCTGGCAAGGCAGAGTTGGAGGTTTCTGTCCTCAGGTGGGTGGGCAGGGACGGCAGCTTGCCATAGAGTATCCAGCAGCACCAAGGGCAGGAAATGAGAGGTGCTCAGTGATTGGTGGGATAATGGCGTCTAGCACAATGATTCCTGCCAAAACCTTAATGGTGTGCAATAAATGAAAATGCTGCCCCAGTCAGATGGGACTAGCATTTTTCAGCAACCTTTCAGGGTCTTGTGTCATAGGAACGAGATCCGGGCATTTCCCCACCCATGGAGGGGGTTGGTGAAGGAGTTTTCAATCCTGGGCACCCTGGGCTGTGCTGAAGGCCTCTGTCATGCTGCCTGGGTTAGTTGGGAAAGAGCTGCCACTGATCTCTTTTAACCCTTGTCCTTTTGTACCACGGCAATTGCTTTCCTGGACGTTACAACCGTGGCTGGGTTTAACATCATCTTTGGAAATCCTAAAAAGCAATGAAGCGATTTTTCTCTTTCTCTTTTTTTTATATAGCTGCATCAGTTTGAAATTTTATTTTCATACTTTTTCTAATAGTGTGTCTGCTTGACATAGTTTCTATTAAATGGGCTTGATATGGAGTTATTTAAAAATTCAAATATTTAGAGTTACAGGACCCATCATCTTGATTTTTGGGGCAGTACCTCAATTTCATACATTGTTATTCTTTTCCAGAAAGATGGGTCAGTGAATAATTCACATTTTATGATTATTTTATGAGAAACAGTATTTCTGGTTATAAGTGGTAAACATCTTCTAGGTTTTGCAGTAAGAAATGCTGATTATGTTAGAGAAAATGAGCCGCAAGTATCTTCTGCTCCGGAAGGTTTTCTGTTCATGGATTCTGCATCTTGGATTTGGAAGCTGTGTTGCACTGAGGTGTGCTTTGTACGGAGGAGACTGTGGGCAGAACAGTTTGGGTTCTGCTGGCCGCCTTTCTACTCTATTCAGGGAGGCTGGGTCCCAGAGAAGGATGACAGCAGTTAGGTCTCCTTGGGAAGAAAACACGGCTACTAACCCTGGACCATTTTGCTATCCCTCAACAAATAAGATAGTTGTTTGCCTGCTTTTGGAGACGGTGCCTGTGGTTTGCACAGGACGAGGTAGCAGCTGGCTTGCATTCTGACCTGCTTGGTGGAAATAAGATGCCGAGACCCACTGCTGCTATTCCGGGGTCATGGAAGGAATCAGTGCTCCTCCTTCTGTCCCCCAATCTCATTTACATGTCTCTGGAACTGAGCGGTTATTCTTTTTTCTTTCTTCATCTCAATAGAGGTTTTAAATTAAATACATGCTGCATAAGTCATTCAGAAACGTTTCACATTTAAAAAACAAAAGATAGCTGCCTCCATGATTCGTTGGCGGCTGCCTACACCGTGGCCTTGTAGGACAGCCCCCCCTTGGCTGTGCTGAGCCCATCTGGAGTGTTTCTGATTCTAATCAGTGCAGATTATAGGTTCATGTTAGCCTTAGTGATAGAGGGATGGAAATAGATCCTTCACCGTTATTACCATTCCAAGTAAAATAATGAGGCTGTGTATTTGCAGTGAGCTGCCTAAGCCAGACGTCACTAGAGTAATTTGGATTAGTGGGAAGATGGAACATATTGTTTTAAAAGCGATTTTAGGAGCATCATCTTTGGAAATCCTGTATAGCAATGAAGTGATTTTTTTTTTCACTTTTTCATTTTTATTTATGTTGCTATATCTGTTGGAGTTTTTAGTTTCCTGTCAGTTCCCTCTAGTAGCGTATGTGCTTGAGATATTTTGATTTCTATTAAATGGGCTTAATATGAAATTATATTAAATAATTTTTATTGCTATTTGGAAGACCTGGAAGTGTTTCCAGTTTTCATATTTTGGGTCGTGGAGATGCTGCTTCCCATCCATTTTGTGACATGTAGAGTCAGGCCGTTTCAAGGAAGAGCCAGAGGAGAGGCTTTGTGTTTCTGAGACTATACTATGGTTTAGGACATGTGGGTTATTCAAAGATCTGTCCTTTTGTGCTTTGAATCTGAAACATAGAAACTGTGGCCTCACCGAGGAGGAGTTTTAGGATCTGCAAGGGGGCTGATCAGGACAGGATCTTATATTTGGGAACCACATCCAGTCCCCAACAGCGTTGCTAAGGAGGAGGGGAGCTCATAAAAGCCCGGAGTCCTAGCTGTCAGCCATTTATCTCTGGGAGCAGCAGGGTGAGCGGGGCTTGGGCTGAGGAGTCCTGATGGCTGCCTGGTTGTTACAGGGTGTTTCAGTTCAGGCCCCGGGGGACACAGCCCAGCACCCTCCAGAGGTTGTCTCTGTTCTTTACTCTTCAGATTCCCTGGAGGCAGGAGAGGAGCTGGCCTCATTTCTGGCAGGCACCCTGCTATGGTTATTGAGTAATCCTCCAGTCTGCAGAGATGTCAGAGGAGGGCCCTAATGTCTCATGATTTTTTAAATTGTTTTGGAGACGGAGTCTCGCTCTGTCGCTCAGGCTGGAGTGCTGTGGCACAATCTCAGCTCACTGCAACCTCTGCCTCCCAGGTTCAAGTGATTCTTCTGCCTCTGCCTCCCAAGCAGCTGGGATTACAGGCGTCTGCCACCATGCCCAGCCAATTTTTTATATTTTAGTAGAGAGAGGGTTTCACTGTGTTGCCTGGGCTGGTCTCAAAACCCTGACCTTGTGATCTGCCTGCCTTGGCCTCCCAAAGTGCTGGGATTATAGGTGTTAGCCACCACGCCTAGTGCCTGATTTTGATTATTTTATTCTTTTTCCCTAGGCCTTTTACTTGCAGATATCTTGAGTACCTTGTGCGTGTATTTACTGTGAAAGCACACGTTTAAGTGTGTATAAGAAAAAGGTTTTAAAAACATCCATTGATCTATTCATTCATCATTCAGCAAATACCTGTTGAATACCTACTGTGTGCCAGGCACTGCAGTGGGCCAGCCAGAGAGCTTTGTTGCTCCGAGGAGCTTGCATTCTAGTATTCTAGTTATTTACATGCATCTGCACTATCTGGGACAGGGACGATTGCGTTTGTTATATATAAGCAGCGTGTGTCTGCACTGCGGTTTGTGTACACTGTAGATAGGCAAGGGTTGAATGCAAAACTTCTGGGCTGAAAGGGGTTGGCTTGGGTCAGGCTGCTCAGTAGCTGAGGTGAAAGCCTGTGCCACCCCCTCCTGATACAGGGATCCTTGCTGACTGTGTGTGACACAGAGCCTTCCCATCTGTCAGGTGGGTTTGTCCTCACAATACCCGAGGAGCAGGTGAGGCAGCATGTTGAGGCTTGGTGCCCGTTCACACCTTGCGGGGGACCACCAGGCTGCTCAGCAGTGGCCCGCACCCACCATTGCACCTGCTGCCTTGTTCCACAGCCGGGACCTGTCAGGCCACAGTACTACCTCCTGTCCCTTCCCCCAGAATCCTAGGGGCTCTGACTTCGGTCCCACTCCCTGGGAAACTGTCCCTGGGAACTGTGCCTGTCTGCTTCCTGTAGTCCAGCAGCAGGCGGTGGAAAGGGACAGCCTGCTGCCTCCAGTCTTTCCACAGCAGTGTCTGAATGGATTCAGGAATTGCTTAGGAGTTGGAGCCACAGCAGTGCATGAGACAGGGGAGCCTCCGCTTGTGGGTCTCACCGTATTTAGAACTTTAGCACTTATTTAAGTAAAAAAAAAAAATTCATTCTACTAGTTGTAGCCCAAAGTCACTGAGTTTCTTTCAGTGTGTTTGGTGACTTTGAAGCCAGTTTGGTAGATTCTGTTCCATGAATAGTCCTTGCTCTGGCTGACATCTGGGTCAGTGAGTAGCTCTGGCCCCTCCCTAGAGCCTCCGGTCCTGGGCTGCAGTGACAGGCTGCGGGCCGGTGGGGTAACTCACGCACACCCCTCTAGGAACACTGGGGCCCTGGATGATGATGCCAATGGCATGCTCTTCTCCCTCCATGTGGAAGTCCTTGAGGTGAAACATTGGAGTTTTAAAAAATATTTTAGCCTTCTATGGTGTCTAGTCTGAGAATTACTTATTTGCTTTTTAATTCTGTGAACGTGCTTCCTAAGGGAAGGGTCAGAGATGTTCTCCTCACAGTTTCCATTAGAGTTGCAGTTGAGGGAGGGGAGGGGAGCAGTCAGGCTCCCCCCTGCTCCTCCCAGGGCTTCTTGCAGGGGGCTGGTTTGCGGTTTAGGCCCTGGGGAAGCGGCTCACCTCCAAGCCTGGTATCTGAGAGCATAATGGTACTAGGTGACGTTTGAAGGGAAAGCAGGTTTTGGAAGAAGATCTGTATATGTGAAAATACTGTATTTTGAACTTCATCTGTGAAGGATTCAGAATTGCAGCAGCAGTTAGAAGGACGGCTGGGGTTTTGGGCCGTCTCGTGCATGGCTTCCTTCTGGAGTGCCTTTGTTCTTCTGTGACGCCCACGGGGCCTGAGGGTGCGGCTGGATATTCCACCGGGATTGCAGCTCGGGTGGCTGTGCTCCCAGCTGCTCTCTTCCTATGCAGCACCCTTCCCCCGGTCCTGCCGCCCCCTAGCTGTGCATCCCAGGAGGGACTGGTCCTGCCCACGCACCCCAGACCTCCCCTGCCTGGGAAAAGTTACAGAAGATGTCTTCCCCAGGATTCCTGGGCTGCCTGATCAGCTCCTTGTGAAGCTGCTTTGGGTGGGGATGGGGACACAACTCGTTCTTTCCTCCTGGGCTCTTAGTGCATTCAGGGTCCCAAGCTGCTGGGGGCCTGGACACTCCCCAGCTGAGCCCTGCCTCGGCTGAGCTGGTCACCGCTGCGTGTCCTGGGTTGCTGTCTGCCTGTCATCTGCAGTGCACAGGTATGCATGTGTGTGCATATGTGCACGCACCACACACGTACCATGCCCACCTCACACATACCACACACACCCCATACACACCACACACAACACACATATCATACCCACCTCTCACACACTACACACATGCCATGCCCACCTCACACACCCCACACACATACCCCATACACACCATGCACAACACATATCATACCCACCTCACACACTACCCACTACATATGTACCATGCCCACCTCACACACCTCACACACATACCCCATACACACCACGCACAACACATATACCCACCTCACACACCACCCACTACATATGTACCATGCCCACCTCACACACCCCACACACATACCCCATACACACCACGCACAACACATATACCCACCTCACACACCACACACTACATATATACCATGCCCACCTCACACACACCACACATACCCCATACACACACCACACACGACACACATACCCCATATACATCACACAGCACATACCATACACATACCCGTATCATACCCACCTCACACACAACACACCACATGTATACCATGCCCACCTCACATATACTACACACTTAACCCGTGTACATCACACGCATCACACACATACCTACTTCGCACACACACCACACATGTCATACCCACCTCCCACACACTATACATACCTCACACCACACACACAGACCACCTCACACACACCACACACCACATATATATCATACCCACCTCACACATACCACACACTTAACCCATGTACACCACACACATACCACACAGATACCATGCCCACCTCACACACACCACACACATGCCCCATATACACCACACACACCACACACATACCCCATATACACCATGGACTCAACAGCACCGCAAACTCTGCCGTCATTTATTTAATGGTTCTCTTATTTATGGGTACTTAGGTTTCCAGTTTTTTAAAAGATTGCTGCAGTGAAAATCTTCAGACATCATTTTTTATACATGTGAGTCCTCCTGGAAATGGAGTTTTGGGGCACAAGGATATGCCTATTTAAATTCTTGATAGAGAATGCTGAATTGCCTTTCTGAAAGGCTTCATTGGGACGCCCTCTAAAGAAAAACACTTTTCAAAAAAAGGGAAAGCTAGCAAAAAAGCAATTCACTGCCAACAGCTGAATAGAGAAGGGGGACTCTCTGAGGCCATGAGGAGGGAAATGTGGCAGCCTGGGAGAAGCCAGGGACCCAGGCAAAGGGTGACACGGTTGCTAAGGTTTCCTCTGCTGTTCTCATCCTCCCTGCCCTCCCTCCACACCCTCAGGAAAGCAGTACTGGGGAAAGTCCGTAAATAACTAAAATCCAAGAATTCTCCTGAACACTCCTCGATTTGGAGAGAGAGGGACTGTGATGTGGGGGGTTTGGGACGGTGCCCGGAGCCTGATGGCCTTCACCAGCGTCAGGAGAAACCTGCTTCCTCCCGGGGTCCTCCCCAGGGCCTGGCTTGCACTGCATTCTGGGAGAATCCCATAGCCCCACCTTCTTTTTACGCATTGGCTCTTAAATGGTATCCCATTCAAACATTTAGCCCTTTGAGTCAATCAAGTACCATATTAAAAAATTAATAGACTTAATTTTTTCAGCAGTTTTAGGTTCATGGAGAAATTGAGCAGAAAGTTCAGGGAATGCTCCTGTACCCTTTCACCCCATTTCCCCCGTTTCCTCATTATTAACATCTTACATTGGTGTGGTATGTTTGATATCATTGATGAGCCAGTATTATTATTATTATTTTTGAGATGGATTCTTGCTCTGTTGCCCAGGCTGGAGTGCAGTGGTGCCATCTTGGCTCACTGCAACCTCCGCCTCCCAGGATCAAGCAAGTCTCCTGCCTCAGCTCCCCAAGTAACTGGGACTACAGGCATGTGACACTAAGCCTGGCTAGTTTTTTTTTGTATTTTAAGTAGAGATGGGGTTTCATCATGTTAGCCCGCATGGTCTTGATCTCCTGACCTTGTGATCCACCTGCCTCGGCCTCCCAGAGTGCTGGGATTACAGGTGTGAGCCACCGCACCCAGCATGAGCCAGTATTATTATTAACTAGAGTCCATAGTTAAAACATGTTAGGGTTCACTCTTCATGTTGTATGTTTTATGGGTTTTGACAAATATGGAATGACGGCTAGCACGTCTTTGTTTTAGTAGCTCGTTAGTTGCTTTTTGTCTTACTAGCTGACTCCTGTTTTGAGAAGACCCTTTGTCACATCCTTTTGCACCCTGGCTTCCTGTGGTGTGGGGTCTTTGGGGAGCGGCACTCACTGCATCCTGCCCCCTCTTCTGCCCCTCTCTGGTCTCAGCACCCTCCGTTGCTCTTTCACCTGCCTACCCCAGCACAGCTGCCTGCTATTTAGATGCCACCGTAGGGCAAGGAAGCTGCCCCCAATTGGTCCCCGAGGATTCTGCCCAGACTGGGATTAGAATCACCGTGAGTGTTTGCTGAGTGCTTGGGAGGCACAGGTTCTGCGGGGAAGGGCTGCAGGCTCAGGCGGGTTCCTTGGATTTTGCAGCGTTGCCTGCACTGGGCCATGGTCATCTCCTTTCTGTGGGTGAGAGAAGAAGCACAGGGAGGTGAAGAAGTGTTCCTGGTGCCACAGAGCCAGGCAGTGGCAGAGCCGGGTCCCAACCCAGGTCACTGCCCTTGGTAGTGAAGCCCCTTCTTTATTTTGGAACGGCCACCTGGCCAACTGGCACATGGGGAGAACTCAGGAAAAGATGCGTGGCTTATTCCTGAAGAGAGAGGGACACAGGAGCAGGCTTGATGAGCTGTGGCCCCTCCAGACCCCGAGTCCCTGTCCTCAGGGGAAGTAGGACTCCCAGGTGTGGGAGGCGAACCGGGTGGCCTCCTCTCCACCAGCCTTCCTTCCTGTCGCCCCTGGTGTCCGAATCACCGTGGGAACACTGTGGCGGGATGCATATTAAAGGAGTGCCTGATGAGTGTGGGTGTGGTGGGGATGGGAGTGGGTGTGTGGGGCTGCAGCGGGGCCTATGGAGGATCCCAGTTGGAGGGGGCTTGCTTCAGAGGCTGCTGCCGGCCGTGGTGTCACCGTGGCGGCTGGAGAGCAGGCAACTGGTCGCTTGGCGTCCTGTGTGGGGTTGTTGCCCAGGTCAGTGAGCGTTTCTGTCCCGTCTGCTCACTGCCAGGCTAGGCAGGGCCGCTTGCCAGTTCATGGTGGGGATTATCTGAGAGTTGGTGGAGTGTTCTGCACTTCCCTGTCAACCTTTTACCTGGGTGGACCAGGAGAGAGCGTGAGCCAAGGGAGGGAGGCAGGATGCCACGTGTGCCCTGCAGGGAGGGTCATCTGCTGGACACTGCGGCATGCACAGAGCCAGGAGCCCGAGCCCCGCCCGCGGTTGTGGCGTGGAGGGAGAATGAACAACTGCCGACTCCCTCGTTCCCAGGCGGCCGCACCTCTCCTCCTGGTCAAACCGGCTGTGTGCTTAGCCTCAGGAGCATGCAGCAGGTGGCGGCCTGCAGCCCCGTGGCAGGTCACTGGTGTGGGGCTGGCGTGCGGTTCCCGGCGCACCAGGCTTTCTCTGGCTCGGGATGCAGGCCTGGCTCTTCCCAGAGCAGGCAGAGGTCAGGGAGAAGCTCTTTCCCTGTGCACGTCTCCTGAACAGCTTCATCAGCACACCCAGCAGCAGGGACCTGGTGAGCGTCCTGCAGCCAGCTCGCTTGTCCCAGGGGGGCTGTGCATGTTCGGCCCTCGGGGCAACCTCTGCATTTCCTTTCTGGGAGCTCCCAGATGAGCCCTGCTCCCCCAAGATCATCCTGCTCCATATTGATGTGATAACCCCCTCCACAGTCAGAAACGTCTGGTGGCCCCGTTTGTCCATGGGATAAGAACGGGCCTGAGCATGGCTGTTGGTGCTCCGTGTGGCATCAGTGGCGTGTTCTGTGGCTGTTTCCTTCCTCAGTAGCCTGGTATTTTTGACCCCCAGCCCGACGCTCCCTCCTCACCCACCGGAGACCCTTGCCCAGCCTTGGCAGTTGCTTGCATTTATCTTCCTTCTTCAAGGCTGCATCTGAGGGTCTGCTGGCCAGCAGCGTCACGTCCAGCCTATAAACTGTGTGCCCTCTCGGGGCCAGGTAGGAGCCTGAGAGGAAGTGGAGAAGTGGTCATGCATGATTGTGAGGACTGAAAGAAGACAGGGCTGAGAAAAGTGTGATTACCCCCAGAATTCAGGGATGCCTGCACCAGCTGGGATTTGAAGAATGAATAGGAGTTTGCTAGGAAGATTCTAGAGGAAGAACAGAAACAAAAAGCTTCCCACATGGGCACAGAAGAGGTGAGGCATAGATGGCACGGGGATGTGGTGTGTGATAGGCCAGGCAGCCATGGGCAGGGTCTAGGTCCAGGACCTAGGGTGCTTTGTGCACCGTGGCTTGGAGGCAGTGGCCTTGTCATGCAGCACTGTGCCCCCATGGGACCCTTTAGAGTCCCTGGCTCTCGGTGTGCCCCTAGTGCCCATGGCCACACCACGGTGGGGGGCAGGCAGGTGGGGTTTGCGCTGGGTTCCCCCCAAATGGACAGTACTCCCGCTTGTGCTTCAGTATCAGAGTGGCCGCATGGTATGGGAATAAATGTCAGGGTTTAGGAGACCTCCAGCTGGGTGGCCTGCTCCCAGGCAGGAAACGGATTAGAGGAAGTAGCAGGTCGGAAGGCAGCAGCTGCGGATGTTAAAGCCAGAGGAACCTCCTAAGGAATGGCTGTCAGCTCCTTTGTTTGACCTGGTAGAAAGATGAAGGTGAGGGGTTGGGAGCAGGTGCTGGAGCTGGGGCCTGAACCCCCATATCAGTGCTCGTATCATTCTTTTTGATAAGGAAACTGAGGCACGGGCAGGTTACATAGTCTCAGCATGTCAGTGGCAGAGCTAGGACGGGGAACCAAGGTGTCTGTCTCTGCAGCTCAGTTCTGTGCGAAGTCCAGGCAGATGGCGCTGATCAGTGAGGGTGCTGGCTGAGCACTGATGATCACCTGCATCTCAAGGAGAAACAGCGTCACTTGCTAATTTGATGGCTTCTCTGGGCACCAGCACGTGGGCACCATGACCCTTTCTCTGCAAGGGGTTTGTTTAGTGTGTTTGGTAGAACATCCCCCAGCCTGCTAGGTGTGGCATGCACTATTTTAAGATAAATAACCCAAATTCCACAAGCTCTGTATCTCATGCAGCATTTTGTAATTTGAAAAAACAAGTTGGGAAGAGAACCTTGATGAATGTGTTTCATTTCCTGTCAGAGCAAATGAAACCTGAAATATTAATGGCACCATATTTCTCTTATCTTCCTACGAAAGGGCTTGAAAAATCTATTCCCCCACGAGCCTAGCACGCAGCCCTGCTGCCCGTGGCCCAGAAGCATTAGCTGTCCGTACTCACTGACCTCTGACAATAAACACGAGGGTTCATTTGAAGACTTGGTGAGAATCACAGTCAACCTGTGACTCGGTTTTTCAGACGTTGGGCCGCTCTGGAGAGCCTTGAAGTTCCAGCTGCTCTAGAGGTTCTGGGGAGGGGAGCTGTTTGCCCCCAGTGTGTGGCCCGTCATTGCCACCTATGACGGCCCCTCTGTGAGTGAATCAGCGGTTTCCTTTCTCAGCTGAATGACACTTCATTCATTTGTGCTCTCTTTCCTTCCAGTCCCCTGAATATTTACGCATTGCCGAATCTCCTGTGGACAAACCAGCAAGAGGCCAGGACTGTCCTGTGGACGGACGGGGTGAGCCTCTTCTTGTGCCTGGGGATTCCGAGTGAGTAGAGCCCATCACGGTCACCACTGCTCTCGATGTGGCATTTGTGCATGAGTCTGGGCTGATGTGCTAACTGGGGACCATAGGAACGGTTATGGCCACCATGGCCTCACCCTTCTCACACAGAAGCTTAAACACAGCTACACTAAATATTTTTGCCTCTTGCTTTTACAAACTTACATTTATTTTGAGGTGAAAGAGGAAGAACAGGCCTTTGTAGGGGACCACTTGCCAGGAGAAGACCGTGCATTTCCTGTGACTACATCAGTCTGACTCTGAGATCCGGTCCCTGGGACGCCCCAGGCCTCTTCTCCCAGCTGCACTGAGTGCCTCTGTCCTCCGGTGGACCTGTGCTGCTTCCTTGGGCAGCCTCCCTTCCCCATGGGGTGCAGATGGGCCCGGGCATCCTGGTGGTCAGTGCTTCCCAGGGCCCAAGAGGAAGGGCCGGCAGGAAGTGGGCAGGCTCTTCCGCCCGACCTGGCAATAACAATTCCTAAATTCTGTACCTCAGGCTGCTCGCCTTGACCCAGGGGGCCAGTCCCAGGCATCAGCAGCATGAACAGGGCCCTCTCCAGGGGCAGCAGCCAGGCAGCCAGAGACACTGGTGGCCACCACTGTTAGTCCCCACAAGGCGATTATACAAGACACTCTGGCTATGTCCTGCACAGTTGGGACCTCAGGGCCATCATCTGCTGGGCAGTGCTAGCGACCAGGCCTGGGTTAGTTTCCTGGCGAAGTCCTTTTTTTTTTTTTTTTTTTTTGAGGCAGAGTCTCTGTGTCTGTCGCCAGGCTGGCGTGCAGTGGCGTGATCTCACTGCAACCTCCACCTCCTGTGATCAAGCAATTCTCCTGCCTCAGCCTCCCAAGTAGCTGGGACCACAGCTACCCGCCACCACATCCAGCTAATTGTTGTACTTTTAAGAGAGACTGGGTTTCACCGTGTTGGCCAGGATGGTCTTGAACTCCTGACCTCAGGCGATCCTCCTGCCTCGAACTCCCAAAGTGTTGGGATTACAGACCACCACGCTGACCTGGTAGCACAGTTCTGAGCTTGGCATGACCATCGCCCTGTGTCTCTATCTGTGTATCCAAATTTCCTTTTTAGTAAAGACACCAGTCATACTGGATGAAGGCCTACCCTAAGGACCTGATTTTAACTTGATTATCTGCAGAAACCTTATTTCCAAACAAGGTCCCAGACACAGGAGCTGGGGATTGGGGGAAACATAATTCAACCCCGACAAGTCTCCTCCCGGGGCAGGGCCCATTCTTGAGCTGCCTGCGGGGTCTGGTCTTGGGAGCAGCACAGCTCCCTCCCGCAGAGATGGGAGCATCTTCCACAGCCGGCGATTGTCCCGCAGGAGCCCCCATGCCCAGCGGAATATCTGGGTGCAGTGCACGGTGTGGTCACAGCTGTGTCACAGCCGTGCTCTGTTATTTAGTGGGCCTTCTGAGCCGCGTTCCAGCTGCCTGTTCCAACACACTGCTGTCCCCTGATAACCTTGCTCCCACCGACTTCCCCACAGTTTTGATCTGTAACCAGACCCTGTTCCCAGGAGCTGGCTCAGTGCCATCCTGCTCCACACCCTGTCTTAGGGGACATCCTGACCTGCCCAGCCTGTCCTGCTCCTGCCTCTCAACCCAGAGCACTCCAGCTCCTTCAGGTATTAGGAGAGACCTCAGAAGCAGGGACAGCAGGATTTATCCCACATGCACCATGCACTGTGCTGAGGAAGCCACAGTCACTCTCTTAATGGTTCCTAGGGGGGGAGGAAACAGGTTGTTGCTCACGTGGTAGAACTGGAATTCAAAACCTCAGGCACGCCTCCGTCACCACACCACGCCCTGTGCGGGATGCTGGGGAAACCAGGCAGCTAGGATGGGCTTGTGCCTGGGGATCTTACCCAGACCACCCACCCTCGCCCCCTTCACACCACAAAGGCTCGGTCTACTTTCTCTGACATAGTGTTTATGTTGTTAGTATGGTACATATGCATATTTTAAGACGTCAAAGAGTTTTATAAGGTTTGTGAAAAAAATAGCAGGCCCCTGGCCTCCCAGACCGTCTCCCCCGCAGCCCCTGCCCTGCCCACTCCCATAGACCACCACTCCAAGCTCTTGTTGCTTTGTCCTCTGGATTTATCTCCACATTTGTAAAGAATATGGGCACGCTGCTATTTCTTAGTCCCCTGTGTGGTCAAGATGGTTTCACTCATAGATGTCCCTCCTGAGAGCTGCGCCATCTAACCCTAACCCTAACCCTAATGTATAGAGTTATATCACCATGAGGTGAATCCTTACGCAGTGTATAGGATATCAGTCAGGATAGGCTGCCTCATGAGGCAGGAACAAACATCCCCAGAGCTGAGAGAGTTCCATTTCTCCAGCCTCCTGCCCTGGGGGGTGGGTGCCGAGTCTGCGGTAGGTTTGGGCAGGGGAGGGGCATCAGTGCTCAGCAGGCGGCTGCTCACGAGTGTCACCATGTTCCCCGCCCTCCTCTCATATGGAACCTGTGGTGCCCTTTCACCAGGATATCCCTGCTCAGGGGTCACGGTGTCCTCCTCTGAGTGGCTAGGGGTCTGACTGCTCCTGCCCCCTGCATTCTGCCTCACTCCCTTTCTGTGCTGGTGTCTCAGTGCTTGGGCCTTTTGGGGTTTTAGAGGTGAGCTGTGAGGCTGGACATGAAAAGGCTTCTCTGCCTCTCCATCTTCCCCAGGACCCTCATCCCTGTGTGGCCTCAGCACTTGGTCTGGCCAGATTTGCGGGTACAGTTGTCATTTCTCTTCTCTGTGTTGGTTTTGAGTGATTTCAAGAGAAGATGCAGAAAGGGAGTGACCCCACCTCTAAAAGCCAGCAGTCAGCCTGGCCACCCTTAAGCCTGCTCTAGTGGGCTTCCCGCCCTGTCACCCTGCTGTGACAGGCCCCACAAGGACAGACCCAATGCAGGGCTTCTGCCCTCACCTTCCTGAGTGCCTGGCAGTCCTGCTGCTGTTGGCTTTCCCTCTCCCCTCCTTGTTCTCAGCCTCAGGAGGAAAGTGGCCAGTTACTCACCATTAGATATGATGTTGTCTGTAGGTGTTTTAAAAAATTTAGGTAAAATTCATATAACATTAGCCATTAACCATTTGAAAGTGTGTCATTCAGTAACATATTAGTGCATTTGCAGCGCTGGGCACATACCATCGGAGTCTAGTTCCAGCACGTTTTCATCGTCCCAGAGGGAAATGCTCCATTAAGCAGTCACTCCCCAGCCCCAACCCCAGTCTCTGGCAACCCCAGTCTGCTTTCTGTCTTCATGGATTTACCTATTCTGGATGTTCCTATAAATTAGAAATCATATAATTTGTAGCCTTTTCTTTCTGGCTTCTTTGACTTGGCGTAAAGTTTACACAGATCATCCATGTTTCGACACGTACCAGAACTTCAGTCTTCTTTAGGGCTGAGTAGTATTCCATTCTGCACATGCACCACTCCTGTTTGTGCCCTCAGTTGATGAGTTTGGGTTGTTTCCACCTGTTGGCTGTCAGGAGTGATGCTGCTGTGAACATGTGTGGACAGTGTTTGTTTCAGTACCTGTTTTGACTCTTTTGTGTATGTGTTTAGGAGTGGAATTGTTTCATTATGTGGTAACTCTGTGTTTAACTTTTTGAGGAACTGCCAAACTGTTTTCCACTTCAGCTGTACCATTTTACATTCCCACCAGCAGCTGGATGAGGGTTCTCGCTTTTCCCCATCCTCGCCAACACTTGTTAGTTTCTGTTTTTTTGTTTCTTTGTTTCATTATGGCCAGCCTACTGGGTGTGAAGTGGGATCTGACTGTTTATTAGCATTTCCTGAATAGGTTTTTTGTAGATGTTCTTTATCAAGCTGAGGATGGGCTCTGCCTCATTTAGTGAGTGGTTTTTAATCAGAAGTGGGTGCTGGGTGTTTGTCAGATGCTTTTTCTACATCAGTTGATGTGATCATGTGATTTTTTTTCTCTTCAGTATGTTGATGTGGTGGATTATATCCATTGATTTTTCTAATGTTGAACCAACATTGCAACCTGGGAAAAAATACCACTTGGTTATAATGTATAATTATTTTTAAACATTATTAGATTTGATTTGCTAATAATTTGTGGTGGGTTTTTAAGTTGTTTGCTCCTGAGAGGTAGTGATTCATCGTTTTCTTATGATTCCATTGATTTTGATGTTAGGATAATTCTAGCTTCATAAAATTAGGAATTCGTTAGTTAGGAAGTGTTGCATTTTCTTCCAATTTCTGGAATAGGTTGTGAAGAATTGGTATAATTTCTCCCTTAAATGTTTGGTAGAATTCACCACTGAAACCCAGCTTCCTATTACTGATTTTAATTCCACTGTAGTCTGAGAACATACTCTTATGATTTTCCTGACTCTACTCCCACCTGGAATCGTGTGTGTTATTTGATGGTTTACTCAGTTGTCATCCATCTTCCTAAGTAGAGCGTAAGCTCCAGGGAATTGGAGTGTCATCAGTGTTCCCTCTCGTCCTTGTACCCACAAGATGGCCTTGCACCCTCTGAATGAATACACCAAAAGGGATAAATGAGGAGGCCAAGCCACCTGGCTGTGGGTGGCTGCTAATCTGTAGGATTCCTCATGCTTGTGGTTTCAGTGAATTTGAGACACAGGTGAGTGAGGCTGCCAATGGGTGACTCCCAGATGTCCTCAACAAACAGAGGAGCGACTGCTCAGATCCAGGGGGTGCAGCCCTCCCCGCCTGTCACGGGGCGCTGTTGGGCTGTCTTTAGCATGGCACTCTGTGCGGTTCTGGTGCCCCGGCTTCCCTGGAGCAGCAGGTTGGCCCAGTCGACACAGAAGAAGCAGGGGGCTTTTCTGTGGTCGCTTCTGCATTGCGGGTTGTTCTGTCCTCTTCCTGTGGCTGAACCTTCCGTCCACACCTGTCCTACATCCACAGTACTTGGTTTTTGAGATTGCAATAGTGGAACTTGTGTGCACGTTGCAAAAGCCAGTTTACCCCCATTCTCTATCTTGTTGATGGTCCCACTGCCAGCATCAGTTCTCATGGGCAGATTTCTAAACCATCACCATCTGTTCCACTCTTAATTGCAAGTGTAAAAAATATTATTTTCTAATTCCATTAAGGGGAGGGAGAATATGTATTCCTAAAGACCACAGTGCTTGTATGAGGAAGCGCAGATCTGCCGCCCACCTACTAAAGGAAAGGTTACTTCTGCCCATCATCAAAGCTCTTGAGCAGTTATTTACCCAGAGGGTAAAACTGGCCCGTTCACATCTCTCTAAAAACAAGGTAGAAAGGTGGAGGTAGCTGAGCTGGTGAGTTGGAAGGGGGCAAAGGCTACGTCTCCTGTCCCTCGCTGACACTGCAGCCCCCCAGCCCTCCAGCCCACATCAGTGTAGGTAGGAATGGTTGGGTAGGGGGGCATCGTGGTGGTCCCTGCTGCTGTTGCTGGTGCTGTTTCCAGAAGAAGGCCCAGTTTCAGGCTTGACTTCCCCCTCAGAAGCCCATACGCTCCACCCAGTTGGGTGCGGAGTTCTCCACGATGGGAGTAGGATAGAAGTGAGTACCTTGACCTTCACTGTCCCTGTGAGCCGGCCCTGGGGGTGGGCTCTTTTTCTGCTCAAATTCACATTCCAGACAGGCCCTGGAACTTTCTGTCATTCTAAGGCAACAAAAGGTTCTTTGGTTACTTTCAGTCCCAGCAGCCATGAAAAGGAGCAATTATAGACTCTTTGGAGCTTCTCCCACCCGGCTGGAGTCTGACCTGTCTTGGAGCTGACCAGGGAGGGAGGGCCATGTGTCCGCTTCTCTCTTCCTTTGCCTCTGTTTTTTAAAAAATATTTTATTGCATTTTAGGTTTTGGGGTACATGTGAAGAACATGCAAGATTGTTGCATAGGTACACACATGGCACTGTGGTTTGCTGCCTTCCTCCCCATCACCTATATCTGGCATTTCTCCCCATGTTATCCCTCCCCAGCTCCCCCACACCCTGCTGTTCCTCCCCTAGATCCCGCCAACAGGCCCCAGTGTGTGATGCTACCCTCCCTGTGTCCATGAGTTCTCATTGTTCAACACCCGCCTATGAGTGAGAACATGCGGTGTTTGATTTTCTGTTCTTCTGTCAGTTTGCTGAGATTGATGGTTTCCAGGTTCATCCATGTCCCTACAAAGGACACGAACTCATCATTTTTATGGCTGCATAATATTCCATGGTATATATGTGCCACATTTTCCCTGTCCAGTCTATCATCGATGGGCATTTGGGTTGGTTCCAGGTCTTTGCTATTGTAAACAGTACCGCAATGAACATTCGTGTGCATATGTCCTTATAATAGAATGATTTATAATCCTTTGGTTATATACCCAGTAATGGGATTGCTGGGTCAAATGGAATTTCTATTTCTAGGTCCTTGAGAAATCGCCACACCGTCTTCCACAATGGTTGGACTAATTTACACTCCCACCAACAGTGTAAAAGTGTTCCTGTTTCTCCACATCCTCTCCAGCATCTGTTGTCTCCAAATTTTTCAATGATTGCCATTCTAACTGGAGTGAGTTTTGCTAGCCAGAGAGCACCTCAAGGGATGGAGTGTCTGGGGAGAGGGCAGTCTCTCCACGAATGGGCTGGGTGGCACTTCCAGGGTCTAGCAGATGTTTCATTTGGACCTCCTGTCTCTGGGGGACCCTCGGGTGGGTTTCTCAGAGATGCCCCTGCTGGGAACTTGCAGTTCATCCCTGCAACCTGGGGGAGGCCTCGCTGGGCTGATGCTCTCAGTTGCTCCCCCGACCTCCCCTGTGTCCCAAGGGAGCGCTCCGGGGCTGTTTTCAAGGTGGCCTGGACTGGCCCCACACTGGTGGGAGGGCTGTGTTCCTTCAAGGTGGCCCCCACCGGGTGGCCCCACACTGATGTGAGCAGCATGCAGCTCCTCCTTGGGTAGCTCCTCCTCTTCCCTTGTGTGGCGGGTCTGGTTATGGCCTCTTGCCTCTGGAATTCTCAGGACACCCAGGTGTTGGCCCCCCTCCCCCAGACATTGGGGACTCGGTACAGCCCTCCTAGGGGTCAGCTAGAAGCCCTGTTTGGGAGTCAAGGTGAAGCCACTTCCCCAGCCCCCTCCATGGGGCACAGCCCTCCACAGAAAGTCCCTGCTCCTGTCCTGGTCCCCTGTAAGGCAGAAACTGTGCTGGGGTGGGGAGCTGGGAGCATTTGTTGATGTGGGATGTAGGCGTGCTTGTCACCTCTCCTGGCCCTCAGGGCGGCAGGACAGCTTCCATGAATATCTCCTCTCCCTGCCAGTGGCCTCTGGCAAGAGACTACTCGAATTGGTCCCCCGTAGCTCCCGCACCTTAGTGGGGGCCTGGGGACAGGAGGCTATGAGGAGGTTCCAGAGCCAGCTAAAGCCACTGAGACTCAGAGGGAATCTCATGCCACTGCCCTCCTGTGCCCCATCCCCTAGCGAAGTGGGGCTGACAAGGGATGACCTTGCATCCTTGTCCTTTGTTTGCTGGGACCTGGTGCTGGTGCCACCATGGGCCCAAGTCATCCACCACCCTTCCAGCAAGGCAGCGCTGCTCTGCGGGCCCAGCCGGGGAAGCAGCTGGCTTTGCACAGGTGGAAAATCACGGCCATTTCCAGAGTCTATTGCCAGGCTCCACACAGTTCAGGAGTTGTTTCTCCCTCTCAGGGTCCAAAGTGGTCGTTTGCAGGAGTTTGGCAGTACCTAAGGGTTAATTGGGATGTTATTGCCTGCATTTGGCTTAGAGAGAGGAACGTTTTATGTTTATTTAAATTAACAGTAATTTAAAATTACAATTTTAGTCTTAATTGTATGTATTTGGAGATCCCATTTAAGTCTTTGGAAATAATTGCAGAGTAATATTTTGGGAAGTCATATTACAATGCACAGACATTCAAGTGGAGAAAGGTCCCTGTGGGTGAGCCTCGGCCTGGCAGAGGGGCATCCAGCGCAGCTTCCACAGCACGTGGCCCTCCCAGCTGGGTCTGGGCGTGGCTGCAGCTGAGACTAGCCCTCCTTTCTGTGCTGTCCGTCCCAGGGAATATGGCCACAGGGGCCACAGTTGCCTAGACTGACCTGGTGTCAGAATCACTGTCTCTGCTTCTGGTAAGATGTCCTTGGGAGGGGAAGGGAACCAGCCAATGAGATTGGGGGTAGGAGGAGTGACAGGGTAGAGCACACACTCATGCTGGCAAAAGAGAGGTTCACATTCACCAAGGAGCGGGTTTTTTGAACCGTGGAGAGCTGCAGGGGACACCTGAGGCGCCTCTGCAGCCACAGCATGAGGTGCTGGCTTCCGTACCCTAGTGCAGGTGCAGACTCCACACCTAGGAATCCTGGACGTGGGTGCCACGAGGTGCCCATCCCTTGAAGTGGGTAGGGTTTAATACCCAGAAGGCAGCCCTCCCTGGAGTACAGCCCCAGGTGCTTAGAGACCCTCTCCTCTGAGCATGTGCAGGATGCGACATGCAGGCAGGCCTGGTGCTGCAGGCTCAGAGATACCCGTGGGCTTATGCCACGCTCTTTATCCACCAGGGCAGTAAAAGCAACGTCCAGGGTGGCTTAGCTTCCTGCAGGGCCTGTGGCAGGACAGCCAGGGTTCCCTGATGGTGGAGATGGTGGACGGCCCCACAGAGGGTTGGTCCCATCTCAACAGCAGAAGTGACCAGTGTGGCTTTAGTGGCCAGTGCCACCTCTTGTGGTAGTAGATTGTTTAAAGCCAGATCCCATGATGGCCGCAGAGGGAATGAAAATGAGGGGTTCTCTGCTGTGATCTGATGCTTGTGTTTTGCCAAATCCATATGTTAAAATTCTCATCCCCAAGATGATGGGGCTTCTCTTTGCGAATTCTCATCCCCAAGATGATGGGGCCTTTGGAATTCTCATCCCCAAGATGATGGGGCCTTTGGGCGGGGCCCGTTGGAATTCTTATCCCCCAAGGAGGTGGGGCCTTAGGGGGGTGTCTTAATCCATATTCTGCTACTGTAACAGAATACCACAGATTGGGTAATTGTTTTTTTTTTTTTTTTTTTTTTGAGACGGAGTCCCTCTCTGACAACAGTCTGGAGTGCAGTGGCACAGTCTTGCCTCACTGCAACTGCTCTGCCTACTGGTTCAAGTGATTCTTTCACCTCCGCCTCCCAAGTAGCTGGGACTGCAAGTGCTCACCACCATGCCTGGCTAATTTTTGTATATATATATATATATATATATATATATATATTTTTTTTTTTTTAGTAGAGACAGGGTTTCATCATGTTGGCCAGGATGGTCTCAGTCTGTTGACCTTGTGATCTGCCCGCCTAAGTATCCCAAAGTGCTGGGTTACAGGTGTGAGCCACCACACCCAGCCCAGATTGGGTAATTTATAAGGAGCAGAACGTTATTTGGTTCATGGTTCTAGGGGCTGGGAAGACCAAGGTTGAGGGTTGCATCTGCTGAGGGCCTTCTTGCTGCGTCCTGACATAGCGGAAGGCATCATATAGCGAGTGAGAGAAGGAAGGGGGCCAAACTCATTGTTTTATTAGGAACCTGCTTCTCAATGACTAACCCACTCTCGAGATAATGGCATTAATACATTCATGAGGGTGGAGCTTGCAGGACCTAATCACCTCTTAAAGGTCTCACTTCTCCACATGGTTGCATTGGGGATTAAGTTTCCAACATACGAACTTTGGGGGGGCACATTCCAACTATAGCAGAGGGTGATCAGGTCCCGATGGTGGAGCCCTCACGATGGGATCAATACCCTTTTAAAAAGGCTGCAGAGAGATCCTCCCGCCTTCCACCGTGTGAGGACGGAGTGGGAAGGTGCCGTCTCGGAGCCATCACGTGGGTACGCACCAGCCACGGAATCTGCTGGCTCTCTGGTCTTGGACTTCCCAGCCTCCTGAACTGAGACAGGTCAATTTCTGTCATTTATAAGCTACCCAGTTTATGGTACTTTGTGGGAGTACCCTGAATGAACTAAGACTCCCTTCAAACAAATGTCCTGCTTTTTGAAAGAGTGTGGGGCTCACAGTCTGCTAGTAAAGACAGTTGTAGGAGCAATGGCAACCCCACGCTGGCTCGGATTTTCAGACCTTATCATCGAGTCAGGGGCGAAGTCCTCGGCCTGAGGCCTTATTGGTCCGAAGTCAGGGTCTACTGGAGCCCCACAGGTTGTGCGCTTGGCCTGTGGAGCGGTTTTCTCCAGAGCACCCATCTCTCTTCTGCCATGTGCCAGGCTCAGCAGGGACTGAGGATAGAATAATGACAGGCACAGCTCCTGCCCTGGAGGAGTCCACGATCTGGGGTTTGATGCTGGAGCCCAAGGAGGACAGCCCACGAGGGCAGAGCAGAGGGCCCAGGGAAGTCCCAGGAAGAAGTGATTGTGTGCGTAGGCTGCAGGAGTAGAGGCAGCCCAGGAGAAAGGGGGGCATGGGCTGGGGGTGGGGGTGGTTCCAGGCAGAGAGAGCAGCTTGCACAGGGGAAAATGAGGCACGGAGTGGGTGGCCCCTTCCCCCGGTCTCTAAACCTGGGAAGAGAGGGCTGGGGGAGAAGAGACGGGGTGGAGGAGAGCAGGACTCGCAGGCTGACCAGCCCGCCATGGCCTTGAGAACAGAGTGAAGAGCTTGGACTGTGTCCTGTGTCCTGGAGCTGGGGCCACTGCAGGGTTTGGAGCCGGGAGGGACTCTGGAGCTTGCTGTGTGTGATCCTGAGTGGCTTTTAATTTGTCCCTGTGGGATCTGGATTCTAGGGCTGGCAGAGCTCAGTGCTGCTGCTGGCTGAGCCTCTGGGATGTGAGTCGCTGGGGGAGACCCTCTGGAAATGGGCAGTAGCTGTTCAAGGGGTGTGTGGAGGAAGCAGAGACATCTGGGGCTGAAGTTCAAGGTTGCTTCGCCCATCCTAGCAGGCAGGCCTCAATCTGGAGGACTGGCATGGGGAGGCGGAGTAGTCATCTGGGCCCTCCCCTCAGCCTCTCTCTGCAGACACTGTAGATTCAAGGCCAGACCTGCATGAGGACAGCCACCTGGTCTCGGCTGAGGTTACAAGAAGGGAGTCGGGGCAAGGGCCAGTGAGTTTGTTCCTAATTTGGGTCCCCTCATTGTCCAAGAGAAGAAAAGGCTTAATTTCTGTCCAGCTAAGTTTTATACTGTTTTAGTTCACATTCTGTAACAATAGGTTATTCATGCAGACCACATTTCTAGAAATCAAAATATATGATTAGGCAGAAAGCCCTATTCCCACACCAGCATGGTGAAATGCAGTGCGGGCGTTGAGATCAATTTTTGAGGTCTTTATTTTGTTTCGTTGCATGTTTATTTGATTGCTTGCAGAAGAATGAAGGTTTTTGGCCCTCTGGAAATTTTTTTTTTTTCTCCTGAGAGTTTTTCCAATCTAGTAGAAAATAGACACAGACTTCGGCTTGCAGTGATTGCGGTGTTAGAAGCTGCCCTGCACATTGTAATGTGGAAGACGTGGTGGTTTTGCGTGCACTCCTCATTGCGCCCCACAGCTCTCTTTCTGCCAGCCCTCTTGCACATTTAGTTCTTGAACGCGATGTTCTAAATGGAAGCTGTGGTCCGTTTGGTCCCCAGGCTTCTGTCCTTCGGTGACCTGCCAGCTGGCTTTGCTTAGGGAGCTATGAGCCCCTCCTTCTAGGCTACAAAGTCATGGGCAGGAAAAGCATCTGTGCACAGCCAGGAGCAGAGCAGCCAGGCCTAGGCCTGTCACAGAACCCGCGTGGACCTGGTGAATGGCTGTTCAGGTCAGAGGAGGGTTTGGATCCACCGTTTCTGTGTCTCGGAGGCCAGTGTAGCCCCTAGTGTATCCCACAGAAGTGACAGCAGCTCCAGTCCCAAGACGCTAGTGCCAGTGCGTTAGGCATGTGCGGGGGTGCCTGCTTGGCCATCTCCTTTGTTTCTCTCTATCACTTGCTGTCCCCTACAGAGGGGAGTGAGGAGGCAGAGAGTTGGCTGGTAACAACCAGTGTCCACAGAGCCCCAGGGCTCCCTGCCTGGGCTGTGCCACCTAAGGACAGACAGATAGACCCTGAGTAAAGTTAAAGGGAAGTGCAGTGGGGCCTGCACAGGGTGTGAGTCGGAGTCTCTGGTGGTGACAGTGAGACCTGGTAGGGGATGGGAGGCAGGGGCCCTCTTGGGACAGACAGGACACCAGGGGCCAGTGGCAGAAATGGTCCCTAACCCTTCATCACATGGATGGTGGCCTCCCCCTGGGAGACCTGTGCGTCTCTGAGCCTCAGTCTCCCTTCCTCCAGTCTGTAAAATGGGCATAATAGAAATGCGCATCTCAGTAATAAATCTGCAGAAAGAGAAAGCAGTTCACAACTGCAAAGCATTATTCAGGTCTTCCTGGTGCTACCTCCGGGATAGTATGCCTCCGCTATCTCAGGAGACGCAGGCCTCCCATGTGCCTGGTGCTGGTCTTGGTCACCAGAGCCACTGTCCACTCCTCTATACCAGGGACACTGTGCTGCCTGGAGGGGCACCAGAAGAGGCGTCGTACAGTGGCGTGCTGAGCCAGGATTTGAGGCACTTCCTGCCTCTTCCAGTTCCTCGTCGGCCGGGGGCGCTTTGCTGGGATGGTGCTGGGGAGGAAGGGCAGGATCTAAGGATGTATTGACGGTCATGGTCAGGTGCGCCATCTTCTGAGGGACCAAACCCTCTCACGACAGTTTTGTTGTGACTGAATTCCCATGTCACAGAATGTGCTTGGGATGTGGCTCTGAGCGTCTCTGGCAGGTCAGGTGGAGCTTGGCTGCTCCCGGGGGCTGTGCCCAGGTTCCCTCGGTTCCTGAAGCTCAGAGGTTGCAGGAGAAAAGGGCCTCCTGGTGGCTGCTTACTCTCTGCCCCGCTGTTAAGTGCCTGGTCACTAGAGTTAGGCCCCTCACCCCCTCTGGGCCTCAGGGATTCCACTGAGGATGGAGAGTGTTGGACTTGGTTTCTTTAGCTGCATTCCTGTGGCCTCTCTGCCACTGTGTGCACATCCCCAACCCTCCCCCCTGAGAAGCAGGTGTCCTGAAGTCATTGGGGATTTAGACCTAGATATTAAAAAGCAGCCAGCACCCTTAGCAGTCTCCAGAGCAGACGTTGCCAAACTTTCTCAGATCACAGCGCCCTGGATCTCAGCGATTCATGGTGTTTCTAAACCAAAACACATAGCTAACAACTCTGCTTTTTAAGTAGCTGGGTCCAAACCACATGGTATTTATGTCCCAACAACTTGGAAGCCGCAGGAGAAATCATACTCGTAAATTGAAACAAATGTATTTCACCCTAAACCACAATTACAAACGGAAGTGTGGCTGCTCAGTGAGATCGGCCCATTCTCACTTCCTGTTTGACGCTGACTTTTTAATGGGACTTGGTGTTTAAATTTTTAATTTTTCTATATATGTCATAGTCATACATATTTTGGAAGTACGTGTGATTTTTTTCCTTGAGACAGCGTTTGACAGAGTCTTGCTCTGTCGCCCAGGCTGGAGTGCAGTGGTCGGATCTCAGCTCACTGCAACCTCCGCCTGCTGGGTTCCAGTGAGTCTCGTGTCTCAGCCTCCTAAGTAGCTGGGACTACAGAGGTGCGCCACCACACCTGGCTAATTTTCGTATTTTTTAGTAGCAATGGGATTTCACCATGTTGGCCAGGCTGGTATCAAACTCCTGGCCTCAAGTGATCCTCCTGCCTCGGCCTCCCAAAGAGCTGGGATTACAGGCATGAGCCACCACACCTGGCCTACATGTGGTATTTCGATACAAGCATATAAATTTTTAATTGTGGGCAAGTACCTATAACGTAAAATACCATCGTCATGATTTTTAAGTGTGTAGTTCAGCGGAGCTGAGTACATCAGCGTTGTTTTGCAGTCGTCACCATCATCTAGCTCCAGATTTCCATCTTCCCAAAACTTAAATTGTGTGCATGAAACAGTACCTGTCCTTTCTCCCTGCCTCTAGCCCCTCCTAGCCACCCTCTGCTTTCCCTCTCTCTGAATTCACCTCTCTAGGTACCTCACGTAAGCGGAATCACGCAGCATTCGTTCTTTTGTGACTGGCTTACTTCACTTTGCATAGTGTCCTCAGGGGTCATGCATGTTGTGACATGAGTCAGAATTGTTTTTTTTTTTTTTTTGTGCGAATAACACTCCATTGCGTGAATATGCCACATTTTGCTGATCGTTCATCTGCTGCTGGACACATGGATTGCTTCCACCATTTGGATACTGTGAAAAGGCTGCTGTGAACAGGGGTGTGCAGATGTCTCCCCCCGAGTCCCTTCTTTCAGTTCTTGTGGGATATGCCCAGAAGTGGAATTACTGGGCCATATGGTAGCTCTGTTTTAAATTTTCTGAAGTGCCATACTGTTTTCCACAGCAGCTGCACCATTTCACGCTTCTATTATGCCAACAGTGTAAAGGGCTCCAGTTTCCTCATATCCTCACCAACACTTGTTTCTTCATTTTTCTTTTCTTTCTTCTTCCTTTTTTAAATAGTACTATCCCAACAAGTGTGATAGCAGGAATTTGCTTTTAATTACAGCAGCTTCGGCCTCACAAAGATATCTTTAAGAGGAATATAGTATGATCTCACCTTGGAACCGAGAGCTGCCTCGAGGTCTTGGTGCCGTGGTGCTGACAGGTACCAAGGGTCGCTGCCTTCCCTGTGGGCATCTGGGCTATGCTGCGATGGCCCTGTGGGTGCAGCAGCCCCAGGGTGCCTCCATGCAGCTTGGGAACCATGAAACTAGACAGTGAGCTTCAGATGAGCAGATGAGCACAGAAACAGAGCCTTAAGGACTGGGGGGAACATCCAGTCCATAGTTCCGTGCGGAACCATGATTCACGGAGGCAGCTGAGGGGTGAGTGGTGTACGTGGCTGTGGGCTCTGTCTTCGTGCTTACAGCCCTACAGAGTGGGAGAGAACAGGAGAGATGGGAGAGAGAAAGTTCTGTGTGGTTCCCCCAGAATCCCGTGGGTGCTGAGAGTCTCAGCATTGTTATTCCCAGCATGTTTTGTGTGTAATGTGAGATGAAGCAAGTGATCACTGATGTGATTTTTTTTTTTTTTTTTTGAGATGGAGTTTTGCTTTGTCGCCCACGCTGGAGTGTAGTGGCACGATCTTGGCTCACTGCAACCTCCACCACCTGAGTTCAAGCAGTTCTCCTCCCTCAGCCTCCTGGGTAGCCGAGACTACAGGTGCGTGCCACCAAGCCCGGCTAATTTTTTGTATTTTTAGTAGAGACGGGGTTTTTACCATGTTAGCCAGGATTGTCTCTATTTTCTGACCTCGTGATCTGCCCGCCTCGGCCTCCCAAAGTACTGGGTTTACAGGTGTAAGCCACTGCACCCAGCCCTGATGTGATCTTTCAACCCTGAGGACTGTGACCAAGATTTCCAGTGGGGGAGGAGAAAGGAGATACAGAGGAAAGGTGCTCCGGGTTAAGAAAGCCTCTGGAATCCGAACTCCAGCAACAGCACGAACCCATGACCTAGCCCTGGAGTGTTCCCTGGAGAGGCCTGGAATCAGTGGCCAACCCAATCACATGGAGCAGTGTGGGGCCCTTGTCATATCTTGAGGTTCAGTTTTTCTGCTGAAAGAAGCTGGGGCCACTTGGACAAATGGTTGATGCCAGGTTGGGGGCAGGAAAAGTACAAGTTGAATGTAAACCCTTTGTCATAGCAGATAATAAAGGAGCCACCCAAGACTGTGAGGATGTGATTCTGCTGAGAGAGAGCATTAAAATAAATTATTAAAATCAAAGACCACAAGGATAGTGTTAAAAGGACTCGTGAGCTCACCTGGCGAGGCCGGAGATGGACAGTCTGAATATCAGTAAGAGTAAAAATCACAGTGGGTTGAGATGTTTGCAGTATGTTTAAATCCATGAGTTTTTAACGACACTCAGGAAACAGACCTGAGCCATCACCTTTGGACAATGCTAGGGAACCAATTATTTATTTTTGAACATTGGTAAATAAAGGAAAACTCTGAAATACGTATCCTGCTTTTCCTATGCAGGCCGCACCACGGGGTGAGCAGGTGGCAGGTTGGGAGGTTCTGATGGAACCTCTGTGTGTAGAAGTGTCCCAGCACATCTGCGCATGAATTCACAAGCGGGGTGCTGGAGGAAGAGCCACCCTGCCCGGGAGCTGGTCTGCCCTGATTCTAACGGGGATCTCATTTGGCTTCCAGATCCAACCACCAATTTGCAGCAACACAAAGGACAGAGGACGATGTTCAACTGTGCTTCAGGCACCTGGCCTTCCAAATCCCAACCGTGGGAAATGCTGTGGGACAAACGGCTCTTCAGTTAATCACTTGTAAGGCAGGAAAAAAAAGTGAGAGGTGAAGGCACAACCAGTGGTTAAAGGGGACATAGCAAGGCACATGGAGTGTGTGTTTAGGGATGTGCGCTGGGTGGTGAGACACGGAGCAAGGGGGGCTGTGATTGCCCCACAAGCAGGGTGTGGTACAACCAGGACATGGTGGCGGGCACACAGGGAGGCTGAGTCCCGAGGGCTGACGTGGTGCATGCAGGGCCCCTCTTCTTCCCCGCCTGAGGATTGTAAAGGTTGTTTCATAGCCGTTTATTAAGCCAAATATTTACACTCTGCTTTCTAAAAAAATAAAATTATTCTAACAACATGAAAGTCAAAGGAGGCCAGGCAGGGTGGCTCGTGCCTGTAATCCCAGCACTTTGGGAGGCCGAGGTGGGCAATCACAAGGTCAGGAGTTCAAGACCAGCCTGGCCAAAATGGTGAAACCCCGTCTCTACTAAAACACAAAAATTAGCTAGGCATGGTGGTGCGCGCCTGTAATCCTAGCCGCTCGAGAGGCTGAGGTAGGGGAATTGCTTGAACCCAGGAGGCACAGGTTGCAGTGAGCCAAGATCATGCCACTGTACTCCAGCTTGGGCGACAGAGTGAGACTGTGTTTCAAAAAAAAAAAATAAAAGGAAGAAGTGCCCAGAAGTGGTCTTGAAGCTGCAGGTGGGCGATTGTGAACCGTCTGCCTGCGGGACGCGTTGCCTTGTCATGGGAGCGCCGTCTCCCGCCACTGCGGGCCTGCTCCTTCCTGTAGCACACGCAGCTCACTGTTGCTGTTTCCCGGGTGTTCTGTCTTCACTCTGACCCACTCACATATTTGTTGTCTGGGGTCTGTGCTTTACTAGGGGACCTTGGAGTTCGGTTGTTGGCTGTGACCTCATTGCATTCTCTTTCCCGTAAGGAATGGTGTTGGGAAAGTTTTTCCGATGACTCCATAGTCACTCACGCCTTTTGGCCTTTCCCGTGAGCGGCGAGTGGGGAGCACGTGGAACGTATTGCTGCCGTCTTTGGTATTTCCTGGGGAGGGACTCGGTGTTGTTTGTGGCAGGCTGAGCTCACCCTGAGGTTGGTTGTTGGACCCACCTGCCTGGTGCAGGCTGCCGGGGTCTTCCTGCTGGCGTGGGATCCACACTTTCCTCTTCCTCCTGTACCCATCAGACCCAGGGACATGTGTGGCTCCTCCAGTAAGTGACCTGGAAGGGGGTCCTCATCCCAGGGCCAGAGTGAGCATCTGTTGGGGACACCCAGATGTACAGGCCAGAAGGACACGCCCAGTTGTGTGGCTGCCTCTTCCCTGCAGGGAGAGAGAGAAGGCGGCCTGGGGCTCCTCCCTCGGCTGGGCCTGTGTTGTCCCCCGAGGCCCATGGCCACTGGAGCAGTCCCTGAGCGACTCTGCTCCTTCCTGGGCCTCGGTTTCCTCATTCTCAGTGGGGGCTTCTGCCAGACTGCCTGGGAGATGTTTTCATCCCTCTAATTTGTGCGTGCTGTGACTCACCCAAAATTACAGAGCAAAGCTAATGGAATCAGGAATTTATAAATCCCCCTTCCTCCCTCACGCAGTTCCCGGAGTTTTTGAAAACTACCATTCAGTATGAGACAGTGGCCCTCTACCTGAGGCCACAGGGGTGTCCGTGGCCTGACTGATTTCTGGCCGGTCAGGCTGGGTGAGCTCCCGTGGCGTGAACAACATGCTAAAGGCTTCTTCCCTGCCTTGGGACACCGGTTCTGGCCAAGCTCCAGGGTGCACAGCTTGGACCCGCCTTTGCCCAGGAGTGACATGGTCCCCTCTGCTCACATGCCACGGATCAGAGCTGCCGTGTGGCCCAGCCTAGGGAGGCTGAGAAGAATGGGAGACTCCCAGGCTGTTCGATGAGCAGGACCTGCCCTTGCCATCTCCTGTCTGTGCCCAGCATCTGCGACTTCCAAAGAGCATCGGCCTGCACTGTCCCGTCAAACACCACCTTGAGTCCTTTCTGGCAAGTGCAGTTAATCCTGTTTGATGGGTTAGGAAACCGAGACTTTGAGTACCACAGCTGGGAGGTGAGAGCTGTGAGTTGCAGATGTCTCACTCATCCCGAGCGTGTCCATTCTGGGGTGGGGGGAAGCTTGTCACTCAGCACTGAGTACGTGATGCCTGCGGTGTTCCAGGCCTCCTCCGTCAGGAGTCAGGGGCCTCCTCCCCCAGGCTGCTCATGAACGACCCTGGCTCCTCCAGCCCCTCCTTGCGCTGTGGCTGCCCCCTGGGCTCCACCGACTCCAGACTGAAAGGCCCATGGACCAACCGGACACTGCCCTACATGGTGTGCCCACAGGGTCTGTGGACCCAGAGGGTCCCCTTTGTCCTGCTCAGGGAGGCTGGGGGGGGCCCCTCCACAGTGCTCTGAAATGGCCCCCATGCTCCCCAGCACTCCACTGTGTCTCCCGGACATTTGGACAGCCTCCTGCCTAAACCCTGCCCTCCTGCCACCTCTGGTCTACTCTCCACCCTGCCGCCAAGCGACCTCCTCCAGCAGCACATCGGACCGAGTGTTGCTGATGCCTGTGACTGCTCTCAGGATCAAATTGTGTGTCTCTTCCAAAAGAGACATTGGAAAAGACCCTGAAGTGTGGTTGTCCAGAGCTCCTTCGAGGTTTGAGGTTCAGCCATGCGGAATGGAGTGCAGGAACCTCGCTCACCTGCCAACCCTGCCTCTTGCCATCCTCTGTTTTGTACACTCGGTCACCCTAGAACATTGTCTGGCCCTTGGATTCACCTCCGGGCCACTGTCCATCCTCTACCCTGTGCCTGGGATGCCTCCCTGGGTCTCCGTCACCTGCCTCACTCTTGTTTTTCCTCTGCACGTGGCATCTACTTCTGCTGTTCCCCCAGGACGCCTCCCAGGCCGGGTCTGGGCCACCCAGTGGACTCACTCCTCGCGGTACTCACCACACACCCTCAAGCCCATCTGTTTCTTAGAGTCAGTGTCCCCTAGGGTGTAAGTTTCTGTTGAGCAGGAGAACCAGTGCCAGTTTTAACCTGGTGTGCTGCTTGGCGTGCTGAAGGAACCCACGTGATATTGAATAATGAGTCAAACAGCTGTGCCGTGCGGAGATACGTGCAGAGAAGGGCAGGAAGAGGCCTCCACTTCAGACTTCAGTGTGAAATAGAGACGCTGGAAAAGAACATGAAGCGTGGTCGCCCGATGCTCCTTTGTGGTTTGGGATGAAGCCCTGCAGAAGGGTCCCGGCAGTGCTGCAGCCCCGCCATGCTGCTTGCCCCTCGTGGGTTCTGGAGTCTTGTAGCACATGGCAGAGCAGGTGGAGTGGAAGCTGCCAGAAGGTGAGAACCTGGGGGATCCTGGCTGGTGGAGGCCTTGCCCCTGCTTTGCCTAGGGAGGCAGTGGGCTTCCTCCTTCATTTTTTGCCCTAAAGAGCTGGCCCTTCCTTGTTCTTAGGGAGCCTGATGCTGCTTCTCAGCACACCACACCCATGCAGGAGGTGCGGCAGAGTGTGTAGAGATCCACCTGGCACCTTGCAGCCAGCCGTGGCAGGACTGTCGGGACTCTGTGTAAGATGAGGTGTCTGTTTGACGTGCGGACGTCCGGAGGGAGAGGAGACTTGCAGAGCAGAAGTATTCAACCAATCATTAAAAAGTTAAAGTCAGAAGCAATGTAAGTCAAAACTCAGGACATCTCAGGGTGACCTTGGCCACTGACCGTTGTTCAAGTTTGAAATCACATTAATTCTCACAGCTGTCCAAGACTTTTGAAATAACCACTCTGGGTGACGTTGTTTCGATGGTTTCGTCAGCACTCCAGGATTTGGGGGTTTAATAGGAAAATTTCATGTTACAAAAAAGGGAGAAGTGCAGTTTTGTGTGTTTTAGGGTTGCTAGTGGCTAGACATCTGAAAATAAGGGTCCCCACTCATTCATGATGATGACGATGATTTATTTGAGATGAGTCTCACTCTGTCGCCCAGGCTGGAGTGCAGCGGCCTGATCTCAGCTCACTGCAACCTCTGCCTCCCAGGTTCAAGCAATTCTCCTGCCTCAGCCTCTCGAGTAACTGGGATTACGGGCGCCCGCCCCTGCCTGGCTAATTTTTGTATTTTTAGTAGAGATGGGGTTTTGCCGTGTTAGCCAGGCTGGTAACTCCTGACCTCAGGTGATCCACCTCGGCCTCCCAAAGTGCGAAGATTATAGGGATGCTGCTCCTTGATCCCCCCATCCCCTCCCAAGAAGGTTGATGGAGGGGAAAACATACTCTCCAAAGAGGAGATCCTGTGTTTACAGCCGTCGTAGATAGAGTCATGACGAGGACGACTCTGGGCAGACAGTGTATGAGGGTTCCGCCTCACAAGGCTGTTTGCTGTTTGTGCCCACACTGGGTGTGACGGGTTGAAGCAGGGGATAACAAGCCTATTTACTGTTATGCAAATGTGGGCGGCATAGTTGCATTCTTCATGCATGTATCTCTTCCTAATGAGTTTGAAAATCTTAATTTAGATCTTGGTTTAATTGTAGATAGGATTCCAGTTTAAAGAGAGTATGTTGTTCAGAGACTGTGGTAGACAGAAAAATGGTCTTTAAATATGTCCATACTGTAGGCATGGCACCTGTTAACCAGTTACTTCATATGGCAGAAAGGCCTTTGCAGATCTGACTAAGTTATGGATCCCGAGATGGAGAGATAACTCTGGATGATTCAGGAGGGCCCTTGTAGTCATGGTGACCCTGATGAGAAGAGTTGCTGTCAGAGGAGAAGGTGCTGGGACAACGGAAGTGGAGATTGGAGTGATGCACTTTGAAGATGGAGGAAGGGTCTGCAAGCCAAGGAATGCGGGTGGCTTCTAGAAGCTGGAGAAGGCAAGGAAATAGATTCTTGCCTAGTGCTTCCAGAAGGAACCAGGCCAGTCGACACCATAACCTTAGCCCAAGGAGACCTGCCTGGGATTTCTTTCTTTTTTTTTTTTTGGAGACAGGATCTTGCTCTGTCATCCAGGCTGGAGTGCAGTGGTGCCACCTGAGCTCACTGGAACCTCCACCTCCCAGGTTCAAGCCATTCTCGGGCCTCATGTAGCCCACCCATGTAGCTGGGACTATAGGCACATGCCACTGTGTCTGGCTAATTTTTGCATTTTTTTGTAAAGATAAGGTCTCCCCATGTTGCCCAGGCTGGTCTCGAACTTCTGGGCTCAAGGGATCCACGGGCCTCAGCCTCCCCAAGTGCTGGGATTATAAGCATGAGCCACCACACTCAGCTCTGCATGGGATTTCTGAACCATAGAACTATAAGAGAGTAAATTGGTGTTGTCTGAAGTCACTAGATTTATGGTGACTTTTTTTTTTTAACGGAGTCTCGCTGTCGCCACACTGGAGTGCAGTGGTACGATCTCGGCTCACTGCAGTCTCTGCCTCCCGGGTTGAAGTGATTCTCCTGCCTTAGCCTCCTGAGTAGCTGGGACTACAGGCGTGTGCCACCACGCCCAGCTAATTTTTATATTTTTAGTAGAGACAGGGTTTCACCATGTTGGTCAGGATGGTCTCAATCTCTTGACCTCGTGATTCACCCGCCTCAGCCTCCCAAAGTGCTGGGATTACAGGCTTGAGCCACCACAGCCGGCGTGATTTATGGTGACTTGTTACAGCAGCCATAGGAGGCTAACACAGAGACCCAGGGACCAAGCCCTTCATTTGCAACAAGGTTGGTCAGTTGTTCTCCCCCCATCTCGGGACTCCCATTTTGCTCAAGTCCTGTGGCATCCACACTCTTTTCCTGGAGAGCAGTAGCAGACTTCAGGCACCAGATCTTCTCCTGCCACAGTGCAGCTCATGGGAGGTGCTGCTGCTCTTCTGGAATGATGGGTGCTTTGCAGTTAGTGAAATGTCTGTTGAACTGGAAGGCAGCTCCTTGGGGGCGGTGACAGGACCCGCAGTGGGCCTCTTGCAGCTGGTGCCGAGGGCCGCTCCCCCTCTGTGGGTGTATTGGCTGCACGCTGGCCACGCTGACTGGTCGTTCTTGTGGGTGTGGCCTGGTGTGTGTGCAGGTGGACAAAGAGGCCAGAGAATCCTTGAGAGGCTATGCCTTCTCTCTGATTCTGTCGGGGCCAGAGCCATCAGGGAGCCATCACCTGTCCTGGCCTGACCTGTCCTTTCATGAGCGCTGGGTTCCTTGGGCTGCCTCTCAGGCTGGGGGATGCGGTGGCTGTGCTCAGGCCTGGCTTCTGCAGGCTTCTTCATATCTTCGGAGCAGCTCCACCACTGGAACCTGTGACATGAGAGGCCTGTGGCCCAGCCCCCTCATCAGGCATGGAGAGGCAGCCCTGCAGCCTCCTGGGGACCAGAGCTCCTTGCCTGGATCATCGCAGAACTAAGTCTTAGAATCAGGCTGCCGCAGCCTCAGCAAAGCACCTCCGGAGACTCAGACCACCTTGTAAATCTCACTGGGAGTTAATGATTGGCTTTTTACTCGGTACCAGCACTACATGCTAGCTCATTTACGGGTTTTTCTTCTAAATTGCTAATGTTTGAAGTGGAAATTTTCGAAGCTGACTGATGGCTCTGCTTCAAGATTTGCTGTCAGGCAACTTGTTTATAAATAAAGCAGCTTTTCAAGGAACACTAACAAACTAACAGAGCCGCTCGCACAGGGAGACTCAGAGCCAAGTTGTGGCTCTGGGTCGGCCTCCCAGGGTGTTAGGGAGCCAGTTCTCCACGCCAGGGACATGACTTCTGGGTCCTTGCACCATGCAGAGAGGTGATGATGTGCTTATTCCCATGAGTAGAGTCTACTGTTTGCGGGGGGCGTTTGGATCTGTGGTTTCATTTGATTTTCAGAGCAGCCCCACGGGGTTGGTTCATGTAGAGAAGGAGTCAGAGGCTCACAGAGGTTCAGGGTTGGAGGGGTCACCAGCTCCTAAGAGGGGCCCTTTGGGGCGAGGCCAAGGTGCTTTCTTTCTTGCGAGACGGAAATTCTGGTATGCGGTTTTCCTTCTCATAATGGCCACCTCCTTCCACCCCATATCCTTCTTCCCTTTGGCCACTGGTGAGTTCTGATTATTTTTGGAAAAAAAAAAAAAAAAAAAAAAGAGGGACCTTGAGACTGAAGAAAAGTCCCCTTCGTTGAGATTTTTGGCCTCACATGTTAGCTCCCTGCCCTGTGTGACTTCAGAGTTTGGCAGGTGATGGAACACACTGGTTGGAGAGTGCTGATGTGTCCACTTTCATCCCTGTAGCTTCACTGGCTGTCGGAGCCACGGCCTCTGTCTACGGCTGCGCCCGGGAATATCTAACAGCAATTTCTTTTTCCTTCTTCTTTCTTGTTCTGTCTGTATCAGTGTTTCGTGGTCTTACTGTACCCGTTGTTTATGATAGGCAGATTTTGTAGACGCTGATGCAGTCTGTGCCTTGTGGTTGTGGTTTTTACGGCCTTCCAGCATCTTTGCTCGTGCTCACTGCACACAGGCGCAGGAAGCAGTTGTTTGGGAATGAGCCACACGGTGGGGATGTCTTGGATCTCCCAGGCCAGGCGCAGAGTGGCCGCTCCGTAAACGTTGCTGAGTGAGAGGCAGTGGCGGGGGTGGGAGGCGGTGGTGAGGATAGGCGAGGGTGGGCGTCCAAGGCTGCAGAGGGGTTGTCAACCAGTGGGACAGCCAGCAAGTCCAGCTCGAGGCAGCACCACGGGGCCCAGGGGCTCCGCACAAGGAATGGCAGAGGTTTGGCTTCGCTTTAACCTATTTTGTTTCTTCTTCTCGTGAGGAGAACACACCGAGAAGGGAGGAGAGAGAGGCTGGCTGAGCCTCATGGCAGGGTGGTAAAGGAATTGATAACCCAGACAGGTTGTGCGTTCATGTGGAGTTGTTTGCATTGCTGTGATACAAACTGCTGTGCTACTGAAACCTTCCGAAAAGCAAGCCACACCCAGAGAGTGACTTGGGCAGGTGTGTATTTGCGTGTGAATTGGGGAGAGTAATACTTGCAAGGAGCAGAGCTTCCAGAAGACCATGTTCAGTAAAGGCAGCAAGTCAGGGCCGAGCAGAAACCTACGGGGTATCTGGAAGTCTTAGGGCGCTTTCCAGGGTGCATGGGTGGGTGTATTAACCAACTAGTTCCTACACATCACCGAGGAGAGGCACCTGCCCCACTGGGGAGCCGCGCCTTTTCCATTGCTTCTGTTGTTTTTTTCAGACAGGGTCTCACTCTGTCACCCAGGCTGGAGTGCAGTGGCACGATCTTGGCTCACTGCAGCATCTGCCTCCTGGGCTCAAGTGATCCTCCCACCTCACCCTCCCAATTAGTTGGGACTACAGGTAAGCACCACCATGCCTGGCTGATTTTTTAAATGTTTTGAAGGGACGGGGTCCCACTATTGCCCAGGCTGTTCTTGAACTCCATACTCAAGTGATCCTCCTGCCTCAGCCTCCCAGAATACTGGGATTACAGGCATGAGTTACCATGCCCAGCCTCTTGTTGTTGTTGGTAAACTTTTAATTCTGGAACAGCTTTAGAGTTATAAAAAAGTTGCAAAGACTGCAGAGAATTCCCCTGCTTTCTTCATTCCGTCTTCTCTCTCCTTAACACCTTACGTCACACGGTGCATTTGGCGTAACTGAGGAAGCAGCATGGGTCCACTGCTATGAACTAAACTCTGCAATTTATTCCAGTTTCTTTAGTTTTTACCTAAAGTTACTTTTCCGTCCCAGGAGCCCATCCAGGCCACTACGTTACCTGTAGCCCTGTGTCTCCTTAGCCTCCTCTAGTCTGTGACAGTTTTTTAGCTTTCCTTGTTTTTCATGACCTTGACAGTTTTCAAGAGTACAGGTCTGGTATTTTGTGGAATGTGCCTCAAAATACCAGCCTGAGGTCTGATAGTTTATCTGATAGTCTTCTCATAGTTAGACTGGAGTTACGCGTTCTGGGGAGGAAAAGCATGGAAGTGAAGCACCATTTTCAGAATATATCAATGTTATGTAATAGCAACGTGACTGCACTATGGATGTTGACCCCGATCACCTGGCTGAGGGAGCATTTGCCAGTTGTTCACTGTATGATGACCCCACCTTCTTTCCATAGTCCTCCCTGGAAGGAGGTCACTGTGTGTTGTCCATGCTTAAGGAATGTGGAGCTACACTCCACCTCCTTCATTGGGGTTGTCGGTATCTGTATACATTATTTGGAATATTTCTATATGGGGGACTTACCTATTCTCCCCCATTTATTCAAACATTTACATCAATATGTATTTGTGGATATATAATTTATACCTTGCTTTGTAATCCAGTGGTGTTATTTATTTTGTTGCTCCAACTGTCCCGGCTTTGACGATACGAAGCTCTTTCAGGTGGCCTCCCATGTCCCCTTGAGAGATCCCTGCCTTTTTTGTTTATTTGAGTACAGTCTGTCAGCCGTATCTGTGGGTTCTCCATCTGTGGATTCAACCAACCTTGGATAGGAAATATTTGGGGAGAAAAATAGATGGTTGTGTCTCTACCAGACTTTTTGTCTTGTCTAAACTTTTTGTCCTTCCCTAAACAATAGAGTATAACAATGATTGACATAGCATTTACATTGTACTAAGTATTATCCATAATCTAGAAAGGATTTAAAATACACTGAGGAATGCACATAGATTATATGCAAATTCTACACCGTTTTATAGAAGGGCCTTGAGCACTGAGGATTATGGTATCTGCAGAGGGGCCTAGAACCAATCCCTTACAGATACTGAAAGAAAACTGTACCTGTTTTAGGCACAAGATACCCAGGCTCATCTTGAATTTTTCCTACCCAGCCCTGGACTCAGCCATTTCTGCTAGGATCCCTGCCTTATTTTATTGGAGAATTGTATCTAGAAACCGAGGTCTGGACGCTGAGGGAGCTTGTTGCCACGAACGTGCGTTGCTTCCAGAGCCTCTCAGCAGGCAGAGCTGGGAAATACGTGTGTATGCTCATCTGTGTAGACGTGTGTATCTCTCATCTTTTTTTTTTTTTTTTTTTTTTTTTGAGATGAAGTCTTGCTCTGCCACCAGGCTGGAGTATAGTGGTGCAATCTCAGCTCACTGCAACCTCCACCACCCAGGTTCAAGAAATTCTCCTGCCTCAGCCTCCTGAGTAGCTGGGACTACAGGTGTGAGCCACCCACGCCCAGCTAATTTTTATATTTTTAGTAGAGACAGGGTTTCACCATGTTGGCCAGGATGGCCTCCATCTATTGACCTTGTGATCCGCCTACCTTAGCCTCCCAAAGTGCTGGGATTACAGGCGTGAGCCATCATGCCTGGCCTTTTTTTTTTTAAGACAGAGTCTCAGTTTATCGCCCAGGCTGCAGTGCAGTGGCACAATCTTGCCTCACTGCAGCCTCTGCCTCTTATGTTGAAAGGATTCTCCTGCCTCAACCTCCTGAGTAGCTGGGATTACAGGCATGCACCACCGTGCCCAGATAATTTTTGTATCCTATAGCTTTTTGAATGCATGGCCGTGTCTGACAGCCAAGCCCTGGACCTAGCCTCCTGACACTCATGGGAGCCATGTCCATGTGTGCTATAGTAGGAAAGAAAACTTGGATGGCTGACTGTGTAGACAGGAGCGGCCACAACAGAAATGACCCAGAAGGCTTAAAGAATAGTTTCCAAGTATCACAGACACAGAGGATAATCAGAGGAAGTACTCTGAGAGCCTGAGGTGGGAGGATTGCCTGAGCCCACGAGTTCAAGAACAGTCGGCGCAGCATGGGGTGACCTTGTCTCTACATAAAAAATAAAAAATAAAAAAGCCAGGTGTGGTGCACACCAGTGGTCCCACCTCCACAGGAGGATGAGGCGAGAGGATCGCTGGAGCCTGGAACGTTGAGGCTGCAGTGACCCATGAGCACCACTGCATCCCATCCTGGGCGACAGAGCAAGACTCTGTCTCAAAAAAAAAAAGGAGTATCTGGGTACCTACTATCCAGTTTAAGACAGGTGCAAATATAATTCAGCCTTCCATGAACATTGCCTCCCCATCTACCCCTGTGAAACACAATAAATTGAATTCACTGTTTATTTTTTGGAGGCGTGTTTTATTTTTATCCTGCATGTATGCCTAAATGATATATCCCATTGTTATGATATTTTTGAAACTTTGTAGAAATAACATCTTACTGTGTTCCTGCAACTTGAATTTTCATTAATTGAGACATTTTACATGTATGTATCTTCTTAGCAATCCTGAGAAAATCTAGAGTCACTGTGTGCATTGTACAGATAGACTGATAACGTAGAACAATGTGATTTTTGCTAACTTCAAGCAGCTAATGAAGATGGACTCACATTTGTATCTTCAGAGCCTGAGTCCACGCTCTTTGTATGGCGCAAATGTCGAGATTCATCAGGAAAAGGAAGAAGAAGCGGGTCTTGTTGGTCGCTTCATGACCCTGTTGCTCCCCCTGGAGCCTGCGGGTCCTAGTGTCTCCCTTAGCCTGGAATCCCAGTCTCTGGCTGCGGTTTGCAGGCTCCAGGAGTTTTGATGAAATGAGGATCCATATGGCTGGTTGAGACTCCGCCCCCTCATCACTCTCTACCAGGATTTCTGCAGAATCCTCTCCTCCTGAGCCTGGAAATATTTCGTGGCTGCCTCAAAAGTCAGCCTCTCCTTATTTTAGCACCAGATGCTGCCCCTCAGCTTCCCTCTGCCCTCCAGCAGCATTGCCTGTGATCCCTGGGACCATGGCCTTCACACTCCGCGTTGAAACAACTGCCTTCCACTCCCATCATAGGAAAGGGGACAAAGTCTCTTGCTCCTACCCCCGCTCCTGCTGCAGGCCTATTTTGGGGCTTTGTTTTGCTGTAGAACTTCCCGAAAGGCCTGTCTGCAGTGGCTTTCTCCATTTCCTCTCTTCCCATTCTCTCTACACCCACTCTGGTGGAAATTTTGCCCCTTACACTGACCCCTCTTCTGACACTTTTGACCCCATCACTGTTGCCGTCAAGATCTCTGAGACTCCAAGTCTGCAGATCCGTGGTCAGTTCTATCCCTTCCCATGTGACTGGCCAGCACAGCGGCATTTGCCACAGTTCTGCCAGGAAGCGCTTTCTTCCCTTCACTTGGGGGGCACGCTGTGCTTGGGATTTCTTCCTGCTTCGCTGGACTTTGCTCAGTCCCCTTACTGACCTGTGAGTGTTGGAGCGTCCCCCACAGTCAGTCCGTGCTCCTCCTCTTTGTTCAGTCCACACTCCCACCACGGTTGACCTCATTCCGTCTTGTGGCCCTGAATGCCATCCTCATGCTGAAGGACCCCACATGTATCTTTTAGCTCCGATTTCTCTCCTGACTTCCAGACTGTACACCTAGTTGCCCACCCTGCACTTCCCCTTAGAGTTTAATGGACGTCCCCACACAGCAGGTGCCAAGCTGTCCTGGGCTGTCTGTCTCAACCCCAATCTCCCCATCTCAGTAAATGGCAGCTCCAAGCTTCCGGACACCTAGCCTGTAGCCTTGGAGCCAGCCTTGACTCCTGTCTCTCTCAAACCCCACATGGAATCTGTTCCAGAACCTGCCCCTGGTCACACCTGCCCTGCTGCCTAGGGATGAGAGCCTGTCATCTCCTTGCTAGATTGCTGTGCCAGTTTGCCGATGGTTCCAGTTTCCATGCTGACTTCATGCCTTCCCCACCCAGGTCTGTGTCTGCTCAGCAGCTGGTTTATTGCATACAAACTTAAATGAGATTGCTCCTTGGACCAGAGCCCTCCATTCCCCTGCCATCCCACTCAGAGTAAATGCTGGAGGCCCCTCCTCAACTGGCTGTATTTCCTAAAATTCTATCCTGCAGAATCCTGCCTGGCTAATAACTCCATCACTTTCTTTGTGTTGGTTCCAACATTCCCTTCTCCAGGTGCCTTCTGCGGACTTCGGTACTGGCCCACATCCCTGTGCTTGTAATCCCCCACCATGCACAAGCACCCCCGACATTAATTCTGTAGCTTATTGATTGTTGTCTGTGCCCCCACCCCCCCCAAGACAGGAAGCCTGGGAGGGTCGGGGCTTGGTCTGCTTCCTTCAGCCCTGGGCTCCCAGGCCTGGCATCTGCTTGAAGACGGTGCTCATGGGCAGATGGCAGCAAATGCGCAGTTGACACCTGCCAGTAAGGGCCTCCTGCCTGGCTGCACGCTGGTCACTCACCTGCCTCTTGCTAGTCCTGGGCACAACTGGAGGACAGTCAAGGAATGTCTTTCCCCCACCTGCCCTGGCATCCTCCAACCCTGGGGACCTAAGACCTGGCTGCTTGGTGACTGTGTGCTCTGTGGATTTCTGTCCAGGAGGGGCCCTCACGGCCATGTGCATGTGGACACAGACCAGTAGGATTGGTTTCCTACACAGAGAGCTGGGCCAGAGGCACAGCTGGCCCACCCCCAGCCCCATCGCCCACGGTTCACCCAGTCCCCGGGCCTTTCCAATGCATCTATATTTGTTGCAGTGAACAGAGCCTACAATTGTAGGACTTTCTAAGACAGTTTGATTTTCAACCCCATAAAAAATACGTTTTACTTAACCACTGCAAGAGAGTTTCAGGAGCGTTTCTTACACTCATTAGAGGTGATGCATTTTGTGTGGTCTTCGGTTTCATTTTCAAAATTCTTGTGCTGTTCCATAAATTCACTTGGCAATCTGCCTGTCGGTCCCTAGCAGTTGGTAAGCCACAGCTTTCTCAGCCGTACTTCCTATTCTAGAGGAGAAACCTGAGCAGCAGAGAGCTAGGGTCTCGCTAAGGTCACAACAGTGAATTCACCAAACAGCCAGGACTGGAGCCCTGTCCTCGGATTCCATCCTGTGGCTTTTTTAGGCTTGTGTAGTTAATTTTAATGATTCTACCATTGTGGCTTATTTAAATTACCCCAGGAGGAACATCAGTTCTGTTAAAGAAATGTTATTGTAGATGCCCACCTGCTCTATTCAGGGCAATGCATCTTCTGTGGGATTTCTTCTGGGTAATTAAGAGAGTCTAAGAAGCCAGTTTTATAGTCATTGATTTAACTGTAGATAACGATGAAGTTAAACTCAAAAGCTGGCTCCATCTGCAGGAACATATGAGTGATTCGAATTAGAAAGGGTGCTCATCAGAGTACCTCCCAGGTGCCTAGGGAGGCGTGGGGGCCTTGGTGGATTCCCCGAGGGCGGGGCCAAGGCCTTGGGCCAGGGGCACAGTTCCATTATACTGGGGTGTGTTTGGGGCAGAACCTTGTGCTTGGAGGTAGGTGTTGGTTCTGGCCCTTGGCTGCTTGCTCCTGCAGGCACGGCGGTGGACCCGTAGCTCAGTGGCCATAGAGGAGCTGTGAGAAATGCGCAGTCTCAGGCCCCACCCTGGCTCTACTGACTGGGAACCTGCATGTTAATGAGACGGGGTTTGTATGCACCTCACAGCTGGTCCAGCTCTGGCCCGAGGACTTGGGTCTGTAGTTCCTAGTTTTCAGCATCCAGCTGGTCATCCTCAACAGTAGGGAGTGTGGTTGGTTACCATGTGTAGGGCAACATGCTAGGTGCTGGGGTAACAGGAGGGTGGGCAGAGCTCTCCCTGCCTCCTGGGACTTGCTGACTCCAGGGCAGGCAGGGGCTGGCGTATGCAGCTGTACACCATGGTGTTTTACAAAGCATGAGTGCTGCGGACCCTAGGGGTGGGCTGGATTCAGATGCAAGGAGGGAAAGCAGGTGGGGGTGGGGTCCCAGGCAGGGGGAACTCCGTGAGGAAAGGCACAGAGGCTGGAGGGGTGCAGACGCAGTCAGGAAATAGCCAGCGCCTGACTGTAGCGGTGACGGCAGTCAGGAAATAGCCAGCGCCTGACTGTAGCGGTGACAGCAGTCAGGAATAGCCAGCGCCTGAACGTAGCGGTGATGGCCAGGTTTTGGGGCCTTTAAGTCCCAAGTTTAGATATTTCAACTTTATCCAGTGAGTCATGGAAACCACTATAAACTTTTTTAAAAAATTAAATACCATTTTATTTAAAAAATTGTGTAAAGTACACGTAACATAGAATTCACCTTCTTGAACCATGTTGAAGTGCAGAGCTCAGTGGCATCAAGTACATTTACACTGTGGCGCAGCCGTCACCCCCATCCACCTCCAGAACGCTCCTCATCCTGCAGAACTGAAACCCTGTCCCCGTTAAACACTTAACCTCCCATTCCGCCTCCCCCTCAGCCCCTGCACCCACCACTGTACTTTCTGTCTATGATTTTGACTACTTCCCCCTGCCTCATATGTGTGGAATCGTACAGGATTTATATTTTGTGATTGGCATATTTCACTTACAGCGTCCTCAAGGTGCACACACGTTGTAGCCTGTGTCAGATTCTCCTTGTTGTTAAGGCCGAGGGATACTTCATTGTATGAATACACCACATTTTGTCGATCATTCGTCTGGTGAAGGATGCTTGCTTTGCTTTCAGCTCTTGGCTACTGTGAATCATGCTGGTGTGAACATGGGGGCGCAAGCTCTCTGAGTTCTTGTTTTTACTTCCTTCGGGCGTACACCCAGAAGTGGAGTCATTCCTAGATCATATGGTAATTCTATTTTTAATGTTTTCAGAATACCATTGTCCATAGGGGCTGCACCATTTTACACTCCTACCCACCATGTAGAAGGGTTCCAGTTTCTCCATGTCCTCACCAACACTTGTTATTTTCTGGTTTTTTGATCGTGGCCATCCTGATGGGAGTGGGGTAGCAGCTCCCTGTGGTTTGGATGGCGTTTTCCTGATGCACAGTGGTGGGGAGCACCTCTCCTGTGTGGGAGCACTGTGGCCTGGTGAGCAGCGGGTCTGTGGTGGGGGAGGCGTGCGCTGAGGGCTGCAGGAGAGGGTAACGGGCAGTGCTGCCCACTGTGCATCAGGTTTGGGGTGACGGGGACGCTGCCCCTTGCACCTGCACATCAGGCCTCCCTCATGCTACTTTGGCAGCTTCTGTGGGAACACGTATGTCCAGGATGCCGTCCCCAAGGCAGGACAAGCACCGTCTCATTTGATGTGTGGCATGTGCTGTGCCAGGCCCACCACATTTGCCCTATGGCTGTGTCCTGCTGCAATCGGGTTGAAGTCGGAGGAGCTGAGACAGGCAAGGGACGCATTTGAAGAATGTGTCCCTTGCTCTGGTGTCCTTGCAGCAGTGGCCAGCACTTGCACTGCCCAGCAGTATTTTTGATGCTCTGGGAACATGAGAGGATTGCACTTCTCTGCTTTCCCAGAATTAGAGAAGACCATGTGCCTTGCCTCCGCCAGTGACATGTAAGCAGAAGTGACTTGTGAGAAGCTGGAAGGGACTTTCTGCGCTGTCTCTTTCTCCGGTCACATCGGTCGTAGAAGCACATGCTGAGGAGGGGCCGTGATAGCAAGGTGGCTGCAGTCTGCCCCTGGACTCGCAGTGGACTTTGAGTGAGCAACACAGCAACGATGACTGGGCCAGGCCCTGTGGCGTGGGAGCTGTTTGTTGGCACAGCACAGCCCAGCCTGTCCTCACAGAACCACGAGGAACCTGAAAAGTGTTTCTTAAAACACTTATGCGCAGATAGGTGAAGATGGACGTGTAGCACTATGGGATAATTCCACATGCTTCTTAGTATGTCAGACAGTTTCAAGACTTGGTGCAGGAGTGGCACCTTCCTGTAGCTGAGTCTCTTGCTGAGGAGTTCATGATCAGCTGGTGATGGTTTCATTTTGTAGCAGCACAGAGCTCTGGCTTGTGCGTGCTAAGGCCTGTCCTCGCCGGGGCAGCGAGAGGATGAGAACTCAGGAACCCTGCAGCTCTGCCTGGCTTTAATGGCCTCTGTGTTTTCCAGCGCTTATCAAATCCAGAGCTGTTTACATTCTAGGAGACAACTTCAGACTCTGTGGACCTCCTTATAGTTCCAAAGCAGGAGAGTCACTGTTTTTAAGAGTTATTCCCAACTTTTTTTTTTTTTTGACTGCAGAAATGCCTTTTTAATATCAGAAAATACCTAAGGCTTTTCCTTACTTGACTATAGTCTTGTTTTTAGTACTGCTTTGGTCATTCAGTAACTATTCATTAAATAAATCTTCATTTTAAGTTTAACTTTCTTCTGTTGAGCTTTTCAAATATACACAAAAAAGTGGAGAGAATTGTGATCCCTGCAAATTCATATGTTGAAATCTTCATCCCCAGGACTTCAGAGAGTGTGACTTTATTTGGAGAGAGGGTCTTTTTTTTTCTGGAGACAGAGTCTTGCTCTGACACCAGGCTGGAGTGCAGTGATGCAATGTCAGCTGACTGCAACCTCTGTCTCCCGGTTCAAGTGATTCTTCCACCTCAGCCTCCCAAGAAGCTGGGACTACAGGCACGTGCCACCGTGCCCAGCTAATTTTTGTTTTTTTTTTTTTTAGTAGAGACAAGGTTTCACCATGTTCATCAGGATGGTCTCTATCTCTTGACGTCATGATCCGCCTGCCTCGGCCTCCCAAAGTGCTGGGACTACAGGCGTCAGCCACTGTGCCTGGGCAGAGAGAGGGTCTTTGAAGAGGTAATTGAGTTAAAATGATGTCATCAAGGTGGCTTAATGCAATCTGACTGATGTCCTTGTAAGAAGAGATTCAGACGCAGGCACAGAAGGATGGCCGTCTACATACAACGTGGAAAGCAGCCGTGTGCGAGCCAAGGAGAGAGGCCTCCCGAGAAACCAGCCCTGCCGACACCGTGATCTCAGACTTCCAGCCGCCAGAACTGGAAGAAAATAAATTTCTGTTGTTTACGCCCCCTAGCCTGTGGTGCTTTGTGATAGCATTCCTAGAAAACTAATGCAGCGCCCATGTGCTCCTGAGCGTCAGCAGTTCCAGTATTGAAGCAATCTTTGTGGACTGCCTCTGATGCACAGGGAGCGTGGAGCCTACAGCAGAGAACTAGGCAGCCCCTGCCCTTGCTGAGCTTACACTCTATGGAAACTGGAAACAGTCATGAGGACAAGCTTCAGTTAACAACACTTTGAGGCTGGGTGTGGGGGCTTGAGCCTATAATCCCAGCCCTGTGGGAGGCCGAGGCAGGCAGATCACTTGGGCCCAGGAGTTTGAGAGCAGCCTGGGCAACATGGTGAAACCCCATCTCTACTAAAAGTACAAAAAAAAAAAAAAAAAAAAAAAAATAGTGGGCGCCTGTAGTCCCAGCTACTCAGGAGACTGGGGTAGCAGAATTGCTTGAGGCCGGGAGGCAGAGGTTGCAGTGAGCTGAGATTTCATCACTGCACTCCATCCAAGGTGACAGAGGTCTTGTTTTGGGGAAAATAAAAGGCGCTTTGAGGCTGAGCGCAATGGCTCATGCCAGGAGTTCAGAACCAGCCGGAGTAACATAGCAAGACCCCTGTCTCCACAAAAAAATACTAAAATTAACTGGGCATAGTGGTGCATGCCTATAGTCCCAGCTACTTAGGAGTCTCAGGCAGGAGGATTGCTTGAGCCTGAGAGGTTGAGGCTGCAGTAGGCTATGATCATGCCACTGTACTCCGGTCTGGGTGACAAAGTGAGACCTTGTCTCAAAATAAAAAAGAGCACTTTGAATTCCATCATCACATGACATCTGTCTACTTTAGACACCCTCGCTGGTGGGGGGGTCACACACAATGCTGCTGGTCTGCCAGGGGTGCAGATGGATTCTCACACCCTTCTAGGTTCCACCTTCGAAACTGAGGCTTCAGGTATGAGAAGGGTTTGTGGAGTAAATGGGTGAAAATGGAATGAGAATCATGGCCTGAGCAGCTTTGTCCCCATCAGAGCCAACTTATCACATGGACCAAAATTCAGACCTCCCAAGGGAGTGAACCGGGCCCAGGAGGAACCAGGATGCGCCCATCGTTCTTACACAGTGAAGACCCAGGGAGATGATGAGTCACAGCGGGAAGTGATTCATTTGCTCACTGGTAAGTTCATCCGGGATTCCTTTAAATACCAAATCCCCATGTACGCTTAAAAATACCTAGTTCACTCAGAAACAGTGCTGACTGAAGGAAGCCAGACACAAAAGACTATATGGGGTGCGGTTCCATGTATAGGATGTTTACAGAAAGGGCCTAATGACAGAGACGGAAAGTGGATGAGGGCTTGCTGGGGTCCGGGGCGTCAGTGGGGACTGGCTGCAGGCAGCCATGAGGAGCCTTCAGGGTGGTGAGGGTTCTAAAAGTGCACTGTGTGGCTGAGGCACTGCAGCATTCACTAGAAGTCCTCTGCGCTGTTGGAGGGTGAACTGTGTGGGGTCTAATTTCTTTCTTTCTTTTTTTTTTTTTTTTTTTTTGAGACAGAGTCTCACTGTATCATCCAAGCTGGAGTGCAGTGGCATGATCTTGGCTCACTGCAACCTCCGCCTCCTGGGTTCAAGTGATTCTCCTGCCTCAGCCTCCTTAGTAGCTGGGACTACAGGCAAGCACCACCACACCTGGCTAATGGTTATATTTTTAGTAGAGACAGGGTTTCACCATATTGGCCAGGCTGATCTCGAACTCCTGACCTCATGATCCGCCTGCCTCGGACTCCCAAAGTGCTGGGATTACAGGCATGAGCCACTGCGCCTGGCCAGGGCTTAAGTTCTATCTCAGGAAAGCTGAGGAAGCCACTCAGTTCAGCTCTGTGAAAATCGAGGGAGTCTTCATGGAGGAAGCAGGCTCTGACCTGGATGTGAATGGCTGAGTGTCTTTGGTAAGGAGAGGCAGCTGCAGGGGACTCTCGATGGAGGAACAAGATCCTGGGGAAGCGGCCGGGTGGTCACTTAGGCGAATGGAAGGAGAAGCCTGTCACAGGTGAGGGCATTGAAGGGAACTGCAGGGACACTCAGTGCTTCTCAACTCTGGCTGCAGATTTCCAGCCACCATTTCTAAAAACAGGCGCCTGGGCTCCACTCCTGGAGGTTTGGATTTGATCGGTCTTGGGTATAGATCCCGGATGTTAGTATTTTTAAGCATATTTTTAAATGAAGTGATACTCTATCATTTCCTTTTCACTTCTCAGCTTGTTGCTTCTATAAAGAGATACCTCCCCTTGTCCCTTATGTGGTCACCCAGTGGGACAGTTCAGAGAGAAAAGGCCGTGTGACATGTGATTCTTCATTTGCCAGTTTCGAAGATGATGAATTTGTTTCCTGTGACCTTCTGAAGTTGGTTTTTAAAAATTTATTTTAAGCTATCATCGTGAACTCATGGGGCGGGAACGTGTTTGTTAGGTTTCAAACCATTGCAGTCATTATCCTTGTTGAAGTTCACTGTGGCTGGTGGTAGCATCTTTAGCTTGACCTCTGAGACCCTTTGACCTGCTTCTAGTCATCTTTGGTAATTTCCTTATCTTTAAAAAAATTATAATTATATATGTATTTTAATAATAAAGATGGGTTTTGGCTGGGCATGGTGGTTCACACCTGTAATCCTAGCACTTTGGGAGGCTGAGGCGGGAGGATCACAAGGTCAGGAGATTGTGACCATCCTGGCCAACATGGTGAAACCCCGTCTCTACTAAAAATACAGAAATTAGCTGGGCGTGGTGGCATGCGCTTGTATTCCCAGCTACTTGGGAGGCTGAGGCAGGGGAATTGCTTGAACCTGGGAGGTGGAGGTTGCAGTGAGCTGAGATCACGCCACTGTACTGCAGCCTGGCGACAGAGCGAGACTCTGTCTCGAAAATAATAATAATAATAAAGATGGGTTTTGCCAAGTTGCTCAGACTGGTCTCAAACTTCTGGGCTCAAGCCATCTGCCCACCTCGGCCTCTCAAAATGCTGGGATTATACAGTGTGAGCCACCATACCCAACCTAACTTCCTCGCCTTTTAAGAGTGAAGCAATTTTATTTCCCATTCCTCTTCCACTAACTTGGTAAGTATGTGTTAATTTATTATTCTTTTAGGTTGTCTAGAGACTATGTTCTGCACACTTGTTAGATGCTAGTGATGACGGTCTTCTTTAGTACTTTAACCACTTCCTGGACAAGGCAGGGACTTTGCATATAGATATGGGTTTGGTGTGGAAGGCAGCTACACTCACCAATATGCCACCCGCACAGAGATCAGTACGTTTGAAAGCTGCCAGGAGCCCTTGGTGGCAGTCCAGGGCTGAAAACTGTGGGTGGGGCACTGGGTGGGTGGCAGGTGCACTGAAGACTTGATGGGGCGCTGTGGGAGAGAGGACCAAAGCCTTCTGTGAAAAAGGCCGGATGTGAGTTTTTTAGTTGCTTATCAGGTTCATATTTTAAAGAATATTTTCCTAATTCTGTTAGTTTGTTTGGTCGTTTGGTCTGGCCTGATGTGGGATATGGCATTTTCAATGTATAGGTCTTCCTAGAGTTGGGAAGGAGGCGTGCCCTTTTGTCGGATATGCTTCTGTTACTCCGGTGCTTTAGGAAAGGAAAGTCATGCAGCCCAGGCCCGGCGGGGCATTGTTGAAGATCCTCAGCAGGTGAGAGGCCTTCCCTGTGCCCCACACATTGCCTGAAAAATAAGAAGTGGAGGACTGATGAGAACCTTCCAGATGGGTGCTCCAAGCCACACAGCTGGCAGGTGCCAGAGTCGGGATTTGAACTCAGCTGTGACTCACTTCTGTTACCAGCAGAAGCGGGTGAGAAAGCCGGCCACAGTCCACAAAACAGGGGCTGTGACCAAGGTCTTGTGGACAACGTAATCCAACAAATAGGCTTGCTTTAGAATACAAAGCTTGAGGAATTTGGGGGAGTTGATAGAGTCTTTTGTTTTTTACTTTTTATTTTGAAATATTTTTAGATTCACAGGAAGTTGCAAAGAAATACTCAAGAAGGTCCTGAACACCCTTCACGTAGTCCCGTCTCAGTGTTAACACTATGCATAACTATAGTAGTTATAACATAATAGTGTAATATAGTAGTTATAACATAGTCAAAGCAGGAAATCCACAGTGGTGTAGTCAACGGAACCTATTCAGGCTCCAGCAGTTATAGAGTGTGTGTGTGTGTGTGTGTGTGGGTGTGCGTGCATGTGTGTGTCCAGTTGCGTGTGCAACTTCATGTAACCACCACCATAATCAAGATAGTGAATTGTATCATCAGCGAAGGCCGCCTCATGCTACCCGACTGTAGCCACATACTGCCCCTCTTCCCAAACCACCTCAACCACTGGAGGACATCTGGGGTTTCCTGTTTGCGGATGTTACTAACCCATAGCTGCTGTGTGAACATTCACTTGCAGGTTTCTGTTTGAAAACAAATTTTTATTCCTCTAGGATCAGTTATCTACAATTGCTGGATTGTATGGTAAATTCATTTTTAGTTTGAAAGGAACTGCCATCTTCTTTTCCAGAGTGGCTCTTCCGTTTTATATTCCCGTTAGCAACAAATGACCCGTTTCTCCACATCCTTGCCAGCATGTGGTGTTCTCACTGTTTTTATTTTAGCTATTCTCGCAGGTGTGCGGTGATACCTAGTTGTGGTTTAGATGGCATTTTTCTTATGTCTAATCATGCTGCACATCTTTTCGTATGATTATTTGCCATCTGAGTATCCTTGTGGGTGAAATGACTTTTGCTCATTTCTAATTAGATTTTCTTTCTTTCTTTTTTTTTTTTTTACTCTTGAGTTTTGAGGGCTCTTTTTATATATTCTAGATACAAGTCCTTTGTTAGGTACATGATTTACAAATAATTTCTCCCAGACTGTAATTTTTTTTCTATTGTCTTGACCTTTGACAGAACGAAAGTTTTTCATTTTGATGAGGTCCAACGTTTATCAAGTTTTGATGAGGTCCAACTTTTATCGAGTTTTTTCCTTTTATGGATATGATGTTTGGTGTGTGTCTAGGAACTCTTTGTCTAATCATTAAGGTCCTAAAGTTCTTTCCTTTGATTTTTTTTCTATATGTTTTATATTTAAGTCCTTGATTTATTTTGAATTAGTTTTTGTAGAAGGTGTTAAACTTATGTTAAATTTTTTTCTTCTTTTTTTGCCTGTGGATGTGCAAATACTCTAGCACAATTTATGGAAAAGGCTGTCTCTCCTCCATGGAATTCCTTTTGCTCCTTGTGAGAAATCAGTTGGGCGTATTTGTAGGGATCATTTTTTCCTGGGCTCTCTACTCCGTTCCATTTGATCTCTGTGTCTCTCCCTTTGCCTATACCACACTGTCTTGATAACTCTATCTTTGTAGGAAGCCTTAATATCAGGAAGGGTGATTTTCCCCATTTTATTCTTTTTTAAAGTTATGTGGCTATTCTCAAGCTTTTCTTCTTCTAATAAATTTTAGAATAAGTTTGTCTGTATCTACAAAATAACAGGACTTTTGTTAAGCCTATCAATCAGTTTAGGCAGCATTGACCTTTTAACTATGTTGAGTGTTCCACTCCATGAATATGTCTCTTCAGTGTTGAGATTTGTGATTTCCTTCCTCATCATTTTGTAGACTTTATTCTACAGCTCCTGTACATGTTTTGCTAGATGTATTCATATGCGTCTTCTATGTTTGGAGCAACTTTAAATGGTGTCACAGTTCACAGTCTTGATTTCCACTTCTTTGTTATTAGTGCATAGATACGCAATCAGTTGTTGAATGTTGGTCTTACACCCTGAAACCTTACTGAACTCTATTTTTCTCTCAGCGCTGTCTGAGCTGCATCCCCACCAATTTGGTATATTGTGTTGTCATTTTGGTGCAATTCTATGTAGTTTAAAATTTCCCTTGAGATTTCCACTTTGACCTATGGATTACTTAGAAGTGTGTTGGTTAATTTCCAAGTATTTGGAGATTTTCCTATAGTTTTTTTTCTCTGTCATTGATTTCTCGTTGGAGTCTATTTTGGTCAACATATTTTGCATGATTTTATTTTATTTTTTGTATTTATCATGGCTTCTTTGTGACCCAGGATAGGGTCTATCTGAGTGTATGTTCCAGGGACAATTGAAAAGAATATGAATTCTGCAATTGTTGGGTCGAGTGTCCTGTAAATATCAATTCCATCTTTTCGGTGGATGGTGGTGTCCACTTCTGTATCCTTGCTGATTTTCTGTCTCTTTCTGTTGTTTGCTGAGAGTGGGTTCTGACGTCCCCAAATACTGTTGTACATTTGTCTGTTTTTCTTCTTGGCAAGCTTTGTTTTTGCTGTATGAATTTTGAGGCACTGTTGTCTGGTGGGTATGCATTTAGAATTTCTGTATGTTCTTGGTAGGTGGAGCATTTTATTATTATATAATATTATTCCTTGTCTTTATTAATTTTCTTTACTCTGAAGTCTACTTGGATATTAATATAGTCACTTTTGCTTTCTCATGTTTAATGTTTGCATGCCATGTCTTTTCCCACCTTTACTTTCAGCCTACCAATGTTCTACTGGAAGGGAACTTCTTATAGGTAGCATGTCGGTTATGTTTTTTTAATCCATTCTGCCAATTTCTTTTATTTGATGTAGTTAGACCATTTATATTTAAAATAATTACTGACTTGTTAGGGTTTAGGTCTGCATTTTATGATTTTTTTTCTTCTCTTTCTCATTCCTCTTTTTCTTCTTGCCTTGCCTTCCTGGGTGACAAACATTTTTTGAGAGTCCCACATTTCCTTATTTATACTGTATTTGAATGGACAGCTTTTGTATAGTGTTCTTATTTTTTAAATTTTGTTATTATTATTTGAGATGGAGTTTAGCTCTTGTTGCCCAGGCTGGAGTGCAGTGGCGTGATCTCGGCTCACCTCAACCTCCACCTCCTGGGTTCGGGCGATTCTCCTGCCTCAGCCTCCCAAGTAGCTGGGATTACAGGCATGTGCTATCATGCCTGGCTAATTTTTTGCATTTTTTGTAGTGACAGGGTTTCTGTATGTTGGTCAGGCTGGTCTTGAACTCCCGACCTCAGGTGATCCGCCTGTCTTGGCCTCCTAAAGTGCTGGCATTATAGGCGTGAGCCAAGAATAGTGTTCTTTATGGTTGCTGTAAATATCATGTCAGCCTACTGGGGTCAGAGAGTTTTACCACTTTGGACCCTTTACTCTCACCACTTTTTAAATATAATTGTCTTAAATATTTCCTCTATATCCACTGAGTACCTTATCATATGATGTCATAACTTTTGCTTCAAATTAAAGTTGATTAAAGAACCTCATGAGGAGAAGGACAGTCCTAGTTTTCTCTTATTTTCTTTTTCTGTTTAGAGACCATCCTCTAGCCATTCTTTAAAGGTGGGTCTGCTAATAATACATTTTTTAGCTTCTCTTCTTCTGAGAATATCTTTATTTCTCCTTCATTTCTTTTTTTTTTTTTTTTGGTCGCAACTTTATTGAGTCATAATTCACATACCATGTAATTCACACCTTTAAAGTGTACAGTGTTCAGTGGTTTTTAGTGCATTCACAGAGTTGTGAATCATAACCACAATCTAATGTAATAAAATTGTAAGTCTGACTTTTTGCATACAGTAGAGGGGAGGGAAAGGAAAAGTAGTCTGTACCGTCTTGCTCTGGATCTAGAAGCTGGTAGTCTTCAAGTGTTACAAATTGCAGGTTCCTCTCTCCGTCCCCTTCTTTATTTTTTAAAATGTATTTAAAGTTTTTATTTTTATTTATTTATTTATTTTTCAAACTGTATCCAGCTTTATTAAAGATACTTCCCATAAACAGTCGTGGTATTTCAGGCAGGACATGGGCAGACAATCGTTAACAGTATATAACAGCTTTCAAACTCCCTTCTTTGAGGGACTACCAAAAATCAGAAAGCCACTCTAAAACCCACTGAAGTCTTTATCTGATGCTCTGAACAGGGAAAGTTTAGAGGGAGGGTTGACATTTCACATTTAGCATGTTGTTGAACAACTTTTCATGCGCTGACCCTGACTTTCAGGAAGTGAAATGAAAATGGCAGAATTTATCTGAAGATCCCCTGCGCTTTTGACAGGTGCCATCTCAGTGGCATCACTGCAAAGTCCAGATTGCCTGACACTCTGGTAACCAGTGACTGGGGTCAGGTCCCAGCAGATGTCTGGGCTTAAGGGAGTTAATTCTATGCTGAAAGGGAGAAGAGGAAATAAAAATGAATTTGCTTCTCTATACCACAAGGCTTTTGTGTCAAGGTGGCCATGTGTGACAAAGTCAGGGAATCCCTACCCCCTGGGAGCCAAGAGGAAGTCTCTCAAAACTAGAAGGGAAAGGTGTTTCCCCACATCAATCCAGCTTTGGAGACATTCTATTAGTGACATACGTCCCTTCCCCTAAAACAACAATGAAGTGTTCTGTGTGCTAACAACATAGCTTAAAAAAAAGTAAAACAAAATTCTGCATTTTTATAAAACTTGATAAAAAGTAGTATTTCAAAACTGTACAGTCACCAGAAGTACACAGTTATCAAAATGCACACACTTCACTTGGCATCTCCAGCACCTTCGGCTTTCTGTGCCTGGTCTGTTTTGGCATCTCCATTTTCTGCAGGGTTATTCCCTTCCTTGCCAGCATCAGCTTTTCCCTTTTTCCATTTGGATACCTTCTCTCCCTTCTTTGCAGGGGCCTTTTTAGGCTTGGGCTCTGGCTTTGGAGGAGCAGGTTTAGCAGACAGCCTCGCAGATATTCTCTGTGGTTCGTCCTTCACCTTGGCTTATTTTAGCATCCCCTTCAGCCTTTCTCTTGGGCATGGTCGCGACGGCCCTAGAGAAGGTGGGGATGTAGGTGCTGGGCGCGGGACACAGCAGTGCATGGGCTGTGGTCGGTCTGGGGGTCGTTCTCGCCTCATCTTCACACTGCTCCAAGTTTTTATTCTTAATTGTGGTAAGGGATACATACAAATGTATCATCTTAAGCATTGTTGAAGTGTACAGTTCAGTGACATTAAGTACAATCACATTGTTGTCCAGCCATCACCACCATTCATCTCCAGAATGTTTTCATCTTCCCAAAATTGAACCTCTGTACTCATTAACCAGTAACTGTCTATTCTCCTCTTCCCACATCCCCAGCCAACACCATTCTGCTTTCTGCCTGTGAATTTCACTATTCTAGGTACCTCACATAAGTGGAATCCTACAATATTTTTTTGTGTGACTAACTTCTTTCCCTTAGCATAATGTTCTCACAATGTTGTAGCAAGTGTCAGAATTTCCTTCCCTGTGAAGTATGAACAATATTCCACCCTGTGTGCAGCAACCACATTCATCCAGGATGGACACTTGGGTTGTTCCCACCTTTTGGGGACTGTGAATAATGTTGCTGGGAGCATGTGTGTACATATCATCTCTTTGAGATAGACCCTGCTTTTAATTCTTTTGGGTGTGTACCCAGAAGTAGGATTGCTGAATGATGTGGAAATTTATGTGTTTGATTTTTTGAGGAACTGCTATAACTGTTCGTCCCTGTCTCTCCCTTATACACACCTGTTGAAGACTTCGGGACGTTTGACCCGTGGAACATCTCCCGTCTTATTTTGGATGGGTGCACTCCTAGGAAGTTCACTGTGTCTCTTTGCCCTCTCTCTCCTGTACACCAGCAGCTGGATCCAGTACCTTCGCCGGACTTGGTTCTGTCTCTTTGGCAGGTTTAGAGGAAGCACATATCCTGCTTCCTCTAGAGGATTAGAGGAAGAACTGTGTCTGTTCACCCATCTTTCTGTGAGCTGGCAGCTGTTGATGCTCAGTGCCCGTTCTGAGTAACACCATGTCTCCTCCAAATTCATCTGTTGAAGTCTTAAGCTCCAGCATCTCAGAACCTGCCCTTATTTGGAGAAATGGCCTTCACAGAGCTTACCAAGGCAAAATGAGGTTATTAGGGTAGATCCTATTCCAGTATGCCCAGTGTGCTTCTAAGAAGAGGAAATGCGGAAACAGACATGTGCAGAGGGAGGATGGGAAGATGTGGTAACTCCGTATGAACACAAACACTGCTGTCTCTTGTCCTTCATTCTTGAAAGCTTTGCTGGACAGGAAATCCTTGCGTGTCTTCAATAGGCTGCTCTATTTTTTTCTGGAGGTTGTCAAAAAGTGTTAAGGGCCAGGCACAGTGGCTCACCCCTGTAAAGCCTGCACTTTTGGCAGCCAAGGCGGGAGGCTCACTGGAGCCAAGAGTTTGAGATCAGCCTGGGCAACACAGGGAGACCCTGTCTACAAAAATCTTACCCTTTCATTTCTAATAGAAATGAGATAGCTTGGAATTCTGTGTGGGCCCTCAGCGTAGAGATACAAGAACACACAGAGTGTTTTGAAATGCGCCCCTCCCTGATCAGCAGGTGTCCCACCGCGTCACACATGACTGTCAGTTCCCGACCCCTCGGCCCTGCAGAAAGGGCTTTGGCAAGGTGTCCAGCATCGGAGGTGGCCTCCAGGATGCTCACTGCCTGAGGGTCCTGTTGCTCTCAGGACTGGTGAGGAGACTGATTGAAGGGGCCGAAAGCAGACAAAATTCTGTGCGGGGGCTGATCGGCAGATTCGGGTCTGAATCATTTCCTGGTTCCTGGAATATTCCTACTTAGGTGCCGAAGCCAGAATTGAGGGAGCGTGGCGCCTACTCATGGAGCCTGCCAAGGTGCTGCCAGCTGCTCGCAGGCCAGGCCGGGCAGGCAGAGCCTCCTCCTCCCTGCCTGCTGGCTTTGTAATTCATAAGTTTCAGACACACATTCCGGCCTTCACTGCTTGTTCAAGGTGATACCTGACTTTTGGACTGGAAAACTTGGACTCTTGTCTGTTCTCGTAGTTTCCTTTATGTTCCAGAATAATATTAAACCCCTCCCATCATGCTGCAAAAACCAAACAGTGCAGCATGCACCCCACAGCCCGAAACCGCTGCAGGTGCGCATGCCAGTGGTTCTGAAAGGAATACAGAGACGAGCGGTTTCCAAATCCTGATTGTTTTATTATGTATTATTATAGATTATATTATTCTAAATTATAAAGTAAAACTTATGTTAATATACATTGACATACAATGTGAAATATTATACATTATATAGTATATAATTACGATATAATGTATGATATATACTATATAATAATTTATAACATATTATAATTATTATAATAAAAATAATTGGCCAGGCACAGTGGCTCATGCCTGTCATCCCAGCCCTTTGGGAGGCTGAGACAGGAGGATTGCTTGAGGTTAGGAGTCTGAGAGCAGCTTGGGGCAACATAGTGAGATCCTGCCTTTCTAAAAAAAAAAAAATTAACAATAGTAATTTATTATTATTCCTATGACTCTTTTTTCTTTTTTGAGATGGAGCGTCGCTCTTGTTGCTCAGGCTGGAGTGCGATGGCACAATCTCGGCTCACCACAATGTCTGCCTCATGGGTTCAAGCCATTCTCCTGCCTCAGCCTCCTGAGTAGCTAGGATTACAGGCATGCACCACCACACCCGGGTAATTTTTTATATTTTTAGTAGAGACAGGGTTTCTCCATGTTGGTCAGGCAGGTCTCGAACTCCCAACCTCAGGTGATCTGCCTGTCTCGGCCTCCCAAAGTGCTGGGATGGTTCTGTCTCTTTGGCAGGTTTAGAGGAAGCACATACAGGCGTGAGCCACTGCGCTTGGCCTCCTATGACTATTTTTAAAGAACAATTTTGGAAACACACTTTACTTTTTCTGTGTAGCAAAGCGTTACATCTTGTCACCTGAACGTGTCCTGGAAAATCCATCCTAGTGTCTTGTAATTCTAACAGTCACCAGGAAGGCTGCTTTGAGAAAATTTCATATGGTATGAGGGAAAATAAGAACATTCTGATTTTATTTTCTCTTGCTGAATTTAAAAAGAAAAAGCAACAACAAGAAAAAACCAAGCCCAAGGCCGGGGTTAAGTAGCTGAGGAGGAAAGGGAGTCCCAGCCTGTCAGTCTCAGGCCACTCTTCGCTGTGCACACAGACACCACTGGGTCCCCCTCTGAGTTACCAGGCAAATGCATGTCATCAGCTGCTGTGCCTTGATGTCTCCTAATCGACATAGAATCCCCTCAGACCGCGCCTGACACCCAGGACGTGGACACCAGGGCAATAATGCTGCACGCCCATTTCACTCTCACCATGTAAACTGCGTTTTCTATTTTCATTTCATGTCACTTTTCTTCAACAAGTAATTATCTTAGGGTTTTATGTAAAAAAAAAAAAAAACACCTGTGATTTCTTAGTCTATTTATAATGGTTAAGAAGTTGTTTTTATTTGATTTCTGTCTGTGCTTGCAATTTTTTTTTTTAATCACGATTGGATATAGGGGATCCCTCTAAGATAATGGCACCCACCAAATTAGAATCTCTCCATATATCCCCCTGAAAAACATACAGTTAATCAGGAGGAAAATATAGTTGCCCATAGTCCATGATTATAGCACAACTAGGGGACAATGAATGTAGCAAACCTCTGTTTCCTCCCAAGACCAAGAGACAGGGTTTCAGGACCAAGCCAGAGCCCCGAGCCATCAGTACCAGGCATAAGATAGTGCAGCAGGGGCCGGTCCCACCCTCACTGGGGAGATACTAAGAGACTTGTGAAATGTGACTCAGCGTTGGCTTTTGAGGGGATAAAAGAGAGGGCATTGGAAAGTGCATGGGATGGGAGATTCTGCTCCTGGGAGATGTTTCCTGGAGGTTTGGTGTGAAAGGGAAGAGAAGAATTCGCTGAAAATAAGGAACTTAGTAAAATAACAAATCATCCCCAAAGAAGGGCTCCCCTTAGGGCAGGAGGAGGTGGAAGAGGAGGAAAATCTCTCTTCCTAGTTATAGAAACTGTACTTTAGAGAAGCAAGAGAAGAGTGCACAGCTGAGCTGCATTCCTCAGCAAGCCGCGCAGATCTCTCTCTCGCTACTGACTCCATTCATCAGCCTGTGGAGAGTCTAAGTCAATTAATATAAACATAAGCACCTAGCATCCATACAATAGAACCATAAGAAAAGAAATAGAAAATGTGTAACAAAATACTGGCCACGAAAACAGCCAAGGAGTAAAACAGCACAAATGAAATGTAATTAACAGGCAACTGCAAATGTGAAAAAACACCAGGAGCCAGCTCTTCATAAAATGAGACTGGGGAAGTGGGTAAACAACGGGAGATATGAAAAGAGAGCTAATTAAGGAAAGCAAATGAAGAAAAGTCTAAGATAATCTCTGAAATTAATAGTAAATGATAAGGTGCCCCAAAGGGATAGTAGTTACAACTGAAAGCACAGTAAGGATAGAAATGAAGGAAATAGAAAAAATCAAAACCAAAGTGTCTGTGGAAAAGAGATCCAATTTACCTGTAACTGGTGACCCCGAAGAACTAAAGGCAATGGAACAGAACTAAAAATTTAAAACTGCAAGTCAAGAAAATTTTCCTGAAATAAAATAAGACCCAAATTTACATGGAAATATAGTCCACTGCCATTCCGGGAATGGTCGACTCAAGACTTAACGCTCTATAAAGACTAAATTCTAAAGATAAAGAGAATATCACCAGGGCCTCCAGGCAGAAGGACCAAGTTATTTACAAAGGAAATTTACAATTATTTACAAAGTTACAAGTCATTTACAAAGTCTGGTATCAGACTTGTAACAGCAACGTTGAAAGCAAGACCGCAGTGGGAGGACACTTTTAAGAAACTCAAGGAAAGAAAACAGAAGTGAAGGATTTCATGCCCAGGGAATGGTTCTTCAGGTGATTCAGAAACAAAAATACTGTGCCCACCAGGAGCACTTAAAGAATCTGCTGGAATTAGTGATATGTCAGGGACTGGATGGCAGAAATGGTCTGTCCTGGCTGCAGGCAATGAGAAGTTTCATCATCTGTTGATAATTCAAAAACAGTAATAAAACTGACTAAAAGTTGGTCTGCTTTTTATTGTCACTGTGATCCAACACTTTTGAACAATGTCAGCCAAAAAATCCTCTTCCTAAACAAAGTCTGTTGGTCTAATTTCTAAGTAATTTTTCCTATTACAATTGCATTTTAATGATATGTGCAAACCTCAAATTACCATATTTGTATCATTTTTACGCCGGGCTAATTTTCTGTATTTTTAGTAGGGTTGGGGTTTCACTATGTTGGCCAGGATGGTCTGGATCTCCTGACCTCATGATCTGCCTGCCTTGGCCTCCCAAAGTGCTGGTATTACAGGAGTGAGCCACCACGCCCAGCCTAGACCATCTTAAATACCCAAAGAAATGCAAAAACTAACATTGAATAAACATTGTATAAACACTGAAGCAACATTGTATTCTACATGGCAGTTAATTTGGAGAACTCCCAGGTATACAATCAGCCCCTGATATCTGCAGACTGAGGTACACATGTTTATTTTTATTTTTATTTTTTGAGACAGAGTCTCTTTTTGTCACCAAGCTGGAGTGCAGTGGCCTGATCTGGGCTCACTGAAATCTCTGCTTCCCAGGTTCAAGCAATTCTCCCACCACAGCTTCCTGAGTAGCTGGGACTACAGGTGCCTACCACGATGCCTGGCTAATTTTTTGTATTTTAGTAGAGAGAGAGTTTTGCCATGTTGGCCAGGATGGTCTCTGTCTCCTGACATCGTGATCCACCCACCTCGGCCTCCCAAAGGGCTGGAATTACAGGCTTGAACCACCACCCCCAGCCCACGTGTTTATTTTGATAGGAAGTTTGTAGCAATCCAGAATCATGCAAACTCCACTGAGGCCCCCTCCTGTGGCCCTGTGTACTCCTCTGTTTGGTAACAGATTAGGAATAACCAGTGATAGCACAGTAGGTAAAGACAAAGAAACAGAACTTGGATATCTTCAATTCTGTCATTCTGTGTGAACACTAGGGGTTTTTAGTGGTGTGTACAATTTGACGAGTAAACAGCACAGATGGTGAGATTGGGTGGTTTTGTTTGATTAGTGCAACTTTTAGTTGACACATGAAATATTTTACTGAATATGAGCTGTACCATTAAGGCTGAAATTCATCTTTCAAAATGGTTCATGGTGTTTATAATTACAGATCCGAGTTAAGGAAATAGTGATTGTTACTGGTTATTATATGATAATTACTGAAAATACTGTTGTCACGTAGAGGATGGAGGTGTTAAAAATTAGCCCCATAGGGGCCAGGCTTCATCCCATGAAAAGATAATGTGGGAAACTTCGGCAAAAGCACTGGGTAGTATTTTTACATTTAAACAAGTATTTTAAAATGGTGAAAAAAATTGTACATGTACAACTGAAAGAAAGGGATAAATATGGAGGAATGGCTGTAAATGTTAAATATTCTGACAAAATAGAAAAAATGAATAAAAATAATAGTTGGAGTAGGAAGAGAAAAGAGGAACAGAGAATCAGCTCATTGATTGCCCTGCAGGTAAGAAAGTGGTAACATTGTTTGGTATATAAGAATGACCACTGAAACAAAAAAACACAGAGCTTTTTTTTTTTTTTCAGACAGAGTCTCGCTCTGTCGCCCAGGGTGGAATGGTGCGATCTCGACTCACTGCATCCTCCGCCTCCTGGGTTCAAGCGATTCTTCTGCCTCAGCCTCCTGAGTAGTGGGGATTACAGGTGTGTGCCACCACGCCCAGCTAATTTTTTGTATTTTTAGTAGAGCTGGGGTTTCACTATATTAGCCAGGATGGGCTTGATCTCCTGACCTCATGATCTGCCTGCCTCGGCCTCCCAGAGTGCTGGGATTACAGGCGTGAGCCACCACTTCTGGCTTAGACCATCGTAAATACCCAAAGAATGCAAAAACAGAACAAAACAACTTTTAAAGAAGCAAACAGACCGCATAGTAAAATACACACAGTCAACAGAACACCAGAGAATAGAACTGAGATCAAACATAGCAGCCACATCAGGAAATTAGCGTGGATTTAACCCACTTCTTACAAGAAGAGACTGATTTTCAGATTGGTTCACATAGTGGCACCCAAGTCTATACTGCATGAAGAAGTCATACCCGCTGGGTGTGGTGGCTCACAGCTGTAATACCAGCACTTTGGGAGGCGAGTTAGGCGGATCACCTGAGGTCGGGAGTTTGAGACCAGTGTGACCAACATGGAGAAACTCCGCCTCTGCTAAAAAAAAAATACAAAAGTAGCAGGGCGTGGTGGCTCATGCCTATAATCCCAGCCACTTGGGAGGCTGAGACAGGAGAATGCTTGAACCTGAGAGGCGGAGGTTGCAGTGAGCCGAGATTGCGCCACTGTACTCCAGCCGGGGCAACCAGAGTGAAACTCTGTCTCAAAAACAAGAAAAAACAAAAAAGTCATACCCAAAACAAAGTGATCCAGGGAGGCTGGAAATGACAGGAGGTTGTATAGCAATGAAGAAAGAAGAAGACCTTAGGAGTTTTAATCCTGACTGCATCCCAACCAGTGTCAGGCCGAAAGCATTAATGGAAACAGAGAGGGCCGCTGTCAAAGCTAAAGGCTGCAGTTTGCTGAGAAGAGATACTAGTTGTGGTTATGTCTGCTTCACATAACATCACCAGCACCTCTACGATGTGGCACCCACTGGGGAGGCAGGGAAACAGGAGGGACACGCAGTTCCAGGACATCGTGACCACCTTGCTCAGCCTGAGACAGGTGAAGGGGGCCAAGACACACGCCCCAAATGTACCAGACTTTGTCCTGTGATAACAGGGAATGCAACTTTGTTTGGAGACTACTTGGGACACTTATGAAAGTTGACATATATTAGGTTACAAAGACAACCTCAATGAGTTCCATAACATAGAAATAATATAAACAATATTCTGTGCTCACAATGCAATAAAACCAAAAATTAATCATAAGATTAGAAACCAAAAAGGCCCCTCAATTCGAAAAGTTACAAGATTAAACCTTATTAAATAGTTTTTAGGTGAAACAAAATATGCAGACCAAGTGCATAATTTTTTGAATTTGATGGTAATTAAAATATATCACTCTGTGGAATACACATAAGGCTGTGGTTATAACCTCAGAAATGAAACCAGATGAATGAATTTATCATCTAACTAAAAATGGTAGATAAAAACAGCCAAATAAACTGAGAGCAGAATGACAAAAATAAGATTGGAAATTCATGAATTTTAAGAATGAAAAAAATGAAACTAATAAGTACACAAAATACTGTATCATAGAAAAAAATCAAGTCTTAAGCTAATCATGAAGGGGAGAGAGACCCCAAACACGAAAAATAAGAAATAACATTAATCGAACAGAGCATATTTTTAAAAAGTCATTAAAAGCTTACCTTTGTGTCGTGCTTTGCAAATAAGTGTGAAGACCTGGATAGAAAGGGAACTTCTCTAGGAAAAAGATATCCCAGTGCTACTTACATTATTCCAGAACATAGAAAAAAGAAACCTCAAGATTATTCAATAAGAAAACCACACACCAATCTCACTTAGGAATATTGATGTAAAATTCCTAAATAAAACAGTGGCAGAGAGAACCCTTTAAAAATGATTTTGAGACAACTGGATAGACATTTGGAAAAAGATAAAATTTTGTTGGTATCTTTCATCATATACAATCGTACATCTCAAGTGTCTCTAGATAGGTAGAGAGTTACCAGAATAACTACCGCAAGGTAACGGGTAAATTTTAAAATAGCCTGTGGGTAGGGAAAATTATGTTTCAAAATCCAAAAACAATGTAGAAAACATTGAGAAATTTGGTTGCATTAGGGAAAAAAAAACTCCGCTTTCATATCGGGGGGAGGGACACCATAAGCAGAAAATCCAGGTAAGAAAGCAGTAGAAAATATTTGCAACTTATATCACAAAGCTCATTCCTCCAAAATATACATTATAACAAGATGCCATTTCTCACTGGCAAGATTGGTGAGGAAGGGGCGGGGGGAATCAAAGTTTGATGGCGCCCTCTGTTGGTGAGGCTGGGGAGCAGCAGTTCAGATTTCCCTGGAGGAGGCAGGATGCCATGGGTCTGTCTCGGTGCACCTGCATAGATAGCCCAGACTCAGCCATGCCTCCTTCCTGAATTCACCTGGAAGGCAACACCCCAAATCCAAACATGCTCATGGCATTCGGAGGTCTTAAACTAATAGGCCCTCTTTTAGGTCTTTCAATAAAGTAATAGGTATTTTTCTATAGAGGTCTTCCATTTTTACATTAAACTGATTCCTAGGTATGAACTTTTGGCTACAGTCCCAGTGGCAGCTCTCTGGAAACGACCTTTGTTGAGTTTGTGTTTTGATCTGATACCCAGCAACCTTGCTGAATAGTCTGAAGAGGAGCTTGGGGATTTTCTCTGTGGACAGCATGTCTCCTGCCTGTAATGATAGTTGGATCTCAGCCAACCATTGCAATCTTCATCCTTTAATTTCTGTTTGTTTTCTTATTTCTGTGGTTAGGAGTGACAGGACAGTGTTAAGCAGAAGCAGTGATACTGCGAATTCTTGTCTTACTCCTTTGTGTAGGGCCGTCTCTGATGGTCCACCGTGACGCGTGGAGTGTGCCGTGGGCTGCTGCTAGATGGTCTCTCTGTTAAGGAAGTCTCTTTCTGGTCCTCATTTGCTAAGAGTTTCCCTCCCCTTTTAATTATGAATGCATGTTGAACTTTATGAAATGGTTTTTGTGCATCAGTTGAGATGATCTGTTAATGTGAATTCTGTGATTACGATAATAGCTTTTCTAATATTACACCAAGTTGACATTCCTGGGATAAACCCGTATTTCATCATGATATGTCTCTTAAGAATTGCTGGGTTCACTTGGCTAATGTTTTATTTAGGATGTTTTGTGTTTATAAATGAGTTTGGCCTATGATTTACCTTTCTCATTCTGCCTTTTCATTGGTTTTAGTATGGAGATTGTATTAGACCCATAACATTCAGCGTCTTTTCCTTTTCTCTTTTGGAGAGCGATTAAGATAAGACTGAGGTGCTATTTCCCTCATGGTGTTGTTAAAACTCACCCATAACACCTTCTGGTTCCAGTGCGTTACTAGTATCCAGACTTTAAGTGACTAATTAAATTTCCTTAATATTTGAAGTTTGCTCACAATGAGGAAGTAAACCTAACCTCACTGGTTGGCTTCCTTCAACACTACCATTTTTCTTTTTTGTTGTTGTTGTTAAAGTTTCTAATGAGAAGCTTTAATGTCTTTAAAAAAATATATATATATATATATATATATATATTTTATTGCACTTTAGGTTCTGGGGTACATGTGCAGAACATGCAGGATTGTTGCATAGGTACATACGTGGCAATGTGGTTTGCTGCCTCCATCCCCCCTGTCACCTATATCTGCCATTTCTCCCCATGTTATCCCTCCCCAACCTCCCTACCCCCTGCTGTCCCTGTCCTGTTACCCCCTCCAACAGACCCCAGTGTGTGATGCTCCCCTCCCTGTGTCCATGTGTTCTCATTGTTCAGCACCTGCCTATGAGTAAGAACATGCGGTGTTTGATTTTCTGTTCTTGTGTCAGTTTGCTGAGAATGATGGTTTCCAGATTCATCCATGTCCCTACAAAGGACACGAACTTATTGTTTTTTATGGATGTATAGTATTCCATATTGTAAATATGCCACATTTTCCTTGTCCAGTCTATCGTTGATGGGCATTTGGGTTGGTTCCAGGTCTTTGCTATTGTAAACAGTGCCACAGTGAACATATGTGTGCATGTGTCTTTATAATAGAATGATTTATAATCCTTTGGATATATACCCAGTAATGGGATTGCTGGGTCAAATGGAATTTCTGTTTCTAGGTCCTTGAGGAATCACCATACTGTCTTCCACAATGGTTGTACTAATTTACACTCCCATCAATAGTGTAAAAGTGTTCCTATTTCTCCACATCCTCTCCAGCATCTGTTGTCTCCAGATTTTTTAATGATTGCCGTTCTAACCATTTTTCTTCTTACTTTTGAGTATGTGAGCCTGTCTTAGTTCAGGCTGCTGTAACAAAAATATCATAGATTGGTTTAAAGAGCAGAGATTCATTCCTCACAGCTCTGAAGGCTGGGAAGTCCAGCATCAAGGGGCTGGTGATCCCTGGTGAGGGCTCCCTGCTTGGTTTGCAGATGGCTGCCTTCTTCCTGTGTTCTCACATCGGGGGAGAAAGAGATCATCTCTCTTGTGACTTTTCTTCTCATCCCATTCGTGAGGGCTCCGCCCTCATGACCTGATTCTTCCCAAAGGCCCCACATCATAATAGCATCACATTAGGGGTTAGGCTTCAACATCTGAATTTGGGAGGAGCACATTCAGCCCTTAGCAGAAACCCACCCCCAAGATTTTCCTAAGTGAATGCATAGTCATCCCCAGCCTTGTTCCTGGCCTCTGAGAGCATTTTAGAAGGAGGTTTCTCATGACTGGGGTTGGCCTAGGTGGGAATTTCCTGATTCCATTGGCTGTGATACAGCCCCATGCCTTCCTGCCAGCGAGATGAACACACACATTCATGCTCAGCTGCTAGGGTGCCCGGTGCTGCTTCCAGTTCCTCTGGGTGACCTCTATCCAGCACACCAACCACCTGAAGCATTCCGGATTCGGGGAAAGTGAGCCACCCTCCCGATGTGTACACATCTGTGCGTACCTTCTTGCTCCCGGATGTGACAGGGACACAGCCTTTCCAGGGTGTCTCATCGCCTAGCACAGAAATGCCGAGTGCACAGGAGTGAGAACCCTACCAACTGGCTGCGTGTCTCCCCCGACAGTCGGAGGTGGAGCAGTTGGACCCACGTACCTGTCTGCACCCATCTTCAGTTGAAAGGTAGAGAACGGCTTGGGCTGTGTACTCAGGCAGGCCTCGGTTCAAATCCCAGCTCTGCCACTCGGGCTGTGTGTGCAGATAGGCTGCATCTGTTGTCCAAAGCTGACACACAGGGAAAACAAAACTGTCTCAGAGGGGTGTGATAAGGGCTTAGGCAGAGGACTGGTGGACCGCGGCTCGGGTGGATTAGTTTCCATTCCCCCCCCTCTCCGTTTCCAGCTTCCCTCTCACTCCAAGATGAGGGTTCTGTCCCTCTTGGGCACTTGCCAAAGGAAGGTCTGGACACCCAGCAGCTCATTCGTGTCACTTTCCGGTTTGCTGTTACCATGTTGCAGTGTGGAAGCCATCATCTGCATTATCCGTGAGCCTGGCTTTGCGGCCTGGCTCCTCCACACAGCAGCGTTTGCCTTCATTGTCACCAATGACCATGAGAAGGTACCCTTGGTGATCTTTGGTCTGAACTCTGGGCTTCTGTAGAGCTTCAAGCCGCCAGAGCTAAGGGGGTGAAGCCTGCCTCAGGCCGGTGGCACACCCAGAACTGGGGCTGGATGACTTTAATGGTGGGAAAGCAAGAAGAGCAGAGAGTTCCCGAGTCTGGCTGTTGGGCCGGGCAGCCCATTTGCAGTGCACTTTCAGCAGCCTTGGTGGTGAATGTTCTAAAAGGAGGAGTCTTTCTTCCCTACCTTTCTTTAAATCATAGAGCTATTGTAATGGCTTCTGAGCTGCAACGGAATCACCCGTGAGGATTTTTGTTTGTTGTGTCGACATGACTCCTGTCCCTTCGTGGTGATCCGGCAGGTGCCTCCCAGGGCATGGAATCGTGTGTCACATTCTTCTCCAGGACTGCAGGAGGGTGAGCATGGTGTTCTTTCTGTGCAAGTTGAAATGCAGCAGGCAGTTGAAAGGATTGTGCTCACACCAGGAGTTGGACTGTATTTTTCCAAACACATTAAGTATTTTAAGCAGCCTGAGCTACTTAATGGACCTGAAAGCATTTGATTAGTCCAAAGGGCTCTGTGCCCAGCAGGTCAGGGGACAAGAAGGTCTTAAAATCCTGAGGATCTGACCCCTTCTGCTCTCTGTGGCTACGGCGGGTGTCTGGGGTTGCGGCAATAGCTGTGACCCGCTCATCTTCCCAGAAGTGCTGGAGGCAAGCTGATCCCTGAGCGCTGTGCCGGGAGCCTCGCAGGCGCCCTGCAGCCATGTCCACCCACACTCACCGTCTGGCCCGCCCCATTGCAGGCTGGGCCTCTGGCTCCCCTCCCTGCTTTGTCCCCCTCCTCATCTGTCTGTGGCTCTTTCTCTTGGGCCCTGACGCAAAGCCCTCTCCTTGCCATTCTCTTCTGTCCCTCAAGCCGTATTCCTCAGCATCAGGCGGTCCTCCTGGGTCCTGGTCCACTCCTGTCACATGGGAACAAATGGTATCTGCTGGAGCTGGCTTCCGGCCTCTGCCATGTTTTGAGTCAGTGTATATGGTCCTCCTAATGCCATTCGATTCATCCAGCAAAGGGCTCTGCTGCCCACCCATCTGGGGCAGGGGTTCCAAGACCCTGTCAATGTTGGGCAAGGAAGGCTTTCCTGGGCATGCAGGGTGATGAAGATGCTTGGAGCCTTCTCTTGAGGTGGAGTCCAGAGTTTCTTCCTGTCAGGTCTTCTCCATCTGTGCCCGCAGGGTGCTGTGTCCAGCGTAGGTTCTGACCTGGCCCCTTTCTGGCCTTGGGGGAGTGCCCCCGGCACTGTGTGAGCAGATGGTGTTCTGGGCGGAGCGTGCAGTCTCGGCAGGGCACCCAGAGTGGGGTGAGATGGACCCAGGGTTCTGTGACTCCGTAGGTTTGGCGTAGGCTGTGACTCTAAACAAGTCACTTACCTCTGGGTCCTCAAGTTCAGGTTCAAAATGAGACAGATGGTAGAGTTAAGAGACTATTTTTCTGATCTTTTTTTGGGTCTTTGCATCAGTTATTAAAAAAAAGAGAAAAGCAAGCCAACACAATCAAACTCGGCTGATCGGCACAGCAGGGCTTATTTACGTGCTTAATTAAAAGAAGATTTCTTTTGAAAGCTGCCTTGAGATTTTCTGTAAGCACAAGAATGTGAGCCAGGGTCAAAGCTGTCTTTAAGAGAGAGGGAAGTGGGGGCAGAAATGTTCAATGGAAATTGTGCCTTTTAGCTAAACGCTTGGTGGATTCAGTACTGACCATGTCGGTTTGTTCTGCTTGTTTTGGGGGAACCAAGAATGATCTGATTGAGTTTAATCTGGTTTCTGCCAGAGTTTGGTCATGTAAGACTTGAAAAGTGAACCTTCCGTAGCCAGAGCAATCGGGCAAGAGAAAGAAATAAAAGGCATCCAAATAGGAAAAGAAGCCAGACTATCTGTCTTCACTGACGATATGATTCTATACCTAGAAAACCCTAAAGACTTTGTCAAAAGGCTCCTGTAACTGATAAACAACCTCAGTAAAGTTTCAGGATACAGTGTCAATGTAGAAAGACCAGTAGCATTTCTATACACCAGTAATGGTCTAGCTGAGAGCCAAATCGGGAGCACAGTCCCATTTACAATGGGCACACACAAAAATACCTAGGACTGCAGCTAACCAAGGAGGTGAAAAAACAAGAGATGAGACAAACAAAGGGAAACAAAATTCTATCCTCATGGATTGAAAGAATCAATATTGTTAAAATCACCGTACTTCCCACAGCTAGTGACAGATTCAATGCTGTTCGTGTCAAACTACCGAGGCCATTTTTCACAGACCTGGAAAAAACGATTCTAAAATTCATATGGAACCAAAAAAGAGCCAGAATAGCCAATGCAATCCTAAGCAAAAAGAACAAGCCAGAGGCAACAACTATCCAATTTCAAACTATACTATAAGGTTACAGTAACCAAAACAGCATGGGACTGATACAAAAGCAGACACATAGACCAGTGGAACCAAGTGGAGAACCCAGAAATAAAGCCACACACCTACAAGCATCTGCCCTTTGACAAAGCTGACAAAAATAAGCAATGGGGAGAGAACTCCCTGTTCAATAAATGGTGCTGGGATAGCTGGCTAGCCATATGCAGAAGAATGAAACTGGACCTCTACTTTTACCATATAAAAACATGAACTCAGTTGGATTAAAGATATAAATGTAAGACCTCAAACTATGAGCATCTTAGATGAAAACCTAGGAAACACCATTCTGGATATTGGCCTTGGGAAAGAATTTATGACTAAGTCCTCAAAAGCAGTTGCAACAAAAACAAAAATCAACAAGTGGAACCTAATTAACTAAAGAGCTTCTGCACAGCAAAAGAAACTATCAGCAGAGTAAACAGATAACCTCCATAATGGGAGAAAATACTCACAAACAGCTGGGTGCAGTGGCTTACGTCTGTAATCCCAGCATTTTGGGAGGCTCAGCTGGGCAGATCATGAGGTCAGGAGATCGAGACCATCCTGGCTAGCACAATGAAACCCTGTGTCTACTAAAAATACAAGTAATTAGCCGAGTATGGAGGCATGTGCCTGTAGTCCCAGCTACTTGGGAGGCTGAGGCAGGAGAATCACTTGAACCCGGGAGGCGGAGGTTACAGTAAGCTGAGATCGTGCCACTGCACTCCAGCCTGGGCAACAGAGTGAGACTCTGACTCAAAAAAAGAAAATACTCACAAACTATGCATCCTACAAAAGTCTAATATCACAAACCTAAAAGGAACTTAAATAACTGAACAAGCAAAAACCAAATAACCTCATTAAAAAATGGGCAAAGGACATAAACAGACACTTCTCAGAAGACATATAAGAACCCATCAACCATATGAAAAAATGCTCAATATCGCTAATCATTAGAAGAATGCAAATCATTACCACAGTGAGATACCATCTCACAGCAGTCAGTCTGGCTTTTATTAAAAAGTGAAAAAACAACAGTTGCCAGCAAGCCTCTGGGGAAAAGGGAACTCTATACACTGTTGGTAGGAATGTAAATTACTCAGCCACTGTGGAAAGCAGTTTGGAGATTTCTCAAAGGACTTAAAACAACGACATTTGACCCAGCAATCCCATTCCTGAAGACATTTAATGTAACAAAGTAACCATCGTATGGTGACGTAAATTTTTTCTCATGTAATTGGAAAGTCCAGAACACCTGCTGCAGGCAAGGCTTGATCCAGCAGCTTGACCTTATTATCACGGGTCCAATTTCTTTCCCTCATATATTTGTTATTCTGTGAATGACTGATTTTACCTTTTGCACCTTTTTCTATTTTCTTTCTTTCTTTTTTTGAGATGGAGTTTTACTCTTGTTGCCCAAGCTGGAGTGCAATGGCGCGACCGCAGCTCACAGCAACCTCTGCCTCCTGATTTCAAGCGATGCTCCTGCCTCAGCCTCCCGAGTAGCTGGGATTACAGGTGTACACCACCACACTTGGCTAATTTTTTTTGTATTTTTAGTAGAAACAGGGTTTCACCATATTGACCAGTCTGGTCTTGAACTCTTGACCTCAGGTGATTCGCCTGCCTCACCCTCCCAAAGTGCTGGGATTACAGGCGTGAGCCACTGTGCCCAGCCACTTTTTTCTATTTTCTTATTGATCAGTCTGATCTGTTGTTGAGTTTATGTACCATAAATACCTTTTTTCTTTTCTTCCTCCTAACATAATGTAGAAGCTAAGAGTGTGGGTTCTGGGGCCACATGCAGGATTAAATCCCAGCTCCATCACTTCCTGTGTGGGCCTCAGTGTCCTCATCTGCAAAATGGGATGACGGCTCCCTATGGTGGGCCTTGGAGGATGAGCAGGTCTGTGTCTGTGAAGCCGTTCGTGCCTGTCGTAGTAAGCACGAGACAGACTAAGGCAACTTGGTGTGCTGGGCCCTGTGTGTGGTCACATCGGGCTGCAAGCACAGGCCTCGTCACTGTGGCCGGAGCTGGAGCTCGGATGTATCTGAGAAGATTGGCAGATGCTGCTTCACTCTGGCTCCCGGTCTCCTGGGTGGCCCTGCTTCCATCCCCAGGCTGCCTGAATGGAAAATGAAATCCCAGCCCCGCTCCAGGGGACGCCTGGGAATTGCAAGGCATCAGGCTCCTCACGGCAAAAATAGAAGCTTCATTTGCTTAGGAGAGAACAACGATGAGGAGAGTAGCCAGCAGAGGCGGCCTTGGCAGGCTGTGTACACCCTCTGCTCCCCCCGCACTCCCTGGGGTCGGACGCAGACGTGGCTGAGCTGCCTGCAGACCTTCCCTGCCCCTTCATCCTGGCCTGCCGTGGGCATCCAGGTCCATCCTGGGACATGGGCTGTCTTGGCACCAAGTTCCAGTTCTTAATACCTCAGTGTCACACTGTTCCTGATTTCCCAAAGCTGGGCAGGAATTGCAGAAAACAAGGTCGGTTTAATATCGAGAATCGCTGGAGAATGTGTTAGAGCCCTGCTGAGAAGGGCGCAGGGGACTGTGTTTCTGTCCACCTCACGCTGTGGACTGCACAAGGTCAGACTTCCCGAACGTTACAGCCCAGGGGGAACAGGGCACGTTCAGTGTCAACCCCACACAGAAGTCAGCTCGGCCAGGCATGGTGGCTCATGCCTGTAATCCTGGCACTTGGGGAAGCCAAGGGGGGTGGATCACCTGAGGTCAGGAGTTCAAGACCAGCCTGGCCAACATGGTGAAACCCCGTCTCCAGTCCCAGCTACTCAGGAGGCTGAGGTGGGAGAATCGCTTGAACCGGGGGGTGAGGGGCAGAGGTTGCAGTGAGCAGAAATCGCGCCACTGCACTCCAGCCTGGACAACAGAAACTCTGTCTTAAAATAAAAAAGCAAGTCAGCTCAATCCCACTGCGAGGAACTCCTGGGTTTATTTAGGCAAGCCTCAGATAACTTTACATAAAAGCAAATGTGGAAAAAGCGATCAACTCAGATAGATTGAACATTTGTCCTGAGAGCAAGTTTCTGAGCTCTGAAAGCCGCTTTGGTTTTAGATGACATCTCTGAGTCTCGAAACAGGCTGAAATACTCTATGTCTGCACCCCCAGCTCTGCCTTTGGGGTGGCTGCGTGAGTCCCTGTGGTCTCCTTGAAAGAACTGGTCCCCACTGGGTGAACTAATCACCCATGAAGAGTCTCCGAATTCACATCTGGAGTAGGAAGTGAGGACCTGAGGCCAGGATGTTACTCATCACATGTGGCCCGTCACCACTAGACTTCAAGATAAATTTCCAAGAACAGAGCTTTTTCATGATAGCAGTTTGTACGTTAATCCCATGTAATTTTAATGCCGTGTTTACAAGCCACCGTCCCAAACAAAGCAGTTGGTTTTGGCACTTAGACTCTTGAAGACTTAACTTTAAATCCAGTTTGTTCACAAAACATTTGCACAAATGAGAGAGAGTCTTGAGGTTTGAGCTTTTTCTAAAGGCTCAGCTTCTTGCCCAGGAGAAAAATAATACATGCTGATGTTTACAAATAAAGTTACAGCATTGGAGTCCTTTACAATGCAGCCAGCCGAGGGGACTCAGTTATCCAGACCTAAACCTTTGATTTGTACATAGCACTTTGGTATCCACCCAAGCTGGAGCGCCCCACTGTCACTGTCCCTCCTCCCGTTCCTCCAACACCTGGGTGTCCTTCTCCCTGTCTGGCTCTGAGGATCTGGAGCCCCCTCCGAGCCCTCCCCTCCCTCCCCACTGTCACTGGTCTTTGGCCAGTTCTTGGAGCAGTTCCTGGGGCCCCATTTCCATTCCTTGTCCTGGAAGGGCCTTGCTCTGCCTTTCTCAGCACCAACCCTGTGTGTCCCATCAGGAAAAGTCTCTCCTTGTCTGGGGGTGCATCCATCCCCCTGTGTCCCAGTCCCATCCTGGATGTTCTGGGGTTCCAGCCACTGCTGTGGGGATACTGCCATCCATCTCACTGCACCCCTCTTGGGGCAGCTTCGCTGAGCTGCAGTGCTGGGCTGCAGGAGGCCTCTTGTGCCGGAGCTCACCTGCCAGGTGCTGAACTCTGCCAGCCGCCCGGCCCCACTGTGAGGCCGCCCTGTGCAGGTGAGTTCACTGGCAGCCCAGCCGGCCCACCAAGACCACACGAATGTGAACCCCCGTTCCAAGCTTTCCCTCATGAAACGGTGCTGACAGTCCTGGGAGCACCTGCCTTTGGTACTGGCTTCAGTCATTAGGCTGGTACCAGGAGGAGCCAGGTCGAGCTGGCACTGGGGCGACGCTCTGTCTTTGATGGACCCTAATGCTTCCCCCATCCTTCTGACCATGATGCTCTGCATAGACCTCTTTCAACCCCTCCCAGTGCCTCTGCTCAGTGTGGCCTGAGCCTCCTGCCAACACGTGTGTCACTGCCTTCTGGTTATTACTGCTCACCAGATCCCACGTGCTCTACAGTTGAGGTATAGTGTATCAGATATTCCCAAATCTGTGTGCCCAGTGCCAGCCCCATTTCACTCTAGGAAGTGCAGCCGTAGCTCTGGGGCCAGCGAGAGGAAGGAGTGTGAGTGTGTCTTCCCAGGACAACTGCCAGGTCTGGAGTCTGTGATGTTGTGCCTGTTGCCTTAGCTTTGCTAAGAAATGCTTAGGGACGCTGGGCGCGGTGGCTCACGCCTATAATCCCAGCACTTTGGGAGGCTGAGGCCGGCAGATCACGAGGTCAGGAGATCGAGACTATCCTGGTCAACATGGTGAAACCTCATCTCTACTAAAAATGCAAAAAAAATTAGCCGGGCATGGTGGTGTGCGTCTGTAGTCCAAGCTACTTGGGAGGCTGAGGCAGGAGAATTGCTTGAATCCAGGAGGCAGAGGTTGCAGTGAGCCAAGATCGTGCACTCCAACCTGGGAGATAGAGCAAGACTCCGTCTCAAAAAAAAAAAAAAAAAAAAGAAAAAAGGAAATAAAATGCTTAGGGAAATGGGTTCCTTCACCCATTCCTCCACCCGTGTACCTGCCTGGCTCCAGGGCCGGTGTCCCCTGCTTTGGAGGGGATGCTCACATGAGCTGTTCTACTGCAGGTCTGTGAAGTTTCTCTTAATCTAAGTGGCTTCCTCTCTCTGGCTCCCTCCCCAACCATTTGGGTCACCTTGGGACCCTGAGGATCACTTCTGGATCTCGGACCCCCGCACCTACTCCTGTGACATAATAATCAAAGGTAATTAGGAAATGTATGAATCGTCTTCTTGAAGGAATATTTAGCGTTTCTGCTCACTCCAGAGTCCCTGGAAACGTGGCATTTCAAAGGCTCTGTTAGATCACAAGTCCAATTTACTGCCAGAAATTTGCACATAGAATAATACAGAACCTGTGATGGCAGCTGAAGTGGTATCCTGTGAGAAAATTAATTAGTTCTGAAACCAAATGCCAACAGCCTCAGCAAAATATTCATGAGAGAAGTGAACCTCATGGGGTGGTGTTTGAAGTTGGGCATCTGAGGGCTGTGTACTGGATGTGCTCTCTGTGGCCGAGTTCTGCTGTGGGTTCTGGGCTCTAGGCAAGGCCTGCCTCTGTCCTTCCAAACTGGCTCCCAGGGGTAGGGGCTCAGGGAGGCCCTGTACGCTGGAGAAGGAGGGAGTGGCAGAATCAACTAGCTCTGAAGCCTCCAAACACAAATAAAGGCCTGTGAATGGACAGATGTGGAGAGCAGAGTGTTTTGACCTCTTGGGGAGACCTGTGTACTTAATTTATAATGTGAAGATTGGGAAGGATTCAATTGTTTGAGAAACGGTGAGAGAAGAGCAGGCCCCAGCCTTTCTATCTGATCACAAGTGGCCGAGGAGGACTGGGGAAGTGGCCTGGTCCTGTCCCCGGAGGGGCAGGAAGAGGACAGAGTGATGGGCTTGGCGGATGCAGGAATGGCCAGGCAGGGGGAGAAGCCAGGGGTTTCCAGGCAGTGTTTCATCCTCTTGTGTTCCTTCTGGCCGCTGGGATGGAGCCCGCCCCCCCAACATGTGCCTGGGCCAGTGGTGACTCAGAGCCAGCTGCCCCCAGGGCCTTCCCAGCTCTTGTGACCTTGCTGGGCATGACTTTCAGGGGAGCCCTCTGTGACTCCCCTTTCAGGTCACTCCAATCACACAGCCGTGCTTTAGCGAATGCAAGTCAGGGGCCCTGGAGAGGGCGAGGACAGGGCGCTCCTGCATGGAAAAGAAATGGAATGTTTTTCTGGAGAAAATGAAAAGTGATGCTGGGTCCAAGTGGTAGGTGACTTGGCTTTTGAGCGAAGATGCTGCCGGGAAATGAGAGAAGAGAAACATGAACAGAATGCAAATTAGGATGGTGGACAGGGGCCCAGAGGCCTGATCTCCCCACCCTCCGGGAAGGCTGAGTGTGTGATGCCTATAAATAGACACTCCAAACTCGTTCTAAATGGAGTGGAGACGCGGCTGCTTCCTCTTAGGGAAAGGCCTTACGTAAGGTGCGGTGCTGCTGTTACTCCTGGGCGGTGCGATGATTCTGGGCCTTTGTTGGGAGTCAGTGTGAAGACTGTGGGGCTGCTGGGGATGCCGATGGATGAGCTCTGGCCTTTCTGGAGACTTGCAGACTCCGGGAAGGAGGTGGTGGGCGGTGGGGCTGGCCTCCCAGGGCTGGGAAGCCATCCTGAGACAGGCTCCGGGTTTCCTGAGGTGCTCTGGGCCAGGAGCAAGTGGGAAAAGCTGGACACCAGGGCAGACAGGGACCTCCCCCAGGCCTACGGTAGATTGGGTGGTGCGGGGGGTTTTGCGGGCCAGATGGGCCAGGAGGGGCAGGGAGGATGTGGTGGGCTTCTGGGGAGAATTGGGACCCATGCTGGTGAGCTGGGGCCGCTCGGCTCTTCCCTGCCACCGTTCTTGGTCAAGCTACGGCTGCCCAGAGCTGGGGTTTGGGGTACCTGGAGCGGACAGGGGCTGGCATGCCTGACTTTCTCACTGATCTGCTTGGGGTCTCAGAGCTAACCTGTAACTGAGTGAGGAATTGAGGCCACATCCCCAGACTCCCAGTGCAGGGTTCTTGCTGCTGGACTAACCTTTAGCGCATACACTCACCCAGAAATTACTTATTTTGGAAGACTGCAGATGGTGAGCTTAGGAGTGAGGAAGGGAATGCTATTAGATGCTAATGTGCTTCCAGGCAACATTTTAGAGGTTTCCTTGCACTTCACCTTCCCAGCCACCTTTGAAGTAGTTCTTACTGTCCAGTTTTACACACAGTGAAACTGATGGAGATGGTGCGAAGGGATTTGCTGACGTTCACGCAGGAAGCGAGCAGCCCACGCTGACTCCACTGTGGGAAGCGTGTGAGTGATTGACATGCTTTATGTGTGGTGCTCACTTTGGGTGTGATAAAGATGCCTCCTTGCAAAGGGCCCGGATCTGTGAATCACCATGTTGCCTCACAGAACAGGCCCTAGAACGGCCACATAAGCACCGTACCCTGGGAAAGAAATGGAACAGCGATGCAAACGGCGAGTTTCCCCAGAGCAGAGGCAAGCAGGTTACTCTGCAGTTCTCTTAACGGTACCTTGTTCAACACGGAAACATCTTCAGCCTCCTCAGAGATGTCGGGTCATGTCTTTTACATGGGACCGAAGGTGGCTGTACTGGGCCATTTTGGGTGGAGGAAATTCTGTAATTATAACCCTCTGCTGGGAGTGTCTGCCTGGGAAGTGACAGCCACTGGCCGCTTTGTTAGCGAAGTGAAGACGCTGCGTGCAGACTAAACCTTTGTGATGAAGTCGAAGCCACTGTCTGCCTGTGTCCTGTTTCCTTCCCTAGCGGACAGGGCTGTCCCCTACGACTGCAGCCCCCAGGACCAGATTGCAGGTGTGCTGTCCAGCAGTGCAGCGATTTGTGAAGGGCTCCCAGCCTGGCGCAGCCCAACAGCTGACGCCTCCGGGAGGAGGCTGTATTGCTGTCCTATTTGAAAGGAACACAGAAAGCCCTTTGTAACTTTCTCGGTGCGTAGCCAACATGGAGGGAGAAGCGGAATTCAGATGTGATGTTGCAGACAAATGAACGCCCCTCCTCCTGTTCCACCCCTTGCTTCCTGCCTGTAGCCTTCTAATGCCCTTGCCCTGAATTCCGGATCCAACCCAAGGGCGTGGCCTTGAAGCCCCCGAGTCTGCTGGCAGTAGCTTCCTCTTCAGCCTTCTGCGCAGAGCTTCCTCTGTTCGGGGAAGTCTGAGACCTGGTGGCCTCTTTCTCATTCTTTTCGTGAAACCATCTCGCCCAGGAGAAGGTGGGCTGAGACCCTGGGCATTGGAAGGGGAGAGGTGGTCCTTCTTCCCCCCTTCATTGTCATCACTCTCCACTCCCCACCCACCTCCATATGCACACCCTCCACAGTCTGAAAGTGTCACGAGCACCAGCTCTGCTTGGGGTCAAGCTTTGTTGTGGGAAAATACATATTCATGAGGGTTTTGAGGAGCCTCATTAAAATTCGGAGTCTCTCCTTTCAGAGTGGTACATAAGCCATCGCTTTATTTGCCCAACACGTTGTTCTTAAGGCAATAATTATGCGATGAATGGCTAGAGAAACATTTTAATTATTTGTTTAGGGTAATTTCTGATCATCTCATTAGAATTATAATGTATTCACTTTTACAGGTGAGTCAAAGCCTCATATTTACATTTTTATACTTGAAGGAGCTCTGTGTGGGCACCTGTTTCATTGCTGAAACGAAAGTAATTTCCTCTGTTTTCTTTTGCTTTATTCCAGAAAGATTGGATCACTGGGAGATTTTCTGGGACGTTACCAAACCACTCGTTTTCGGTAAGAAATACGAGGCAGTGTTGCATGGAGTGAGGTCCGCTGGAGGGAAAATGCTTTGCTGCAGGCAGAACTGGCAGCTGCCCTGGCTCTTTGTTTTCTGGGATCCTGTGTGTGTGAGCTCGGAGAGTGTGAAGCTGGGGTTTGAGTCACAGTCGGAGTGGACAGATGCTGGGGACGCTGCCGGCCCTTACCTTGCCTGGAACCGACTTGCCCGCCAGCCAGTGACAACAGCAAGACAGGCACTCCCTGTCAGTCCCCTCCTCATCACCCTGGTCTTTCTGTAAACCACGGTCCTCACCAGACTCAGTCACTGATTTGTGTCAGCCCTTCCTAGGTCCCTAGTTACAGCGAAAGTAGGCACAGGTATATCGGCAGCAGTAGGTACCACTCGAACCTTTTGCTCTCCCCCTGTGGGGGAGTGGGTGGTCTACTTGAGAAGTGGCCAGCCTTTGTGAGATGCCAGGAAGCTGAGCAGAAGAAATCTGACTTTGATAAAAAGAGGCTTCCTCAGCTTCCTGGGTGGAGCGTGACCCAGCCTACCTCCCCGTGCATGGAGCAGTACTGTGGCCCCCATTACGCCACCCCACGGTCAGCATCTGCCTTGCCCTTGCCCCTCAGGACTGGCAGGAGCAGAGCCTGGTGCCAGCGAGTGCTCCACACAGGGGGAGGCTTGCAAGGGACAGATTCTGCACTGCACATGAATTGGCCCTCTTCTGTGGCCGGAGACACACAAGGCGGCGTGGTTATAGGGAAGCAGGTGTACGGGGTGGGGCGTGTTTGGAGATCGAGGAGCAGAGGGGAGAGTTGCTGGAGTTGAAGAAGCAGAGCTAGGGATGGTGTTCACGTCCTGACGCACAGAGCAGCCTCGAGCTTCTGATGGATTCTGGGGGTTCTTATATATCCTTGGGAAGGAGTATGTGGTAGGCTGGGACAGGGTGGCAGTTTAGAGTGCACGGGCAAGGCACCAGTGGCCTTGGACCCCCTCCCCTCCCAAGGCGAGGAACGCTTTGTGTGTCCTAGTGAGGAAGCTCTGAGCCAAGTCGTGAGGGGGTGGATGAAAACCAGCAGCGGTGAGGATGGGATTCTGGAGTGTCGAGACTCACGCTCAGAATCACGGTGTTTGCTCCAGGGCAGCACAAGGCCACAGGTCTGGCTATTTGAAGCGACCTAGAGAGCCATTATTCGTGAAGCAGCGGGCTTTATGGATTTCACTTTCTGCCCTGTGTCTTCCCCACGTTGTGGTGGCCACTCAGCATCCCCCGTTCTGCGTGCGAAGTAGGAGTTCCCTTGCGTCCCACTGGGGGAGCATTCTTGTCACACATGTCCTGGGTGAATTCCGTGGTGGCGACACATTCACAAGGCATTTAAGAGATGTAGGACGATCAGCCCTCATCCATGAAACAGGATGAAACGTAGAGGAGCTTCGTGATTCTTTTTTTTTTTTTGAGATAGAGTTGCACTCTTGTTGCCCAGGCTGTAGTGCACTTGCGTGGTCTTAACTCACCGCAAACTCTGCCTCCCGGGTTCAAGTGGTTCTCCTGCCTCAGCCTCCCAAGTAGCTGGGATTACAGGCATGTGCCACTATGACCAGCTAAGTTTTTGTATTTTTAGTAGAGACGGGGTTTCTCCATGTGGGCCAGGCTGGTCTTGAACTCCTGGACCTCAGGTGATCCGCCCACCTCAGCCTCCCAAAGTGCTGGGATTACAGGCATGAGCCACCACGCCCGGCTAGCTGTGTGATTCTTAATGGGTCTGGACATAAGCTGGAGTGTTTACTGAACTTCTTCTCAGTTGTCAGTTTTCAGAGTTTGTGAATGTACTTTTATGCTCTCAAAAAGGCCTTTCCTGCTCTGTTTAACTTTCTACTTAACCATCGTAAACATACTTCAGTCATAATGACATCAGATGCGTCATCCACTCTCAGCCCTGAAAGTGCTGGAGATTTTGATTGTCACCAGCAGTAAGGACAGCTTATGAAGGGAGATGTTACTTATGGGGACACAGCTCACGATTCCATGAAATTCCAATCTTCCGGGAGCCCAGGGTTAAGCAGCTGCCTCAGCCCATCCACCCTCTAGAGACTGTCCACTGTGAAACTGGCTTCTTGACATTTTCCGTTTGGAACCTGGGTTGTCATTACATTCTGAGAGAGTCGCAGGGTGGTTCTATTTATGCCTCTAAGGTATAAGGTATTTTTTTCTTCTGAGCCTAGAAAAGACCTACTGGAATTTTTATGTATCCTGAAATGCTATTAGACGATCAAAATCAATTGCAGTAGACAAGGTGCTGGGCTCTCTTCCCAATTGCTCTCACCCATCTACAGTGTAATAGGCCTATCGTGTGAGTGAATATACTCATCACAGTTCTCTGCAGCTTCCCAGTAGAAAAGCATATTCCTTCTCAGACAGAAAGGCGGCAAGGAGATGGATATTTTTAAATGCCAATTATGCCAGAATAGTCTCTGTGAGATCTGTAAAGAGAAGAAAGGGCCTGGGTTTATTTATTTTTCTACTGCAAATGGAATCATTCTGTAGCTTCAGAATACTAATACCCTTGGTGTGCCTGATGTCTTTTCATAGGATAATTTGTGAATGTGCTTCCACTTACAGGAACAGCTTGAGGCTCTTCTCTCTTCTTCTCCTCCTCCTCCCCCTCCTTCTTCCTCCTTCCTCCCCCTTCCTCCCCCTTCCTCCCCCTTCCTCCCCTTGCCTCCTCCTTCCTCCACCTTCCTCCCCTTGCCTCCTCCTTCCTCCCCTTCCTCCCCCTTCCTCCTCCTTCCTCCCCCTTCCTCCCCGTGCCTCCTCCTTCCTCCCCCTTCCTCCTCCTTCCTCCCCTTGCCTCCTCCTTCCTCCCCTTGCCTCCTCCTTCCTCCCCTTCCTCCCCTTGCCTCCCCCTTCCTCCCCCTTCCTCCCACCCTTCCTCCCCTTCCTCCCCTTCCTCCCCCTTCCTCCCCCCTTCCTCCCCTTCCTCCCCCCCTCCTCCCCCTCCTTCTCCTTCCTCCCCGTGCCCCTCCTCCTTCCTCCCCCTTCCTCCTCCTTCCTCCCCCTTGCCTCCTCCTTCCTCCCCCTTGCCTCCCTCCTTCCTCCCCTTCCTCCCCTTGCCTCCCCCTTCCTCCCCCTTCCTCCCCCTTCCTCCCCCTTCCTCCCCCCTGCCTCCCCCTCCTCCCCCTGCCTCCCCCTGCCTCCCCCTGCCTCCCCCTGCCTCCCCCTTCCTCCCCCTGCCTCCCCTTGCCTCCTCCTTCCACCTTTCTTCTTTCTTCCTCCTCCTTCTTCCTTCCTCTTTGTCTCTCTCCCTCCTCCTTTTCAATTCTCTTGAAAACAGAACCAACAGGATCAATTTATCTTAGAGTTTATGTATCGATTGGTTGATTGGTATAAGGTATTGGCTTGCGTGATATGGCATCTGGGAAGTCCCACAGTCTGCCATCTGTAAGCTGGAGACCCAGGAAAGCCAGTGTTGTAGTGCAAAGGCCTGGGAAGCAGAGAAGTGGTGCAGATTCCAGTCCAGCCTGAAAGGCCTGAGAACCAGAAGTGTGGAGGGTGAAGAGGACCAGTGTCCCAGCCAAGCTGGCAGGCAGAGAGTGAATTCACCCCTCCTCGGCTGTTTCGTTCTCTGCAGGCCCTCACTGGAGTGGACGCTGCCACCCGCACTGAGGAGGACTGTCTGCTTTGCTCAGTCTGCCAATTCCAGTGCTGACCGCTTCCAGAAACACCTCTCAGACTATCCAGAAACAGTGTTTAACCAGACACATGGGCACCTTGTGGCCCAGTCAAGTTGACACATAAAATTAACCATCACAAGTGGGTCACAACTAGCATTTTCTAAAAATATGAACCAGATTGGAACAGAACAGAAGACACCAGGTTTTGTTGTGCATAGTGAATGATGGGGATCCTGAGGAGGGGGATGTGAGGGGGTGGGGCTGCCAGTGATGGGGAAGCCTGAATGGTGTGTTCATGGAGGTTCGTTACATTGTTTTCTATACTTGTGTGTATGTGCAGAGTTGAGGAGAAAAGATGTGGTAAACACCTGGATGTAGGCACCCCCCACCCCCCTGCCCTGCTGTGTTCTGTACCGTGGGTCCCTCTGATGGGGCCATCTTACTCCTGTCTTGCTGGTTCATCCTCCACCTTAGTTGACCACCTGGCCTCACCTTTCTAGAGGCGGTTCCTCTTGTCTCTTCATTGAAATAGGTGGGATTTATTTATTTAGAGACAGGGTGTTGCTCTGTTGCCCAGGCTGGAGTGCAGTGATGTGATCACAGCTCACTGCAGCCTTGACCACCAGGGCTCAATCAATCCTCCCTCCTTGGCCTGCTGAGTAGCAGGGACCACAGGCACGTGCCACCACACCCAGCTGTTTTGTATTTTTTATAGAGATGCAGTTTCGCCATGTTGCCCAGGCTGGTCTTGAACTCCTTGGCCCCTAGAGTGCTGGGACTATAAGTATGAGCCACCGTTCCCCCGAGTGAAATGGGTGAGATTTCTGAATGAGCCAGGCTTTGCACATTGACCTGGCTCTGCCTCTTAAACTGTTGCTTTCACATGGGCGGCTCCTTCTGGCCCTGCCTGTGTGGCTGATTCCTGTCTCAGGGGCTTCTCTCCATCTTCACAGACGAAGCTCGTGGGCTGCCCTTTTTGGGACCTTGGGTGGAAATCTGAGTCCCCATGCCTCCTGCCTGGCTTCTGTCTCTGTGGATTTGCAGGCCTGCTCGTCACATATCCTCCAGTGCTCAGCCCAGTGCCTCATGTACAGTGGATGCTCAAGAAGTATGTGGTCATCACATAGCTCTAGTTTCTTATTTTTATTTATTGTTTTGAGACAGGGTCTCACTCTGTCACCCAGGCTGGAGTGCAGTGGCACCGTCATAACTCACAGTAGCCTTGAACTGGCCTCAAGAAATCTTCCCCACCTCAGCCCCCCTGCGTAGGTAGGACTACAGGTGAGTGCCACCATGCCCGGCTATTTAGATTTTTTTTTTTTGTAGAGAGGGCGTCTCACCATATTACTCAGACTGGTCTTGAACTCCTGGCCTCAAATGGTCCTCCCACATGGGCCTCTCAAAGTTCTGGGATTGCAGGCATGAGCCACTGCTCCTAGCGTTTAGAAATGTTCAGAAGCTCAACTTTCCATCTGTAAAGTGGAGATTCAGGAGATGGGGGGGCGGGTAGATTGTGAGAATAAACGACATAATGAATAGGGGATGTGTAGCACATGCAAGTTCCCTGAGACTGCTGATTTCCTTCCCTGGAAGAGCCACAGAGAACAAGGAGCTGGCTGTTGCTGTTTGCAGACTTGGTGTGCGCTTTCAAATTGGAAGCTCCTGCTCTGACACCCAGTTCTTGTTTCAAGTTGTATTTTAGAAGAGAAAAAATTCAACACCCTTTTTTTTTCAAAAGATGGAAAGTGGGTTAAGAAAATAGCACGAGGAACTACTGCTAGGTTGAGGCCAACATGATTAGGGTGATGAAACAGAAGGAATTTAGCCATTTCCGTATGTAACTTTTGATTAATGACATTCGGGTCTAATTAATGATGTCCAGTTCTAATTAATGACATTAGTGTGCAATGTCATTAATTAGAACTGGCATTCCCAAACTGTCCTGAGGAGTCCCAGGGGATGTTCCTGAATATAGTAGTTCACATTCACATTAGGCCGCGAAGTGCTGTCTGTACCGCCGGTATCAGACACTCACAAAGCACCACATAAAAGGTCTTCAGAAGTCCTGCAAGAAAGGGAACAATTAAAACTCCGTGTAACCTACCATTTCCCAAACTCCTTTATCCCATGTGCGCTGCTAGGCACATACGCACACGCTCATTTAAGTCTCACACCACCAGTCGTGCTGGGACAAATTGATGAGCAATGTACATGTTTATGGAGATGTTTTCTGAGTCTTCCAGAGTCACACCAGGGGTCTCCTATATCGAAGCAGAGCATACTGCAAAGAATTTCATCTCCATACAGTCTAGGGCTGCTGTGAACTGAACTCCTTTCTTGGCAAAGCACTTAATGTCCTTCAATCAGCTCATACATCTGCAGAGAAAAGGGTGATGGCATGTCACCCTGGATGGTGGGAGGGCTCCTAGCAGTGGTGGCTGTTACCATCTCGTAAGAGACCCTCATTACAAGAAAGTCCATGGCATTTGCCATGTGCTGGCCTCGGGGTGAGCGAGTGGGGGGCTGCAAGGAGAGACCACCGCTTGCCTCCCGAGCCTCCCGTGTGGGGTGCACTGTGTGTTGTCCGTTGTTTGATTTGTATCCGTTGTTCATCTGAAAGTGATGATGTTGAATAACAGAACTGGCAGACAGGCGTGTTTGGCGTGTACTGCTCCTCCCCCCGACACCCCTAAAGCACCACATAAAACGCCTTCAGAATGGCTAACTTCCTTCCATTTCGTCATACGAATGATGTTGGGCTCCACCCAGTAGCAGTTCCCTCGTGCTGCTTCCTTAACCCATTTTCCATCTTTGAAAAAAAAAAGAGTTGGGCTGGGTGTGGTGGTTCACACCTATAATCCCAGCATTTTGGGAGGCCGAGATGGGCGGATCACCTGAGGTCAAGAGTTCGAGACCAGCCTGACCAACATGGAGAAACCCCGTCTCTACTAAAAAAAAAAAAAAAAATACAAAAATGGCCAGGCATGGTTATTTTTATTTTTTGAGGCGTGTTTTGCTCTGGTTGCTCAGGCTGGAGTGAAATGGTATGATCTTTGCTCACTGCACCCTCTGCCTCCTGGGTTCAAGCGTTTCTCCTGCCTTGGCCCCCTAAAGTGCTGGGATTATGGGCATAAGTGACCATGCCCAGGCCGGGGACCTTGTTTAAATGCAGATTCTGATTTCATGGTTTTTGGTGGATCCTGTGATTTTTGCGTCTGTAATAAGTCCCCAGGTGGTGCAGATGCTTCTGGTCATCAGACCACATCTTAAATAGCAAAGGCATAGATAGGACTAAAAGTAAACACTTAAGAATTACCCAGACTTGCATCGGAATCCTGCCTCTACCACCTAACTGTCTCTGTGTCACCCTGAGCAAATTGCTTGACCTCTCTAAGCCTTGATTTCCGCATCTGGACAGTGGGAATAATGTGCCTTTTTTGTTTGTTTGTTTTTTGAGACGTGTTTCTCTGTGGCCCAGTGCAGTGCGGCAGTCACAGCTCACTGCAGCCTCAACCTCCTGGGCTCAAGCAGTCCTCTCACGTTGGTCTCCCCGGGTAGCTGGGACCTTACGCATGACCCACCACACCCAGCTAACTTTTAAATTTTTAGTTAGAGACAGGGTCTCATTGTGTTGCCCAGACTGGTCTTGAACTCCTGAGCTCAGGTTGTCTTCCCTCCTTGACCTCCCAAAGTGCTTGGATTACAGGCTTGAGTCACTGCTCCCGCTGCTTTTTAAATAAAAATTGCTGGCTGGTCATGGTGGCTCACACCTGTAATCCCAGCACTTTGGGAGGCTGAATTGGGCAGATCACTTGAGGTCAGGAGTTCAAGACCAGCCTGGCCAACATAGTGAAACTCCCTTTCTACTAAAAATACAAAAATTTGCCACATGTGGTGGCGAGTGCCTCTAATCCAAGCTACCTGGGAGGCTGAGGCAAGAGAATCGCTTAAACCCAGTAGGTGGAAGTTGCAGTGAGCTGGGATCACGCCACTGCGCTCCAGGCTGGGCAGCAGAGCGAGACTCCGTCTCATAAATAGATCAATAAATAAATAAATAAGGAATTGCTTTGACAGAAAAGAAAGAGTTTAATACCGCAACATAATAAAGACCATATGGGAAAAGCCCACAGTCAGTAGCATACCCAGTGGTGAAAAATGGCAAAGGCTTTTCCTCTTAAGATCAGGAAGAAGACAAGGATGCCCCCTTTCACCACGTCTGTTTAACATAGTACTAGACATTCTAGCCAGAACAATTTGGCAAGAAAAAGAAATCAAAGGCATCCAAATTAGAAAGGAAGAGGTGAAATTTTCTCTTTTCACATGACATGGTCTTATGCAGTATGTAGAAAGCCCTAAAGACTTCACACACACAAAAAGCTGTTATAACTAATAAATGAATTCAGTAAAGTTGCATCCAAAATCAACAGGCAAAAATCAGTTGCATTTCTATACACTAACAACGAGCAATCTGGAAGGGGAGTTAAGAAAACAATTCCATTTACAATAGCATCAAAGAGGTGCTATTGTATTATCTAAGATACTTAAGAATAAACTAAGGAAGCAAAAAATTTGTACACAGAAAACTACTGAACATTGCTGAGAGAAATTAAAGAAGATACCAGTAAATGGGAAGACATGGCATGTTTTTAGATTAGAAGACAATATTGTTAAGATGTCAGTGCTCCCTATATTAGTCCATTCTCATTCTGCGAATAAAGACAGATCCGAGACTGCATAATTTATAAAGGAAAGAGGTTTAATGGACTCATAGTTCCACATGGCTGGGGAGGCCTCAGAATCATGGCGGAAGTCAAAGGAAGAGAAAAGGCATGTTTTACATGGCAGCAGGCAAGAGAGCTTGTGCGGGGGAGCTCTCATTTATAAAACCATCAGATCTCATGAGATTTATTCACTACCACAAGAACAGTGTGGGGGGAATCCCCCCCCATGATTCAGTTATCTCCACCTGGCCCCGCTCTTGACATGTAGGGATTATCGCAATTCAAGGTGAGACTTGGGTGGGACACAGCCAAACTGTCATAGCCAAAGCAATCTACAGATTCATCGCAATCCCTATCAAAATCCCAATGATGCTTTTTGTAGAAGTAGGAAAATTTACCCTAAAATTCGTATGCAGTCTCAAGGGACCCTGAATAGTTACAGCAATCCTAAAAAGAAGGACAAAAAGTTGGGGATCTCACACTTCCTAATTTCCAAACTAGCTACAAAGCTGCAGCCATCAAAACGATGTAGCAGTTGCATGAAGACAGACAGAGAGACAAAAGGAATTGAGTAGACAGCCCCCAAATAAACCCTCACATATATGTGCAAATGATTTTTTGACAAGGATTTCAAGGCCATTCAATGGGGAAAGGACAGTTTCTTCAATAAATTATGTTAGAAAAACTGAAATCAATACAAAAACAACGCAAGACAATACAAAAATCAACTCAAAATAGGTCAAAGACCTGAAGATAAGAGCTGAGACTACAAACCTCAAAAGAAAACAGGGGCACAGCTTCGTGACATTGGATTTAGCAGTGACTTCTTGGATGTGACACGAAAGGCACAGGCAGGAAACAATAGGTTAGTTGGACTTCATCTAATATAAAAACTTCCTCAAAGGACACAGTCAACAGTGAAAAGGCAACCCAGGGAATGGAAGGAAATCTTTGTAATTCATATATCTGATAAGGGGTTAATATCCAGAATGTGTGAAGAACTCTTAGAATTTAACATAAAAAACAAACTACCTGATTAACAAATGAGCAAAGGGCTTGAGTAAACATTTCTCCACAGAAGATATACACGTGGCCAATAAACACAGGAAAACGTGCTCAGCATCACGAATCATTAGAGAAATGCACGTGAAAATCACAAGAGACCACCTCACATCTGTTAGAATGGCTGTTACAAAACAAAAGAGAAAGTGAGTGTCCGTGAGGATGTGGCAGAACTGGAAACCCTGTACGCTGTAGGTGGGAATGTAAAATGGGGCAGCCTGTGGGAAAGCAGTATGGTAGTTCCTCAAAAAATTGAAAATAGAATTGCCATGTAATCTAGGTGTGATTTCATTTCTGGGCATATGCCCAAGGGAAGTGAAAGCAGCGGCTTGAAGAAATATCTGTACATTCATGTTCACGCAGCATTATTCGCAATAGTCAAGGGGTGGAATCAACCCAGGAATCCATTGACAGATGAATGGATCAATAAAATGTGATGTATACACACAATGGAATATTATTTTGCCTTGAAAAGGAAGGAAATTCTGACACATGGAATAACATGGATGAACTCTGAAACTTGAGAACATTATGCTAAATGAAAGAAGCTAGATAGAAAAGCACAAATCTGGCTGGGTGCAGTGGCTCACACCTGTAATCCCAGCACTTTGAGAGCCTGAGACGGGTGGATCATGAGGTCAAGAGATGGAGACCATCCTGGCCAACATGGTGAAACCCCGTCTTTCCTAAACATACAGAAATGAGCTGTGTGTGGTGGCGTGCACTTGTAGTCCCAGCTATTCGGGAGGCTGAGGCAGGAGAATCACTTGAATCCGGAAGGTGGAGGTTGCAGTGAGCCAAGATTGCACCATTGCACTCCAGCCTGGTGACAGAGCAAGACTCCGTCTCAAAGATAAAACCAAACAAAAAAACCACACCAAAAATCCTGTGTTCCTGTGCGATTCCACTGACCTGATATACTCAGTAGTCAAATTCATGGGGACAGAAAGAATGGTGGTTGCCAGGGGCTGGAAGGAGAGGGAAAGGGGGTTTAGTTTTTAATTGGGACAGGTTCAGTTTTACAAAATGAAAAGAGTTCTGGAGATGGATAGTCACAATGGGAGCACAGCAGTGTGAATTACTTAATGCCACTGAGCTGTATTCTGATGGGAAATTTTATGTTTACCACAATTTTTTTTTTTTTTAACAACAGAAAGGACTCTAACACCATATCTAGTAATCACACACTCAATGTGATTTCATCTATAGAAAGCATTGATGGCAGGATTGCTTGAGCCCAGGAGTTCGAGACCAGCCTGGGCCACATTGGGAGACTCCCATCTCTACATAAAATTAAAACACCAAATTAGTGAGGTGTCCCAGCTACTCAGGAGACTGAAGTGGGAGGATCCTTTGAGCCTGGAAGGTCGAGGCTGCAGTGAGCTGTGGTCACACCACTGCACTCCAGCCTAGGTAACAGAGTGAGACCCTGTCTCAGAACAACAAAAACAAAAAAAGCACAGGGCCAGTCCCAGAGACATTCTGTACATATGAATTCTACCCACAGTCATTATTCATGCCCCTGAGTGTCTGCCTTCCCACCATTCTCTGGGACTTGTTTCCATCCCTTGGCCTCTCCTGTTTCTCTCTTCCAAAGGTAATTGAAAGTATGTTTCTGTTCTTCCAATCTGTCCAGGTGGGAAGCCTTTCTCTAGCGTGGGTTAACCAGGATAGAGGGTGTGTATGTGGATGGGGGAGAAGCTGGCAAGCTCCTTTTCCCAGGTGCTGGACATGGATACTAACATGATACTAAGTGATACTAACATGGAGATCCTCCCCCGAGAGCCTTGTATCCCTTAGTGCACCAAGGTATCCCACTGAGAAGGCATCAGAAAATCTGACTCACAAAAGTTAGGGCAATGTTTACAGTACCTTGAGAGCAGGCAGAGCCCAGGGTTCAAAGCAGAATCTGAGGAAAAACTCTAAAAAGATGAACCCCTGCCCTCTAGTGTCATAGCACATTGCACCCCCTCCCCCTCTCTCTAACAGTCCACACCCTCAAACAAGCACCTGGAGTTGTTAATGGAGACTGAAAGTGGGAGGAAGCTCTGGAGAATCACCTTTTTAAAGTCTGTTTTGAACTGAAGAGTGCACAAATGATAAGCCACTTATTTTAAAATAAGCTTCTTAATTCAAGTAGAATGTAAACAGAAAAGTACAAAAATCCTAAGTGTTCATCGCCATGAGTTTTTTCATAGTGAACACATCCATTAAACTACTACCCAGACTAGGAAATAAAACATCACCACAACCCAAGAATCTCCCCTAGGCTCCTCTCCCAGCCACAACCCCCCGCAACAAAGAGTAACCAAAATCCTAGCATCAAATGTTATTTTTGCAAATATTTGAATTTTTTTTTTTTTTTTAACAGAGTCTCACTCTGTTGCCAGGCTGGAGTGCAGTGGTGTGATCTGACTCAGTGCAACCTCCACCTCCCAGATTCAAGAGATTCTCCTGCCTCAGCCTCCTGAGTAGCTGGGATTACAGGCACATACCACCATGCCCAGCTAATTTTTGTATTTATAGTAGAGACAGGGTCTCACCATGTTGGCCAGGATGGTCTCGATCTCCTGACCTCGTGATCCGCCCTCCTCAGCCTCCCAAAGTGCTGGGATTACAGGCAGGAGCCACCGTGCCCGGTGAATTTTTTTAATAAATGAATTTCTACAATGTATACTGTTTTGTGTCAGCTTCTTTATGCAACATTATGTTTGAGGGTCACTCACAGGTGTTGAGTGTGACAGTAGTTCATTGACTCACTGTTACATACCATTGTAAAAATGCAAAGAATTCATCCATTCTGTGTTTGATGGACGTTCGTGTGTTTTCTAGTTTTGGGTCATTATTGCTGCTGGGAACACTTAACATTTGGCACACACATGATTGCATTTCTATCGAGTGAGCATCCAGGATTGGAAATGGCAGGTCACAGGGTCTGGGCGTGTTTCTGTTTTAGTGAATGCTGCCAGTCCATTTCCTAATATGTACCCAGTTATTCTCCCACCTGCAAATAAGAGTTTCATTTGCTCCACATCCTTGCTCATCACTGGTGGTGTCGTTCATTTTAATTTTACTTGTGGTGGATGCATGGTGGGATCCTCTGGTATGATTTTCAGTTCACTGAAGACAACTGTTGAGTGTCTCTTTCGAATACTCGTATTGTGCTTTTCGAAACCTTCTCCTGAAGTTTTTGTTCAAGCCTTTTGCTCATTTTTATGTGGGTTTTCTTTCTTTTAGTGCTTTGTAGAAGTTCTTTATATAGTTAGTACCTGAGACCTTTGCTAGATGCACATATTACAAATACTTTCTCACACTTTCTCACTTTCAGTGTTATCTTTTGATGAGAAGGCTCAGATTATCAATCTTTTCCTTTAAGGTTAATGCTTTTTGTTCCCATTTAGGAAATCTTTGCATACCCAAGAACATGAAAACAGCAGGATGTTTCTTTTTCCCAGCCTTTCTTGTTTTCTAAAATATGGTTTTAGGGTTATAAATAGCCTGTTAAGCCTGCTTTAGCTGTAACCCACAATTTTTAAAAATTGTAGTAAAAAAAACACAGCATAAAATTCACCAACTTAATCATTTTTAAGTGTACAGTTCAGCAGTGTTAAGTATATTATAATGTTGTGAAACAGATCTCCAGAACTTTTTCATCCTGCGAATCTGAAATTCTACACCCATTAAACAGTAACTTCTCATTTTCCTTTCCCCAGCTTCTGGGAGCCAGCATTCTGCTTCTGACTCTATGAATTTGACTACTCCAGGTACCTCACTTATGTGGAATCCTGCTGTTTTTGTCTTTTTGTGATTGGCTTATTTCACTTAGTATAATGTCCTCAAGGTTCATCTGTGCTGAGTTGTGTGACGAGATTTCCTCCCTTTTTAAAGCTGAAAACCATTCTGCGGTATGAATAGACCACGTTTTGTTTACCCATCATCCATTGATAGACACTGGGTTGCTTTTATCCGGCGGCCGTCCTGAATAGTGCTGCTGTGAACGTGGCTGTCCAGCAGCATGTTTGGATACATTGTATTTTTATGATTCATTAGTTCAAAATGTGTTTAATTTTTAAAATTTCTCCTTTGAAATGTGGGTTATTTTAAAGTAGTTGATTTCCAAATGCTTCCATATTTTCTGGTTATATTTTTCTTCTAGCTTACTTACACTGTAGTCATGAACAGATTCTTCGCAGTTTTAACATTTTGAAATGTGTTTATACTGGCTTTAGACTTGTCCACCATATGATTAATTTTGACAGAATATCCCATGTGCACTTGTGTGTAGCTTCTCGGTTCAGTGCTTTAGATATACTATTGAGGAAAAATGGATAATTGTGGCATTCGAATCTTATATTTCTATTCTTATTTTTACTTCTTTGTTATATCACTTTCTGAAAGAAGTGTTAAATTATCCTGCTGTTCATAATGTCTATTTATGTCTAGTAGACATAAATTTCATAATGTCTAATACTTTAGGTTTGTCTTATTATAGTTCTGTCAATTCTCCCTTTATAAATTTTGAGTGTATTTAACTAGATACATATTAATTTAGAATTTATTCCTAGTAGGTTGCCCTTTTTAATTATGAATTCTTTCTTTTCCTTAAGAATGCTTCTTTTCCTAAAATCTAGTCTGTTTAATTACCAGTGTAAGTATATAAACTTTCAGCTGGGTGCGGTGGCTCATGCCTGTAATCGCAGCACTTTGGGAGGCTGAGACAGGTGGATTGCCTGAGCTCAGGAGTTCGAGACCAGCCTGGGCAACATGGTGAAACTCCGTGTCTACTAAAACACAAAAATTTTCCGGGCGTTGCGGTGTGCGACTGTAGTCCCAGCTACTCAGGAGGCTGAGACAGGAGAATTTCTAGAACCCGGGAGGCGGAGGTTGCAGTGAGCCAAGATTGCACCACTGCACTCCAGCCTGCGTGACACAGCGAGACTCCACCACAAAAAAACAAAAGTATATAAACTTTCCTTTTTAACTTATTGCTTTAGAATAGTTTTAGATTTACAGAGATGTTGCAGAGACATTAGGGAGAGTTCCCACCCATCCTGGACCTACTTGTCCCTATTGTTGACATCTCACGTTAGTATGGTACATTTGTTGCAATTAATGAACCAGTGTCAATACGTTATTGTTAACTGAAGTCCATATTTCATTCACGTTTTCTTAGTTTTTATTGAATGTCTTTTTGCTGTTCCAGGATTCCATCTAGGATACTGCTTCGAGTTCGTTATCGTGTCGCTTTAAGTTCTTTTAGACTGTTCCTCTGACTTTCCTTGTTTCTGATGACCTTGACAATTTTGAAGAGTAGTGGTCAGGTATTTTACAGAATATCCTTCAATTTAAGTTTGGCTGACATTTTTCTCATGATTCGACGGGATACTGGGCTTCGGGGCAGAAGACCCATCTAAAAAACAGCCATTCTTGTGCTGTCAAATCAGGGGTACGTAATTTATCACTGTTGATGTTACCCGCAATCGTCTGGGTGTTGTGCACCATTTCCATGAGGGGACAGTATTTACACAAATCATTTGTCGTTCTGCACAGGGAGATTGGTCTACTCCCCACTCATTTATTTTCTCATTAATTTATTTATATTTGTATGGACTCATGGTTATTCGTTTTATACTTTGGGTTATAAACCAGTAATGCATTTTAATTTTGTTGTTCAGATAGTTCCAGCATTAGCCCTTTTCTAAGACAGCAGACCCACTCCTCTGTGTTGTTTCAACTCTATGAATTTGGACCCTCAAGTTCTCATTGCCTTGTTAGCCATAAATTGCAATTTCTTATATCCCCCAGTCCTCCGAGACCACTGAAGTTCTGCTTAACTCTACTCCCTCTCAACCACTGCTTTCTTCTTGTGTGTTTTGTAACCTTTTGGCTTCCATCACTCATGAATCCCCAACTGCCTTGATGAGAAAAGCAGCATAGAATGCTGAGCCTATTTCTGGGTAATTCTCTGCTTGTCATGATCTTAGCCGCTCAAGTCCTAGCTGCCTGGGTAGCTCTCTGATGCTTCCACAGAGATCATTTAAAAAAAAAAAATTTCATCAAGAGTTTCTAGTTGTTCTTGGTGAGAGGATTAGTCTGACACAAGCTAGTCCATCCTACCAGGTGGAGGAATTCTTCAGACATAATATATTTTTTTCTTCTCCCATATGTCATGGTTGATGGTGCCTCATAATATTTTAATATCTGATGCTTTTGACCCGTGCACCAACTATCCTGACTAATGAAGATGTTGTATCATATAGAAAAATGAGCCATTCTTTGCATTTCATTCATTTATGCCCTTACTCACCAGGGCTTTAGCAAAGAATTGGCTTCCACCCTCTCTTTAAGGTGAGGAAATAAATAATGATCTTGGAAGATGGTCTTCACATAAAAGCGTTTGATGCAAGGAGTAATTGGAGTGAACTATGTAAAATAGGCTTTTCAGTCTAATGGGACAGCATAATTACTGGTGCAGATTTCTAGTTAGGCCTTAAAGAAATTAAGCCTCCCTGTGTGGTTACTAACGGACTTGTATAAGAAGATTGCTTCAGAGATGAGGTTTGTGACTCACATTAGCATATCTGGCTATTAAAGCATGCCGTTCTCAATCAAGCGGGATATGTAAGATCTTCGTGTATGCTTTTGCTGAACTTCACTGCTGCCATCCCTGCACCCGACTTAATATTTTTACATCCTCTTCAAGTCTGCATCCCAGTCTTGTGTCGTCTGCAGTTCTGAAGAGCTGCTGTGTGCTTTCTCGTCATCCAGGGTTGGAAAGGGCCAAATCACGGGAGAATCCCCACAGACACTTTTCCCTGAATCGTTGACTGCCTGGTTAGTGTGCTCATGCGGGTGGCTCCTACTCCATCTCACTTTCCTGCATGTAGCTCACATATTTCAGATGATCCACAGGAACACTGGGAAACACCTGCGAAATTCCTGGCTTACTGAAGTCCAGGTATACTCTCTTCCAGATCTCTCTTATCCACCTTCGCCGGAGAAAGAAGTGAGGCTAATTTCACACTTAGTCTTATTGAATTCATTTATTATTATTGAATTTTAGCTCTAATAATTACCACTCTTCTTAGACGTGATGCCAAAACAATCCTTAAATGCATTTTAGAACTGCACTGTCTATAATGGCAGCTGCTCACTACATGTGGCTATTTAAATTTAATTCAAATGAAATTAAAATGAAACCAATGAAAAGTGCAGTTTCTCTATTGGACTAACTACGTTTCAAGTGTTCAATTCCTGCCATATTGGGCAGTGCAGATAGAACACCCCTATCATTGCAGAAATTTCTGTTGAACAGAGCTGTTCTAAAACCTTGTTTCCAGGCTGGAGAGCAGTGGTGCCATCATAGCTCACTGCAGCCTCGAACTCCTGATCTCAGGTGATCCTCCTGCCTGTCTCCTGAGTAGCTGGGACTACAGGTGCATGCCACCAGTCCAGGCCATTATTTGAGTCTTTAAGAAACATTTACATGATGTTTTTCCTGTCACCTCTCATTTTTCCCATTTCCTCCAAAATCACCTTCAAAGGTGACTCCATTTCTGTATTGTGCCCAAACCAGTCTAAAGTGTCGGTGTTGGATGTGGACTTTCTTTTTGGTGTCTAATGAGGCGGCGTTACAGAGGAGCTGAAGCCACCTTTGGTATTCTAGGATTTGTGCCTGAAGAACAGCACTTCTGTCTTGTGATGTTTACATGACTGCTCTGATTGTTAAGGGAAATAAGGAGAAATGAATGGGATTCACATTGCTTGGCCCAGGATATCCGTTTCTGAGTACTGTTGGGGGTGAGGGGTGTGCTCTTGGAGAATCAGCCATCAAACCATCTTTCTGGAGTGGGTGTCATCCAGAGCAATTGCAGAGTAAACACACTGGACAATGAGTGTCTGGAGTCATTTCTTTCTTTCTTTCCTTTTCCCCTTCCCTCCCTCCCTCCCCTCCCTCCCTCCCTCCCTCCCTTCCTTCCTTCCTTCCATCTTGCTCTGTCACCCATACTGGGGTGCAGTGGCACAATCTTGGCTCACTGCAACCTCCACCACCCGGGTTCAAGCAGTTCTCCTGTCTCAGCCTCCTAAGTAGCTGAGATTACAGGCACATGCCACCATGCCTGGCTAATTTTTGTATTTTTAGTAGAGACGGGGTTTCACCATGTTGATCCGGCTGGTCTTGATCTCTTGACCTCGTGACCCGTCCACCTTGGCCTCCCAAAGTCCTGGGTTTACAGGTGTGAGCCACCGCGACCTGCCCATTTATTCCTTTACAGCATCTGTAGTAGAAGAAAATTCCAGCGTTAGAGACGAAAATTTCCCCAGCTCTCCCAGGGTTGACAGTCTCAGTTCTAAGTCCCTTCCCGAGGGGGGAGCCCTCTCCTGTCTGTGATGTGCCTGCTGCCCCCTGGCAGGCACACTCACCAATTTGGTCTGCTGGTGGACGGTGATGGGGAGGGAATCTTCTAGGACCGGAGCCTGGAGAGCATTGGTAATGGAGAGCTTATTATCAAGTCAGGAAGAAGAAAAATCGTTGTTAGTTGAGTGAATACATTTTTAAACAATGATAAGAAAGCGCTCGTCAGGCACTTGGGATTTCTTGCTCTTATGCTAATAGAATTTTTGAAAATCCACCCACTGTTTGGAAACTTGCTTGCTGAGTGACAACTGCATTCAAGCAGAAGATCATGAGCCAGGCATGTGGGGGGGACAAGAGTGAGGGGGAGAACTGGAGGAGAGGAGCTCTGGGCCAGGAGGCAGGGACCCTGGCCACCAGCCACGGGACCCAGGGCAGGTCCTTGCAGTCCGGGGTCTTGGTTTCACCCACTGCCCCTCCTGCTTCCCAGAATTATTGTGAGGAGCTGTGTGTGTATCTGCAGGAGCTGGGTTAACATATCTATCTCTGGTCAACACAAGAACAAGGTAAGCTTTCATTATCCCCTTTGATAGACGAAGCAGCAGAGCTCAGTGAGCACGCATGTCACGAGGAAGCACAAATGCACGCTTGGTATTTTTGTGGAAAGATCCCTCACTTCCTGGTCCCGATATTCTCTGTGGGACCTTTGGTGGGTCAGGGAAGGCCTCTCAGTGTGGAGACGACAGTCCCAGCCTCTGACTTGCAGAAGTGGTGGGGACTAAGTGACACTGGCAGCGTGCGGCACACGTGCAGGCCTGGATTGTTAGGAGGGAAGGTGAGAGATGAGCAGCCAGTGGAAGACTGGGAAGAGCTGGCTGGCCGTTCAGAAGGGAGTGGTCGTTTTGCGCACCTTGCAACTCAGGCAGTGAGCCTGACGGAGAGAGAAGTGGCTGCTCTTTTTCTCTGTCCATGTGTCACCCTCGTCCATGTGTTACTGGGTGCAGGGTCTCAGCTGATGGTCTCTGGGCTTCTCCCTCCCCGCCCTCCCTTTGCCTGTTTCTTCTTTGCCTTTTGTCTCCATTTCTCTCTCCCTGCATTTCATCTCTTTCTATTCCTTCTTCCTTCCTTTTTTATCTTCAGATTTTAACCTGTTCCTTTCATCAAATGATACTTATTAAATACATTTGATGATTTATATTTTTGTTTCTAAGAAAGGCGATGAAAATCACTGTATAAGTTCAGTCTGTTGAAAAGATGGTAATGATGACAGCTGGGCAGAGCTTTGGAGGAAGGAGGGTTGGCCCCGGCTCCCCCTGGTTTGGTGGGTATTTGTGCATAGAGTGGTACCTGCCTGCGTGAGGATAGGAGGCTTTGCAGTTTGAGAGCCTTGTTCCCTGGGCTGGGGCATCTGAAGGGCTGTGGCGGGGATGAGGGTCAGAACCAAGGCCAGATGTACCTGGAGTGCTCTGCACACACTCCTGGGAGGTTCCCTCTTATTTTCTTTATTTTATTTTCTCTTTTCTGTCTTTCTGGAATTCCCATCTATCTGATTTTGGACCTCTTCATTCTGTCTTTGAAGTCTCTCTTTTCTTTCATATTTTTCCACCTTCTTTTCTTTTCTCTCCCTCCGTCCCTCCCTCCCTCCCTTCCTGCCTTCCTTCCGTCTGTCCATCCATCTGTCTGTCCGCCTGTCTGTCTTTCTGTCTGTCTTTCTTTTTTTTTTGAGACCGTATCTTGGTCTGTTGCTCGGGCTGGAGTGCAGTGGCACTATCTGGGCTCACTGCAACCTCCGCCTCCTAGTTCAAGCGATTCTCCTGCCTCAGCCTCCTGAGTAGCTGGGACTACAGGCGCAAGCCACGATGCCCAGCTTATTTTTGTATTTTTAGTAGAGACAGGGTTTCACCATGTTGGGCAGGCTGGTCTCGAACTCATGACCTCAAGTGATCCGTCCACTTCGGCCTCCCAAAGTGCTGGGATTACAGGCATGAACCAATGTGCCTGGCACCATCTTTTCTTTTTGTTCTGCTTTCTTGGATAGTTCAATTGCTTTAAATACCTTTATTGAAATGTTTATGCTTGCTTTTACTTTTGGTTTCTGAGAGCTCTCTGAGGGCTCTTTGTGTTCTTTCATCATTTCCTATTTTGTAGCACTGTATCTTTGTGTTTTGAAGCAATATCTTCTTTTGTTTATGTAAAGGTATTACTTTGGTTATTTTGTTTCTTTTTTGCCGATTACTTCTGTTTCCTTCACTATCTTTTTCCTTTGCTTTCCTTGCACTTGGTTTCCTGGATTATCTTCTTCCAGTTTGGGGCCTTCCTCCCGGATCTGGGAGCCGTGGTTGTTAATTCCCATTGAAGAGTGAAGCACTGAGAATTGATTGGAATATCTGCAACTGTGGCTGCACGTTCGCGTCACCAGAAGGAAGCATTCAAAATTACTTCTCCTGGGGGACTGTCCCAGGGCCACTGGATGAAGAGCTGTTGGAGTGGGGTCTGCGTATTGATAGGTTGATATATAGAGACATTCGTAGACATACGTAGATAGAAACACAGATTTTCACTCCCCAGCAATTCTAGTGTGCAGCCAGGGCTGAGTACTGTATAGTCCTGGGTGACAGTGCCGGGCCTCTTGAGAGTTGGTATAATTACCGTGCACCTTGCAACTCAGGCAGTGAACCTGGCGGGGAGGGAGCGCTTCACTGCACTGGGTGCCTGGAAGACTTCGATTGCGTCCATAATGATTCTCTTTTTGTGCATTTGGCAAATTGCGGATTGGGAGGGATTATATATCCCTACAGAGACTTTTCAGTGAATGATGTTTCAGGGACCTATGAGCAAGAAGGATGAGCTGACATCCCGGGGAGGGGCCGGCAGTTCTTCTGCCAGAGCAGTCAACAGGGCTGGGACAGAAAGTGTGGGAAGGACAGCTGTGCAGAGTGGGATCCAGGAAGGGCCACCTGGTGGCAGGTATGGCCACAGAGCAGCCCCTGGCTGGGGATGGAGCTGCAGTGGCCAGGGAAGCTTTGAGGCCAGATAACGGGGCTGTTGGGCTCAGGTGAAGCCAATTGTTCCTCTCCCAAGCTCTGGGAAAACAGTGGATTCCAGGAATGACAGGGTATGGCAGCTTCGTAAGGAGGAGGAACCTGGATTTGGAGAGGGAAGCGAGGAGGGGCGATACCGGGAGGCCTGTGAGCGATACTCTGCACCCTAGAGAGGTGGCCAGAACCTGGGCCCCCACTTGCTGCTGGTGACCTTGCACCTGCCACACCTCCTCTTGGGGTTTTTGCTTCTTAAACTGGGAAGTGAGGATTGTACCCATCCCTGCCAAGCAGGAGAGGAAATGGGCTGATGTGTGTTGTGAGGCAGTAGAGGCGGGCATGGGAGGCAAATGTGGTGTTTTTATGACTCTTGGAGTTTATGGTATAACCTCCTCCCATGCTGCAGGGACTAGGTTTGCCCCTACACCTGCAGACTAGCTGAGGCCAGAGCTGGAAAGGAAAAGGAGTATGCAGAGGACAGGGCACACTGCAGGCTGGCCGGTCACCCCTGGTGAGTTGTGCTCTTGGAATGAGGGCCCAGGAGGGGGTCGCCTGCCTATGTGTGTCTCTCCCTTTCCCCCTCCGGTTCTGCGGGAATGGGTCTAACATGGCCATTCTTCGAAGGAGGAGGGTGGCCTTTTGCATTCCCTGTTGGTACGTTACTTATTGTCACTTATTTTTGACTAAGGATAATGTGGTTAGGCAGAAATGATTTGCATTTTCCTTGTAAATCATCTGAAGAATTGTGCAACACAGGAGTGCATTTGGGAAGAAAATTCAGAGACATCAGAGATAAAGCAGAGCTCTCCCCTGGCCCACCTCTACAACCTCCCTCTTCCCAGAGAACCACTTTGTGGTGAGCGTGTTTTCTTCCGTTATCTTACATAAGCTTGTGTGCATGCGTGCATGTAGATGGCTGTGTTTTGTTGTTATGCACATAGACGGCATCTCAGTCTGTGCATTGTTCTGCTACTGGAGTCGTTCAGGACACGGTATTGCGGAGAACCACATGACTGCACAAACAGGCCTATCTTAGAGATCTGCCTCATTTGTTTTAACTGCTGCAGAGGCTTCCAGGGACCGTGTGTACAGTACTAGATACTGTTTAATGAACACTTTCCTACTGATGAACATGTAGGCTGTTTCCTAATGTTGCTCTCACAAACAGTGATGCTTGTGGGTTAATGCTTCTCCAGGGGAGAGAGCAGGAAGCGAAATGCAGGCTGTCATCTGCATTCTACAGTTTCACAGACACTGTCAGGTTCCCTTCCCAAATGGCTAGAGTGGTTTGGTCCCTACAGTGGTCATCAGTTCCTGACACTGTAACTTTGCTGATGTGATGGGAGGAAAATCTCAGTTTTATTTTGTCATTTCCTGGATTATTTGTGGAGTCAAGAACATGCGCCCGTGTTTACTGGCATGTGTATTTTCTCTTTGGTCAATTGCCCTTTTGTAATTTTTGCTCAGTTTCCCATGGTTTATTTGTCTTTTTCTTACTGATATATAGGAGGGTCTTTCCGGTGTTCATGTGAGTGTTTGGGTGTGTTGGCATACAAGCCAAAAAGGTTTAATACATCCTGGACACTCATTCTCCGATACATTTACTTCAACTCTTTTCTTTCAGTTTATTGTCTTCTGTTTTAGGTGTTTTTTTTTTCCTTGCAGGTTTAAACATTGTTGTTGTAGCTAAATACTTTCTTTAGGTATTATAGGAAAATGTAGAAAGGAAATTTGCATTCCTTTTTCTTAGTATTATCAAGTTATTTCTTTTTTAAAAAACCAGTTTAGGTTGGGCACAGTGACTCATGCCTGTAATCCCAGCACTTTGGGAGGCCAAGTTGGGCGGATCATGAGGTCAGGAGTTCGAGATCAGCCTTACCAACATGGCAAAACCCCTTCTCTACTAAAAAAAATACAAAATTTGCCAGGCATGGTGATGCAAACCTGTAATACCAGCAACTCTGGAGGCTGAGGCAGGAGAATCGCTTGAACCCGGGAGGCGGAGGTTGCAGTGAGCCGAGATGGTGTCTCTGCACTCCAGCCTGGGCAACAGAGCGAGACTCCATCTCGAAACCAAACCAAACCAAAACAAAACAAAAAAACACCAGCCTATTGAGGTAAGATTACTATACAAAAGCTGTACACATTGAATGTGCAACTTTGTGAGTTTGGAGCTAAGCCGCCCCCCATGACGCCATCACCACAGTGTGTGCCATAAACAGATCTGTCACTGGCTCACGTTTCCTCCCAGCTACTGTATTTATGATGATGATGATTTGTGATGAGAAACTTAACAGAAGATTCACCTCTCAGCAGGTTTTTACTGTACAATGCAGTGTTGGTAACTAGGCACTGTGCTTTACGGGAAACCTCCAGAACTTACTCAGCTCGGGTAGCTGGCACCGCACACCCTCTGCCCAGCAGCTTTCTGCTTCGCCCACCCCCAGCTCCTGGAAACCCCCATTCTACTCTCTGCTTCTTTGAGGTGACTTTTTAAGATTTCGAATATGAGTGAGGTCATGCGGTATTTATCTTTCTGTGCCTGGCCTATTTCACTTAATGTCCTTCAGGTTCATCCATGAGGCTGTAAATGGCAGGATCTCCTTCTTTTTAAAAGCTGATACCACTCCATTGTGAGTATATACCACATTTCTCGATCTGTTCATCCCTCAGAGGACATTGAGATTATTCACATATCTTGGCTATTGTGAACAGCGCCGCAGTGAGCGTGGGCGTGCAGACTTCTCTCTGAAATACTGATTTCAGTCCCTTTGGATGTATGCCCAGCAGTAGGATTGCTGGATCATGTGGTAATTCTATTTTTAATTTTTTGAGGAACCTCCATGCTCTTTTCCATAATGGTGATACCAATTTATATTCCTATCAACAAGGTATAGGATTTCCCTCCCTGCACATTCTCACCAGTGCTTCTCTTTCATCTTTTTGATACTTGCCATTCTTACCGGTAATGGTTTGATTTGTACTTTCCCGATTGGTCTTTTCCTTGATAATTTTTCATTGTCTTATTTAAGAAGGCCTTCCTTACAGAGTATCTAACATTTTTTTTTTTATCCTTTAAGTTCTGGGGTAGATGTACAGATCGTGCAGGGTTGTTACATAGGTACACACGTGCCATGGTGGTTTGCTGCCTCCATCCCCCGTCACCTGAGTATCTAACATTTTAGAGTCATCTATTTTACAATGAGTCTTTAGTTGACTTGAAATTTATTTTTGTGAATAATGTAGCTCAGGGATATAGCTTTTAAAAAATGAGTTGCAAAGTTTAAAACCCATTCCCCCCACCAACTGATTTGAAATGTTACCTTTATCGTATAGTAAGTTATTGTAGATGATGAGTGGTCCTGGACTCTCTTTTACTGGTCCATTTTTATATTCTTATGCTAATCAAAATTCTGTGGTTTTATTTTTATATCCTTCATTGTTCTTCTAGAGTGTTTCTACAATTATTTCCACTGCCATCTAAATTTTATTATTCTCATTGCAGGTTCTTTTGGAATTGCATTGACTTTCTAAGTTGATTTGGACCAAATTAAAATACTTAAAATTGAAATACTTACTGTATCAAGGTGTAGTGTTATTTGTTTTTTATCCGGGAATATAGTGTATTTTTTCATGAAAGTTTTGTACATTTTCATTATGTTCTTTCCCTAGATGCTTTATAGTTTTGTTGCTATTGTGTGTGAGATCTTTTACAATATTACATTTTCTATTTGGCTGTTTCTGGTACTTAGGAGAGCCATTGGTTTATATGTTGAACTCACACGTGGCCACCTTGCTAAACCTTTTTCTTGGTTCTAGTAATTTGTTGATTCTCTTGTTTTTCTATAAAGACAAGATTATTATCTGAAAAAAATGTCTCCTTCTTCCCCTCTTCCTTCTCAAACTGTACGACTCTTGAGATGTCTCTTCATGTTAGTACTTCTAGCTAGGATGACCAGCGCCAGACTGAAAGGTGGCAGTGATAGCAGCCTTCCTAATCTTGTCCCTAAATTTACAGGGGCTGCTTTTATGGCGTCACTATAAAATGAGATGTTTTACTGAACTTGGCTGATAAATATCCTTTACCAAGTTAAAGGAGTTTGCTTTTTCGTCTACCTTTTAAGGTTTATTTAAATCGGGAATGGGTTGTTGAATTTCATACTCTTTTTGATGGTCATTGTACCTTTTTCCTTTCTTTTCTTGAGTCTCACTGTGTTGCCCAGGCTGGAGTGCAGTGGCGTGATCTTGGCTCACTGCAGCCTCTGCCTCCCAGGTTCAAGTTATTCTCCTGCCTCAGTCTTCTGAGTAGCTGGGAATACAGGTGCACACCACTACACTCGGCTAATTTTTGTGTTTTTAGTAGAGACAGAGTTTCCATGTTGACCAGGCTGGTCTTAAACTCCTGACCTGAAGTGATCCACCTGCCTCAGCCTCCCAAAGTGCTGGGATTACAGGTGTCAGCCACTGCACCCGGCCCCATTATACCTTTTTCATGGAAGTAAACATTTTCTAATTCAGAAGAAAGAGAAAAAAGTATAATAAACACAACATATCCATTGCCATATTTGCTTAGTATTTGTTGTTAGCATTAGTTTTTTTTTGTTTTTTGTTTTTGAGGGAGTCTCTCTCTGTTGCCCAGGCTGGAGTACAGTGACGTGGTCTCAGCTCACTGCAACCTCTGCCTCCTGGATTCAAGTGATTCTCCTGCCTCAGCCTCCTGTGTAGCTGGGATTATATGTGTGTGCCACCATGCCCGGCTAATTTTTTTTTTTTTTTTTTTTTTTTTTTTGAGACAGTCTTGTTCTGTTGCCCAGGCTAGAGTGCAGTGGCTCAATCTCGGCTCTCGGCAACTTTTGCCTCCTGGGTTCAACTGATTCTCCTACCTGAGCCTCCCAAGTAACTGGGAGTACAGGTGTGTGCCACTACGCCCAGCTAATTTTTTGTAGTTTTAGTAGAGATAGGGTTTCACTGTGTTAGCCAGATGGTCTTGATCTCCTGATCTCGTGATCCACCTGCCTTGGCCTTCCAAAGTGCTGGGATTACAGGTGTGAGCCACTGCACCCAACTAATTTTTGTATTTTTAATAGAGATGGGGTTTCATCATTTTGGCCAGGGGTCTTGAACTCTTGACCTCAAAAGATCCACCCGCCTTGGCCTCCCTAAGTGCTGTGATTATAGGCATGAGCCACTGCACCTGGCCTTTTTGCTGAAGTTTTAAAAGTCGTAGCCATCATTATTTGGCCGTACAAGTTCAGTGTGCACCTTAAAAATAAGCACATCTTCCTACATTTCCACAAGACCATCATCATAATAACAACATTCACAGTAATTCATCGATAACATTTAATACCCTATCTATGGTAAACATTCTTCAGTTGTTACCAGAATGTGCTCTACAGCTGGTTTCTTGACTAGGGCCCATTCATTGCGCAGACAGGGTGGGCTCTGATGTCTCCACGCCTTCTCTAACTGGAATCACCCTCTTCCCTTTCCTTGCAGCACACCTCTCTATTGCAGACTCACCTGGACCAGCTGTCCTGCATCAAATCCCATCTTCAGCATTCGTCCCGTTGCTTTCTGGGATAGCTTTTAACCTTTCCCTCTAGCTCTTGTGGTTCTCGTAAGTGGGAATTTCAGTCCGAAGGCTTCTGTGTTTTCGTTTTTGCTGTGAAACAACAGCAGCAGAATCTCATAGGAAGAGACTTTTTCTTCCTGTTCCTGGGCAGGGTCAGCAAAGGGCCCGTTTGTTCAAGTTGCAGGTCTGCTGGGGTGGCTCTGCCTGACGTGTTTATTCTGGGATCCAAAGTAGAGAGTAGGGGCTGCGTGGGGCTCATGGTGCCCATGTGAGTCAGAGGAACACAGGCGGAGTGGATGGAAAGCAGGAGATGCCCTGAAGTGTAGCCTGGGAAGTTCCGGGGTGGGTGATTCACATTCCACTGGTAAGTACCAACGGAGCGGGCAGCATGCTGGTCTCTTGGAGGAGGAAGGGGTATTTGCTGAATGATAAATCCAACCCACCAAAGCATGACTGAAATTTCTTGGCAAGAATACTTCCTAAGTGGTGGTGTGTGTGTTCTGTTGCAACATGTCACAATTCGCATGTAATACGTGGTTGTCTCATTAGCAACTGATCTGACTAGTTACCATTTATTAAGATGCTGTGCTGAACCTCTATTAACCTCAGTAGGGAAAGCACCAGGTTCGAGGCCAAAGAAGAAACCCAGAGCCAGGAAATGAGACTTGGGTTTTTTTGTATTTTATTTTTTTTTGAGATGGGGTCTCGCTCTGTTGCCCATGCTGGAGTGTAGTCGTGCGATAGCTCACTGCAACCTCCGCCTCCCAGGTTTAGTCCTCAGTAGCTAGGACTACAGGCATGTGCCACCACGCCCGGCTATTTTTTATATTTTTTTAGTAGAGACAGGGTTTCATCATGTTGGTCAGGCTGATCTCGGGCTCCTGACCTCGTGATCCACCCAATTTGGCCTCCCTAAGTGCCGGGATTACAGGTGTGAGACACCACACCCGGCCAAGACTTGGGGTTTTATTAGCGGCCTACACACAGGGGAGACAGGTGGTGGCGGGTTGGACAGGAGAACCGCCTTACGTACAAAAATGGTGCAGTGATGGCGGGCCGGATGACATATCGGCCTTCCTACAGTCTCGGGGCAGGGGCTGGGCAGGAAAGCTGCAACTTCTTGCCAGCGCCATGCAGTTTATATAGCATTTGTACTCAACACCCTCTTCTTAACCACCTCTACCTGGCAACCTTCATTTACCCCAAAATTCAGGGCCTCAGTGCCCTGTGTGGCCCGTGTTCCACAGGATGGGCCAGGGGCTCGGATGTTCTTCATAGACAAGGAATGAATCTCTGAGTTGGCCGCATCTGATTCCCCAGCTGGGAACACACACTCAGGTGCATCTGCCATACAGGGTCATTCTGAGGGTAGGCTTACATCATCGCTATCAGGTGTGTTTACCCTCCAGCTGGTAATAGCCTGAGTCGTCTTTTATAAAGTTTCTTATGCTTGAGACTGACAAGAAATCTGTGGCTAGTTCTTTGGCACCACGTATATGGGTGGCTACCTCTGCTACCCATTAGTGATCCTGGCCTGAATCAGTTAATTGATTAGTTGTTGAAAATAGGTGGTTTCACAATTTTCTCATACTGTTTTCATTTATTGGCTGGTATTTTTCTGTAAAGAAGAGATTTTCTTCACCTGGAGCTGTTAGACCACTCCTAAGTACAACAGTATCGTTAAAACACAACAAATCCTTATTTCCCTTCAATTATTAATTTTGAGGGTAAGAAGTTGGCAATAGCCAATTTTAATGGTCTGATCAATTATCAGGGTGCGCCGTCTTCTCTATGATATAAACCATCTTTGGTCATGTGTTAATTTCTAATGCTAACACTGAACCTATTTGTTAAAGATTGAGGTAGGATCTTTGCCTCTCTTATGCTGGAGACTGGTTTGTGCTTATCCTGTCATAAAAGAAGCTGTTTCAGCTTTCCATCTTTTTCTGGGATGTGACATCACAATAATTTATTCCTTGAAAATTTAATAAAACTTGTTTGTAAATTCATCTGGGTCTGGGCTTTATTAGGTTACCTTATTTTAGAATATCTTCTATAGCTATTCAATTTTTTTTGAGCCAATTGTGGTAATTTACATTTTCTATGAAAATCTTACATTTCATTCAGTTAGGTTTGCAAATTTATTGGCATAAAGTTCTGAAAAGTATTCTCTTATAATTTTAAATTTTATCTGCATCTGTAATTATGGTCTTCTTTTCAGTTCTAATGTTTGTGTCTTTTTCTTGATATTTGTCTTACGTTATATATTTTTATACTGGGCCAACTTTTAATGAATTTCTGTCTTAAAATTTTTTTAAATCTTACATTTTTCTAATTCCTGCAGTTTGATTTTTCACTTTCCTTTGTTAGACTTATTTTATACATTAACTCTCTTTTCATTTTTTTCTTTTTTTAATTTTTAAGTTCTGGGGTACATGTGTAGGATGTGCAGCAGGTTTGTGCAGGTAAATGTGTGCCATGGTGGTTTGCTGCAGCTATCAACCCATCACCTAGGTATTAAGCCCTGCATGCATAAGCTGTTTTTCTTAATATTCTCCCTCCCCAGAATCCCCCAACAGGCCCCAGTGTGTGATGTTCCCCTCCCCGTGTCCATGTGTTCTCAGTGTTCAGCTCCCACTTAAAAATGAGAATCTGGGGTGTTTGATTTTCTGTTCCTTGTTAGTTTGCTGAGGATAATGGATGGCTTCCAGCTCCATCTGTGTTTCTGCAAAGGATATGATGTCATTCTTTTTTATGGCTGCATATCATTCCATGGTGGATATATACCACATTTTCTTTATCAAGCTTCATCATTGATGGGCATTTGGGTTGATTCTGTGTCTTTGCTATTGTGAATAGTGCTGCAGTGAACATACAGGTGCGTGTGTCTTTGTAATAGAATGACTTATTTTCCTTTGAGTTTATAACCAGTAATGGGATTACTGGGGCAAATGGTCTATTTGGTTCTAGACCTTTGAGGAGTCACCCTGTCTTCCGCAATGGTTGAACTAATTTGCATTCCCACCAACACTGTAAAAGCTTTCCTATTTCTCCACAACCTTGCCAGCATTTGTTGTTTCTTGACTTTAATAATCACCATTCTGACTGGTGTGAGGTTGTATATCATTGTGGTTTTGATTTGTATTTCTCTGATAAGTGCTGTTGAGCTTTCTTTCATACGTTTGATGGCCACATAAATGTATTCCTTTGAGAAGTGTCTGTTCATGTTCTTTGCCCACTTTTTAAAGGGGTTTGGTTTTTTCTTTAAATTTAAGTTCCTTGTAGATGCTTGACGCTAGACCTTTGTCAGGTGGCTAGATTGCAAAAACTGTCTCCTATGCTGTAGGTTGCCTGTTTGCCCTGGTGATAGTTTCTTTTGTTGTGCAGAAGCTCTTTAGTTTAATTAGATCCCATTTGTCAATTTTTGCTTTTGATGCAATTCCTTTTGGCGATCTCACCATTAAATCTTTGCTGATGCCTAAGTCCTGAATGGTATTGCCCAGATTTTCTTCTAGGGTTTTTATAGTTTTGGGTTATACATTTAAGTCTTTAATCCATCTGGAGTTAATTTTTGTATGAGGTGTAAGGCATGGATCCAGTTTCAGTTTTCTGCATATGGCTGGCCACTTCTTCCAGCACCACTTATTAAATAGGGAATCCTTTCCCCATTGCTTGTTTTTATCAGGTTGGTTGAAGATCAGATGACATTAACCCACGCTTCTAAAAAAAAAAAAAAAAACCACACACACACACACACACCCCCCCATAGTAAATGTGTATATTTCCTAATGAGTACTGATTTGGCCATTTATCCCCTAGTTGTGATATCCAATTTTTTGTTCATTTCTAAAACTGTATCACTTACATTTTGAGTGCTTTCTAAGCCTCAGTTGTTTAAAGTAATGTGTAAGAATTTTGCAGGCATATCATATTTTGTTTTGTTTTGTTTTTTAAACTACCTTTGTAACAGTCTGGGTCCAGTCAGGAGATAGGAATTCCAAGGGGGAGCATTACACTTAATAGAATTATTAGGCACGATGAGAGAGTAACTATAAGAGGTGGAAGTTCTGTGTAGTATTATGGGACAGAGGGAGGAGACCCGAGCAAGGGGGTACCTGGGAGAACTCCTGGGAAGGACCAGCTTGTTAGGGAAGGTGTGGTTCAGAGGGACAGCAGGGACGGCCGCTGGTTCAGGCAGGCCAGTGCTGATCTGGAGGTGCTGTTGGTCACAGTAGGGCACTCCCTGGAGTGCAGGCTGGGGAGCAGTAGCTGGAGGCGGGCCTGCGGTGGGAGTTCAAGCACCAGCACGCCCAGAGATGCCAGCCATGCGAAGGCACGATTGCTCAACGCTAGACTCTCTAGACCATGCAGGTTATACGGGGTTTGTCAGGGGAGTCCAGAGATGGCTGGCTATGTGGGCTCTGGGTTTCAGGATGAACGGGTGGCCTGAATAAGGCTGCAGGGTTGCAGAAGAACTAGGTGCCTCTGTGGCCTGAGTCGGGAACCACGGGAACCCTTTTCCTCCATCACCCTCTGCCAAGAAACCTTAACATGGTGCTTACTTTAAAGGAGAAATGCTTAAGGGAATTCCGTTGTTTATTCAGAGAAGATATTGAGGGGTAGGTACATTCAGAATTGGGAGGCAATACGTTGATAACTGACACAACTTTTTGTCATTCCTTTCTAATTGTCCCTTTGTATTCAGTGGATACAGCCAGTACAGAATCTTTGTAGACTGTCACATTTCTTTTGTGGCCTAATACTACATAGGCAGTTTTGGTTAAAGCTGTGTGTGTGTGTGTGACCTCTGCCTTCTGTATTTGTTAGATACTGGGTTCTAAATAAATCTTATTTAATTTTTATATCCTGTCTTATTTTTTTATTTTAATTTTAATTAAATTTAATTTTTTAATTTTAATCTCAATATGAATGTGGCTATTTCAGCTTTTATCATTGTTTGCCTGGTTTATATTTGGAGGCTATGCTGTGAAGTTGATAAAGGTACGTGATGCTCTTGGTGGATATTTTTGTTACTAGTGGGAATGTTTTTTGTGCCTTTGTATACTTCGTTGTTTACATTCATTTTGTCTGATGAATATCGCCATATGAGCCGCCTTCTTATTAGCACATGTATCTTTTCTTATACTTTTATTTTTAGCAGTCTTTGTTATCTTTTTTTTTTTTTTTTTTTTTTACAGGTGTCATCACAGGAGACTAAGCAGCTCACGGTTTAATTTTCTAAAACAATCTGAAAACCTCTGTTTTTCAACAGATGGACTAAAAGAGGGTATAAAGAGCCATGTATCCATTTTCTCAGGCTGCTGTAATGACACACCGCAGACTTGGTGTCAGAATCCGCAGAAATGTATTGCCTCGCAGTCTTGGAGGCGGGGAGTGTAACGTCAGGGTGCCGCAGGGCTGGCCTCCCCAGGGCCTCTCGCCTTGGCGTGCACGTGGTCTTGCTGCCTCTGCACGTGCTCTTCCCTCTGTGTGTGTGTGCCCCTGGGGTCTCTCTGTGTAACCCAATTTATCTTCTTTCAAGACACCAGTCGGATTGGATTATGGCCCACTTAACAGCCCAGTTTTAACTTAGTCACCTCTTTATGGCAGTACCTCCAAATACAGTACATTCTCAGGTACCGGCAGTTAGTGAGGGGTTCTGCATATGAACCTGTGGGGGACACTTAGTCCCTGGCAAGCACCTAACTGAATCTTGTTTGGCTTCTGCAGTCTGACCTGAAAATCTCTTTATGATATTAATGTAATCCAGTGATACTGCTATGTTCAGACTGTTTTTGACGTTTGGGTTTAATTTTTCCAGTTGCTTGTGTTTTGCTGATTTCTATCTTTGGTTGAGTGGGTCGAGTTTTCTGGGCGTTTTTGTTTACCTCTAATGATATAGAAATTATACCTTTCATTACTCTTATAAGTCGAAGATAAACTTGTATTTTGTATTAACATCTATAATTAAATACGTCTTCCTCCCTTACAGAGTAAAAATAGTAGCACACTCTCACCTCTGCTTCCTCCCCAGCCATCTCCTCCTCCCATGTTAATACAATATCTGATTTTAGTTCTAGAATACCAGATTAGTGAAATGTTTTACAGTCGTCCATTATTTAAGAATTGTAAGGATTCAGTTTTTTTTCCTCCTCATCAGTGCTGTTCTTCTGGTATTTGTCTTTTCTTTTAGAAATGGTATGTTTTTCTTGAATTGCTTTTCTATTTGCATGGTGGAGAGTATCTGTAGCTTGCCCTGCTCATGCGAATGATAGTTTCAGTGGACACAAATTCTTACTAATTTTTTTTTTTCCTGCTCAGAACTTTGGACACATTTTCCCATTGTCTTTCTGCATCAGTGTTGCTGATGAAAAGTCTGATTTCAGTCTCATCATCTGGTCTTGCTTCTTTGTATTTAATGCCCACCCCTGCCTTTTGAAGATCTGAGGGTTTTCTCTTATCTTTGCTGTGCAGGAAATACCACATGATGTGTGCTGCAGAACTGCCGGGTGGCCTCTTAACAGCTGTCCTCCCACCGTCTTTCTTCCTTACTGACAAATCCTGATTCCAAGTGGCACCCGGCCCTGGAGGCGGCAGACCTCCCAGCGGACCTTTCTCTAGTGCCCGTGGTTTTCACCTGCCATCTCTGTCTACTATTATTGCAGTCGGGGGCTGTGTACTTCTCATTATCATTCTTCTGCCGTTTCTCTTTCACCTTGTGATCTCCTCCCTCCAGCGTCTTCAGCTCAAGCTTTTTGAGCTGCATTTAAATTATAAAAGGGAAGGAAATATGGGGATCGCTCCAGCGTAGAGGCCCTCTGACTGTGCCTCTGCCATAATGTGAGCTTGAGCCCAGACATATTTCCCCCTCCTGGAGGCAGTCGAGCTAAGGGAAAGAAAGCAGGAACTAAAAGATGGATGATTTTGTAGAAGTTATCTCAGACTCCCTGATACTGACACAATGGCTCAGTGATGGCTGTGTGGTTTTACTAAGACATTGTGTTTTATCTTGGTACCTGTTTTGGGCTAGTGCTCAGGCCCCCTCTGCCCTGGGGTCTGCTGCTCAGGCCCCCTCTGCCCTGGGGTCTGCTGCTCAGGCCCCCTCTGCCCTGGAGTCTGCTGCTCAGGCCCCCTCTGCCCTGGGGTCTGCTGCTCAGGCCCCCTCTGCCCTGGAGTCTGCCGCCTTGAAGCCCCGTTGGAGTCTCCCCCACATTCCCAGCAGTCCTGTTCTATGCCTGCTCTGGGCTGCAGTTTCATCCTTCTGTGGAATTCCATCTGCCTTCTAGTTCAGTGATGTACAAAGATTCTGGTCCACGGACGTCACCCTTCTTCTTTTTTTTAATCTAGCATGGTTTTTTGGTTACTTTAAAGTAGGCTAACCATTCGTAGAAGGGATCCCTTAGGCCAGATATTTTCAAACTCTAAGATACATAATAATTATCCAAGATGTTTCATACAAAGATAGATTCCCAGGCCAGTCTCCAGCACATTCTGAAATAGTGTTTTAGTCATTGCCTTGGGTTTCTATCTGCTTCTGAGTCATTTTAAGAAAAAGCAGCGCCAGCTGCTCAGGAAAGGTGAAGAACTCCCGAGGGCTTGGGATAGGTAGAAAGACCTCCACATTTATTACTGAGGGTTAATCAATGATACCTACTTCAATTTTATTTTTATAAATTATGAGACCCATCCCCTAAATTATACAGAACTTACTATACAATACTGGCCTGTGTATGCTCTGGTGAACTAGTGTTTGTGTATGCATAGTAAGAATTTTGCATGTACTAGAAGACAGGGTGGTCTCTGATAAGGACCCCCTACTCTGGTGTAAGGAAGATCTGGTGCTTTCAGGAGGTATCTCAGAAGGGACTCTGTTCCTTGAGTCAGCAGGTATGAGTGACAGCTGAGCTTGGGATAGCACAGCACCCATTTCAGTGGCTCCCTAGGGTCTACCAGGCTACATCATACGTAAGTTCTGAATCCCAGGACAGCCACAGCTACCCCAGGGAGGTTGAGGGTGAAGGGCAGACCGTGCACAGGATGTTGTCTTGGTATTGAGAAAAGGAAGGTGATGGTAACCACAGAATTTCATGGCCGGAGTGAGAGTTACGTAGCAGAGGGGCTCTCCTTGGAAGGGCTGTAGAGGAAGTGTGAGTAACTCTGGGCAGGATAGGAAGAGGTGACACCTCCATGAGACGAGGGACTTTGTCTTATTCGCCCCCGTCTCCCCGTGCCTGTGGCTGGTGTGTGTCAAAGGCGCAGAGTCATTCCTGTGCAGTCGTGATGGTTACTTTTGTGTTAACTTTGCTCTCTCTGGGGACCAGTTGCTTGCTCAAACACCAATCTGGGTGTTGTGGGGAAGGTCATTTCTGGGTAAGATGAACATAATAGACCTTGAGTAAAGGAGACTGTCCTTCCCATTTGGATGGGCCTCATTTGATCAGTTGAAGGCCTTAAGAGCAAAGGCTGAGGTTCCCCTTAGAGGAAGGCCTGCCCCCAGACCTCCTTCTGACTCAAGACGGCAACGTCAACTCCTGAAATTGGCAGTCTGCTGGCCTGCCCGGCAGATTTCAGATGTGCCAGCCTCTGCAGTCATGTGAGCCAATTCTTTGAAATAAACATATTTTTTTTCTTTTTTTTTTGAGATTGAGTCTTGCTCTTTTGCCTAGCTGGAGAGCAGTGGTGTGATCTTGGCTCACTGCAACCTCCGCCTCCCAGGTTCAAGCAATTCTCCTGCCTCAGCCTCCCAAGTAGCTGGGACTACAGGCGCATGCCACCACGCCCGGCTAATTTTTGTATTTTTAGTAGAGACGGGGTTTCACTGTGTCAGCCAGGGTGGTCTCGATCTCTTGACTTCATGATTCTCCTGCGCTTGGCCTCCCAAAGTGCTGGGATTACAGGCGGGAGCCACCGCGCCCGGCCTGAATAAATCTCCTCTTATACATCCTATTGGTTCTCTTTCTCTGAAACTTCCTAATACTGTAGTTTCTTCATCTGGTGATCCATCTGGCTATCTCTGCCTTGGGGCAGCCTCAAAGTCAGAAGTCATGTGTCTCCTAGACCCTGCATCCCCAAAGCACAGCCCCATGCCAGAATACGCCATCACGTTAGTAGTGCTGCCCAGCCCTGTTCAGTTCTCTGAGCTCCAGTTCCTACAAGACTGCGGCGCTTAGCACCTCCATCTCATCGGGTTCTGCGCCTCTGAGGCTGTTGCCTCAGAGGCCAGATCCCGGACCCTTTCTTTTGGGATGCTCCACCCCTGCCATGGAAATCACACAGAAGGTGGACAGTATGTGTGGACAGGTCAAACAGACACACAGATTGGTGAGCCGCAGCATGGGGAGCGTGGACTCTGCCCACAGCTGTGGCGAGATGGCTCTGTGGTGAGATGTGGCTTTCTTGTGTGCCAAGGAATGGGAGCACTTGCCATCCTTATCCAGGCTGGGTCCCTCAGGGCTGAGGCCGGGTCCCCTGAGGCTGCACTGTGGGCCCCCCCACCCCAGCCTCTGAATGAGAACTGGCATAGCAGCCGGATGCCCAGGTGATCTGTGCACGTGCTACAGGTTGGTGAGGTCTGCACTGCACACCTCCAGAAGGATGATCTGGGACCGGGGTTAGACAGGGCCCACATCTGCTGCCCAGCCCTCTCCTCTTTATGTCCTTTCTGTATCTGACACCTCTTCTTGACATTCCTTTTCCGTGATTTATGTAATAAGACCTCTCTGCCTGCAGCAGGAATGGTCTTATCCATCTTGTTCACCTACCATGTATTAACATTTCCCTGCCCCTTAAATCCGTGTTTCAAAACCTGCTTCACCAGCTTTCCAAAGTCAGCCAAGCGAACCGTTAAGGGCACAGTCTTCCGCAAGACTGCCCTCACTTTGGACACCAGCCACAAATTGGGGGGTCCCCAGGCCCATCCTTCTTACTAGCTGAGTATAATTTCAGGGGTTCCCATGACCAATCTTAAATAATTTGCTAGAGTGACTCACAGAACTCAGAACAGCACTATACTTAACAGTGACAGTTTTACTGTAGCAAAAGTTTCCAGAGAAAGGAAGGGACCCCTAGGGCAGAGACTGGGAGGCTTCCAGATGCAGAGCTTCGGCATCCTCAGAGGTGCTTTATCCTCCCAGCATCCAAGTGTGGCAGTAATCAAAGCGTATTGCCAGCAAAGGAAGCTCACCTGAGCTTTGGGGTCTAGAGTTTTTATTTGGGATCTTTATGTAGGGATGATGCATGATGAATTGCATCAGTGAATTGATTAAATCATGGGACATGTGGTTGAGCTCAATATCTAGCCTTCCCAGAGGTCAGGCCAGTAGCCTGTGTTTCCTGTTTCCGAGTCCCAACCGTCGAGTAGCTAGTTGGCCTCTCTGGCATGACCAGCCTGCATCCTGAGTCATCTCTTTTGCATATACTTTGGAACCCACCATGAATAACAAGGGCACTCCTATCACTTGGAGACCCCAAGGATGTGGAGGCTCCCTCCAAGGTACCAGCAGGCCAGCCAAGTTCTTTATTACACACCACCTGATTGCCCTGACTTAGTGGTTAGTAGAGAGTGGGGCTTGGGGTTCTTTTAGAGTTCAGGCCTGATCCGACTCCTCAGGTAGAGACCACATGAAATGAAAGTGTTGGGAAGGGTGTATGCATGCTATTTGTTTACTTTGAAGAGTGACACTTTGAACCAATGTCAGATTTGCAGGCTGCCCTGACTTCCTGGGGCACAGACTGTGAAGTGCATATTCAGAAGGAATGAGGCTGCTGGCTCTGCTTGGGCTGCTAGGCCTGGGGCCTGGTCACCTGGGGCTACTGCGTTTCCTTCCGTCTTGTGGGGCCCCACGAGCCAGGCAGCCAGGGGTGTGAGGGCTCGCCACCGGTGGTGGGGGAGGTGGGGGGGGAGGGACATTGAATGGTCACAGTTGAGGGTTCATTAGGATTAATTAGTAAATAGCCATCAGGGGTTAAAAAATAGTTTGAGGAACAGCCTGGGAGGGCAGTTGGGTGTGTTTTCCCAGTTTGGGGGGGAAAGCATCACTCAACTACTATCTCAGGTAGGGGCTCCTGTGAGGGGACTCTGCTCAGGCCAGTTAAGTGACAGTGGATGTGGCCTGGAAGTCCTGTGTTCTCTCATGTTCATGAGGGTGGTGGAATTAGGAGTGTGTGGGGGGACACTGGAGGGGCCATGTGATGATTAATTGTAGTCTCTCTCAGATGTGGAAGCTGCTGCTGTTTTTCTGGGAAGTAATCATGGGATTTTTATTATTCATTTCAGCAGCGAGACTGCTGACTCATTATGTGACAAAGAAATCGATGTGGCATTCCATGTTTAAAGCAGGGGTCCTTCACGACGGGTAGGCCCTGGACCAGCAGCCCCAGCATCCCCTGGGCACGTGTGAGCAGTGCGCACTCCCAGCCTCCCGCTGACCTCCTGAGCTGGAAGCTCTAGGGGTGGGACCCACCCCCGCAGGTGGCTCTGCTGCATATGAAGGAACTGTTGGGGTACAAAGCAGGTCAGAGAGGGCAGGAGCAGACCAAGATCTGAGGCTGAATATGAACCCCTCAGGGTGCCAGCTGTCATCCTGGAGCACCCCACAACCTGGGGAAGCTTTGGAGACTTTCCTAGTTGCAAGCCAAGGCTCAGGGACCCCACCCCTGGTGACCCCCTCACTTGGCCCTGGCTATGCTCTCTGGCTCAGGGCTGGGCCCGGAGGCTGGAGAAGTGCCAGGGTTCGTTGCCAGAGGCTGCCTTGCCCCCTCCCTGTGTCCTTGTAGGCAGAGCCCTCACCCCTACGCCTTCCTGTCACCCACCAGCCACACTTCCTTGCCCAGGCCTCAGTGCCTGGCAGATGGCCTGGAGATATATCTATATATATCTATATATATCTATATATATATCTATATATATATATCTATATATGTATTTTAAAATTTTTGTCTTAAAAAACTAGAGACAGACCTCCCCTTTTTTTTTTAAATATATCTACAGACTATCCCCCTCGCCAGGCTTTTCTGGGGGGAAGAAAATGTTGCTTAGTAGATAAAAGCTTCCAGGTCTCCTTCAGGGAGGATGAGCATCACCTGTACTGAGGAAGGGGTGCTTTGGCGGAGACGCTCACCTCAAAGGGAGCCTCACTAGCAGCCACAGGTGCACAGCCAGGCGGGGGAGGCAGCGTTGCTGAGCTGAGGGGGTGGCGGGGAGCAGCTCAGGAGAAACCTGGTGGGGGTGTGGGGTGAAGCTGCCTCTGCCCCAGCAAGCGATGTGGAGCCTCCCAGCTGGACTGGGGGAACTGTGTGGGGAGGGTTTGGGGTGCAGAGACCCCAGGTGGCCTTCAAAGGAGGCGTGGCCAGAGGCCCAGCAGGTACTCCCCACATCTCTTTTGCGTCATCTCCTGCTGAACACCCCCGGAGTTCCTGCTTCTTACAGTGTAACATTTGTTTAGAAGTTGTGCATTAAAGAGACCCAGCGTGATGGTTCATGCGTAAAATCCCAACACTTTGGGAGGCCAAGGCAGGCAGATTGCTTGAGTCCAAGACCTCAAGACCAGCCTGGGCAACATGATGAAACCCTGTTTCTACAAAAAATGCAAAAATTAGCCAGGCGAGCTGGTGCATACCTGTAATATCAGCTATTTTGGAGGCTGAGGTAGGAGGATTGCTTGAACCTGGGAGGTAGAGGTTGCAGTGAGCTGAGATCACGCCACTGCACTCCAGCCTAGATGACAGAGTGAGACCCTGTCTCCAAAAACAAAAAGTTTTGCATAAATTTAAGTTATTTAAAATAAAAGTTAAATTATTTAAAGTAAGCCAGGAGAAACTTACTACTTAAAGACATTTTGTGGGGAGATTTTCATTCAGAAGATAATCATTTATCAAAGTGATTAAGTAACCTGTGATTTATCCAGTTGAGGAACTGAATTTCAACATTTGAGTTTCATGTTTACCCTTTTAGCAGCTATCATTGAACCCCTCTTGGTAGCTCTAGAGGACACTGAAATATGAGATGCAACCCACTGGCTTATGGACTGGGTGGGTGTGTAGCCACCATGTACAGAAAGTTAAAGACGGTTCCAGGGGACGAGGTAAACAGCTTGGGGTGAATTGCGGGAAGGATGATGTGAATCATTGTGGGGAGATCACAGGTTGACCATCACTATGGGCCTGTGCCTCTGAGGGCTTGTTGGGATTAGAGGGGCAGCTTCCAGGCCTTTCAGGAAAGGAGGGTCTTTACCATGTCTTTTGTGGGTGAGGACCTCAGGGAGGCAGGGGGAGAGACAGCCACAGTTAGGTGGGGGCTGGAAGAAATCGAGCCAGACTGACTGGGACCCTTGACTCTTTGGTTAGAGAGTGTCTTTGTCCATTTTGTCCTCTTGTACCACAGACTGAGTAATTTATAAAGAAAAGTCTACTTGGCTAACAGTTCTGGAGGCTGGGGAGTCTAAGAGCATGGTGCCCTCATCTGGTGAGGGCCTTTGTGCTGCCTCATAACATGGCAGAAGGCATCACATGGCAAAGAGACAGACAAGCTAGGGGCTGAACTTAACCTCTTATCAGGAGCCCTCTCCCTGGATAATGGCATTAATCCATTCATGAGGGGAAGAGCCTCATGGCCTAATCACCTCTCCAGCATACTGTCTCAGTACGGTTATAATGGCAATCAAATTTCCACATGAGTATTGGCAGGGACTTCTGAACCAGAGCTGAGGGGCTGCCTTTCCCATGGATCCTGGTGTCCTGCACCCTGGGCCCAGTCCACTCTCTGGCTGCTGGCAGCACTGGTTTTGCCCCCCAGGACTCTCTGAGTTCCCGCCAAGGCAGCTGGTGGTATGCTTGCTAGCTCTGTGCTTTGATGACACCTTCTGCCTTCCCTGCCCTGTCTGAACTGTAGGGTCTCCTCCTTGTTTTGGTGTGGAGGACTCTGGCTCACCACAGAGCTCCTCCCCAGGCACTTCCCTCCACGGCATCCCAGAAATCCCCTTTTCTGGCTCCAAGTGTGCTAGCCTCAGAGGGATACTTGGGAATTAACAGGAACTCAGCTATGGAGAAGCACAGAGACTTGGGGGGATTGAAACCATGGGTCATCCTTGAATGGTTAATTTTTAAAAACAATTTTGCATTTTTCCATGGTACGAGTTGGTTTCCTGTCCTGTGTCCACAATGGTGAACCAGATCAGCAAAGCCGTACTCTGAAACTTTGACAGTTGAATTTCCTGGTCCTGGGATTAGAGCCTTCAAGACAGTACTGAAGCATTAGGTTAAGGGTGGGAACAGCAGCCCCAGGCTCTCTATCTGGAGTAGGGGCCTGCAGGGACACACACCCACTTCCTTCTTGGCTCCGTCCTATATGCATGCATTTTTTAAAAGGAGCTTGAGATGATTTACTATTGTTGCTGAAGGAAGAAGCTGAAGGCGGGGAGATACGCTACCTTAAAAATGTCCTTTGAACTGGATACAGTGGCTCACACCTGTAATTCCAGCACTTTGGGAGGCCAAGGTGGGTGCATCACGAGATCAGGAGTTCAAGACCAGCCTGACCAAGATGGTGAAACCGTCTCTACTAAAAATACAAAAACTTAGCCGGGTGTGGTGGCGGCCCTGTAATCCCAGCCACTTGGGAGGCTGAGGCAGAGAGTTGCTTGAACCCGGGAGGCAGGGGTTGCAGTGAAATGAGATTGCGCCACTGCACTCCAGCCTGGGCAACAGAGTGAGATTCTGTCTCAAAAAAGAAAAGAAAAGAAAAGTGTCCTTTGAACATGTAGCCTTGTTTCAGCTATATGTCAGGGTGTGAAGAGAAGGAAAAGGGGTGTGTGTGTGTGTGTGTGTGTGTGTGTGTGTGTGTGTGGGCTGCTGCTGAGAAGTTACATTGCTTCCCTAAGGCCCACCAGGGAGATTACTGTGAGGGAGTTAGAGAGGGCCTTTGAAGTTGTATGTGTTGTTAAAGAAGGTCACATCTCACTACCACAACGACACTTAGATCCCTGCGAGGGGTTAGTGGTGGAGGAGAGGCTCTCAGGCCAGCCCTCAACAGCATGACTCTCCTGTTCCTTCCTCAGTTCCTCCTTATCCTCCTGGCACCCAGCTCCCCATCAGAAACTGTGAACCCTGAGAGATGACGGGGCCATGGGCCCTTCACATTTTTTGTCCCATTCAGTTCAGTGGTTCTCAGCCTTGGCTGCATGTCAGCCACCCACAGTGTCCAAATTCTCTTCACCCAGAAATTCTGCCTGCGTGGAGCTGGGACAAGATCCAGGAATTGATACTTTTTAAAACTCCTAGGTTGATTCTAGCATCCAGGTGGGGTTTAGGCCTGAGGAGCAGAGCTCACCAGTTTTCCCGTGGCGTGGCCTTTCCCGCTGATGACAGGGCTGATGATGTCGAGCCTAGCTGAACATTGAGGGGCAGTGACGGGTGTCTGATGAATTGAATGAAATAAAAACAGACAGGTTTTAACTTAATGTACCTCTCAAAGTCTGTAAGCTCAGGGGGAGGACGCACTGTGCGGTCCAGGATGGATGAAGCCACTCAGTGATGAGAACTCAAAACTCTGAACAGAATGAAAAGCAACTCCATTGGGAAGGAGGGTGGAGCTTGAGTGCCCAGCACATTAGAACCGAGTTTCTGTGGTTGGGTTTCTTCCTCTGATCTGAGGGCTGACTGATTAGGGAAATAGCACAGTGGGCAGAGGCAGCAGAAACTCTGAGAAACCCGTCTTCTGGCCAGAGGATTGAAAAGAGGAACGCTGCAGGCTGAATAGGAGGAGGGGATCGCTGTTTATTTTGTCTTTCCTCTCTCCTGGCTCTGCCAGACCCAGAACAGTAGCACCTACAACCGCGAGAGAAAATCCAGCTCTCTGGGTGGGGGGAACCAGTTATTGTATAAAGATGGTGGGAAGAAGCCCCATTTTTTCCCCTTTCTCCTTCTGTTTTGCCCCCAGCAGGGCTATAGTTGCAAGAAACTATGAAAGAGTGTGGTGTGTTAGGCTAAAACTCTGAGAGCCCCAACTTTACGGGTGGAGGAACCAGGAAAAGGAACAGAGCAATGAGAAACTCCGAAAAAGAAAGAAATTGTAGAAATGAAAAGTATATATGAAGTAAATATATTGCTGGATGAGCTCAAAAGCAAAATGTATATGACAGAATGAAGAATCGAAGTTAACTCTAAGTAGATTGATAGAAATTATCATAAAAGAGAGAAAAATGAGTTTAAGAAATGAGTAGGCTAGGTGTGATGGCTCACACCTGTAATCGCGCAGAACTTTGGGAGGCAGAAGTGGGAGGATCACTTGAGCTAAGAGTTCAAGATCAACCTGGGCAATACAGTAAGACCTTGTCGCTACAAAATAAGTAAAATTTTGCTGAACATGGCGGCACACACCTGTAGTACCGGCTACTCAGGAGGCTGAGGCAGGAGGATCACTAGATCCTCAGAGGTTGAGGCTGCAGTGGACCATGTTTGTGCCACTTCACTCCAGCCTGGGTGACAGAGCAAGACCCTGTCTCAGAAAAAAAAAAAAAAAGCAATTATTAAAAAAGGTATCATTTACAATAGCATTCCCCCCCCCCCCCAAAAAAAAGAAATACATATAAATAAGAAAATATGGAAGACCTGTATGTTGTGGACTGCAAATCCTGATGACAGAAATAAAGACCCAACTAAATGGAAAGATTGACATATGGGAAGATACGGTATAGTTGTTAATTCTCCCGAATTGACCTGTAGACTCATCGCAATCCTGATGAAATTTCCAGCAGGATTTTAAAAACAGATACTGATAATGGGATTCTAAAATTTATTTAGAAAACTAAGGGATCAATAGTGGAAACTATGGTTCGATCCCAAGTGGAAAAAATATTCCTAATTACATGTGGGAGAGTTTCCCAGAAGATGAAAACCAGGGGGACTCTGAGTAAAGTGCACACGATCCATATGGACTTTTTTAGTTTGCTAAGGCTGCTGTAGGAAGTCCACAAACGTGGCTGAGTGTGATGGCTCACACCTGCAATCCCAGCACTTTGAGAGGCCGAGGTGGGCGGATCACAAGGTCAAGAGATCGAGACCATCCTGGCCAGCAGGGTGAAACCCTGTCTCTACTAAAAATACAAAAATTAGCTGGGTGTGGTGGCACATGCCTGTAGTCCCAGCTACTCAAGAGGGTGAAGCAGGAGAATTGCTTGAACCTGGGAGGCGGAGGTTGCAGTGAGCCGAGATCTCACCACTGCACTCCAGCCTGGCAACAGAGCGAGACCCTGTCATAAAAAAAAAAAAAATTCCACACACTGGTGGCATAAACAGCAGAAACTTACTGTCTCAGATCTGGAGGCTGGAGGTCCCTGATCCAGGTGTCGTCAGGATTGGTGCCTTATGAGGGCTGCGAGGGAACGTCTGTCTCCTGCCTCTCCATTCGCTTCTGGTAGTTTGCTGGCAATTTTTGATGCTCCTTAGATTTTAAAGAAAGTCCTGCCTTCATCCTGTTTGTGTGACTGTCTCCACAATTCCCCTCTTTTAAAGGACACTATTGAGTTAGGCCTACCCAAATTACTGTATCTCAACTAATTATATATGCAGTGATCCTATTTCTAAACAAAGTATATTCTCAAGTATGGGGGGATCAGGATTTGAACATAGGAATTTTGAGGGGACATAGTTCAGCCATAACATGGATGTGGCTTATTTTTAAATCTACACAGTGCTGCATGTACTTAGAAATGACTAAAAAAAATGTGAAAATCACAGGTAACCAGCAGGAACAGATTTTTCCCCTCGAGTCTTGTGGCCACCCTCTGGGGGTGGCAGATTTCTCTGTCTCTGAGGATGGATCTGGTAAGGGGTGTATTTAGCAGTGTACTTCTTTGCACAGGGTCCTGGCAGCTGCAGAAGTTACACCCCTTTCTCGAGTATGTTAAGAAAATGGTCAGTGTTGATAATGTGTTCAGTTGCCCTCTTATCTGGACTCTTGCTTTTCCCCTGAAGGCATGCAGGAGCAAACATGGCATGCAGAGGTAGGCTTTGCCAAGCCACCACTGTTTCCAGAAGTTCTTGTGGGAGAGAGTTGACTTCTTCCTGTTAGACGTAACCCAGCAAGAACAGCAAATACCTACCAGGCCGGAAGTGCACCCAGGTACCCTGTTCCTGTTAGGGCATCAATGCTGCTTTCAGGTGTGGAATACCTTGTGAGATACTGAAAATGCCATTTCCTGGAGACTACCTACTGATGTGAAGGTCTGACAGCAATTTTTTAAATGATATTTAAAGGGTAGATCATCGCCCTTTGCTTCTTTCAAGATGAGGATGCAGAGGGGCAGATGTCCTGGCATACTGAATGCCCAGAAGGAAGAAATTAGGCCGGACATTCGACCCCAGGCCTCTTCCAAGGGCTGCTGAGACAACACCGCTCCCACCACAGAAATGTCACCTGGCAGGCATGGCTGCCCAAGGCTCCCTGGGTTGCAGCGGGCTTGCAATCCACGGTGCTCGTCTTTTTAATGGTATTTGTCGGTAGAAGTACCGTAGCCAGGCATGACGAAGGGCAGGAAGTAGGTACCATTCTCCCATCACTCAAAGGCAGCCCTTACTAATGTCTCAATGCATGTCTTCACAGTTTATTCTGTGTTTATTTGGTTGTGAATAAATCATAACAATGCATTTTATATGCTAAGCCCTTTCTAAATATTTTCGTTGCCACAAAATTGTCTTATGATATGCTAACATTGATTTATGTAGGATCCCTGTTATAGAAGGCTTAGTGTGTGCTCAGTACTTTTGTCCATTTCACTGCCATTTTCCAAAGAGAAACACATCCCTTTGTGGCCCTAAGCTAAGGTTAGAGCTAAGCTAGGTTAGAGGGCCTTGCTTGACAGTGTTGGACATCAGTGTGGTTTTATTTATTTTATTTATTTTTTTGAGGCAGAGTTTCGCTCTGTTGCCCAAGCTGAGTGCAATGGTGCAATCTTGACTCACTGCAACTTCTGCCTCCTGGGTTCAAGCAATTCTCCTGCCTCAGCCTCCCGAGTAGCTGGGATTACAGGCATGCGCCACCACGCCTGGCTAATTTTGTATTTTTAGTAGAGACGGGGTTTCTCCATGTTGGTCAGGCTGGTCTCAAACTCCTGACCTCAGGTGATCCGCCCGCCTCAGCCTCCCAAAGTGCCGGGATTACAGGTGTGAGCCACCGCACCTGGCCAGACATCAATACGGATTTTGAAAGATTAATTTATTAGCATCTTTGCAGAGCTTGAGGTTGCCTGTGATCTTGAAGTGAAATACTTACTTGGTGACTTTTGTCTGGAGCGCTTGGGCTGATGATACAAGCACACTCAGGACTGTTCCAATCCACATCGTGTGTAGTGAAAGCAAGTAAATTATATTTGAAAGGAACAAAATAGTAATATCTTTATGTGAAACCAAATGAGGGACAGGATTGGTGTCAGGAACAATTTGGTTGAGGCTGTTTCTAATTTGTATGGTACGCTTTCACCCAGCCTGTATTGTGGTCACTGAATAGCTATTTTTCATTTGGTCTGCTGTATCACCAGCTCTTCTAAGCACCAGCTAATGCTATTTGCCCGTGCAAAAGAAAACCGTGGTTCAGAATAAGGACACTGGGGCTCTTTATTGTTGACAATGAGCCTTTATTTCCCACATCTCATTAGGATGTTTCAGGAGGCCAGTGGTGAGCACGGTGTCGGGGGCTGCACTTCCTATTGATTTATGTGCTGTTAGAGAATTAATTGAGTCTGGACATGGGGACTCATTTTCTCGGACATGTAGCAGGTAATCATGCTTCTCCTGTACATTTGAATTGCTTTCCAGATGGTGTGTTGTACAGGATTTATTTTTAATTTGATTGACCAGAAGCGAAGACCTGAGTATGCTTGCATACATGCTCTGCAGTGGAAAGGCCCCCAGCCCCCACAGTAGAGATGGTTAACTCTCTCCTGGCCACACCCCTCCTGGGCTCACCTGAGGACCTGGGCCTTGTATTGTCACTGTATGCGGCAAAGACATTTTGAAAGGGTCCTGGATAAAGGCTCTGGGAGGGGGAGAAAAGGCCTATAGTATATTCTGAAGGCAACACAGAATAAACAGCATTACTTATTATGTAAAACCAGGACATAATGTGGGTTCAGCAGGGGAATAGTTAGTGTCACAGTCAGCTCAGGCTGCTGTATGAAAAACACCATAGACTTGGTGGCTCTAAGAGCAGACAGTTATTTCTCACAGTTCTGGAGTCTGGGAAGTCTGTGATCAAGGTATGGGCAGATGCATTGTCTGGTGAGGTCTGTCTGCTCTTCGGTTCTCAGGTGGCCATCTTCTTTCTCTGTCCACACAAGGTGGGCAAGGCAGCTCTCTGGGGTCTCTTTCGTAAGGGCCAGTCCCACCCATGAGCTTCACCCTCATGACCTCATCACTTCCCAAAGGCCCCACCTCCTAATGCCATCACATTGGGGGTGAGGATTTCAACTTGTGAATCTGGGGGGGGATGCAAACATTCAGTCTGTAGTGGTCAGAGGATGTCTGTTCAGCTGGGGAATACGAGGTAACCATCAAAACGATACCTGTGGCAAGCTTGTGTTGCTTACCGCATGTCAAGAGAGAACAATGTGGATCCGTGTTTACAGTGAGGTCTCAGCTATGCAAAAGAGATGCACAGATAAAAGACTGGAAAGAAAGAAACAGAAACGAACACTGGCTTTCTGTGGGTGGAACGACTGCAGGTGGGCATCTATTCTTCTCTGATTCCCTATTAAGAAAACAGAGCAGAACAGATGGTAGTCCTCGCTGCCGGGAAGTAATGTGCCTGCAGAAGCAGTCACCCTGTGAGTACAGGAATCTGCCCACATCAGTTTCACAAATGTTGTGCTGGTAGTCATATCTCCGGCTCTCTGCTGCCCTCCTACAGGGCAGCTGTCCCCACATAACAGTTGTACCCCCCAGAAGGAGCATGCAGTTGAAATAATTGCAGATCCCTTCACCAGACGTTTTGAGAGCCTGGCAGCCCGGAAAGGTGGGATTCGGCAGCTACATGGGACTTTCCTTCACTAAAGGGCTTCCTGAAAAAGTCGCTTCTACATTGCTGTGTCTTAAATGAAATTCTTTATCATCAGGCTGCAAACTGCTTCCGTGCAAAAGGCAATGTGTTAGTTCCTTGCACAAGTATGCTTTGAGTGAACTAAATGAGATACCAGAAATGGGTAGAACTATTTCTTTGAAAGAACCACTTCTTTCTACCTGCATTTTTACCCACCTTTCCTTCTCACCTCCCCTTGGCCACACCCCACCTTGGTGGCTTGGGGAATTACCTGCTGTAATAGCCCTGTCCTGCCCAGCCACCCACCTTTGCCCTTGTTTGAAGAAGCTGAGGACAGTTGTCCTCATTGTCCACCCCCAGGAGTAGGGGAAGAAGGCTTGGGATGTGGTGGGCCTAGGCTTCTAGGGGAGGGCCTTATGTTTGTTGGCAAGGAAGTCAGATCCATTCCCCGGGCAGTCACCAGAGACCTACAAGCATCTATCTAGGGCAGAGTTCTCAAATGCAGTCTTTGGACCTGTGACATGAGAGCCACCTGCAGCTCCAGGCCTGGCCTGTGGCCCACCACCTTGGAATCTTGGGCCATGAACCTGCACACTCTCTAGGGGGGCCTTGTGCCCACCAGAGAGTGAATCACTGCATTGGAGGAATAACTCCTGGCTTTCACAAGAACCTCTCCCCTTTCCACAGTCCCTCCAAGATGCACCCACATCCCACTGCAGAGATGCACTTTGCATACACAGCCAGGGACAGTGTCACCTGGCCACAGCCATCCCAGCCACCTGTGTCAGCAGAGTTCCCTGTTCCCATCTAAGACAGATGCCTCATCAGGCATCCTCTCTGCTACCATTTCATTGACGTTTTTCTTAACTCCGTTTATTAGTGTTTATGGAGTTCAGGCTGCACTGGTTACTCCCTTCTTGAACTCACTTCAAGCCCTGCAGGCATGTACTGTCATTTCCAATTTCCTAAGCGGAGGAAGGCCATCTCTCCATTAAATATCTTGCCCAAGGCCTCACAGTAAACAGAGGTCTGAAATGAAACAAGGACCTTCAGTCTTCATCTTCAACAGGCGGGCTCTTTATCTTATACCAAAAGTGCCCCGGTAGGTTCAGTGTGATTCTGCAGAGTCTTTGAAGACGTGGCTGCCTTTCTGGGCAGCTGCTGTGGGCCCCTTAGCCTTCGTATCCACGGGAAAGAGAACTGGATCAAGAATGTCTGTGGTGTCAAACTCAGGAAAAGAACCGCCGTTAGCCAGCACTAGCATTGTAATCGATGGTGAAAAACAGGATCATTACCAGTCCACAGCCAAACCGTACTGCAGCCTGAGGCAACAGGAAAAATCAAGAATACCAGTCCTGTCTTCATTTAAAATGTTGATACTTTGTTCATCATGGCTTTATTTTGCCTTAATTCTGATTGTTAAAGGCCGCATCACAGTATTATTTATTTTGATTGGTTCAGCTTTTGGTGCCTCAGTTGCCTCCCCCTGCTTCATCCCTGCTGAAGTGAAAGCATTTGCATTAAAATGAGGAATAAGTCAGGGGTGCCTCTTAGTGCCATTGTTTATTGCACAGGAAAGTGCAGGTCAGGGTGGACAGGATGACCACATGCTGGAAAGGGGAAGCAAGATGGTGACTTCAGAAGGCGACATCATTTACCTAGAAAATCATTATCAACTAAAAACTGTTAGGATTTGAAGATAGCACAGTAGGCCAGATGCGGTGGCTCATGCTTATAATCCCAGCACTTTGGGAGGCCAAGGCGGCTGTATCACGAGGTCAAGAGATCGAGACCATCCTGGTCAACATGGTGAAACCCCGTCTCTACTAAAAATACAAAAATTACCTGAGCGTGGTGGCGCGTGCCTGTAGTCCCAGCTACTCGGGAGGCTGAGGCAGGAGAATTGCTTGAACCCAGGAGGTGGAGGTTGCGGTGAGCCAAGATTGCGCCATTACACTACAGCCTGGGTAACAAGAGCGAAACTCTGTGTCAAAAAAAAAAAAAAAAAAAAAAAAATAGCGTAGTAAAATCTATTTTTACAAAATCAGTATCATTTTTTTTCTCTATGCCAGCAATAACCAGGTAAATATATAAAGAAGAGAGATCCATTCACAATAGCCACAAAAATATTATATTTAAGAAAAAACTTAATGGGAGATGCCTGTAACTGTAAAGAAAATTACAAAGTTGTTGACAGACATTTAAAGCTTGAATAAATATGAAGATATTTTTGAGTGAAACTGGGTAAAAATACTTAGTATTGTAAGTATGAAATATTTCTGAGGCTGGGCGTGGTGGCTCCCTCTTGTAATCCCAGCACTTTGGGAGGCCGAGGTGTGCGGATCACTTGAGGCCAGGAGTCGGAGACCAACTTGGCCAGTATGGCGAAACCTCGTCTCTACAAAAAATAAAAAAATTAACCAGTGGGTGGTGGCACATGCCTACAGTCCTAGGCACTCAGGAGGCTGAGGCACAAAAATCACTTTAACCCGGGAGGCAGAGACTGCAGTGAGCCGAGATTGTGCCGCTGCACTTTAGCCTGGGCGACAGAGGGAGACCTTGTCTCGAGAAAAAAAATTCCCTGAAGTAATTTACAACTTACAGTTACTCCAGCAAAAATTTCAGTGGAATATTGGGGACACTTAGAACCACTAAATGTGAAAATAGCAGGGGAAGATGAAAAAATGAGAATAAGGAGGAAGAACTTGCCTTACGTCATATTAAAATATGCTCTAAAGTCATAATAATGAAAATGGCATGGTACTATTGCTGGGAAGATAGAAATGATGTAGACTAGTAAGTCCAGGGACAGATCTAAGTTTATGTAAGAATTTGGTGTATGACATACAGGGTGACCAGCCATCTCAGTTCCTCTGCGACTGAGAGATTTCCTGGGACATGAGACTTTCAGTGCTAAAGTTGAGATGCTTGGTCACTGTAAGACGTGAGAAGCAGAATGGTCTATTTAGTAAAGGGTATTGGGTTACCTGAGTAAAGCCGTGGTGCCTACACTTTGCTGTACATTGGACTACCTGTGAAACCTTTTGTGTACTGATGGCTGGTTCCTATTTGAAACATTCCAGGTTCATTGGCAAGAGGTATGACCTGGGCATCAGGATTTTTAATGGGTAACAAAGCTTGAAAATCACTTAACCATCGGGGGCAACAGGAGGCTGCTCCATACCTTGTATGTGTACACTTTCTGATGGGTTAAATATTTCTATGTAAAGAAAGGATTCTAGACAGTGACTAGGTTTGCTTGCTCCAGGAGAAGAGGTTTGAATCCTCCCATGAGAAGTCTGGAAGTTTTGGAGCTGCAGGCAGGTGCAGCACACAGTCTCAGGGAGTTTCAGAGGAGTTATTCCTGTGCCTCTAGGAGGGGTGGACATTTTCCCTGGAAGCAAGCTGATCTGGCTGAGGACAGCCCATCTCTTTCATACCTAAAAAATACAGGCACCTCTTCACATCTCAACAGTGAAGTCCCAGATGGCCACCCTGACTGCCTCCAGCTCACCATAAAGTCGTCTCCTACTGTATCTTACACTATCCAGCCATCCACCACTCACTGAGAGACCTGCACTGGTGTCTCAGGGGCCCTTTGTTGCCAGCAAGAACAGAGACAGGTCACATGCCACATCTTGCTGAAAAGTGAATTAGTGTTTTGCAAGGTCAAATGGAAGAACTAATTTATGCCATGCAGAAAAAATATGAAATGGGTGCTATGAATGTAAAGTTAAGTGATTTGGAGGGCAAATTCCAGAGATACTCCAGAAAGAGGAAAAGGCCATTAGGGAGAGAAATAGAAAAGAAATAGCAAGAATCTTCCTATATGTAAAGTAAGATGTGGGACTTGATACAGAAAGGGTTCAACAAATGAATCTCACATAAAATTAATGAGATCCTCATAAAATCAAAAAAGGCCCCCATCCAGACATAGTTTGCTGAAAAGTTCTGAACTCTAAGAGTGGAGAGGAAATTGTACCAGCTTCCAGACAGAAGGAATAGATTTTGTATCCAGGTAAAAAGAATCCAATTAGTATTAAAGTGCACATCTTCAAGGCTATAAGCTAAGAAGATAGTGGAAGAGTGTTAGCAAAAGCATGCAATGCAAGAATCTTATACCCAGCAAAGATGTCATTCTGTGTGAGATCAGAACCATTTTATAGACACAAAAGGGTTACCTCCTAGCTAAACAAAATGACCCTAACAATTATTTTTACAAAATAAAAATGAAATCCCACTAAATAGTTCAAGAGAAAGAAATGCAGAAAGTATAGGAAGCTCTAAGTGATGAATTGAGTAATTATAGTCCAAATTATATGGTTGTAGTAGTGTTATACATCTGGAATAAATTTTTCTTAAATCATCTGAAGGCTTGGAGAGCTAATGAGAAACACCAGTGGAAAATAATGATTCCATTATAATAATTCTACAATGTCCTCAGTGTTTTCATTTTTGAAAACTTGGATAACATATTAATAGGATTGGGACTGTTCCATGTTACTGTAACATGTATATTTTAGTCTTTGTCTTATATTGGCCTAGAGAATATTTTATTGAGTGTTGATATACATATTTCTGTGTACATATTACATATTTTATCCCCCCAAATGACAGAGAATTGAAGTTAAGATAGTAAGAGTACTGTGTATTTTAGTTTGTTTTCTAACAAGGATGTGCATACCTTCAGTGTGCACAGCCTGGTGAGATACCGGGATGCCGTAGAGATGACCCTTCTGCGCAAGGAATGGGAGCCGTGTGCTCATGTGCCAGGGATGCACCGTCTGCCCTTTGCTGTCCTGACAGTCAAGACTTGGCAGTCTGTTTGCATGTGAGTGGCTGCATTCAGCCCATGTTTCTGAGGGACCGTTTTGAGGAATGTTACTGGAGACTGTGTCCGAGAGCTGTGGTTGCTAAGTTCCTGACATCACTTCTCCAGCCTGTCTCTGTGGCTGGCTGTCTTCTGTGAAGTATAAGAAATCTAGCCAGGCGCGGTGGCTCACACCTGTAATCCCAGCCTTTTGAGAGGCTGAGGCGGGTGGATCACCTGAGGTCGGGAGTTGGAGACCAGCCTGACCAGCATGGTGAAACCCTGTCTCTAATAAAAATACAACAATCGGCCGGGCACGGTGGCTCACACCTATAATCCCAGCACTTGGGGAGGCTACGGTGGGTCGATCACTAGGTCAGAAGTTCAAGACCAGCCTGGCCAAGATGGTGAAACCTCGTCTCTACTAAAACCACAAAAATTAGGCAGGAGTGGTGGCAGGTGCCTGTAATCTCAGCTATTTGGGAAGCTGAGGCAGAAGAACCACTTGAACCCAGGGGGCAGAGGTTGCAGTGAGCCGAGATCGTACCACTGTACTCCAGCCTAGGCAACAGAGTGAGACTCCATCTCAAAAAAAAATAAATAAATAAAAATCAGCCGGGCATGGGCATGGTGGCGGGTGCCTGTAATCCCCAGCTACTCAGGAAGCTGAGGCAGGAGAACTACTTGAACCTGGGAGGTGGAGGTTACAGTGAGCCGAGATTGTGCCATTGCACTCCAGCCTGGGCAATAAGAGGGGAGAATCCGTCTCAAAAAAAAAAAAAAAAAAAAGGCTGGTGTCAAGTTACGTGTGGTCTTTGAGGCAGCTCAGTGTTCTTGATGTGACCTCTGATTGTATCTGGGTCGCTGATGTCTTAGTGAGTGCTGATCCCTTATTCTCTTCTTGGGAACAGCTCTTTGGAATTGCCCTGCCAGTGTCACAGTTTGGGAATGGGGTGACACACCCCACAGGGTCCTTCTCAGTGACAGTTTTTCTGGTGTGGGGCATCTTTGCTGTCTGTGGGCCACCCTAGGGGGAGTGCTGTGAATCGCTCCACATAGAGACACGGCCGTGGGCCAGCCTTGTGCAGGTGGCAGGGTAAACATGGCTTCTTTAAATGTCAGATGTCCTTGGGGTGAATTCACACGTTGAAAGCATGTAGCTCCATCAGTGATTGTGCTCACACTCTGAGGGTCTGGACTGGATGTAATAATTATTTCCTTCTTCGTTCTTTTTGGGAATATTCATACTGCTGTAGCTGTGACCATCTGGTACACTCGGTCTCATAACAAGATGTGTTTGGGCACCACTACAAACAAGGTGCTGTGTTGGGAGCTCTGGGGGATACACAGTTGGGAAGGCCTTGAATTTGTGGCCTAAACTAAAGAGACAAGAGGGAAAGAAGAGGAGGTAAAGGAAGGCAGGATTAGAGCCTGGGCAGTGACCACCGGGGGTCACCAGTAGCTCCCCTTCATCTTCACTCCCTGCTCCCGTCTGAGCTCAGATCCTTTGCTTCTGCCACCTAAGGAGCTTGCTGAGCCATTTCTCTGTCCTTGCCACTGTTGTAGTTGAAGCTCTCCTTTTTTTTCCTTTTTAAAAATTGCAGTAAAATAGACAAATTTTCTTTTTTACCATTTTAAGCATTTTTAAGTGTGCAAGCTCTTAACTGGACTACTGGAATATGGTTTGTTAAAATAATTGAACTACCGTTCAAGCAAAGAGGCATGTGTAATATAAGAGTACAGTTTAAAGAACATGACAAACATCTGGGGGAAACGCCTTAAGAAGCAGAACGTTAAGCAGACTTGTGGACATCCTCTGTGCCATTTTCCTGACGATAGCCCCTTTCTTTCCCTAGGGGACAGAATAGCCTTTTCACTGGTCTCCCTGCCTCCAGCCTCTGTCCCCGTGCCAGGCCCAGAGAGACAGGGCTAAAAGAAAAACTGTTGAAAATTGTTCAGGGACAGTGCATATGTCTTAGTGTGTTTCTGTTGCTACAACAGAATACTGGAGACTGGGTGATTGTGAGGAGTGGAGATTTGTTTCTCACAGTTCTGGAGGCTGGGAAGTCCAAGGTCAAGGTGTCAGCATCTAGGTAAGGGCCTTCTTGCTGTGTCATCCCAAGGTAGAGCATGAGAAGGTGAGGGAGAGTGAAAGAGTGAGTTCAGTTGAAGTCACTTTTATAACAAACCCACTCTCACAATGAAGAACTTCCTCCTGAGATAAAGACATCAGTCTTTTCATGAACCTCATGACCTAATCACCTCTTAAAGGTCCCACCTTTCAACACGGTTGCCTTAGGGATTAAGTCTCCAACACATGAACTTTGGGGGGACATAGTAAAGCCACAGCAGTGTGGTTTGAGGGATAAAGTGTCGAGTCCTGGGCAGTGGGTCCAGGCCCTCTCCCAGTTTGGCCTACCAGGTCTCAGCAGCTCCTCTGTCACCCCACGATACCTGCAGGCTGCAGCCACGTCCTTTGTCCCCTTGAGAGAAAACAACCTGATCTTATGACCATTTGTCTGGGTCACCTGAGCTACCCAAACTGAGTGAGAAGTCAGGAACGAGCCGGTGGGCTCTGGGGGAGAGGCAGGTGTCCTGGCAAGTTGCCAGTGCTTCCCTTGTCTGCTTTTCATGGAGCTCCGCGTGCCCTCGTTCTCCTTGGCACAGATGCCTTGTTCCTGATGATGAGTGAGCCGGGTGCGGATGGCGCACTGTTTGAACGGATGTATGTTCACATTACTGCAGGAGAACGTGGTGGGAGGCGCCGTGGCGGTGGAGTGGCCCCACGCGTGGCCGGGCTTTGTGGGGTTCTGACTCTGTCGTTCCCAATGTTCCTCCCCACAGTGGCTGCCTCCGGGAGATGATGGCTGTGTGAGTGCCCACCATGGCCCATCGGAAGCGTGAGAGCACGGGGGAGCAGCATGTTGGACCACAGGGTGAGGCCAGGCCCTGTCCCCCACGGCCAGGAGCCCGGGAGCAAGGACATGGAGCTGCCCTTGGAGGGCTATGTGCCCGAGGGCCTGGAGCTGGCTGCCCTGCGGCCAGAGAGCCCCACGCCTGAGGAGCAGGAGTGCCACAACCACAGCCCCGATGGGGACTCCAGCTCTGACTACGTGAACAACACCTCCGAGGAGGAGGACTACGACGAGGGCCTCCCGGAGGAGGAGGAGGGCATCACCTACTACATCCGCTACTGCCCCGAGGACGACAGCTACCTGGAGGGCATGGACTGCAACGGGGAGGAGTACCTGGCCCACGCAGCGCACCCCGTGGACACCGATGAGTGCCAGGAGGCGGTGGAGGAGTGGACGGACTTGGCAGGCCCACACCCCCATGGCCACGGTGCTGAAGGCAGCCAGGACTACCCAGACGGCCACCTGCCCATCCCGGAGGATGAGCCCTCTGTCCTGGAGGCCCATGATCAGGAAGAGGATGGCCACCACTGTCCCAGCAAAGAGGGCTACCAGGACTACTACCCCGCAGAGGCCAACGGGAACACCAGCGCCTCCCCCTATCGCCTGAGGCGTGGGGACGGGGACCTGGAGGACCAGGAGGAGGACATCGACCAGATCGTGGCCGAGATCAAGATGAGCCTGAGCATGACCAGCATCACCAGCGCCAGTGAGGCCAGCCCTGAGCATGGGCCTGAGCCAGAGCCTGGGGACTCTGCAGAGGCCTGCCCGCCCAGCAAGGCCAGTGCAGCCCCAGCAGGCATGAGGCGAGGCCTAAGTCACTGAACCTCCCTCCTGAGGCCAAGCATGCTATAGACCTCCAGAGAGGCTTCAAGCCCAAGACCAGGACCCCAGAGGAGAGGCCAAAGTGGCCCCATGAGCAGGTAGGACTCTGGCTGTCCTGGGGAAGGGGAAAGAGGGGCCTGGGAGCAAGGGACCTCTCGGTACAGCTCCTGCAGATGCTGAAGCGAGGCGGTGGGAGGGGGTGGGTGCATTGCGGTTCTAATGGTGGCTGAGCTCTTCACTGGTCCAGTTACGAAGCATGTTGTGTGAATGCTCTGGCCACTCTTACGCTCACCCCCTCAGACTGAGGAGTAAAGTCTTTTTGAGGGCTGATTGGCCACTGGTGTTTCACAGAAGACGCCCCTACTCCCACCCTAGAAGAGGGTCCATTTCTCCCCCCGCTGCCCTGGATCTGCTATTGGTGGGGCAGTGTCTGTGGGAGAGCCTGTCAATCCTTGGGGTGTACTCAGACCAGCAGGGCAGTGGCAAAGACGTGGGGGCGCTGGTGCTGACACACTGCTGTGGCCAGTGGTAGGTCGCCTGGTGGCTGGGGTGGGGGCCGGTATGCATTTCACAGTGGATGGTCTCCAAAAGCCTGGGGGCCTTGGCCTGATAGGCAGTTAGCTGTGAACAACTGTTTGGAAAAGGATTTTTTGAAAGTTTGACAAAACCTTGGGGAAGAAACACATGCTAATGAGGGCAATGGATGTCAGCATAGCTGTGTTTTCTTTTAATTATAGCAGAGTCAGCGTGCATTCTAATAAACACATTTGAAAAGCTGCCTTCAAAAAAAAAAAAAAAAGTCTCACTGTGAGTATGTAAAGAAGATGTGATTGCTTATTGGACTTGTGTAAAGGAACTTCTATTTGTCCAGTTATGTGGACTGCTTTCATATTTTTTAAAGCCTTAACTGTTTGTTTCCAAGAGAGTTCATGAATTTGAGTGTGTGTGTGTGTGTGTGTGTGTGTGTGTGTCTACTAAGAGCTTGGGTTTGGACTAGAAATCATACTGACTCTTGGATTTTCAGCACTTATATTTGGATGTCTTACATTTTCTCTAAAGCACGTTCAGTGTCAGTTGACTTCACTTTGGGGGTGTTCCTGTGATTCACAGCAATTCTGTGTTTACGGGGGCTGTGGGATGCACAGGAACTCCCGTGGTACTAGCGGATGTTGGGGGAGCTCTCCCCTAAGGCCAGGAGGCCCTGGACCCCGGGTCTGGGCTTTAGGCCAGAGCGCCTCTGTGTTTGGTCTTTGGCAGGTCCTGGGCTTGTCCTACAACAATGGCGAAGGCACCGCAGGGATTGATGTGGGCTATGCACAGTGTGTGACATGCTGCATCTTGTTGTGACAAAGTGGTATCTCTGGCCAAGTTCTTGTCATAGGAAAATTATCTTTAGCGCCTGTTGGGGAGTAAGCAAGACCTCAATGTTTTGCTGGTTTTGTGCTTCATGCTAACCGGATGTTAATTTGGGTAAAAAACCCAGAGACCTTGGGGTTGGAGAGCTGGGAGGTAAATGAATGGGAATGAATGAATGGGTGGGTGGTAGTTGCTGTTTAAAAGGGCACATGGAGGGCTGGGTATGGTGGCTCACGCCTGTAATCCCAGCACTTTGGGAGGCTGAGGTGGGCGGATCACGAGGTCAAGAGATTGAGACCATCTTGGCCAACATGGTGAAACCCCATCTCTACTAAAAATACAAAAATTAGCCGGTCGTGGTGACACGCGTCTGTGGTCCCAGCTACTCGGGAGGCTGAGGCAGAAGAATCGCCTGAACCCAGGAGGTGGAGGTTGCAGTGAGCCGAGATTGCGCCACTGCACTCCAGCCTGGCGACAGAGCAAGACTCCGTCTCAAGAAAAAAAAAAAAAGGCACATCAAGGTGGGGGACGTCCCCAGCCATTATGGAGGGTCAAGAGGAGGTCTGTTCTTAGAGACGAGGCATTGGATGGGAAAGGGAGGCCGCTTCTCTCCCTAAGGAGAATGTGTCCCTGAAGGAAATGCTTTTGTCCGAGACGCTGGAGAAGCTCATTTAAGCTGGTTAATGATTGTGTGGCTTCTTCTGTTTGTTTTGCCCTCCCTTCCCTGTCCTGTGCTGTGCTGTCTTGTCCTTTTTCTTTCTTATCAGTTCACAAATTAATTCTGTTGGGGGGAGCACTTGGTAGTTCCAGAGTTCCACGCTGACAAGGGCCCTGGTGCCGGGGGCCCTGACTAGTCTTTCTGAGGACTCCACCAGACCCACTGCTCGTGGGCAGGGTCTCCACACCTGTAGATCTGAGTACCCTGTTCCAGATGAGGACCTCTTTGAAACCTGACCAGAAAGAGCCGTAGAAGTCATCTTGAAAGCAAGATTCCATATGAAGCGTGTACACTGGGAGACTTGGTGGTGTCTTGCTTGAAATCACAACCTCCTTTCCTAAGAGCAATCCCCTTACTCCCCTGAGAGACAGCCAGGCTGTGCTAAGAACCAAGAAAGGCCTGGCCTCAAACAGGTGCCTAGGGTGCCATGCGTCCCACGCCCGCCTCTTTGTTCCCGGTGCTGTCCACTTAGTGTAGTGATGCCTCTGATTGAGGCTGCAGTAAAAAAAAAAAATCTGAAGGGAGAAATGGGCAATATTGGTCATTTAGGTGCTGCAGGAGTCTTGCTTTTTAACCCTAACCCAGCAGCACTGGCATTACTGGGGGAGCCCCACCCCCATATTGCTGAGTCCGAATCTTCATTTCAACAAGATGCCACATTCCAGCTGGAGAAGTCATGCTGTAGGAGACTCACGTGGAGGAGACTGTGTGGCGTCCCTCACCTCATCTACTCATTTCACAGCTTGAAAAATTATGTCCTGGATATTTTTAAGAGTACTGAGTGGCATTTAGTCATTGCACCAATCGCAATAGTACGATAGAGTTAGAAAAAATGGAAATATGAAAAATGTATTCTCCATGGTCCCTGCTACCCTCACAGATGAGCTGTTTCATTTCTGTGTTCCTTTTCAGACCACAGCGTTGAGCATAAACGATGCACGTGGCTGTCATCAAAACCCAGATGTATTTTTGTCGTACAGTTTTAAAAATCTGACTTGTGATAAGTGTTTCTCCGTGTTGCCATATAATTTCCACGATTATTTTTACTGACCTTTCGTGTTCCATTTTGGCGATGTGCTGTATAACTGATTTCTCTGCACATATTCTGGCCATCGACGTGCAGGTTGCGGGTGGCATTTTCTCTGAAGTGTAAGACTGCCACAGGCACCTTTGTACAAACCATGTTTTCCTTCTTTGGGTTTATTACCTGAGGATAAATCCCCATGCTGTACATCAGCGTTGACCATTTCCCCCTCGATGACCTTGTCTAGTTGTTTCCCTTCTTCTGTGGATGCTGGATATGTGCACTTCATCTTTTGGTGCGGATGTGTTTCCATCTCATGGGAGCACGCTCTCCACTGCCGGTGTGACTTTCTGCTGCGTATGTCGGCCTCTTTAGTGCACTTTCTTTTGAATTTGGGTTATGTTATTTTCATCATCTCTGCAGCATTTTAAGACATTGATGACTCATCTGTGACCCCTCCACCTCCTTTGGGTACAGAGGGATTTAACTGGATGGTCCCTTCTTCCCAGTCTTGGTGGATGTATTCACAAAGGACATTGCTTTGGTCTGGTTGATAAGAAAACGAGTTGCCAGCCGGGTGCAGTGGCTCACACCTGTAATTCCAGCGCTTTGGGAGCTCGAGGTAGGCAGATCACCTGAGGTCAGGAGTTTGAGAGCAGCCTGGCCGAAGTGGGGCAACCCTGTCTCTACTAAAAATACAAAAATTAGCTGGGTGTAGTGATATGTGCCTACTACTCTGGGAGGCTACTCTGGAGGCTGAGGCAGGACAATCACTTGAGCCCGAGAGGTGGAAGCTGCAGTGAGCTGAGATCATGCGTCTGTGCTCCAGCCTTGGCCACAGAGCAAGACTCCGCCCCGCCCCACCCCCCAACCAAAAAAAAAAAAAGAGTTGCTGCATGTGCTGGGAAGTGGATGGTGTGGCCTTTGGAGCCCTCCTGAGCTGGAGGGAATGCCAGGCATTTTGAAAAAGCTATAGTTTGCAGGTAGCCCTCCCACCTGTGCAACTTGGCTGAGACCAAGAGGTCTGCATGGGGGTTGGAATAGGAGAGACATAAGGCAATGGAATTTCTAAAATTGTAGGAAGACAGGATGGGGAACCGAGATCTACACATGAATTATTTTAGAAAAATAAAAAAAGCTTCTTTGAAGCACTGCAGGTTTATTGAGGAAAATTTGGAAAATACAGGCAAAAAAATCTTTTGCCATATGCCATTGTAGAATTCCATTGTAGAGAGTTTTGAATCAAAGAGACAAACCTAGGTCAGGAGTTTCCAAAACATCCTCTTAGAGGTGTTCTGTAAACAAAGTACCATTTGATCCTTACTATTCATGGATTTCGTATTTTGCAACTTTTGTTGATTCAATTGGTAACTTCTTCCTGGATGTAGGTGGAGAGGGGGAAGAACTGGAGTCACCCAACTCACCTTCCCAGCTGAGCTTGAACAGGGCTTTGCCTCCTTGTTTCAGCTTTCCTGCTGCAAACAGCTGTTCCTTTCACAATCCGTTTAGTAATCTTTTGCATTTTGTTGATTTGTGTGTGTGTAGGGTGAGACAGTGGCCCTCAAGTGTAGTGCTGAAGTCTAGTGATCCTGAGCACAGAATGGTTGCCATGTGCCTTACGTGTGCCGGAGAAGCTTCCTTCAGGCCTGAGCAACAGTGCTGACTCTATTTCCTGCCATAGACGCGCCCGGGTGGCCTTGTTGGCGGTACCCGGCCGGGGTGGCCCCGAGGGCTGCGTCTGGCGCCAGGAGGGGCCGTGTGGACCGCCTGTTAAAGGACCCCCTCGTCCTTCAGCAAACGGCTGACATGTGTTTTTGCGTCGGGGGCCTTCACTTGGGTCTTTTCAGCCACTGAGATCCCTTAGTGTTGAGCGCTCGGTTGTTGAGCGGGGGAACGAGCCCTGTGCTTTCCGCGCCGAGGGGAGTCCATAGCCAGGCGGCCTCGGAGCGCCTTTCTCACCAGCAGCTTGCGGCCCCTCGTCCCAGGCCGTGTCGTTCCCAGCCGTTTGCAGTGCCTTCTCTCTCCTTTTATTTTTTCTTTTGATCGCGGAGAGTTTTGTTTTTTCGTCCAGGCTGGAGTGCGGTGGCGCGATTTCGGCTCCCTGCAGCCTCTGCACCCCGGGTTCAAGCGAGTCTCCTGCGTCAGCCTCCTGAGTAGCTGGGGTTGCAGGCACGCGCCACCACGCCCGGCTAATTTTTGTATTTTCAGTAGAGACAGGGTTTCATCACGTTGGCCAGGCTGGTCTCGAACTCCTGACCTCAGGTGATCCACCCGCCTCGGCCTCCCAGAGTGCTGGGATTACAGGCGTGAGCCACCGCGCTGACCTGTGTGTCATTCTTCAATCCTTGCCTTCCCTTCAAAATCTAACAGTCTGAAGAACAAAAGCATTTCCTGGGCGCGGTGGCTCACGCCTGTAATCCCAGCACTCTGGGAGGCCGAGGCGGGTGGATTACCTGAGGTCAGGAGTTCGAGACCAGCCTGGCCAACATGATGAAACCCTGTCTGTACTGAAAATACAAAAATTAGCTGGGCGTGGTGGCGCGTGCCTGCAACCCCAGCTACTCAGGAGGCTGAGGCAGGAGAATCACTTGAACCCGCGAGGCTGGGGTTGCAGTGAGCCAGGATGGCACCATTGCACTCCAGCTGGGCAATAAAGTGAGACTCAAAAAAAAAAAAAAAAAAAAAATGACACACAGGTCAGCTCAACAGCAACACAGGTGTGTCGCAGAAATCTGTGGAGATGGGGATCAGCTTAGTGGCAGAGCCCACTGCTGCTTATAGGCTGGGGTACTTATAGGGGGAGAGGAGGAACGGGCAGTATGGCTTGCTGCCTACAGTATGTTGATAAAATTTACTATGATCAGGTAGTTTTGCCTTTATTTCCACAGAATGTGATAGTTAGGTTCCTTGAACCTTTGCCCAGCAGGGTTTGATAGGGACATTCCTTCAACTGGGCCTTGGCCCAGCTGTGTATGATAAGAAAGCCAGTTGGGCAGGATATTTCTCATGACCCAGAACTCCCTGGAATGTTTCACTTTGACCTGGGTCTGCGAAATGGCCCAGGGGGCTTAGGAAATAGTGCAGTTTGGACTAACAGATAGTGGGGGAAATGGCCCAGGGGACTTAGGAAATAGTGCAGTTTGGACTAACAGATAGTGGGGAAATGGCCCAGGGGACTTAGGAAATAGTGCAGTTTGGACTAACAGATAGTGGGGAAATGGCCCAGGGGACTTAGGAAATAGTGCAGTTTGGACTAACAGATAGTGGGGAAATGGCCCAGGGGGCTTAGGAAATAGTGCAGTTTGGACTAACAGATAGTGGGGAAATGGCCCAGGGGGCTTAGGAAATAGCGCAGTTTGGACTAACAGATAGTGGGACATCAGCACGTTTCCTGGGTCTGTTAAGTCCTGGGTTTGTTTAGTAAACATGATTAATCTGTTCCCTTAATCTTAAACATCTTGTGACTGTTAAGAATGCAGCCAGCAGGTCCCTGCCTCATTTTACTCAGCATCTATTCAAGATGGAATTGCTCTGATTCCAGTGCCTCCGACACACTTGCTGCTTGATCCCTAGGCTGTGACCATGGCAGAGATAGAGCAGGTTAGGTCAAGGTAGACTTTGCTGTATTCTACATTGAATTGTGGCTCAGTTAAAATCAGAACTTTTATTCTTGCAGTAATACAATAATGTAAGGGTAAGCAAAATAACACATTTACTTCTTAATTACACATTGTAGCATTGAAATAACTGATGCCTTTCTGCAAATAAAAAAGATTTGTGCTTATAATAGCACTGTAGCTGACTTGCTCATTACTGGATGGATTTCAGTGTTAACTAAAATGACAACTTTAAACTGCTTTAACTCACGAGAACCGAGGCACTTTGCATGCAGACATCTGCCTACTTCGAATTTGGTTCCTTCCTTTTAATGAAGCTCAAGTCTCACGTTATGAAACAGTCCTCCAAGGGCGTTAGCCACTTTTTCCCTATAATCTGCCTTTGAAAAAATCCCTTTCAATTTGCTTAACCCCTGAGAGGGAAAGGGCTTTGATGGTTGCTAGGCTGGGTCATTGTCATCATGTTCAGTAAATAAATATCCAGACATGTCGGTTTATCTACTTTACCTAATTCCAAAAGAGTTCATGGTGATGTGATCCTGCCTTTCTTTCTGTTGTTAGAGGTCCATGCCAGGAGCCAACTTTCTATCAGTTTTGCCACGGTGATCAAGTCATAAATGCCTCAGATCATTCAAGCCCAGTTTAACCTAGTAAAGAAAATTGCAAGATAATATTGCTGTATTCCAGCTGTGTTCTGACCTTCATTTTAGGTAGGCTTGAACCTTGACCTGGAGTCATTCCCATTAAGATTTACCAGAAAACACCCAACAACAGGAAGCCTGCAGGACTACACTTGCTCCCAATGTTAAGGAATGAGAACAGGAAATGTTCTGTTATCTGCCTGGCAGTGGCGCTTTGGAGTTAATCTCCTGCCCATATCACTTACCAGCTTGGCAGCCTTGGGCAGACTGAACTCTCAGCTGTTTCCTCATCTGTAAAGCGAGGGTATATTATGTACCTTTATTCGGTGGTAGAGATTCAATATGAACACTTAGGTAAAGCACACAGTATGGGCTGAGTAAATGGACTGTTACTGAGATGCTATCACTTGTTTTTAAGTTCTTGGAGCTTTCTACCCCTAAACACCTCAAAAGATTTTCATTATTTTTTCTAATGCTAATATTTTTCTAATTCTTGTTTTTAAATATTTTACTGTAAAATATTTTGGCCGGGCATAGTGGCTCACGCCTGTAATCCCAGCACTTTGGGAGGCCAACATGGGCAGATCACTTGAGCCCAGGAGTTTGAGACCAGCCTAGGCAACATGCCGAAACCCCATCTCTACAAAAGCTATAAAAATTAGGTGGGCATGGTGGCATGTGATAGTTCCAGCTACTTGGGAGGGCTGACGTGGGAGGATCGCTTAACCTTGAGAGGTTGAGGCTACAGTGAGCCATGATTGCACCACTGCACCCCAGCCTGGGCAACAGAGTGAGACTTGTCTCAACATAAATAAATAAAACATTTTATTTGTGAAATGGTAATACGGTTTCTTTTTTTACTGATAAAAAATTTCTTTCACCTCCACTGAGGCTTAAAAGAAAAAAATGAAGTGTAACTGACATTAAGAGATTTTGGCTTCCAAACCGTTGTTAATATTGAACTGAGTTCCTGTAATTCTGGCTAAAGCAAAGAGCTGTGATGTTTTAGCCAGAGCAGTTTTATTATGAGTTAGATTTATGATTTCCAGTAGGCTTTTTTTTTTAATTTTAAAAATTTTTTTATTGCATTTTAGGTTTTGGGGTACATGTGAAGAACATGCAAGATTGTTGCATAGGTACACACATGGCAGTGTGATTTGCTGCCTTCCTCCCCATCAGCTATATCTGGCATTTCTCCCCATGCTATCTCTCCCCAACTCCCCACCCCCTGCTGTCCCTCCCCATTTCCCCCCGACAGACCCCAGTGTGTGACGCTCCCCTCCCTGTGTCCATGTGTTCTCATTGTTCAACACCTGCCTATGAGTGAGAACATGCGGTGTTTGATTTTCTGTTCTTGTGTCAGTTTGCTGAAAATGATGGTTTCCAGGTTCATCCATGTCCCTACAAAGGGCACGAATTCATCGTTTTTGATGGCTGCATAATATCCCATGGTGTATATGTGCCACATTTTCCCTGTCCAGTCTATCATCGATGGGCATTTGGATTGGTTCCAGGTCTTTGCTATTGTAAACTGTGCTGCAGTGAACATTCGTGTGCATGTGTCCTTATAGTAGAACGATTTATAATCCTTTGGATATATACCCAGTAATGGGATTGCTGGGTCAAATGGAATTTCTATATCTAGGTCCTTAAGGAACTGCCACACTGTCTTCCACAATGGCTGAACTAATTTACACTCCCACCAACAGTGTAAAAGTGTTCCTATTTCTCCACATCCTGTCCAGCATCTGTTGTCTTCAGATTTTTTAATGATCGCCATTCTAACTGGTGTGAGATGGTATCTCAATGTAGTTTTGATTTGCATTTCTCTAATGACCAGTGATGATGAGCATTTTTTCATATGTTTGTTGGCCTCATATATGTCTTCTTTTGTAAAGTGTCTGTTCATATCCTTCGCCCACTTTTGAATGGGCTTGTTTGTTTTTTTCTTGTAAATCTGTTTTAGTTCTTTGTAGATTCTGGATATCAGCCCTTTGTCAGATTTGCAGACTGTGAAAATTTTTTCCCATTCTGTTGGTTGCGGGTTCACTCTAATGACGTTTCTTTTTGCTGTGCAGAAGCTGTGGAGTTTGATTAGGTCCCATTTGTGTATTTTGGCTTTTGTTGCCAATGCTTTTGGTGTTTAGGTCATGAAGTCCTTGCCTACACCTATGTCCTGAAAGGTTTTGCCTAGATTTTCTTCTAGGGTTTTTATGGTGTTAGGTCTTATGTTTAAGTCTTTAATCCATCTGGAGTTAATTTTAGTGTAAGGTGTCAGGAAGGGGTCCAGTTTCTGCTTTCTGCACATGGCTAGCCAGTTTTCCCAACACCATTCATTAAACAGGGAATCCTTTCCCCCATTGCTTGTTTTTGTCAGCTTTGTCAAAGATCAGATGGTTGTAGATGTGTGGTGTTGCCTCCAAGGCCTCTGTCCTGTTCCATTGGTCTATATCTCTGTTTTGGTACCAGTACCATGCTATTTTGATTACTGTAGCCGTGTACTATAGTTTGAAGTCTGGTAGTGTGATGCCTCCTGCTTTGTTCTTTTTTCTTAGAATTGACTTGGCTATGCAGGCTCTCTTTTGGTTCCATATGAAGTTTAAGGTGTTTTTTACAGTTCAGTGAAGAAGGTCATTGGTAGCTTGATGGGGGATAGCGTTGAATCTGTAAATTACTTTGGGCAGTATGGCCATTTTCACGATATTGATTCTTCCTAACCATGCACATGGAATGTTTCTCCATCTGTTTGTGTCCTCTCTTATTTCGTTGAGCAGTGGTTTGTAGTTCTCCTTGAAGAGGTCCTTTACGTTCCTTGTTAGTTGTATTCCTAGGTATTTTATTCTCTTTGTAGCAATTGTGAATGGCAGTTGGTTCTTGATTTGGCTCTCTTTAAGTCTGTTATTGGTGTATAGGAATGCTTGTGATTTTTGCACATCGATTTTGTATCCTGAGACTTTGCTGAAGTTGCTTATCAGTTTCAGGAGATTATGGGCTGAGACGATGGAGTCTTCTAGATGTACAATCATGTTGCCTGCAAATAGAGACAATTTGACTTCCTCCTTTCCTATTTGAATACCCTTTCTTTTTTCTTGCCTGATTGCTCTGGCTAGAACTTACAGTAATATATTGAATAGGAGTGGTGAGAGAGGGCATCCTTGTCTAGTGCCAGATTTCAAAGGGAATGCTTCCAGATTGTGCCCATTCAGTATGATATTGGCTGTTGGTTTGTCGTAAATAGCTTTTATTATTTTGAGATACGTTCCGTCAATACCTAGTTTATTGAGGGTTTTTAGCGTAAAGGGCTGCTGAATTTTGTCAAAGGCCTTCTCTACATCAATTGAGATAATCATGTGGTTTTTGTCTTTGGTTCTGTTTATGTGGTGAATTATGTTTATAGACTTGCGTTATGTTGAACCAGCCTTGCATACCCAGGATGAATCCTACTTGATCGTGGTGGATAAGCTTTTTGATGTGCTGTTGCAATTTTATTGAAGGTTTTTGCATCTATGTTCATCATGGATATTGGCCTGAAGTTTTCTTTTCTTGCTGAGTCTCTGCCGGGTTTTGGTATCAGGATGATGTTGGTCTCATAAAATGATTTTGGGAAGGATTCCCTCTTTTTGGATTGTTTGGAATAGTTTCAGAAGGAATCTTCTTCTTTGCGGCCACCATCTTCCTGCCTTAGGTGCGGGACGGCCCCCAACCAAGAGCAGACGCTAAGATGGCCAGGGAGCGAGAAGGCTCCAGTAGGCTTTTTGAAATGTTGCCCAGAGGTCAGGGACTCCCAGTCCCCATTCATAGATGCTAGACTGAATCTTCAATATGCACGCATTTGGCTCCGTAACAGAGACTTCTTAAACTGGGATTCATCTGGATTGCCTTGAGACTTTGGGCAGAGCACATGACTTATTTTGTCCTAGAGATTCCAGTCCACTGGACACTCAGAAGCTTTCTCAACTTGTATTTTTCATATTTTAGGCTTCAGTGCAGAAGGATTAAAACTAATGGCTAGATTTTCTAGTGCTGTTATTTATTTTTTCTTGAAGTTTTATGGTGACTAAAAATAATATATAGTATGTAAAAAAAAAAAAAAACCTTAAAGATACGCTGAAAAAGCAGATCTTTTTTCTGAGGACAAAATGAGCTGATTAAATAATAAAACCATCAAGAGACATCACCTGCCAATGTTGACAGAGGCAAAAAATAGTTCTACATTCCGAGGGGGGAGAAATCAGTGCAGGCAGAAGTGATTAAACATTCACGTCCTGGAGCTCACTGACCTCCTAGAATGGAAGTGGAGAGGTGGAGAAGGGTACTGATGAAATAACTGGGAAAGCTCCTTTTTCTTACTCTTGTTCTTTGGTCCCTTCATAGGCACAGCTGCTTAAAGAAACCAGATTGCCTCAGGATGGTGCCAGAGCTTCTTGACCCCTGATCAGATACCAGAGTTAGATAAGATTGCAGAGTGGAACAGGATAGGCAACCCCTAGTTGACTTCAGATCATTATCATGTCGTTATAATGCTAAAATTCCCTCCCTGAAAGAAAATCTCCACCATTTTGTGTACATGTGATGTATGAAGACGTATGTTTAGGAATTGTGCGTGCACATTTAGAGTCTCACTTCGCACGTGCTAACATTCCTCTCCTGTCCCACACCTAATCCTAAAAACCCCATGCCTTCTAGTGTTTGGGGAGAAGAGGCATTTAGCGTGAGAGCTCATTCCCTGGCCAGCGACCAAAACCCGGTTACCATTTACAATTGGGTGTTCTCTGTGTAAATTGATACAAAGTGGGGAAAGAGCTGAGTTTACCAGTGACAACTGGAAGCCCCCTATCTTTGAGATTTGTACCAAACCAGGCCCTAGACTGCCTGCACCTGCTCTGTGATTGCTTTCACTATGCTGACTTGCTTGCTGCTTTACCCTTTGTGTCTGGCCCTCTCTTATACTTAGCCTTCTTTCCTCTTGTCCATTCCCACCCTCTTTCACATAGTTTTCTCCAGTTTTGTGACTTTAGCAGACCTTTTTGGCTGGCTCCCAGCACATCCCATGGCCTGGCAGTAGGTGGTTTCTGTCTGAAGGGCTGAGCCATCGAAAGATTCCAAGGTGTATATTTTGTAAGACAAAGCCTATACTCATAGACTTTGTGAAGGACCTGGTTGGGGAAACAGGAGAAAAGATGGATGGGAAAAAAAGTAGTAAGCAATTTTACTGTGTGAGAGAGTAGTGGGCTAGATAACACGAAGCAGTGCTTGATTAAATGCCAAATGAAGTTCCATTGGTAGATGAGAGAAGGGAGGGGAGAGAACATTTCAGGCTGGGGCCTGTGTTAGTCTGCTTGCACTTTAGAACATTGTAGCACAGATGGAGTGGTTTAAACAAAAGATTCCTTTCCTCACAGTTCTGGAGTCTGGATATTCAAGATCAAGGTGTCAGCAGGGTTGGTTTCTTCTGAAGACTCCTTGGCTTGTAGATGGTCACTTCTCCCTGTGTCTTCAGGGTCTTCCTCTCTATTTTCTCTATGTCTCTACTCTCTTCTATGAACAGCAGTCAGGGTTGGCACAGTGGCTCACACCTGTAATCCCAGCACTTTGGGAAGCTGAGACAGGAGGATCACTTGAGGTCAGGAGTTTGAGACCAGCTGGACCAACATGGTGAAACCCCATCTCTACTAAAATGACAAAAAGTAGCCAGGAGTGGTAGCTTGCGCCTGTGGTCTCAGCTACTTGGGAGGCTAAGGCAGGAGAATCACTTGAACCTGGGGAGGGTGAGGTTGCAATGAGTCGAGATCACATCACTGCTTCCAGCCTGGGGAATAGAGCAAGACTCCATCTCAAAAACAAATAAGACCAGGTGCGGTGGCTCACGCCTGTAATCCCAGCATTTTGGGAGGCCGAGGAGGGCAGATCACTTCAGGTTGAGTTTGAGACCAGCCTGGTCAACACAGTGAAACCTCATCTCTACTAAAAATACAAAAATTAGCTGGGTGTGATGGCACACGTCTGTAGTCCATTACTTGGAAGGCTGAGGCAGGAGAATCGCTTGAACGTGGGAGGCAGAGGTTGCAGTGAGCCAAGATTGCGCCATTGCATTCCAGCCTGGGCGACAAGAGCAAAACTCCGTTTCAAAAACACCAGTCATCTGATTCCTAACTGCCTCATTTTAATTAATTACTTCTGCTGCCCTGTCTTCATATATAGTCACATTTTGAGGTACTGGAGGTTAGGGCTTCAACATAAGAATTTGAGGGGAAACAAATAGCCCATGGCAGGGTAATATGAAAGGCTTTACTGAGTTAAAGCTGGGATTGGAAATACCCCATTTCTGTGGTTAAAAAATGTACCTTTGTCATTTCTGAAATCCGTATATTTCTGACATTCAGGGTGCAGTTTAAAAAGGCATACTGTCCTGGTTTTACCATTAATGGTTGAAAGGATGGACAGTACAGATGTACTGGGAAGGAGGTCTTAGTGCTAGATGCATTGGCTTCTTGGGGCAGGGGCAAGGTTTATCTCTAAGTTGCCTATCTGAATTGAATCTGCCTTGCCTGGGGCACTTCTTTCAGATTTTCTTACCTCTCCCCACCTGTCAGTGACTTTTCGGTCTTCATACCAGGTCCTCGTTCTTCCTCTGTCTCGGAGCCTAGTTAATTGCTTCTATTCAGTGAAATTAGAAAGCAAGAGTCTGGGACTGAGATTCCTTCTCAGAGAATGCAGGAGTAGAAAGCACACACATTTGACCCTTTGCTTACCTCATAGAACATTACAGGATGCTATGGACTGAATTGTGTCCCCCATGAATTCATATGTTGAAGCCCTAACTCCTAATGTGATTGCATTTGGAATAAGAAAAGTAATTAAGGCTGAATGATGTCATTCAGCATGTGAAAACACAGCCAGAACGTGGCCATCTATAAACCACCAGGAACTGAGTTGCTAGCCTCCAGGACTATGACAAAATAAACTGTTGCTTAAGCCATCGGTCTATGGTATTTTGTTAAAGCAGTCCAAGCTGACTAATACACAAGTATGAGTCTGAAAATTGTCAGTGTTCCTTCGGTTCTCTTTGGGTCAACTTCAGTACGACTTCATCCCTGGACTAAGAATAGTTATCAAATGGATGTCTTTGGTCTCAGGCCAGTCGATCTGTACCCCTGACACTGAGGAGGAAACCACTAATTTGCCATCCCCTAATTCAGGAGGAGGAAGGATAGATACATGAACAAAATTGGGATCCTTTTGAGAAGAAAGAGGAAAGGAATCTACTGGGCACACATTTAGCAATGTCCAAATGCCCATATGTGATATGACCATTATATGATCTTAGGTGGCATTAATATTTAGAAGGAGGGAAAGGGTCTCTTTCTACTCACAGCAGTTGAGACCAAACTTGTAGGCACAACAAGAGGCAGCGTAGAGGGTAGAGGCTAACCATGCAGGGCCCTGGAGATTGGCTGCTTGCATTTTAATACTGTCTTTCACTTCCTAGCATTGTGACTTAGAGCAGGATACTTCTGTGTCTCCTCATCTCCAAAATGGAGAATAATAGTGACCTATCTAACAGGATTACTGAAGATTTAAGTCATACAATTCAAGTGCTTTAAACAGAGCCTGGCACATAAGTACTAAATAAAAATTGGTGTGTATAATTAGTGTGCTCTGGGAAACATTCTTTAAAGAAGCATACAGACTTAAGTCCCACAGATCTAGAGAATGTGACTGTAAAGGGAAGGGGACAAGCCATGTCATCTAAGTGAAGGCTGAAGGAGCCAGGGATGTTAAGACCAGAAATGGGAAAACAGGATACAAAACACTCCACACATCTGGAAAAGTTTCATATTGTTTGTTGTCTGTTGTATGTATTTTGTATGGCTCAGAAGTACATAAGACTAACAGTCCTAAAAGGACTGCAGAAGACAGTGAGATGGAGTTGAGAGTATGGTTTCATAGTCATAAAGACCCAAGTCTGAATTCCAGTTCTGTCACTGACTAGTTCTGTGCCTTTGGAGGTTTTACTCACATTCATGAAACCTCAGTTTATTTGCCTATCTGTAAAATGGAAATCATGACTTCTACTGCTGTTTGGTTGAAGGAGGTGATGGGGATGGTACATGGTGAAGCAGAAAGGTACTACCAGAGGAGTTTACTGTCCGCGATCTGGCCCTCACCTTTGCAGGTCTAAACTTTTGTAATTACCGAGAGATGAGCTTGGTGGCAGGCCAATACTAATACCTCTTTGAGGGTTGTAGTGGGTTGAATAATTAGTGGCCCCCAAAAGACATGTTAGCATCCTAATCCACTACACTGGTAAATGTGACCTTATTTGGAAAAAGGGTCTTTACAGATGTGATTAAGGACCTTGAGATGAGACGACTCTGGATTTTCCAGGTGGACACTAAATGCAGTGGCAGGTGTTCTTAAGGGAGGAGGAGCTGGCATTCATGTGAAGACAGCAAGAGAATGAAGGGATGCAGCCAGAAGCCAAGGAACACATGAAGCCAGCAGACACTGGAAGAAGCAAGGAAAGATTCTCCCCTAGAGCCCTCGGAGAGAGCGTGGCCCTGCTGGATTTTCAGCTTTTAGCCTTCAGAGCTGGGAGAGAATACATTTCTCTTGTTTTAAGCTACCAAGTTTGTGGTAATTTGTTAGAGCCACCTCAGTAGCCACTAGATAAAGTCTAGTTGATTAGGGAAAATCTATCTGGCTTAATTAATGATCAAAACAAATTTAAGAAAATAATTCCTTTGGGAGGCCAGGACAGGAGGATTGCTTGAGGCCAGGAGTTGGAGACCAGCAAAGGCAACTAAACAAAACCCCATCTCTACAAAAATTTTTAAAAATTAGCATAAACCTGTAGTCCTAGCTACTAGGGAGGCTAAGGTGGGAAGATAGCTTGAGCCCAGGAGTTGGAGGCTGCTGTGATTGCACTGTTGACTCCAGCTTGGCCAATAGAGCGAGACTGTCTCTCAAAACAAAAAATAGTAAGTCTTCAGAAGAAGGTGTTGTTAATAAAAACCAGGTAAGCTGGGCTTGGAGAAGATTATTTTGCCATATGAATCCATACCTGTCCAGGTGAAAGAGATGAGGAACCTAGAGACGAAATGTTTTGGTTACTACTGAAGTCTTCTGTTTAGTGGGTCATGGATGTTTCATCACTAGGCTGCTTCCTGGTCTGAGTAAAATCTCCAAGACTATTCCTTTCTTTGCTGCAGTTGAGCATTTATCAAAAAAATAGCCATTGGAATGCCATTGCTGAGAAATGCTCTGAAGTAAAAGTATTCCATGGTTAAATAGGCTTGGGATGTCATATCTCCCCAGTCTTGGAGCCTCACAAGCATGTTATCATAGGAACCAAGAAGTTGTGACATAAAGCTCTTTAAACTATTTAAGATTTTCTCAAATTTATTTGAACCCAGGGCCTTAATATAACAAAATAATACCACATTAGAAACATTAATAAGTGCATTTCTTAAGTATACTGATACAGGGAAAGAGAATGCTCTGGTTAGGAAATTCAAGACAATAAAGGCCAGGTGTGGTGGCTCACACCTGTAATCCCAGCAGTTTGGGAGGCCAAGGTGGGCGGATCACCTGAGGTCAGGATTTTGTGACCAGCCTGGCCAACATAGCAAAAACCTGTCTGTACTAAAAATACAAAATTAGCTGAACATGTTGGCAGGTGCCTGTAATCCCAGCTACTCTGGAGGCTGAGGCAGGAGAATCACTTGAACCCAGGAGGCAGAGGTTGCAGTGAGCTGAGATTGCACCAGTGCACTCCAGCCTGAGCAACAGAGTGAGACTTCATCTCAAAAGAAAAACCAAGCCAAATTAATAAGATTCAAAATGATGAAATAATAAATTGGCATTCTTTTTATACTTTGCTCTATAGTAGATTCCTTGCCTCTTCCAGCTTCTGGTGGCTGCCCCAGCATTCCTGAGTGTGTGGCTATGAAACTCCAGTCTCTGCCTCCACCTTGACATCACCGTCTCCGTGTCTCCTTACCTTCCTTTGCCTCTGTCCTGAAAAGACACCGTGATGGCATTCAGGACCCACCCAGATAATTCAGTGTGTTCCCCTCATCTCCAGATCCTTACGTCACATTTCTGAAGACCTCTTTTTCAAATAAGGTAACATTTCCAAATTCCTGGGATTAGGACTTGATATCTTTGGGTGGTCATTATTTAACCTACTACAATGGGCCTTTCCCTGGGCCATGCCAGCCTGGGTGTGAATGCTGTCTTCTTAAGAGAGCAAATTTGGGGGGCTGGGCACAGTGGCTCATGCCTGCAGTCCCAGCACTTTAGGAGGCTGAGGCCGGTGGATCACCTGAGGTTAGGAGTTCTGACCAGCCTGGTCAACATGGTGAAACCCCAGCTCTACTAAATATACAAAAATTAGCTGGGCATGGTGGCAGGTGCCTATAATCTCAGGTACTCAGGCAGCTGAGGCAGGAGAATCACTTGAACCCAGGAGGCCGAGATTGCAGTAAACCGAGATCACACCATTGTGTTCTAGCCTGGGCAACAAGAGCAAAACTTCGTCTCAAAAAAAAAAAAAAAAGGCAAATTTGGAAGTAGATGCACAGACAGGGGAAGACCACGTGAAGAGGCATCTCCCAGCCAAGGAGAGAGGCCTTAGAACGAACTACCGTGCTGACACTTTGATCTTGGACTTCTGGCCACCAGAACTGTGAGAAAATAAGTTTCTGTTATTTAGCCACTCAGCCAGTGGTAGTTTGCTATGACAGCCCTAGTAAACTAACACATTGTTTAATAAACGTTTTCTTACATACTGGCACTCAGAGCCTTTCATAGACATCTTGCCCTGGTCCATTTACTCAGCCTCCTCTCCTGGCACTCCCTCATGTCCTCTATGCCCTCTGGTCTCTCAGTGTTCACCAAATACATCCTGCCTTTGAATGCCTCTGAGTCCTTCCTAGGGATTCCCTCTACCTGGATTGCTGTTTCTTCTCCTAGTTGGACTTTGAAAACCTTACTCAAATGTGTGCTCTGTGGAGCCTTTCAGGGTTCCCAGGCTGAGTTAGAAGTTTTTATGGCTTTGTATTTTCATGTAAGTCTCTCTTCATTAGGCAATGTACTACTAAAGTATAGGACTTAGGTCTGATTTGTTTTTGTACCTCTGGAGCCAAACATGGTATATTACTTTGCTCAGACTGCCATGAACACAATATCACAGGATGAGAAGTTTAAACCACAAACATTTATTTTCTTAACAGTTCTGGATGCTGAAATTTCAAGGTTAAAGCCCAGCAGGGTTGGTTTCTAGTGAGGACTCTGTTCCTGGCTTGTAGAGAGCTGCCTTCTAGCTACATTCTCACATGATCTTTTCTCAATGCACATATGAAGACAGAGGTCCGAGGGGAGGGAGAGAGGGCTCTCTGGTGCCTCTTCTCATAAGGACAATAATCCTGCATATGGTCAAGGCCCTACCCTTATGATCTAATTTAATCTTAATCACTTCCTTATTGGTCCTATCTCCAAATAAAGTCACATTGGGGGTTAGGGCTTCAATATATGAATTTTTGGGGGACACTGTTCAGCCCATAACACATGGGCAATCAGGATTTAAGCTGATTTGGAAAAAATTAAGTCTCAGTTGTTAGTGAACACTAGTCTCTATCTTGATATGAGCAATTGGCAAATAATTCTATTTGAATATAAAGAATATTTTGAATAAATAGTAGAATCAAATACTGACAACCATGAACACAAGTGGAATAAGATAATCTAGGACTAGATATCTGCATAATTATATATGCAGAATACTTGCACCAAGCTGTATTAGGCGAAGATACTATAATCACTCTCATTGGAATCTTCCAGAAGAACATGTTACATTGCAGATGTCTATAATAGCAATAAGCCACTCAGTCTCTGACTCAGCTTAACTATTTTCATAATTGTTTTGAGCTTTAGACTCACAAGTTTTTGCCAGCAAAACTGAATACAAAATAAGTTTTTGAATAGACTGCTGAATACAAAATAAGTTTTTATTTGTATTTGCAGTTGGATGAACTTGATATGAAAAGAACAACTTAGAGCTTTTTATGAATATAGACTAGAGGATAATCTACTGGGTAAAGTTCTATATTATAGAGACTAATGAAATTCCAATTTAGTATTTTATTTTAGGTTTGTTTTGTAGTAAAAAACCAACCTTGGGCTGGGTGCGGTGAGTCACGCCTATAATCCCAGCACTTCGGGAGGCCGAGGCAGGCAGATCACCTGAGGTCAGGAGTTCGAGACCAGCCTGACCAACATGGAGAAACCCCATCTCTATTAAAAACACAAAATTAGCCGGGTGTGGTGACACACACCTGTAATCCCAGCTATTCAGAAGCCCGAGGCAGGAGAATCGCTTAAACCCAGAAGGTGGAGGTTGCAGTAAGCCAATATTATGCCATTGGACTCCAGCCTGGGCAACAAGAGTGAAACTCCCCTCTCAAAACAACAACAACAACAACGACAAAACAAACAAACCTTGTAAGAAAGGAGTAATGTTCAGGTGTGCAGTTAAGAAACCAAAATAATCTAAGTAAAATATTTATTATATAAAGCCATATACAGATGCTGCTCAGCTTACGATGAGGTTATGTCCTTCATCATAAGTTGAAAATATTATAAGCCCAAAATGCGTTTACCACACCTAACCTACTGAACGTCATAGCTTAGCCTAGCCTACCTAAAACTTTTCATTGTAAAGCTCAAAAATCTTAAGTCAGTTCATTGTAAGTCAGGGACCATTTCTACCAAGAATTTAGAGACCTTGAGTATATTAAGGTAAACTAGGTTGGAGTCTATATAGATTCTAGATGGAGATAAAATCCTGACAACTGTATAGTTTCATGATTATGATTTTCAGGTGAAATATGCAGCCTAAGAGAAATGTAATGTTTGAGGATATCAGAGATATGGTGCCTATAATTACTACACAGAAAAACCGAAGAGGGCATTAGGATTGGTATATTAGTTTTTATCTTCGACTTTACCTTAATCTTCATATATGTCACTGATGCTAAGATCTGTTAACTGATAATTCTGTAGAAAATGAATATGATCATTGTACAGTGTATGAACCTTGATATTGTGGCCTAAAAGATATTATAAAACAAGATTGATTCTAACTGAAAAGCTTATACATTCTCTAAGCTTGAAATAAGATATTAAGGCTGGAAGCACTTCTGGAATGGTGCAATATAAAGACCTTAGAAAATCAGCTCTTCCATAAAAGCAACAAGACCCAGATACATGAAATAAAAAGTGACAATTAAAAGGAGAAATGCAATATCCCTCTTTCAATAATGGATAAAACTACCGGGCATACGATCAACAAGGAAACAGAAGACTTAATGCTATAAAGCAACTAGACCTAGTAGATACCTAGAGAACATTCCGCTCAAGAACGTCAGAATACGTATTCTTCACAAGTGCACATAAAACACTCTGAAGGATAGGCCGTGTATCAGGCCATAAAACAAACCTTACAAAGTCAAGAGGATTGAAATCATACAAAGTATGCTCTCCACTCAGAAGGGAATGAAATGAGAAATTATTAACAGAAGGAAAATTGGGAAGTCCACAGATATGGAAATTAAACAACATACTCATAAATAATGAATGGTTAAAGAAAATCACAAGGGAAATTAGAAAATAATTTGGAATGAATGAAAATGAAGACATAACACCAGAACTTATGGGAAGCAATAAATGCAGTACTTAGAAGGAAATTTATATTAAGAGATCTCAGTCATAGTTGGCTCATGCCTGTAATCCCAGGGACTTGCAAGGCTGAGGCAGGAGGATCACTTGACCCCAGGAGTTGGAAGCTGCAGTGAGCTGTGATCACACCATTGCACGCCAGTCTGGGCAACAGAGCGAGACGCTCAAAAACTTGCTCAGAACATTTACATTAGCATACAGTTGGGCGAAATCATTTAACACACAGCTTATATTAAAATGTTGAATATCTCGTGCAATTTAGTGAATACTATACTGAAAGGGAAACACAGAATTGCTGTATAATTACTCAAAGTACGGTTTCCACTGAATTGGTACCACTTTTGCATCATTGTGAAGCTGAAAAATCTTAAGTCAATTCATTGTAAGTCAGGGACGATTTCTACCAAGAAATTAGAGACCTGATACAGACTCTGAATTTTGTTTGTTAAAACTATTCTTATTTCACTTTAATTCTTGAAAATTTTCTTGGCAGTTGTTTTCTTCAAGATGATTCCTTGCACTGTCTTCTTATTTCTCTCACTGCTGTGGAAGATCAATCTAATTGTTGCTGCTTTGAAGGGCATCCTCTCCATACACACTTTGACAATATTTTTATTTTTTTTGTAACTTCACTATGATATATTAGATGACGGTTTCTTTTTATTTATCTTGTTTGGGATTTACCGGGCTCCCAAATCTGTGGATAAGCGGTCAGGTTGGTGAAACTCACAGTGTTACCTTTTATGTTGTTTCCTCTGCCTAGTTTTCCCACTTCTCTCTTTCTGGGACTTTAAGCAAATACATTAGACCTCCTTACTGTATCCCACATATCTCTTACCCTTTCTTTAGTATTTTCTATTTTCTCCAAGCTGCATTCTGGATAATTTCTTCTGCATTGACTTTCATTTCATTAATTCTCTCCTTCGCTGTGTCCAGTCTGCCACTAATAGTCCATCGAATTTGAAATTTGGGGTATCTGTAATATCCGAGCGAGTTAGAAGGAATGTGCCACATACTGAGTTTCAAATTAAGAGTCCTTTTAATTAGCTGGCGACCGAGAGACGGCTAAGGCTCAAAGGTCTTCGGCCCAAGGAAGGGGCTTGATTTCCCCCTATACCTTGATTTAGGAAGAGGAGGGGGGAGCCTTGCTGAAGTGGAATTTTGCAGAAGCAGAATAAGCAAGTTAGCTGGGAGTAACCAGGGGGGAGGAGGTTCCCAGGATTGTTGGTTAGTAAGGGTATTTCCAAACAATCACCAAGGGGGGTTCAAAGAGAGTTATACCCAATAGCAGGTGTGCCTGCCAAGCAGGACGCAGTTACATTGGTTATATGGTGGGATAAGCACAGAGTCAGCGTGACACAACCACAGGATCAGTGTGGCCCAGTTATGCACCCAAAGGGGCTGTGGTAGGGAGGGGGAAGCTAGGTTGGAGTTTACAGCTAAGATGGAGTCAGTGATGCTAGCCCAGGGTAGGTTATTACATATTCTATTTTCGTTTTTAGGAATTGTGTTTGGCTCTTTTTCAAATCTATTTTTTTCACATTTTAGTTTTATGCTCCCTGAAAATACTTTTGTCATTTGTTTCATTTAACATGATAAGCATAATTGTTTTTATTTATTTATTTGAGATAGGGTCTTGCTCTGTTGCCCAGGCTGGAGTGTGGTGGCATGAACATGGCTCACTGCAGCTTCAACCTCCTGGGCTCATAGTCTTTCCACCTTAGCCTCCCAAGTTGCTGGGACTATACCATGCCCAGCTAATTTTAAAATTTTTTTTGTAGAGACGGGGTCTTGCCATGTTGCTCAGGCTGTTCTCAAACTCCCAAGCTCAAACAACCCACCAGCCTTGGCCTCCCAAAGTGTCAGGATTACAGGCATGAGCTACGATGCCCAGTCCATAATTGTTTTTAAAAGTAGGCTTGCTAATGCCAGTTTGTGAAGCCTGTGCAGCTCTATTTCTCATTTGTGGTTTTTCTTGGCTTTTTTACATGTCATATTTTTTTACGTGTCTAATAATCTTTGACGTTTTGCTGTTATCCTGGAGGAATTATTTGTGTGGGTTCCCTGAGGCCTGGGAAGGAACTCCCCTTCTCTTCTTCCGCAAGACTCTTAGGGGCCACCACCAGGTCATAACTCTAGCCAGGTTAGAGTTTCAGGAGTCCTTGGTCCAACGATGCTACAAGTGCCCTGGATGCCAGTCCACCTGAGGGCTGGCCCATGGCCACATTATCCCAAAGGCAGTTTATTTTCTCTTTTGAGCTTCAGTTTCATTCCTTAGTCTCAAGACTGCCCCCTCTGCATTCCCAGTAGTGTGTGTATGTGTGTGTGTGTATGTTGGCGGTGTGCATGATAAAATCTGGTTTGTATTTTTGTATTTATCCTGCTGCCCCAGACCCAATATGGGTAGTGTCTTCCATGTGATACCCATCAAGACAGGTGGGTCCCGGGTTCTGATCTCTGTCATTCTGACCTGAGGGCCGTGGAACAGGACCACAGTCCCAGTGTAATAGAAAACATCCTCAGCACACAAATGGCTTGTGCTCTCATACAGTCTCCCTACCTCTCTGGTTTCAGCTTATTTCTAGTCTCAATGTTCTTAGCTGTTGTGTGGGGACAGCCAGCTACAATGGCTGCTCTGATCCCTGTCCCTTTGCTTCTAACACACAGAGTACTGATGGGATGTTTGTTTAATCCAGATTTTTAGATGTTTTCAGTGATTGGGTCCATGTCTTTGTGCCCACATGCAGGAGAGGTTTTCTAGCATAGGCTCCTGGGTGTGGGATTGCTGGGTCCCAGGACAGACATCCAAACTCCACAAGGTATTGCCAAATTACTCCCCTTAATGGCTGTTCCAATTTATATTCCCAGCAGCAGTATGAATTTATTTTTCTGAAAATCCTCACTGGCATATGACATTACCAGACTTCTTTTGAAATCTTCAGTACATAAAGACATATGGAGGGCTGAGCGTGGTGGCTTACACCTGTAATCCCAGCATTTTGGGAGGCGGAGGCAGAGGCAGGCAGATCTTTTGAGCCCTGGAGTTCGAGACCAACTTAGGCAACACAGACCTCTACAAAAAATACAAAAATTAGCTGGTTGTGGTGGCTTATGCCTGTAGTCCCAGCTACTTGGGAGGCTAAGGTGAGAGGATCACCTGAGCCTGGGAAGGTGGAGGCTGCAGTGAGCTGAGATTGTGCAGTGGCACTCCAGCCTGGGTGACAGAGAAGGGATCCTGTCTCGAAAAGAAAAGAAGAAAGAAAAGAATAGAAAAGAAAAAGACATATGGAGAGTAAGATAAGGAGCTTCTATATATCCCGTCTCCAGCTTCAGAAATAAAACTGCAATTACAAATGAAGCCCTTTCTGCACTCCCTGACTTCATTTTCCTCCTTTGCCCTCACAGATGAATGCAATCCCAGGTTTCACCGTGTTTTTTAATTCCCAGGCAGGATTTCCTAGTTTATATTATTACACATGTATCTATCCATAAGCAGTTTAAGTTGCCTCACAACATTGGCAATGTGATTTTAAACTACCTAACTTAAAACACTGGCAACATTGTAAGTGATACAGTTTTAAATAACTACATAAACTTTATACCAGTAATAACATACCCTGCACAACTTTCTGTTGTTTTTTTACACTGAACTTGAGCTCTTGAGGTTTATCTATGCTGATGATGACAATGACAGTGATGATGTCTTCAAACACCTACATAGTGCTTGGTATGCCAGGCACTCCTCATCACAGCTGTTAATTGCGGTCCATCAAATACGTGCACCACCGTTTATCTATTTTTAAATCTTTGCCATCACTAGTAATGTTGCACAGGTGTTTTCTTGTACATATCCTTGTGGAAGCATTCGGGTGTATACCTAGCAGTAGAGTTGCTGGGTTATGTGGTACGAGCATCTTCATCTGCCAACTCGGTGCAAATGGTTTCCCCCAAGTGTTTGTATGACCATGTCAGAGTATGTGCAAGGGTCTGTTACTCCACATTTTCCCCCAGACTTTTTTCCTTTTTTTTTGGAGAGTGAGTTTTGCTCTGTCACCTAGGCTGGAGTGCAATGGCGCAATCTCGGCTTACTGCAACCTCCGCCTCCTGGGTTCAGGCAGGTCTTCTGCCTCAGCCTCCTGAGTAGCTGGGATTACAGGCTCCCACCATCATGCCCAACTAATTTTTGTATTTTTAGTAGAGATGGGGTTTCACCATGTTGGCCAGGCTGATCTTGAACTAATCTCAAGTGATCCGCCCACCTTGGCCTCTGAAAGTACTGCAATTATAGGCTTAGGCCATATATTGTTTTCATATATGCATGAGTTTGTTTGCTGCTCTCCAAATTTTATTTTTTAGTTGACATAATAATTGTACATATTTATGGGACACAGAGTCATGTTTTGATATGTATAATGTGTAGTGATCAAATCAGGGTAATTAGCACATTCATTATCTCAAACATTGATTATTTCCTTGTGTTGGGAACATTCAGTATTCTCCTTCTAGCTATTTGAGACTATGTAATATCTTATTGTTGGCTACAGTATGCTACATGGGCATAGAACCCTAGAACTTCTTCCTCCTGTCTAGTTGCTAGTTGTAATTTTGTATCCCTTAAAAAATCAATTTCCGCTGCTCCCCTGTGCTCTGTATTCTCATTTACCATATATTTATCTCAGTATCAATAGCTTATATTTAATAGCTTCATAGTAAGTTTTGACAACTGGCAAAGGAAGTCTCACATTGTTTGAAACGTTCTTAGTTGTACTTGACTTTTTGCTCTTTCATATACATTTTGGAATTCTTTTAAAAGTTCTTCAGTAAACCCTGTTGAGATTTTATGTGAAACTGTGCTTAATGTTAATATTTAAGATTAGTTTTGAGAGAATTCTCATCTAAATGGGAGGTTTTGTCCATTTATGTTATTCAAGAAGTGTTATAATTTTCAACATAAAGATTTTGTACCTCTTTTGTTTGATACATTCCTAGGTACCTTAAATACTTTGTAGTTCTTAAAAAAATGACAGTTTCTGCCTGGCACGGTGGCTCACACCTGTAATCCCAGCACTTTGGGTGGCTGAGGTGGGCGGATCAAGAGTTCGAGACCAGCCTGGCCAACATGGTGAAACCCTGTCTCTACAAAAAATACAAAAATTAACCAGGCATGGTGACACATGCTTGTAGTCCCAGCTACTTGGGAGGCTGAGGAAGGAGGATTGCTTGAACCTGGGAGGCGGAGGTTGCAGTGAGCCAGGATAGTGCCACTGCACTCCAGCCTGGGCAACAGAGTGAGACTCCATCTCAAAAAATTAATTAATTAATTAATTTTAAAAAGACAGTTTCCAGCCATTTATTGTGAGCATATAGGCACACAATTGATATTTTTATATCCATCTTATATTCTGCAGCCTAATTAATTAAATTCTTTTCTACTTATGTCTTGTCTTTGATCTTCTTTCATTTTTTTTGTTAAGAGTCTTCTGCAAATAATGACAGTTTTGTTTCTCCATCCCCAACATAGTGTCTGTGTGTGTGTGTTTGTGTGTGTTGTCTAACAGCATTAGTCACGAGCGGGTAGAGTGGTACAATTCAGGGATGTTCAAAAATATTATTTAGTCCTAAATGATAGTTGCTGAGTTTTTCTTTGACCCTCATTGAAGTTTATTTTTCAAGTTTCCAGTTGCATGGACATGTTGGACTTATTTTCTATTAATGATTTCTATTTTTGTTAAATTGGATTTGAGAAATTGATCTTTATGATACCAATTTTTGGTATTTGTTGAGTTTGACATTATAGCTTAGTATGTGGCCAATTTTTGTAAATATTCTTGGAAAAATTACATGTTCTTCAACTTTGATGTGCATTGCCAGTTTCTCCTTGTAATTCTGTCCATTTTTGGTTGATGTTTTGAGATTATATTGTTAAGTTGAAAACAGGTTCAGAATTTTTATACTTTTGTGGGGAAATGTTCCTTTTATTATAGCCTCTTATTTCTGATAATACTTTCTGTCTTTCTGGGTTTTTTTCTAAGAATAAAATAACTATACAAGCTTTCTTTTGTTCATATTTGTCTGGTAAAATAGAAATAGACAAATCTATTTCTCCCCCCCACCCCCCTGCTTCCTTCAGTTTCAGTCTTTCTAGATAGTTCAGCTTTGGGTGTGTTTCTTTCAATGGTATATAGATTAATGTTTCTTGTCTTATCTAGTCTGTGATTCTCTGTTTTTTTTGTGGAAACTTTGTTTCCAATCATTGTGATTATAGATACTGTATAACATTGTACTTTCTAATTTTCATTTTTGTTGTTTACTTGATTCAAAAAGACTCTCTTGTTTTCTGTTTTGATTTGAGTTTTCATTATACCCACTTATCAACTATCCCATCCCACTGGGTAGAAGTTTTAAAAATTTGCATATTTAACCTTCATTTTTGACTTATCTGAAATTAATCAGTATCTTTACTGTAGTCTTTGATAATGCCAAGAATTTTAAAATGCGTTAATCCAAACACCTGTTAGGACTTATATGTCATTTTATGTCTTATATGTCATTTTCCCCCCCTGTCGCCCTGCTCAGAGTAAGAATTGTATGTTATTATTGTCCATTATTTCACTTCCAACTCATTTTTATATTCCAATTAGTTACAATTTGCTATTGTTTTAATACCATCAGTACTTATTTAGATTTGCCTACATAGTTACCCATTATTATTCATCGTTGTTTCTTACATTTTTCTCTTTTCAGTGTTTCTTCCTGAAATAAATACTGTAGAATTTCTTTCAGTGAGAATCTTTACAGTGGTATTCTTTTAATCTTGTTAAGAAAAACAGACTCTTCTCTTCCTTGTTCTTTTATTGACATTCAGCTGGAAAGGGAATTCTAGGTGGGTTCTTCTCTGAATATGCAAATCTAATTATGTTTTTTTTGTTTTTTTGTTTTGTTTTGTTTTTTAAGAGAGATTACATTGTGCCACAGCTAGTTAGTGGAGAATCTGAGGCTCAAAACCAGGCCTACCTGAAACAAGAGCTCAAGTTCTCAGCCAAACTCTTTGTATTTGTATTCATCAAATAAGATACTATTAGAACAATAACAAAGCCTACAGTGTAGCTGCATCATGACAACACATGGGCAAAGTTTAAAATGCAATATTCAGTTTGGTTCAGGAAGTATTTTTGCACACTTCTCACATGCTAAGCAAGTCAGGAGGAAGGGATACAAAAGAATATTGTTGGCTGGGCACAGTGACTTACTCCCATAGTCCCAGCACTTTGAGAGGCCAAGGCAGGTGGATCACTTGAGGTCAGAAGTTTGAGACTGGCCTGGCCAACAAGGAGAACGCTGTCTCTACTAAAAATACAAAAAATGGTCCTTGGGGTCTCCGATCGCTGTTGCCACTGGACCAGCAGCGATCATGGTGAGCTTCCTTCAACTTGTGCGGGACCAGTGGGTTCTTTTTTGTCCCTATGGGATTTGTCCTTGGATGTTATCTTGACAGAAAGAATGATGAAAAGCTAACTGCCTTTTGGAACAAGAGTATGTTATATAAAAGGGAATTGCGACCCAATGAAGAATATACCTGGAAGTAAAGACTGGCTGACGTATACAACATTCACATTTTAAAGTTCTGAGAGAAATAAAAATGTGTCATTTATTGAAAAAAAAAATACAAAAAATTAGCTGGCCATGGTGGTGGGCATCTGTAATTCCAGCTACTTGAGAGGCTGAGGCAGGAGGATCACTTGAGACCAGGAGGCAGAGGCTGCAGTGAGCTGAGATGGTGCCACTGCACCTCCATCATTCTGTGGGTGACACAGAGAGACTCCATCTCAAAAAAAAAAGAAGAAGAATATTTTTCCTTGAGAACTGTAATCCTGTTAGGAAAGTGGGAAGTATCCAGCCAGCATTTGTTCCATTACACTCAGCCTTGGGCTCTGGGCTAGAGTTCCGGATCTCAGGATGCTTGGGAATAGAAAACACAGAAGGCTCCCTTTGAGCTGTGAATACACTTGTGTATTACTTGCCCTCCGGAGTACACACATAAACTTTCAATCCTGGCCGAGATTCCCCTTGAAAGCAAGCCTGAGTTAAGGGTTTGTACATAGCTAGTTTATTTTGGTAAGTGCATGGTTGCAGAGACTCTCTGAGAGTTTAACAGGAAATCCAAAAAGTGGGTTCTCTTCCAAAAGGAGGAAAGCCAATCAGAAGGTGCATTCTTGAGTTGGTTGCTGCTGTGGGCACCGGTGCTCTGTGTGAATCAGGGTTCTTCAGAGAAAAACCGTGTGTGTGTGTGTGTGTGTGTGTGTGTGTGTGTGTGTGTGTGTGTTGTAAATAACTGGCTTATGAGATTATGGAGGCTGGCAAGTTCAAAATCTGCAGTTTAGGCTGGCAGGTTGGAGACCTAGGAGAGCTGATGGTGCAGTTGAAGTCTGAAGGCACTGTGTTGAATGCCTTCTTGCTCTGGAAGGCTGAGTTGTATTATTCAGGGTTCTGAGAGCAAGAACCAATAGGATATATATGTGAGAGGAGATTTATTAGGGGGAATTGGCCCACAGGATGATGGAGGTTAAGTCCCACAATAGGCTGTCTACAACCTGGAGAACCAGGGAAGAAGCTGGTGGAGTGGCTTAGTCCAAGTCTGAAAGCGTCAGAACCAAGAAAGCTGATGGTGTATCCCTCAGTCTAAGACCAGAAAGCCTTATGGGGGTGAGGCCACTAGTGAAAGTTCTGGAGTCCAAAAGCTGGAGAACCTGGAGTCCCAATATCCAAGGGCAAGAGAAGCAGTGGTCCCAGCTCTGGAAGAAGAGAGTGAAAATTCTCCCTTCCTCTGCCTTTTTGGTCCATCTGGGCCCCAAGCTGATTGGATGGTGCCCATCCCTATTGAGGGTGGATCTTCCCCACCCTCACATGTCCACCACCTCACATGCCAGTCTCCTTGGAAACACCCTCATAGACACACCCAGAAAGAATCCTTTGCCAGCTATTTAGGTAATCACTTAATCCAGTCAAATTGACAAACAAAATTAACTGTCACCATCTTTTTGTTCTACGTGGGCCTTCAACTGATTGAGGTCCACTCAGATTTTGGTGGGAAATCTGCTTTACCTAAAGTTCACCAGTTTAAATGTAAGTCTCATCCAAAAACACCCTCTAAGCTGATGGGTAAAATTAACCATCACAGACTTGATCCTCTGCAGACTCCCTAGGAATGTGCAGAGTATGCCTAAGATTGGCCCACCTGGTGACAGAGAAGGAAGCAGTTACCCACTGGCGCCATCTCCAAGTGGAGAGTCACCTGTGGGATGTTAACTCACTTCCTGCAGGGGCATGAATGCTGTGCAGGTCCCCCACAGGCATCTCACACAGCAGTGTCAGGGTAACCCTGGGATGGAATACCAGGGGCACACAGAGCAGCTATGTGGCCAGGAGCATCAGGTCACACCCACAGGAAACGTGGGATGAGAGGGTATAAGGCTGGGCATAAGAGAGAGGTAATTTCTTCCAGATGCCTCATTTTTTCCTTAAAACCCTACTTCTCGGCTCATGCCTGTAAACTCAGCACTTTGGGAGGCCGAGGCAGGCGGATCACCTGAGGTTGGGAGGTCAAGACCAGCCTGACCAACATGGAGAAACTCCGTCTCTACTAAAAATACGAAATTAGCCAGGTGTGGTGGCGCATGCCTGTAATCCCAGCTACTCAGGGGGCTGGGGCAAGGAGAATCGCTTGAACCTGGGAGGCAGAGGTTGCGGTGAGCCAAGATCGTGCCGTTGCACTCCAGCCTGGGCAACAAGAGCAAAACTCCGTCTCAAAACAAAACAAAACAAAAAAACCTACTTCTCTGTTTTGTACCAGAGAATTTTAGCTTCACAGAAACCAAGCCCCCCACATTTCTCAAATTTTGGGAACTAAATGAGGTCGAGTTTCCAGGATGGTACTGTCCCTCCTGGAAAAATGTCCAATGGGCCACTGAGGAGAAGGGTGGACTTCCTCAAAGGGCTTCACCTCTCTAAAACCATACATCCGTTTCACCAAAGAAAGCGTTCCTTCTAATTGTCAACAGTTACCAATGCGATCCAGTGCAGCTCTCTATTCTTACCTCTACTAGACTCTACCAATCCTGACCCGCTTTAGGTCGCTTCTGTGGCACAGGAGCCAACTTGGCTGGCACAGACCTCAAAGGGTCTTTTGAAATGCATTTTATTAATCCCTCATCCTCTTCACCCCCTTCCCCCTCTTCTCCTTTTGGACCTTCTTCTGATCAAACTGTCATCCTTCCATACCCAATGATAGGACCAAAGTAGACGTTGTAGAAGTAAATGATTTAAAACAAACTTTAGCAATGTAGACAGGATATCAAGATGCAGATGCCTGGTTGGAATGGATCAGATATTCTATCCGTACGTTAAACAAAAGCAATTGTTATCCTTGTGTGCACGGCCGGCCAGAGGCCCAGATGTCTCCTTTCCACTAGGATGGCCCTCCAGTCGACCAGGCATGGGCTGTATGGTAATTCTTTTCCAGGATTTGACAGCCTGGGGTAACAAGTCATGCCAAGCTCTCTCTCTGCTATATCCCGAAGTTCAATATACCCTGTGGGTCAGCCCGCAAGGACCATCTCTGAACACCAAGTTCACTTCCTGTCTCTCACGACAAGGAGGAAACTTAGTGTTCCTTGGAGACCTGAAGTGATGCAATGAGCTTAAGACTTCTCAAGAGCTTACCAATCAGTTAGCCCTTGTTCATCCCCAAGCAGATATATGGTGGTATTGTGATGGACCTTTACTGGACACTCTGCCAAGTAACTGGAGCGGCACTTGTGCTCTAGTCCAATTGGCTATGCCTTTCACCCTGGCATTTCATCAGCCAGAGAAAGGAAAAACACAGCATCGTAAAGCAAGAGAAGCCCCTTATGGGTGTTTTGACTCTCACGTTTATTTAGATGCAACTGGAGTCCCACGAAGAGTACCAGATAAATTTAAAGCCTGAGATCAAATGGCTGCAAGATTTGAGTCAATATGTTGGTAGGTGACATTAAGAACGTAAATTTGGGCTGGTCACGGTGGCTCACACCTGTAATCCCAGCACTTTGGGAAGCCGAGGCGGCGGATCAGGAGTTCAAGACCAGCCTGGCCAAGATGGTGAAATCCCATCTCTACTAAAAATACAAAAAATTAGCCAGGCATGGTGACACACACCTGTAATTCCAGCTACTCGGGAGGCTGAGGCAGAGAATTACTTAAACCCGGGAGGCGGAGGTTGCAGTGAGCTGGGATGGCACCGCTGCACTTCAGCCTGGATGACATAGTCAGACTCCGTCTTTAGAAAAAAAAAGAATGTAGATTGGATAAATTACATTTATTACAACCAACAGTGGTTTATTAACTACACTACAGATGCTGTTAAAGGAATAGCTGAACAATTAGGGGCTACTAGCCAGATAGCTTGGGAAAATAGAATAGCTTTAGACATGATATTAGCAGAAAGAGGAGGAGTTTGCATCATGATTAAAACTCAATGTTGTACGTTCATCTCAAACAGTACCTCCCCGATGGAAGTTTAACAAAGGCATTGCAAGGTCTAACTGCTCTGTCCAATGAGTTAGCCAAAAACTTAGGGATAAATGACCCCTTCACAAGGTGGCTAGAAAAACGGTTTGGTGAATGGAAAGGAATCATAGCCTCAATTCTTACTTCTCTCACAGCCCTGTAGTGGATGTACGCATTCTGATTGGGTGTTGTGTCATACGCATCTGTGGGCTGTTGCAAAGACTCATAAAAGCAGCACTTACTAAAACCTCCCTTAACTCTCCTCCACCTTCTTCAGAGAAGCTTCTTCTTTTAGAAAATTAAGCAGAACAGCTAAGCCAAGACATGTTAAGGAGGTTTGAAGAGAAAGAGCTGTAAAAAAAATCCAACAGGAGAGAATTGTTGGATACAATGAGTTCTAAATTTCTCTTCAAAGAACTAGTATGTCAGTATGTTCAGTTCTTTGTCCTCCATTTTAAAGTTCAACTTCCTCACAGTTTAGGTAAACAACCTTTCCCACCGGTTCTAATCAGTAGTTCACATCGGTTCCCCTGGTCATCTGCTCCATCCTGATTGACCCTGATCACCTCCTCTGACCTGAGTCACTTTTAGTTACCTGTTCTGTAACTGTCCTTCCTGCCAAACTGCTCACCCGACCACTCTGGCTCATACTCCCGCTCCCTTTAACTTTCAAGTCTTATCATTTAAAATACATTTCATAAGGCTGTTGCTGCCATAGACAGTGATTCCTCTGATGGGTCCGGGCAAAGTCAGTTGGAAACCTTGAGGAAAGGATTCACCGTTCAGTATTCCATGAAGAACACTTGTGATTCATGAGAGGGAGGTCAAAATATCAATATTAATAGGAATTTGGAAGACGTGGATTCTAACCTTCATGGATGATTTTGAGGGGTTTTCTATTTCAGTGAAGGAAGTAACTGCAGATCTGGTGGAAACAGCAAGAGAATTAGAATCAGTGGAGCCTTAAGATGTGACTGAATTGCTGCAACCTTATGATCAGACTTGAATGGATGAGGAATTGCTTCTTGTGGATAAGCAAAGAAAGTGTTGTTTTAACTTTTAGGTTAGGGGGTACACGTGAAGGTTAGTTACATAGGTAAACATATGTGACAAGGGTTTGTTGTACATATTATTTCATCACCCAGGTATTAAGCCTAGTACCCAATAGTTATATTTTCTGCTCCTCCCTCTCCTTCCACCCTCTCCCCTCAGTAGACCCCAGTGTCTGTTCTTCCCTTCTTTGTGTTCATAATATCTTATCATTTAGCTTCCAGAAAGTGGTTTCTTGAGATAGAATCTACTGCCGGTGAAGATGCTGTGAACATTGTTAAAATGACACCAAAGGATTTAAAATATTATGTAGAGGTTCTACGAAAAGTCTTTTGTGAAAGGAAGAGTCAACCAATGTGGCAAACTTTATCATTATCTTATTTTAAGACACAGTTGCAGCCAACCCAACCTTCAACAGCCCTACCCTGATCAATCAGCAGACATCAACACTGAGGCAGGACCCTCAGCCAGCAAAAAGACCATGACTCACTGAAGACTCAGATGATTGCTGGCATTTTTTAGCAATAAAGTTTTTGCTTATTTGTTTGTTTTTTGTTGTTATTTTTTTTTTTTTTTGAGACAGAGTCTCACTCTGTCACCCAGGCTGGAGTGCAGTGGCACAATCTTGGCTTACTGCAACCTCCGCCTCCTGGGTTCAAAGGATTCTCCTGCCTCAGCTCCTCGAATAGCCATAATTACAGGTACACACCACCACGCCTGACTAATTTTTGTATTTTTAGTAGAGACAGGTTTTCTCCATGTTGACCAGGCCAGTCTTGAACTCCTGACGTTGTGATCTGCCCGCCTCAGCCTTCCAAAGTGCTGGGATTACAGGCATGATCCACCTCGCCTGGCCAGCAATAAACTATTTTTAAATTAAAGTATATACATTGTTTTAGACATAATGCTATTGCACAGTTAACAGGCTACGGTATAGTGTAAACATAAATTTTATATGCCCTGGGAAACCAAACAGTTTGTGTGACTTGCTTTATCAAGATACTTGCTTTATTCTAGAACCAAACCCGCAATGCTCACAGTATCTTCAAGGCATGCCTATATACTACAAGCACTGTTTTGCTCTCCCCAGCTGTTGTGAAATCTTTAGGGGCAAAGACCCTGCCTTGTCATTCTGTTTTCTCAGTTACTAGGTTCTTAGTACTTGCTTAATATATACTGGCTGGAACAAATTGAACAAGCTTTTCTTTTGGGTTCTACCAATATTTAGTCACCACAGGAAGTTCATTCCCACTGAGCATTTAAAACTCCAACTTAGGCCTTACCCTACTTCCTTAACCAGTTTTGTACTGTTTTCTCCTGCATAACATGAGAGAAACGGTGCCTACTCAAAGGTTTGTTGTTAGATTAGGTGATTTGGAGGGTAGGAAAGCATTTGGTTGGCTGTAAAGCAAAGTACAGATGTAAACTATGATTGTTATTGTGGCAGATGTTGCAATTAATAGTTGGACACTAAAATCTGGTCTTCCCTTCCTCTGCAGGAATGGAATTGCCATTGGGCTCAGGGAGGGACTACACTTCTTGTCCGCTTTGCTGCGAGTGTGGCTTTGTGGCCAAGTGCAGAACGTATGCAGTGATGACAGTGCAACTTCTAGGCCGTCCCCAGCGTGGAAGATAAGCCCTCATTCTGCAGCGGTGCTCTTTCCTCTTCTCACAAGCTGGAATATGCATGTGCTCCCCACCCAGCACTGACCATTTGGAGAAGACAGTGCCTGCAGTATGGCAGAGCGACAAGGTGGAAAGGGCCTGGGTCCTTGAGTGACTTCATGAGCCCTCTCGCTATCCCCAGCCTTGGGACTGTCATATGATAAGGACTTTCTGTGAGTCACTGTCTTTTAGAGTCTACCTGTTTTAGCTGCCTGGACTTTATCCTGAATAATATGGCTGTTATCATGAGTATATTGTTACTATGAGCATCATCTAAGTAATTTCTACTCTGCCTTTGACCACTAAACTCATGTTGGACAAGAGTCACTTAGTATTTTTTTTCCTCAATGAAGAGATTAAGATGGAGGGAGCAAGATAAATTGAGGCCTGGATTTTACCAGAAGATGAAGGGCTGTCCTTGCCTTTCCTACATTCAGGTAGAATAATTCTAGACAAAAACATTAAGCTCATATCAAACCATCTGCTTTGTGAAGCCATGGGCAGAGAAGGTGGAACTGATGTACTGAAATCCTTGCTTTCCTCACTGTGGCCTTTGCTAGAGCCTTCTGTGATGTGACACTTATTAACCCGAGTCTACGTGGAAGTCAGAGATGAGGAAGTTTTCCTAGAGTGGAAAAAGTCTAATGTACTCGAAAAAGACTGAGCTCAGCCGAGGTTCCAGTTTCATTACTTAGCAGTGAAGGCATGTCATCTTCCCAGGCCCTTTCTTTTTATTTTCCCATCTGTGAAATGAGGACACTGGTCTCTGTGTCTAAGCATCGCTAGGAAGATCACATACCACTGAGACAGAAGGTGGGTCTAGCGCAGTCCTGGGCATTTTGTACACCCCCAACAAATACTGATTTCTTTTTCCTTGCTCATTTAAAATTCTGCTTGAATTACTTTATTTATTTATTTAGACAGTCTTGCTCTGTCACCAAGGCTGGAGTGCAGTGGTGCCATCTCAATTTACTGCAACCTCCACCTCCTGGGTTCAAGCAATTCTACTGCCTCAGCCTCCCGAGTAGCTGGGATTACAGGTGCCCACCACCACACCTAGCCAGGTTTTGTATTTGTAGTAGAGATGGAGTTTTGCCATGTTGGCCAGGCTGCTCTTGAACTCCTCCTCTCGCATGATCCGCCCACCTGGGCCTCCCAAACTGCTGGGATGACAGGTGTGAGACACCACACCCAGCCCTTGAATTACTTTAGAGTCTACCTTTTAAGAAAATATTTGGCTGGGCGCAGTGGCTCACACCTGTAATCCCAGCACTTTGGGAGCCTGAGGGGGCAGATCACCTGAGGTCAGGAGTTCAAGGCCAGCCTGGCCAACATGGTGAAATCCCATCTCTACTAAAAATGCAAAAATTAGCCAGGCATGGTGGCATGCACCTGTAATCCCAGCTACTCAGGAGGCCGAGGCGGGAGAGTCACTTGAATTCACGGTGGGTAGAGGCTACAGTGAGCCAAGATAGCACCACTGCACTACAGCCTGGGCAACAGAGCAAGCCTTTGTCTCAAAAAAAAAAAGAAAAAAGAAAGAAAATATTTGACGCTCTTTCTAAACTGTATGTGGTTTACAAACAAAGTTTACAAGTGCTTTTATACTCCTTCCAGACCACATTATTTTTCTGATCCCGAGAGGTGTGTGTGTGTATGTGCGTGTGTAGTTATTCATTATGAAAGAGAAAGTGATAAAAGACAGCAGTCCTTAGGGTATGAAAGCAATACTGGCATTGATGAGAGGAGGCAAGAAAAATGGAAGGTACTAGGTAATTCTGACAATCTCAAGGCAAATGAAAGCTAGCTTGGAAAAGCCACCATCAATTTTCAGTGAGATGGGGAAGCTTAATGGCCCAGGAGGTCTGTCAAAATGAGGGTGTTATGATGCCATCCTAAAGTCTGCATGTCCGAGGCCATAGGCACATCATTTCCAGGGCCACACAGGATCCAGAAGGTTCCAGGTGGTGGGGAGATACTTGGTGCTCCCCGCTCTGCTTCTCCTCCTTCCCTCTTTCTCCCTTTCTCATTCTTTCCCTTTCCTCTCCCTTTCTCTTTCCTTTTTCTTTTTCCTTTCTCCCTTTCTCTTTCCTCTTTCCCCACTTTCTCCCTTTTCATGCAGCCTGCTTCCCCCAAGTCTGTCACTCTCTTAGACGCATACACATACTCTCATTTGCATTCAAATCAAGGTTCAAGCTGGTAGCAGTAGCTCATACCTATAATCCCAGCACTTTGGGAGGCTGAGGTGGTAGGATCACCTGAGGTCAGGAGTTCGAGACCAGCCTGGCCAACATGGCAAAACCCCGTCTCTACTAAAAATACAAAAATTAGCTGGGTGTGATGGCACACGCCTGTAGTCCCAGCTCTCGAGGCTGAAACTTGAACCCAGGAGGCAGAGGTTGGAGTGACCCAAGATCACACCACAGCACTCCAGCCTGGGCGACAGAGCCAGACCCTGTATCCAGGAAAAAAAAAAAAAAAGTCACTGTAGGATGGTAAGCCATCCAGGGAGACTGAGGATGGTCAGCTGGAGATAAAGGAAGAGAACTAGGAGAAGGCATTTAGTGATTTAAGAAAGGAAATGGTTAGGGGGTCCCAAATGTTACTGAAAGGACAAGTAAGATGAAGATTTTACAATATCTGTTGGAATCAGAAAAGAAAAAATTAGTCATTGGTGAACCTGGAGGAAGCCATGTGGAGAAGGGAGAGTTGGGTTGGAGCCTTTTGCAGTGAATTGGGAGGTGAGGACAAGAGGAGCTATAGAACGTGCGTAAACAACTTTGCAGAAGTTTGGAAATGCAGACACACAGGCCTGTCGGGGGTGGGGGGTGAGGGGGAGGGAGAGCATTAGGACAAATAGCTAGTTCATGTGGGGCTTAAAATCAAGATGATGGGTTGATAGGTGCAGCAAACCACCAAGGCACATGAATACCTATGTAACAAACCTGCTCATTCTGCACATGTATCCCAGAACTTAAAGAAAAAAATCTAGGATGAACAATGAAGTTTGTAGAACCTTAAACTCATTCCTTAAATTTTGTCAAGACTGTCTATATCTTTATGGTTTCCAATTGTTCAGAACCGGAGTGGAAAAAAAAAATTGTTGTTTTTTTACTTCTGATTGTATTCTGCTTAAGTAGGAAATCTTAAAACAATTATTAAAACCAGCTGGGCACAGTGGCTCACACCTGTAATCCCAGCATTTTGGGAGGCCAAGGCAGGTGGATCACCTGAGGTCAGGAGTTCAAGACCAGCCTGGCCAACATGGTGAAACCCTGTGTCTACTTAAAAAACATACAAAAATTAGCCAGGTATGGTGGCACGTGCCTGTAATCACAGCTACTCGGGAGGCTGAGGCAGGAAAATCACTTGAACCCATGAGGTGGACGTTGCAGTGAGCTGAGATTGTGCCATTGCACTCCAGCCTGGGTGACAAGAGTAAAACTCCATCTCAAAAAAGAAAAATCATTAAAATATCATTATCACATGTCTATTCCCCCTCCTCCTCCCCCCCCCCCCCCCCCGACAAAGAAGAAGTTTGGCTGACAACGGAAGTTTAGAAACTGGAAGAAAACTGGGGGGGAGCAGTGGCGTGAAAGGGTGAGTTGTTTCATTGTTAAGTGGGAAACCTCTGGTCACGTTAAAACGCAGAGAGAAAGGATCTACGGAGAATCCAAAGATAAGGAAAGAGAGGCATAATAAAAAGTGCAGTTCTTGAGGTGGTGAGTGCGTCTGGGACCCAAGGCACAGGCAGAAGCATTAACCCAGGAGGGCAAGAGGCAAGGAAGCTCGCAGGTGCAGGCGAGTTCAAGGAACAGCATTCCTTTCCTTCATGCCATGTGATTTGCCACTTTCCTGTTCAATTTGACTCGTCAGACACTTGGTTAACCTGTGAGCTGGTGATACAAGTGGGTATAAATCTAAGGCTCTTATAGCATTAGAAGTCGGAGAGACAGATAACCGTGATCAGAGCTAGTATTTACGGAGCAGGGACTCTCGGTGATGCAGTCATAGCATTTAGTTCTCACAGCAACCCCAGGAAGTGGGCAGGAGTGCGATTCTGTTTTAACAGATGAAGGAAAGGAGGTGCAGATAAATGAAATTACTTGTCCTAGGTTAGAACTGTGGCACTTGAATGAACACTCCGAAAAAGGACTCTGGGAGCCGTGCTTGTCAAGGAGACATCATGCTTTTTGCTCTTCTCGTTCACAAACCATGTCTCCGAGAAACGATTGACCACAATACCGTGTGCCTGGGTGGCAGCAATTTTCCAGGGCGATTCTGATTCCGTATCACTTTCATCTTTTCAGTGAAGGCGATTTGTTTACTCTCCCTCTAGCCTCTTTTCAGCTGGCAGGCTCCTGCTCAACCCTCATCATCTAGCCTGGGTTAGCCCGTGGCCTCCTCAGCAAAGCTCAGCTCCTTATACTTTAAGCCCTCTCAGTTTTTATTTACAGTTGTTTCCCACATCCCAAACTAGGGCACAAAGGATTTGTTTTAATTTAGGAATTGTGTGGGAAATCTTACGAAAGTCTTCTGGAGAAGATGATAGAAGCTTTTTAGCTCCAGCCGGAGCCTCTCCCCTGAACTCTAGATTCATATATCCAGCTGCACCTCTATTTGGATGTCTGATAGATGTCTCAGACTTCAAAGCCTGAACCCCTGATCTCAAGCTTTGACTTGACCTCCCTTGTCTGCTTTTTGGCAGTCTCTCCATCTTGGTTAATGGCATCCCTATAATTCCAGGTGCGTGGGGACAAAATCTCTCCTTCTCTCAGTGCACCCCATTGGCTCTTCCTCCAAGCTACACATGTTCATGATCCAGCCGTGTGATGAATTTTATGTGTCAACTTGGCCAGCAGTACCCAGATATTTGGGTCAGCACTAGTCTAAATGGTACTGTGGAGATACTGCTTTTAGATGAGATTAACATTTAAATCTGTGGGTTAGGCATGGTAGTTCATGCCTATAATCCCAGCACTTTGGGAGGCCAAGGCAGGCACACCATTTGAGGTCAGGAGTTCAAAACCAGCCTGGCCAACATGGTGAAACCCTGTCTCTACTAAAAGTGCAAAAATTAGTCGGGCATGGTGGTGGGTGCCTGCAATCTCAGTTACTCAGGAGGCTGAGGCAGAAGAATTGCTTGAGCCCTGGGAAAGGAGGTTGCAGTGAGCCGAGATCACACCACTGCACTCACTCTGGGTGACAGAGTGAGACTCTGTCTCAAAAATAAATTAATAAATAATAACTAATAAATCTGGAATATGTTCCTCATGTCAGGCTGGCTGCATCAGACTGGAAACTTCCAACCTTTTTTTTCAATCACAGCTTCCTGTAGCCTTGAACTCTACCCCCGATAATCCGATGCCCTTCTCATCAAGTAACTTTCTGATTAGAACTTGATTTTCCTTGAAGAGTGGATTTGTCTGTCCAGAGGGGAGAAGGCATAGTCTACTGTTCAAGATTTAAACTAATTTTTAGTATTTTAATAATTAGTCTTGAAACTCTAATAAGCACATTTCATGAAGTATAAATTAATGTCTTGGCTGGGTGTGGTGCCTCACACCTGTAATCCCAGCACTTTGGGAGGCTGAGGCAGGCAGATCATATGAGGTCAGGAGTTCGAGACCAGCCTGGCCAACATGGTGAAACCCTGTCTCTACTAAAAATACAAAAACTAGCCAGGCATGGTGGTGCATACCTATAATCCCAGCTACTTGGGAGGCTGAGGCAGGAGGATCGCTTAAACCCAGGAGGTGGAGGTTGCAGTGAACCGAGATCTCACCACTGCACTCTAGCCTGGGTGACAGAGTGAGACTCTGCCTCAAAATATATATATCTTTATTTTCCTTCCAAATAATACCAGGACCTTATGACATATTTTTACTCTAATAATTTTCCTTCTAGCTTATATGCTATTGTTGCTGAGTATTTTAGCTTTACCTCTCTTTGTGTGTTCTGAAATTCATCTTTATTGTAGGATAGTATTGTTTATTCATTATTCCTTCTGTTTTCTTCTATGCGTAGAGTGAATCACTAGCATAATACTTGTAGCCTCCTGCTCCCCTGACTTAAACTAATGGGTACGTTTGGAAGACAAAACTACGCAGGTATAACATAACAATCCAGATTAGAATTCACTGGGAATCCTCAATCTGAGAATTTGTTTTTTAAACTAAATTTGGAAATTCTCAACGATTACCTCTCCCCCTGTTCCTCTGAGATTTCCTCTAGAACCCCTTCCTTGTTTCTTAACATTGTATTTTGGATTTTTCTCTACCTTTCCACTACATTCTGAGTAATTTCTTTAGTTCTATCTTCCAGTCCACTAATTCTTTCTTCAGCTATGTCTAACCGCCTGTTTATCATATTCATGGAGTTTCTAAGAGTCAAGTTTTATGCTTTTGTTTCTAGAAGTTTTAATTGATTATTTTTCAAATTTTCTTGGTCTTTTTCTTTATAATTTCTTTATTTTTTTACTCTTGTTTTAAATTTTTTAAAATTTAAATATGTTTGGCATACTTTATGTTCTGTATCTGATAATTTTAAAAATCTGGTGCTTTTGCTAGTCTGCTGTATGTTGAATCTGTTTGCTCTCAGTCATGGAGATCTGTTTCTTCGTGTGAATGTGGTTTTTGATTAAAAGTTCAAGCCTCTTGAAACTTTGTCAATGGGAATTCTTTGAGGACCTGCTTGTGGGTGAAGATTTTAGTTTGCTGTTGTCAGGCTCCTGGAGACACCACCAACCTGTGACTATTTTGGATTAAATACTCAGTTTGAAGTTTTTCTGTCCATGGAGGTGGTGTTAATTGAAGCCACACACCTGTTTGAGGCCTGGCTTGCGGTTAAGAAGTTCCAGAGGAGCCCTCCCACTTTGACCTAGACTTGAAACTGAGACAGGCTCATTTTCCCACTACCGCCTTTACAGGACTGTTTTTTTTTTCTAGTTCACCCTTTCAGGGTTTCTGATGGAAATGCTCATCTTGCATGCACCCTAGCTTTGCAACCTAATACTGAAGCTCTGGTTTCCCATGGTTGGCAGAATTTGCTCAGGCAGCTGCTGGCCTTCGGCCTCAGGGCTTTCTTTCCTCCCATAAATCCTCCTCTAGCTTTGTTTTTGACATATTAGAATTTCCATTTATTTTTTCTTTTTTTTTAGATGGAGTCTTGCTGTGTCCGGAATGCAGTGGCATGATCTTGGCTCACTACAACTTCCACCTGCTGGGTTGAAGCGATTCTCCTGCCTCAGCCTCCTGTGCAGCTGGGATTACCGGAGACTGCCACCACGCCCCGCTAATTTTTGCATTTTCAATAGAGACGTGGTTTCACCATGTTGGTCAGGCTGGTCTTGAACTCCTGACCTCAGGTGATCCACCCACCTCGGCCTCCTAAAGTGCTGGGACTACAGGCATGAGGCACCACGCCTGGCCTCTCTTTTTTTTTTTTCCCATAAACCTAGCCATGCATTTAAGAGAATACTTCTTGCATTTAATCTAGAATTTTAGGTGTTTTTAGTGGAAGAGTGTCAAGGATAACTTGACCAAATTTTGCAGGACTAGAAACATCTTGCAGAACTTCTACATCTTCTTTGCTGCCAAGACGCACACTTCTTCTCTGAGCCTTCTTTTACGACCATCCACTCCAACAAATAACTGTTCCTTTCCTTGCAATTTATGTATCAAGAAAATGACAGAAAAAAAGAACCAGTGTTTTTCCTCCTGTTTGCCAACTTAGAATATAAACACTTCAGGGGTGGAAATCTCCTTAGGAATGCTTTGTGTAGTGAATAACTGCTCTTCATCATGAGCTCTCATTTGTTTGCATAGATCTGTATAGAGAATTGGATGTTTACTACTTGACTATGCTTTAGGTGGATTGGGGAGCTGAATTGGCAAAGTAAAGGCATCTTTTGACTCTTTTTTGTATGTTAAAGGACATACTTTGCTTGAGTGAAAGTGCTTTGGACTGAATGTTTGTGTCCACCCCAAATTCATATGTTGAAACCTTATTCCCCAATGTGATGGCATTAGGATATGGGGCATTTGGGAAGCAATTATGTCAGAAAGATGCAGCCATCAGGATGGGATTAGTGCCTTTAGCAAGAGATGGGAGAGTTGGATCTCTCTTTCTCCCTCTCTATGTGAAGACACGGCAAAAATGTGGCTGTCTACAAACCAGGAAGTGCCCCCCCCCCCGGACCCCCCAGATACTGAATCCACAGGCATCTGGATCTCAGACTTCCCAGCCTCCAGAATTGTGAGAAATCAGTGTTGGCCACCCAGTCTCTAGTACTCTTATAGCAGAGATTGACTAAGACAAGTTTTACAGAGCAGAAATTTTGCTTAAGTTTTTTTATGACCTGTAAAAGGGATGTTTGAAAGGGATGCTGTTGGAATTGCTCAAGTATATATGGATTTAACCAGTAGCACATTGTGTCCGTCTGTTTTCATGCTGCTGATAAAGACATACCCGAGAGTAAGCAATTTGCAAAAGAAAGAGGTTCCATATGGCTGGGGAAGCCTCACAATCGTGGCGGAAGGCAAGGTGGAGCAAGTCCCATCTTACGTGGATGGCAGCAGGCAAAGAGAGCTGTGCAGGGAAACTCTGCCTTCCAAAGCCATCAGATCTTGTGAGGGTTTTTTGTTTTGTTTTTAAGCAGAGTCTCACTCTGTCACCCAGGCTGGAGCACAATGGCGCAATCTCGGCTCACTGCAAATCTCTGCCTCCCAGGTTCAAGCGATTCTCCTGCCTCAGCCTCCTGAGTAGCTAGGATTACAGTCATGTGCCACCACGCCTGGCTAATTTTTGTATTGTTATTGGAGACGGGGTTCCACCATGTTGACCAGGCTGGTCTCAAACTCCTGACTTCAAGTGATCTGCCCGCCTTGGACTCCCAAAGTGCCCAGATTACAGGAGTGAGCCACTGCACCTGGCCGTGAGATTTATTCACTATCAGAAGAGCACTGGAAAGAGCTGCCCCCATGATTCAATTATCTCCCACCGGGTCCCTCCCACAACACATGGGAATTATGGGAGTACAATTCAAGATGAGATTTGGATGGGGACACAGAGCCCAACCATATCAAACATATTCTGTGAAAGTCTCTGTCATTATGTTATTGATCAATACGATGGCTCTCTCAGGTAACCCAGCACACCTCGTCTGAATGAAGGGGATAAAGTCAGTTTCACGGCCTCAGAGAAGCTGCCTTTTGCCTGTTGTCTTCAGCCTGAACAGGCTGCTGACCACACCAGGCTCACTGGCCAGGCAGGAAGGCACTGCTGCAAAGCCCAGCGTGGTGTGGCGGGAGGATGAGGGGGCAATTGACATGCTTTGTTATCCTTAAGGGAACGGCTAATCATCACTCCTGGTTACTTCCAGGAATAGTCACCCTCCCTCGTTCCTTTAAGTAGTGAAGAGAACGCTGTCAGTGTGGAAAGATCCCAGCAGCCTTTGGCATTTCACAGCATCATTCTTCCGGAAAGCACCGCCAGCCTTTAGTTCATTGCTCCTACAGCAAAGACACTCATTTACAGAGAGCAAGAGCTTTCTGTGTGCCTCCCTTCCACGTGCAGTGCATAGAACCCCCAGAGATGATGAGGAAACCCAGGGGCCCCGTGAACAACCGGCCACAGAATTACTCAGGGAATGAGGAGTTGGAGAGGAGCTGCTTCCAAGGCTTTGCACATCATTCTCACAAACCTACAAAGGACAGCTAAAAAGCTGCCAAATGAGAGTGTATGAACTAGTAAAGAATGAGATCGGAATGGATGGAAATGATCCCGGCAGCCTTTTCATTTCTGGAATCCTTTAAAGCTGTTCATTGCCTTTGTCAGAGCCAAGGATTTCAAGCAAAAGGTTCCCAGTCGCCAATTGTTCTAAGATGTCTAAAAAATGATTCTTATGCTTCGAGGGTTTCTTTCTCTCTTTTCTTTTCTTTTTTTTTAAAAAAAAGGCCCAGCAGGGTTTTGATTTCGTCCCATCTTTATGTTATTTCTGAAAATCTAAGACCATTTAGACCTCTTGCAAGCATAGCAATTTTCACAATAACACGTTCATCAGTGGAGCCAGTGGTGAGAGCCGTGATCAGGCTGTTACCATCCACTCATCCAAATGATGGTGTCTAACAAAGCCGCTCCTCAGCTGCGCTTCTGATCCCTGGGTATCGTTTCTTCTGCCTCCTCGGAGCATCTGCATGTGGAAAGCACCCTGGAGCTGCCTTTTAATGCACAGCACTTTCTGTCTTAATTAATGTACCCCATGTCTGTTGGGAAGCACAGTGTCCTATGGCATCTGGCAGCAATGATACGGGTCACAGTCTAATTTCAAGCAGTTAAATGTCAGGAAGGCAGAGGTCACCCCAATTTTTGGATCTTGACTTTGAAGGCAGGTCTTGTTGCTAGGATTCCCCTCCCTCTTCCCCGTTCCCCATGGATTCTAATAGAAAAGGTCCCACAGCTGGAAGAAGTCTTAGCGTATTATGGCAGTTTCCTTTTACTCCCTCGGGCAATGCAAAAATGTAGCTATCACAGGCTGTTTTTCAGGAAGCAGTTCTTCCCGGGCAGAGAAAATTGTGAAAAGTGTCATTTGAACTAAACCTTGAAATATGAGAAAACATCAGGTATGGAGAAGGATATTTTCAGGGGGTTCTACTTCTGGCTATGACAAGTACCTGAGAATAGACCAACTTTCCTACAAATATTAGCCAGGTGTGGTTCCAGCTGTTCAGGAGGCTGAGGTGGGAAGAAGCTTGAGCCGGGGAGTTTGAGGCTGCAGTGAGCTAGGATCACGCCACTGGACTCCAGCCTTGGTGATGGACCAAGACCCTGTCTCTAAAATAAATAAATTAATTAATTAAAAATAGACGAACTTTCCTACTGAGAGCCATCACAAAAGCTGAATGATATTCCCAAAACACCTGTTTGAAGGCATTAGTGACCAAACGAGGCAGCCAGGCTATCACCACTGTTCTCTTCAGGGCATTTGCTTATTTGTGCATGGAGTTCAGAGCCAGAGCAGAAGTGCTGCCCAGAGCTTTTCGCTCTCTCAAGATGCTGCGGAGAGCGCTGCAGGTGACTGCCATCAAAGCAGTCAGGACAGGATGAAAGATTGTGAATGGTAACTGGTTTTAGAATTCCAGTTTATCATTAACTGGATGAATTAATGTGCTCATTAATGAATGAGCAAGGCTGGGTGTGGTGGCTCATGCCTTTAATCCCAGCACTTTGGGAGGCCAAGGCGGGCGGAACACCTGAGGTCAGGAGTTGGAGACCAGTTTGGCCAACATGGTGAAACTTTGTCTCCACTAAAAATACAAAAACTAGCCGGGCATGGTGGTGCGCGCCTGTAATTCCAGCTACTCAGGAACCTGAGGCAGGAGAATCACTTGAACCTGGGAGGCAGAGGTTTCCGTGAACCAAGATCGTGACATTGCGCTACAGCCGGGGTGACGAGCAAAACTCCATCTCAAAAAAAAAAAAAAAAAAAAAGAAACAAAATACAAAAAACAAAACAACGAATGAGCCATGAAACTGGAGTAAAATACTTGAATGGTAGACTATGCCTTCTCCTCTCTGGACAGATAAACCCACTCTTCAAGGGAAATCAAGTTCTAATCAGAAAGTTACCTGATGAGTAGGGAATCAGATTATGGGGGGTAGAGTTTGAGGCTACAGGAAGGTATAATTGCTAAAAAAAAAAAAGAGTTGGAGGTTTCCAGTCTGATGCAGCCAGCCTGACATAAAGGCTGGCTCCTCTGTCAGCCTTTACGTCAGGCTGGCTGCATCAGACTGGAAAGCTTGAGTCCCGGAGCGGGGCACCCTCTTCCTGGACAGTGCCCTCACAGGCACTGGGGACCTGGCTCTTTGTTTTTTCCCCTTCCTCTTTTTTCCCCATGATCACCTTTCCTTTTGTGTGCATAGAATTCCTTCCAATAGGCTATATGATTAATTGGGTTTCTGCTACTAATTTACATTGTATTTCAGTACCGTCTCTTTAAGACTCAGGAGTGTGCAGGGGTCAGCTCATGCCGGCTGGGGAGAACTGAGGGTACACGTTGCTCCCCACAATGCTTCATTCAGTTTTTTCAGGCGGGTAGTTTGATTGGTCATGGTGGGAGTAGTTACACCATGGAAACTGACAAAATCTTTGAATCAGGTCTTCTTCCACAAAGAGCCAGTTAAACGTTTACCAGCACACCACCACCTAGACTTTTTGATTGGAACTTGGGTTGAGGGTGGCGGGTTAGGGGTGGAGGAGGAATGTTCTTGGGTCTCACTTTCATTGAAATTCCCAGGTTACTCCTTTAAATCATTACTATCACCATCGTCCAGGAATTTTAGCGAATGTCTTGGAGAACAATCTGTGTGTGTGTGGGGTGTGTGTGTGTGTGTGTGTGTGAGTGAGAGAGAGAGAGAGACAGAGACAGAGTTTCACTCTGCCGCCCAGGCTGGAGTACGGTGGTGCAATCTTGGCTCACTGCAACCTTCACCTCCCAGGTTCAAGCAATTCTTCTGCCTCAGCCTCCTGAGTAGCTGGGACTACAGGTGTGAACCACCACACCCTGCTAATTTTTTGTATTTTAGTGGAGATGGGGTTTCACTGTGTTGGCCAGGATGGTCTCTATCTCTTGGCCTCGTGCTCCACCCGCCTCAGCCTTCCAAAGTGCCGGGATTACAGGCGTGAGCCACCCGGCCTGCCACCACTACTTTTAATATCAGAACCATCTCACGGAATAACTAAGAATCTCAAAGATTCTCAGAGCGCCACTATACATCAATTTACAACACATCTCTTTCTTTATTTTTCAATTAGTCATCCTTTTCAGGGCTCTTGAATGTCAGAAGACAGGCATTTTCAGAAGCAGACCCTTAGGTTTGTTAGGTCAAAACTAAGTTCTGTAATCCATTCGGAGGACAGGAAGCTTACGGTCATGGAATGACAACTTAGCTGTTGATGAGAAGAATCCTTGGTTTTATTGCATCCGTTTCTACAAAGGAAGCCCCTATAGTCTCACTAATATAAAGTAAAAGTCTATTATGTGTACCGTGAGATTTTGACTCAAGTCCTGTGTCCGGAACGAGCAAGGATTTTGTTTGTTCTGTAGTCCAAGGTTGAGCTCTACCAGAACTGTAGACAAGATCTTCCTTGAGTAATTATCTCTGCAAGCACTGGTGGGTTGTGGTTTATAATAAACAAACAAAAAAAACCCAACAACTTCCTTTGTAAACAGTCTGTCCATGGTTCCCATTAAATCATGAAGATTAAACCCGAGAATGACATTTAATACTTATTTGCTGTGCAGAGGGATTTGATGGCAGGAAAGGGAGGTAAGAAAAATAACCAGCAGTATAGAAGAACCTTTTGGAATCATCTGATGGGAGCTGATAGCTTTGTGTATTTACAGTAACATAACAGTGATAAGTCAGCATTCTTCTAGAGACACAGATTTTCCAAAAAAAAAAAAAAAAAAAAAATAGGATCTTTAAAAAGGAAGGATGGCTGAGCATGATGGCTCATGCCTGCAATCCCAGCACTTTGGGAGGCTGAGGCAGGTGAGTCACCTGAGGTCGGGAGTTCGAGACCAGCCTGGCCAACATGGCAAAACCCCATCTCTACTAAAAATACAAAAATTAGCCAGGTGTGGTGGCGCACACCTGTAATCCCAGCTACTCAGGACACTGAGGCAGGAGAATCGCTTGAACTGAGGAGGTGGAGATTGCAGTGAGCTGAGATTGCGCCACTGTACTCCAGCCAGCCTGGGTGACAGAGCAAGACTGCCTCAAAAAAAAAAAAAAAAGGGAAGGAAGGATGGTCAAATCGAACCATCCCCTTGCGTTGCCACCTGAGTAGGAGAAGAAGCCAGACCACCTAAAATTTCATTTTTCATTTCAAAAATAGAAATAGTTTTATTGAGATATAATTCACACATAAGAAAATCCAATAACTTAAATTGTATAAGTCCATGATTTTTAGCATCCTCAGGGAGCTGTGTGGCCATCCTCACATTCAATTTTATAACATTTTCTTCACCCTAGAAAGAAATCCCATACCCTTTAGCAGTCATTCCTCATTCCGCCCTCCCCCACAGCTGCTGGAAATCACTAATCTACGTCTGCCTCTATAGGCCTCCCTATTCTGGACATTTCATATAAAAGGAATCATACAAGGTGTAGTCTTTTGTGACAGGCTTCTTTCATTTTGCGTAATATTTTGGAGATACACCCATGTTATAGCACGTATCAGAACTTCATTTCTTTTTATGGCTGTGATATGGTTCAGCTGTGTCCGCACCTAAATCTCACCTTGAATTGTAGCTTCCACAATTCCCACGTGTCATGGGGGGGGGCCCGGGGGGGGCCCTGTGGGAGCTCATTGAATCATGGGGGTGGGTCTTTCTTGTGCTGTTCTCGTGATAGTAAGTCACGTGACATCTGCTGGTTTTATAAAGAGCAGTTCCGCCGCACAAGCTCCTTTTTGCCTGCTGTCGGGTGAGACGCCCCTGCTCTTCTGCCCTGATTATGAGGCCTCTCCAGCCTTGTGGAACCGTGAGTCCATTAAACCTTTCCTTGATAAATTACCCAGTCTCAGGTATGTCATTATTAGCAGTGTGAGAACAGACTAATACAGGCTGAATAATATTCCATTACATGGATATAACGAATTTTGTTTATAATTATCAGTTCATCAGTTGATGGGCGTTTGCACTGTTTCCACTTTTGGGCTATGAATAATGCTGCTATGAAGACTTGTGTAAGTTTTTTTGTTTGATTTGCGTGTGTGTGTGTCCCGAAGGTCAGCTAGACACTTGTGTAAGTTTTTGTGTACGTATATTTTCAGTTCTCTTGGAAATAAATATATATTCCCGCATGTTGTGGGAATTGTGGGGAATTTCAGTGTACATGTCTTATATTTCTCCTATTAACTATTTCTAAGCATTTTAATCAATGCTTAAATGAAATTTTCTTCTTCGTTCATCTTGAGATTTTTTCCTTGCAAATTTATAGAGATACCATTAATTTTTTTTCTTTTTTGAGACTGAGTTTCACTGTGTCACCCAGGCTACAGTGCAGTGGCGTGATCTCGGCTCACTGCCACCACCGCCTCCTGGGTTCAAGCAATTCTCATGCCTTAGCCTCCCGAGTACCTGGGATTACAGGCACCTGCAACCAAGCCTGGCTAATTTTTGTATTTTTAGTAGAGACCAGGTTTCACTATGTTGGCCAGGCTGGTCTTGAACTCCTGACCTCAAGGGATCCACCCGCCTTGGCCTCCAAAACTGCTGGGATTATAGGCGTGAGCCACTGCACCCAGCTGAGATACAATTAATTTTTGATATTGATCGTGTATCCCTTAATTTACTAAACCTCTTTAATTAGTTCTAATAGTTTTTGTGGGTTTCTTAGGATTTTCTATGTACAGGTTCATGTCATCCATGAATAAAAATAGCTTTACTCCTTTATTTCTAATCTGGTTGCCTTTTGTTTCTTTCATTACCTAATAGCCCTGGCTACAATCTCCAGTAATGTGTTGAATGAAAGTAACGAGAATGGATATCCGTGATCTTGATCTTAGGGGAAAAGCATTCAGCCTCTCATCATCGAGTAGAATATAACTGTGGGTTTCACATATTATCAAGTTGAGGAAGTTCCCTTCTATTCCTTGCTTGCTGAATGTTTTTATGAAAGAGTTTTGGATTTTGTCCAATGCCTTTTCTGTATCTCTTGAGATGATCATGTGATTTTTGTTCTTTATTCTATCGATATGGTACATTATATTAATTTTTGGATGCTAAATCAAACTTGCACTCCTGGGACAAGAATCTCATTTGATTCCTGGGATAAATCCCCATTTGGTCATGGCATATAATCCCCTTTATATGTTTCTGGATTTAATTTGCTAATGTTTTATTGAGGATTTTTATGGCATATTCAAAAGAGATATTGGTCTTTAGTTTTGTTTTCTTCAGATGTGTGTGTGTTTTTGTTTTTTTTTTTTTTTTTGAGTTGGAGTCTCGCTCTGTCACCCAGGTTGAAGTGCAATGATCTTGGCTCACTGCAACCTCCACCTCCTGGGTTCAAGCGATTCTCCTACCTCAACCTCCAAAGTAGCTGGGACTACAGGAGCTAGCCACTGCGCCCACCCACCATACAGAAAAATACAGAATAATTACTGTATTTTTAGTAGAGACAGGGTTTCCCCATGTTGGCTAGGCTGGTGTTGAACTCCTGACCTAGTGATCCGCCTGCTTCGGCCTCCCAGAGTGCTGGGATTACAGCCGTGAACCACCGTACCCAGCCTTCTTGTGATGTCTTTGTGTGATTTTGGTAGCAGGGTGGCACTGGCTTCATGGAATGAATTGGCAGCCCTGTCCAGACCCCATATTTAAGTGTGTTAAGTATAAGCATACAATTCAGTGGCGTGAAATAAATTCACGATGTTGTGTCACTCTCAATACTGTCCATTCCCAGGACTTCATTATCTCAGAGAGAAACTCTGCACCCATTAAGCAACTGCCATCCCCCTCTCCCCAGCCCTGGCACCTCTATTAGATTTTTTATCTCTATGAATTTGCCTGTTATTGATATTTGTGGAATCGTACAGTATTTGTTCTTTTGTACCTGGCTTATTTCTCTGCACTTGTTTATATTTTTCCATGCCTGAAGGGTTTCATTTGAAAGTTACAATTTCAAAAATTATTGAACTCACACATGGTGTAGTATTATACCTTTGAACAAATTTAGTTGAAGATGTTTCTGAAACTAGTTTATCTTGTCTTTAATTATTTTGAGGGTTACTTGTTAAATGTATTTTATAGGGTCTCTTGATATTACGGCTTTAAAAAAAAAGATATTACTACAAATTAGGTGCTTGGCAAAGTATTTATTTTTATTTTTTGAGATGGAGTTTTGCTGTTGTTGCCCAGACTGGAGTGCAAGGGCCGGATCTCGGCTCACTTCATCCACTGGTCCAAGCCTCCCAGGTTCAAGCGATCCTCCTGCCTCAGCCTCCTGAGTAGCTGGGATTACAGGCATGCTTTGTTCCCCAGGCTGGGGTACAGTGGTGCCATCTCAGCTCACTGCAACCTCCACCTCCCGGGTTCAAGCGATTCTCCTGCCTCAGCCTCCCAGGTAGCTTGGATTGTAGGTGCACACCACTGTCCCTGGCTAATTTTTGTATTTTTAGTAGAGACAGGGTTTCACCATCTTGGCCAGGTTGGTCTCAAACTCCTGACCTCGTGATCCACCTGCCTCAGCCTCCCAAAGTGCTGGGTTGACAGGCATCAGCCACTGTGCCTGGCCTGATAATTTTTATTTTCTTTCTGACCCCACTATGGTTTTAAATTTTTTTTTAAATGTGTTTTCTCTCATTCACACCACCACCAGATTTCCCCACTTTTTTTTTTCCATCTTTCCACTGCTTTCCAGTCTTAGCCAATCAGAACTCACATGGTCTGTCAGAAAAATCTCATCAGTTCTCCCTCTTTTGACGCCAGATCTAGTTAGCTGAGCTTGGAGGTGCTGGGTTAGCCACAGGCTGTAGGAGGGCGAGAGGCATTGAGGACAGCAAGTCCCCAGTGGGCCTGTTCGTCCCCGGGCTTAGAGGATGACTCTGAAGAGCACAGAGAAGCCCATTCCTCAGCATCCTCTTCCCATCCCCCATGCAGCCCCACCCCATTCTCCGAAGACCAAAACCAGTGGCTCTCCCGACTTTGCTCTGTCTGAGATAAAAAGAATCATCTTACAAACCTCTTGTTTGGAATGACAGGAAATTACCTCCCACTTCTCATTTTAAAATCAGCTTGAACTCAGCAGTCAAACTGGCTGCTTCCAGACCCTCTCCTCTTTTCCCTGCTGGCCATCCTTCCTGCTCGGGGGCCATCAGTAGGTCCTGAAGATGATGATGATGTAGCTAACACGTGGCTCTCTACATTTGCACGGTAGCTTACTTGATTCTCACAACAACTATAAGTGGTTAAGGAAACTGAGGCACGAGAGGTCAAGCAGTTTGCACAGGTCACACAGCTGGTGAGGATCTGAGTGAGTGTTCTTCCTGAGGCTACACCCGGAGCAGCAGCGGGCTCTCTCTGGGGCTTGTCCACCATCCAGCACTCAGTCTTTGTTTAATGGCTGCCTGAGCCAAAGTCCTTAAATATCATTATCTCTCATTGGGAAAAAAAGGAGCCACTGAGGCCAGCTGGGCGTGGTGGCTCATGCCTGTAATCCCCGCACTTTGGGAGGCCGAGGCGGGTGGATCACCTGAGGCCAGGAGTTCAAGACCAGCCTGGCAAACATGGTGAAACCCATTTCTACTAAAGATACAAAAAATTAGCCAGGCATGCTGCTGTGCACCTGTAATCCTCGCTACTCGGGAGAACCCAGAGGTGGAGACTGCAGTGAGCCAAGATCGCACCATTGCACTCCAGCTTGGGCAACAAGAGTGAAACTCCATCTTAAAAAAAAGGAGCCACTGAAGCCATTTGAGCATTGGCACATTTGCAGCCACTTCAAGTCATTTTCTTTTTCGTGATTACAGCAATTTTTACATGATCAGTCCACGTTGTCTACTTACCATAACCCTTGAATCAATAAGTACAATGTGTCAAATGCAATAAAAATACACACAATATATCCAAACAATGTACATGAACAGTGTATTTAAACAGATGAATACAGTGCCCAAGGGACCCTAAGTGGACACTGAACCTGGTTCCAGGACATTCTCTAGTTTCTACCCTTTCCTGGCAGAGAGTCCGAGAGGGAGGGAGCGAGCCAGCTAATGTTTGTGTATTTCAGCTCCTGCAGTACTTTCTCTGTATTTCCAAGAACTTTCTCTGAATGCCTCAGGCCCCTTATCACTCCCTATTGTATTGGAGTTATTGATGCTTAAATTCATTCCCCTGTTCCTTACACAAAACACCTGCAGGGCAGGCTGGTGCCTGGATTCGCCTGTCTATCATTCCTCCTTCCCACCCACTGCCCCTGCACGCCGCTTCCCCCAGACAGTGTGTAGTACCATGTCTGGCCCATTGGAATGGCTCAGTAAATATTTAGTGGCTGAACGAGTGAAGTCTTCCTGTTGACAGCTGTTGTGAGAACTCAGTTCTTTTCTTCTTAGTTTAAAAGAATTTAAACAAGAGACACACAGTGAAGGAGATGCAATATGAAGTAATTTATTGCAAGAGTAAAATAATATTTTGAGGGCCAGATGTGGTGGCTCACGCTGTAATTCCAGCACTTTGGGAGGCCGAGACAGGCAGCTCACCTGAGGTCAGGAGTTCAAGACCCACCTGGCCAACATGGTGAAACCCCATCTCTACTAAAACAAAAACTCAGCTGGGCATGGTGGCAAGTGCCTGTAATCCCAGCTACTTAGCAGGCTGAGGCAAGAGAATCGCTTGAATCCGGGAGGCGGAGGTTGCAGTGAGCCAAGATGGCACCACTGTGCTCCAGCCTGGGCGACAGAGCAAGACTCCATCTCAAAAAAAAAAAATAAAATAAAATAAAAAGGAATATTTTGAAAGTTAAGTGCAGAATGGACAGTATACCCCCGAGAGGGAATTCAGGGCGAGCTGCTCGTTAAGGATGAGACAGCGTGGATTATTGCTGGGGAAACCCCTTTTGTGGGAGTCTTACCTGATTATTCATAAGGAGGTGGAAAGAGGTGTCACTAGGAAGCGTCCTCTGGGTGCACATGCGCGCTGTACGTACATGGTTCTATGTCACATGTTTCATTATCATGTTAAATCTCCACCCAGGGGGTGTGTTTTTTACTATTATAATGAGTAAAGAGTTGGTCTGAGGACAGGTAAAATCAAATGTGCATGCTCCCTATAGGGGAAGTTCCCTACTGGAGATAGCTTTGCTTGGATGAGCTGGACCACAGTGCCAGCGCTGGGGCTGATTGTGTTGACTGTCTGGTTGCCACAGTTGCCATGTCCCAAGGACATGGTTTCTTTTCTTTTTTTTTCCAGACAGAATCTGTTGCTCAGGCTGGAGTGCAATGGTGTGATCTTTGCTCACCACAACCTCCGCCTCCTGGTTCAAACGATTCTCCTGCCTCAACCTCCAGAGTAGCTGGGATTACAGGTGCCTGCCACCATGCCTGGTTAATTTTTTGTATTTTTAGTAGAGACAGGGTTTCAACATGTTGGCCAGACTGGTCTCGAACTCCTAACCTCATGGTCCACCCGCCTTGATCTCCCAAAGTTCTGGGATTACAGGCGTGAGCCACCGCGCCTGGCTGGACATGGTTACTACCTATTCTTTCTGCCTCATTCTCACTAAGACATTGCCTGGTGGAAGAGACTCATGGACGCCCACCCATGCTGGTTCCCATGGTCCAAATGAGAATTGCTCAGGATTTCTCCACTGAACTTTTATTGTATCAGAAAGGGCTTTTATTGTGGTATCAAGAGGCAACACGATTACTTTCAGTAGAGTCCAAGTGAGTTAGTAATGTACAGATATTTGAAATAATAAATTTAATTGGAACAAGAAGGATATGACTCCCAGTTCCATCATCACCACTCTGAGCCTCAGCGGCCCTGAGGTTGTCTCCCAGGGCTCCACCCCTGTTCCCGTGTCTCTGTCTCCTGGAATGTTGCTGTCCCATAGCCTCAGCTCTGAATGAGCTGGAACTTATGATACACAAATTTCCATTCCATGGGCTGATAAGTGCATTTTTTGCATAGCTCTCTGTTAAAGCAGTAATGATTTCGTAGGTAACTTTATTGAAATTAGGACTGAATTCAGGACGTGAAGGGAAGGACTATAGTCTCCACTTCAAATTTATATTCTCATATTTTATTTTATTTTATTTTATTTTTTTTTTGAGACAGAGTCTCACTCCGTCACCAGGCGCCAGGCTGGAGTGCAGTGGCGCGACCTCGGCTCACTGCAATCTCCGCCGCCCGGGTTCAAGCAATTCTCCTGCCTCAGCCTCCCGAGTAGCTGGGACTACAGGCGCGTGCCACCACGCCCAGCTAATTTTTTTGTATTTTTAGTAGAGACGGGGTTTCACCATGTTGACCAGGATGGTCTCGATCTCTTGACCTCGTGATCCGCCCGCCTCAGCCTCCCAAAGTGCTGGGATTACAGGCGTGAGCCACCGCGCCCGGCTCATATTTTATTTTTGAGACAGGGTCTCACTCTGTCACCCAGGCTGGAGTGCTAGGGTGCGATCACAGCTCACTGCAGCCTCCATCTCCTGGGCTCAAGTAATCCTCCCACCTCAGGCTCCTGAATAGCTGGCACTACACGTATGCACCACCACGCCCAGCTATTTTTAAAATTTTTTGTAGAGACAGGGTCTCGCCCTGTTGCTCAGGCTGGTCTTCAACTCCTGGACTCAGGTGATCCCCCTGCCTTGGCCTCCCAAAGTGCTAGGATTACAGGTGTAAGCCACTGCGCCCAGCCTCTTGAGAATATTTTAGAAGAAGAGTAGAAGTTAAACAGCAGTATGAATTTCACAATTATGGAAGGCAACAACAGAGGCTGTGTTCTGAACGGGACGTGATGAGCTTGGGAATGACAGGCCTCTGAATCCAGAGAATGGGGAACTGACTCTGGGCAGAGTTGGGTTGGGAAGGCTCTACCCAGAAGTGGATGACCTTGAACTGCCATTACCTGTGTGTGGGAGGGCACCTTGCAGCAGCCAGGCCACTGGTCAAGGATGACAGCAGGCTGGGCTCTGTTAAGCCCAGCATTCATGGACACACGCATATTGGAAATCAATGTATGGGATGATTTATACTTTCTATCCTCCAAATGAATTCTTTCCTTCCTTCCTTCCTTCCTTCCCTCCCTCCTCCCTCCCTTTCTTTCCCTTCTTTCTTTTCTTTTCCTTCCTTTCTTTCCTTTTCCTTCTTTCTTTCTTTTCCTTCTTTCCCTCCCTCCCTCCCTCCCTTTCTTTCCCTTCTTTCTTTTCTTTTCCTTCCTTTCTTTCCTTTTCCTTCTTTCTTTCTTTTCCTTCTTTCCCTCCCTCCCTCCTTCCCTCCCTTCCTCCCTTCCCTCCTTCCTTCCTTTCTTTCTTCTTTCTTTTCCTTTTCTTTCCTTCTTTCCCTCCCTCCCTCCCTTCATCTCTCCTCTCCCTCCTTCCTTTCCTTTCCTTCTCTCCCTCTCTCCCTTCCTTCCTTTCCTTCTTTCTTCTTTCCCCTCCCTCCCTCCCTTCTTTTCTTTTCTTGACAGGGTCTCTCTCTGTCACCCAGGCTGGAGTGTAGTGGCATGATCTAAACTCACTGCAACCTCAACCTCCTGGGCTCAAGCAATCCTCCCAACTCACAAACTAGTTTCTTTCTATTTCTTTTTACTTGATGAATGAATCTATGAACTAGTTAATAGCTATTACTTCATTCTCAGCAGCTTAACCTGCTGCTGAAAATGATGACAATGCTGAAAATGAGCCATTGCCAAGATAGACTAATAATGTCTCAAGGGAAGTGCCCAAGATACTTAGATGATCTTTTTGTCACCATTATCACCTTCCCCTAGTGATTAAGTTTGCTCTAATCACTTTTGAAGAAAGAAGTTACATTGTGATTTTAGTACCTGGGGGTCTGTAGGTATCAGAGGTAACATCAGGGGTTAGTTTTGTTAGCGAGTGGCAATTTTTCAGATGAGACATGCCAAGGCCTGACTCATTTTCCTTCTCATAAGTCAGGAAGGGTGCTTTTGACATTGGTGAAAGGGATAAAAGGTGGCTGGACTGATACATGCATCCCAGCCCCTGATTCATGGCATTGGCTCTTTCAACTCAAAAGGAAGAGGGTGAGGTGGGAGAAGCAACCCATGGGCCAATAAACACTTGGAGGGCCCTGTTTTTGGTATAAGTTGGCCAGTTTCTGCGCCAGGACTGCACTATATCAGAATCATTTCATACCATGCAAGTGGCCACATTTAACGTTCTGAGTTCATTAGGATGAAAAACCTTGAGTGATGCCCACATGGATCATATTTCTCATATTTTTGTTCTGATTTGCTGTAAATAGAATTAGGCTGAATTTGTTGAAGTGTGTGGCTTCCTACCTCATGCCTCAGCCTGCATCTCTACACGCTGAGAACTGCTTCATACAAGCACCTGTGTTCTGAGGTCGTTTTATGGCTCTGAGACCATGCTGGGTCCAGGCATTGGGCGAGGTGAGGCGGAAATGCAGAAGAGTCAATGGCCTGGAAGCCTTTCTCAGCTGATGATGGGTTTGGAGGAGGTGGGAAAGCTGAACTTCTTGGCCTCCACCCCTGCTCAGGGTTTCAGCAACTCTGAGATGCGTTCTGTGCAGAGGACTGAGCCCCAATCACTTACTTGATAATAGTGTTTATTGGTTCTTCTCTTTCCTGCCTCATGTCCCCCAACACCCCCATGGAGTTCCCTGACATCATCTCCTATTTTGGGTTGGATTGTCTCTGAAGGATATAAGAAAGTTCTTCCTCAAATGAAGCATATTCTGTCTCTCTAGCACTAAGAAGCCTGACTCCATTTGCTTCTTAGCATACATTCCCAGGCAGGCCCAGGTATATCTTAACTTGTAATGCATACCTTTCCTGCCCCTTAAAGTATTAGCCAATCAGCTCTAGTTTAGACTGCGAAGTCTGGCGCCAGCCAATAGATGCGGGATGCAGCAATAGGAACCCAGCTGTATAAAGGATAAATATTTCTGCCTTTCCTTTGCTCATTGCACTCTCATGGCAAGACTGCTGGTGAGTAGTGCCCTTTCTGCAGAAAGTAAAATTGCCTTGCTGAGAGAACTTAGGGTCTGAGTGCTAATTCTCTTGACAACACCAGAGAATAGGCATTTACTTCCAACAGTGTCCCCCCCAAAAGATATATTGAAGTCCTAACTCCTGGTACCTGTGAATGTGACCTCATTTGGAAACAGGGTCTTTCCAGAATTAATCACATTAAGATAAGATCATCCTAGAGTAGGATGGGCCCTGATCCAATGTGACTGTTGTCCTTATCAAACGAGGAGACCCAGAGACAGACACCCAGAGAGGGGAAGCCCGTGTGAAGATGGAGGCAGAGATGGCAGCAGTGCATCTACAAGCCAAGGATTGCTGGAATGACCAGGAGCTAGGGGAGAGGCATGGCACAGACCCTCTTCCAGAGCCTTCAGAAAGAGCATATCCCCGCCGACCTTGGTTTCCAACTTCCAGTTCTCATCAGAATGCTGACAGCATGAACGCCTGCTGTTCGAGGCCACACAGTTTGTGGTAATTTGTTACGGCAGCCACAGAAAACCAGTATCCTCCCAAATGAACTACCTGCAACTGAATCCTGGATTCAGAACCTGCGTCTTTGCAACAACACGGATGGAAATGGAGGTCATTATGGTAAGTGAAATAGTCCAGGCACAGAAAGACAAGTGTCACATGTTCTCACTTATTTGTGGAATCTAACAATCAAAACTCTGGAACTCATGAACATTGAGAATAAATGGAGGGTGATACACTTTGGCTATGTCCCCACCCAAATCTCATCCTGAATTCCCACATGTTGTAGGAGGGACCTGGTGAGAAGTAACTGAGTCAGGGAGGCGGGTCTTTGCCATGGTGTTCTCGTGATAAGTGAATAAGTCTCATGAGATCTGATGGTTTTAAAAAATGGGAGTCTCCCTGCACAAGCTCTCTTCTCTTGTCTGCCACCATGTGAGATCTCCCTTTCACCTTCTGCCATGATTGTGAGGCCTCCCCAGCCACATGGAACTGTACGTCTATTAAATCTCTTTCTTTTGTAAATTGCTCAAGCTTGGGTATGTCTTTATCAGCAGCATGAACACGGACTAATACAGATGGTTGTCAGAGGCTGGGAAGGGTCTTGTGGGGTTGTGGGGGGTTGGAGGTGGGGGATGGCTAATGCGTACAAAAAAATGGTTAGAAAGAGTGAATAAGACCTACTATTTGACAGCACAGCTGAGTGACTACAGGCAATAATAATTTAATTGTACATTTTAAAATAAAGACTCTAATTGGATTGTTCGTAACTGAAAGGATACCTGCTTGGGGGGATGGCTACCTCATTCTCCACAATGTGCTTATTTCACATTGTATGCCTGTATCAAAACATCTCATGCTACCCCATAAATAGATATACCTACTATGTAGCCACAAAAATTAAAAATAGAAAAAATTTTTAATAAATAGAATCTGCTTCTCAGAAATGCTAAACTAAGGCAAAGTATGCTAGAAAGAATGAGACGACTAAGTACTGGCTATTGGTATCTCCATGTCCCTGAAGAGTAAGAAACACTTTCCGTGAATAGGCAGAAAGAAACAATTCTGTTCCCACAAGGGGACAAACATTAAGAAAAGCACACCTAATGTTTGTAGGAGAACGTACGTGGCATAAATAAGAGAAAGTCAAGGACTGATCTGGTTAAAGAGTTTTCTTTGTTTAGAGGGACCAGAAACACACCACTGTGATTCTCTGCTATTTGAGTTTCTTTTTTTTGTTGTTGACCCTGAGTCTTGCTCTGTCACCCAGGCTGGAGCACAATGGTGTGATCTCGGCTCACTGCAACCTCCACCTCCCAGGTTCAAGCGATTCTCCTGCCTCAGCCTCCCGAATAGCTGGGATTACAGATGACTGCCACCACATCCAGCTAATTTTTGTATTTTTAGTAGAGACGGAGTTTCACCACGTAGGCCAGGCTGGTCTCGAACTCCTGGCCTCAGGTGATCCACCCTCCTCGGCCTCCCAAAGTGCTGAGATTACAGGCATGAGCCACTGCACCCGGTCGCTATTTGAATTTATTCGCAGCTGTTCTACGGGGCAGTCAGTGCTGCTGTTTCTTCTGCAGATGTAAGGTGGGAAAACATGGCACCTGGACCTACGTTTTTCTCTCTTATGTAATTCAGAAAAATGTAGGCTGGCCATCTCTGCAGAGCTGTTATTTCAGATATCACAGTTGTTAAAGTGGGCATTTCGAGGCTGATGCTGAGATAAAATAGATGGCAAATTCCAAAACCAGATCTCACTGCAGGATTTACAATGAGGACAGTTTCAAGGACCATCTCCATGACTCTTAGACCCTCATCCCAACCAAACAGTGAGAAAGGGATCAAAGAAGGAAGGGGGAGGGTTTGCTGGGATGTTCTTCGGAGGGAGGCCCCGTCACGCTGAGATCTCATGCAGAAAGCTGTGGTGTGTCCCCTGCTGCAAGAAAGCCCTGTGTGGAGCTATTTTGAGTTCTGCCAGGAGGGTGAAGGAACCTCAACAGGGAGAGACAGGGCGGAGCAGAAGCTGGAGAAACAGCTCAGGGAGGAGATCAGAGGAGGCTAGCTGAAGGAAAATATGAATTCCCCACACCTTCAGAGTTGCAGAGAGAGAGGCCTTCAACAGTGGGGCTCTTGGAAGAGTTAATAGAGGTGTCTCAGGAGAGAATCAGCTTTAAACATTTGCCAGGACGGGGAATGTAGCCATTATTTATTGCCACCATGAGGGTGCGTAACAAACAACCCCAAACCTTATTAGCTCCAAACCATTACAAAGTCTGCGGTAACTGGCTTGCCCACAGGACTGTTTTGATCTGGGCTGGACTAGGCTGGGCTCTTCCGTGTCTCTTTTTGTCTGCTGGCAAGTCGTCTGGGACAGGGCTGGTCTAGGCTGGCCTTGGCTGGAGTGACTCGGCTTGGTTGCATGTGGCATCTCATCCTCCAGCAGGCTAGCCTGGTATTCACATGCCGATCATGACAGGCAGCAGAATTACGTAAGATCTCTTGAGGCCTGGGCTTGGAACTGGAAGGCCACAATTTTTCATCACAGGAGAGCCACATCAACCCTCATCACTCCTAGCAAGCTCCCGTCAAGACGATGGTAAGGATCATAAAGGTGACAAAATATGATCAGCTTTCGGGTCTTTCATTCACTTGACAAGTGTTTATTGAGCTTGGACTGTTTCTTGGGCACTGCCTTGGACCCTGGTGAAATGGTGGGGACAAGACAGAACAGGCGCCTGTGCTCAAGGAGATTTGCTTCTGGCTGGGAGCGCCGCACAAGTAGACATAACCACTGCAGAGGAAGCTGCTAGGAGGGGAAGGAATGGAGCGGTGTGGCGGAGCGAGCAGGGCAATGGCAGATGGGGGGTTGTGTGGTGTGCACGGGTGGAGTGGGCAGCTTAGAGTGCTGCCTTTTTTTTTTTTTTTTTTTTGATATGGAGTCTCGCTCTGTCATCCAGGCTGGAGTGCAGTGGTGCGATCTCGGCTCACTGCAACCTCTGCCTTCCGGGTTCTGGCAATTCTCCTGCCTCAGCCTCTTGAGTAGCTGGGACTACAGGTGCACGCTGTCACGCCTGGCTAATTTTTTTGTGTGTTTTTAGTAGAGACGGGGTTTCACCATGTTGCCCAGGCTGTTCTCGAACTCCTGAGCTCAGGCAATCCACCTGCCTTGACTTCCCAAAGTGCTGGGATGATAGATGTGAGCCACTGCCCCCAGCCAGAGTGATACTTTTTTAGAAAAAATTTAAATATATAATTTTAAAAAATAGAGATGAGGTCTTACTATGTTAACCAGGCTGGTCTCAAACTCCTGTCCTCAAGCAATCCTCCCATCTCGGCCTCCCGGAGTGCTAGGATTACAGGCATGAGCCACGAGCTTCGAGTGCTTCTAACAGCAGGTGCAAAGGCCCTGGGGTGGGAAAGGGCTTGGGAGGTTTGGTGGAAAGGAGGCCAGTGTGGCTGCAACCTGGTGAGCAAGGGAAAGAGGGGAAGGAGATGTAGGAACCAGGTCATGCAGACCCTCATGCGCTGCTAAAGGGTTTTGATTTTATCCTGAGAGCAGTTGTCCAGGGGGCCCTGGAGAATGTGAGGAAGAAGAACATCAAGGTATGATGTGTGTCTTTAAAAGATTGCAGGCTGGACCAGGTGCGGTAGCTCATGCCTGTAATCCCAGCACTTTGGGAGGCTGAGGTGGGCAGATCAGGAAGTCAGGAGATTGAGACCGTCCTGACCAACATGGTGAAACCTCATTTCTACTAAAATACAAAAAATTAGCCAGGCGTGGTGGCATGTACCTATAGTCCCAGCTACTTGGGAGGCTGAGGCAGGGGAATGACTTCAACCTGGGAGCCAGAGGTTGCAGTGAGCCGAGATCACACCACTGCACTCCAGCCTGGCAACAGAGTGAGACTCAGTCTCAAAAAAAAAAAAAGATAGCAGGCTTCTGTGCAGGAAACGGGGCGGCTGTCATGGGTGGGACTGGAAGCTGCCATGAGGTCAGGAGGTCCTACAGCAATCCAGGCAAGATACGGTGGTGGTCTGGGCCCGGGAGTGGATGGTGGACATGGTGAGCAGTTGACACATGGGAGAGAGATTCTGAATGTTCTTCCTGGTGTCACTGATACTTCCAGCTCAGCCCCTGCCCTACAGCCACAAGAGCTTGGAGGTGGGACATTTGCCCATGTGCCATGCTTCTGAGTCACCTGGGATGGAACTGGAGAGGAGGCCCCCCCCCGAGCTGCCTTGGATGCAGCCCTGTGCTCTGAGGGGACAGAGCAGCCTCACCTCACAGATGACAGCTGGGTTTCCAGGATTAAGTTGAAGAGCACAGAACCCCGGGGCTGGTTAACTCTCCCCTGAGGATCCGGGGACTCATCCATGGGGAATGGAGAGAGAAGGGGGCAAGGAGCCAGGGAGGTCCTGCAGCATTTTCAAACACCCAGCCGTTGCAACCACAATGGTGCTTCTCTCTAAGACCACAACCCTGGGACCATGTCAGTTAGCAAGGGGGCACAGATGACATCCCATTTGCTGCCCGGCTGCCTGGCTCCCGATGGGTTCTGTTGGTTCCCGATGCTTGGGCGCTGTCTGCAGATGTGATGGAGGAAGGACATGTGCCTCCTTGCTCTGTCTGCTCTCCTTTCTCTTGGCGCCAGCTGGTGGCAGATGAGCAGGACATCCACAGTGTCTTTGATGGTTAGGTGCCTGACCTCTGACTTCCCACCCCCGCCTAACGTAGAAGGATTTGTGAAGATGGTTTTTAAGTGTTCAATGGCCTTTTAGGCTGACAGCAGTGGGTCCCCCGGTGATGGTTCTGGCGTACGCCCAGCCCGTTTACGAAATGCATGCTGTTTACTCCTCGGTGCTGAGTGGGTCCCAGGGGGCTATTTTCCTCCATTGTGTAAATCCAAGCTTGGAGAAGTTGAGCACACACAGATTATGCACTCAGCCGACTTGAAATGATTTTCTGTTGCGATTACAGTCAACGGTGAAAATCACACGCACCACTTTGTAAAGTAAATCATTCTCACCTGGTAGATCATAATAGCTCTCCAGGGTTGTTAGGGCCTAAACAGTCCATGGAGAGTTTGGGGAGCTAGGAGGGTGGGAGGCAGGCGGAGACGGTGAGGTGGAGGGGAGAAGGGGGAGTCTCATCATTCCAGAAAGCAGGACACAATAAGACTGGGATGCGCTTTACTGGAACTCCAATCCTTAACTATTTCTGTATTTCATGGGCTCGTAAGCATCACGAGTCATTTTTTCTGTGTTTCCGTGCACAGTTTTCCGTTTGGCTGATGCCCAGCTCTCCACTTTTTCTGTCAGCCCGTTGTCATGCATATAAAAAACAGAGGAAAGTGCCTGCTGTCGATGCCATCGCACGCAGCTCCTGCTCTGCTTCGACGTTTAACTCTGGACCCACCTCTTGGTACAACAAGACCCCCTCACACCCCCCCTTTCCTCTGAACCCTGATGATGGTGGTGACAATGATGATTGATGACAAACAATACTCATTGGCCACTGTCTGTGGGCCCAGCACCACCCTATTTAGACCCTATTCTAAATCCTTTATTCATGTCAATCAACTTAATAAATGGTGGGTCAAAGGAAGCCGACCGATGTGATCCTTGTTATATAAATCAGAAAACTGGCTCATGTCTGTAATCCCAGCACTTTAGGGAGCTGAAGTGGGTGGATCACAAGGTCAGGAGATCAAGACCTTCCTGGCTAACACGATGAAACTCCATCTCCACTAAAAATACAAAACAAATGAGCCTGGTGTGGTGGTGCGCACCTATAGTCCCAGCTACTTGGGAGGCTGAGGCAGGAGAATCACTTGAACCTGGAAGGTGGAGGTTGCAATGAGCTGAGATCACGCCACTGCACTCCAGCCTGGGCAACAGAGCGAGACTCCATCTCTAAATAAATAAATCAGGAAACTGAGGCAGGAGAGGCTGAGTGACCCTCCCTTGTCAACATGGCTAGGCATAGGCAGAGCAGGATCTGGACTCAGGCCCCAGGCCCCCTCTTTAGGGATCATAGCACTTGGTTTGGCACTTGTACCCCTGCAGGAATTATGAGCTAACTGCCTCCACTGCTAACCTGCCTCCGAGTCTCAAAGCGAAGAGAAACCCTCATCCCCAAAGCGTACGTAGTAAGCACTTAACTAACATGGAGCAGTTGGCAAAGGCCCTGTGGGGCAGTGCTTTCATTTCACAGATATGGGCCCTCTTGGGCTCCAAACACGTAATGGGAACTTGTCGGCCACACCCCAAGTCCTGCTGAGCACCGGAAATCTGGAGATACCAGGTTGGGAGGACAGCGTAGACGCATGCTTCCATGGGAAGAGGGCAGGGAAGGGTGGATAGACTGAGGCCCAGGCTGGACTGCTGGATGAGACTTGATACGTTCGAAAGTGCATTTCGATTCTTCTCTCCCCCAGACTGGCACCTCTTCTGTCTTCCCCATCTCAGTAACCGAGCAGCCCCGTCCTTCCACGTTCTCAAGACAAAAGCCAAGGGCTTTGGAGTCATTCTTGACTCCTCTTCCTCTCATCCACACCCAAGCCATGGAAAAGCGCATGCTGCCTCCTCTGACGCAGACCCAGAGTTGAGCCCTCTTCACCAGCCACCCTTGCTCCTTCATCAAGCTCCCATCGTCTCTGCCTGGGGTTTTTTGTTTGTTTGATTTGTTTTTTGTGAGATGGAGTCTCACTCAGCTGCCCACGCTGGAGGGCAGTGGTGCAGTCTTGGTGGCCCACTGCAACCACTGTCTCCCGGGTTCAAGAGATTCTCCTGTCTCAGCCTCCCGAGTAGCTGGGATTACAGGCACCCACCATCATGCCTGCTAATCTTAAAATTTTTTTGTAGAGACGGGGTTTCACCACATTGTTCAGGCTGGTCTTGAACTCCTGACCTTAGGTGATCTGCCCGCCTTAGCCTCCCAAAGTGCTAGGATTATAGGCGTGAGCCACTGCGCCTGGCCTCTGCCCAAGTTTTGACAGGAGTCCCCAACTGGCCTTTCTCCTTCCTGTGCCCCTGAGCCCATCCTGTCAGAGTAGCCTGGACTACGCTGTGATATCCTAAGTCTGATCATGCCTCTCCTCTGCCAGTCCCACCTGAGACTCCCATCTCACCCATGGGGAAGCCAGTGTCCTCACAACAGAGAGCAAGGCCCCGCATGCTCAGTCCCGGTCGTCTCTCTGCCCACCTGGAGCCGGGTGCCCCTCCAGGGCCTGTGTATCCATCCCCCAATACCCAGGGCTCACTCCTTCACTGCCTTTGCCAATGTCACCAAGTCAGAAAGCTTTTTCCTTCTGTCCCCTGTTTAAAATAACAGCACATAGCCAGCTACCCCTTGTGGGCAAAGGCAAGGCCACTTTTGAGGTCCTCCCACAAATTTCCATTGTGTGACCTGGCGGAGGATGGGAGGAGTCTTTGCACTGAAGATGTCCCAACTTTGCCCCCATTCCCATCAGCCATTTGCTGTCACCCTCAAACAGCTCAGCTTCAGGGGTCTGGGCCAGTGAGGGAAGGGGTCTTCCCAGCACAGAGGAACAGCTACAGACAGGGTCTCTGTGCCATCATCCCCCAGCTCCCTCTTCCCCTCTGGGGTAAGAGGCAGCAGGAATACTTCAGCTTTTCTCTCCCTCAGGGGCAGGTGGCAGAGGGCACCCAGGGTCTCCTTTGCATATAGGGGAAGGGCTCTAGGCGCCTCCAGTGCCTCCTTCTTCTCAGATGGTGTGTCTAGCAGTCAGATTGTTGTAAACTATTTTTTTTTTTTTTTTTTTGAGACGGAGTTTCACTCTGTCACCCAGGCTGGTGTGCAGTGGTACGATCTTGGCTCACTGCAACCTCTGCTTCCTGCGTTCAAGTGATTCTCCTGCCTTAGCCTCCCAAGTAGCTGAGATTACAGGTGCCCACCACAACACCCAGCTAGTTTTTGCATTTTTAGTGGAGACGGGGTTTTACCATGTTGGCCAGGCTGGTCTTGAACTCCTGACCTCAAGTGACTCACCTGCCTTGGCCTCCCAAAGCACTGGGATTACAGGCGAGAGCCACCACACCCGGCCAGATTGTTGTAAACTTTTGTTTTGTATGAGTAAAATTGTCTTTGCTAAACAGATTTGATTGCTAAAGATTTACAGCCCTCCCTCTGCTTTTCTCTGGAGCAGGCGTCGGCAGCTGCCACGCGAGGCATTCACTTGGTTCACTGGTGGTTGTCGTTGGACTGTAGGCTCTGCCGGGTCAGGGAGTTTTGTCTGTTCGGTTTGATGTCAGATTTCCAGTGCCCAGAACAGTCCTTGGTATATCATGGTGTCAGTATTTGCTGGTGAATGAATGGGTGAAAAATAAATGACCGTCCCATTCTGGGGGAGTGATACTCAGTTCAGTCTGACTTGGCACTTTGGGCCTTATACCTAACTCTCTTCCTCCTTTTATATTGTGGTAAAATAAATATAACATAAAATTCCCCCATGTTAACCATGTTAAAGCATTCAGTTCAGTGACGTTAGTGCATTCATGGTGCTGGGCAATCAGCACCACCACCCATCTCCAGAGCTTTTTCATCTTTTCAAATGGAAACTCTGTACCCAGTAAGCACTAACTCCCTGTAATTCCCTCCTCCCCCAGCCCCTGGTAAACCTCAGTGCTACTTTCTGTCTCTATGAATTTGACTATTCTTGGTACTTCCTGTCTTAGTCTGCTTTGTGCTGCTATAACATATAAAGGAATATCGTAGACTAGGTGATTTAAAAGAACATAAATTTGGCTGGGCATGGTGGCTCACACCTGTAATCCAAGCACTTTGGGAGGCCAAGGCAGGTGGATCACCTGAGGTCAGGAGTTTGAGACCAGCCTGGCCAACGTGGGAAAACTCTGTCTCTACTAAAAATACAAAAAAAAAAAAAAAAGAAGAATTAGCTGTGTGTCACAGTGGAAGTAATCCCAGCTACTCAGGAGGCTGAGACAGGAGAATCGCTTGAACCTGGGAGGTGGAGGTTGAAGTGAGCCAAGACCACACCATTGCACTCCATCCTGGGCAACAAGAGTGAAACTCTGTCTCAAAAACAAAACAGAACATAAATTTATATCCTCACAGTTATGGAGGCTGGGAAGTCCAAAATCAAGGTGTTGGCATTTGGTGAATGTTTTGTATTAGTCTGTTTTCACACTGCTAGTAAAGACATATCCAAGACTGAGTAATTTATACAGGAAAGAGGTTTAATGGACTCACAGTTCCAATGGCTGTGGAGGCCTCACAATTATGGCAGAAGGCAAGGAGGAGCCAGTCACATCTTACATGGATGGCAGCAGGCAAAGAGAGAGTTTGTGCAGGGAAACTCCCCCTTATAAAACCATCAGATCTCATGAGACTTATTCACTGTCACAAGAACAGCATGGGAAAGACCCACGCCATGATTCAGTTACCTCCCACTGGGTCCCTCCCCACAACACATGGGAATTGTGGGAGCTACAGTTCAAGATGAGATTTGGGTGGGGACACAGCCAAACCATATCATCTTCTTTCTATGTCGTCTCATGTAGAAGGTGGAAAGGTAGAGAGAGAGAGAAGGGGTGAGCACATGCACATGTGCAAGCTGGACTCATCCTTTCATAAGAAACCCACTCCCACAATAACAACCATTGTGAATATCTTCATGAATGTATTTGTGAATATCTTCATGAATGTATTTGTGAATGTCTTCATGAATGTATTTCTGCCCCTCATGGTCTAACCACCTCCCAACATTGCTGCATTGGGGATTAAGTTTCCAACATACGCTGTTTGGGAAACACGTTCAAACCATAGCACTTTATTTTTATTTATTTATTTATTTTGAAACAGAGTCTTGCACTGTTGCTGGTCTGGAGTGCAGCGACTCGATCTCGGCTCACTGCAACCTCCGCCTCCCAGGTTCAAGCCATTCCCCTGCTTCAGCCTCCCAAGTAGCTGGGGTTACAGGTGCCTGCCACCATGCCCGGCTAGTTTTCTTGTATTTTTAGTTGGGACAAGGTTTCACTATGTTGGCCATGGGGTCTCAAACTCCCGACCCCATGATCCACCTGCCTCGGCCTCCCAAAGTGCTGGGATTACAGGCATGAGCCACTGCGCCTGGCCCAAACCATAGCACTTTATGTAAGCAAAATCACACAGTATTTGTCCTTTTGTGACTGGCTTATTTCACTTAGCATAATGTCCTCTAGGTTCACCCATGTCAAAGCAAGGGTCAGAATTTCCTTCCTTTTTAAGGCTGGATAATGTTCTGTTGTGTGGATAGACCTCATTTTGTTTACCCATTCATCTGTAGATGGACAGTAGGGTTGCTTCCAGCTTTTAGCTATTGTGAAGAGTGCCGTTCTAAGGACGGATGTACAAGTATCTGTTGGGGTCCCTGCTTGCAATTCTTTGGGGCATATACCAAAGTGGGATTGCTGGATTACATGGTAATTCTGTGTTTAGTTTTTTGAGGAATCACCACACCTAACTTTTTTGTTTGTTTGTTTTGAGACAGAGTTTTGCTCTTGTTGCCCAGGCTGGAGTGCAGTGGTGCAATCTCAGTTCACCACAACCTCTGTCTCAAGGTTCAAACACTTCCCCCTGCCTCAGCTTCCCGAGTAGCTAGGATTACAGGCATGCGACACCATGCCCAGCTAATTATGTATTTTTAGTAGAGTCAGGGTTTCTCCATGTTGGTCAGGCTGGTCTCAAACTCCTGACCTCAGGTGATCCACCTGCCTCGGCCTCCCAAAGTGCTGGGATTACAGGCGTGAGCCACCGCACCTGGCCCACACCTAACTCTCTCAGTAAAATAGTTTGTTTTAATGTGAATTCCTACCTTTCCTCAAGTCCCACCTCCTTGGTGACAATTCTCTGACCACCTCTATCCCCCTGGAACCTCTTATCTGAGGACTCTCCTCCATGACCTGCTGCCTCCCGGCCATCTCCAATGCTCCCTTGGTGTAATTTGTGACAGTTTTGTTCTTCCTGGCTGTTAAAAGCTCTGGTGGCCCCTCTCCCCTGTCACTAGATGGCACTGGAGAGTAGTTTGGGTATGCTTCCTCCTGGAGAAAGCCCTCTTGTTTTCTTCTGGGTGAGGGTAGTGACTCCTCATGCCAGGTTAGGTGGGATTGCTTTTCAGCGATCCCTACCTGGGGTCACACTGCCTTGAAACGTGGCCATGCTTGGGTTTCTGTGTCTTTGGTTAGGGAAACCTTCTCTAGCCTCTCTGAAAGGAGTAAAGTAGTGGGAAAACGTTGGCATGCTGGGAAGAACATTGGATAGGGTGCCACAAGGACCTATATGTAAATCCTTGTTCTATCCAGAACTCTGTGTGACTTGAACAAGCCATTTGAACTCTCACCGCCTCAGTTTCCCTACTTGTTAAACGACAGTGTCAGAGGAGTCAGTGACTCTCCCTTCCTCCAGGACATGAGACTGCCCCAGGGGAAAGAACATCAATGTGGAATGAATGGGAAGCTCCAGGCAGAGTGCTTTGCGAAGCTCCCCAGGTGATTCTGATGCAACATGGTGGGGAATCCTGGGGTTAGACAGGCCCTGAGATCCCTTCCTGCTGTACAAGGCTCTGTGCCTTCCCAGCTGCGTGACATGAAGTAAGTAACTCCTTTAAGCCCCTGTTTTTTCATCTTATAAAATGGGAATAATAATAGCACCTGTCACCACATGGGGTGTGGGGATTGGAGGTGAGATGAGCACAGCATCTCACACGTGCACGACACAGCCAGTGCTCAGAGGGCAGTGGGGCTGATAACTTCTAGGTCGGCTCTTCTCAGGACGTAGGCAGCAGGGGTGCATCAAAATCACCTGGAGAGTTTTTCACAAGGCACCTGCCCAGGGATCCACATCCTGAACCTCCAGATGAGGGGGGGCTCACTTGAATTAGAGGGCCTGGATAAAGGCAGGCTCCAAGTCCTCTGAAACGGCACCCAACACCTCAGCTCACTGCCTGACGCTCACGGGATGCTCAACACCTGTTAGGTTAAACAGGTCATTTCATTAAGGGAAGCTTCTAGAAGAAAGTGTCCTTAGAGCTGAGTTTTGAAGGCCAATGAGGAGTTTGCAAAGCAAATTAGGGCGGAGAGTTTTCTCACCAGACAGAGGGAATGGTGAGTTAGATGAGAGGCTGGGGCAGCAAGGACCGAGTTTATCCACTCACGAGCCTTCCAGGCCACAGACCCCACACCGGTTCTGGACAGAGAGCAAGGTGGGTGCGTCCCCTGCCCCTGCAGAGATTACATTCCAGGGGGGAAGTTGAGGGACATGAGACCCCAAGCCATACCCTGAGAACTCAGAAGTCTGAGTTCTGTCCTGACAGTTCTGAAGAACCGTGAAGGGTTCAAGGCAGGGGCTTGCCAGGGTTGCCCGGCTTTGCCAAAAGCTCATGGTTCCGGTGGATGTTGGATTGGAGCCAGGAGGGAGGGAGGGCAGAGGGAGGAAGGAGAGCTGTGGGGAGGTCACCATGGTCATCTAGAGAAGGGTTGCTGGGGCCATGGTGGGGAATGGAAGAGAGGTGAGGGGCTCAGGGACTGCACAAGCTCTGTTTGCCTGCCCATCCATGGAAGATGTGACTTGCTTCTCCTTGCATTCTGCCATGATTGTGAGGCTTCCCCAGCCACGTGGAACTGTGAATTCTCCATTAAACCTCTTTCCTTTGTAAATTGCCCGGTCTCAGTTATGTCTTTATCAGCAGCATGAAAATGGATTAATACACTTAGAAAAGAAGAAAGGCTAAAAATCAATGAACTAAGCTATGATCTCAAGAAATCAGAAAAAAAAGAACAAACTACTGGCTGGGCGCAGTGGTTCACGCCTGTAATCCCAGCACTTTGGGAGGCCGAGGCAGGCGGATCACCTGAGATCTGGAGTTTGAGACCAGCCTGACCAACATGGAGAAACCTATCTTTACTAAAAATACAAAATTAGCCAGGCGTGCTGGTGCACGACTGTAATCCCAGCTACTTGGGAAACTGAGGCAGGAGAATTGCTTGAACCCGGAGGCAGAGGTTGTGGTGAGCCGAGATCATGCCATTGCATTCCAACCTGGGCAACTAGAGTGAAACTCCATCTCAAAAAAAAAAAAAAAAAAAAAAAAAAAAAAAAAAAAAAGAACAAATTACCACCCCCCATTGAAGGAAGGAAAAAGTAAATATGGGAGCAGAAAATAATAAAGTAGAAAATAAATCCACATTCCACATTAGCGATGATCAAAAGAGCGAAACAGAGTCTTTGAAACAATCAGCCAAACCGATGAACCCCTGGTGATACTGGAAAGGAGGAAGAGGGGGGAAGGCGCAAATTCATAAATTGCTAATGTCAGGAATGAAAGGGGGGATGAAGGGGAAATTATGAACAAAATGTCACCAAGCTCAATATTTAGAAGAAATGGAAAAATTTCTAGAAATATGTAACTTATCAACATTGACAGAAGAAAGAGAAAATCCAAATCATCTTACAAATGCTTTAATTTGTAATTAAAAATAAAATATGCCCAGAGAGCTTTATTGGTGAATTCTGCCAAAAACAGAAGAAATAATGTCAGCTGCCCTTCTGAGTGCACCACAACTCCATCTTAATCATTCAGTAGTGGGTTTGTCTGTTTTTTTGTTTTTTTTTTGAGACAGGGTCTCATTGGGTTGCCCAGGCTGGGGTGCAGTGATGCAATGACAGCTCACTGCAGTCTTGACTCTCTGGGCTAAGTGACCTTCCCACCTCAGCCTCCTGAGTAGCGAGGACTACAGGCACACGCCACCATGACTGGCTAATTAAAATGTTTTTTTTTTTAGAAGTGGGGTCTCACCATGTTGCTCAGGCTGGTCTTGAACACCTGGGTTCAAGCAATCCTCCCACCTTGGCCTCCCAAAGTGCTGGGATTAGCAGTGTGAGCCACCTCACCTGGCCTCAACAGTGTTGAGAATGAAGTCTGAATTTCTCGGTAGACTCCTGTCTACTTCTCTCTTGTCTTATTCTCCATCCCTCCCGTACGGGCCATTTTTTCCCCAGCCTAGCAAATTCTTTGCATCTCTCTGAGTCCGCCAAGCTTTTTCCTGCTTCTGAGCCTTTGTTTTTTTTGAGATGGAGTCTTGTTCTGTTACCCAGACTGAGTGCAGTGGTGCGATCTTGGCTCACTGCAACCTCCGCCGCCCAGGTTCAAGTGATTCTCTTGCCTCTGTCTCCCTAGTAGCTGGGATTACAGGCACCTGCCATGATGCCTGGCTAATTTTTTTGTATTTTTGGTAGAGACGGAGTTTCAACATGTTGGCCAGGCTGATCTCGAACTCCCGACCTCAGGTGATCTGCCCACCTCGGCCTCCCAAAATGCTGGGATTACAGGCGTGAGCCACCATGCCCAGCCCAAGATGTTATTTTCAAATGTAACATCCATTACAAGACATGTTAACTGTTCATTCTTCTTAGTTCTGTAAAACTGCTTCCTGCTTCATCATCCTGTATCACAAAGGCGCTTCAGAGGCCGTCAGTTTCTTTCTACCTTGCTCAGTCTTAGGAAGCGATTCCAATGGGCCCGTGACCACGTTAAATACATTCCTCTTGCTACTCCATTGATCTCTCCAAGTCTCTGATTTCCCACTTCAAATCCACAGAGATGCCCACCTCCCCCGCCTGTACTCTGCAGGACCAGCCTCTGTGGGAGGGTGCCGTGTGCGTGTGCACATTTGAGGAAACCAGGTGGCTCAGGGTCCACAGAAACCCCGGGCGGCTGGTAAGCTACCATTTTAAAATGAATGTAAAGGAAATAACCTATCAGCACTAATTAGCAGAATCAAGAGGTAAATTCTTTATGTTTTGGTTTGAATAAGGTGATTTTAATGAGCAGCCCGAGATTTCTCTGGAACTGGATTTTAGTTTCTATTGGTTGGGGCCCAGGTTTTGAAGGATGACATATTTTGACGCAGAGGGGAAAAAAAATCAGTGTGTAGATTGTTACTGAAAGCATGAGTTTCACACATTTCTTCTGTAGAGGGGGGTGTGTGTGTGTGTGTGTGTGTGTGTGTGTGTGTGTGTGTGTATGTGTGTATGGGGTTGGCTGCAAGAACCGAAGAGATTACTATCTCAGTAAAGGGAAGCAATAGGAAAATCACTTACCGGAGGGCTCCTCACATTTTTTTTTTTCATTTGGTTTGCTTTTACTGTGAACAGTAAACTTTTGTTAACTTAGTAGACTGATTGCCTTGTTTGCAAGGGCAAGACTATAAAAATGCCAACAGAGCCCAGATCCTGAACAGAGCTGCAGGCACAGAACTTCGCAGGCTCTGGAAATGCAAACACTCATAGGAGCCATCGGCAGCCATGGCTGCTCAGGAACCTAGGAGAGGAGAGTGCAAACCAATTATTCAAGTTGACGGGAGAAATACAAACACAATCCCAACCCTCAGACTTTTTAATTAGTTCTCTCTGCTTGCTAGGCTTGGCCTTCAGCCTTAATTGTGGAGGGGAAGGTGTTTGTCTCCTGTAAATAAATTTCAGTCAAAAAGCAGATAAGGGCCAAATGTGGGGGGCTCACACCTGTAATCCCAGCACTTTGGGAAGCCGAGGCGGGTGGATCACTTGAGGTTGGGAGTTCAAGACCAGCCTGGCCAACGTGGTGAAACCCCATCTCTACTAAAAATACAAAAATTTAGCCGGGCGTGGTGGTGCATGCCTGTAGTCCCAGCTACTTGGGAGGCTGAGGCAGGAGAATAGCTTAAATCCAGGAGGCGGAGGTTGCAGTGAGCCAAGATTGTGCCATTGCATTCCAGCCTATGTGACAGAGCAAGACTCCGTCTCAAAAAAAAAAAAAAACAGCAAAGTGTACAGCTGCAAGCAACTCTATACCAGCACTGTCCGGTGTCCAGTGATTCACCCTGGCCACTTAAAATTCTCTAGAAGCCCCATTAAAGAAGGGAAAGAATCAAATGAAGTTTGTTTTATTTTATTTTAATTTTGAGACAGGGTCTTGCGCTGTCACCGAGGCTGGAGTGCAGTGGCTCAATCACAGCTCACTGCAGCCTCAGCCTCCTGGGCTCAAGCAGTCCTCCCACCTCAGCCTCCCAACTAGCTGGGACTATAGGTGCACACCAGCACACACAGCTAATTTTTGTATTTTTTGTAGAGATGGGGTTTGCCATGTGGCCCAGGCTGGTCTCAGACTCCTGGGCTCAAGTGATCCTCCTGCCTTGGCCTCCCAAAGTGCTGAGATTAGAGATGTGAGCTGCTGTGGCTGGCCAAAGTGAAATTACCTTTAATCTTTGTTTTAGTTCAATATATCTGAAAAGTTACCCATTCAACATGTAGTCCACGTAAACATTGTTACTGTTGTTCTTTAAACACAGGGTCTTGCTTTTCACCCAGGCTGGAGTACAGTGACACAGTTATGGCTCACTGCAGCCTCAACCGCCTGTGCTCAAGAGATCCTCCTGCCTCAGCCTCCTGAGTAGCTGGGACCACAGGTGTGCACCACCATGCCCAGCTAATTTTTAAATATTTTGTAAAGACAGAGTCTTGCTATGTTGCCCAGGCTGGTCTTGAATTTGGCCTCCAGCAATCCTCCTGCCTCTGCCTCGCAAAGCTCTGGGATTAAGGCACGAGTCATGTGCCCAGTTCCCAGTCCACACAGAAATTATTAATGAGATATTTTGCATCTTTTCCCATCCTTGCTGAGTCCTTACAATATGGCAGTGACAGAAGGTGACAAAGATATTTAGAAACAAACTTAGTAGGTGGAAAGAGAGAGTAGAGAAATGAACACCCTTTGTACAAAACCTTCCTCCTTTTGTGACTGGGCCACTCACCAACCCCTAAAGTCTGTCCCCAGCTCAGGCTCAGGTGCAGCTGTCCCTGTGGAACGAGCCTCATGGGTGGCTTGAGGTCTCGGCAGGGTGAGCTGACCGTGCTAGAAGTCTTGCTCAGACCCTGGTGAACTGTCCCTGAATTCCTGTCTCGTTCACTCAACCAATATTTATTGATCACTGCCAACGCAAAACATGGTGTGTACCACATTCCATGGATCAACAACTTCTATCTCTCGTCTCCTTTCCTTATGACACGTTGGAGCCTATCAGCCTCGTCCCTTTCCCTCTAAGTCTAGGAGAACTCCAGTACTTGGCTTTGAACCTGACTGCTTGTAACTGCTGGAGACAGAAACCTCAGCCAGCTGTGGAGAAAGGGGCCATCACCTCCCGCAGCTGCAGTAAAGCACGTGTTACTCTGTATCGTAAAGCATCCTGGCCAAGAAAGGGATCTTCAGAAGTTACTGCTATGCCCTGGGAAAGCTACCTTCAACCTCCAGAATGTCTGTCATCCTGATCGGGTTTCTTACTTAAGAATTTGTGGCCCTGGGTAATACTCTATGTGTCAAAACCTTTGTTTTCTAAATTGCTTATCTGGCTGGCTTCTCAGACCTCTCTTCCAATCCATCCTCCAGAGTGACCTTTCTCAATTCCAAGTCCAGTTAAGGCAGATGAGCTTCATCAGTGCACCCTTCTTCTCCTTCTTTATTAATTAAATAAATTAATATTATTTAATATTAAATATTAAATAATATTTAATAAATAATATTTATTAAAAATAATAAATATTTTTAATATTTATTAAAAATAAAAATCACAATATATACATTTAGAAAAAGAGAGGAGACTTTATTTCTTCTAAAAGGTCTCACCCTGCAAGGAGGCCATTGAGCAAGGTGGGAAGCATAACTCTGGCCAAGACCAGAGACAGGTTCTTCAAAGGAAGAGGGGTTGGGGCTGACCAGGCTGGTGAACGATACATATTCAGCAGGTCACTACCGAGATCAGGTTGGTTGTAGAGACCCCACCCAGGTGGCGCTGAAGGCATTAAGAAACAGACACAAAGATAGAACAGCAAAGCGGGACTGTCGGGGGACCAACAGCCTTCCGAGCTGAGAGTCTCAGGGAGCTAACAACATTCCGGGCTGAGAGCCTTGAGCAGACTCCGACCCACGAATTTATTCTCTCAGAACGGGTGATTATTATTAACAAACAGGTGTTCTGTGTTTCTCACAGAACAAAAATAAACTAGGCGGAAGGCTGGTGCCTGCTTTGATCAAGGACGGACTAGATAGTGTTCTCTACGAGGGAGCCACGGGAGCAGGGTGACTGGTGTATGATATACATATACTGTTTGCTACTTTAGAATGTCCCAATCAGTTTTCCACTCGGGGGGTCGGCTCAGTTTTCCTTGCCATCATTCTCAGCAAACAACATACTCCATCACACGTGTTGGGACTTGTCTCAGCAGGTTACAGGAGGAGCCATGAATATTCATGACGGTGTCCGGATGCATGTGTATTGAACGATCATGCATGTCATGTTCACCTTGGGATGGAGACTCCACATTTAGATATATTGTGATGAGACCCAAAAGCTCTTTTCAGGACGTGAAGGCCTGAAAGTGCACACTCTGTAAACCGGCCAGAGCCATTCCATGGTGGGCAGCCTTCTTACCAGGAGAAGTGACAGAAATCAGTGTCTTGTCCAATCAAAGCTGGAGTTACGCTGGTGGAACCGGGGCCGTTAGTCGGCATCTGGGAGCTGGATGAGTTGCAAGTGTCTGAATCTCGCTCATCTTGAGGACAGGGCTTGTTTAGCTGCTGGAGAAAAAGGAACAACCCTGTGGCAGGTAGAACCTTGTTTTTTTGTTCATTTTGTTTTGTTTTGAGAATGGAGTCTCGCTCTGTGGCCCAGGCTGGAGTGCAATGGTGTGGTCTCAGCTCACTGCAACCTCTGCCTCCTGGGTTCAAGCAATTTTCCTGTCTCAGCCTCCCGAGTAGCTGGGACTACAGGCACCTGCCACCACACTCGGCAAATTTTTGTATTTTTAGTGGAGACGGGGTTTCACCATGTTGGCCAGCCTGGTCTTGAACTCCTGACATCAAGTGATCCGCCCACCTCAGCCTCCCAAAGTGCTGGGATTACAGGCGTGAACCACTGCACCTGGCCCCTCGTTTGTTTCTTAAGTGTAGGGTGCAGCACCCAACCCTTGCCTGGCACGGCCGTAGGTCCTGTTTATAATTTAATATCTTTTTGTTGCAAAGAGTCTGTTCTATCCATCTTATGATGTCTGTTTTAGCATTAATGCTGGCCAGTTGTTGTTTGTGCTGTTTATTTGACTGAGACATACTATTTATTTATTTAGATACAAAGTTTCACTGTGTCACCCAGGCAGGAGTGCAGTGGTGCAACCTTGGCTCACTGCAACCTCCGCCTCCCAGGCTCAAGTGATTCTCCTGCCTTAGCCTCCCAAGTAGCTGGGACGACAGGCGTGCGCCACTATGCCCAGCTAATTTTTGAATTTTTAGTAGAGACAGGTTTTCACCATGTTGGCCAGGCTGGTTTCAAAGTCCTGACCTCAGTTGATCCTCCCACCTCTGCCTCCCAAAGTGCTGGGATTACAAGCGTGAGTCACCGCACCCGGCCTGACTGAGACATATTAATTGGTACTTAAAAGCACTTACTATGTGCTTTAGATCATAAAAGGGAGGGGCTATAATGAGCTGTGTCTGACCTGTCCTGTCATGGCCAGGAACCCATTTTTAAGATTTCTCTGGAGTCCCCTTGGCCACAAGGAGGTCCATTCAGTTGGGTGAGCACTTAGGATTTTATTTTTGGTTTACATGCACCATGGATGTGGGATTAGACAAAGAGAGAAAAACAGAGACTGGACTTCATAGCAAGGATTCACAAACCCAGAGCCATTCTGCTCTAGGAGACATTGGCAGTGTCTGGAGACATTTTTGGTTGTCACACTGGGCAGAGGTGGGGGGTGCTCCTGATCCCAGGTGTCGAGGGAGGGATCTGGTGGGAGGTGAATGGGTCATGGGGGCAGTTTCCCATGCTGTTCTCATGATAGTGAGTTCTCACGGGAGCGGATGGTTTAAAAGTGTGTGGCTTCTTTCACCCTCTCTCTCTCTCTCCTGCTGCCTTGTGAAGGAGGTGCCTGCTTCCCGTTCACCTTCCACCATGATTGTAAGTTTCCTGAGGCCTCCCAGCCATACAGAACAGTGAGGCAATTAAACCTCTTTTCTTTATAAATTATGCAGTCTCAGGCATTCTTTATAGCACTGTGAGAACAGACTAATATACCCTGCTCTGGGGCTGACAGTCGAATCCTGGCTCTGCCTCTTCCTAGATTTGGAACGCTGGGCAATTGACGTAAACTCTTTGTGCCTCAGTCTCCTGGTTTGTAAAATATGAATAGTAATAGTACCATCCTCGTGGGGTTTATTTGATGGTCAAAATGAATGGATACATAAAAAGTGCTAGAACATGCCTCACACATAGTAAGTGCTTTTAAGTACCAGTTAATCTGTCTCAGTCAAATAAACAGCGCCTCCTTAGAGGCAGACTCTGCTCTAGGTGTGGAGAAGGTACATAACAGTGCAGCAAACAGATGGAGCCCCTGCGCTTTTGGAGCCTGAGAGATACTGTGGGTCCCACTCAAGCCAACTAGTATGGGACTTGTCATCCTGCCCTGAAGGTGGTTCTTTTCTGGGCTTTTTGTCTTGGTGAACTGCTTTGTCAGCCAGCTAGGTGCCCTGGCCTGAAGCCCACCACACCCTCCCTCACCTGCTCCCACCAGTCTTTCCCCCAGCTCTGTCAGAACTCAGTATCCTCACCTCTTCCATCCACCCCTCCCATTGTGAGTGCCTTGGTGCAAAGTCTCCATCATCTCTTCCCTAGACAAGTTCAACAGCCTCCTCGCTGGTCTCCTAATCACAACCCCACTCTCCCCGCATGAGAAAAACCAACTCTATGCTCATCTGCAAGGCCCAGGTGACCTACAATACCTACCCTTCTGCCTGTCCTGCCCTGGCCCTGGTTGCACCTGCCTACACTCACGGTGGAAGGGCCAAGGCCTTAGACTGTCCTCGGGAAACTGAGTGTCCAAGTTAGCAACTGCTCACAAACAACCCTGCAACTCAGCCGCTCTAAACGGCTGTTCTTTTCTGGTGAGTCTACGGCTTAGCCGGGTGGTTCTTCTGTTTATGGCTGGGTTCTTTATGAGTCTGTGGTCGGCTGCAGGTTGAGCAGGTGGCTTTGCCGAACACATCTGGTCTCTCTCACACCTCTGGAGCCTAGACTGGGACAACTGGGCTGATTTGGCCCTGCTCCAAGGGGTCTCTCATTCCCCAGCCGTGTGACTTTGGACAACTCCTGTAACCTCTCTGAGCCTCAGAGTGAATAGTGGTGTCCATCTCGTGGTTAGCCCTGGGCTTCTTCCCATGGAGGTGGCAGGGTTTTGGCAGGCTTGAAACAGACAAATGGTCACTTCTTCAACACTCTATTGGCTAAACAAGTCATGTGGCCTACCCAGGGCGGTGTGGTAAACAGATTGTACCTCTCCATGGGAGGACAGCCATGTCCCATTGCGTAGAGTGCAGGGAAGGGTAGAGGAATGGGACATTTCTGCCAAACACCCCACTGAGGGGTCCAACAGGGGATGTCACTTTCTCTCCTGCCTGTTTGGAAAGCTACTGTTAAGAATTATAGAGACAAGTACAGTGAGTCAATTCGTAAAACAAAAGATCATGATTTCTGGGAAGAAGTTTTTGCAGTCATGACTGAGTCACTGCTGCCTGTTCAGGGGGCAGGAGGGAGCAGCTTACAGCACCCCCCACCCACAGCCGAGCATGTGGCTCTGTTTGAAGCTCACACCATGCACAGCTGTCTCTGCCGCTGCTCCTTTTTATTGAGCCAGTGGGTTGGAAAGGGATCTTGGTGCCAATGTGACTAATTATTCTAAATTCTCTACATGACAATCGTGGAGAATAAAGAGCAAGGCAGCACTGTCACAGTTTTCAAGAGCATTGCTTTGGGTATTGCTGTTGATTTTCTTGGCTCTACCGTGGAAGGTCTAGCCTTGTGCCAGGCAGGGCTGGGCTCTGTGTGAACAGTATTTACTCCTACACAACCTCCTAAGAAGGGCATTCGTGTTCGGTCTGAGGCTCAAAGAAGTCATACAGCTGAAATGCAGACAGCCCAGAATGGAACTCTTGTCTGACCCCAAGGACAGGTTCTTCAACCTCCAATGGAATGTAACTTTACCTCACAGTGGCCACTGGACAGAGGGCCATCTATTTGCTCAGAACACATTGTCCGGTCAGTGGATGGGCTAATAGTCTTCGGCATCTATAATGTGACCAGTCCTATTTGAGGCCAAGGAGAGACTAAGCTGTCAGCACAGGACATGCCTTCAAAAGACCAACATTCTAGGAGGGAGGAGAAAATAAATGCCTGGATGAAGCAGTTAACACAGATATTCATCCCGGCTGTAAGGAGAGTGAAACTAGGTCTGTGTCGGGTGAGTGCTCCCGGGGCGGTCCAGCTGGTGCAGCCTGGGAAGGCTTCTTGGAGGTGGTGGCGAGGGCACTGAAGCTGAGGAGTGACCACGAGGCAGTAGCATGGCATGGCAGGCTGCAGGGGTCAGGGCTGGGCTTGCCTTCCTGGCCCCCTGACATAGCTCAGTGCTCTCTGCTTCCCTCCCGCTGCTCCCTCTCGTTTTCCGTTACTCTCAGTCCCACCCTGTCCCTGCTTTCCATCATCTTAAATGGCACTGCCACTCGTGCAGAAGCCCAAGACCTTGGGGACCGTCTTTCCTGGAATCTTTTTTTTTTTTTTTTTTTTTTGAGACAGGGTCTCATAGTCACACACGCTAGAGTGCAGTGCACTGGCACAATCTCGGCTCACTGCAACCTCTGCCTTCTGGGCTCAAGCAGTTCTCCTTTCTCAGCCTCCCAAGTAGTTGGAACTACAGGTGTGCGCCACCCCCACCCAGCTAATTTTTGTATTTTTAGTAAAGCCGGGGTTTCATCACGTTGCTGAGTCTGGTCTCAAACTCCTGACTGAGCTCAAGCAATCCACCTGCCTCCAGCTCCAGGTGGCTCAGCACAGGGAGAGACTCCATTTGCTTGGGAAAAAGTAAAGGAAGATAACAAAAGTCTCTGCTTGATAATCCAGAGAATTCTTCCAGATCTTATCCAAGACCACCAAGGTGGTACCTCTGTGAGGTTTCAAAAACCACAGTGTTGGCCGGATATGGTGGCTCACACATGTAATCCCAGCACTTTGGGAGGCCGACATGAGCAGATCACCTGAGGTCAGGAGTTCAAGACCAGCCTGCCCAACATGGCAAAACCCAGTGTCTATTAAAAATACAAAAAATTAGCTGGACATGGTGGCAGGCGCCTGTAATCCCAGCTACTCAGGAAGCTGAGGCAGGAGAATCGCTTGAATCTGGGAGGTAGAGGTTGTGGTGAGCCGAGATCACGCCACTGCATTCCAGCCTGGGCAACAAGAGCCAAACTCCATCTCAATAAATAAATTAAATAAAATATTAACCAGGGATGGTGGCACATACAGGGTTTCACCATGTTGACCAGGCTGGTCTTGAACTCCTGACCTCAGGTGATCCGCCCACCTAGGCCTCCCAAAGTGCTGGGAGTACAGGCGTGAGCCACTGTGTCCAGCCTAGGCTGCCTTTTTTGCTTGTCATGACATCCGGGCGATCCATCCAGTTTTTTGCATGTAGCAGTTGACCGTTCTTTTGCCTTTCTGCATAATGTTCCATTACATAGAAGTATCACATCTTACTTTTCCATCCATAGGCATTGAGTTTCCTTTCTTGGCTATTATAAATAAAACTGCTATGAACACACTTGCGTCCATCTTTTTGTGGACATGTGTGCTCACTTCTCTTGCATAAAAAACACCCAAGAGTGGAACTGCTGGCTCATGGGCTTGGCATATGTTCCACTTTAGTATATATTTTCAAGGACTTTTCCAAAGTGGTTCAACTGCTTTTATTTTCACGCCAGCAGTGTCTGAGAGTCCCGGAAGTGACAGAGCGAGTCTCTAGCAGCAGCTCCTGGGAGTGGATTTGGGGATTAGAAATGGAGAGAGACAGTGGTGGTCTGCATGGGGGACTGGCGCGTGGGGAGCGTCCCCAAGGGTGGCTCCATCTGCTTTGCTGAAAGCCTCCCGGGACCGTGCTTACTGAAGCCTGATACCTGTGGATGCTTCTCCCACCACAGTCAGAGCCCCACCTGCCCCAAGGTGGCAAATGCCCAGTCACACACCTGGGAAATTCTGCTTCTAGAGGTCCAGGGTGCAGATGTAGCGTCAGACACTGAAGCAACACACGTGGTTTTGTGCACAACTGCAGGGCTCTGATGCCCGTTAAACCCTCATGCCGCCAGCCCCGCCCCATCTCTCTGTGTCAATGGAGACCCAGGAACTTGTGCATCCTCTCTGTCCCCAGTCTGGGAGTGCAGTGGGCGGGCGCGGGCTGCCTGATGGTCCTGGGTCTGTCCGCTTGTCTCCCCCCGGCCCCACACTCCAGCCTCCCTCCGTACCATGTGTCTTCTCCCAGCACCACCCTGCATCACTGCTCCCGTTTTTCACATGAGGGGGCTGAGGCTTGGAGGCGGAACTTGTCCCACTACCCCGCTGGTCCAGGGCAGAGCTGGACCCGAGCTTCTAGTCTGGAGGCCTTTTGCTGCCCTGCGCGGGGCTTCTCCCTGTGCCCCCTGCTTCAATGGGAGCGTGAATGCTGCCCTGTACTCTCTCTGCCTTCTCTGCTCCTGGTGATGTGGGAACCTCTGGGGTCACGGTGTGGCTTCAGCATCCCAGACTGACCACAGTCCAGGCTGTGGCCTCACGTTGACTTGAGTGAGACCCAAAGGGACTGGAGAGGCGCTCCAGAGCTAACCGGGGTTGGGGAGATTGTTGAGCTGGGTGGGGAGGGTGCCAGGGGCTTCCCTGGAGCTGGGACTCCCCCACCCCTCCGTCCACCATCTGCGCCTGGGACGGGGGACCAGTGGAGCAGCTTCTCAGGCAGCTGCATTGGCTCTTTCCTCAGCAGGGAACCACACTGCAGCTATTGTTAATACCCACTCATGTGAAGGAAACAAACCCGCCGTCAGGCTGCACAAGTGCCTGGAGCCAAGAACACAGCAGCGTGGGGCATTTCAAGATGGCTGTGAGGGAAGAGGGGCCAGTGGCACAGACAGTGGACCTGGAAGGGGCCTTCTGAGCATCTCGTCCAGGCATGACATCACAGCAGAGGGACACTGAGATCCAAGGAAAGGAGTCTCAAGGTCTCTGGGCTGGACCAGACACAATGAGACTGGGGTGCTTCCAGGACCTCAGAGCTCCGACACTCTCCACTGTTCCATCCCTGGTGCCCAGACACTAAGCCCAGTGACATGTGCTGCATCTCAGCAAAGCAAAGTGAGGGAACCTTGTTCTTAGCGGACATGCTGAGGCTGTTTCCAATGGCAAGCTAGCTCAACATCATCAGCGTCCCGTGGCGCATCCTCCCAGCCAGGCAGCGTCCCTATGGTTTATATTCTCATCCATATGGTGTCCCTGTAGTTCATCTCCCATCCACGCAGTGTCCTCATGGTCCATCCTCTTGTGCCACTCTGTCCCCGTGGTCCATCCTCTCATCTACACAGTGTCCCCATGGTCCATCCTCTTGTGCCACTCTGTCCCCATTGTCCATCCTCCCATCCACACAGTGTCCCCATGGTTCATCCTCTTGTGCCATTCTGTCCCCCATGGTCCATCCTCCCATCCACACAGTGTCCCCATGGTTCATCCTCCCATCCACACAGTGTCCCCATGGTCCATCCTCTTGTGCCACTCTGTCCCCATGGTCCATCCTCCCATCCACATAGTGTCCCCATGGTCCATCCTCCCATCCACACACTGTCCCAGTGGCCTATCCTCCCATCCACACACTGTCCCCGTGGCCCATCCTCCCATCCGCACACTGTCCCTGTGGCCTATCCCATCCACACACTGTCCCCGTGACCTATCCTCCCATCCACACACTGTCCCCGTGGCCCATCCTCCCATCCACACACTGTCCCCGTGGCCCATCTTCCCATCCACACACTGTCCCCGTGGCCTATCCTCCCATCCACACACTGTCCCCATGACCCATCCTCACATCCACACACTGTCCCCGTGGTCCATCTCCTATCCATACACTGACCCCGTGGTCCCTCTTCTCATCCACACAGTATCTCTGTGGCCCATCCTCCCATCCACAAACTGTCCCCATGGTCCATCCTCCCATCCACAAACTGTCCCCATGACCCATCCTCCCATCCACACAGTGTCCCTGTGACCCATCCTCCCATCCACATAGTGTCCCTGTAGTCCATTCGCCCATCCACACACTGTCTCCGTGGTCCATCCTCCTAATCATACACTGACACCGTGGTCCATCCTCTCATCCCCACAGTGTCCTGTGGTCCATCCTCCTCTCCCACACTATGTCATGTGCAGAGATAAAATGCATCTTGCAGATAGAAAACTACGAAGATCTATGTTGGGGACATGAGTATCCTTTTTAAGGGGGTTGTTGGGCTGGTGACAGAACTTATCCCACAGAATTGTCACTTCCTTTGTGAATTTGGGGGATGCCAGCCAGGCCAGATCCCAGATCAGAGTCAAGAGCCTGCTCTGGCTCATTCCTTTGCGTTGTGGGGCCCCAGGGGAGAATTCCACTGCAGCTGCCTGGTCCACGTGGAGAAGCAGCCTCGAAGCCGGCTATGTCCTTCTCTGCTGGGTTTTCTTCCTTTTGAGTTACAAACATTACAGTCTCATAGGTATAAGCTGCAGCCTGCCTGTCTCTGGAAGGGGCAGGGCCTGCTTGGTCTTCTGGCTCCTCCCTCCCAGATGGATCCACCTGCCCCTCACCACCACCACCGCCACAGCCTGCATGCTCCCCGGGGTGAGACGGGGCGGGAATAGCTTTCTTGAAAGGTTATTGTGAGTAGAGATGGAGTCCCATAGCGCATGGGGCTCACACTCCTGTTGGGTGCTCCTGGCTCATCCAAAGCGCTTGAGAAACCTGAGCCGTCAGTCTTGGGAGCCTCCTGTGTTTTCTTTCTCTTTGGTTTTGCCAATACAGTTTGCCAAGATGGTGAAATTGCCTACCTCATCCTCTCGAGTCCCATCCTGCCAAACTCTCTGCTTCTCCAAGCCCTCCCCATCCGAAGATCTTACCGGTGTACAGCACCCTCCCTGCACTCTCCACCTTCTGGATGCTGTCCCCACGGCATATCAAGCCTGCAACTATGTGTGGATGGGCACCCACCACAGTGACGTAAATATGTCTCTTTAGTGAATTCATTCATTCACTCACTCACTTATTCATTCCCTTCCGCCTCCCACTCTTGTACCATCCCCCTGCCAATAGACAGCCATGCTCAAGTGTTTAAGTCTTTGTGTTCCTGGGAAGTGGGTATTGCCATTTGCACACCCCTGTTTTTAATTTACATTCACGATGTCATGTTATCAATCTCATTCATTTTCTTGCTTTTTCACCAACCCTGATGTTTCTTTGCCACCCGTGTTCCTACCTGCATATCTCATTTGACTTTTTCCAACTGCCAAACCACCCTGCAAAGGTGTGCATCCACCAGGACCCACTCTCCCAGCACTGGGCACCCACTTCCCGCTGCAGGGAGCAGCTGGGACCTGCGTGAGAATATCTGGGGGGGAGACGTTCTTAGGAGGGGGAACTGCTGCATCTCAGTCCTGGACTTACTTCATCTTATGAACACACCTGGAGACCCTTCCCAAGGGCCACCCAGCCCACCCTCCCAGCACAGTGATGGAGGTCTCCTGTATCACATAATCTAACGGTTTCATCACTGAGCTTTCAGACTTCTGCCAGCGTAAAGGTGTAAAGTGAACCTTCATTGCAATTTTAATTTGATTTTGCATGTTACCAATGGTTTTGAGTGTCTTTTCTTCCGCTTGTTAACGTCTTGGATTTTCTCTTCTGTAAATTTATACCCTTTCCTATGTTTTCTTTTCTTTCTTTTTTTTTGAGATGGAGTCTTGCTCTATTTCCCATGCTGGAGTGCAGTGGCTCAATCTTGGCTCACTGCAACCTCTGCCTCCCAGGTTCGAGTGATTCTCCTGCCTCAGCCTCCAGAGTGGCTGGGACTACAGGCATAAGCCACTACACCCGGGTAATTTTTGTATTTTTAGTAGAGACAGTATTTTACCATGTTGGCCAGGGTGGTCTCGAATTCCTGACCTCAGGTGATCCACCCGCCTTGGCCTCCCAAAGTGCTGGGATTACAGAAATGAGCCACCATGCCCAGCCCCTTTGCTCTGTTTTCTATAGAATTGCTGTCTTTTCTTATTGAGCTATACCCTTTTGAAATATATTTAATTGTTCTTTTGACTTTGCCATTTTAAAAGTATTTTAGGCTAGACATGGTGGCTCATGCCTTTTATCCCAACACACTGGAGGTGGAGGCAGTAGGACTGCTTGAGCCCAGAAGTTCGAGACCAGCCTGGGCAACATAGGGAGACCCCGTCCTTACAAATAATTTTAAAAATTAGCCAGGCATGGTACCATGCACCTGTAGTCCCAGCTGGGAGACTGAGGCAGGAGGATCACCTGAGTCTGGCAGGTTGAGGCTGCAGTGAGATGCAATCGTGCCATCGTAATCCAGCCTGGGCAACAGAGCGAGACCCCATCTCTAAATAAATAAATAAATAAATAAAATATTTGTCATATGTACATTGTTTCCAATCTGAAAAACATTTCATAGGCTGTTAGAGTTCATAGGGCCTGTGGCACGGTGCTACGGATGTCACTATTAAAATGTATTTGACAGTTGAAGTTTTTGAATATTTATTAGTCAGATGCCGTTCTATACATTTACATAGAAAGTCAATCCTCAGGGCCAGGTGCGGTGGCTCATGCTTGTAATCCCAGCACTTTGGGAGGCCAAGGCAGGCAGATTACTTGAGGTCAGGAGTTCAAGACCAGCCTAACCAACATGGTAAAACCACGTCTCTACTAAAAATACAAAAATTAGCTGGGTATGGTGGTGCACACCTGTAATCCTAGCTACTCAGGAGGCTGAGGCATGAGAATCACTTGATCCCAGGAGGTGGAGGTTGCAGTGAGCCGAGATCATGCCACTGTACTCCAGCCTAGATGACAGAGGGAAACGCCATCTCAAAAGAAACAAAGAAAGTCAGTCAATCCTCATACATCCATAAGGGACATATCATTGCTGTGACAATTTCTATTACTGTGACTTCCACTCCTGCTGTTACCGTTATCCCCTCTGGCTTTCCTGATGTGGCCCTGAGGCACGGAGTGGCCAGTTCCTAGACAAGGCCACTGGGTATGGCAGAATAACGTCCTCTGCCCCCACCCAGGATGTCCACACTCTAATCCCTGAAACCTGTGAGTGTGTCACCTGACGTGGCAAAGGGACTTTGCAGACGTGATTAAGGATTTTGAGCTAAGGAGAATAGTCCAGATTAGGCAGGTGGACCGAATATAACTGCAAGCATCCTTGGAAGGGAAGGAAGGAAGCAGAGCCATCAGAGTCAGGGGAAACAGATGTGACCAGAGAGACAAAGAGAGAGATTAGAAGATGCTGGGCCACTGGCTTTGAGGACAGAGGAAGGGGCCATAAGCCAAGGAATGGGGGCGCCTCTGGACAGGGGCCTCCGGAAGAAACCAACACTGCAGACGCCTCGATTTTAGGGCTTGTGACCTCCACAATGGTAAGAGAATTAGTGTGTGTTGTTCTAAGTCCTCAGGTTTGTGGTCATTTGTTGCAGCGGCCACAGGAGATGAGTTAGGCCACACAACCCGGGAGGTGGCGGAGCTGGCGTGCAGCCCAAGGATGGCCCCAGCACAGCTCCTGCCGCCGTGGTGGTAGTGGGGGAAGTGGCGCTGACCGGGCAGGAAGCTTTTCCAAGTCTCGCTCAGCAGCACATCTCTGAGCCTTGGCCGCAGGCCTGAGAGCTTTGCCTCTGTCTCCCCCAGCATCTTACTGAGCAACCTGGTAAACATTCACAATAGCAAGCTTCGATAACCCCGCCAAGCAGTGAATTGCACAGCTAACACCTCAGCTCTCAGCCCTGGCTGGGCACGTGAGCACAAGGAGTTTTTAAAAATCCAGATGCGCCGGCCGCAGCCCTCCAGGTGTGGAGCAGGGGACTGACACAGGATGAAGTGGCTTCTGATGTGCAGTGTGGGTGACAGCGCCTCATTCAGGGTGACCACTATCTCCCGGCCTTCTGGAAAGGGAAGGAAGCAGGCCGATTCCAGATGCATTTAGAGGGGCAGTTAACAAGATTCTGGGAGCTGCTGCGGGGGGAGGAGGCGGACTTGTCAGGGATGACTCCGGTGTGAGTAATCAGGTGGGCGGTGCTCCATTTACTGAGGTGGGAAGACCGGGAGGGAAGCAGAGACGGGCAAAACACGGCAAGGTTCGGTTTTGGAAACAAGCCATAGAAATACATGAGAAGACATTTGGGGCGGAGGAAGCTCTGGAATTTTTAGGATTTGTGGCTTAGGGCTTTTGGCTCCTATAAACGAGTGTATGGAGTGGGGGCAGGAGGGAAGGAGGGGGATCCCTTCCCAAAGGGTTTCCGTTTACGCAAAAAGGGCTGTAATTGTGCTCAGGAGAGGAGCACCTAACTCGGACTTTTTAGGGATGTCACCAGAAAAAAATGAGAGCTCTTGGGAGGGAACTGGGGGATACTCCCGTGTTTGCAACAGAGCCTGACCCGGTGCTGAGGACAAGGGGACTGAAGAAGTATGAGCAGATCTGTCCAGCTGGGAATGGGAACTGACTCCGCAGCAGAGGAGGCCATGTGGAGGGTGTTTTTGTGAAAACCAGCACGGCTGCAGGTGGGCTCAGTCGAGGGGCAGCCTACCCTGCCCCCGCCTTCGCACCCCACCCGCAGAGGGGGTGAGTTTTCCTCTCTCCTCTTGGCCACTTGACGGCAGCCCTAAGCAGTGCGAGGCAGCCAGGAAGAGGCTTTTGCAGCTGCTGCTACCACCTGTCCCTGGGTATCTCACTAAAGGACACCTTCCCCAGAGCGTGGTGGAGGGGGAGCCTCGGGCTCAGAGGCCGGAGGGGGAGGCCCACCCAGCCACCAGGCACGCAGCTGGCATTCCTGCTGCCCCCAGCCCACCAGGACAAGGAAGCAGGAACTCTTCAGAAAGTCTTTTCTCCTCCTCTCCTGGACCCTCCCCTCCTCTCCCTGCCCTACCCCTTGCTTCCCCTCTTCACCCCTCCTCTCCCCCTCCCTTACCCTCCTCTCCACCCCTGACAGTCCCGCCCCTTGACTCCCCTCCCCTCCCCCTTGCCCCCCCCCCATCCCTTCTCCTCTCCATACCTCCTCTCCCCCCCACTCCTCATCTCCCCTCCCCTCCTCCCACCCCCTGCAGGCCCCTCCCCTCTTCTCTTGGCCCTCCCACCTTCTCCCTTGCGGCTGTCCTTTCCTTCCGGCACTCCCTGCTCCCTCTCCTTGTTCTGCTCTCATTCCCTTCTTCTGTCCCTTTCCAAGTCCTTCTCTTCCCTTCTGTGTCCCCTGCCCCCTCTCTCTCCTCCCCTACCTGGCCAGTGGCTCCCTCATCCATGCACTTAGTAAACACCTAGTGTGCCAGCATGGCAGGTGCCCTGCAAGGTGCCAGGGACCAGGGCAGTGACAGCAGGCACAGTGCCTGTCCCCCACGGAGCTGACGGTCTAGGAGGAGAGACAGTAATCAAACAGCAATGCCAGACGAGGAAGAATAGCAACCAGGGAGGATGCTCAGGAGGAGGGCACAGGCCCAGGGAGCAGGCAGCAGGGGTTCTGACCTGGCCTGGGCGCCAGGGCAGAGTTCTCTCTCAGAGCTGCTTGAGGCAGGAGGGTACAAAGAGCTTGATAAGATGAATGGGGCCCAGGAGGTGGGAAGGCCGGTATGCCTGAGGCTCACAGGTGAGGCCGTTTCCTAAACCAACAGGAAACTGGGCTTTGAAGGAGGTGGGAACTCCATCACGATGGCTTTCGGAAAGAGGGCTTAGGCGAGCTGGCTGTAGGGGAGCCCTCGGGTGGGAGCGAGTGGGAACGGACAGAGGTCTGGACCCGGGCCCTGCAGGTGTCCGGGCCACTGACGGTGAGGTCTGAGAGGCGCACAGGAGCATCATCTAAGGCGGGACTCACTCTCAGGTTGGTACGAGGGTGGGGGTGCCTCCCCTAGTGCTGGCCCAGGGTGAGGGGTAGGGCAGGGGTGGGAGAGCCTGGCGGGGGTGTAAAGTGACAAGGAGGGGTGGTAAGGCAGAAGGCAGCGTCCTGGGGGTGTCTAGGCCTCTGGCCTGAGAAACCAGAGAGCAGGCAAGAGTGCTGGGGGTGGTGTGCTGGTGACCTGAGGGGCTTTCAGGAGGCCCCGTGGGGGCAGGGGCAGTGACAGGGACCCTGAGGCCCTGGTGTCTCCACTCCTCCGCTGTCTCCTCCTTCCTTGGGTCAAGTTTGCTCCTGGAAGTCCAGGTTCAGAGGGACCTTGGCCTGGGCACAGCACTCAGACCATGAGGCCTGAGGGCAGGACAGGGGCTCCCCCACCGAGGCCTTTGCCTGCTTCTCCCCCACAAGCTAGGCCCCACCTGCTGGAATCTTCCCCAGGACCCTTGCCATTCGGCCTGCCCTGGCCAACCAGCCTCTGTGCTGGCCGGGATGGTACAGGCAGGGCAAGCCTCGGCCCCAGCTGCTTCTGCCTGGTTCTCAGCATAACATGCTCCACCTGGAACCACAGAGGGTGGAAGCCAGGGGCAGAGGGGGGCAGATTAGGCTGCAGGGGTTCAGGTGTGTATGTCAAGGAAAACGTTTCTCCTGAGATAGTGATACACACTCACCCCCACCCCTGCCCTAGCCTCTCCACATTGCTAGTTGAGGATAACTCAGTTAATAGACTTTCTCTACCCCGAAAGGTCAGCAATACCTGCCCTCCCTCCACCCAAGCCTGCTGCCGGCCTCCAGCGCCAGTTTCCCCTGCTCCTTTCCCATGAGCATGTCCTATTTCTGTCCGGGAGGAGCTGATGACCAGTTTCGGGGAAGAAAGACACAAATGCATGGACCCATCACGGTTCTGATGTGGGAGAGCCGGTGCTTGGGTGGAGGTGTCTGTCTGTCGTGGGAGCCCAAGAGAGCCCCTGACTCAGCCCAGAACACGGAGGGTCCCACAGCAAACCCATGGCCAATTCCCAAAGGAATGCGCAAGCCCAGCCAGGATCAGCAGAGTCATCCACTGAGCCGAGACTACATCAGCCCAACTATGATAATCTGCGGCTCATAAAATAAAGGATTGTTTGAAGCCATTAAGTTCTAGGGTGGTTTGTTACACAGACAATTGCGATGTTTTTTTTTTTTTTTTTTTTTTTTGGTGGCAGTTGCTAACTGGTCCCATTTCGATATGGGAATGAGCATTAAGAAGTCTGGAAGAAGTTGAAATTTGAATAATATCTTTTCTTTTTGAGTATTATTTGAATTCATTTTAGTGAGCCCATATAACTTTTATAATAATGAAAAATAAAGTAAAATTTGAAAATAGCTGGGAACGGCCTGGAGAACAGATTAGCTGGCGGGAGCTGGGGCACTGTTGTTTTGTGTCTCTTGTTTTGTTTTGTTTGAGACAGAGTCCAGCTCACTGCAACTTCCACCTCCCGGGTTCAAACGATTCTCCTGCCTCAGCCTCCCCAGTAGCTGGGAGTATGGGCACATGCCACCATGCCTGGCTTATTTTTGTATTTTTAGTAGAGACGAGGGTCCCATCCTGTTGGCCAGGCTGGTCTCGAACTCCTGACCTTGTGATCCGCCCACCTCGGCCTCCCAAAGTGCTGGGATTATAGGTGTGAGTCACTGCATCCGGCCTGTGCACTGGTTTGTTTTTTTTTGAGATTGAGTCTCACTCTGTTGCCCTCCCCCAGACTGGAGTGCAGTGGCGCAATCTCGCCTCACTGCAACCTCCACTTCCCGGGTTCAAGCAGTTCTCCTGCCTCAACCTCTCTAGAAGCTGGTGTTACAGACGCACACCACCACACCCGGCTAATTTTTGTACTTGTAGTAGAGACGGGGTTTCACCATGTTGGCCAGGCTGGTCTCGAACTCCTGACCTCAAGTGATCTGCTGGCCTCAGTCTCCCAAAGTGCTGGGATTACAGGTGTGAGCCACTGCGCCTGGCCCTGTGCACTGTTTTTTAACAGGACTGCTGAAGGCCGAGCCAGAGCAGGGCTCCCACTTCACCACAGCATCACATGCCTGTGTTCTCTCTCCACACCCTTCTTCCCTTTACAAAACTAGTTTCAAACTGAGGAGTCTCGCTGAAAAGTGAGATGATAAACTGCATCTGGAAACTGGTGACCTTAGACGCTCCTTTTAGGAGCAGGTGCATTTTAATAGGGACAGGGAGTAATTCTCCATGATGGAAGTTTGCGAGTTGGAAAGCAGATGTATTTGGGAAAGTGCTTTCTTATGCCTTCCCATCGCATTGCATGGGTCAAAGCCAGCACCTTCCCTGCTGCCCGTGCATGTAGCCGTGAGCTCCTGATTCTCCTCTGTAATCCTAGACCCATTAGCACATAACATAGTGCTCATCCGTGTGGTACCAGCTAAGTGGGGAGGGAGGGATGCTGTGGGCTGGGAGGCCTGGGGAGTTAGTGGAGGAGACACCACAGCTAAGCCTTTCACGTCCAGGGCTAGGGCGTGAGCTGATCCAGATGGAACTCACTGGGAGGAAGCAGCCTTGCTCTCCTGCGGTCTTCCTTTTCATGGTGGCCTGTCTCCTCACCAGAGTTTAACACTCTTCTCAAAAAAATGTTTGTTTTGGAGACAGGGTCTCGCTCTGTCACCCAGGCTCAAGTTTTTTATTGTGGTAAAAGACATGTAAGATTTACCATCTTGTACTTTGGGAGGCTGAGGCAGGTGGATCACTCGAGGTCAGGAGTTCAAGAGCTTCCTGGCCAATATGGTGAAACCCTGTCTCTACTAAAAATACAAAAAATTAGCCAGGCATGGTGGCGGGCACCATGCATTTACTGAGCAATTTGTAAATTGAAGAGACTGTAGTCTCTCCTTTCCTTTCCCTTCCCTTTCCCTTTCCTTTCCTTGGAGACGGAGTTTCACTCTTGTCGCCCAGGCTGGAGTGCAGTGGCGTGATCTTGGCTCACTGGAACCTCTGCCTCCCAGGTTCAAGTGATTCTCCTGCCTCAGCCTCTGGGGTATCTGGGGCCACAGGTGCTTGCCACCACGCCTCCCAAAGTGCTGGGATTACAGGTGTGAGCCACTGCGCCTGGCCCTGTTGTCTTCTTTCTAGAGGAGAAAGACGCTCAGTGAGGCAGAGACTGTGCCTGGACTGTTTCTCACCAGTCCCCTTGGGCCCTAGCATGGCTCCTTACACACGGAAATTGCTCAGTAAATGCTGGTGAATGAGTGGATCTCGATGTCGCAGGAGAGAACGCAAACCCGCAGCAGTGCGGTGGCGTCTGCAGTCACGCCGTGTGCATTCCGTGGGGAACCTGGGTCCAGGGCTCTCCTTTCATGGAGCCAAGCCGCCCCCTCTTGAAAAGACAAAAGGAAAAACAGGGAGAGATACCATAAGGGAGCTTATATGCTCCTGAAACCAAAATAATGTTTGTGGAAATGCTTGCTTGGTGTGGGAAAATGAAACGTCACATTACCTCCTTCCTGTAACTCCTTGTATCATGATCTCTGCTGCAGACTATGAAAAAGTGGAAGACTGGGGTTGGGAGGTACCTTAAGATCCATCTACAGTAACTACCCACTGTGATTTAGTCTTTTCTGCAGGAAGTGTGAAGGGGCAACATGTTAGGAGTTTGTTGCTTTTAATGTGTTGTATGTGAGAAATTCAGGGCTAAGTTATATCTAAAATAAAAGTCAATGCCTTGGATTAGGAGGCTAAGGGGCTTGCTCATGAGGTCCATGCATGAAGCTCGGGGTCTGGGTTCTGGGCATCTATTTTGAATGTTCAGGGCCCCTCTTTGCTATTACAACATTAAGAATGTTCCAGATGGTGCAGGGAGCTAGACCGTGGCTCTCCAAAGAGGTCAGGTGTCACTATGGGGTTGGCTCTGCCACTGGGCCTACCCTACATATGTCTGCCTTTAATTTATTTTAGGAGTTGTATGGCTGCATCTTCATGGGTCTGGAGGAGGGACACGTGCTCGTCACTTTCTTCTGCAGGTAGGAGCGTCAGCCCCGTGAAGTCGGGAACCCCCGGCCCCAGGTGGTGGGAAGGCTTGTGCTGGCTTCTGAGCTGCCCACAGTGCCTAAAAATGATGCATGAAAATAGCAGCTGAAAATGTCACCACCCACCTCCCAAACTTTCCAAGAAAAAAAATGAAACACTGGCCCAGGGGAATGCAGTCTCTCAGCAAAACGAAGCAGCAACAGTTTATTTGCAGCCAGAGACAAGATTTCCCTTGAAATCAGTATTGCTCGTGACCATCTTTATCCACTGTCCACAGACAAATAGATCCCCCAAATGTGTCTCTGTGGCTAAAGCCCATTCAGTTGCGTTGAATCAGGCCCCACCCTCACACCCAGGGGTGATGTGGCAGGAACACGATATAATATGCCACTTAAAATCTGTCAGCCTCAGGGTCCTCATTTATAAAGGGGAGATCCTTTTCGCCCAGGCCGCCATCCAGCATGGGCATGAAATTCTGTGCAGAGCAGTGCTGTGTATCAGTTACCCTGGACAGCATCCCTTTATCACTGCGACCTTCAGTCCTTCTCAAGGTCTCATCTGATGAGTGGGAATCGGGGCCACGGCCTCCCCAGCTCAGGGGTGCTGAGCCAGCTGTCCTTTGTTCCCTTCTCCCCCAACAGGGAATCCCTGGCAATCACTGACCTTGGCATCGATCACTATCTTTATGGAAAATCAAAGGAACTCCTATCAATAAAAGTTAGGCAGGGGTTGTGGGAGTATACAGCGTCCTGACTAGCATGGGCCTTCATCCTAAAGGGTCACATAAGTTATTGAAAAGTTGTTCCCCAGGCATGATGGCTCATGCCTGTAATCCCAGCACTTTGGGAGGCTGACGTGGGTGGATCACTTGAGGTTGGGAGTTCAAGACCAGCTTTACCAACATGGAGAAACCCTGTCTCTACTAAAAATACAAAATTAGCTGGGCATGGTGGTGCATGCCTGTAATCCCAGCTATGTGGTGGGCTGAGGCAGGAGAATCCCTTGAACCCGGGAGGCAGAGGTTGCAGTGAGCCAAGATTGTGTCATTGCACTCCAGCCTGGGCAACAAGAGCGAAACTCTGTCTCAAAAAAACAAAAAAGGAAAAGAAAGGAAGGAATAAAAGAAATGTTGTAAATACATGACTCATAGAGCCACCCTCGTGTTCAGGGGTAAGGCAGGCAGAGATTGTTACCCCCAAAACAGGAGAAAACTGAGACCCACCCCAAAGGCCACCTGCAACCCAATCTTCCTCCTGGACAAGACCCAGAAGATGTGGGCTGAGTCCCCAAACACTGACCTGTTTTTGTAAGACTCATTTTTCTGTTTGTTTACTGTTAGTTAACAGGATAATTTTAAGGTCCTCAGGATTAGTAGTGAGCCTGCAAAGCCAGCCCTGCTATTAACTAGAGCAGTCTAACAGGAGGCAGATATTGTCGGGGGTGGTAGGGGGACAATAAGATTCACCATCAGGCAGGAGTGGAGAGGACCTGGCACGGTGGGGGAGCTGGATGTGTGGGTGAAGAGGTTGGCTGACAGCTCTGTTATTGGTGCCTTGGGTTCTTGTAATCTCCTGGGATAGAAATCAAGAGAGGTGACTGGGCGCGGTGGCTCACGCCTGTAATCCCAGCACTTTGGGAGGCCAAGGCAGGTGGATCACTTGGGGTCAGGAGTTCGAGACCAGCCAGGCCAACATTGTGAAACCCCATCTCTACTAAAAATACGAAAATTAGCCAGGTGTTGTGGTGGACACCTGTAATCTCAGCTCCTTGGGAGGCTGAGGCGGGAGAATCACTTGAACCCGGTGGGGCGGAGGTTGCAGTGAGCCAAGATGGTGCCACTGCCCTCCAGCCTGGTCGACAGAGCGAGACTCTGTCTCAAAACACAAAAATCAAAAACAAAATTCAGGAGCCTCTAGTTTCTGGGAGCAGCCCCTGGAAGATACCAGCAAAGAACCCAGGGCCTCAGGCCCACAACTGCTGGGAGCTAAATCTCCCCACACCTAAATGGGCCTGGATGGGGATCCCAAACTCCAGAGGAGACTGCAGCCCCGACTGCCACCTCAATACCACCTGGCGACCCCTGAGCAGAGGCCCTGCTAAGCTGTGCTGGAGTCTGCACCCACAGAAACTGTGAGATCATCAATGGGTGTGATTTGAAGCTGCTAAGTGTGCTAAGTGGTGATTTCTTACACAAGAGCAGAAAGTGAATACAAGTATATTACTCTTTCGTAAAAGACGGACTTGATGTCTGTTTAATGTACACACGTTAAAGTGCTCTGAGAGGACTCAGGGAAACTCAGAACTGTGGTCGCCTACTGCATGAAAGGGTCAGGGTGGAGAGGGGCTTCGCACTCGGAGCCCTCATTTGCTCTGCTGTTTTTGAAAAATTTAAATGTCATTTAAATTTAACTGACGATTGTGGCTGCTCATAGTTTTTGAGCTCTTCCTAAGCGTCAGGTATCCTTTTAGGCACAGCATAGGAAATGACTCTTTTTTTAAATTTAATTTTTTTGAGACAGAGTCTTGCTCTGTTGCCCAGGCTGGAGTGCAGTGGTGTGATCTCGGCTCACTGCAACCTCTGCCTCCGGAGTTCAGGCGATTCTCCTGCCTCAGCCTCCTGAGTAGCTGGGACTACAGGCACACACCACCACACCCAGCTAATTTTTGTATTTTTAGTCGAGATGGGATTTCACCATGTTGGCCAGGCTGGTCTCGAATCCTGACCTCAGGTCATCCACCTGCCTTGGCCTCCCAAAGTGCTGGTGTGAGCCACTGCGCCCGGCCTGGAAATAACTCTTTTAACACTTCCCACAACCCTGCAAGGTAGGTGCAGGGAAACTGAGGCCCGTGCAAAGGTGTGATGCACCCTGGCTCTCAGAGAAAGCCTTAGAGCTGGGATTCAGGCTGCCAGGCTTCAGGCCACAACTGTCTCCTCTGCCCTCTCCCTTCCGGTCACATCTCCCTGGGCAGGGAAGTTGCAGAGGAGCTGGTACAGCAGCTGCTGGTGGCACAAGAACACAGCATCTAGGCTCAGAAGAACGTGGGCACTGGGGGAGCCCCATGAGAGCCGTAAAAATTCCAGACTGGGGAGCCCGCAGTCACCTTTCAACCACCAGACTTAGTGAAGAGGCTCCTCATGCCCCGATTCTTTCTTGCCTTGATTTTTTTTTTTTTTTTTTTGAGACAGAGTTTTCGCTCTCTTGCCCAGGCTGGAGTGCAGTGGCGCAATCTCGGCTCACTGCAATTTCCCCCTCCCTGGTTCAAGTAATTCTCCTTCCTCAGCCTCTAGAGTAGCTGGGATACAGGAGCGCACTACCACGCCAGGCTAATTTTTGTATTTTTGGTAGAGATGGGGTTTTACCATGTTGGCCAGGGTGCTCTCGAACTCCTGACCGCAAGTGATCCCCCTGCCTCATCTTCCCAAAGTGCTGGGATTACAGGCGTGAGCCCCCATGCCTGGCCTCTTGCCTTGATCTTTAGCATGTGTGTCTCTGTCCCCTTCGTCATTATCATTCCTTTAATTTCATTATTGTCCCCCTGCATTCGCTTCTGAATCTCCTGTGTTAAAACTTCCAAAGAGAAAAATCTCTTTTGATTTTAAAAACATTTGTTCTTTTAAGAAGTACTTTACATCATTCCATTCCTATGAACAAAGAGAGATTTCTAACCTTGTTATTTTATGTATATGGGTTCGTTTTTGTCAGCAGATTCTTTGGGTTTCTGCATGTTATTATATTATTTTTCGAAGCCCATATGCAAGAATTGTTTCATAGATGCCATTTCTGATCTCAGTGTGTTTTTCTCTGGTTAATAAAAACCACAGTGCGTAACTCAGTCATATAAATATGACACATCCCTCAGCTTCCAGCATGACGCAATGTTCAATTCAGCAAGTTTACATCTTCCTTCATTTTCCCCTTTTATTTCTTTGCCTGAATTTCCCTGGGGACAGCCCTCCAAATAATTTCTTTAGTAGATAAGAACTGTGTTTCTGCCGGTTTGATTTCCGTGCCGGTATGCAGCTGCAGAAGGTTTCCGCTGTTTCACGTGTCCCCTAACTGTGAAGCACTGTTCATGGGTGGCCCCCACCAATACCATGTGGTTTCCGTTATAGTTTTCTTCTTTCACTCTTCCTCCCCATCCCCTTCCCAGTGAAGCATCTTGAATAATGACCAAAAGGGCAGAAGAGCGGAGGGATGGAGGGGGATGGAGACTCCGAAGTCGGACTCCTGGGTTTGTCACTCACTCGGTAGCTGTGTGACCCCTTTGGTTTTTGGATTCTGTACTTTGTGTGGGTCATCTCTCCCTCTGTGTAGTGTCACAGGGACATGGAAAGTCTTTACATAAGATGGGTGCTATCCGGCTGGGTGCGGCGGCTCACACCTGTAATCCTAGCACTTTGAGAGGCCGAGGTGGGCAGATCACAAGGTCAGGAGTTCGAGACCAGCCTGACCAACATGGTGAAACGCCGTCTCTACTAAAAATACAAAAATTAGCTGGGCATGGTGGCACATGCCTGTAATCCCAGCTACTAAGGAGGCTGAGGCAGAAGAATTGCTTGAACCCAGGAGGCGGAGGTTGCAGTGAGCCAAGGCTGTGCCACTGCATACTAGCCTGGGTGACAGAGTGAGACTCCGTCTCAAAAAAAAAAAAAAAAAAAAAAGGTTGCTATCAAACATGAGTTAGCACTTGGCAGGTACACACGGAGGCTTGGGGGAGCCTCCGTGATCCTCCCGTTGGATGGCTGGGGTGCCCACTGGGTGACTGTGAGACGTTGTCCATGACAGCAAATAGGTGGTTATGGCCAGGCACACACTGGCCCCAAGGTTGAGTCCTAGTAGATTCTGATAGCCTGGAATCATTCATGGTTTTTGTTTTTGAGACAGGGTCTCACTCTGTCACCCAGGCTGGAGTGCAGTGGTGTGATCACAGTTCATTTTAGCCTCAACTTCCTGGGCTCAAGTGATCCTCCTGCCTCAGTCTCCTGATTGGCTGGGACTACATGTGCATGCCACCACACCTGGCTAATTTTTTTTTATTATTTTGCAGAGATGAGATTTTGCCATGTCACCCAGCCCTGGGCTGGTCTGCTGGTCTCGAACTTCTGGACCCAAGCAATCTGCCCGCCCTGGCCTCCCAAAGTGCTGAGATTACAGGCGTGAGCCACTGGCCCCGGCATGGTTTGGTTTTGTTGTTCTTGTTGTTGTTTTTTTTTTTGACATATTTGTACATCTACCAACAGCAATGATGTGCTGAAGGGAATCTCAGGTATTCAGTGATTTGATGCTTGGGGTGACTGACTGCAAGGGGACCTCAAAGGACTGCAGAGAAACATTGCTGGTCCTAACACACCTTGGCTAAGTGTGTAAGATGCAGCGGACACCTCGTGACTGGATGAGAACACTTTGCCTGTAATGTGCAGGTGCACACATCCTGTACCTGCTTCCTGTGCTCACTTGTGTGGATGTGTGTGTGCCCAGCATGCAGAGGTGCTGGGTTCAAGTCAATAGGTGGATTAAGCCAGGCTCTTGGCTGGGTGATGACTTTGTATGTTGTTACATTTGTAGGATGCTGGGTTGGTGGCCCTCTTGGTTTACATGATTCTCTTGTGGTGATGGCCTTGACACTCGAGGGTGGTCCCCTGAGACCCGTGAGTGTGTTCTGAGACCTACCTCCCTGGCCATGGCTGACTGGTTCTCATGGTGAGCGTCCACCCATGTGACTTCACTTCTTTCCAGGTCTGTGAGAATCAACAATGTATAGTTACTGGTCACCACTGTCCTGTTCCTTCCCAAATGCTGGGAAGAGCATGTTACTGAGCAAGTGATGTGGGACTTGGGCCAGACAGGGTAGATGGTGGTTGGCTTGGCAGGAGAAGGGAAGAGGAATGAGCACTGGTGGGGTGTTTGGGAGGAGGTTGGGAGACCTCGCAAGTTAGGCAGGAGGGGCACATTGGGGAAAGCTGGGGCATGGTAAGGAGCCAGGAGCTTGGAGAGGTGCTGGGAGCTCGGCTCAGGGCCATGCTGGTGGGCTCAGCATGTGGTCACTGACATCTCCTCTCGAGGCCAGCAGCATCTCAGCCCTCATTGGACTGAGGCCTTTGCAGCTCCAGAAACTGAGGGCCACACATAGACGACAACAGGGTTTGGATTCCAAAGGGGATCCAGACGTCCCCCCCACTTCTTCGTGCATCTGGGAAGCCCCATCAGCTGTCTTCTCCTTGCCTTTTTACGCTGAACTCGCAATGTCCTTTACCCTCCCTTCACTCCTCTGTCAGGGAACTGGCAAAGCAGAGCCCCTGGGGTGTGTTGATGTTTCCTGCAAGCTGGGAGAACTTATATGTGTTATGTACTTTAGTGCATGGTCTTCATAAAACCCAGAACTGTGTTATTTAAAAACCAGTTTCATTTCCTTTTAAACATGTCAAAGTTGCTGGTCTTAACTCAAGGACTCTAGCATCTAAGGTTTGATGTGGCAGAAGGACGGTAGGGGAGACAGGAGAAGCAAACACCATTTGGAGAAACTGAGGCACAAAGGAGATGCTAGCATGGGGGTGTGGGGGGCTTGGGGGAGGTTTAGGGTTCTGGTCAGGTGGCCAAAACATTTCTGATTTTCCTCTTAGAACCCCTGAAACAATACCCTCCCAGAGCACAGAAGCAAAGTGAGCTGTGCAGACTCCAGAGTTCCCCGGGATTTGCTCAGGAAGCCCCCAGCTCCTGCTCAGTAAATGTGACCTGGGCTCTCATAATACTCACTTCATAAGGGTCCCCCCAGGTTAGAGTCTGGGGTCATCACAACCAGGTGTATAGAGTGATCTGGGCTTGTTGAATTGGGGATCCCTAGATTTGGAATGCAGAGACACTGTGGCTCTTCTCCACTTAAGAATCGGCTCCTGACCGTTCAGGTCCAGCAGAGGAATATGGTCCTGACGCACTGCAGCCTTGATCTGCCAGGTTTTGCCCAGATGTCCTTCCTATCTCAGACTCCCAGCACCTGGGATTACTTGGACCTCTTCCTCTGTTTTTCTTTTCTAAGCCCAATTTCTGTTTGTTTCCACAGTACTTACAGTGACTTGCTGTTGTTTTTCTTTCTTCCTTCCTCTCTCTTTTCTCCTCTGCTCCTTCCTTCAGGCTGAAGTTGACCTTTTGGTTAATTTTTTGTCACAGTCCAGCCTGGGTGTGACAAATGAAGAGAGCAAGAGAAAGAGAGAGAAAAAGATCTTAATTCTGATATGAATTACCTTTAACCTTTTCACTCCCACTTAGTTATGTATTGGCCTTTAACATTGCTTGTTATGAAAAAAAAAAAAAAGCAGCAGCTCCTTAGTGGGGCACTTCTGTGTGGGGAGCTCTGGGACAGCCGTCTTCCTGGCCTCTCCTCTCCCAGCTTCACTCTGAGCTCCCTTCTCTGTCTGGATGCATTGTGTGTGCGCCTGGCCCACTGTGGCTTCCAGTGCTCCTAGGACGAAGGCACATGCCTGCAGCTCCAGGCTGGCTCAGGCAGCTCCTTTCCCCTCCAGCCCCTCCCGTCCCCTCCCACTCCACTGTCCCAAATGTCTGACCCAGCCTGTATTAGTCCATTATACTGTTATGAAGAAATACCCAAGACTGGGTAATTTTTAATAAATTAAAATTTTTTAGAAAGAGGTTTACTGGACTTACAGTTCCACATGGCTTGGGAGGCCTCACGATTATGGTGGAAGGTGAAGAAAGAGCAAAGGTGTGTCTTACATGGTGATGTTATAAGCAGAATTTTCAATGCCACAGAAGAAGTAGCCCTTGAATATAAATTTCCTCAGCAAAGCAATTTACTTCTATAGAAGAGTGTGGCTCACAGATGGAACAATTGTGAGCACACACTTGCTCGAGGAGGGGGAAGGGGTACTGATGCCTACAGAGGTTGCCCCTACTGCTGTGTCATTCCCCTATTGGCTAGGGTTAACTGCACAGTCTAGTCTAATTCTGATTGGCTATTTTAAAGGGAGCAGCTGTACGAGCTGGAGTGGTGGGGAGGGTAGTTTGGCGGGGAGGATGGTTACAGGCAGGTCAGGGCAAGTAAGCAGGGGTCAAAGCAGGTGACTGGAGCAGGTGACTGGGATGAGTCAGCATGGGGCAGGGGACCTGGGGAACAGATGTGAACTACTGATTAGAACTAGTGGAAAAGATTGTTTACTGAAACTACAAGGAAGTTAAACTTTAAAACAGAGAATTGAAGAAGAAGAGAGCTGAACATACGTACTGATTCTTTGAAGAGGAACTTGGGGTTCACTGTATGTAACAGGGGCAGGCAAGAAAGCCTGTGCACGGGAGCTGCCCTTTATAAAACTATCAGATCTCGTGAGACTTATTCACTATCATGAGAACAGCACAGGAAAGCTCGCCCCATGATTTAATTACCTCCCACTGGGTCCCTCACACAACATGTGGGAGCTACAATTCAAGATGAGATAGGAGTGAGGACACAGCCAGACCATATCACAGCCCAACTCTCATTTTCCATTTCACTCCTGGGCCTTTCTGTACTTTTGCTGAGAACCCCTCTTCCCTTGTATTTCAAATCTCGATTGAAATGCCGCTTCCCTGGGGGAGACGATGATGTCAGGGCTGCCCAATATATTCCCACAATGCTAAGGACCTCTCCTACGTGACATTTGTGAAGGCTCTATTTAACAGCATGCATTTTCTCAAGCCCCTTCTATTCAGCCAAGGTGTCCTTTGCCTCAGGGGCAATTAGCATTGCTTCAGGAGGAACATGAAGAGAAAAGAATCAGGGCTTGGTTTCTGTATGCAAAGTAGGACTTGTTAGGCCTAGGGCAGAGTTACTCAGCCTGGGCACTGTGGACATTTGGGGTAAGATCTTTTGTGGGGTGTCAGCAGCATCCTTGGCCTCTACCCACAGACAGGTAGAGGAGCCACTCCCTGGTCTCCAAATCCAGATGATTAAAAATGTCTCCAGACACCACCCAATGTCCCCGGGGAGGCAGAATCATCCCAGCTGAGAGGCCCTGATCTGGAGTAAGAACATAGTATTGAAAGCCAACTTTTTATTTTTATTTTTTGGGCAAGGAAAGAATCTTCTAAATTAGCAAAGCTCCCCTTTGGGAAAGGAAAATAAAAACTCAGAACCCCAATTCCCTCCGCCAAAAGAAAGAAATTAGGCTGCAAGCTGAGTCATGCAAGAAGCTGCCTTTCCTTTGTTCCTAAGCAGAGAGCTACAGAGAAAAGGTTAAATATCTCCACGGGTAGCTAATCCAGTGTTCACCCTATCTTATGTAAAGTACTGATTTACCAAGTGCTACACAAATACGTGATTGACTACTCCCCTACCTGCTGCTTCTCCCTTGCAACAGGTGGATTGAAGTAACCACACCCTCCCTCTTGCCCCTTCAGTTCACTCTTCCGCTTTAAATATGGAAGCCCTCAAAATCATCTTTGAAGAAAGGCACAGACTTCGCTCTGGAACATGTCCTTAATCTTGGCAAAATAAACTTCTAAATTAATTGAGACCCATCTCAGGTATTTTCTGGTTTACACCTTTATATGCCAAGAATGGAAAATGGGAACCAATTCCCCCAAATCTGAGACATGTCTCACTTAAATTAGAAAGTTTATTTTGCCAAGGTTGAGAACATGCACCCATGACACGGCCTCAGGAGGTCCTGATGACATGTTCCCAAGATGGTCAGAGCAGTTTGGTTTTATACATTGTAGGGAGACATAAGATGTCAATCAACACATATAAGATGACCATTGGCTCCATCTGGAAAGGCGGGACCACTCAATGCAATGGCAGGAAGGAAGCAGGGAGGGGCTTAGGCAGATAGGAGACAGAATGGTTGCATTCTTTTGAGTTTCTGATTAGCCTTTCCAAAGCCGAGGGGTGACTTTGAATAGAATGGGAGGTAGGTTGACCCTAAACAGTTCCCAGCTTGACTTTCCCTTTAGCTTAGTGATTTGAGGGCCCTAAGATTTATTTTCCTTTCACAAGCCTGATGGACTGGGCCATGCTGCTTTTCAAGAAGCATTGGAAGCAAGGATAGAAGCATTGTCTTCTGTTGGAGAGAGAGAGACAGAAGCTTCTGCCGCAACAGAGAGAGATGAGGGATGAGACCGGGGGTGAGGATGACATGAGGGTCCCTGAGAAGGGACCCAGCCCTGCAGTCCCCTCCCTGGGAGGCTTGGAGGGCAGCCTGAAGAGATGGACCTGTGAGTTGCTGCTTGAAGAGGGACCTGCAGCTGACCAAACAGAACAGAAAGACAGAAGAGTCTGAGAGGAAGAGCGTGGCGTGACAGAGTCCACAACATAAGGAGTCATTGTCCTATTTGCAGAGATCTCTGAGTTAGAGCCTGGGTCTTGAGGGAGGCATCGAAGAGCTGGGGTGGGCCTTACAGTGGGTGGAATCCCACATCTGTTGTTCATGCCCAATGCAGCAGGCTCTGTGCCCGGGGCTGGGGTCCTAGGCTGGTCCCTGCTCCGTGCCACTTCTGTTCTCAAGGGTGGAAACGAGATGTGAGTGGATAAGCTTGGATGGTGCTGTGGGCTCTAAGGTGATGGCCGAGGGATACACAGAGCACTCCTGCAGGAGGAGAGGCAGAGACCAGCTTGCAGATGTTACAAGTAAAATGCTGGTGCTGCAAAGTGAAAGTAGCACTCAGGCAAAAGTTTTCTCAGCAAGGCAATTCACTTCCATAGAAGGGTGCGTCTCGTGGGAAGAACAATGGCAAGAGCACACTGGACAGGGGAGGGGAAGGGGGTCTTATCCCTGACGCAGCTAGTCCCTGCTGTTATGTGTTTTCTCTGTTGGCTAAGGTTGGACTGCACAGTCTAAACTAATTCTGACTGGCTATTTCAAAGAGAGCAAGGGTATGAGCCTGAGTGGCAGGGTGAGTAGTTCCGGCAGGAAGGGTGGTTGCAGAGCAGGTGACTCAGGATGACTAAGGTCAGGGCAGTTGACTCAGGATGGAGCAGGTGATAGAGGTTAGTAGGGGGTTGTTTACTAAAACTAGGGGCAAGGAATGTAAAGAACGAGGAAATTAAACTTTAAAATAGAGAACAAAGAACAGGGAAGCTGAACATACTGACATATTGGTTCTTTGCAGAGGAATTTACCTGTATCCTACACAGAGGTGCAGGGTGACCTCCCGAGGAGGCTTGAACGAGGTTGGGCCAGCACCCAGAAATCCAGAGGTGGTTTCACTAGAAATGAGGTGGACTGATGAGGGAGCCGAGGCTGCTCCTTAGGGCTTTGCAGTAGACAATCAGATGCAGGACAGGGGAGGGGCCACCTGGGGGAGAGGGAATGGAGACTTCCGTTGAACCTGAGATGCTCACTGAGAGTCCAGAGAGGTGACAAGAAGGAGCTGATGGCCACACACAGTCCTCAGGGAGAGAAGGGGCTGAAGGGCATTTAGCCAAGGTGAGGCCATGTGCTGGGGTGGCCATGCAGAGAGCAGAGGCTCAGGACAGGCAGAGGGGCCACCTGGCCACAGAGCCCAGGAAGGAGGGTAGGGAACAGCGGGAGCCAGGAGCAAGGGAAGAAGAGGGTGGTCCAGAAATTGAGTGTTGCTGAGGACAGAATGGGGACCATGAGCATGGTGGCCCTGAGGTTGTGGTGGGACAGTGATGGCTGAAGCCAGGCCGGATGGGCTGGAGTGGGACAGGAGCTGGTGTGGGGAAGAGCCAGCACCTGGGCCCCTCTTATGGGGTCTGTTGAAGGCCTTACATTGGGGTTGTAGTGACTCACACTGAACCGCCAGAGTGGGCATCCTGGTAAGAAGTGGAGGGTGTAGGGTCCTGAGCAACGTGGGTGGCGCGTCACCAGAGCCTCGGGGAGGTACTCTGTGAAGAGGGGCCCAGTCAGGGCTCATAGGGATGCTTGGCCTCCGCTTACCCTCTCAACTGCATTCCAGGGGGGATACCACCTCCTCACTGAAACACCCTCTTCCAGCACCTTCTGTGAGGTCACAGTGCCTGGATGTTCCATAGTACATTCCTGGGCAGGAAGTTTTGCGGGGGCCCCAAGTAGAACAAAAGAATGACAATCACGAGGAATTATATTGGCACACGGCACCTTTACATCCATTATCCTCTTTAACGACCTATCCAGGGTACATGGTGCAAATCTGCTTGTCGTCCCCATTTTACAGATGAAGAAACTGAGTCACAGAAAAGTGGAGGGACTTTCCCAAAGACGCATAGCCGGTGATAGCAGAGGCTTGACTGGAGCACAGAGGGGTCCTCTGAGTCCCGGATGCCCCTCGGCTGAGCTCCAGTGTAAAGCGCAGGGGCTGCTCTGTGAATAGGGGAAAGGGATGGAGGCTTCCCACGAGAACAGCCTTCCGTCCTCTCGAGCTCACAGCTGTACTGTGTTGAGCAAACAGCCTTCCGTTCCAGCAGCTCAAAGAGCAATGAACTTTATTCCATTGCAGGCCAAGCTCAGGGCACAGTGCCCCGTCTCAGGGTGACAGTTGGCGGGCAACATAGGGCTTGTAAACTGTGCACTTCACGGAAATCTGATGGCATCTGAAACATGCCAATGTCCCGAGGGAGGCAGCACTCCATGTGGTGACACGGGAGGAGGCTGTGACACTCACTCGCCCCTGGACGGAGCAGTGTTTTCCGATGCGCTGCTCCGCCATGGGGGAGTCTCTCCTTTATCCTAACCTGTGGGAATCCTCTAAGCTATTTTTTCCCCCTTTGCAGTGGACCCCAGCTCCCTGCAAATCCAGGAACTAGTTTTTTTCTAGGTGGACAGAGAAAAGTGGCACCTGATGAAGATCAGGCATGCTTTTGGTTCTTTGAAACTTACTCCCTCTGCAAGTTAATCATCTCTGTCGAACACCCTTTTTCAGGGCAAATAATTCACTCTGGGAGATAGTGGCAGTGTGAATTGTCCCTGATTTACCTCACATGACTTGGAACTTTTAAGATGTCTCCCTTTAACTGTGGAGTTGAAATAGCTCAGAACTCCTAGAATAATTGTCATTACAGCTGATGTTTAGTTAGTCCCGGGGATATACGAGATACCTCACATCCATATTCTCAGCTTCCCAGAAAACCTCTGCAAGCCAGGAATTATTGTCCCCATGGGAGAGAGATCTCAGAGAGGCTAAATAACACTTAAAGTCACATTGCTGATCAGATCTGACCTAAGATTGGAACCAGGTCTGCCCGCCCATGGTTCCTTCATTGCCCATGGTACTCTGATTCAAGGAAGGACCTTAACCTTAATCTTGTCCCCCCCACTGCAGGCTCTGCAGGTGAAGACACCCGTCCTCAGAGGGGAGGCTGTAAGAGAGATGAGGATAGCTGTGGAGTTCTCAGAAGTGGGGCGGTGGCTTAATTTCCTTCTGTGCAGAATGGCAGGTGCAGGAATGAGGGTTGATGGCCAGTTGGGAACAGGCTAGACCCAGACGGCCCAGAGATCCATGTACCGGGCATGCAGAAAAGGGAACATGCTTGGAGGGGGGCAGATTGTTGTCCATCTCAGCACAGCAGAAAGAGCAGGATGGCCAGGTGTTGGCCATAGCCCTGCATCACGTGGCCCCTTCAGCCACATGCCGGTGCCACTGGCTTGGATGTAACACTTGTTTATAGCTCTTCCGCCAGGGCATCCCCAGCAGGCTCAGCTCCTCCTGCTGGGTTTTCCAGGCCTCTGTGTTCTGCAGCTTAATTACCCTGCAGCTGTGTGCATCTGTACAATTTCTGCTGGATTTTTAAAACAAGCTTCGTGTGTACATGTGTGCTTGAGCTTGTGTGTCTCTAATTTGGTAGATCCAATCTAGAAGGGAGGGTATTGCATCCCCATCCGTGGCTTCCGCTCTCGCCTGGCCACTCGGGACACTCCAAATCTGTGCCTCCTGCCTCCTGGGTATCCCAAGGGCACCCAAACAGCAGAGCCACAACTGGACCCCTCAGCCTCTTGACGAACCTCCTCCCTTGTCTCCTGCTGCCTCCCTGAAGGACTCCATGACTTCTTTTGCCTAGATGACAAAGCTGAAGTCCTTCATAATCCCCCCTCCCTCAGCTCCACACTCAATCAGCCAGGAGTCTTGTCTAAAGCTCTCTCGTGTCTGTCCCCCCCCACACCTCTGCTCCCTCCACTGAGGCCTCTAGACCAGCCTTTTCCCTCCAAGTCTCAGCACTGGGAGCCAGAGGGGAGCTTGTTAAAGTGCAAGTCGCAGAAACAAGGTGGAGGTGAGGTAGACAGCTTCCACACCGCCCTCCTCTGGGAGTAGCAAGCCTCCCGTGCCTGCACGGCCTCGCACTGCCCTCCACTCTGGCCCACCTGTAGGAGGGAAGAAGGATGTGTGCAGATGAGCAGGGAGAGAGGCCGCCAGGTGTTGACTGCAGCCTCACGCCCAGCAAAAGTGCAAAACACCAAGTATCCGCCACGTGGGAGCTGCTAAGTCAGGGCTTCAGGGAGAAACTCCATGCCTGGACTGCGTCCTGGAACAGAAAAAGGGCCTTAGTGAGAAAACTGGCAAAATGCAAGCCAAAGATTTTGTTAATAATGATATACCAACGTGCACTTTTAGTTTTGACAGAATGTCCCATGGTTATGGCAACATTAGGAGAACTCTGTGCGATATTCACAACATTTCTGTAAATCTGAAATTATTCCAAAATAAGACATTCATTTTAAAAGAAAATATGGTTGGCCATGGTGGCTCATGCCTATAATCCCAGCACTTTGGGAGGCCAAGGTGGGAGGATTGCTTGAACCCAGGAGTTCAAGGCCAGCCTGGGCAACATAGGGAGACCCCATCTCTACCAAACAATAGAAAAATTAGCCAGGCATCGTGGCATGCACCTGTGGTCTCAGCTACTGGAGAGGCTGAAGATCACTTGAACCTGGGAGGTCAAAGCTGCAGTGAGCCATGATTGCTCCACTGTACTCTAGCGTGGGTGACAGAGTGAGACCCTGTCTCAAAAAAAAAAAAAAAAAAAAGAAAAAGAAAAAGAAAAACTATATATGTTATGGTGCATTCACTCAGTTGAATAAGATGCAACTTAAAAAAGAAGATAGTATCTATTTACAGACATGGAAACTCTCCCTGATTCCTGACATGTTTATAGACAAAAAGCAAGTTACAAGATAGTATATATAATATAATGTTATGCATGTATGCATGAATACCTATATTTATTCTTTAAAAATCTCCTTTCTGTGTATGGCATTGGACTGGTGGTTATTGTTTTAGTTCTGAAATGATTCATCCCAAACTGAAAACGGCGGTTATCCCTAAGGAATGAGATCTGCAGAAGTCATTTCTTGTGAGGCTCTTCGGTGTCATTGTCATTGGTTATCACAAATACGTGCTGCTTTAATGACTCAGAGAGACAAATATTTACAAACCTGATCATCTCACTTCCCTTCCAGTAGTCAGTGGATCCTTCCTTTATTCATCAAAGATGTATGGAGTGTCTGCTATGTCTCAGGCATGGTGTGAAAGTTGGAAAGCGGCCAGGGCACTCTCACTGAAGTGGAGCCCTTGGGGAAGTCAGAGGTCACAGGCACTTTTGATAGCATCGGAGAAGACCTGAGATGGGACAGCAGGGACTGCAAGGCCTCCAGAGGATGCCCCAGCTGAGGGGCATTAGGGCCTGGGCACAGCTGACCTGGAATAGCAGCAGTTAGCCATGGGGGGAGGAGCTGTGCAGAGGCCCAGAGGTGAGTGGGACTTGGGGAGGGAGGGATTGCTGGTGTCCAGAGTGGCTAGAGGGACCAGTGAGCTGGGCAGTTTGGTGGGGAGCAGCTTGGAAGCTCTCAACCCTGGGGCTGAGGAGTCTGAGCCAGGAGGGCCATGCTCATATTTGCTGCTGGATGGTGAACGAGCTGATGGAGGATGTACGTGTCTGTTCTCGCACTGCTATAAAGAAATATCTAAGACTGAGTAATTTATAAAGAAAAAAGGTTTAATTGGCTCATGGCTCCATAGGTTGTACAGGAAGCGTAGCAGCTGCTGCTTCTGGGGTAGCCTCAGGAATCTTACAATCATGGCAGAAGGTGAAAGGGAAGCAGGCAAGTCTTACATGCCTGGAGCAGGGGGAAGGGTGGAGAGTGCCACACACCTTCAAACAACCAGATCTCACAAGAACTCACTCACTGTTGTGACGCGTGACCCAATCGCCTCCCACCAGGCCATGCCTCTAATACTGGAGATTATAATTCAACACGAGATTTGGGCAGGGACACAGATCCAAACCATATCAGAAGCCAAAGGAGTGATCCAGGTGAGAGAAGTAAGCCAGGTAGCCTGCACAGGTGAAGAGCCAGCGTGCAGAGGGCCAGGGGGCTGAGTATCCATGGGGGTGAGAGAGGCTCAGGGAAGACCCCAGGCTTCCTGCTAGCATGCCTGGTAGGCCATTTACCCAGGTCCTGCATGCAGGAGGAGTGGGCTGGGGGGACAGAGGGAAGTTCTATCTTAGACACATTCAGCTTGCTTCCCCGGGTGACGTCCCCGCAGACTGATACCTGGAAAGTTCAGGTGAGCGCTCTGTGCCACAGACAGAGATTTGGTAGCAAAAGGTCAGTTTTCTTCCCCACATTCAGACAGAGTCCTAACAGCTGAGCATGACAATATTTAAAATATTAAATTTGGCTGGGCGTGGTAGCTCACGCCTGGAATCTCAGCACTTTGGGAGGCCAAGGTGAGCGGATGGTTAGGAGTTCAAAACCAGCCTGGACAACATGGCAAAACCCCATCTCTACTAAAAATACAAAAAATTGACGAGGCGTGGTGACGGGTGTTGGTAATCCCAGCTACTCGGGAGGCTGAGGCTTGAGAACTGCTTGAACCGAATGAATAATGAATAACTCAATCCCCCATCCTTGCTGCATATCTTTAGCTGAGCAGACTTTAGGCATTTTTATTAGAATTTGAGAGGCGAGGGCTGGTGGTAAGCATCCTGTTGGCTCTCTCTCTTCAACAGGACAGTTTCTTGGGTTGCTTCTGGATTTAGCTGGGGTAAATGGTCTGCAAGTCAGTAAGTAAAAGCTTAAGCAAAGTAGTGGTGAGGACAGACCCATGATAAGAACACAGCTGTCTTTCCTTTCCTTTCCTTTCCTTTCCCACCTATGATAAGAACACAGCTGTCTTCTTTCCTTTCCCTTCCCTCCCCTCCCCTCCCCTCCTCTCCTCTCCCTTTCCTTCCCTTCCTTTCCTTTCCTTTTCCCCTTTCCCCTTTCCTTTTCTTTCCTTCCTTTCCTTTCTTTGAGACAGTCTCACTCTGTTGCCCAGGCTGGAGTGCAGCGGCACGATCTCGGCTCACTGTAAGCAATTATCCTGTCTCAGCCCCCTGAGTGGCTGGGATTACAGGCACGTGCCACCATGCCTGACTAATTTTTTGTATTTTTAGTAGAGACGGGGTTTCGCCATGTTGGCCAGGCCAATCTTGAACTCCTGACCTCAGGTGATCCGCCTGCCTTGGCCTCGCAAAGTGTTGGGATTACAGGTGTGAGCCACTCTGCCCAGCCTCTTTTCTTATTTTTGAGACTGGGTCTTGCTCTGTTGCCCAAGCTGGAGTGCAGTGGCACAATCAAGGCTCACTGCAACCTGTGCCTCCCAAGCTCAAGTGATCATCCTGCCTCAGCCCCCCAGTAGCTGGTACTATAGGCATGCGCCACCACGTCTGGATAATTTTTGCATTTTTTTGTAGAGACAGGGTTTTGCCATGTTGCCCGGGCTGGTGTCAAACTCAGGGGCTCGAGTGGTCCACCCACCTCAGCCTCCCAAAGTGCTGGAATGACAAGTGTGAGCCATGATAACTGGCATGTATTAAAATCTTTAACTGAAAAAAGAACTAGAATGTAGGGGAATTGAATCTTTTTTTAGTGGGTAAATAGTGAGCAGAGAATAACTACGACATAGACAGGTTAAACTTTTAAAAATCTACAAATAAATTGTCTCATCAAAAACTTCTGTTCTTTGGCCAAGTGTGGTGGCTCTCAGCACTTTGGGAGGCCAAGTTGGGTGGATCACCTGAGGTCAGGAATTCAAGACGAGCCTGGCCAACATGGCGAAACCCTGCCTCTACTAAAAATACAAAAATTAGCCAGGCGCGGTGGTGCGCACCTGTAGTCCCAGCTACTTTGGAGGCTAAGGCACAAGAATCGCTTGAACCCAGGAGGCAGAGGTTATAGTGAACCAAGACTGTGCCACTGCACTCCAGCCTGGGTGACACAGCAAGACTGTGTCTAAAAAAAAAAAAAAAATGGCCAGGCGTGGTGGCTCACAGCTGTAATCCCAGCACTTTGGGAGGCCAAGGTGGGAGGATCACAAAGTCAGGAGTTCAAGAGTAGCCTGGCTAACATGGTGAAACCCCATCTCTACTAAAAGTACAAAAATTAGCCAGGCATGGTGGCACGCACCTGTAGTCCCAGCTACTCCGGAGGCTGAGGCAGAACTCCTTGAACCTGGGAGACAGAGGTTGCACTGAGCTGAGATCATGCCACTGCACTCCAGCCTGGGCGACAGAGTGAGATTCTGTCTCAAACAAGCAAACTTCTGTTTTTTTTAAGAAAGAAGGTTTTTGTTTGAAATGGTGTAGAATCAAGAAGCAAAGGAAAGGGCAATAAACAATTCTCCAGGTCAATAAATTAACGAGAAAGGGCTCTTCCTTAACTCTTTAGATTTGAATAAATTACCTGGAAAAGGAGGCACTCTGAAATATCTAACTGTCGCTTCCTCCTCTGGAAATGATTGCCAAACTGAGAGAGCGTCTCCAGGCAGGTCTCCTGAGAATGGTGTGTGGGAAGCACGTGTCGGATGAACTCTGCGTCTGCAAGCAGCAGTTCATGCCGTCGGGAAAATAACTCAGTTGTGCCAATAAAATGACGGCTTTGAGCTATCAGTTATGATTCAATAAAGAGTCAGGAATAACACGTCTAGAATTGGGGAATTCTGGAACTGGAAGAACCATGATGATGGTTGGATTTGATCCCTTATTTGTTTTTGTTTTGTTGTGGTTTTGAGACAGGGTCTCGTTCTGCTGCCCAGCTGGAGGGCAGTGGTGCAATCTTGACTCACTGCAACCTCCACCTCCCAGGTTCAAGAGATTCTCCTGCCTCAGCCCTGCCGACGCCTCAAAACCAGCCTAGGCAATGTGACGAAACCATGTCGCTACCAAAAATACAAAAATTAGCCATGTGTGGTGGCATGAACCTGAGTCCTAGCTACTTGAGAGGCTGAGGTGGGAGGATCACTTGAGACTGGGAGGCAGAGGCTGCAGTGAGCTGAAATCATGCCACTGCACTCCAGCCTGGGTGACAGAGTGAGACCCTGTCTCGAAACAGAATTATATTACATTATATTATATTATATTATAGATGGAGTTTTGCTCTTGTTGCCCAGGCTGGAGTGCAACAGTGCAATCTTGGCTCACTGCAACCTGTGCCTCCCGGGTTCAAGCGATTCTCCTGCCTCAGCCTCCTGAGTAGCTGGGATTACAGGCATGTGCCACCACACCCAGCTAATTATTGTATTTTTAGTAGAGACGGTGTTTCACCATGTTGTCCAGGCTAGTCTCAAACTCTTAACCTCAGGTGATTAGCCCACCTCAGCCTCCCTGAGTGCTGGGATAACAGGCATGAGCCACCACGCCCAGACCCAAAATAAAATTTAAAAACTCAAGGATCTTAATATGGGGAGATTGTCCCAGCACTTTGTGACGCTGAGACAGGTGGATCGCTTGAGCCCAGGAGTTCAAGACCAGCCTGGGCAACACAGCAAAACCCTGTCTCTGCAAAAAACACAAAAATTAGCTGGGCGTGGTCATAGAGGAGCCTGTTCCATGGTCGATGGAGGTCCCTTTGCCTTATGATTGATTGAGTGGAGTTAGAGGCCAAGAACACAAGAGCCCAAGCCACGAACATTTTCCACACTTGTAACCCAGCAGGCAGCCCCTCAAGACCCTCAAGAAAGGACCTGGAGGGTGTCTGGAGCCCTCCTCGGGGAAGGGAAGCTTTGGAATTGAAGGGGCTTTTTAGTTTGCAAAGACAAAGGCTGGTGGTGAAGGTGTGAGGGGCTGCCTGAGTGAACCCTGGGAACCAGGCAGAGCCTGCACAGCCTGGGTCCAGCCCTGACTCAGAACTTGGGGTCCTCTTGTGTATTCGTTCTCTATGGCAGCTGTAAAAAGTTACCTCTAATGCAGTGGATTAGAACAGTAGACCTCTATTCACTTACAGCTCTGGAGGTCAGAAGTCTGAAATCAGTTTCACTGGGTCAAGTTAAGGTGTCAGAATGCTGTCACCCGCTCATGGAACACTGTCACCATCTCATGAAACACTAACACCCACCAATGGAGCACTGTCACCATCTCATGGAACACTATCACCCACCAATGAAACACTGTCACCATCTCATGAAACACTGTCACCCATCAATGGAGCACTGTCACCATCTCATGGAACACTATCACCCACCAATGAAACACTGTCACCATCTCATGAAACACTGTCACCCACGAATGGAGCACTGTCACCCATCAATGGAACACTGTCACCCACCAATGGAACACTGTCACCATCTCATGAAACACTGACACCCACAATGGAGCACTGTCACCCATCAATGGAATGCTTTCACAATGGAACTTATACACAAAGGAAAGAGACTGTTTTTGGATGTGCTGTTCTTTAGGTCCCTCTGGACATCCCAGCAGAGACAAAAAGTTGGCCTGGTGATTGCAGGTAGCTGGCCCGAGACTGACCATTAAAGCCTTGGCTAAGCTGTGATACCCAAGAGAGAGGATGTAGGGTAAGAGGTCCCAGGCCCAGGTATTCAGGGCCCTGAGAAGGAGCAACAGAATGTGTGAATGAGAGCGCTGTCCCTGGGTCCCCGCTGAGAGCTCAGGGGTAGGCAGGCCCGACATGTGAATGGAGACCACTGGTGACTCCTCAAGAGGAAGTGGGGGAGCGCAAGGGGGTGGCAGACACTATAACCAGGAGTGCCCGCCCCACAGTGCCCCGGAGTGCCGCCTGTGAGTCATGTCTCTGCCCACAGTGCCTTACTTCCATCTGGTAGAAATGCGCTTCCGCTCTCCTCATATTACAGTGTTAGAGAAGGAAGGGAGCAGGTCTAAAGTCACCCAGCAAGGTGGGTGCAGAGACAGAAGAGCGCCCGGCTTGGGGGTCAGTCCCGCTGCCTTAATGGGCCTTGAATTGGTAGACTCGGGGTGGTTCCAAGCTGCACCATGTACCTGCCAGGACCTGTGGCACATCCTTTTCACCTCCTTGAGCCTGGTGTCCTTACCCAAAAAGCAAGGACCACAGGACCCTCCGCTCTGTCTCCTTCATCAGGTCCATGTGAGGCTCAAACCCAGTGAGGCACCTGGGCTGTCTCTATGAACTAAAACCCATGCAGAGCACACCCCGGGGGCCAGCTTTGGACACTGGCCTGCCTGGTCAGGGCACAGGGGCCAGCCGCTTCCTCTGCTAGAAGTGACTGCATGAAAGAGAAGGGGGTGCGAGGTGGCTGTGCACAGCTGTTCCCAAAGGAAACGGGTCTCCCTGTGGATTAGAGCCTTCACTTGTTTCCAAACCGCACCAGGTCACGGAGACCCAGGAGGCGCTGCCAGGCAACTCGCTGGTGTGACGAGCCTCTGCGACCAAAGAGGAAGAAAGCATCTCGATGTTGCCCAAGCTCAAGGCTATTCATGGGTGGGCCTTGGATGGCGGCCAGCGTGCACCCACTGGGACCCATTCTTCTACAAAAGCTGCAGGGTGCGGCCGGAGGGGACTGCATGTGACTGCAGTGTTCTGACTTCCATTTGGGAGATTTGCAGAATGTGGACAGGAGACTGACTTTCTAGAACAAATGCCTTTTCTTCTTTGGGCTGAGCCTGAAAGAGCACTGGGCTTGGTGCCTGGCGAAGGGGTTTTCTGCCTTAGTTGCTGTGTAGCCCAGGGCAGGTGTGGGCCTTGGCTACTGTTGGAAATAGATGCTCAGTGCCACAAAGAAAAATTAGCACTGAGACAAAGGATGTTTCAGCAATGCAGTTTTTACTTCCTGGACTGCAGGAAGGGTACTCCCAGTAGCTCTTGTGCCACGACAGTAAAAGAACAAAGGGAAACACACAAATTTATCGCTTACGCATTTGGGGTCATCCTTACTGCTGGGTCTGATCTCCGTTGGTTGGAGCCAGACCTCACAATCTAAACTAAAACCCGATTGGCTAACAACTTAAAACTTTTCTAACAGGTAAAAGCAGTGGAGAGCTGGGACATGCCCGTGAGCTCGTCCAGCACAGACATGTTGGTTAAAGTACAAGGACATAGAATGTACTATGTGCCTGTAAGCATGGCCTGTCTAACAGCTACATAGGATAGGGCTTCACAAAGTTATTAGCACACTTATTCTTTAACAAGAAAGGAAACTTTAAAAAGGAACTTTTCTACTTCCCACCGCTACCCAGGTGCCAAGTGAGAAGCAGTGTGAGGTCCCATGGGGCTGATCAGGATACAGCCCTTCCATACGCCCGTGAACACAGAGCCTTTCTTAGGGCACTGTGGCCTTCAGCTGACCAGGTTCCAGCTCTTGGCTCTGTTTCCTTCCCTTTCCAAAGCATCTGGGAATGGATTCCGGGTCTGCTTGAGATTTTTGGCTGCCATGGGCTTCAGTGGTCGTTTCCCAAAAAGGGAAATGGGGCTAGCGTTTTAAGGAGTCCCTATGGGTACCATGGCCTGTTCAGTTCAGTTTTGCAGACATGGACTTTGGGGCTGGGAGGGTGAAGTCACTGGCCCAGTTGCCCACCTCATTGCGGGAGAAGCCAGTGGGTGGGCCCAGGTCTGGACCTCAGGCCCCGTCCAACCATCAGCCCACAGTGAAGAAGTCTCGACGTCATGGGGCCTCTGTGCCCTCGCCTGAAGAAGGAAATGAGGATTCCAGCCTCTGCCTCACAGCAATACTGGGGGCTTTAGCTAAAAGTGAGGTCGCTGCTGTCTAAGGACTTCTTGGTGTCCAAAGTTCTGTCTGACTTCAGTACTCAGTGTCATCTGTAGGTGGGAGGGGGCAGGCATTATCACCCACCCCACTTCAGAGGCAAGGGTGGTCAGGAAGAAGCCAGCCAGCCAGTCAGCTAGCCAGTGTGGAGACCAGTCCCGCTAGGGCCAGTTATGGGGTCCACATGACACTCCAGGCACATCGCTCCTAGACCCCTGCTCCTGGCAGGGTTTTGCCTCTGAAGGCAGTGCCTCGTCCCCACCCCACGCCACCCCCAAGGAGTACAGATCCTGGCACCACCGCATGCTGATATGTGGCCTTGGCCAAGACATCTTTGAGCCTCTGTTTCATTTACAAAGTAAGGATAAGACTACCGACCTGGGGGGTGGGGGCTGTAAGGAGAGGATGAAGCAAAACCCAGGCCCAGCACCTTGGTTGGACCAGCCTGGACCACATGGCGAAACCCCATCTCTGTTGACAAAGGCAATGCCCCATGTGCATGCTGCAGGCCAACAGCGTCCCAGCTCCTCAAAGGCTGTCTGCTACCTCGTACACACCCTGCCTCCCTCCTTTCTCATTTCCTCCCTGTTTCTGCCTCTCCCCTTCCTCTCTCCCTTCTTCCTGCTTTCGTGCATGTATTTGGAATTATACCTTGCCAAGTTGTAAAAGTCAAGGTGCCCTTTAATAAAACAGACATAACATAACCACTAACATGGGGGGGGGGAAGGGCTGGGTGCATCACTCACACCTGTAATCCCAGCACTTTGGAGGCTGAGTCGGGAGGATTACTTGAGCCCAGAGTTTAAGACCAGCCTGGGCAACATGATGAAACCCCGACTCTGCAAAAAAAATTTAAAAACTAGCCAGACATGGTGTTGTGCCCCTGTAGTCCCAGCTACTCAGGAGGTGGAGGTGGGAGGAGCACTTGAGCCAAAGAGGTTGAGGCTGCAGTGAACCGTGATGGCGCCATTACACTCCAACCTGGGCGATAGATTGAGATCCCCATCTCAAACAAAACAAAACGAAACAAAAGTAAGGGGAAGGAAAAAAGTCAGAGATCAAGGGAGAGGGTCAGTGAGTGAGTGATATTGTCTCCACTTAGTATTATTATTTTGAGATGGAGTCTCACTCAGCCACCCAGGCTGGAATGCAATGGCGCATTCTTGGCTCACCACAACCTCTGCCTCTCAGGTTCAAGAGATTCTCCAGCCTCCGAGTAGCTGGGATTACAGGTGAGTACCACAATGTCCAGCTAATTTTTTTTGTATTTTTAGTAGAGACGGGGTTTCACCATATCGGCCAGGCTGGTCTCAAACTTCTGACCTCAGGTGATCTGCCCATCTTGGCCTCCCAAAGTGCTGGGATTACAGGCATGAGCCACCATGCCTGGCCCATCTTCACTTATGAAGGACCACATGAGGCATTAGAGCACGCGCCCTTTCCATGTCAAGTCTTTGAATGCGGTGCCTGGTTGCCCATGTCTTCCACCGGTGAAGCCAAAGTTCCCAGAAGGATCTGCTCAGTCTGGAGTTCTAGAGCTGGGAAGACTTTTCAGGATCCTTAAGATCACCCCATCGTCCCTTCTATTTCCAGATGGGGAAACTGAGTCTCAAAGTCAAGGCATGGCATGGCAGGAATAAAAACGAAAGCTGTGAGTCATCTGATCTGTCAGATATGTAGGGCATATCTGCCTCAGTGAGGCTGGGAGAGACGTCATGATAGGTTAAGAAAAGTTTATTTCTGTGTGGTGTTTTGTCTGCAGGGAATCTGCTTTGGTGAGATTTAACGTTTGTACGTCTAGAGAACATGAGGCAGCGGTGTTCAGCTGACCGCTAGTGAGGGATTTGCTGCTTTTGAGCACTCTGGGGACTGGAATTCATGCCTAACCCACATGCTACCTCCTACCATCACCCATTTAGAATAAGACTTTGGGTAAATCACACTTAATTTGAATCTCAGTGGGTTTTTTTTTTCCAGTAAAATGTCAATAATAACACCTCCCATCTCCTCATCGGATGTTTTTGTGAGCTAACAAGAAAGAAGTTAAAGTACTTCTTTTTTTAAATGTAGTTTTTAAAATTATAAGAGGTGGGGTCTCACCATGTGGGCCAGGATGGTCTCAAACTCCTGGGCTCCACCTGCCTCGGCCTCCTAAAGTGCTGGGATTACAGGCATAACCCACCTCGCCCAGTCTTAAAGTATTCATACTTCTTAAAGCATAAAAGTGCCACCCAAGGGTGAGGTGTGACCACGCTCAGTCACCTGGTACCAGAAGCTGCCTGTGGATCTGAGGGCTCCTTCTCTACGATCAGCGAGGGGTGAGAACACCTTCAGGTCTGGTGTCCCCTGGCAGCCCTTCATCCTTGAGGTTGGTCTTGTGATTCTTCCATCCCAGGTTTCCTCTTAGACATCTTCATGACGTTCCTCTCCTGGGAAGCCCGTCAACACCTCATCTGGCTTATTAACTCCTCAACACCAGCTGCTCCTTGCGGTTAAGGGGAAAGTATCCTGATTTCCACATTGTGGTTTCTCTCCTCTCTGACTATGTATCGCATATCCTAATACCATACAGGGAACATTAAGCTCAAGCTAGGGCTTTAAATAAGAACTGCCAAACATCTTTGCTCTCATTTCTTTTAATAAGCAAAAGTTCTTTCCTCTCTACTGAATATAGCGCAGAGAATATATCCCTTCCTGTTCATCTTGAGTAAGGAAAAAAAAAAAAACAAAAAACCCAACAACCCTGTAATATGATTCTTCTTTTAAAATGTTCTATTGGCTGGGCACAATGATTCCTATAATCCCAGCACTTTGGGAAATCAAGGTGGGAGGATTGGTTGAACCCAGGTTCAAGCCAGCCTGGACCATGTGGCAAAACCCCATCTCTGCAAAAAATAATAATAAATCGGCCAGGTGTGGTGACGCATGCCTGTAGTCCCAGCTACCTGGTAGGAAGATCACTTGGGCCAGGGAGATGGAGGCTGCTGTGAGCCAAGATCTCGCCACTGCACTCCAGCCTGAGCCACAGAGGGAGACCCTGTTGCAAAAAAAAAAAAAGGTTCTATTTTGTGCTTCAGGGTTACTCCTTAAATACTGAGCATAAGTCTCAGAGTCTGTTGCTAATGTCAGCTTTAGCACTCATTGCCCATGTGGTGGGAACCTAGGATTATAAACCCCCATTCTCCTGAAAGAGATCTGCCCCACCTGCAGCCTGTCATAAAGACCTGGAAAGGAAGTGGGTGGGTAGGACGTGCGGGCTTCCAGTCCTGGCTGTGTAGTACTAGCTTTTGGCCTTCGTGTACTGTCAGGGTAACAGTTGTACCTGCTGGGCCTTATCAGAGATATCCTTAGTGTTAATCCTTCATACAGCACCTGGTCCATGACAGGAGTGCAATAAATGAGATTCCCATTATGATACCTGGATTCTACTAGAATACCTGAAGTCTATTAGACCACGTGAATGCATTAGAGTACCTGAATTCTATTAGAATACCTGAACCATTAGAACACCCAAAGTCTATTAGACCACCTGATTCCATTAGAACACCTGACATCTATTAGAATACCTGAATTCTATTAGAATAACTGAATCCATTAGAATAACTGAATTCTGTTGAAATAACTAAATTCTATTTGACTACCTGAATCCATTAGAATACCTGAAATCTATTAGAATATCCAAATTCTAGAATCCCTGGATTCCATTAGAATGTCTGAACTGCATTAGAATACCTGAATTCTATTGAAATACCTCAATTCTATTAGAATATATGAAGTCCATTAGAATGCGTGAATTCCTTTAGAATACCTGAATTCCATTAGAATGCCTGAATTCCATTTGAATGCCTCAATTCCATTAGCATACCTGAATCCATTTGAATACCTGAAGAGTATTAGAATACCTGAAGCCATTAGAATTCCTGAATTCCATGACAATACCTGAATCCATTAGACTACCCAAATCCATGAAAATACCTGAGTCTATTAGAATCCCTGAATTCTATTAGAATGTCTGAACTGCATTAGAATACCTGAATTCTATTGAAATACCTCAATTCTATTAGAATACCTGAATTCCATTACAGTCTCTGAATTCATTACAATACCTAATCCATCAGAATTCCCAAATTCCATTAGAATGCCTGAATTCCATGACAACACCTGAATCCATTAGACTACCCAAATCCCTGAAAATACCTGAATCTATTAGAATACCTGAATCCATTAGAATACCTGAATTCTATTGAAATATGTCAATTCTTTTAGAATATGTGAATTTCATTAGAATACCTGAATTCCTTTAGAATATCAGAATTTCTTTAGAATACCGGAATCCAGTAGAATCCCTGAATCCAGAATACTTGAATTCCATGACAATACCTGAAACCATTAGAATACCTAAATTCATTAGAATTCCTGGAATTCCACTAGAATACCAGAATTCCATGACAATGCCTGAATCCATTGGAACACCTGAATTCTCACTAGAATGCCTGAATCCGTTAGAACACCTGAATTCCGCGACTATCTGAACTTCTGCTTTGTGTGTGTACTAGTTCCTGGGGCTGCCATTGATAAGTGACCACAAACTTGGTGGCTTAACACAGCAGAAACATATTCTTGCACAGTTCCAGAGGCCAAGAAGTCAGGCCACCATTCTACCCAATGCAGATGCCACATCCCACTCTCCTTCTGTCGAATGTGTCTTATCAGGTGCTCACCTCCCCCTCCTTAGGCCTCCGTCTCCCAAGTGTAAAATAAGGGAAGTCTCCAAGAGCTTCAAGTCTCTGACACTTTGACTTCGAGTAGTCCCAGCTTAGCCCCTGGATCCCTAACCTAAGATCATTGACCAATGGGTGTTCCTCTTGTGCCTCAGTTTACCCATTTGAAATTAAGAAGCTAGATGAGGCCAGGCATGGTGGCTCACACCTGTAATCCCAGCATTTTGGGAGGCCGAGGCTGGTGTATCACCTGAGGTCAGGAGTTCAAGACCAGGCTGGCCAACATGGTGAAACTCCGTCTCTACTAAAAATACAAAAATTAGCCAGGTGTGGTGGTGCACACCTGTAATCCCAGCTACATGGGAGGCTGAGGCAGGAGAATTGCTTGGGAGGCAGAGTTGCAGTGAGCCGAGATTACACCTTTGCACTCCAGCCTGGGCAACAGAGCAAAATTCCATCTCAAAAAAACAAAAAGCGAAGAAGCTGGATGAGATAAGTGATTCTCAATTACAAGTTGAAGGTGAGAATTACTTGGCACATTTTCTAGTCTAAATGGGGCCACGCCCTCGCCCTGGGTCTCGTGAATAATATCTTATGGGGGAGTGTTGAGTCCCTGCACCAGCTGGCACTTCCGGTCTGCCCAGTATTGATGCCCCCTGGGCTTTACTGACTTTGTTTACCAACTGTGGAGGCGCCATAGCAGTTAGCTACTCCGTGGTTGCGTTGGTTACTTCTGCACCATCGCTTGTTTTATCAGGGAAGGAAATGGGGAGAGTTTTATGGAAAGAGAAGTCCAGGAATATAAAACACTAGAGATGTGAGCGACCACTTGGAGCTAGCTGTGGTTTTTCACACCACTGGTTTCACGTGGGATGAAAAGATTGATTTCATGTGTGGAGCATGAAATCAGTTTGGTGGTTGAGATCTATGTATAAAGAACAGAAATTATCACAATGCATAGCTATTCTTTCCATGAAACTCACTGGAATTCCATAGTGTGGGTCCTGGGCTTCTATGCACAATTTGTTTCTTACTGTGGGTCCAGGTCAAACAGTGTGAGAGCCACTGCTCTCTAAAAACAAAACACCTTCAAAGAGAGGAGGTGGAGTCCCAGAACTGTCCCTTGCTTATGACAGAGGACCCTCCATGTGGTTTCTCTCCCGAGTCTCCGAATGTTGTGCTGAGCCCAAGGGCTCCCTGGCTTTGGCTGGCATTGCAGACACTCCGTATCCAAGGGGCAGTACATGCTCGGTGGACAGCTAGGAAGGTGGGGGCGGGAGGTCCAATCCAAGTTAATCAGTTGGTAGTGGCTGCCTGGAAAGCTGTGTTGATAAGGATTTGTGGACCACATCCAGGCTCAGCCAGGAGGACAGCCATGATTGATTATTCATGTCTGCCTTGGGAGTGGGAGAAGCAGCCTCTTGGGTGCTGTCTCTGTCTTGGGAAAGGAGAGGGAGGTTGAGGTTAGAGTCCCTTCCTACCTCTGACTTGAGATGTAACTTGAAGTTCTCTGAATCAACCTTTCTTCATCTATAAACTGAGAGAATGAGCAAGATGACTTTGACTATCGCTTCTAACTTTGAGAGCTTAATTGGATGACATTGGAAGGTCTGTCTCCACTTCAGTGAGAGTGCATGTGTGGAGAGAGAGAGAGAGCAGGGAGCAGGAGCACAGAGAGAGGAGTCCCCTGCCGCTGCTCTGGACACACTGGATGGCTTTCTTTGGCTAAACCTGGGAAGCTTTGTCAGGGCCAAGGACCCAGAGAAGCGGGTGGGGTGATGAAGACTGGTGACATGCACCTGAGGTGGGGTCCAGTCTCCCTCGTCTCTACTTATCCCAATAGAGTTCTGCACTAAGTCAACCATGGACCAGCACATATTGAATGCCTACTGTATACCAAGGACACCTCTTAGTACACACCCACTAAGTAATTTACAAACCAGCCCTGGAAGATCCATTAAGCAGAGGTCCGGAGGGGGTGCAGGGAGTGGCTGGGGACCCGGAGCACAGGGCAGGTGGTTCCACTTAAATTTGGCTCATGCTTCTGGGAGGGCGAGTGCCACAGCTCAGTTTGGTCATCCTTGGTCACCTTGACAAGGGAAGATAAACTGTTTGTATTCTATCTGTCTCATGTTCTTCTCGGAGGGTATTTTTATCCCTCAGCCTCTATTTATAAAAGCCAGATGCCAGTTCCACACTCAGCACTGCAAAATGTGCCCACACCTAGGACTCCTCCCCGGCCTCTGCTTCACTCAGGCCAGTACAACGGGGCTCAGAGGGTGGCCCACAGCAGGGTCTGGGGCTGACTCCATGGGACACAGGTGTGAGATAGGACGCTGTTCTTAACCCCAGGGAGCTTTCCTGGGTGAAGACAGACAACAGACCCAGATGACGGTGGCACGAGGTAGAGGGGAGGAAGACCAGCTGCGGCTAGAGCCAGAGGAGGGCTGAGCTCAGTACCCTGGGAAATTTATTAGTCCGGCAAGCATCGATCAAATGCTGGTGTCTACACAGTTGCAGAGAGACCACAGCGGGTGGCTCCAGGTGGCAGGGGGAGACAGAACCATAACCAACACCTAGAGCCAGGACCGGGGGACACAGTTCCAAGGGGCAGAAGGGTGGGGTGGCCTGCGGAGAACCATGAAGGCCTGAGATCTTTTCACTTAGCTGTTTTCTCTTATTCTCTAGTGATGAGAGCAGGCAGGAGCCTTGGAGCCGGCTGCCTGGAGCTGAAGCCTGGTTCCACAGGCCACTGAGTGCCCATGGATGAGTTACCCAGCCTCTCTGTGCCTCAGTTTCCTTATCCTGAAAATGAGATGTATTTGTCTGCGAGAGCTGCCGTAACAAAATCCCACAGGCTTTGCGGCTTAAGCAACAGAAGTTCATTTTCCACAGTTCTGGAGGGTGGAAGTCCAAGGTCAAGGGGTCATCAGGATTGGCTTCTGGTGAGGCCTGTCTTTCTGGCTTGTGGACAGTTCCCCTATCTCACTTTGTCCTCACATGGCCTTTCCTCTGTGAGTGCCAAGCACGAGCGAGCGCGTGAATGAATTAAAAAGAGAGGAAAGAGAAGAGAGAGACTGGGTTTCTCTTCTCTTTTTTTAAAAATTTATTGAGACGGAGTCTTGCTCTGTTGCCCAGGCTGGAGTGCAGTGGTGTGATCTCAGCTCACTGCAACCTCCACCTCTCAGGTTCAAGTGATTCTCCTGCCTCAGCCTCCCAAGTAGCTGGGATTAGCAGGTGAGTGCCACCATGTCCAGCTAATTTTTATATTTTTAGTAGAAATAGATTTCACCATGTTGGCCAGGCTGGTCTCCAACTGCTGACCTCAAGTGATCCACCTGCCTCAGCCTCTCAAAGTGCTGGGATTACAGGCATGAGCCACCTCGCCCGACCTCTTCTCTCTTACAAGGACATCAGCCATATTGGATTAAGGCCCTACTCCTGCAACCTCATTTACCTGAATTCCCTCCTTAAAGGCTCTGCCTCCAAAAACAGTCACACTGGGGGTTAGGGCTTCAACACAGAGATTTTGGGAGGATGAAATACAGTCTATAACATGCCATCCTCTGGCCCATCAAAACTCACGCTCCTAACACATAAAAAATATCTTTACCTCATCGAGTGGGCATGGCTGTGTCCCAGCTACTCGGGAGGCTGAGGTGGGAAGCACGTGAGGCCAGGAGTTTGAGACCAGCCTGCAACATAGCAAGATCCCTGTCTCTACAAAAATAATAATTAAAAAATTACCATGTGTAGGGGGCATGTGCCTGTAGTCCCAGCTAGAAGGGAGGCTGAGGTGGGAGGATTACTTGAGCTCAGGTGTTCAAGGCCACAGTGAGCTATGATCATGCTGAACTCCAGCCTGGGCAACAGAGTGAGAAACCTTGTGTCCAAAAACACACACACACAACAAAACCAAAACCCTTCACCCCATCCCAACAGCCCCACGAGTCTTAACTATTCCAGCATCAACTCTGAAGCCTAAGGTCTCATCTAAATATCATTTTAAATAGGGTAGGGGTGAGACTCAAGGTATAATTTATTCTGAGGCAAAATTTCTCTCTAGCTGTAAACCCATGAAACCAGACATATGTGCTTCCAAACACAATGTGGGGGACAGGCATAGGACGCGTTCTCATTCTAAAAGAGAAAACCAGGAAGAAAGGGGTGATGGGTCCCAAGCAAGGACAAGACCTAGCAAGGCCTCCTACTGAGGGTCAGCTCGGCCGTAGAGACCCCCACCCAGGGCAGCGCTGAAGGAACTGAGAGGCAGACACCCAGATAGAATAGCAAAGTGGGTCTATCAGGGGGCCGACAGACTTCCAAGTTGAGAGCCTCAGGGGCTGACAGCATTTCAGGCTGAAGGCCCCAAGCAGAGTCTGATCCACATAGTCATTCTCTCTGAACAGGTGAGTATTATTAGCAAACAGGTGTTCGGTGTTTTCTCAAAACACAAAAATACACCAAGTAGGCAGCTGGTGCCCGATTAGCACTGATTACAAAGAAGCTAAAAGGTATCCTCCACGAGGGGAGCCCCGGGGGCAGGGGGCAGGCTTGTCTTAAAGAATTGTTTTAACCGGTGTGTGATATATACCCATTGTCCTGCCACTTTGGAATGCCCCAGGTAGTTTTCTACTTGGGGGGGGAGGCTAGGTTTTCCTTGCCATCGTTCTTCCTAGCAAACAATGTATTCCATCATACACTTAGCATTTCTCAATATTCATAAACTTAACATTTCTCAATAAAATCCTTTGGATTTTAGGCTCAAAATAATTCCTTGGCTGGACACTTTGGGCCTTCTGGAATTGCTGGGGCAGCTGTCCCCTCCCCACCCCATGGCCCTGGGTGGTGACCCTGCCCAGGTGTCTCTTTGTGGCAACCCCACTCTGGGGGCTCTGTGTGGTGACTCTGCCCCTCTGCCACTAGGCAGGTGCTGCCTGGGCTACTGGAACCCAGGGGTGGAAGCTGCATCTTCTGGGAATGAGGAGGAAACAGCCTTGCTCCCTGGGTCTGTGGTGGGAGTGGCAGCCCCCTGATCTGTGAGTTGCCTTTGGAGTCATTCTTCCCCTTTTCTTGTAAGAGAAAGTATGTTCATCACCACCTCATTCTGTTGTCCTGCCCTGTAGACCCCTAGAAGTCCAAAAACATTATTTTATCCCATCTCTGTCCCCTTTGGTCCAAACTGGCAGTCTCCGCAGGTATAACCCATCTCTATTTCCGGCTTCCGCTGAGATGCGTGACTAACAACATGGGTAATTGCTTTATGGAGTGGTTTTGAATTCTGCCCAGTGTTCTCTCCAGAACATCTTTCGCATTTTATACAATAAAAATTTCTTCTGGCCAGGCACGGTGGCTTCTCTGGCCAGCACTTTGGAAGGCTGAGGTGGGCGGATCACTTGAGGTCAGGAGTCCAAGACCAGCCTGGCCAACATGGCAAAACCCCATCTCTACTAAAAATACAAAAATTAGCTGGGCAGGTGGTGCACCCTTGTAATCCCAGCTACTCACGAGGCTGAGGCAGGAGAATCACTTGAACCCAGGAGGCGGAGGTTGCAGTGAGCTGAGATTGCGCCACTGCACTCCAGCCTGGGAGACAGAGTCAGACTCCATCTCAAAAAAAAAAAACAACAAAAAAGAGTCTGGTTATGAAAACATGGGATGATTAAACTTTTAAACATTATATTTTAAAATCCAGCTGTTATTTTCACCCAGACACACCCTGATGAAATTTAGAATCTTGATTTCATCTCACACATACATTGCCTTAACAAAAAAATTGAAAGAGAGCTTGGATCTGGTAGCCGCTGTGGTTCTTCCTGGCTGTGCATAACCTCTGGGCAGGTGTAAAACACATCTAGAGACATGGGCTGCTAGGGGCAGAGGTGCAAGAAAGCATGCTCACAGTTCAGGATAACGGAGGGAGGTTCTTTGGGACTTGCCCTCGTGTCCGTCGCATGCTTTTCCTATGTATAAGGCTATCCAGGATCCAGGGCTGGGGCTCCTTCCAAAACACACCCAGGTTGACGCTTCTGGAACTGGTCAAGGTCAATCCTGCAGCCTCTGGGACTCAGTGGACTTGATCGAGGTTAATGGGGAAGCTGGATTACCGCACAGAGAGGAGGAGCTGTTAGCATTGCACCAGCTTGACACTGTTTCCCGTCTCTGGTTCTGGTTCCCTCCTGAAATCTTCGTGAGGCAGGACGGGCAGAGGCCATAACCTTCACATTCACAGAGGGGAAAGCATCCGTCAGATTTCACAAACTTGGATTGTTTGTAGTGCACGGTTTCAAACTGGATATTTCATGACAAACCACCAGTTTACGTGACTTTCCAATTGTTAGCAGGTTTATTTAGCACCAAGTTGAATCTCTGTTTCACACAGAACATACAATAAACACACACACAGACACACAGACACACACACACATGGTGTGCAAGTGCACACACACCAAAGCCTTCACTAAGGGGCTGGCTGGATGAAATGCCTGAGGCTTGATGTTCACTTACAACGATACTGCCAATAAAAACAACAATCTCGACATCATGTATGAATATAAGCGCCCGCTCTGGGGAGACCCGTTCTGGGCACTGGGGCAGCAGCAGCAGGGGAGGGACGAGGCCCTCTGGTCTGTCCTTGGGTTTGGTTGTTTTGGAAGCTTGGTGTCTAAATTGCTACCATTTTTGCCTGGATAGATTGATCCCAGGGTCAGGCTGTCTTGGGTTATTTTTTGGGGGGTTGGTTTTCAGGGGCTCTGAGATTTCAGCAGCTATCCCAGGGTGGGCATGCTTGGGGAAGCAATTGCTTTCAAATTCTTCTCTGACTGCTCTCAGACACATTCTCGATCTTCAACTTCACACATTTTCTCATGTACTTGTCTAACACATTCCTTCCTAATGTGCAAACCTCGAACCATTCTCTAACTCCCTAATAAATTAGTAATTATTGCAATTAGCACCTCTTCATGGCACCTTTCATTATTATGACAATGATCTTCATCTGAAAAATGATAAATGTTATTAATAACTCATAACTCGCCAATGACTGCCACATGGCAGTTGAAAGATTTTTTTTACTTATGGTCCTCCCTAGAGGGTGATAAAAGCAGAGCTACAAGCCCAGCCTCCAGCCTCCTCATGTGTGATGTCCACAGGCCACAGCAGGCAGCCCCTTGGTCCGTGTTTTAGGCGTCTTTGGCGAGCCCAGCACAGCTTCCCTGTAAAAGGTAGCACAGCAGCCGTGGTCCTGAGTTAGACTCAGGGTCAGAAACAACTGCTTACCAGCTGTGCTCTCTTAGATAAGTCACCCTGTGTATGTTGGCCTCAGTTTCCTCATCTATACAGTGGGGTTCATAATATCTACCTTGTAGGGTTTTGTAAAGGATTAAGATGAGAGAACATGAAAAGCCCTCAGCGTAATACCTGGAGTTGAATTCTACAAACATCAGCCTGGCCCTGCCACTGCTGCTGACGTTGATAACTTCAAATGACCACCGTGGTGCCTGACGCCTGGTGGATGCCTAAGAAACGCTCTTTCATCTGGAAGCTGCTTGCCCAGACGTGAAGCAGGGGAGGTGGGGGCAGGTGAAATCGGAACCAGACACCGTTCTGCCGCTTTGGCATCCCGGCCAACCAAAACGAGAATAAAAGGGATTTTTTTCCAAAGTCCTTGCAAGGTTTCAATGAACTCTTGGGAAAAAAGTAGGTGCCAATTATGTAAATAAATAATTAAACTTGACTGTGCCTGCAAACACAGGCCGCAGAAGGAAAACTAACAGGACCTGAGAACAAGGAGCACCAAGGTTGAAGACTGCATCTCCCATCGCCAGGACCAAAGGGAGACGTTCGACCCAACCTGCCGGAGCGGAGGCTGAGCGCTCACGATGGCCTGGGTCTGTGGCCTGCTGGCAGTGGAGGGGGAGGGGTAATGCTAATTAAACAGAAGAGTCTGGTGCCACCCCCCCACTGTCCCTCAAGTAAAGACACTCAAGACTTTGATCACCGTGGTTTGGAAAAGATGGAGTCCACAAATAAGATGAGGCTTGGCCGGGCATGGTGGCTCACACCTATAATCCTGGCACTTGGGAAGGCCAAGGCAGGTGGATCACCTGAGGTCAGGAGTTCAAGACCAGCCTTACCAACATGGTAAAACCCTGTCTCTACTAAAAACACAAAATTAGCCTGGCATAGTGGTGGTCGCCTGTAATCCCAGCTACTTGGGAGGCTAAGGCAGGAGAATTGCTTGAACCCAGGAGGCAGAGATAGCAGCGAGCTGAGATCACGCCATTGCACTCCAGCCTGGGTGACAAGAGTGAAACTCTATCTCAAAACAAAAAAGATGAGGTTTGGCTGAGGAAGAAGAAGAAAAGGAGCATATTAGCTTCCCAGGGCCGCCGTAACAAAGTACCATAAATTGGGCAACTTTAAACAACAGAAATGTATTCTCTTGCAGCTCTGGAGGCTGGAAGTCAGCAATGAAGCTGTCAATCTGACTGGCATGAGATGGTATCTCATTGTAGTTTCTATTTGCATTTTTCTAATGATTAGTGATGTTGAGCTTTTTATCGTATGTTTCTTGGCCATATGAATGTCTTCAAGTCAAGAAATAACACATGTGGTCAGGCACAGTGGCTCACGCCTGCAATCTCAGCACTTTGGGAAGCCGAGGTGGGCGGATCACCTGAGGTCAGGAGTTTAAGACCAGCCTGACCAACATGGTGAAACCCCATCTCTACTAAAAATACAAAACTAGCTGGGCGTGGTGGCACATGCCTGTAATCCCAGCTACTTGGGAGGCAGAGGCAGGAGAATTGCTTGAACCCAGGAGGCGGAGGTTCCAGTGAGCTGAGATCATGCCATTGCACTCCAGCCTGGGCAGTAAGAGCAAAACTCTGTCTCAAAACAAATAAACAAACAAACAAACAAAAAAAGAGATGCTGGTGCGGTTGTGGAGAAATAGAAGTGCTTTTACACCACTGGTGGGAATGTAAATTAGTTCAACCGTTGTGGAAGACGGCATGGAGTTTCCTTAAAGATGTAGAACCAGAAATACCATCTGACCCAGCAATCCCATTGCAGCAATCCCATTGCTGGGTACATACCCAGAGGAATATAAATCATTCTGTTGTAGGAGAAAGTCGCAGACTTTGTACTCAGGCTCTGGTGTAAATGCTCACTCTAGTTCACAGTCAGGACTGAAGCAGGAGCCTACATGAGTACAAAGACCTGGGACAAATTATCTTCTCTGGGCCTTTTGTTGATTTTTACTTTATTGAGGCAGGGTTGTCTCACTCTGTCTCCTAGGCTGGAGTGCAGTGGTGCAATCACAGCTCACTGCAGCCTTGAACTCCTGGGCTTAAGTGATCCTCCTGCTTCAGCTTCCTAAGTAGCAGGGACTACAGATGTGTACCTCTCTGGGCTTTAAAAAAGTCCTTTATCCGTAGCTCACACCTGTAATCCCAGCACTCCGGGAAGCCAAGGCAGGTGGATCACTTCAGGAAGTCAGGAGTTTGAGACCAGCCTGACCAACATGGTGAAACCCCGTCTTTCCAAAAAAATACAAAAATTAGCGAGGCTTCGTGGCATGTGCCTGTAATCCCAGCTACTTGGGAGACTGAGGCAGGAGAATCACTTGATCCCGGGAGGCAGAGGTTGCAGTGAGCAGAGATCACACCACTGCACTCCAGCCTGGGCCACAGAGCAAGACTCTGTCTCAATAAATAAATAAATGATTACTGTGTTGCTTTTTCAAGATTCATCTTGGCCTTTTATATAACTCTTTCATGTGAGAGAGAAACTGAAATCCAGTTCTTTCTCTTTTGACAAGGTCTCATTCTGTCACCCAGGCTGGAGTGCAGTGGTGTGACCCTGGCTCACTGTAGCCTCAACCTCCCTGGGCTCAGGGGATCCTCCCACCTCAGCCCCCTGAGTTTTAGCTGGGACTACAAGTGTGTGCCGTAACACTCAGCACATATATATATAATCCGTCCCTCATCTGTCCTGTTATATATATGTATACACACACGTATATATATAATTACATATATGTTATATATATATATATATATATATACACACACATACATATATAATTTTTTTTTTTTTTTTTGGTAGAGACAGAGTTTCACCACGTTGCCCAAACTGGTCTGAACTCCTAGACTCAAGTGATCTGCCTGCTTAGGCTTCCCAAAGTGCTGGGATTACAGGCAGGGAAGCCACTGCTCAGCCTGAAGACCGATTCTTTTTTCTTTTTTTTGAGACGGAGTTTCGCTCTTGTTGCCCAGGTGGGAGTGCAACGGCGTGATCTCGGCACACTGCAACCTCTGCCTCCCGGTACAACCGATTCTCCTGCCTTAGCCTCCCAAGTAGCTGGGACTACAGATGTGTGCCACCATGCCCAGCTAATTTTGTATTATTAGTAGAGACAGGGTTTCACTGTGTTGGCCAGGCTGATCTTGAACTCCTGACCTCAAGTGGTCCCCCACCTCAACTTCCCAAAGTGTTGGGATGACAGACATGAGCCATCGCGCCCAGCCAATTCTTTAGACAGAGAATATTCTCTGGGATTTTTAGTATTTTCCAGTGTACCCCATGCATCCTCATTAGAACCCTGTGGGATGATAGTTTAGCTATTTCCCATCTTAGCCAGGGGTTCCTTAGAAAACACAATTTTTGAGGTACAATCGCAGGGGCAGCAAGAGTGCGGGGGAAAGAGCAGCAAGGCCGGGAAGGAAAAACAGAGGCATGGGTTATTGGGCTGCCTGCTTTATAAAGCATACAGGAGGATGTGTGAAAGAGTACCATTAGCTTAGTGGTGTGGGCTACTTTGCAGGAGGCCAGGTGGGGCTCCTGGCCCCAGAGCACTCCAACCAGCCAAGGAAGCGGGAGATAGTAGTTTGCTGGCTCCTTCCTGAATCCTGTTTGTAGCTGGTCCAAGTTCATTGCATCAAGTATGAACCCCCCTGGATTTCTGAGTTGTGTTAAGCCTTTGGCACTGGAAGCCAGATCTGTGCCCAAGGTGCAACACTTCACTCAGAAGCAGAACGCCAGGGAGCAGCCAACTCCTCCGTGAGACCTGGGTGGACCCGGGTGCTGGAGCCGATGCAAACCCCTGACTGGAGGCATGCTGCAGAAGCTGGGCTGAAGGTCGGCCCTCACCTTCAGACAGGCCAAGCCACCGATGGACGGTGACCGAGGCTCTCCACTGAGCAAGTGGTCAAGGTCTGGGCCAAGAGGAGCCAAGTGGATCTGGGAGTAACTGCGGTTATTTTGATACATTCCCACCTTACACCCAAAGAAAGGAAGGCTAGGAGAGCTTGAGTAACCTGCCCTAGGTCATGAGGCTGTTAAGGGTGGACTCAAGTCTTAAACCCAGATCTTCAGGCTCCACTCCCCTCCACCCTATCCACCTGACCACCAGGTAGGGGAGGAGAAATGTGGATGTTGAGATTAATGCAGACACTGCTCATTTCTGTGGTTATTACCAACAGCCCACCTTCCCCCAAATGGAATATATCTCTCAGTATTCATGCATGCATGCATTCATTCATTCACTGCCTCACTCACATATTCATTCATTCATTCATTCACTGCCTTACTCACTTACTCATCCAGTAAGTACCCACTCAGCTCCAGGCACTCCAGGGCTTCCTTTAGCACACAAACACTTTGCTGTGTCCACAGGAGTTGGTTCTGGCTCCACTGGGGAAGAAAACAATTGCCTTTATTAGGGGGACAGATGCCCCTTATGTTAAGGGAGTTCTTCATTTTCACTCACCATCATTGTAGTGGGCCTCCTGGAGGAGGGTTAAAGAGCTTATGCATAGAAAACAGGGGAATTTCCCAGAAAAGGCACTCGGAGTGAATCTTGGAGAATGCAACGCATTTTTAAAAGGTGGGTAATGAGAAAGGGCATCCAAGACAGAGGGGCACAGCATGGGTGAAGGGAGATCTGGTGCACAAGATGTGTTCAGGAAAATGCATGCCTGCAGGGGGAATACAGGACTTCTGGGCTGATTCACAGAACTTCCTTGTTGGCTGTGCATGGTGGCTCACACCTGTAATCCCAGCACTTTGGGAGGCCAAGGCATGAGGATTGCTTGAGCCCAGGAGTTCAAGAGCAGCCTGGACAACATGGTGAGACCCCATTTCTTAAAAAAAAAAAAAATGGCCGGGTGCAGTGGCTCACGCCTGTAATCCCAGCACTTTGGGAGGCTGAGGCAGTCAGATCATGAGGTCAGGAGTTCGAGACCAGCCTCATCAACATGGTTAAACCCTATCTCTACTAAATATAGAAAAAAATTAGCTGGGCATGGTGGTGCGCACCTGTAATCCCAGCTACTCAGGAGGCTGAGGCAGGAGGATCACTTGAACCTGGGAGGCAGAGGTTACAGTGAGCCGAGATCATACCATTGCACTCCAGCCTGGGCAAGACTCTGTCTCAAAAAAAAAAAAAAAATTAGCTGGGCCTGGTGGTGTGCCTGTGGTCCCAGCTACTCAGGAGGCTGAAGTGGGAGGATTGCTTGAGCATGGGAGGTGGAAACTGTGGTGAGCTATGATTGAGCCACTGTGAAACAGTCTATGCAACAAAGACTCACTCAGCAAGAGAGTAACTACGCAAAAAACAGAGGGGCATGTAGATGATCCTTACTGGAACCCAAATTAGTAGAAACTTGCAAATGGGGCTTTAAGACTCCACAGTTAGAGCCACTATCCTCCGGCCAGCGTCAGCCTGAGTCTGTGTAGGCCGAAGACCACCTGAATATCCTCCGTTGATTTAATTACCCTACATGGCTGATAAAATCACTCTGGATTTTTACCAAGAAGCCAGTGGCATTTACAGAGATCACAGGTGGAATCCTCTTTCTGCACGCTTTGTCTCTGGCTCTCCAAGCACCAGTCTCCAGGGCACTCCACTTTCCTGGGCTGATGTTTGGCCCAGCAAAGCACTAAGGAGGGAGGCCACCACCCTGACCTGGGCTAAACCCAGAGGTGGGAGGAGTGGGTACCTCTTGGGGCATCCTAAGTCAGCCTGTTTGTTTTGCATTTGAGGAACCCTGCTTCTCCTGCTTGGGGGCAAAACCAAAGGGATCGCGACCACTTCAAACACGGGCCAGTTCTGCATCCACATAAACCGGTGATGTCTTATTGTGTGCCCGTGGCTCCAGCTAGTCGGGAGGCTGAGGTGGGAGGACTGCTTGAGCATGGGAGGTGGAGGCTGTGGTGAGCTATGATTGAGCCACTACACACCAGCCTCTCGGGTCCAAGCAATTCTCCTGCCCCAGCCTCCTACATAGCTGGGGTTACAGGCTCGTGCCACCACGCCTGGCATTTTGTATTTTTAGTAGAGACAGGGTTTCACCATGTTGGCCAGGTAGGTCTCTAACTCCTGACCTCATGATCCACCCACCTCGGCCTCCGCAAATGCTGGGATTACAGGCATGAGCCACCGTGCCAGGTCGGTCTCCTGTGGAGTCTTAAAGCAAGTGCTGTTTGCAAGTTTTGGTTAACTAATTTGGGTTCCGGTAAGGATCATCTACATGTCCCTCTGTTTCTTGCGTTCTGAAACAGAAAGCAAGAAAAGAGTTCTGAGTGAGACTCATTCTGTCGTGCTCTTGAGGCGAGGTGCTGGGTTACGGGATGAGGGGCCATCTGTGTTTGGGGGTCCCAAGCACGTAAGTCATTTATGGCAAATGCCCTAACAGAGAGCAGAACAACATTGGGGTCCTTACTTAAAAAAGAAAAGGGTGAATTCCAATAACCTCTGCCAACAAAAGACATGTGTGACCTGTTGGCGTTAAGTTGAAAGGGACATTTGTGGATGATGCTTGCTTGGGTATCTTTTGTGCCACCGGAGAAGAATCTGAAGTTATAGCGACTTAACAGTTTAAACGTTCACTTTGACACATAATGGCACCCTTTCTCCCCAGCGTGTTTCAAACGTGCCAGTTTGCTACCAACAGGGCACCCAGCACTCCGACCTGAATGGATGAAGATGGCAGCCCCGCGGTGGTGACCGTGACTCCGGGTCATTGACCTCCCGGTTGTGGGGCTGGGGGTTCTGAAATGTGATCTCCACAGCTATAGTTATAATTGTTTTAGGTCGGATTGACCGGGCCCGTTTACGATTTTTAACAAGGCTTAAAAAGTCCAGTGACATCTGTTGAGAGTTTAATTGTGAGTGTAAAAAAAAAAAATCATTAAAGGAAGAAACAAGAGATCAAATTTCTTGCTGTTTTAAACAACACGGAGGCCTTCAGGCGGCGGGGGAATGTGGCGACGCGACTAATTTAAATCTCCCAAGTCGCGACGCTGGTGTGGACAGGAGGGGACGGAAGAATTTGAATAAAATAGCAGAGGGAGGGCGGAGGAGGGGAAAGGAGGGAGCCCAGAGCCCAGGAGAGCAGACCTGGAGACACCGGCTCGCACCCTCCCAGCGGAAAGTGTCCCGAACCCGGCGTTACACGGCGCCGGGTTCCCCGGGCCGGGCCTGGGGGCGGAGAGGAGGACCCCGCGGTCGCCCCTCTCCGAGAGCCCGGCCCGAGCTGTCCCCGGGCCGGCGAGCGGGCACTCCCGTGTCCCGCCACTTTTGTTCTCCGCTCCAGGCGCCGGGCCGCGGCGGGGCGGCAGTGCGCAGGCGCGGGAGGGGCCGGGGGCGGGGCGGGCGGAGGGTCCTGGCCCCGCCCCCCCGCCGCCCCGGCCCGCTCCATCCGGGCACTGCCGAATTAGCATCGAGCCGAGGCACAACTTTGCCGAGGCCCAGCGAGATCCAGGCGCGCGCGCCGGAGGAATATAGTCCCTGCCGGCGGGCGGCTCGCGCGGGAGGCGGCGGCGGCGGCGGCGGGGCAGGCGCGCGCGGGGCAGCGCGGGGCTCCCGGCGCCGGGGAGGCCATGCGCCGGGCCGCGCCGGCAGCCCGGGGACCCGCGCAACTTGCCGGGCAGCCTGAGGAGAAGTTGGGGCGGCCGCGGGCTCGGCGCCGCGGGGCCCGGAAGCCTTTCTTCCCCCCCTCGCCAGCCCCCTTCCCTTTCGGCCGTGGGGGAAGGGGCTCGTGCCCCCACCCAGCCCCGGAGGCCGGGTCCGCCTGCGCCCGCTTTGGCCCCCGCGGTGCCGCGCAACTTCCCGGGAACCCGGGCCAAAGTGAGCGCAAAGTGCTGTCCAAGTTGCCGGGATGGAGCTGCAGAGCCGGCCCCGAGGCGCTCGCTGTGGAACTCGCGCGTCACCAGGTAGGTGTCCGGGGGCCGGGCCCGGGGCGGGGGGAGCGTGTTGCGGGTGGGGGTCGGGGGACCCGATTCCAGCGCCCTCTCTTCTCGTTCTCGGGGTCTTCCAGGCTGGAGCCTCGCCCCGGGGCGGGGGGCAAGCGAGTGAGCACACGCGCGGAACCCCCTCGGGGCTCCCCCTCCGCGCGCCCCGGGCGCTGTCCTGCACAGTTTGGGGGAATCGAGGGCGCATGGGACCCGAGCCTGGCGTCTCCTCTCAAGCGATGTAGGGTCTGCATGACTGGGGGTGCCTGGAGGGGGGCCCCTTCGTGAGCCAGCCCCGGGGAGGGGAGTGCGAACAGGCCCCCTTGCGGCCTCCCCTCGGGCCCCCGCACCCCAGGCGCACCTGCCCGGTGGGCAGAAGTAGTTTTGGCGATCGCTGCCGGCGAGCGGCGGCGTGGCGGCCGGAGCCCGAGCGGGGCTCGGCGTGCGCGTGTGTGTGTTGGGGAGATTAGGACGCGACTTGAATATTTATGAGCTTTGCTCGACACGGACTCGCGGTGTTTACTTGGCTCTTTGTTCCTCCCCCCCTCCCCCGGCACACATTCACACTCTCATTCACTCGCACACGCACCCCGGCCTGCAAACTTGCACGGCTCGGGGCGCGCCGCCGGGTGGCCTCGGCCCCCGCCCCGCCCCCGCGAGCTGCCCCGATGAGGCGGCAGCCACAGGTAAGCGGTCCCGCGCGGCACTGCCCGGCCGCCGCGCGTGCGGGACGTGGCCCGGGAAACTTGGGGCAAGCTGCGGCCCGCCCGGCCCTCGGGTCTCCCGGGTTGGGGGCTGCCGCGGCCCGCCGGGCTGGGTCGCACCTGACCCCGGGCGGCCGGCCTGAGCCCGCTCCTCCCTGTTTCCGCAGAACGGCGACCTCAAGAAGCAGCTCCACGAAAGGCAGCCGCGGATCGCCGCGCTCAGCGACAAACAAGTAAGCGAGGGGGATCGCGCCCCCACCCGGGATGGGGCCGGAGGGTGGCCGGGCACTTTAGCGGCGCCCTAAAAAGTGCCAGGCTGGGCGCCGCGCGCTCAGACTCCCAGAGGGGGTCGGTCTCCAGTTCTCAAAGTTCCCCCACCCCCTCCCCTTTCCTGGAAAGAAAGAGCCGGGTTCTCAGAGGCGGCGGGAGAGCCGGGCCCGGCGGGGGCCGAAGAGAGGAGCTCACTTAAAAGGCGGCGCGCGGCCCGGCGTCCATTTTGAGGTGGAGGATATGTTTTTGGAACGTGGCGATTTCTCCCGGCTGGGAGTCCCCCATCTTCGTGCTGAGGTGGCCGTGGGGGCGGAGGGGGCGTCCATGGGGGCTTGGACACTAAACTCCTTGGAAGCGATTTCTGGGTTCCGTGGCAAACCTCGTTTTGAAATCGTTTCTCGAGGCCCCCCCCTTCCCACTTCCCCAGCTTCACTTTTTATTCTTGGAACCTGACGCCAGCTCCCGGGGAACAAAAGAAAGGCGCCCCCCGGACCCACCAGTTCTGCCCCAACTTTGGGCTCCGGGCGTTAGGTGTAGTTGGGGACACCCGAGAAGCTCCCGGCGATGGGGGCGCGGCCGCCTACCCCCTCCCGGTCCCCTCGGGGGAGGAAAAGTTGTCCATTGTGACTTAGTTGCGCTGAGCTCAGCGCTCGGGGTTTCAGCACCACGAACAGATGCCGCCGCCGGAGCCCGGCCGGCCGCGCGCCCCCGCCCCCTGGCTCCCGCCCCTCCCCCGCCCCTCCCCCGCCGCGCCCCCCTCCCCGCACTGGCGCGCCCGCCCCTTCCCCGCGCCGCCCCGAGCCGAGAACTTTGAGCGGCGCAGCCAATGGCGCTCTGGGGGCTCCGTGCTGGCGGGGACGGGGCGGCGGCGCCCCTCCCTCCCTCCGCTGCCCCCTCCCTCCATCTCTCCTTCCCCTCCTTCCGCGCGCCCCGCCCCGCCCGCGCCGCGCCCCCGGCCCTCGATCGCGCTTCCTTCGGAATGCAGGCAGCCGCCGCCAGCGCCAAACTTGGACAGCTCCGGGCCCGCCCCCGCGCGCCCCTGCCCGGGCCGGCCCCCGCACCCCCACCCCAGCCCGGGCCTCCTGATTTACGCCCCCCCCCCCGAGGGATTTTCTGGTGTAGGGGGAGAGATGTGAACGAGGTTGGAGTGGCTGCCGGCGACCCTGGCGAGGGAGAATTCGGAGATCGGGCGTTCTTGTCGAGTCTTTAAAGTTAAAAAGTGATGGGAGGGGGCGTGCGCGAGCGGGGTTGGGGGGGTGGGGAACCCGGGCTTGCTGAAAGGAAGATGGCAGTGGCGCAGGCCTGCTCCTGGTCGGGGCCGCTGGGCTGGACAGGAGGCTTGGGACGAAGGCACTAACCCCTTTCTGTCAGTGCCGCGGCCCCCCCCCGCCCCGGGCCGCGCGCCCCCGTCGGGGAGTGGAAGCTTCCATTCCCGCCGGAGGGGGGCCCCGGCGCGCGGCCCCGGCGAAGTCAGGGAGTTGGCGGGGGAAGGGACCCAGGCCCGGCATTACCATTTTGATTGCTTTGATGCCATTTTTGGAGGGGGAGGGGTCGGAAGACCCTTTTCCGCAGAGCACAAAGCTATTTAATCACTGTATAGAATCAAATCAGATACTTTCTTTAAAAAAAAAAAAAAAAATCCGCCACCAGATCTGGTCCAGTGAGATAGCTGAGGGTTACTAAGCCCTTATTTCACTGGGTAAAACGGCAAGTTGTTGACTCTTATACTGCGTGTAGAAGATTAAAAAGAGAGAAGTGTGTGTGTGTGGGGGAGGGGGTCCAATAACCCAAGGAGCTTTTATTGGAACAATGTCTCTATGTTTGTGCGTGGCAGTAGTTTTACTATTTGGAGTGACTCTTCCGAGCTTGGGTTTGATCATTTCTTCTGTATTGTAGCAACTATTTCAAGGCTGTTTAAATTTTTATGATGATAGTAAATGAGTTGCTATTTTTATTATCTCTCATGCCGGAATTTAGAGAAGCCGAAAGACACATTTGAAAATCCTATTTGAAGGTTGCAGCAGCTTCGGGAAGGAGCTCTACGACTCCAGGCTGCCTTTGCCTTTAAATTTGAACTCCAGGAAGGAGGCTTGCTTGCGAATGAACGGACCTCCATCTTTGTGTGTGTGTGTGTGTGTGTGTGTGTGTGTGTGTGTGTGTGTGTGTGTGTGTTTAAAAAGAAAGAAAACAAGAAAAACTTTTGTTCTCCGGCCTTTTAGAAATGTTTCCCTGTTAAATGACTAAAAATAACATCTGGTAAGCAGCCAGGGTTTGGCCTGGCCATTGGAACTTGTGTTCGGAACTGCCAGGGTGTTGTTTTTCCATTTCCCTTTGTGGCATTTTATATAACAAGGGCTCATAAAAGAGGGAGGGGGAGGGGGCTGCGGCCGTGGTTCAGCATGCTAATAAAGCCGCCTTGTCTTTCCCAGGCTCTGCGTTGAAATCTTTCAGAGGTCACCCATGAAATGAGTTGGGTAGACTGAACATTTACTCTCCTCTCCCTCTCCCTGGGAGAGTTTGGTGCTGATTGGCAGCTGAGCTGGGGAAAGGTCGATGAAAAGCGCTTTGGAGGTGACTCTGGGCTGAACTAGGGTTTTGAAGAGGCTCTGCTTGGTCACCCCAGAACCTGACCAGAAGGAGCCAAAATGGGGGGGTGGGGATGAAAAGGCAAGTGTGTCACAGTTTGTTTTTAACTCAGCAGAAAGTCAAAGGCAGAATTCTTTTAGAGTTGCTTGGGGGAAAAGCTCCTACGATCTCCACCTTTAGAGATGTTTTCTGTGCTGGAATATCGGATATAAAGGTTAAGTTTCAATTTCAAATGCACATGTAGATGATGAACTAGATAGTAAAATGAACAGATGACCCCATTATCCGGGTCTGTTAGTACACCAGCAGCTGAATCGCGTCTTTCAGGGCGCAACCATCCATTTCCCATGAATGCCCTTAGCACTGCATTTTTCTCAGTTACTTTAAGAAACATGGACAAGCGGGTAAAGATGTTTAAAGGACTCATAGTGGTAGACAGCTTATTGCTCAGAGTAGATAAACATTTTCTGTGTGACTGTCCAGTTTTTGTCCTATCATTGGGGGACCAGGGAATAAACAGGAAGCGAGTTTACATAGGACCTTGCTATTTGAAAATGAAGTTCATATGTTCCACTAAAAAAAAAAAATGAGGCATAGGGTAGTTGGTCAGAGCTGAGTGGTGGCCCGGCCCAGGCAAGCTAAGCAGCCTTCCCAGGTGTGGCTGCCCCTCGCTGCTGGGCTGTGATTCCAGTAGAGGAGGGCCCTCTTCTTAACAAGATCTGATGTGTGAAGACTCCATTAGCTGCTCCAGTGGTTTACACCATGAGTTTGCAGCACATGCAGAGAGGCAGTAACATTTTTATCTAAATTGTCAAGCAACAAGCACTTCTGTGTGAATAACAGACCCAGTGTAAATACTGGGTAGGTGGGGGTCCCCTCTTCGGAGTTCCCAGCACAGTATTTAGATGCCATGTGTGAGCTGGCATCTCCAGACCTTAACTTCATGCAAGTTCAGTTTGCAGTTGGGTTGGGAAGAGCCTTCTGTTTGAACCTCAGCCCATGCTGCTGTGGTCCCAGAGAAAGACCCTGGAGGTGAGCTTGGGACCTTGTGCACTGCCCCAAGAGTCCATGGAGTTGATGAATTCTGGGTTCTGAGGGGCTGTCCCCAAGTGCAGTGGTAAAAATACGTTGTCTTGATAGGTGTTGTGTTTGCGCCCGGCGCTGAGTCCTGTCTTCACCATGACTCACCAGCTGTGTCCAGCACTGGGGGAGTCCACTTAGAAGCAGCCACCAATGAAGCTGTGGGGGGCGGGGGGCGGTAATCCACAACCCCGCGCCCCATTGTTTGGAGTCCTTGGGTACAAGGACTTTCTGTTTTCCAAGCTCTTCTCCCAAGCCTACTCTCCTCCAGAAAGGTACATTTTAATCTCACCGACTTAAAGGGCTAGTTCTCATTATTGAAACGGTATCATTATACATTACAGAAAAGTCAGTGTAACTCCAAAAGCTCCACACTTAATGCTGCTTGGGGAAGATGGTGGGAATGGTACACCTGGGCCCAGCCTGGTTAGTTTGGCTGCCACCTGTGTGGCGTTCACCCCCCCCCCACCCCTCACCCCCCCCACCCCAGCCAACACAGCTGGAGTTTCCTGGACCTCTCCATCCCTTCATCACTCTGGGCTCACCCACCACCATCTGTTACCTGGAAGATTGTGATAGCCCCTTCACTGCATCCGCTTAAAAACAACAACAAAACAACTTTATTGAGATATAATTTACATACACTATTCACCCATTTAAAGCATTCCATTCAGAGGTTTTAGTATATTCACAGATCTGTACAGCTTTCACTACCATCTATTTTAGAACACTTTTATCACTTATAAAAGAAACCCTGGCTGAGCGCGGTGGCTCATGTCTGTAATCTGCACTTTGGGAGGCTGAGGTGGGCAGATCACCTCAGGTCAGAAGTTAGACACCAGCCTGACACAGTGAAACCCCTTCTCTACTAAAAATACAAACATTAGCTGGGTGTAGTGGTGGGTGCCTGTAATCTCAGCTACTTGGGAGGCTGAAACAGGAGATTTACTTGAACCTGGGAGGCGGAGGTTGCAGTGAGCCGAGATTGTACCATTGCACTCCAGCCTGGGCGACAGAGCAAGATTCCCATCTCAAAGAAAAAAAAGAAGAAAGAAACCCTTTGTCTGTCACTTGCCCTGTCCCCTTTCCTCCTTCCCCAGCTTTAAGCAGCCACTAATGTACTCTCTGTCTCTAGAGTTGCCTATTCTGGACTTTTGTATGAGTGGAATCATACTATGTATGTATATATACATGTATGTATGTGTGTGTGTGTGTATAAAATGACCATATAGTATGATGATGCTGTGTATGTAGTATGATTCCATTTATATGAAATGCATGTATTTCTATGCTTTTGTGACTGGCCTGTTGTGCTTAATAATTCAGGCTTCATGCAAGGTGTAGCACATATCAGCTTCACTGCCTTTTATGTCAGGACGTCCCGCCGTGTAGAGAGAACTCATTCTGTCCAACCGTTCATCCACGAGTGGACGTTTGGCTTGTTTCTGCCTTTTGCCTGTCATGAGTGGCATGCTTCGTCTACTCTGGCCCCTTCTAGTACTTTCTTACCCAGAGTCAGTGTGTTAGAATGTAAATGAAGTCATGGTGCTCCCTGGCACACAACCTTCCAATGGCTTCCCCTTGCTCTTGGGGTGAAACCCCGGGGCCTGCAGAGCCACTGGGATGGCCCTGCCCACCTGCTTTCCCTCTGCCCCAGGAGGTCCACCTTGCCCCAGTGTGGCAGCTGCGGACACCTGGAGTGGTTTCCTGCCTCTGGGACCATGAACTAGGAGGGGAGAGAGGGCAGAGAAGGCCAGCTGGGGCCAGAGTAAGGAAGGTGTCACATGCTGGAATGGCTGGCCTGGAGTTGATACTATGGGCTCTTGCCATGCCCAAGGGCTACTAGGGCATGAGGCAGGAAGCGTATGCAGGGGGTGCTCAGGGCAGGTCAGAAGGGAGGAATGTGAAGGAGGCCTGGGCTCCCCCAGGCACGCATGAGCTACTTAGGTGTTTGTCAGCTGCGTGGGGAGCCTCTTGACAGGCCCCATCGTGTGGGGAGCGCACGGCTGGGAAGCTGCTGAACCCAGAACCCTAGGTGACCCATACATACACCAGGCTGTGAGGGTGGGGGTTCCAGGTGACCGTCCCCAGCTTTCACCAGAGGTTCTTAGAGCCAAAGAATTAGTGGTGGACACCTCTGGAAGCCCCAGAAGGCAAGTGAGTGGGTAACTCTGCTCAGTTGAAGAAGAAAAGTTTGTGTGTGGTGTGTGTGTGTATGTACATACATGCAATTTATAGTTACGTGTTTAGTAGTTAGATTTTTATTTCTATTGACTTAATTTTCTTGGCCGCAAAGCATGTATAGAATGACAAACATTTATATTTTGGTATATGTCAGTACCAGATACATGTAAAGCCCATGTAATGTGTACAAGATAGTTACCATTTTGTCTGTTACTGAAATGGGAGGCAGGATTTGTTTTTGAAGTGCTTGCGTAGAAATTCCTAGATCTGCTCCTCTACTAGACTGTAAGCTCCCTGAAGGATGCCTGCTGGGCTCCCCCGCTGCCTGTTCCCAGCGCAGTGCTGGGGTGAAGATTGGCAGTGATTCATTAACTGTCCTAGGGGAGTCCCTAGTGTTTTTGTAGTCAGGAAAATGATTACCATTCTGTGGAAGTAAATTTTACTAAGGAGGGTGGTGATGAGCATTCTATCAGAAGAACTCTACTTTTAAAAGGCTTTTGTTACAAAAGCAACATGTGCTCCTCCGGAAAATGGCAGTACAAGTTTGACTATTGTAACACGCAGGTCTGGCTCCTTCCTGCCCCACTGTATCCTTGAGTGACCTTGAGGTGCTCTCAGCAGAGGTGTCTGCAGATGTGTCTGTGCTGTTGGGCAGACACCTTCTCACGCATACCCATGCACCCACATTACTGTTCCCAGACCTGCTTTTCACACTTGCATGGTGCTGTGGACATCTGTTGGGAACAACTCAGGTTAATTCCACAAATACTACAGGAGTTCTCGCCAGAAATTGCTGGGGATATGGAAGTGGCTGGGGAGCGATATGCTGTAGCAGTGACATCTCACTTTCTGAGGCTTTATAGTTGTGGAGGGCTTCACCTGGTCTCTGCTCACAGCTGTTTTCACATGCAGTTGGGGAAGCAGTTGTATCCACAGTCACCTATCTGTTGAGGCCCAGTGAGGGATTTGTGTGAGGTGTCTGGCTGCCAGGCTCACCCAGGCAGCAGACGGGACGATATGATGTGCTGGGAGGTGTGGGGGACAGCTCCGGGGACGTGACATTTGCACCAGTACAGAAAGTAGTGGCAGATCGCACTCACTGCCGTCTGCAGTACTCTCTTCAATGTGCTCCTTGATAGGCGTCTTTTTATTTGATCGTCAGGGTAACCCTGGTACTTGGGTCAGACTGGGCTGGTGAATCTTCAGGACGGATCGGAGGACGGCAGCTTCCCAAGGTTGAGCAGCTTGGGACCGCCACGAATGGAATTGCCAACCCTGCCCCCTGGCCCGGGGTGCCTCCGTGTTAGCCCCTGCTCATCTCCAGTTGGTCTCCCATGGCATAGGGTCCAAGGCGATGTAGCCAGAAGAGCAAGGGCCCCAAAGTCAGCACACTGGGGTTCACCACCCAGCTTCCTGCATCTCTGCTGAGCAACCTTGGGCAAGCCATTCTGCCTGTCTGAGCGAGCTCTGTTTCCTGCCTCTGAAGTGGAGATGGGAATAAGACCCACTCACCCGGTGATTGAGATGAAATCGGCAGATAGGAAAGTGCATCTAGACTGCAGCGTGAAGGTGTTGAATGTGGGTCTTTTACTACAAGATGAGGGTCGATTTGAACCACAGGAACCGCCCCCCCGTCCACCCGGGGCTCTGACCTGGCACTTTTGTCTTGTTGCTTGTCCCTGTTACCATCTTTCCGTGCAAGGGTGTCACATTGCTTGTTGCCCCCATAAAGGTTGATGACCACTGTGGTGACTATGTCGCCTGCATCAGCCACTCCAAAGAGGTCGGTTTGATATCTTAGAATCTTAAAACACCTGCTGTCGGAACTGTATGTTTGATTTCAATTAACTTTGAATTTTTTCAATGAGATGACTCTGATAATAACTTTGGTAATCCCATGATGCCTCATTAGAGCTGCTGGCTATGCTGATTAGCCTTGTGATTTAGCAAGTTTTTCCTCCAACGCCTTTGTCTCTTCAGAAACCGAAACATGGGGCTGTGTCTTTTATCACTTGTGTGAGCAGTGAAGCAGTGAACACATGAGGCTGCTGCCCACCCTGTCTGCGGACACACCGCTGGTCCCGAGGGCGCCACGCTCCTCCTTCAGCAGTCCCTCTTGATGTAGGGCAGTGTCTCCGGGATGCTCTGCTCACCTCTAGGGGGTTAAGGAGCTTTAAGGGTGTTCGGTGGCCAGCCTTGGAGGCCCTGGCCCCAGATGTCCCTCTCAAGTGCTGTTTAGAAGGCTTTTAACTTTGTCTCCAAGAGGCACGTGACAAAGCGCTTTGCAGTGCAGGCTTTAAAACTGGATAGACTGGAGTTCCAAGCCTGGCTCCATTCTTTGCCAGCTCTTCCGCCGGCTTTGCCGCTTTGGAGGCTCTGGTTCCGTAGTTATAAAAGGTTAGTAATAGTGCATGGCCAGCCAGGTAGCAGAGTGCCTGGCGCTCCATGAGCACTCAAGAAACAATCTTCAAGAGGCCACAGGATTAGTGAGTGGTGCATGAAGCTCTGGGTCCACAGGAAGCTCTCACCCAGTGGGACTGACCACGTGTTCTGACACATCCTGTCCTTCCTGTGGGGCGCTGGCTCTGAGCAGGTGCCTTCTGTTTCTCTCTGTGGACTGGCTCAGCCCAGAGAGGTTGAGGGTCTGTCTTGTTGAGGTCACACAGCAGGTGAGTAGAGAAGCTGTGGTCCAGTTCTGTACCATTGGGTGCCCAGCTTCGTGACCTTAACCCCAACACTGGCACATGTAGGGGGAGAAATGACAGCGTTTAACGGCACCAGTATGAAAAGTGAGGTGTGGACTGTTACTCCAGGGCACACGGTCAGAAAAAATAAGTGGAGTTACAATGTTGGAGACGATCCCCGGCAACTCAGTAACCATCCTGGTGACCTCGAGTGGGACTTCTGCTCCGAAGTAGAAGTCATGGAAGTTTCCTGGGGTCTGGGTCTGGGTCTGGTCTCTGCATCTCCTGGAATCGTGGCTGTCAGCTTAGCACCTGGAAGCGTGTGGCTGGCCGGGGACTGGGTGTTGTGGAGAGGAGTCTGAGAAGCCGAGAGCACTCCGGAGCTGGGGGTTTCCACCCCCTCCCTCTCGCTGCCCTGCATGCTGCTCTCCTTTTTATTATTATTACTGATGCTGCTATTTTATACTTGAAGGTGAAGATGTCTCATTTTGAAATGGTCTCTATTCTCTGAAGGAATAATGTGCCTCCTGAAGACTGTTCTGTGTTGTTTTGGTGGGGACTTCCTTTTGGGTAGTAGCCCCAGTGTGGGGGAGAAATTGCTGACACAGCTTCGCTCTGGTCCCAGTCCCTGACCGCCAAGAGCGGGCATCCCTTCGAGGCTCCGATAGGCCATACTATATGGCTTTTAACTTTGGCTTGGCACTTGTGCTGGTATTCTTAAACAATGACAGAAAGGGGGCCAGGTGTGGCGGCTCGCGCCTGTAATCCCAACATTTTGGGAGGCCGAGGTGGGTGGATCACGAGGTCAGGAGTTTGAGACCAGTCTAGCCAACATAGTGAAACCCTGTCTCTGCTAAAAATACAAAACATTAGCCAGTGTGGTTGTGGGTGCCTGTAATCACAGCTACTTGGGAGGCTGAGGCAAGAGAATTGAGAGAACTTGGGAGTGGAGGTTGCAGTGAGCCAGGATCATGCCACTGCACTCCAGCCTGGGTAACAGTGTGAGACTCTGTCTCCCAAAAAAAAAGGCAGAGAGGAATGTATCCATGGGGGGATTTTGATTTTTTTGCCCAGGGTTGAGTCGAACCCTCATCCTGAAGAGGGATAGGAGGGGGCGGTCCTGACTGGGTCTTGGATTAAAGTGGGGGGTGGCGCAGCCCCTCTGGCAGTGATGTCCTGGGAGGAATGGGGGGAGCATTGTATGCACCGGGAGTGATTCCCAGGTGCAGCCAGCAGCTGATTAGAGAGAGCTGTTGTCAGTACTACTTTATTTACAATAATACAAGAAACAGCCAGCAGGACCCCAAAGACGTTATTGCTGTGGAAAAGCAGGAGGCATCTTTGGCTTTTTGTTGATACAGAAACCTTTGAGTTGCTTTTGGTCTCTGGACAGGTGTGCCCAGAGCTGGGATTCGGCCCCTGACTTGGGAGTCTGTGGAAATCGAGGGGGACATCTCCCCCACCTTATGGCTGAAGCTAAAAGCATGGGATGTCAAAGGGGGAGCACCTTGGCCCAGCCCCTCATCTTCCCTGAGGGAAACTGAGGGCCCCGGTGGGGGTTGGGGATTGCACCAAGAACCAGATCGAACCTCTCTGACTCCAGGTCTTCAGGGCTTCTGATCACCGCGTGTCGCCCATGCGAGAAGCCTGTTCAGTGTTTGTTTCCACAATTAGATTAACTTCGCCAGAGTTTTCTTTCTGAAGCCGCTGGCCCCAGAGGGCAGCCTGTGCATGAGAGTCGCTAGGTCCTGCACGGGATGACCTTGTGTGTGGACAACAGGACTGCCAAGAAAGGATCCTCAGGACACCCCGGGTGTTTTGAGGACAGTTGCTAGACTCCCCAAGTAGTTGACTTCTGAACTGCACAAGTAAGAGACAGGCAGCTTTGGCAGGGCACAGTGTGTTCCAGAATGGTCCATGCGATGAAACTTATTAAATCAGACTGGCTGCAGATCTCCAGGTGTAGGTAAGTTTCTCCTGATTCCTGGAGAATCAGGAGAACCTGCAGCCATCACCTAGCCCAAGTACGCACGTTTCTGTTTTCAGAGTCTACACTTGAGGGTAGGGGCCAGCTGGGGGCTTGTTAGGGAAGAGTTATCCCCCCAAAATAGGAAAGGAGCTGAGAGATGGTGATTTGGAAGTGGAGGCAGCAGTTACTCGAAGCCAAGCGACAGCAAGAGGGGTCTTTTGGTATCTCCCTGGGGTGACATCCTCAGGCTGCCCCTGGGTGAAGCTGTAGTCAATTTGAGGAGAGGCTTTTTACCCCCAGAAAAAGAATAGGGCTAGAATGAGGCAGGAGAGGAGGCGAAGGGAGAGAAAGAGAGGGAGAAGTGTTTCTCTTTGATGTCATTCAGGTGGAAAGCCAATCTGCATATGTAAATGAACTTGAAAATATGATTAAAAATATATACATATTAGAGATTATGATCCAGAATTGAATGTGAGATGCAGCTCACAAAGTGACAGGTAGCATTTCCCACAATCAGCGATACCGACTCCGTCTGTGATTAATGCATCTCAGTGGTAATAAATGCACCACAGATAAATGCCGGAATTATTTGTTAAACTCCAGGTTGACAGCCCCACTGAATGTAAAGCTCTGTTTGCCCACATTGCCCACGTCCACCTTCCTGCTGCCATTGCAAGAAAGTCCCCCCCAAGAGCTTGGAAGGAGAGGTGACAGAGCAGTTACTGGGGCCATTGTGAACTGAGGCCAGAGCCCTCGAGGTCATTCCAGGCATGAGTGCGGGGGAAGTGGCGGAAGTGGGCGTGTCACGGGGAAGTTGCCAGGAACCACCTGTGGCTGCTGTCACCAAGCAGGAGCTGGGACTCAGTGGCCCAGAACCTTCAGCGTAAGGGACTGGAGGGGATGAGGGTCGTGGAGCTCTCTCTATTTAAAGCCCTTTTGCGTATTCTCCAGCGTGTGACCAGACCAGGATGCTCAGCAGGGAGGGCCCCGCACCAGGCTCATGAGTAGTGGGCAGAATAGGCCCTTGTGGTGCTCACAGACTCAGGTGGGAGACAGGTGATTGATGAGAAGCATAATGCATGACATGTGGAGTGGGTCGGAAGGTGGCAAGTGCTCTGATGAAAAGTAGAGCAGGGGAAGTGTGTGTGCATGTGTGCGTGCGCACATGCATGTGTATATATGTGTATATGTGTGCATGTGTGTATGTGTGAGCATGTGCGTGCACGTGTGTATGAATGTGTGTATGCTTGTGTGTCTGCATGTATACATGTGTGTGTTTGTGGGTGTGTGCATTTGCATGTATCTGTGGGTGTGTGCATGTGTGTGCATGATTGCGTGTATGCATGTGCGCATGTGTAGGACAGGCAGAAGCTTTAGAGAGAGGTCTAGAGGGGATCAGAGAGTCAAATGGTGTAGGGGCCCTTTCTCTTGGTGTGACTGACCCCAGCCTTTAAAGCACCACCTGAGTGTTTGAGAGGGGAGCAGCCCTTTCATGGGGCAGAACATTGACCACAGGTTGCAAGTTAGGTGAAGGCTGACCCCCCGTCTGGAGGAATTCCCTGATAGTGAGCGCCGTGTCTGGGGCTAGAACTGGTTGTTTAAGGCCTTCATCTGCCAAACCACCTCTTAGTCAGTGAAGGAGAAGCGGCCCCAACCAGCAGTTGAATGGGGAAGCCTGGCTGGTGCTCCCTGATGCTGAGATTCTGTGATTCTGTGATTCAGAAATCTCGAGACTCATCAGGGACTCTGACTGTGTAATTACAACCTGAGGCTCCTGACCTCAGCAGGGATGGCAGACTCCGAAGCTGTGGGCCAGCGAGTGGTCCTGCCGAGGGCTGGGCGCTGGAGAGACGGAGCCCCTCAGCTGGGGGCAGCATGGCCCTGAACCCCACTGTTGTCACGTTACATGGGCCCTGTGCCACTTGCTCCTTGGATTTTTCAAGAGAAGGCAGTAATGAAGTCTGATGTTTGGATGTGGGCAGTGAATTACAGCCTTTCCACACATCCCTGGCCAGAAGGGGACGCTCCTGCAGGTCGAGGTGACTGTCCTCTCAGTGACCATCTTTGAGTCCCTTGCCACATCCTCTCTGCTATACCCTCAACACTGGCTCTTTCCTCTGCATCATCTGGGGCCTGGCGGAGGTGGGCAGTCACCCTGACCTCAGGGACAGAATCTGTCTTCCCCTGGATAACTCCTTCACGTGTTGGGGGGGGGGGTCATTAGTAATTTCCTCCCTCCCTCCGTCTTCTCTGCCTCCACCCAACATCGAGCTGCCGACATACCGAGTGCTAAATGCAATGACTGAGTCAGACTTGCCGCACTGAGATTCTAGAGCCTTAGCATCCTAAGATGGGAAGAGTCTGTGATGGTGAGTCCTGAGATTCAGGACCTTGGTTCTACAGTGATCCAAGCCTCCAAGGTTTAGCGATCCCAGAGTTTAGTGGTCCCAAGGTTTAGCGGTCTCATTCTGCGGTCCAAGAGTGAGACCCAAACTCCTGGAAAGGGAGGAGCCGATCTTACCACCAGAGTGCCCGGGGGCTCTTCAAGGGTGTTTATCTCTCATTTAGATAAGTAAGTGGAACACAAATGTATTTCTGTAAATAGACTCGGCCCCAGCCCCCGACACGCTCCAGCCCCAGCCACTGCGTCGTTAGAGTTATTTTATTAATGTGTTCTGCTGAGTGGACTTGAATGGGGAACGCAGCCTCTCATATTGTGGATCTAATTATAAGCACAAGGGACGGTACCAAAGAATCGGCTTTGAAGGGAGAAGAGTCTGGCAGCTTGGCTGAAAGTGTCCTTTAATGAACTTCTGTGGCACTTGTATCTTAGCAACACATTTTATTACATCGTGGTGCAGCTGGACTTGCTGTACAGTAATTCATCCCCCCCAACTCACCCCCCCCACCTTGGTGACTGGAGGGAGGAATGTACCTACCCACTTCCCCAAGGCAGCGTTTGCACCTCTTCCGCTTTGTTTAGTTGATGAAAAAGGCAAACACAGCTGAGAGCCCGAATACTCGGGATACTCCCTGGGCTGGAGGGGTGGGTGGCCTCTCGGCCTGAGCTGCTTCGAGTTCAGATGCTGTCGCTGCCGGCTGCCCTGCAGGTCTGCTGATTCTTGCCCTGGCACTCCCCACATTTGGGTATTTTTATCTGGACTTCCTTCCCATAATGACACTAATTTGGATACTGCGGAAGTGGGGGACATGGGCACATCTTCATCGTAATCAGCAGCCTGTATATAAGTGGGGGGTGGGGAAGTGTTGCTGAGATGAAGCGGGCGCCAGGGGGAGGAAAGTAGGCCCAGGCTGCCCAGTCCAGCTGGGCTCAGCTGCGTGTGAGCCTAGGGGTTGCAGCCCGTTACTTTTCTCTATGAGCCTTAGCTTTCTTCTCTGCTGCGTGAGCGTCTGGACAGGTATGCCCAGAGCTGGGATTCGGACATAACTGATCCCCCACAAACTGGACAGCGTGAAACAACAGAATCCATTCTCTCATGGTTCCGCGAGCCAGAGGTCTGAAGTGAAGGTGTCGGCAGGGCCGTGCTCCCTCCAGAGGCTCGAGGGGGAGGCCCTCTCTTGCTTCTGCAGCTCCTGCTGGCTCCCGGCAGTGCTTGGCTTGAAGACGCAGCCCTGCAATCTCTGCCTCCATCTACCTGGCCGTCTTACCTCGGGGCCTGTCTGGGAGACTTTTCTCCTCTTCTTAAAAGCTCACCAGCCATGGGATTCAGGGTTCACCCTAAGCCACAATGACCTCAGCTAACTAATCACATCTGTAATCACCCTCTTCCGAATAAGGTCATGTTCCAAGGTTCCGGAAGGATATGAATTTTGAGGGGACTCTTCAACCCGGTACCTCTGCCAGCTGAAGCTAGTCCTGCCTACCTTGGATTCCAGTTGTGGGGGATGCCCCGGGCTGACCCAGCATCAGGTGCTTTTGAGTCTGCTCCCTGCCCCTCTCTTACAGACAGGAGCCTAGATGGACAAACTGAGAACCCGTGCTCCATCCTGAGCAGTGCGGTGGCGGGGTCTTCTGAAACTGACCTGGCAGGTGGTTTGAATATCTGAAATCAGGACCATCTCAGAAAAGCTTGGCTACCTCATCTACTATAGTTTGTGGCTCTTCAGAGGCAGAGAGTTTGACATTAGGTTGTGTATATAGTTTTGAAAACCTTCCAGCTTAGAGTTACCCTGATTTGTTCTGATCCAGCGGGGGAGGAAAGGATGCTTTAGAAGCACCATTGACCTGCATGGGAATGTGCATTCTCCTGGGTGCTCACACAGCTTCCTTGTTGCTGTTTGGCCTGCAAATGTAGTCCCGTTGTGGTGGCTTGTATAGACGTTATTATTATAGTGACTTGTTTTCTTTTTTCTCTCTGTGATTAGTCAGCAAGGGACCAATTCTCTTGTTTCTCATTCATTTACAACAACTCACATTTGTGTAGCAGCATCTTGGGGTACTGGGCATTGCCACTCACGTTAGCTCATTGGATTCATGTTTCTTGGGTTTAAAAAGCGAGGTTTGAGGGCTGGTGGGCCTTTCCCAGGACGCCCACACATAAACCCCACATTTTCTTAGGAGGAGGCCAAGCCGAGATTGAAGGCAGCTTCCTAGGGCCCTTCTCACCACTCGCACACCGCTGCCACTTCCAACCTGTTCCTTGAGTCCGGGGTTTAAGGGACATTTGTGTTGAGAGTTCCCTGAGGTCTCCCAGCCAGGCTTCTTCTATCTGTGACCCTTCAGACCACAGTCCTGTGACGTCAGCCGGCCCTGGGCCACAGAGAGGTATGTAGCCACGGGCTGAACACTGCGTCCTCCCCAAGTGCATTCCTTAAAGCCTCAGCCCCAAGGTGATGGTATTAGGAGGTGGGGGCTTGGGAGGTGATTAGGTTCCAGGGTTTGCACCCTCATAGATAAGATTAGTGCCCTTATAGAAGGGGCGGAAGGTATCTGTCTGCCTTCATGAGAGCACAGCAGCAAGGCACCATCTTTGAAGTCGAGAGCAGCCCTCACCAGGCACTGCGTCTGCTGGGGCCCTCCTCGTGGGCTTCCCAGCCTCCAGAGCTGTGAGCAGTAGCCTCCTGTTGTTTGTAAATTATGCAGTCTAATCTGACGTAGCAGCCCCAAACTGACTACGGCATATGCCATTGCTAAACTTCCGCAATACTCTCTTCTCGATTTGCAGGAAAAAAGACACACTCTATAGACCTTTCTCAATTAAACTTTTTTTTCCTGGCATGAATAATTCCTAAACCTTTGGTTCTCAGGTTCTAGCAGAGGACGAAATGACATAAGTAGCAGACAAAAACTGACAGTTGGTTATGATCATTTTGAAGACTTTGGTGGACTTTTAGTCATTTTTTTTCACATATAGCTAAATGAAGTTATATTTTTCTACACCTCACCCCCTCATTGGCTGTCAGGCCATAGATTATCAAGGTCTCCCCCAGCAGGTGGGTGGATGGATGGAAGAACGGGAACTGACGGGTCCAAAAATGAGGTGCGCCACCCTGAAGGTCCACATTGTTCAGGCCTGGAGTGGACCTGCTGTGGAGATAGTGAACTCCCCGTCACACAAATAACCAGTAAGAGTGACTAAGAGGGAGATCCCTGGAGGATTTGCTCAGCATTTGTCAACCTTAGGAAAGAGAGCCTAGGGATAACATCTCTGTGGAATAGCATGGACTAATAACATATTCAGTCCTGTTACACGATCAAGGAAAAACTCCTGCCTCTGTCCTCTACACCGTGACCAAAGTTGTTTCTCTTAAGTTTAGCCTTTATGGTTACTCTTCTGTGTGTAAACACTAACTTTGACTCCCCTTGGCCAATGGCAATAGTTTCTAATGTCTTCTTAGCCTCTCCCCCCAGGTATGAATCCGTTAGACAAGCTGCTCTGCTTGGAGCTGGCGCAGGGGCCTGGATCCCTGCCTGCATCTGCCCTCTCCCCAGCTCCAGGACCCCACCTGTACCTGCACCTGCCCTCTCCCCCAGCTCCAGGACCCCACCTGCACCTGCATCTGCCCTCTCCCCAGCTCCAGGACCCCACCTGTACCTGCATCTGCCCTCTCCCCAGCTCCAGGACCCCACCTGTACCTGCATCTGCCCTCTCCCCAGCTCCAGGACCCCACCTGTACCTGCACCTGCCCTCTCCCCAGCTCCAGGACCCCACCTATACCTGCACCTGCCCTCTCCCCCACCTCCAGGACCCCATCTGTACCTGCACTTGCCCTTTCCACAGCTCCAGGACCCCACTGTACCTGCACCTGCACTCTCCCCAGCTCCGGGACCCCAGCTCCAGGACCTTCCCCCGCCTTCTCCCCAGCTCCAGGAACACTGGCATGCTGGAGGCATCTGGGGCTCCAGTGAGCACAGTGTAGAAAGTGGTGACTTGAGGAATAAAATTCAAGACTTTGTTGCAGTGGACAGACAGGGGCTTTTATTATCTGGCCTCAAATGCCTTCTGTGGCCTCATTTCCTGACTCAAAACTGCAGACCATCTCCCAGACATACCTAACAGGTGGGGGTCACTGAGCCTTTGCTCTCCTGCTTGGGTTGCCCGCTTCTCTTTCTTTAACATAAGATCCAGCCCATCCACCAAGACCCAAGGCCTGGGACATCTCCTTACCCTCAAGAAAGGACCTCTGGGTTCATCTGGATTGGATCATGCAGATGCAGGTGGTAATGAGGATGGTGGTGGTGCTGCTGCTGCTGCTGGTTGTCATGGTGATGGTGATGCTTGTCGTGGTGATGTTGATAACGGTGATGGTTGTAATGGTAGTGGCAGTGGCGCTCATGACGATGGTGAAGGTAGTGATAGCGATGGTGATAGCATCAGCGGTGGTCATAGCAGCTGCTGTTTACTGCCCACTTCCTATGGTGAGTAAGAGTTTTCCATGTTGCTTTGCCATCACAATACATCTCTGTGAGGAAACACTATCTCCCATATTATCTCCACAGTGGAGGGACAGAGTCTAGAGTTGTCTGTCTGTCTTTTTTTTTTTTTTTTTAAGAAATGGGGTCTTGCTCTGTTGCCCGGGGTGGAGCTCAGTGATGCAATCATGGCTCCGTGCGATCTCCAACTCCTGGGCTTCACGGTCATCCTGGTTCAGCCTCCCGCAAGTGGGACTACAAACATGAGCCACTACACCCAGCTAATTTTTGTTGGTAGAAATAGGGTCTCACTGTTGCCCGGGCAGGGCGTTGACTTTGCATGATCAGGGGGCTAGAGCTTGCAAGTGTTGGCTTCGCTACTTTGTGGCAAATCAGACCCTAAGAGTTGCAGTCTCCTCTTTAGCAAAATTGAGGTAGTGAAAGTTCTCTCTGGTCCAACAAGAGATTCAGGTGTTACATTTTAATTAATGCATAGTAGATGTGGAAGTATCTTACAAACTGTAAATGATATTGCTGTTAGATTATGTTCTTAAAGACAAGATGCTTGTATATGTTTAAAGCATGAGCAAAAAGTTTTAAAAGTCTTAGTCGCTGAAGTGGACCCCCCCACAGTGGAGTTCCTTGTGTTCCTGGAAGATGCCCTGCAGAGTTAATGGGATGACATACAACCCACAGGGTTGCCAACATCACTTTTAAAGAGCTTGACACTCAGGTAGCATTTTCCTGGGCTAGTAGCTCTTGTTGCTTTTGCAGAGTCTTTGTGACATTAGTGGTGACTTGATAGGTCTGACAATCTCAGGACAGGCCCAAGGCACTTGGAGTTCTGTTGGACACCGGTGGGAAATGCCGAGGTTCTGGAAGGAAATAACAGAAATGGAAAACAGTCCTAATGTAACTTTTCTCAAAAAAATAAAGCTTTCCATGAAACAACAGGGCAAGCAGTCCTACTACCCTACAAATTAAATTAATAACGTACAGAGCAGGATTTAAATACAAGTAAGCATATATGTCATGCACTTTCATTCTCATGCTGAGCATGTGGTTTTGAACTCTCAGGTGTGCTCCCAGCGACAGCACGTCCAGGCTTTGCACCAGGGCCCTCAGAGCCAGCCCCTGACTGCACCTGAATCCCCAAGCTCCCTCCACCTGCAGAAGCCTGGTGCCTCCTCATGCCTGGGAAATCCACCACTGAGTCCGGGAGTCTGTGTATAAAATGCTTCCCACAAGATTGGAGAGCCCCTGAAGTTTGAGAACCAAGGCTCTGGGTGAGGTTAACCTTTTCCCTGGCCACCTAACCAGACGGAAAGGTGTGAAGGTCATGCTTCTTCAGCTCTTATTGGCCCTTTTGTGATGATGATGCTGGTGGTGATGGTGATGGTGTTGATGGTGGTGATGGTGGTGGTGGTAGTGGTGATGATGGTGCTGGTGGTGATGGTGATGATGGTGGTGATGGTGGTGGTGGTGATGGTGATGATGATGGTGGTGACGGTGGTGATGTGGTGGTGATGATGGTGGTGATGGTGAACCTGGTGATGATGGTGGTGATGGTGAACCTGGTGATGATGATGGTGGTGGTGATGGTGGTGATGATGATGGAATCTCCCCAGACTTCCCTTTCCCACCTGCAAAATGGAAGTAATACCTTTATCCTATGCAAATATTAGTGGTTTTATTATAATTCAGAGGGCTACTCTGGAGTTTAATCCTGTGAGAAAAGCAGGAGGAAAAAACTGTAACAATTTGTAAACAGTCTGTGATGTTAGATTGTTTCCATGGAACATTTTATGTGATTGGTGTTCAGACATTTCTGTTCATCTGCATTGCTTTTTCTAGGTTAGATTTTCAAACCTGTATCTTTTAAAATACTTTAAAAAAATACAAAAGTACAGAAGATGATGTGCTAAGCCTCCCTCACCTGCCATTTTGTGTGGTGTTAGGGACGGCCTGGGGCCTGGCTCTCCAAGGCTTGTCTGTTGATGCCCACGGGGACCCCTCCCTGCAGTCTTTGCTCCAGTTTCGGCAGGGCCTCTGCCACTCGTGGGGGCTCACGCTGCAGCCTCTGCCTGAGGTAGCGAGCTCCCCTGGGCCCAGTGGCTGGGGATGGCTGGACCTCCCCGAGAGCCACCAACAGCAGCAAACATGCCAACATGTCTGCAGTCGGTGGCTGAGAAGTGAGAGGAACATAATTCGCTTTCCCATTTTAGGTCACTCTCTAGATTTCCCCGAGTTTGCCTTCGAATGCTTGTTTTTTGAGATGGAGTCTTGTTCTGTTGTTCAGGCTGGAGTGCGGTGGCATGATCTTGACTCACTGTAACCTCCGCCTCCTGGGTTCAAGTTATTCTCCTGCCTCAGCCTCCCAAGTAGGTGGGATTACAGGTGCCCGCCAGCATGCCCAGCTTATTTTGTATTTTTAGTGGAGATGGGGTTTCACCATGTTGGCCAGGCTGTTCTCAAATTCCTGACCTCAAGTGATCCTTCTGCCTCGGCCTCTCAAAGTGCTGGGATTACAGGCATGAGCCACTGTGCCCGGCCCTTTTCATTCATCTTGATCCAAATCAGATTCTGTCTCGGGGGAGTGTCATTTCATAATCCTGCAGCCTTTGAACTTGTCATCACAGTTGAGATGTCTTCCCTCTTCTGGCTCCTCCTGATAGCCCCAGGTGCCTCCTTCCTGACGGAGCCTGCTGCTCCGATAATACGCACTCACCCGTAATGAGCTGCTTAAAAGTAATCAATGATTTCCAGATAAAAATCACCATTAATTTTAAATTCCCTCTGTAAACCTTGTTACAAATAATTGCCAGAAACACACAAAGTCTGAAATTAATTAAAATTGACAGCGTCATTTGATGTGGGTTGAGCTTCTGGTTTCTTGGTTATGTGTGTGTCTTGCTAGGGGAGAAGCAGTGGCTGTGAGATGCCAGGCTGCGGGTAGTTTGCTGAGGACCTGCCGAGTACCTGGGCCTGTGGAGGAGTTGGGAGGACCCGGGCTTGGAGTCCTGCAGACCTGGCTGGCTGCCCTGTGCCCTCTTAGAGTAATTGAATGACCTTGCGAGCCCCAGGTTTTTAATTTGTGGAATGATTTGGTAGTCCCAGCCGCTGCCCAGGGTTGCGTGTAGGTGATGGCGAGGCTGTGTCTATCCCAAGTTGATGCTCAGTCATGATTCTTATCTTCTTTCTTCTTCTCTCTTCCTGTCCCAGATCAACCTTGGCAAGGTAGTCATGCTGGGTCACTCACTCACTCCTGCAATGAGATAAACAGAAAGCTGATAGGAAGCAGGGATGGCAGGGACACTGGGTTCTTCTCATCTGAAAAAAACACTGAGGCTGAGAATGAAGAAGTGACTTAGTCTAAGCCAGTCCTGGCAGAACCAGGAGAGAACCTGCTTGCCATGACCCCCAGCCCAGCGCTGTTTCCACCACCACACCCCTGTTCCCTCGGGGCTGATGGGAGTTGGGGGAACCTGCATTTGCCAAGGCAACGGGAGCCAACCGAGGGCTGTGGCTGGGAAGTCCTGCGACCCCCTGGCCACTAGGGTGGCACGATCCCCTTTCTCAGCAGTGGGGTACATGTGCAGGGACCAGCCAGTTCTTCACCAGGGTTACCATAGTAACTGGATGCACTTCTGTTACCTTCCATTCATGGTCAACCATTTGTCAGTTTCCATTTCAGAACTCTCAGAATCACCCCAGTGCGTCCTTGAGCAGAACACCTGCGTGCTGCTGTGGCTTGTCACATTTCTTTGTCGGTCCCCGTACAGCTATTGTTAAGGGGCACAGAGAAGCCAGTGCCCCCTCCCTCCCCTCCTTTTTGAGAGATCACAGGTGCAGGGCTTATCCAGCCAGGAACTCATTCTCAGGTCTGCTCTTCACTGATGCACAAATGCTAGGCAGTCACTTAGCATCTCTGAGTCTTGGTTTCCTCATCTGCAGAATCAGGAAAATCGCATTTCCCTGATCATTAGCCTGTTCGGTGAGTCAGGGCTTCCTGAGCACCTGCTGCCTTCATACCTTGGGTGAGGTGCTGGGTTCATGACAGCACAGGGTCCCTGCTTTCAACAAGTCCATAGCCATGTCTGGAAACAGATCAGTGCACCCCAACTTGGTGAGTGAAGTGGGGGAGTACAGAGGTCTGAGGCTTGTGAGAAGGAGCTACCAGCCCAGCCAGGGGCTGCTGGAGACAGTATCCGAGGAGGGTGGAGGTGACACAGAGAAAGTGTTGAACAGATCGTGCCACTCAGTTAGGCCAGTTTCTTGTCTCTCCCTCCCTCTCCCTCCCAGTCTCAAGGTCTTTCCTCCCCTCCCCTCCATCTCCCTCTTTCTCCAACCTAATAGGAAACTTTGGATAATAAAGACCTTTTTCTCATCAGACTTCTATGCCTTTGGAGACAGACAGCAACCCCCACGCCCTACCCCAAGTCTCCACAGACAGTAACTCCGGAGAAGAGAACAAAGCTTTGGGACTTATTTATTTCTTGTTTTGCAGAAATGTTTGTTTGAAAGCAGCACAGAAAGGTGGAATGGTTTGATTTGATTAGCAAGTCTAAATGTATTAGCAGCAAGACAGAACGATATTACAATTAGCAGTAATTAGCTGCGTGATGACTCTGGGTGGCAGTGCCGGGTGACAGATGCTGCCTCCTGGTCCCGGGTTAGATGGGAGAGGCCACGTTACCCTTGTGAAGGGGCCTGTTCCCTGGAGTGGGCGGAGGACCCTGGCCTCCTTGTTGTCCAGGCTGAGTGACAGCTAATTGTCCTTGAAAGAGACACAGGTGTCGGCACCCACTTGTGTGGAAAGTGACTTTGCAGTGTTGGGGGAGGCAGTAGCCCGGAGATTCGGCAGGCGTTGTAGAAGAGGAAAAAAGGGTGGTCAGTTAACATGTAGGAAGATGCTTTACCAGAATCAGAGAAATGCCAATAAAAACCACAGGGAGGGGTCGGGCGCAGTGGCTTACACCTGTAATCCCAGCACTTTGGGAGGCCGAGGCGGGCGGATCACTTGAGGTCAGGAGTTCGAGACCAGCCTGACCAACATGGAGAAACCCGTCTCTACAAAAATTAGCCAGGTGTGGTGGCGCACGCCTATAGTCCCAGCTACTCAGGAGGTTGAAGCAGGAGAATCACTTGAACCCAGGAAGCAGAGGTTGAAGTGAGCCGAGATCACACCACTGCACTCCAGCCTGGGCATCACAGGGAGACTCCGTCTCAAAAAAAGAAAAAAAAAACCACACAGGATGAGTTCATTTTATTCCTCCAGATGAACACTGAAGGAGAATGATGACTGTGTCTGGGGCTCCTGGGTGTGAGGAGTGCTGATGGGTGGGAAGTTGAGGAATTTGGAAAACAATTTGGAATCATCTAGTAAAGGTGAAGGGAGATGTGCAGTTCCTGCAAATCAGAGATCCCACTACCCGGTATTTCCCTTAGAGAAATTACGACACAAGCATCCTGGGAGAGCTAAATATTCCTAGCAGCCAAGATGAAATAAAACAGAATGTGGCTGCCACTGATGGGTAATAGATAAATACGCACATGTATGCGCTGTGTCTACGGCAAGGAAAAGGAACGAGTGAGCCCACGTGCAATAACCATGACTCTTGAGAGCTGACAGTTGAAGTTTTCTTCAAAAAGATGCAGAAGAAAACGTCATAAGATTTCATTTAAGTAAAATTCAAAACATGCAGGCCAGGTGCAGTGGCTCACACCTGTAATCCCAGCACTTTGGGAGGCCATGGTGGGAGGATTGCTTGAGGCCAGGAGTTCGAGATCAGCATGGGCAACATGTTGAACCCACGTCTCTACAAAAAAATAAAAGCCCATACGCTTTTTGATATGCATATGTGGTAAACTATTAAAAAAAAGTCAGGGGATGATAAATACAAAATAGTAGTAGTTACCCGTAGTGAGTGAGGAATTTCAAAGTTAATGTTCATTTTATTTTTTCCTTCCTTTTTTTTTCCTTTGAGACAGGATGTCATTCTGTCATCCAGGCTGGAGTGCAGTGACATAATCACAGCTCACTGCAGCCTCACCCTCTCAGGCTCAGGTGATCCTCCCACCTCAGCCTCTCCAGTATTAATAGCTGGGACTACAGATGTGTGCCACTTTTTTTTTATTTTTTGTAGACACAGGGTTTTGCCATGTTGCCCAGGCTGGTCTTGAACTCCTGGGCTCAAGTGATCCTCCCATCTGGGCCTTATGAAGTTCTGGGACTGCAGGCATGAGCCATTGCCTGGCCCTGGCCGTTTTCTAAGCTGAGTGCTATATACATAGATGCTGCTGGTGTTGTTATTCTTCAAATGTTACACGTTTTAGAACATTTAATCTCTCTTCAGTACTTTATAAAACACCTGTATGTTTTTAAGTGGGCCTGTGGGTGTGGGCTTCCTGCCTCAAATGTGAGATTCTGTACTTCAGGGGCAGGCAGATGGATCTGGGCTGCTCTTGGCCACACAACCTCCAGGGACAGGATACCTCCAGCTCTCCAGAGGCTGAAACTTGTATAATTTTCAGAAACAAGACAGAACAGTCAAAAGTGCATGAAAACAACTGTGTAAATTGTGAAATGTGAGTTGTAGTTTTGCTTTTCCCTTCTAAAATGGAATGAAATCCACATTTTAAAAGTTTGGATAGGGAGAGATCAGTCAGTGGGTGTGAAGTTACAGTTAGGCAGGAGGAATAGTTCTGGTGTTGCATTGTACGGTAGGGTGACTGTGGCGCTAACAGCATGGTATTTGTATCTTAAAACGGCGTGAAGAGAGGATTTTGAGTGTTCTCACCACAAAGAAATAAATTTATCAGGTGATGGGTATGCTAAATACCTTGATTTGATTATTACACAATATATATGCATCAAAATATCCTACTGTACCCCGTGAATATGTACAGTTATGCATCAGTTAAAAACAGAATTTTTCTTGAGACAGGGTCTTGCTGTTGCCCAGGCTAGAGTGCAGTGGTGCAATCACAACTCACTGCAGCCTCAGACTCCCAGATTCAGGTGATCCTCCCACCCCAGCCTCCTGAGTAGCTGGGACTACAGGTGTGCACCACCATGCCTGGCCAACTTTTTTTGTAGAGATGGGGTTTCGCCATGTTGCCCAGGCTGGTCTCGAATGCTTGGCCTCAAGCAATCCTTCTGCCTCAGCCTCCTGAAATGCTGGGATTACAGGCGTGAGCCACTGTGCCCGACCAAAATTTTTAAAGTATTCTTTTTAACCAAAATAAATTCTGGAAATGAAGCAGAACTGACCAGCGCCCTCTCCTGGGTGAGGCGGAAGTGAAGCCCTGGGTGGAAGGACCCGCTGGCCCCAAGAGCCCCGCTGGTTCAGCACCACAGACAGCACTCAGAGCAGCCTCTTTCCCGCGTTGCCACCTGGCTTTCCCTCGCTGAGTTGGCCGCGGCTTTGGGGAAGAAGGTGGCAGGAGCCTGGGTTTCCTCTTGCCTTCCTCATAGGGTGAGATGAGCTGGAGGAAGCTCACGCCACAGTGCCCAGCATAGATTGATGTTCTGCAAATGCTTAGAAAATCCTCTCTGCTGTCAGGGCAGGAGGGTGCCCAGTGATGAGTCCAGCTTGCGACTCATGAGGGGGACCCCATGGGCAGTGACCAGTGTCACCAGGCCAGGAGGGACAGGGGCCTCTGTGGCTCTGTGAGGCACCCACCCAAAGGCATTTCCTGCTCCAGACCAGTGTCACGGTGGCCAGAGGGGGAGTCCGAGGCCAGGCAGGTGCTGGTCACACCTTGGGCTCATCCCAGGGGTGGGGCTGGCAAAGGGAGGTGAAGTGTCTTAGCCAGGAGCTTAGACCCTTGATTCTGCTTCCCTGGACAAAAGGTGGGTTTCATGCAGAAGGGGTGAGAGGAGGATGGTGATGGGGGCTTCAGAAAGATTCTCTGCTCTCTCCCTCAGCCAAGGGTGCAGATTGGGGAACAGGTGGAGGGAGAGAAGGTTGGTGTCAGTGTCTAGGAGAGACAGAGACTGACAGGAGGATCTCTGAGGATTCTCTCGGCTTTAAATTCTAGGATGTTTGTTTCTCATCACAACACCCGTGTGTCAATTCACATTTCATTCTGATTCGCTTGTTGAGTGACTGGGTACTGGGTGGTATTATATGATCAGAATTTTCAATAACAGAGAGAATGTTACACTATTCATTGAAACAAATTGGTTGGCATCTATATCTCCGTGTACCACCCTGGTCTTATTAAATCTAAATCATATTCATGCTCAGCAGCCTTGATTTGAACTGTAAAGCCAGCATGGGAGGCAGGTTACCTGCCGTTTGAAGAGCTCTCTCTCTCTCTCCTCCAATTTGTGGTCTGATTGGACACACTGTACAGCACCAGGCTGCATCTATGAGCAGGTCAGGTGGTGACTAGGGCCCCCAAGTGACCCGCTGTGGTCACAGTGCATTTGCCTAGTGTGAAAACTCACTGTAAGCTGCACAGATGTGGGACTTTGTGGAGCGTAGTACCAACACATGTGGGCATGTAGGCTGCTGGGGTGGAAATGTGAGCATGTGGCATGTTGGGGTGTGTTTATGCCGACCTCTGTGTCCTTAGACGTATGCTTTTTTTTTTTTTTTTTTTTTTTTTTTTTGAGACAGAGTCTTGCTCTGTCACCCAGGCTGGAGTGCAGTAATGCGATCTCAGCTCGCTGCAACCTCTGCCTCTGGGTTTGAGCGATTCTCCTGTGTCAGCCTCCTGAGTAGCTGGGATTACAGGTGTGTACTACCACGCCTGGTTAATTTTTGTATTATTAGTAGAGACGGGGTTTCACTGTGTTGGCCAGTCTGTTCTTGATCTCCTGACTTCAGGTGATCCACCTGCCTCGGCTTCCCAAAGTGCTGGGATTACAGGCCTGAGCCACCGTGGGTTTTTTTGGTTTTTGTTTTTGAGATAGTCTCGTTTTGTTGCCCAGGCTGAAGTGCAGTGGTACAATCATGGCTCACTGCAGTCTCAACCCCCTGGCCTCAAGTGACCCTCCTGCCTGGTCTCCTTACTAGCTGGGATTATAGGCACCTGCCACCACACCTGGCTAATTTTTGTATTTTTAGTAGAGACGGAGTTTCGCCACGTTGGCCAGGCTTGTCTCGAACTCCTGACCTCAAACAGTCCACCCGCCACGGCCTCCCAAAGTACTGGGATTACAGGCATGAGCCACCACACCTGGCCGCATATGCATGTTTACAGAATCACACTCAAACACTCCAGGCAGAGAATGGGACTGATAGTCACGCTGTCTGCTGTTGCCTCAGCCCAAAGCTTTTAGTGCTTCTGAGCAAGGAGGAGTATCAGCCTGGCTGTGTCTCATTGGTGTCCAAAAACTATGCCCCCAGTGTTGTTTCTGCTAATTCTGCCTATATTGTCCTTACCTGCCTCCTCTTCTGGCTTATTCCTGCTAATATATTAAGAACTGACTTGGCACCACCTCCTCTAAGAAGTCTTCCCTGACTTCACAGTGCTGGGCTAGGTCTTGTTCAACTGGTTGCATAGCTTCTGGGGGCAAGAGCCACATTTTCCCCTCCCATGAGCACCCCACCCTTACACTACCTGGAGAAAGCTGGGAACACAGTGGACGCTCTGTATATGTTAGTTGGGTTTCAGAATGGTTCCCTTTCCCCTCACCCTGGGCAAGCACCATGGGATTTTTTCTCCAGTATTCACTTTGAGACCCTGGTGGGGTTTCTGAGGTAAGCCCCACAAAAGTATGCCCCCCCCCCCCACCCCATGCTGGGCCCCTAGGTTTTAATCCTCAAGGTAGCCCACACTCACTCCCTCCAGCAGTTTACTGAAGTTGCCTTTTGTTCCTCCCAGTTCCTGCCTCCAGCAGCCTCTCCTCACGGTGAGCTGTGGTTCCTCTGCCTCCGCCTCTTTTTTTTTTTTTTTTGAGATGGAGTCTCGCTCTGTTGCCAGGCTGGAGTGCACTGCAATCTCTGCCTCCCGGGTTCAAGCCATTCTCCTGCCTCCTGAGTAGCTGGGATTACAGGCACATGCCACTACACTCAGCTAATTTTTAAATTTTTAGTAGAGACGGGTTTTCACTATTTTGGCCAGGATGGTCTCAATCTCCTGACCTGATGATCCACCCGCCTCGGCCTCCCAAAGTGCTGGGATTATAGGCATGAGCCACCACATCAGTCCAGCCTGTCTCTTTAGTTTTGGGGTTGGCTGTTTGTCCTGTAACCTCAATTCTCTGAGGATTCTAAGAAAAGTTGCTGATTTTCAGTTTGCCGGGATTACAGGTGTACCCCTGGTTTCAGAGGTGGGAGCTGACACCTACCAGTCTGGAAGTCGACGTGCGTAGGTTGAGTGCTCTTTGGAGGGCCCAGGGACGGGGAGGGAACAGGATGGAGACCAGAAGACCCTGTTTTTTCTGGCTGAGGCCTGAGGACCTGAAGGGGGTGCAGCCCCTTGGGGACTTCTGTATTAAATACAGACACACAGACTTCACCGGCCTGTGATGACTGGGAATGGGAGTCAGCCATAGTGTTTGCTTTTGATTCTGACAACAAAGCTGAGGGTCATCAGAGCCCAGAGTGGGAGTTTGTTAGAGTGACAGTCACCCTGTGTCATTCTCACAGCTGAGGACCGCCTGCGTGTGTGGCGGGGATGGTGTGCCTCCTATTCTCAGAGTGCCCTGCCTGCCAACCTCCCTTCCCCTGCCCCTACTCCCTTGGTCCACTGGGCACCAGGCCTGTGCCAGGGCCCAAGTTGTCTGGCAGCAAAGACACCGTCCCTGCCTGTAGGGGGACAGACACAGCTCCTGTGCACACAGCTTTGGGGGGAGGGGACAGGCGCAGAATCCTGTTTGTCCCAGCAGAAGCTCAGCTCCACCAGGGAAGGTCATACAGGAGGTGCTCCGTGTTTGTTGGCTGAGTGAGGGCTTTTGAGCACCCACACCATGCCTGCTTCTCTCCAGAGCGCGCTGAGCCATGTACGTGAAGAGTCTGCACTCACAGCGTGGGCCTGGAGAGCCAGCAGCGGCTTCCTTGTTCCACCGAGCAGCTGTGTCCGCTGAGACTCGGTTTCAGGTGTCTTTGGTTTTTCGGGTTTTTTCCCTCTTAACAAGGTGATGAAAATGCACAACAGTACAAAATGCCCAAATCCGTAACTCATTATACATTTTACCAAAGTGAAAAGAAAAAAGTCCTCCTTCATCACCTGTCAGATTTTCATTAGCAACATCAAAGCGATTAGGTCTGGAGAAGCCCGTCTGAGTCATCGTCTCTGGTAAGGAGTTGGTGAAGAATACAAAGGAATTTGAATTTCAAAGCCAAAGCCTTTATTTCTCATTAATGTTTTCTGCTGTGAGGGTTCCCCCCAAGACCCAGCCGAGTCATTCATTAGGGGAGGGCCCGTGGGTCTGAACAGACGCAGTGTTTCCCATCCTATAGCATTCATTGCAGCAGGTGTGGGTGACCCTGTCCTGAGCCCGCCAGAACCCTGAACTCTCCCCACCAACTGTAACCTGGAGATAGGAGTTGTTTAACTTCCCTGAGCCTGTTTTTTACGTGTTTGTTAGCAGCTGTGGGGCACCTGCTTCATACCTTTGTGCTGGACCAGGTCGGGTGCAAGGAAAGACAGGCACGTCGGTAAAGAGCTTGATGCTGAGCTTGGGAGACAGACCCAGCGAGTGTGGGAGGGGTCAGTGCAAAGCCACGTTGGGGCATGTAGTGACTCAAAGGAGAGATTGACTCTACTGGGCACACCCAGCAGGGCTGCCTGGAGGTGGAGGCATGGTGTGTCTTGATGGATTGTGGGAAGGCTGAGTTTTCTGGGGAAGGGAGAGACAGAGCCACCCAAGGTCCATGCCCTGTTGTCTCACCTGCCCCGAGGCACTGGAAGCCTGGAGTGGTTGGTAGCTGGGTGTTGGGGAATTCAGGCTTCTGCGGGTACCTGAGAGTGCAAAGGGTGGACACAGTGTAAACTGACCCCAAGTCACCCAAAGTCCGAGAGTGGAAAGTTCAATCCCCTTCTCAGCATCTGCCCAACTCTGTGCAAGGTACAGGTGGTCTCAGGTGCACCCCTTCTGCTGCCAGCCTCGAATGGCCCTGGGTAGGGCTGTTTACCAGGCACCAATGCTTTATAATCTGAAAAACATGGCAGAAAGAATTCAGGGGAGGACGGAGAAAACCCGAGGATGACTCATCAGGTGAGAGGAGGGCTTCAGAGCCACTCAGGCTGAACAGGCTTCATAGCGACACCGGGGCCGGTGATGGTGACTTACAGGGTCCAGCTGCAAGTGAGGAGCCCTGTGGTTGAAAAACACAGGGTGGGTGGATTAGAACTCCTTCCAAAACACAGGTTATTGAGCCTTTCCTCCCAAGGTTTTGGATTTAACTGCTCTTGGGTGGACCTGAGAATCTGCATTTTGAGACAAGTCCCCACGCTCTGCTGGTGCTGCTGGTCTGACCACCACACCTTGGGCACAGCTGGGTTGGAGGAGGAGTGCCGACTCTGTGAGTGCTTGCTAAGCTGATTCTCATCCTTGCCAGACCTTAGGTGGTGAGTGCATGCTAAACTGATGTCATCCTTGCCAGACAATAGGAGGTGAGTGGTTTATTTTAAAGGTGGAGAAATGGAGGCAAAACAGATAAAGAGCCACCCCCCACTTTCTGCTAGTCAGAAGCTAATCAGCATGCTGATCGAAGGAAGTCTTGGGTTTATATCCCTCACCACTTATGCCCCTACTCTTTCCTGGCTGTATAGTCTCTGAAGAGCTTAGAGTTAAATTTCGGGCCAAGAGGGAACCCTGGGAGGTGAGGCTGGTGGAGGCAGGACCATGGCTCTCTGTGGCTGGACTGGACGAAGTGCTAGAGCAGTCTGGGGGAGCTTTGACCACACAGACCCACCTTGACCCTGAGCCCAGGTTTCTAGGGAGGGCCGAGAAATGGCCTGGGAATTGCTGCTGTTGAAGGCAGGCAGATGTGGGGAGGGTCGTGCTGGCTTTGGTGCCGCTGTTGAGGTGGTTAAGGGGAAACTGTGGGGAGCCGCTGGTGGCTCTGTAGCAGCGGACCTAGAGGGGTGGGCATGGGGCTGCTGCCTGGCACACCCAGCCCTGCCAGTCCCCACCCTCTCCTGGCACAGGCCCTGCCCTTGGTGCAGCTCTGCTTGGCCAACATCTGCCCAGTGGCTTTGCAGAAGGAACTAGGAATTCCTGGAGTCTAGAGCCTGAAAAAGTAGTGTGCAGAAAAGATTCCCCCCATCTTTCTGCACAGAGCAGGTTACCTGGCATGGCCAGCCCAGCTTGAAGGGATGGGGAAATATCCTCCCTTCAGGACCCTTTGAATCTTTCTTCCTAGTGGAAAGCGCACTCTCCCCGGATGGAGGCAGGAATGTCACACATCTCTCCAATAAGTCATCTCTGTGGCTTTGGGCTCTGGCTTTCTCCAGTATCACCAGGACACCCCAAAGCCAGCCTAGCCAATATGGTGAAAGCTGGCGGACAGACCCACACTTGCTGGGTCTGTCTCCTAAGCTCAGCTTCAAGCTCCGTACTGACGTGTCTGTCTTTCCTTGCACCCCACCTGGTCCAGCACAAGGTCACAGGCGGAGCCGTGATCTTGGTTGACCACCTGTAGTGTCATGAGTTGGCTGCACTGCTGGAGGACGTGATGATAGTCATGAGCTTGAAGGTTGTCCAGAGCACATGGAAAAACAAGACAGCGTTCAAATCTCAGCCCTTAGTAGCTGGATGTCCTTGGGCCAGTTACTTAACCTCTCTGTTCCTCCATTTCCTCATCTGCAAAGTGGGATAATACAGGCCCTTACAGAATTGTGGCAAGGATCAGGTGAGGAGCGGAAGTTAGCACTCAGCCATGCCTGTCATATGCTGAGCCAGCTGGGCCCACAGGCTTTCACACATCTGATGTGCAATCCTCAAATGGCTCCATTTTTCTTTTTCTTTCTTTCTTTTTTTTTTTTTTTTGAGACTGAGTCTCGTTCTATCACTCAGGCTGGAGTGCAGTGATGCGATCTCGGCTCACTGCAACCTCCGCCTTCCGAATTCAAGTGATTCTTCTGCTTCAGCCTCCCGAGTAGCTAGGATTATAGGCACACACCCCCATGCCTGGCTAATTTTTGTATTCTAGTAGAGATGGGGTTTCACCATATTGACCAGGGTGGTCTTGAACTGCTGACCTCATGATCTGCCCGCCTCGGCTTCCCAAAGTGTTGGGATTACAGGTATGAGCCACCACGCCTGACCTAAAAAGTTTATTTTAATAAAAGTAAAAGAACTCTTCTGTCGTGGGCTGGGCACAGTGGCTCACACCTGTAGTCCCAGCACTTTGGGAGGCCGAGGTGGGAGGATCATGAAATCAAGAGATTGAGACCATCCTGGCCAACATGGTGAAACCCCGTCTCTACTAAAAACACAAAAACTAGCTGGACGTAGTGGCACGCACCTGTAATCCCAGCTACTCAGGAGGCTGAGACAGGAGAATCTCTTGAACCCGGGAAGCGGAAGTTGCACTGAGCCAAGATTGCGCCACTGGACTCCAGCCTGGTCGACAGAGGGAGACTGCATCTCAAGAAAAAAAGAAAGTAAAAAGAGAACTCTTCTGTCGTGGCAGCTGCTGTCCCCCCTGGTCTCTGTGCAGGGTGCATTGGTGACCCCCGCCCCGCCCCGAGCGAGAGGACCTCCACCTCCCACCTCAGGGCACTCAGTGGTCGGAGAGAGTCCCTGATTCAGCTCCAGTGGCTCTCCATGGGGAAGCAGAAAGAGAGTTGCGTTTTCTTGCAATGGTATTGAGATGTGGTCGCCTTTACTTGTGTTTTTTTCTCAACCTGCACACAGGGGACCTGGCCAGTGGGCTCGGGGGGGAGATTGCAAGTTGAATGGAGAGGCTGGGCGGGTGGGAGAGAAAGATAACTTAAGCCTTCCAAAGTCTGTTGAGAAAGCCTGTTTATCTGTATAACGCACTGACTCGAGCGTGGGCGCTGCTCTGGCAGCCTCTGCAGCGATGCCACCTTTCCATCTCGGACTGACCTCCGGTTTCAAAGCCATCGCCCATCATGATTTTTCTAGGTCTTGATGGCTTTGCTGAAGGTTACTGCGGGGGCCACCGCTGCCCCGTGCTGGGGCCTTGATGCCCATGGCATCTTGCATGTCATGCCCCGACCTGTGACAGACAGGTGGAGGTACCCAGGGTCAGAGGGGGAGGATTCCTCCTGGTTCTCTTCACTGCACCTGCCTGGCCTTGACCTATGGTCTCCCTGCCTGCCCAGGGAATCCTTGGGGACAGTGGCTGGGCCTCTTCCATCTCCAGTGCTGGGATCTGTCCTCAAAGGGTTGCTGCAGTGTCCCCAGAGCTCCCAGTGGACACTGGTCTGCCCAAGGGTTGTGTGGCAAGAGCTGGGCTTGGGGGCCCAGCTTTTCTGCTTGTCTTCCCTTGACCTTCACGAAGACAAGGCTCAGGCCTCACTCTAAAAGGGGCTGGAGACTCCGGTTTTTCTGAGGCTCAGTGAGCAGCAGGGCTCCCCTCGTGGTTTGGGCTGTCCCTGGCTCTGCCTCTCCCTTTATGCTGGAAAGCTGGAGTGGGGCCCTGGAGCCCGTCTAGGAGGCCCAGGCAGTATGGGAAAGAGGGACTAGAGGGATGCAGGGAGTGCCCAAGATGTGAGAGGGCATCTGGCAGGCTCTGGAGGAGAGTTGAGCTGGGGAAGGGGCTTTCTGAGCTGGAGGGATGGCTGGAGAAACACCTGTCTCCAGAGGAAGACACGGCCCTATCTTGGGTGCCCAGTGGGTGAGCAGGCTTGTGGGGAACTGGGCCTTTGGAAGTGGGATTTCTGGCTCACCTCCTTTGGGGGAGAAAGTGGTGGAGCAGGGGGTGTGCAGCTTTGGGCTGGTGGTTGGGGTGGGGGGTGTCCTGACCCCCTATGCCTAGGAGTCCCTGCTCAGGGCCCCTGTGGATATGTGGCTGGCACTCACTCCAGGCTGCTGGGATGGCCCTGTCCACCCCATTGCCTGGTATCTGGCGGTGGCTCCAGTCTGGCCATCTGACTTCCCAGCTAGTGGGCAATGTGACCCTGCTCTGCTCTTCCCAGGTCAGGCACCAGCCTCTCAGCTCTGGTCTGGAGGCTGAAGGAGACAGACAATCGAGACAGCCAGGACAGCTGGGGGGGCCAAGGGATCATCTCAGCCCAGGGTGCTGGGAAAGAAGTCACGGAGGAGAGGCTGCATCTGGGATAATAGAGGGAATCCCCTCAGCCAAACACTGGGAAAATGGTGAGAACCTAGACCAAGCAGGAGGACCAGGGCCATGCAGGACAGAAAAAGTTGGAAGTGGCATGTGGAGAGGATGGGGCAGGGTGGCTGAATTCTGACTGGACAGATGGTGAGCTCTGCTGGGTGCAGGTGGCTAGTGTGGTAGTGAGGCAGGGGGGGATAGGTACAGACCCCGAAGGACCCACATCTGGGGGCTGTGGAGAGGGGGAAGAGGCTAGGAGGCGTTTCAAGGGGGATGTGCATGGCCATCCACATACAAGCAACTGTGCAGCCGAGTTTGACCAAAGGCCACTGTGCTTAGAGGTCAAGAAGCCTGGCCTGGCAGCTGTCCTGGACAGGCGGCTCAGAGGGAACATCCAGCAAAGCCTGTCTTCCGGCTGCTGTTCAAGCCAGGTGGAGTCCCAGGCTGGGACTTAGAGTAGCTGCGGTGTTCACGCCACACTGCAGGTGCCCTGCTGGGAGCCCCACCACATCATAGGGGAGGGAAAGGACAGGAGCCCCTGAGTTGCCCCTGCCCCAGGCACTGTATGTGCATGGTTTTCCCAGCCACCTCATCTGCAGTGTATGGACAGAAGCTTGAGGATCAGGATAAGTGCTGCCCAACCTCACCCTGCAGAAGGCAGCCAGAGCGGTTTGGGCCACACCTGCTGTGCTGAGAGCTGGCCAGAGAGGCTGCTTCAGGCCCAGTTTACCGTGAGTCTCCAGGTGGCCAGGAGACTTGGGCCTGAGACTGGGGGATGGAAAAAAAACGAGGCATTTAAAATCCCTCGTAGAAAATAAGTGAATGAACGAACAGAGTAGACCCACTGCTTGTCTAAAGTCACAAGAGAACTTGTGCTGCAGGCAAAAACTTATCCCCAAAGGCCTCACCCTGGGAGGCAGCTCCCTTTAAAATGTAGTTATTAATCACTGCAGCTGGAATTAGCATAATCGGGTCATCTAAATGCTGAGCCGCAGTGAGTAAAATCTTCTCCCACCGAGTTGGGGGCTGTTGTTTCACTGCTGAAGATTGGAGGTTTGGGAGTGGTGCTCTGCACCCCCGGGGTTGCCAAATGGCCAGGCCTGAGCTGCTCCGTGGGAGACCCCAGGTTCAGGGGTGAGAGAGTACAGAGGTGCCAGGGTGCACCACGGAAGCCCCATCCTCTCTCGGGCCGAGGCTGTCGGCAGGAAGAGTGGCCTAACTGTTGAGTGTGTCTCTGGGTGGGTCTGTGTTGAGGGAAAGATAATGGTGAACAGGGAAGACACCCCGGGTCCCTCTCACTCCTTCTACAGTCAGTTTGGGAATGTGCTGTTGCACCTTCAGAGGGCTTTTCGTGCAGAGGATCAGGGAAAAACCCAAACAACCTTTTCCAGAAGTGCTGGTCATTGTAAAGTGCACCGTCCAGGTGCCTGACCCTCTGAGGCTGGTTAAGCGCTGTGCAGGCGTGTTCTCTGCAGTCCCCTGTGGAGGCTGTGGGCCCACAGCAGTGGAAGGAGTGGACACGCGGGGCCAGGGAGGCCACAGGCACAGAAGGATGCGCAGGACGAGGCAGCTGTGAGCTCAGAGGGAGGAGGGAGGGGGCCGTGCTGAGGTGAGGGTGGCCGTGGGACCGCCGCGCGGGCAGTGGCCCCTGGGTACAGCTCCCATCACCAGCAGGAGGGCTGGGATGAGGACAGAGCCCGGGACTGAGGTGTGACGGCTACCTCTTCTTTCCCTGTGGTTGGTGAGTGTGTGGGGCTGGGGGCGGACGTGGCCATTGTCTGTTCACTCGATTGCTCCTGAATGGTGCAGGGCCAGCCATGAGCATCTGGGTGCAGCTCCCAGGAGAAGGGAAGGAGGTGGGAGGAGGAGGAGAGACCACCGCTTGGAGGGGCCTTCTGTCCTTTAGCCCTAACTTTCCTATGTCCAAAGTGTAGTTCAGAAATGGAAAGCACTGCCTTGGGTGGACCTAGCGAGAAGCCCCCAGGTCTGTCCGGTGCTCCGGCCTCATGGTCCAGCTGGCCCTGGGCTTCGGACCTCCTGGGGCAGCTTGTGGAGGGTCCCTCGAGGTCTCCCTGGGCAGCGGCCGCCTCGTGAAGGAAGCTCAGCAGCTCTGCTGTCCCATAATGTGTGATAAATCCCAGTTTTCCTGCCGTTAAATGATACCGTCACAAGGGCTAAATTGCCACCTGCAATGAGCAATTTAAATATTGACAATTTCATTGACTGTTAGATTTAATTTGGAGCCATCTTGCTGGGGCAGTAATGGGGCTGCAGATGACTTACTGTTTAATCCTGGCTGTCACCCCGTTAAGTGTTGAGTAATGGGGAAAAGATACACTCTTCAGGGTAAGAAGGTTCTGACTCTCGGGCCCCTGGGTCTGGCCTCTGCCTCATAGATTTGGTGCCCTAGGGTGGGGGCTGCTCTCCAAACAGCCTTCCTCTTCTCCCCCCCCAGCAGAACCCCCTCCCCGGAGAGCCTCCTCCCTTGGTTCCCCTGTGTCTCCGACCCATCGAGGCCAGCCTGCTGGAATGTTTCTCATGCAGAACAGAACGCATGGAGCATCTCCCCTGGGCTCCCACTGCTGTGTCCACAAGCTGGAGTGCTCAGCCCCCTTCCTCTTGGGCTGATGCCTGGACGCCATGAGGTGGGAGGGGACGGAGCCGTGCCTAGGACAATGCCTCCCTGTCACGTGCCAGGGTTCATATAGAGTCACTAAGGAAGTGTGTGCACTCAGCCACCCCACGCATCTCTATTCACATCTGTAATGTGAAGGAAGCATCTCAGGGCCGACCATGGCCCTTCTCAATTCTAAGCACCCGTGTCATCAGGGCTCACCAGAGAGCAGAACCAATGGGATACAGGTGGAGGCGATGGGGATTGATCATGGGAACTGGCCCCTGCAGTTGTCGAGGCCAGGTAGTCCCATGATCTGCCACCTGGAAGCTGGAGACACTGGAACGCCGGTGCTGTCATTCAGTCTGAATCTGAGGCCTGAGGGCCTGGGGGAGTAAGGTAAGTAAGTCCCAGAGTCTGAAGGCCTGGGGGACCAGGAGCTCTGAGGCCTGAGAACAGAAGGAGAAGGAGGATGTCCCAGCTCAGGAAGAGAGAAGCCACCCTTCCCCCGCCTTTTTGTTCTATCTGGACCCTCAGTGGATTGGAATTGGTGGCACGGATTCTCTTTCCTGGATCTCCCTACTCACATGCTGATCTCTTCCAGAAATGGCCTCACAGAGACACCCGGAAAGCATATTTACCAGCTGTCTGGCACCCCTTAGCTGGGTCAGGCAGCTATGTGAAATTAAAAGTCACAGGACTATGAGTTTATCCTCTCACTCTGAGGTCCCAACACCCTGTGAGCACAGGTGGTATTCACCCAGATGAGGAGGCTGAAGCCCAGTGAGGCTCGGGGAGCTTCTCCAGGTCACACAGCTGCGGAGTGGCACTGCTGCTCCTCCAGGGTGCTGTGCCGACTCTTGTCTGCAGGTGGGGCTGGTGGTGGTGCTCCGGAGCCTCCTGTGAGCTGGGACTTCGGAGGTCTGAGAGACACTCAGGGCATGGCCGCTGACTTCGTCTTAAATCGGTCATTCCCACCCTCTGCCCTCTCAGGCTGGACACAGCTGCACCGCTGGACAGTCGTCCCTAGTGTGGTCACTCTGGGCTTTGCTTGATCATGGCTGCTGGGCTGGAAGCTCCACCCCACCTGCCACCCCAAGGTGCTGTCGTCTCCACTTGTTCCCAACATCACCCGGCCTGCCTTCTCTCCCATTCCTTCTCCCCGGAGGACTGCCCCCCATGCCACCTGGCAAGATCTGCCCTTCCAAGTCCGACTCCAGAGCTCTGCCCAGAGCCTGTCTTCCAGTGGGACTGGACTTCTCCATGGTTAATGACCTGGAGCGTGGGCTGGGAGGGACTCAGGTGCATCAAACCTCATCTGGGCAAACACGATACACTTGGTGCCTGGAGATGGGCATTGGTGCCTTTGGTTAAAGGATGGTTTTGTGATGTGAATAATTACTCTTGGTGAATCTCTAGATCTGAAGTGCTTAAGAGAGGCCAGATGATTTTGTAGAGAAACAGGTATAATGCGACAGACAATGGTAAAATGGAGGCAGGGCTTCATGCAGAAACACCGTGTGTGGGTCACGCTGGCTCCGTTGGTGCGGGTGGCTCCACGCCACAGAAACCTGCCAGGGTGGGGCAGCTGGACCGTCACTGCCAGCTGTTTCTTCATTCCCTGTAGGTGTTTATCAAATGACTTCCTCGGATGTGGCATTGGGCACCAGGGAAGGAGAGAAGAATCTGGCAAGATCCAGATCCAAGATGAGCGTGAGAGGGCCTGAAGGAAGGGTATCCTGTGTGTCCTGAGCTGGATCCCCCGAAGAGGGAGGGAGTGATGTGTCCCAGTGACCACAGACTCTTTCAGAAGGCTAGAAAGTACCGGGTAAGCACTGGGTGCTTGCGAAAGTACTTTCCAAGGGGATTTTTTTTTAAACAACAAAAAAGAAACTAAATGTACAATACATGAATAAGAAAAGGACCTTGGCAATGCTATTTCCTGTAGCTGTGTCAGCTGGTGACTCTCCTTCCCTGTAACCTGGATCCTCGGCCGGGCGCAGTGGTGCACACCTGTAATCCCAGCACTTTGGGAGGCCGAGGCAGGTGGATCATGAGGTCAGGAGTTTGAGACCAGCCTGACCAACATGGTGAAACCTCGTCTCTATTAAAAATACAAAAAAAAAAAAAAAAAGAAATTAGCTGGGCTTAGTGGCACGCGCCTGTAATCTCAGCTACTCAGGAGGTTGAGGCAGGAGAATTGCTTGAACCTGGGAGGTGGAGGTTGCAGTGAGCTGAGATCGCTCACCGCACTCCAGTCTGGGTGACAAAGTGAGACTCCAGCTCAAAAAAAGAAAGAATCCTGGATCCTCTCAGGGCCCAAGGAATCATGGTGGGCCACACCCCACTGCAAGTCTGCTCTGAGCCAGGAGAGGCTCCTTAAGAAGAGCCGGGCAGGGTGGTCCTTCAGGCCAAGGGCACGCTGAGTTGCCTTCCAGGGCCAAGCCTGGCTCCGCCTCTCCTGGTGGGGTGGGCTTGGGCAGCTGGCTTCACTGTTCTGTGCCTCAGTTGGCACAACTGTCGGATGGGCATGATCATGATCATACCTTTCCATAGAGTTGTTCTGAGGACTAATTAATGCTTAAAATAGTATTTAGTGCCTAAAAATCCATGAGATGTTAGGTGTGATTAGCCATGCTTGCTTGTAATACTAATAGGTGCGCTTGGGTCTGACAAAGTCCAATGCATTCCTCAAAATTCTCCTCACTCACACACCTGGAAGCTGCAGGTCTCAGGAAGGAGGGCTGGGGCCTCCCCTGGGGTGTCTACTCCCCACTGAGACACACTAGCAGAGAAAACCTTCAGAGGTGTTCACGGTGCTGAAAGTTCCACTCTGGCTGGGCTGGTGTTGCATGCAGAGAGGCTAATTAATAAGTTAAAGCAAGAAAAATAAAATGAAAGGGAACGTGGAAAATTAGAGGTGATCACACCACAAAAGCCCAAGGAAGCTGTGACTGGTTGGTGTGCATGAGACTTGCGGGGGGGTAGGGACGGGCACTTATGGGAGCTTCAAAGACAGGAATTGCCGCGAGTTCTAATTTCCAGCATGATACATCAAATTGGTTGAGTTTCTGCTTAAAACAAACTGGGAAATTTTACCCCAACTAGCCAGTGCCTCCTGCCCAGGGCTTGGGAATCGGACCTGTGAGAGCCATTTGTGCCCCAGCCGAGGGCCTCGGTGTCTGAGAGAAACATCCTGTAGGTACTTTGTCCTTCTGGCTCTGTGTACATGGGCACCCTGGGCCTTAGAGGGGGAAGGGGCTGCTCAGGGCTGAAGGCAGCCTAGTAGTTAGCCTCCTTTTGCCTGGCCCGCTCCAGCCTCCCCCCACCCCCAGGCTGCTATAGAAGAGACCCAAGGGTCTTCGGAATGGGGAGGAGCTGGGTCAGCAGGCCCCAGCACACAGGGCTCAGCATTCCTGAGGCCAACTGATGGCTGGAGGGTGCTCAGCTCAGGGGCTGAGCCCTGCCTTTTGCTCTGAGAGCTCCCTGTGTCATTGAGAATCTGCGCCCCAGTACCCCATTCACGTCACTGAGGGCTGCCAAGGTCTCTGAACCTCTGGGGTTATTCAGAGGAGGCTCATACTTATAAGCTCTTTAAAAATCATAGAATCTTGGAATCAGACTCTTATACTCTTCCTTTTTCTCAGCTATAAACACGTCATAGGAGATGTGGAAAGTACAGAAAAGGAAAGGAAATAGAAAGACAGAAATTTACAGTTTCATCCATGAGAGGCAGTGACTATTAGTGATTAGATGTAATTCTCATAAGTCAAAAGCCCAAAAACTCCAGGCATTGTTGAGTCCACTGGGAACTTGACTTTTTACTCAGTTCTATTTCTCCATGCTCCCTCCACCCCCAGGATAGACAAGAACCTTTTCCCCCTGTCAAAACCGTTTTCAGTGACCATATGCCATTTTGTTGTGGAAGCATGCCACAGTGAAATGAACAGTTTCTCTAATGTTGTATACATGTTGATTCTATTTTCTTTTTTGAGATGAAGTTTCACTCTTATTACCCAAGCTGGAGTCCAATGGCATGATCTCAGCTCACTACAACCTCTACCTTTCAGGTTCAAGCGATTCTCTTGCCTCAGCCTCCCAAGTAGCCGGGATTACAGGCGCCCGCCACCACGCCTGGCTAATTTTTCTATTTTTAGTAGAGATGGGGTTTCACCAGGTTGACCAGGCTGGTCTTGAACTCCTGACGTCAGGTGATCTGCCCACCTCGGCCTCCCAAGGTGCTGGGATCACAGGTGTGAGCCACCACACCCAGCCAGTTCTGTTTTCTTAATTGTATACATAACACGCAGTGAGCAGGATCACAGAGAAGTTTTTTTTTTTTTTTTTCACATTGGACATTTGTACAACACAGAGAAGTTTAACCATAGATCTGAGGATCGTGGACTCATTTCATCATAACCGCTGCTACTCAGAATCTTTATTTCACTCCTGTTCACCACCTCTTTCTAAAAGGAATTTGAAGTAATAAAGGACAAAAGGCAAGGAAAAGTGAGATGGGAAATGCACAGAGCTAACAACGCAGCAAAACTAAGCCTGTACCTATCCTGTGACCTAGGAGTTCCATTCCTGCGTGCAGACCCAACAAAAATGAGTGCCTGACCCACCAAAAAAGAAGGTGTTCAAAGCAGCATTAGCCATTCTTTATGATAATCCAAACTGGGAACAACCCAAATGCCAGTCAGCGGTACACTGGAGATGTAGATTGTGGTCCATCCACAGAGTGGGATACTATGCAGCAGCGAAAAAGGACATCTTCTGGATATCACAGCTTTTTATTTTTGAGTCTCGTTCTTTTGCCAGGCTGGAGTGCAGTGGTGCGATCTCAGCTCACTGCAACCTCTTCCTCCCAGGTTCAAACGATTCTCTTGCCTCAGCCTCCGCAGTAGCTGGGACTACAGGCGCCCGCCACCACACCCGGCTAATTTTTTTATTTTTAGTAGCGATGGGGTTACACCATGTTGGCCAGGATTATCTCGATCTCCTGACCTCATGATCCACCCATCTTAGCCTCCCAAAGGGCTGGGATTACAGGTGTGAGTCACCACGCCTGGCCGTCATGAACTTTTAAGAGAGACTGCAGTTGAAAAGCTGGCAGGTGTTCCTCTTTCAGCCAGCACTGTAACTAGAGGAATAGCAGAGGACGCTGAAGCGCAGTTGCTAGGGAGGATTCATGAGTCACTGTGGTATGCAGCCCGGGGTTGACCAGTCTGCCGATGTTGAAAACAAGCCAACAGTGCTCGTTTTTGTGCAGTATGTTTTTCAGGAGGATGTGTAATGTGTGCTTTTGTTGCCGACCAATACCACAGCTGCTGTTCAAGTCTTTGGCTACATATCAGGAAAGCTGAATTGGTCACTTTATGTTGGTATATGCACAGACAGAGTGGCTGCCGTGACTGGACGGCTCTCTGGTTTCACTCCTCAGGTCAAACAGGCCACTTCTGAATGTGAGTCCACACACGGTGTCATCCATGGGGAAATGCTGGCTAGCCAAAAACTGTCACCTGAACTTCACACTGTTTTGCAGGATGCGATTAAAATTATCAGCCACATTAAAGTGCATGCCTTTAATGCACGAGGTCTGTTCTCGCAGCTCTGTGTGAAGCTGGACGCAGAGCACACACGTCTTCTCTGATACGCAGAAGTGAGATGCTTTCTAAAGGGAGATCACCGGCCAGAGTTTCTGAGTTATGAGAGCTGCTCCAGAGATTTCTTTTAGAAAAATAGTCACCACTGGGAGTACATTTCATCGACACAGGATGGGTCGTGAAACTTGCTTACTTGTGTGACATATTCAGTCTGTCACTTCAGGGAAGGACAACTCTGTTCAAGTCAGCAGATAAAGGGGCTGCATTCAAAGCCAAACTGGAATTATGGGGGGAGCCAGTGAACATTGGGATTTCTGACATGTTTCAAACATTAGCAGAGATTTGGAACGAGACGGAGCCAGGGCCTTCTCTACCTCAGCTTTCAAAAGAGCTGAGCGTTACTTTCCAACCACAAAGGAACCCCGAACTGGGAAGGAATGTATCCACGACCCATTTGTGGATGAACCACGTGAATCAACTTTGTCTGTGGTAGAAGAGGGTCAACCACTTGAGACTGCAGATGACAGTGGCCTTAAAAGTGTATTTGAGACAACCTCAGATCTCCATACGTTCTGGATTAAAGTCAAGGCAGAATATCCTGAGATGACCACGAAGGCACTGACGAGCCTGCTTCCATGTCCCACATCCTGTCTTTGTGAAGCAGGGTTTTCTTTTTCTGAGACAGAGTCTCACTCTGTCACCCAGGCTGGAGTGCAGTAGTACAGTCTCGGCTCACTGCCACCTCTGCCTCCCGGGTTCGAGTGATTCTCGTGCCTCAGCCTCCCGAGTAGCTGCAACTGCAGGTGTGCGCCACCATACCCGGCTAAATATTTTTTATATTTTTAATAGAGACGGGTTTCACCGTGTTGGCCAGGCTGGTCTCAAACTCCTGACCTCATATGATCTGCCCGCTCGGCCTCCCAGAGTGCTGGGATGACAGGCCTGAGCCACTGCACTTGGCCTGAAGCAGAGTTTTATGCAGTGACAGCACCGAAATGAGAGTATGGAGTAGACTGAACATAAGCAACACACTCAGGGTGTCTCTGTCTCCATCGCCCCGGATGGGACTGTCTAGTTGCAGGAAAACAAGCTCAGGTCTCCCACTGATTCTGTGGTGTGGTGAGTTGTATATTACAATGTATTAATAACAGAAATAAAGTACACAATCAATGTAATGTGACTGAATCATCCTGAAACCATCTCCCTCCCTGGTCCGTGGAAAAACTTATCTTCCACGAAACTGGTCCCTGGTGCCAAAAAGGTTGGGAATCGCTGATGTAAAGCACAAAACAGGCGGCGTAGCATGACTTCCGAACGGGACGACAGCGGGGAGGAGGCCCCGGCGCCCTGTGCTCTGGGTGCTGAACTCAGCGGTCATTGTCTGGGTGTGGATGTAGGAAGAGTTCCTCCAGCTGTGCTCTTAAGACCTGCACATGTCGCTGTTTGTAAGTCGTATCTGGATAAGTAAAAAAGAAAGGGAAACACACCAAGCAAAGCCAAAAGTGGCAAACTGAAACAGATCTGAGCTTCCAGGAGCCAGTGCTACACCTGGTCATCAGCCCTATGCTTGGAGACCCATATTCCACCTGACCCCTGTCCTCAGGCCTTTCATGGACGGCAGTGGCAGCAGCAGGTGCAAAGGCAGAATTTACGCTCAGGTCCCCACAAGGTCCCGTGGAAGGCGTGACATGACAGGGAGGCAGAATTTGGTGACTGTGTTGTGGAGCGGGGCTGCAGTGAGTGCTCTGGGCCCAACCTGTCCCAGGAGAAGCACCCAGAACATCTGGAGGGCCCAGAGGCCTTCCCTCAGCTAGGCCATTCATGGGAGCTGCTTGGCTGAACTCTGCAGGGCAGGGGACTGGGCCCTGGTGCTGGCCAGGATTTGAGGCCCAGCGGGCACTTCCTGGCTTAGCATCCGTGGCTGTCTGTCACCTGCACATGCATCAGTCTGCTTAAAAACAAAGGTGGCAGAGCCCTGCCTTGAGAGATCATTTTAAATGAGATCATGAACATGAACAGAATGTTTGGTGCTGAGTAGGTGCTCAGAATGGTTAACAGACTGGAGGTAGCCATTCCGGAAGCACTGAGAATCAGCAGGGCCAAGGGTCGGGGCAGGGATCTTGCTTGGGGGCTATGATAGCTCAGCCTGCGAATGCCAAGCTTCCCATGGGGAAGGGCTCCACCACCCATGCGGTGTGTGACCTTGGGCCACTCGCTTAACTCCAGTGTGCCTTTGTTTCCTCACATTCCACAGGGGATCAATAACGGGACCTCCCTGTGGCAGTTTCACTGGGCTCTAGAGATGTCCTGCGGAGCACACGCTAACACTAGCGGCTGGCACATGAACGCACTTGACCACAGGCTGCAGCCAAGTGGCCGCAGCCCCTTTAAATGGAGCATCTGCTTGGCCAGCCTCTACCCTGTGCCCCGTTTCTAGGTTCTGCAGTCATTAGAGGCTTCTGCCAACCTCCCTCCTGTGGCGGGTAGTTGAGCTGGGGGGACCTCCACAGTGCCACCAAAGTTTTTCCAGCCGCAGGCTTCTGTGTCCCATGCCGTGTTTATGGCCTTGGGCCGGGATGGGGAGTGTGGTGTGCAGCCCCTGCAGCCTGGAATATTTTCAGCCCCTGGCATCCTGGGCATCCCCCTGAGATGGAGCACAAGGCAGGGGGAGTCTTTTGCAGGAAGGTGGAATTGATTGTACCCACCCACCATCCATCCATCCACCCGTTCATCCACCCACTGTCCATCCACGATCAGGCCCTCCTGGAGCTGCTCCTTGCCCTGCGGCCCAGATGCAGGGGACCTGAGCAGTGTGGGGATTTGGGGGCTGGGGCTGGGGCCGGGGGAACAAGCCCCGGCTGTGTGGGCACTGTGCTGGGAACGGGCCCCAGGCACTCAAGGCACAGGTGATTCTGCAAAGCACAAAACCATGTGCTCTTGGTTCCCATCCAGGGATGTGAGGGTCTCCAATTCCTGGGGGCGGCTCATTGGGAAGCACAGACAGGTGCCTTCCGTGCTTCATGTCATTTGGCCGGATTTAAATCACCCCATTCACAGGACACTGGGGGAGCCTGGGCCAGACCCCTGCTGCTCTTCTCAGAGTGAGGCTGTCTGTTCCCTCTGGGGAATGCCAGGTGCCCATGGGCCTCCCAACACGAAGGAGATAGATGGTAACACACTCACACCTGAGCCAGGTCTTGAGGAAACCCAGGATTTTTGCAGCTTTTCCACGTGCACCGAGGGTTTTCCTGCCATGGTAACCTGAGAAGCTAACCTTGTTTTCACCAGTGATTTAGAGGGCAGGAAATTAATAGAGGAGACAGGCAGGGAGCAAGTGGCCCGTCGCAAGTGCCTTCGAGGGGGCAGGCACAGCCCCGTATACAGGAATCTCATGTGCTCCTGAGAGGCATCGCTCTAATTCACAGAGGAGAAAACGAAGCCTCAGGACTGCAGCAGGAAGGAGGGAGAGAGTCGAGGCCCCGCTCTGCCTTGCTGTGCAGTCGGATGCTTTCCTTGCCCAAGTTCTTCCTTCTGGGCCCCTGACTTCATTTGAGCTTCAGAACATTGCCATGCAGTGGGCTGGGCAAAGCGTTTGTTCCTCCATTCATTCATTCATGCATCTATCCATCCATCCATCCATCCATCCATCCATCCATTTATCCATCCATCCATCAAAGGATTTGTTCTGCCATTCAGCTATCCATCCTTCCATCCTTCCATCCTTCCATCCATCCATCCATCCAAGGGTTTGTTCATCCATCCATCCATCCATCCATCCATCCATCCATCCATCCATTTATCCATCCATCCATCCATCCATTTATTCATCCATCCATCCATCCACCCACCCACCCACCCACTCACTTGTCAGGAGCCCGATCAGCTTGTTTTTCTTCCTGGCTCCGAGGACGTTCTTCTTGAAGCAGCCATTCCCATTCGAAGGCCAGGACCCCACCATCCACATCCAGCGGGTGGAGGAAGCAGGATGGGCTAACCTGGCCCTGTGACGTGTCATTTGCTGGTGGGCAGGCTCAGTTAGGAGTGGACAGGAGCTGGGTTTGGCCTGGCATCTTAAGGAAATTCCCTAACTCTGCGGATACCTGCTCTTGAGTCCCTAATTTGTGCAGATACCAAGGCAGTGATACAAACGTGTTATCACTTCTCAACCCATCGACTGTGTTACTGAGGCTCAGCATCTTACCAAAGGTGAAGCAGCAGGAGGATGGCGGAAGGAGCTGGACTGAAGCCAGGTTTTCTGACTCCAGGCCCAGTGCTGCTCCTCCTTTTAGGGTCCAAGTGTGCTGTTGAGTCCAAAGGGCTGAAGACATTTTACTGAGCAGCTACTTTGCGCCAGGCCCAGGGGTTTTCATCTTCATGAGACCCAGTCGCTAGGAGGATCTCGGACTCCGGGCCTGGAATGCTACAGGTGGCTTTCCCTGGGGGAGGGCATGGTGCCAGGGGTGCCGTAGGGCTGGACGCTTGGGCTGTTGCCACTTTTTGAACCAAAAGTGGTAGAGACTAAGGCGAGAGCTGAGGGTGAGCTTCACTCGGCCCAGGAGTCGCTTTCATGTGCCCAGCCACTGAATGTGGACCCTGTGGACGCCAGACCTGTCCGTCAAAATCTAAACCTCTGGTTTACAAGAAAGGGGGTGGGAGTGGGGCACAGCAGTCAGGGATCCCTGTGTGAGCCAGCTCCAGGCAGGGCCACGGATTCCTAAGCCACAGCAGGACTCTGGGGGCACCCTCAGCCCCAGGACCCTGGAACACACAGCCTGCGGGCAAGAGAATAACAGGGATCTCGCGAGTTCCTGACCGACCCCACCCTAGGCCAGTCCCATCCCAGACTTCATCCCCCAGCCCTGTGGAAAGGCACTATTACCATTCGACTGAACAGGCAGGGAAATGTGACCTGCTCTAGACAGGACCACGGGGCCTGGAGGAAGCTTGAGCTGCCCATGTCCCCAGGAGGAGCCAGAGATGAAGCCAAGTCTGCTGGAGAGCCAGGCCCCCAACACCAGCGGGGCCTTTCCTGGACCCTCCCCACACGCTTGTCATTCCCAAATGTTCCCTGGTACATCCCTGGGATCCAGCTCAGATGGGGCTCTGCTCAAAACAAAAGCAGGGGCTTGGGTTTTTCTGTGCCTGACCCTAAGCCCCAGGCCAGCAGCTCTGTCCTAGGGATTTCAACCCTGCTGGTGTAATCAACCCCCTGTGCTTCTGTGTCCCTGAGTCCCTGGCTGTGCTAGTGGGGGGACAGGCACAGGGACTGTGTGCTCCTGGGGGACAAGCCCGGGGACCGTGTGCAAGTCTTTTCTCCAGGCTTCTGGTGGAGGGGGATGCTGGCTCGAAGGCCTCAGGCAGGCAACCCCGGAGCGTGCTAGGGAAGAAGTGGAGGGCATCGTAGGCACGAGGGACTGACTGAGGGGCAGAGGCAGTGCCAGCAGGACTCCATCCAGATCTTCCATCTACCTTGTGTCCTCTTGGCTTTGGCATGTCAGCCCTTCTGCGGATGGAGGGTCACTCCCCGTTGGGGGATCCACCTGGGGTCCCTGCCTCAGGCTTGTGTCTTAAGCTCTGAGATCCCTCCTCCTTCACTGAGTCACACGCTTCACCCTGGCCCCCAGGGATCAGCTACTCTCCAGCCCACCTCATCATACACGTGGGGAAACTGAGGTCCCGCCAGGGCAAGGGTTTGCTGCTGAACCAACTCCTGCAGCCCCACTCCCAGGTTTCCTCCTAGGACTGCCACTCCCCGGGAAGCCTGGGTGGTCCTGCCCTCCACGAGCCTCCCTGACAGGTCCTGCGCTGGGTCTCAGGTGAGGGGCCAGGCTGTGGGCCAGCTGCGGGCACCTTCCTCTGACCCTGCACCTTGACTGTCCTCAAAACCACATACTTCGGTGCCCTGTGTGGGGCAGCTGCTCCTAGGGCAGCCTGGAGCACACATGGGCTCTGCGGTCAGCCGCCGGGGCTGGACCCGGCTTCCTCCACCTCCCAGCGTTGGCAGGCCACATTTCCCTGTGTGTTCAGTGGGGGTGGTAATAGTGCGTTTCCACAGGGCTGGGGGATGAAGTCTGGGCCTGGCTTAGGGTGGGGTCGGTCAAGAGTTGGTGAGATCCTTGTAGTTATTCTCTTGCCCCCGGGCTGTGTGTTCCAGGGTCCTGGGGCTGAGGGTGCCCCCAGAGTCCTGCTGTGGCTCAGGAATCCGGCAGGGCCCATCCTCTGCCCTCCAGATGGTGCCTGGCACTCGCCGTCCCCGTGGTCTGGCTCTGTGTCCCAGGCCCCCACACCAAGTGAGATGTTGTAGGCCCTGGATTTTCTGCCCCTGTCCCAAGTCTGGCTGGGAAAGGGAAGACCCTTTGGTGGTGCTGGGACAAAGGCACATCCTGAGCCCGGCATCCCAGGCCCTTCTGGCCCCAGACTTGCTGTCCCATGTCAGGTTGTTCCGAGTCCCCAGGGCTGCACTCTCCCCCATTGGGCCTCTGACCATGTCGTGGCCTTTTCTTTTAGGGTCCTACTGATTGTCACCTCCTCTGGGAAGTGGCATCTCTGTGTTCCCACAGATGGGGTGGGGGATGGGTCTGTGCCCACTGAAGGGGGGAGTGTCTGGAAGATGGGGCCGCTTCTGACTCAGCACTGTGTCTCCTTCCGACTCAGAACCCTGGGGTGGGTGCTGCGTCAGTGAATGGATTGATGCCAGGTGGCCCCTGAGCCTGTGCCCCTGCCGCCCTCACCTTGGCTCGTCACCATCAGCAGGTCTGTTTCCTGACCAGAATGAAGGCCCTGCTCAGCACCTGGTGGGTGCTCCCGAGCCAGCATCAAGGCAGAGGCTTAGAGTGACAGTGGCCACCGTCCACCCCCGCCCCATTTCCGCTGCTAGCGTGAGAAGTGGAGTCGGTGGCATCTCACAATTTTGCGTTGTGCCCATCACAAAGTCAGAGAAACAAGGCCATCCAGCTGGGTTGGGATCTGTGATTTTCAGGTCTGTTTGCCTCACCTCCTCCGCCCACTGTTACTCTAAGCAATGGAGATGAAAACCGGAGCTGAAGGGGCCTCAGGGGAGGAGAAGGAGACTGAGCCTCCTCCTGAGGTGTAGGATTGAGAGGCTGAGTCACAGAAGGACAGACTGGCCTGACCCACTCCTGGGCTCACAGCCCTGGAAGTGCACAGCGGCTGAAGTTCCCGCCGAGAGCTGGTGGCGCGGCTTGCTGGAGGTAGCACTGCCAGGATCTCTGGAGGTCTCCGGAACCTGGGTGTTGCCTGCTGGTAGCTGGGTGGCCTTGGCAGGTCACTCAACCTCCGATCCTCCATTTCCTCAGGTGTGAAGGGAACAGTCATCGCGAGCGTGCACAGGATTCCCACAGGATTCCCAAAGAGTCGATGACATCAGGAATGCGTGGCACCACAGGGGTTCTCTGGATGCAGTCGTTACTGTCCATGAATCCCGCTGCTCCTGCAGCAAACATTGGTCAAGCTTTTAAAAACGGCAGTGAGTTAGAATGTTTAGAAGTTGATTTATTAATGGAAATTAAAATTATATCCCATGCAATGACAGCCCCCCACTCCCCAGCCCCAACCCAAGCTTTGTGTGCCTTTACATGAGGAAAGGGGCATCGGTGCCCCTCCCCTGTGCCCATCTCACCCACTCCTGCCCACATGGGCCAGAGTTGGCCTCCAGTCCCTGAGCCTTGTCCAGCTGACCGGGGCTCTGGAAGGTCCCAGCTGCTAGAGCTAACTCCGCCTCTTCCTTAGGCCCCTTTGCCTTCTAGGTGGGGGAAGAGGTGCCTCACAGAAGTCCCTCCCTCCCAGTTATTTCTGTTTATCTACCGAAGTCTGAGAACAGCTTTCTCCCATCCTTTCCCCGTCCTTCCCCACCTTCCACTGTTTCCCAGCAGGGGGACCATTTGGGCAGCCTCTCAGGTGGTCTCCTTCAGCCCCCGGAATCGTCCCTGACCCCTCCCAGTTGTGCCTTATAACTTGAGACCCAAAAATCTGAAATTAAAATCCTCCTCCATCCTGTTGGGTCCCGCTGTGCGGTGAGGCCTCATTATTCTGGCTTATTATCTGGAGGACAGCGTGGACAAGGGGTGCCTGTGATGGTGCTCGCAGCATGGGGGACAGGCAGGAGATTAGCAATGCTAATGCTGGTAATTAGGGACATGGCTTCGGTGGGGGCGGGTGCTGGGTGCAGGCTTGCTGGTGAATGTAAGGGCCAGGTTTCCTGTTAGGAGTGTGGGAATAATTAAGGTGGCTGGAGGGTGTGGACAGGCCTTCTTGCCAAGAGGAGGTAGGGAGAGCCGGTGATCTAAGCCCACGGCGCCTGCCCTGGCGGAGGTGTGGCATCTCAAGCACTTCTGCATTTTACATTGATTGCTTCCTTTTACAGATGGGGAAACTGAGGCTCAGGGTGGCAGCAGCTTGCCTGAGTCCCCTAGCTATATTTTGAGGATGGAGACTTTATCGTTGTCCCCACCCACCTAACCCTGGGCTCTTTCTGAGTTTTTCATAGTTACCTCACTCTCCTGCTTAAAGCCCAGAGCCCGACCACGTCTCATCCTCATCTCCCTGGGCCTCTGCAGCCTCCTCCCGGCCTCCCTGCCTCCTTGGGCAGCCTCTTCTCCATCTCGCATCACTGGGCAGCTCCTGGACTGCTGGGCTCTCACCTCTACCCAACTCCCTCTTCCTCAGACCCACCCTCCTGCAGGTGGCCTTTGCTGCCTTGGCCCCGCCCCTTCACCCCTCCCTAGCCCTGCTCCCACCATCCCCTGTGGCCATAACTTCTCCTGGTCTTGCTGATGCCAGGACAGGCTGGGTGTCCCTTGGTACCCTCACCCCATGTCTAGGAATCCTGCTTACCCTCCAAGACAGCTCCAGCATCTCCTTCACCCCTTCCTGGGCCCCAGTGTGCTCACAGATGTGTTGAGCCCCTTGTGTGGCCGCCACATGGGGAGCTCGTGGAAGGTCCAGCGGGAGAACCTTGGTGAGAACCTAGTGTTTGCTCGGTGCCTGGTGCTTCCTGCATCTCATTGAAACTTCAGGGCAACCTTGCAAGGTGACAGGTGAGGCCTCAGGTGGCGACGCCAGTCATATATGGCAGTCCTGGGGCACGGCCCAGGCCTCTCTCCTTCTCCACTTACCTGACTGCACCTGGAACTGTAGAGTCTCCCCAGTCGTGGGTGAAGGAGCGTGCCCCCATCCCTGGCTCATCACAGCAGCCTGCTTTTGGCTCAGCAGGAGTCTCCCTTTTCCCCAGCCCTGTCTGAGCCAATTGAGTTTTCTTTTCTTTCTTTTTGTTTTTTGAGACAGTCTTGCTCTGTCACCCAGACTGGAGTGCAGTGGCGCGATCTCGGCTCACTGCAACTTCCTCCTCCCAGGTTCAAGTGATTCTGCTGCCTCAGCTTCCCAAGTAGCTGGGATTACAGATGCATGCCACCACGCCCAGCTAATTTTTTGTATTTTTAGTAGAGATGGATTTTCACCATGTTGGTCAGACTGGTTTCGAACTCCTGACCTCATGATCTGCCTGCCTCGGCCTCCCAAAGTGCTGGGATTACAGGCATGAACCACCAGCTCGCCTGGCCCGAGTCTGAGTTTTCTCCCGGAGGCTCCTAAGAGGCCTTGGCAGAAGGCAGGAAGGGCTCACGCCTGTGCAGGTGCTGCAGTGGTTGGCACTGGCTCTGAGCTCGTGCGCTGAAGGCGCGTGTCCGTGCCGCCCAGCAGCATGGGAGGTTTTGTGAAGCTCCTGGTCTTTCTCAGTCCTCAGCCCACTCCCATTTCTCCGCAGGTCCAGGTGTTTTCGGTTCATAGCAGAGACTCAAGCCGTGCGTCCTTCCTTAATGCCTTCCTGGTCATCAGTGAGGCCAGGGGTGCATTGATTTCCATAATGCCACAGGCAGATTTCCTGCTCCACATTCAGTGCCACCCAGAACCTGTTCCTGATTCTGGTCCTGGGTCCCCCTCGTAGAGATGGCGCCTTATTTTTCAGGCCCTCATTGACATAAATATGAATATCGATTCCATTCCAAATGAAGCAACTTAGCCATTCAGCTGCCAAAATGAGGGGCTATCAGTGCTGCCTGTGAGAGGGCATAGGTCTGGGCACCAGCCGGGCTCCTCCAGCCACACCCTTGACCCTGTCTTTCTATGAGGGTTAGAGCTGTAGCTGCTGTCCTTTATAAAATATATAGTTTTTTTTGGCCGGGCGCAGTGGCTCACACCTGTAACCCCAACACTTTGGGATGTCGAGGCGGACGGACCACTTGAGGTTAGGAGTTCCAGACCAGCCTGGCCAATATGGTGAAACCCCGTCTCCACTAAAAATACAAAATATTAGCCAGGCGTGGTGGCGGGTGCCTGTAATCCCAGCTACTTGGGAGGCTGAGGCAGGAGAATCACTTGAACCTGGGAGGTGGAGGTTGCAGTGAGCGGAGACCGCGCCACTACACTCCAGTCTGGGCAACAGAGCAAGACTCTGTCTCAGGAATAAAATATATAGATATTAAAATTTGGGAAAAATTTGCATACATTGAAATTCACAGATTTTAATTGTACTGTTCGATGAGTTTTGACAGTTGTGTACACCCAAGTAACTTATACTCCAAAATAGAGCCCTTGCATTACCTCAGAAAATTCTCCCCTGCACCTGCCCGATCCGTCCCCCCAGAGCACCCACTGTTCAGATTTCATCATCGTAGATTAGTTTTGCTGGTTCTTGAGCCTCATGTCAAGGGGTTCCGGCAGTCTTTTTGAGGGTTCCCTTCATTCCACACAGTGCCGTGAGGCTCCTCCGTGCTGTTGAGGGTATTCGTCATTCTTTCCCCGTGTGTTGCTCAGTGGCATCCCGTGGCATGGGGGTCCCACAGTAGGTTTGTCCGCTCACCAGCTGATGGACATTTGAGTTGTTTTCACTTTTGGAGGGTTATGAATAAAGCTGCTGTGGATTTTCATGCACTTGACGTTTTGGGGACAGGTTTTCATTTCTCTTGTGTAAACACCTAGGAGTGGAATTGCTGGGTCAGAGAGCACAGGCGTGTGCTTAATTTTGTAAAAAATGACCCAACTGTTTTTTGAAGTGTTCGTACCACCTCCCACTCCTGCAGTGGTTTGTGAGAGATCTGGCTACTCCCTGATGGCCCAGCTCAGCCCACCTGGGTCTCCGTCCTTGACAGCCTGTGCCTATGCTCAGCGTGGACCTGTGTTCACACCTGGCATCCGCCTGGCTGTGATGTCTTCTTCTCTGCCTGGCCTTTGAGGCTTCTTTCTCCCTAGAACTTGGTCCTTCAAGGCTTTCTCGTATTCACTGCTCTTGGTGATGGATAGGAGATATATATTTATTTGAGATGGATTCTCGCTCTGTCGTTAGGCTGGAGTGCAGTGGCGTGATCTCAACTCACTGCAACCTCTGCCTCCCGGGTTCAAGCGATTCTCCTGCCTCAGCCTCCTGAGTAGCTGGGATTACAGGCGTGCACCATCACGCCCAGCTAATTTTTGTATTTTTCATAGAGACGGGGTTTCACCATGTTGGCCAGGATGGTCTCGATCTCTTGACCTTGTGATCCGCCCACCTCAGCCTCTCAAAGTACTGAGATTACAGGCATGAGCCACCTCGCCTGGCCAGTGATGGACAGGATTCTTCTTTTGTTTGGGTGTGTCTTAATGTCACCATGGAGTTAAAGTTTTCTCATCTTTCCACTTCCTCATCAGAAGTGGATGCTCAGCTGGGTGATGCGACTCATGCCTGTAATCTCAGTACTTTGAGAGGCTGAGGTGGGCGGATCACAAGGTCAAGAGATCGAGACCAGCCTGACCAACATGGTGAAACCCTATCTCTACTAAAATTACAAAAAAGTAGTTGGGCATGGTGGTGGGCACCTATAATCCCAGCTACTTGGGAGGCTGAGGCAGGAGAATCCCAGGAGGCGGAGGTTGCAGTGAGCCAATATTGTGCCATTGCACTCCAGCCTGGGCAACAGGAGTGAAACTCTGTCTCAGGGAAAAAAAAAAAAGTGGATGTCCACAACTTTTGTCTTAAATTGTAACTTTCCTGTAGAACAGCATTGTCTAATAAAAGCATAGTGAGAGCTACATGTGTAAGTTTAAATCTTCTGGTAAGCCGCAATTTAAAAACAAGTAAAACGAAACAGGTGAAATTAACTTGGGGGGTGAAAATCATTTAATATTTTATATAACCCTTTTATGTACAAGATATTATTTCAGCATGTACTTAAGTTTTAAAGTGCTAATGAGATGCTTTAATCTCTTTTCAGAAGTCTTTGAGGTCCCACATGTAGAGTCCACTTAAAGTACATCTCAGCCCAGGGCGGTCACTTGCAAGGGCTCACCACTAACGCGTGGCAGGAGGCCGTCCTGTCTTGAGGGGGCAGTGAGGCATCCAGGTGGGATGTCACACGCAGAACTGGAGCTCGAATGAGGGGCTGGGGGCAGGAGGCGACGGGGCTGTGGGAGGACAGGGAGAGATGAGGGTCATAGGCCAGGAGCGGGCATTTCTGCCAGGCCAGAGAGACAGTTGGCCTGAGGCTGAGGCCTGTCTGCAAGGAGCTGCCTTCAGAACCAGGCAGGACCCACAGCCTCCCCTGTGCTGTCCCCGCTGGACACTGCTGGGGAGGAGCGCTCCAAGGACTCACGCGAATGGCAAGGTGGACCCCAGAGCCCTGTTGTATAGCCCTCCCGGGAGGGGGCTTAGCCCATTCATCCCAGGAGTGAAGACAGCAGCTGGCTTCTTCAGAATCCTCCAGAGGGATGTTCTCCACGGTATTCCGAGGACAAAGAATGTTCCCCGTCTCCTAGTACATTTAAGTCAAAATCTAAAACTTCTTTTCAACATGTTATTTGCACAGTTAGAAGTGCTATTCCTTCTAAAAAATACCCCAGTGGAGAAAACAGTACGTAGTGCGTCTTCTGGGCAGCACGGCGCGGTACCGGGCTCAGCTCTGGACCCCAGCTCAGAGTGGGTTCACTCGAGGTCTGGGCTTCCCTGACGAGCGCAGACACAGGACAGAGATGAACACTTTTCTAGTCTTACTAACTCTGCTCCCCCTGTGAAGCTGGCATCAGCATCTCCAACTTACGGATGAGGAAACCGAGGCTCAGGAGGTTAAACAGCTTGAGGTCACAGCAGCAGAAGGCCGTGTTGCCCTCTCCCATGAGACCTGCCAGTGTCTTGGGGCCTCCAAGGTGCCAGGTGTGTGCCATGCACTTCAAGTTTTAACTGGCAGGGCAAACCTGTGTGAACGTTGGTTCTCCCTGTGTACAGAGGAGGAAAACTGAGGCTCACGGAGTTTGAGTAACTTGTGCAGGGCCTTGTAGCCCCTAGGTGCAGGACTGGGGTTTGCTGTCAGATCTCTGGGCTATGTTCCTGAAGCTTCCAGCTAGGCACAGGTCAGAGGGGAGTGTGTCGGGGACAGGGGTGACTGCTGGACTGATTGCCTTGATGCTTTTTCCCTTGATGGAGGTGAATATCTATTTATACTGCATGGATGTGTGTGTTTAACCAGCCATGGAGATGTCAGAGGCTCAGGAACTTCCTCAGGAGCCGAGCAGGGACTGTCGTCCTCTCCAAAGCCTAGTGCATGCTCCTGGCAGGTCTCCTCGAGGGCTGGGACGCTTCCCAGGGTGGCCTGGTCGAGCCTGTGAGCTTAGGGGGTGGGTCTGGTGTTAAGTAGCTGGATGAGGAAAGAGTGAGGACCAGACAGGGGTGGGGGACATGGCCATCCCAGACACTTTGCAGAAGTGGGGCAGTGGGGGTTTTGGACGAATCGGAAGCTTCCGGCCGAGGGGACCTTCAGTTCTTCTAACCCCAGGCTCAGGGGGCTCCAGGACTCCTGCACCCTCCAGTTATGGACCCACGTGGTGCTCCCTTTGGCTTGGAAACTCCCTGGAGCCCCAGTGCCTACCTGTGGAGTCCAGACAGCTTAGCCTGATGGGTGTGGCCTGTCCATGTGCTGACGCCTGGCTGTTCCCAGATGAACCCAACGCCCTGGCCGGTAAGGACTCCATTCCTGACCACACCATCCCGGTATGTCTCTAGGCTGTCCCTCTCTGCCTGGATGATGCTGTCCCTTCTCGACCTGAAAATACGCCTGCTCATGGAAGTCCCTTCTGTTGGATGTGGATGTCCGTAACGAGTTTCCTTCATGTTGTGATGATGTCATCAATCCTCCGTGTGCCTGTCTGTCTTAGGTCACGTGCAGTGATAAGTGACTAGGTACCAGGCTGTTCTAACGTCCTCACCACTACCCTCCAGGACAGGGGGAAGCAGGCGGGTGAGGTGCAGGTGAGGGCTGGCAGCACCTGGGAGTCAGGAGGAAGTGGCTGATGGCACTCGCCCCCGTACAAAGGCCCCTGCCTGGTAGCAGCCATCAGGACCACCCTCCGGGTCAGCAGTCCTCAAAAGGGGTGCAACTGCCATGCCCACCTCAGAGGGGAGGAAGCAGAGGTCAAGAAGGGCCCCCATGGTCTTGTGGTGGCACATGCCATGTACTTTCCCGTTAGTCTTCACCAGGAAGTCCCTCCAATTGTGCGGAGATGCGGTGACGTTGCTGAGTGTGGCAGGATCTCAGTAAACAGACAGGGGCGCTTCATGAGCCCATGGCCTGTCTCCCCAGGGAATGCCAGCACTTTCCCTGTGATTGTGTAAATCATTTGTATTCCATTACTGTGCCCAGAAAACCCCTTGGCTCAAGTTACAGGGAACACACAGATTCATTCCTCACTTGCTTGGGGCAATCACGTCTGTTTCTGTGTCTGTCTCTCCCCTCCCCCTCCCCCCTTCCCCCTCCCCCTTCCCCCTCCCCCTCCCTTCCCCCTCCCCCTCCCCCCTCTCCACCCCCCTCTCCCCCCCCCCTCCCCCTCCCCCCTCTCCCCCTCCCCCTCTCCCCCTCTCCCCCCTCCCCCCTCTCCCCCCTCCCCCCCCCTCTCCCCCCCCCCCCCCCTCCCCCCCCCCCCCCCCCTCCCCCTCCCCCCTCCCCCTCCCCTCCCCTCCCCCTCTCCCCCTCCTCCCCCCTCCCCCTCCCCCTCCCCTCCCTCCCCCTCCCCCTCCCCCCCTCCCCCCTCTCCCCTCCCCTCTCCCCTTTCCCCCCTCCCCCCTCTCCCCCTCCCCCCTCTCCCCCTCCCCCTCTCCCCCTCCCCCCTCCCCCTCCCCTCCCCCTCTCCCCCCCTCCCCCCTCCCCTCCCCCTCTCCCCCTTCCCCCTCCCCCTCTCCCCCTCCCCTCTCCCCCCCCCCCCTCTCCCCCCTCCCCCCTCCCTCCCCCTCTCCTCCCCCTCTCCCCCCCTCTCCCCTCCCCCCTCCCCCCTCTTTCCCCTCCCCCTCTCCCCCCTCCCCTCTCCCCCCCTCCCCCTCTCCCCCCTCTCCCCCCTCCCCCTCCCCCCCCCTCCCCCTCCCCCTCCTCCCCCTCCCCCTCTCCCCTCCCCCTCTCCCCTTTCCCCCTCCCCCCTCTCCCCCCCCCCTCCCCTCCCCCCTCTCCCCCTCCCCCCTCCCCCCTCCCTCCCCCTCCCTCCCCCTCCCCCCCCTCTCCCCCCCCCCCTCTCCCCTTTCCCCCTCCCCCCCTCTCCCCCTCCCCCTCTCCCCCCTCCCCCTCTCCCCCCTCCCCCCCTCCCCCTCCCCCCTCCTCCCCTCTCCCCCCCTCCCCCTCCCCCCTCTCCCCTTTCCCCTCCCCCTCTCCCCCCCCCCTCTCCCCCTCCCCCTCTCCCCTTTCCCCCTCCCCCTCTCCCCCCTCTCTCCTCCCCCTTCCCCCTCTCCCCCTCCCCCTCCCTCTCTCCCTCTCTCTCCCCTCCCTCCCCCCTCTCCCCTCTCCCTCCCTCTTCTGTGCGGCTCCAGATACTCATCTCCCAGGATGGAGATGAACTAGGCATGAAGGTGCGTGACCAACCTCAGACTGCTCCCCATTGTCCCTTCCGTGTAGGCGAGATTGTCCCTTACACGTCCCTTGAGTCTCGGGCAGCACCTTCTGATGCTCACTTCTGGTCTGTTTCCCCCAGACGGCAGGCAGAACCTCACGTCCGTGTACAAGGGACCCAGCAGAGAGTAGGTGTGCAGTGAACACTTGCTGAGTTGAATCGTTGCCAATGGCTTAAGGAAATAGAAGAGACCTGATGCTGTGTTCCCAGCAGGGCGTTAGCATTTGCCAATCCAACCGCAAGCCTGTCCCCCAGGACAGGACCCGCTGTCCTTGGCCAATGCCCTGTTAGAATTCGGGCTCCCTTTGAGGAGCTTGTGGGCACCTCTGGGGTGCTGGAATGTTCTGTATCTTCATCTGCATGGTGGTTACTTGGGTGTAGATATTTGTCAAATCCAGTGAGCTGTGGCCTCCGCGCTGTGCCATTCGCTGGAAGTAAAATGGGCCCTTCCTCTGGAGATCCAGGGATTGTGGATGGGGCTGACCAGGGTCCACCCACCCTCGCATCCCTGCCCACACTGAGGCTTGCTCTGGGAGGCCTCTGCAGAGAGAAGAGCGCCTGCTAGGCTGTGTCAGCTCTCCATGGTGCTGGTGGAGAAGTGCACCCTCAGGTTCCAAAGTGTCGGAGGTGGGGATGACGAGGCTGAAGCCAGTGGGAGTTTCCGTGAACCCATGTTACGTGGAAATTAGATCTTCTCAATGATGGTCTATTTTACAGAGGTCTGGAGGTCTGTAGGGACAGGCAGTTTTAAGAGGCACTACCGTTGATTGGATTTTGCTGCTACTGTGAACTGTTTGGAAGATGTGTGCCTCATGATGGGGGCCACTCCAGATCTGAGGGCCCAGGTGGGGGCTTCAGGGCCCCCTGCCTAGGAGGGAATAAAGACACTCAAAAGAGGGTGATCAGTCTCTGGGGACGCAGGGACGAGTAAGTAGCAGCCACTTGTGTCTCTCCCCTTACCCCAGGCTCAAGGGAGGCAGCCCCTCTCCTCTCTGGGGTGGGGCATTTCCCCCTCCATCTGCCCTCTCCTGGCAGCCTTTTTCGGCAAGCCCACCTCCCCCTCTTCAAGATCAGATTTTGCTGCATCTTTAGGAAACAGATGGGCAGAGGGAAAACTAACCTCAGGGTCTTCCCAGTGGAGGTTCGAGGCCTCCAGCCTCTGCCCCGGGTCCTCTGTGCAGTGACATGGCCTCACCCACCCTCTCCAAGGCCTCAAGGCTGCGTCTTCCCCTGTGCCCTGCCTTCCTTCCTTGGGGGATGTGGCTTAGAGATGACCCCTCCTGTTCAGCTCCTCCCTGGGTTTTGGTCATTGCCAGCAGACTGCTGGCTATGCCAGTCCTTCTCTGAGGGCAGGGCCCACAGTGGGAGGGGTTGCACACAAGGCTCCTAGCATGCTCCTGGGCGCCCGGAGTCCAGGTCTCTTCCAGATGCTATGTTTTCCTGTTGAGTAGATGCAGATATGGCCATTTTAGCTGGTCTCATGTACACCCTCCATGGCAGAACTGGCGTGGCCTCAGAGGCTCCCATTTCTGTGCAGAAGTTTCCAGAATACACCCCTACACATGCACCTGTGGTTACTGGGGACCTCATAGCCGTTTTTTGCACCTCTCCCCCACAAGATCACAACCCCGACTCCTTAGCTCATGATGCCATTCAGAGTGTGTGCTTCCTGCTAAATAGCATAAAATTACATCCTTTCAGTGTAATCAAACTGCTCTGCACTGCCGAGGGCCGCTCAACGGGTGTTTTAAATGTCAGCATACGGCAGTCACTTGCGTTTTCTGGCACTTTTTGATGAAGAGCAGCTCCCCGTAAAGGCCTCTGCGATTGGTGAAGTGGCCCTGGGCAGCCTGCCTCGGCCGGCCTGGCTTTAGTCAGGGTCACTGAGTCCGAGCCGGGCGGGAGCCGCCTGCACCTGCTCTCAGTAGACAATATTGCCTTGGAGTGAGACAACAGCAGCATTCTGGAGTCAGAACTTTAGAAAATGATTCTTCGGTTGGTCATGGTGGCTCATGCCTGTAATTCTAGCACCTTCGGAGGCCAGAGCGGGTGACTCACTTGAGCCCAGGAGTTCAAGGCTGTAGTGAGCTACGATTGTGCCACTGCACTCCAGCTGGGGCAACAGAGCAAGACCTGGTCTCTGAAAAGAAAAAGAGAAAATGACTCCTTGTGGGGCTTGCTGAAGCTGGCTTTGGAAGAGGGTTCCTGTTTTAAAGCCCAGCATTGAGGTCTCCTAAGAGTCCCCGGGGTGTCGCTCACCTCTCTGGAGCTGCCGGGTATTGCGGGCTGTCCCCAGCACCCTGGGAGGGCTGCAGGCCCTGGACAACTGGTCCTGGCAGGAAAAGATACCGAGGTCCAGACAGGCCTCTGCACCTCAGGGTTGGCGGGTGCTGGCCTTGTACCCTGCCCTTTCGGGAGACTGGCCAGCTCCCATCATGACGGAAGGCGTGAGAGCCCTTCCGGTGCCTGCCCCAGAGCGCTCTGCCTGACTCACACTTGGCTCCTGGGCGTGGCATTCAAGGCCCCTGGAGACAGGGTCTCTGCCTGACCCTCCTCTCTTCCTTCACTGCCCACCTTTGAGAGCTGTAGCCCCGCTACTCTGAGCCCCTTGGCGCCCTTGCTGCTGGTGCCTCTGCCCCTCCACCACCGTCCTATCCCGCCTCCTGACTCCTGTGCACTTTCCTGACTGCCCACTGGTAACATTCCGGTCCAATTTTCAAGGTCCCACTCAGACACTCCCTCCTCCAGGGAGCCTTCCAGCTTCCAGCTCTAGACAGAGCTCCCTCTGCCTCCCTTATGCATCTTTATTTATTATAAAACATGCAGAGGGCCCTGTAATAGGCCTCCACATGTTCTCCACCCAAATGGGTGAGTGGGGGAGGTTGGGCAGTTTGCTTCTCATCACTTTCTTTTTTTTTTTTTTTTTTTTTTTGAGATGGAGTTTCACTCTTTTTGCCCAGGCTGGAGTGCAAGTGGCGTGATCTCGGCTCACCACAACCTCTGCCTCCTGGGTTCAAGCGATTCTCCTGCCTCAGCTTTCCAAGTAGCTGGGATTACAGGCATGCACCACCACACCTGGCTAATTTTGTATTTTTAGTAGAGATGAGGTTTCTCCATGTTGGTCAGGCTGGTCTTGAACTCCCAACCTCAGGTGATACACCCGCCTCGGCCTCCCAAAGTGCTGGGATTATAGGAGTGGGGTCAGGCCGTGCATAGACACAGGCACTCATGCTGTTCACCCCGAGGGATGTCTTCCACACTCTTGGTGACCCAGGCAAGTCTGGTTGCTTCCCTCTGGCTGCTGGGAAGTTTTTCATTGTACGAGAACGTTCTGGTTCATCCTTTCCCCTCCTAGTGACAGTGGGCGGTTCCTGGCTTTCCTGGTTGCAGGTACTGCAGGGGCCATCCTGTGCTCAGTAGAGTTGCCCCCGGGTGGAACTGCAGGCCCGGGTTGCCGCCTCACCTCATCCGACAACCTGTCGCCTCACCTCCCTCCAGCTAGCGGACCCTTGCATCTCTGTGGGTCCCTCCGGCCTGCCACCTCATGCTGCACTCCTGTGGGTGTGCGTTGGCCAACAGAGGAGCCCAGGGCCGAGAGGCAGCAGCACCACTGGGACCACTCAAGTGCCCGTGCCGCCGGCTGCTAGAGCACCTGAGGCTTGGCACCTCCTGCCGCAGGGACCCCCACTCCGGTCCTTGTAACAGGGACAGCGGTCTTGCTCCATTGCTTTGGAGATTCAGGGAGCAATGCATCTGGCATGACCAGGGCCAGTCCAGGAGTGAAATTCAAACGCAGGCGGTTCGCCTCCCTACGGTGGCCCTCCCTGTAGGTGTGCCAGATGTGGTTGTGAACGCACGCAGCCTGGAGGGGGAGGTACGGGGCAGCCAGCTGAGACGGGAGCAAGCGGGGGATTTTCCTGGGTTTCTACATGCACTCCCCGTGGCCCTTGCTGGTTCCTCCTGGATGAACTTTGGGGTTCCTGAAGGTGGGATGTCTGAATGAGAGTGGGGGACACCACATGGGAACGTAAAGGTCAGGCCTAACGACGCACTCCTGCAGCAGCAGCAGCCCGCGGGACCAGCTCAGTCGTTCCTGACAGTGATAAAGGCAGCAGTTGGATTTCATCTGTGAGTAATGAACTGGTTTCACATGACAGTAAAAGTGGTGCTTATGTTATATTAATATTTATTAGCAGTTATTGATGTTGGAACTGACTTGTTATCTTTGCCACACATCACAGCAGTTCTATAAAGATGCAAGGAAAATTGCAACTTGAGAAGCAATTAAATCTCTGTGCTCTGTGGCTGTGCGCATGGTGGCCGGGCCATGTGGAGAGGAGGAGAGGGAGGCCGCCTTCCATGGGGGCTTCTGGGGGGGGCCGGGGGCAGCCTCCCCACTCACCTTCCCAGCCTGGTGAAGCCTGGGCCTGCTCGAGTGTCTGGAGGCCTGCGGGGTCCTCAGCCCTGGTGATGGGGCCTCAGTGGTGGTGGATGCAGGGTCGGGGGGTGCTCTGCAGCCCCAGGGCCTCCGTGTTGGTGAACACTCTGGAGAGCCTTGTCTACTCTTGTTCAGCGAGGGTCTCCGTGGGAAACGCAGCACACCACAAGGAAGCAACCACAGAAACCCAGCACCTTCTGTCGAATATTGTCCTGGTTTCTTTAAAAACTTCCTTCGGCCATGTGTGTTGGCTCACGCCTGTAATCCCAGCACTTTGGGAGGCCAAGGTGGGTGGATCACTTGAGGTTAGGAGTTTGAGACCAACCCGGCCAACGTGGTGAAACCCCGTCTCTACTAAAAGTACAAAAATCAGCCAGGCATGGTGGTGCATGCCTATAATTCCAGCTACTTGGAAGGCTGAGGCAGGAGAATCGCTTGAACCCAGGAGACAGAGGTTGCAGTGAGCTGAGATCATGCCATTGCACTCCAGCCTGGGCAATAGAGTGAGACTCTGTCTCAAAAAAAAAAAAAAGTTTCTTTCATGAGTAGAAGGGGTGCTGTGGGGCTGTTCTCAATGGAAAGAGGCAGAAGAGACCTGCCAGTGGCAGGGCTTATCCTGGACTGGGTCCTGCTTCTAGACAATGGGACAGTCAGGAAGTTAGGCTATGGCCTGGCAGATTGAGAACCGAGGGCGTGAGGCTGGTGCTGCTGTGCGGGGCGGGTCCTGGCGGTGCGAGCTGAAGTGGGTGTGGGAAGAGCTGAGAGGTCCCGCACAGCCGACAGAGCCAGCAGTAGAGCCCCTCTGCCCTGCCACAGCTCCAGAGCGAAGTGCCCAGAGTGCTCAGAAGCATTTATTAAAGACAGATTTCTCCAGAGCCACATGTGGCTTCTGCCCTGGAAGGCGGTAGGGTCTGCACCGACACCTGTCTCCTCCCCACTGTCTCCCTGTGTCTGAGCTTCCCGGAGATTTCCCCCAGCTGCCCCCGACTCAGCTGAGGCAGGAAGAATTTGAAGTTAGCTTTGACTTTTATGGCCTTTTTTCCCCCCCCTGTTAAAATGCTCGGAGCTGTAAACGTAGTCACAGGCTCATTGATCTTGAAGGAAGCGCAACTGTAAACTACCTGGTGCTGGTGAAGTCGCCTCTGAGATGATTGTTTCTACGGGTGTCGATAAATTCCAACTTGGAGTGGAAAGGTCAGCCCTTACCAGACAAAATGCCTTTCAGCTAGCTAATTAAAGGTTTGTTGGGAAGTGGAAGAATGCACTCGGGTGGGCTTGGAGTGAAGGCAGCGAATAGAGATTGCAGAGCCCAAAGCCAGCTTAGCGTCGGCGGAGAATGGACGGTTGGTGGAAGGGGAGCAACAGTGTTGGGGAAGGAACCGATGGCCCCGGGGGGTGAAGACGGGGCCCGGCTTGGCAGCCCTGTTTGCAGCAAGCTCTTCCCCAGATTGTGGGGACGCTGGGCTTTGACTCAGAATCGTCTCTCCTTCAGTGTGGGGCGCTGTGGGGCTGTGAGTGCAGAGCCCACTCTTTCTGCCGACCAAGCTCGGGGTGCTGGGTGCTTGAGGGCACCCCATACTTGGTGCTCCCTGAAGAGCTTCAGGGCACCCCCAGTCCCAGGTAGGGGCACACACGCTGCCCTTAGGTTGGTTTGGAGTTTTGGGGAGGTACACGGCCAGGCGCTGTTTGTTCTGCCAGCCTCCTGCGGGTGTGGACGTTTACCCAGTGTGGGTCATGTCCGATTCTTGGTAACTGACTAGGGCTGATCACGCGGAAACAGAGCCCTCCCCGTCGTCTTCTCCCCATCCCCCTCTTGGAGCTCTTCCTCTCCGCCGCCTCAGCCCATCCCTTCCCTTTGGGTCTCCCCTCCTTTCCCTGCTCCCAGATGTGAATTCCTAAAGTAGGGGGACAGAGGGTCCCAAGTCAGGAGGGACGGTCGAGCCTTGACCAGATATGAAGGCTCAGAAACATGAACACAGAGTCAAAGATGCTCCAGAGAAGAACTCGTGTGGAAACACAGCTGTGCACACCCGAGTGGGTGTCGGAGAAAGCAACAGCTGCTGCTGAGCAACACCTGGACATGGGCACACAGCCACCACTGCCACGCACGACAACACCTGGACACGGCCACACGGCAACACCCCGCCCACACGGCAACACCTGGACACGGCCCACACGGCAACACCTGGACTTGGCCACACCCCGCCCACACGGTAACAGCTGGAGACAGCCATCCCCAGCCCACATGGCCACACCCAGACATGGCCACCCCCGGCTCACATGGCAACACCTGAACACAGACACAGCCACCCCCAGCCCACACAGCCACACCTGGACGAAGATACACAGACACCCCTGGCCCACACAGCAACACCTAGAAACGGACACATAGCCACCGCTGGTCCACAATGTAACATGGAAAACACACATAGCTGTCCTTGGCCCACGCAGAGCCACCTGCAGAAGCAACTTGACACAGCAACCCTGGAGGACTCACAGAGACACATGTGGGCTTGGAAAACATGACAGCCCACACCCGCCTTGCCTGGAGGGTAACCCCACACCTCCTCACGGGCTGGACCACACTTGGAGGCTTCGTCGGGGGCATCTGAGTGAGGACGGAAGCCCCAGTAAAGCAGGTGCCTATTCTCTGGCCCCATCAGATGTGCTGGCCAGCCCCGTCCGTGTGGAAATTTCTCCTCCAGGAGCCCCACGGCCTGGCTCTCAGGCACTCACTTATGGGGAGCCTGCCTCCGGAATCCACCTGAGGAACGTGCTGCGTGGGCCTTCCCACCATAGAACCTGCTTCCCCCGGAACCCACGTGCTGTGTGGGCCTTCATGCCACAGAATGCACTTCCCCAGGAATTCATTGCAGGGACCTGCCTCATGGGCCTTCCCACCACAGAACCTACTTCCCCAGGAACCCACTACAGAGACAAGCCACATGGTCCTTCCCACCACCGAATGCACTTCCCCAGGAATCCACTGCAGGGATGTGGCATGTGAGCCCTCCCACCACAGAACCTGCTTCCCCCGGGAACCCACCTTAGGGACATGCTGTGTGAGCCCTCCTGCCGCAGGACCTGCTTTCTCTGGGCCTGTGGCTCCCAGGTAGGTGGAATCACCTGGAAGCTGGCTCATCGAATGGCTGCCCCTGCTGGCCTCCCCACCCCCATGGTCTGGGCTGGCCGGGGCCCTGACTGTTGACCAGCTGCGTGTCACTGACTGGCAGACCGGGGCAGGGAGATCAGAGCCTTCCACACACCTGGCTTTGTGGAAGCTGGGGGGGACGCTGATGGTGGCGTTTGAGGTAACAGGGGAGGACAGTCCCCATAACCCCCCATCTTTGAGACATGCATTTGGAGAGGCGGGCATCGGGTGGCACTTGAGGTGGTCTTCGTGCTGCTTGCCAGGCTGTGCCAGCCAAGAGCAGCAGGCAGTGTCGTGGATTGAGAGCTGCCTCATCAAGTGGCCGAGGCTGTTTGTCACGTGCTCCGCATTGCATAGAAAGCTTCGTTTCAACAAATGTCCAGAGTGAATGTCCAGGGAAATGTCGGTCATTTGGTTCCACACAGAGACGCAGGCAGCTGGCTCAGAGGACATGAGCCTCTCAGAGTCTTGACTCCATGGGGCAGGTGGCAAAGAGGAGGCAGGAACTGTCCGAGCATAATCGGAGGAGCAGCTCTGTGCATGGGACCTGAGACCCTCTGCCGTGTCATTTGGGGATGGATGATATTCACTCTAGGGGTGGAGAGATGTGAGGTAAGGCGAGAAGCGGGAAGGGAATTTTTAACAGCTTTGTGGAGGTGTAACTGATGGACAATAAGCTACACATACTTAGAATGTACCATATAAGTTTGACAAATGTGAACCCCTTGCCACAGTCGAGATCATGAACACATCTTTCTCCCTGAAAATATCCTGGTATCCTTTTGTAATCCCTTCCTTTCATCCCTACACCATCTCTACAAAACCTGGGATCTGTCTTCTATCATGTTGTTTGCATTTTTCAGAATTTCATGTAACTCGCGTCATACAGTGTGGATTTTTTTTCTCAGAGTCTGGGTTTTTGTGGCAGTGTTATTTTGTGATTCATCCATATTGTGTGTGTCAGTAGTTTGTTCCTTTTTATTGCTGAGTAATACTCTGTTGTGTGAAGATACCACAGCCCGTTCGTCCATGTACTTGTTGGCTAGCACCTGGGTTGCTTCCAGTTTGGGCTGTGATGCCTAGAGCTGCTGTGAACATTCACATACAAGTCTCTGTATGAACGTGTGCCTTCCCTTCTCTTGGCGAATGCTTAGGAATAGAATGGCTGCCTCATATCATAAATGTCTTAGTCTGCCCAGGCTCCCGTAACAAAAATACCATGGACTGGTGTTGGCTTAAGCAACAGAAATCAATTTCTTACGGTTCTAAAGGCTGGGAAGTCCAAGGTCAAGGTGCCAGCAGACTCAGTTCCTGATGAGGGCTCTATTCCTGGCCAGCTTCCCACTGTATTTGCCCATGGCAGGGAGAGAAAGGGGATGAGAGAGAGAGAGGACGCAAGCTCCCTCGTGTGTCTTCTTATTAGAGCACCCAGTGAGGGCTCCACCCTCATGACTGGATCACCTCCCAGAGGCCCCGTCTCCTCCAAATACCATCACATTGAGGGTTAGGGTGTACACATTTGGATCTGGGAGGGGACACACACATTCTGTTCATTGCCATACGTATGTTTAACTTTTTCACTGCCAAACGGTCTTTCAAAGTGATTGTATCATCTTATGTTCCCAGCAGCAGTGATTCAGAGTTCTAGTTGCTCTATGTCCTCACCAGCACTTGATTTGGTCAGTCTTTTTACTTTTAGCCATCTGAATAGGCTTGGAGCCGTATCTTATTGTGGTTTTAATTTGCATTTCCCTAATAACTCATTACGTGTAGTATTTTTATTTGCTTATTTGCCATCAGTAGTTTTGTTTTTGTTGTTGTTGTCTCTCCCTCCTTTCTCTCCTCCTTCCTCTCCTCCTTCCCTCCTTCCTTCCCTCCTTCCTTCCCTCCTTCCTTCCCCCTCTTCCTTCCTCTCCCCTCCTCTCTCCCTCCCTTCCCTCCCTTCCTCTTCCTCCTCCTCCTCCTCCTCTTCCTTCTTTTCTTCTTCATCTTTCTTCTTCATCTTGGATCTCACTTTGTCATCCAGGTTGGCGTGCAGTGGTACAGTCACGGCTCACTGCAGCCTCAACCTCCTGGCCTCAAGTGACCCTCCTGTCTCAGCCTCCCAAGTAGCTGGGACTACAGGCACATGCTACCATGCTGAACTAATTTTTAATTATTATTATTATTATTTTAGAGATTGTATTGCACAGGCTGGCCTTGACCTCCTGGCCTCAAGCGATCGGCCTGCCTCAGCCTCCCAAAGTTCTGGTATTACAAGCATGAGACACTGTGCCTGGCCCAGTATATCTTCTTTAGTGGAGTATCTGTTCAAATATCTTGTTTATTTTTAATTGAGTTGTTTTCAGATGATTGAGTTTTGAGAGTTCTTTCATATATTATGGATACAAGGCTTTCATCAGTTAGGTGATTCGTATGTTTTTTCCAGTGAGTGGCCACTTTTTGCATTTTGCTAACATTGTCTTTCCAACTTTGGGAGTTTCTTACTTTGTTGAAATTAAATTATTATTTTGCTCTTGCATCGATTATGTTTTTGGTATTGTATCTAAGGTTCTTTTCCTGACCTAACATCTCAAAGATTTCTCTTACATGTCATTCAAGCAGTTTTATAGTTTTGGTTCCTACATTTAGATCTCTGATCCATTTGTTCTTTTTTTTTTTTTTTAAATACGGTATGTGGTATGGCCTGAAGTTCTTTTCTGTTTGATTTTAGTGTGTGAATCTCTCCTTGATCTAATACCATTTTGAAATATTCTCTTTTTTTGTACTAAATTAATTACGTTTTTGGGCTTTGCTGAAAATCAATGGGCCATATATGTGTAAGTCTACTTTGGACTCTATTCTGTCCCGTTGATCTGTTTGCATCTTAACACCAGTGCCACACTGTTTTGATTACTGTAGCTTTACAACACGTCTTGGAGTCAGATAATGTTAAGTCTTTCCCTTTGTTTGTTTCATAGTTGTTTTGGCTTTTCTAGGTCCCTTATAATTTCATATGCATTCTAAAATCATCTTGTCAATTTCTAATTTAAAAAAAAAAGGCAGCTGAGATTTTGATTTGAGGTTGTGTTGAATCTGTAGATCAATTAGGGAAGAATTGAAATCTTAACAGTATTGAGGCTTCTGATTCATGTTTATGGGTTTATCTCTTTCTTAAGTCTTTAAACATTTCTCTCAGCAGTGTTCTGAAGTTTCTACTGTACAGGTCTTATATAGCTATGTCAGGTTCATCCCTGTTTCTCATTTTTATGTTTTGATGCTATTGCAAATGGCATTTAAAATTTTTTGAATTTGTAAATGTTGATGACTAGTGTGTAGAAACACAACTGACTTTTATGTATTGTTCTATCCTGCAACCTTGCTAAATTCATTTATTAGTCCTTACAGCTTTTTGAAAAATCTATTGAGGCTGGCATATGGTTTTTCTTCTTACATGTGTGATTTTAGCAAATTACACAGACTGACTTTCAAATGGCAAAGCAGCCTTGCATTCCTGGGGCAAATACAACTTGTTCATTATGTCTTACCCTTTTCATTTTTGTTAGAATGGATTTGTTGACATTCTGTTATGAATTTCTGCATCTGAGTTCAAGAGAGAACCTCACTGGTCTCTGGCCACTGATGGTTTGGCTGGATCTGAATGAGGGGTCCCTCTCTCCCCATCAGGCACCAGGCTCGTGGGGTGTAAACATGGCCACGTAGAACTGCTCCATCAGGGCTGGGCATGGTGGCCCACATCTATAATCCCAGCACATTGGGAGGCTGAGGCAAGCGGATCGCCTGAGGTCAGAAGTTTGAGACCCCCCTGACCAACATAATGAAACCCCGTCTCTACTAAAAATACAAAAATTAACCAGGCATGTTGGGGCGTGCCTATAATCTCAGCTACTCAGGAGGCTGAGGCAGGAGAATCACTTGAACCCGGGAGGTGGAGGTTGCAGTAAGCCGAGATCATGCCACTACACTCCAACCTGGGTGAGAGAGCGAGACTCCATGTCAAAAAAAACAAAAAATAACTGCTCCATCAGGGGCTGTGGGTAGTGGTAGTTCCCACAAAAGGAGACTTTAAACAAGGCACCCTGAAACCCATCTCCTATACGTGTGTGGGCCTGGAATTCCTGGGAGGGTGTCATCTCCCTTCTCCCTACCCTAAATGTGCATCCTGCTACTGGTGCTACCATCCCATCATGTGTTGGAGAGACCCCATTTTGGGGGGCTTGTCGGGGCATACCCAAGTCATTCCCCCCTCCTGAGGTACTCAGTGCAGATATGCACCAAGGGCCTAAGAAATATTCCTGCATTTTGACCCATGAATCCCTGTTTTCAGACTCTCCTACAGAAAAACTCTGTGATGTGGAAATGGATTTGTCCACAAAGATGTTCACTGCAGCATTGTTTACTAACTGGAAAAAGATGGGGCTAGAACCCAAATTTCCAGCCCCATGGAAATGGCTGAGGAAATACCATTATGTCTGCTGAATGGAAGACCCCATAGCCATTAAAGGAGTGATTTATGAATCGACATCACACCTTGTCCTTAAGTGAAAGTAGAAAAATAGGTTACAAAATTCTATATATAGCTGTATAAAAAATTCACTTGGAAAAGGAAGCCAATGTGTAACAAAGGGTAATTGGTTTCTGGGCAGTGCCACTCTTTTCCTTTCTCTAGTTTCCAAACTTTCTTGAAGGAGTATCGATGACGATTGTGATTTTTAAAAAATCATAATTAAGAAAGGGAAGAGTAGAAGTTGCTGTCTCCAAGGCAGCTGCCCCCTGCTTGGCGCAGCTGGGGCTGCTCATTCGTCCGGTCCCAGCGCTGCCCTCCTCTCTTTCAGGCTTTGGGAACGATCACTGCAGTGCCTGTCACGGGTCCTCAGGTCAGCTCCTTGCAGAGATTGGCCGGGCAAGGAGCGGCAGTGCTACCTCAGGTAAGCAGTCCTCGTGTGGGTGCTGGGGCGTCCGTCTGTCTGTACCCGCAGTCTCTGTTCCTAACCCGTCAGCACTGAGGTTTCTGGTGGGCACTGGGAGGGGGTGGAACCCATGCCCTCTCAGCCGAGCCTTCCCCCTCTTACCTCCTGCACCCATTCTTCAATGGAGACATTTGGACTAGATACATTTTTTCAGCAAGGAATTGGGAAATCAATTTAGTGGGTCATGACCAGAATCTTTAAAAGTGGAATAAATTAGGCCAGACTGAAATAGAATGGAAATATCAAGATGCATCCTTTGCATTATTTCTTGAACAATTTCTTTCCAGACTGGGTGACTATGTAATGTATATTTTTGACTATGGGTTATGGTCAAGAAGTTTGAGACACTCTGGACGAGGGGATTCATTTCAGGGGCAGCACAGACTCCAAGCCAGGTACCCTGGCTTCTAGTCCAGGGTCCCACCGATTGGACTCCACCCTTTCCCCCCAGTCACCTGACCTCTCACCCTTCCTGGGGTGAGGCTTCTCACCTGCAGAGGGACTGGCGCAGTGCTGGCTTCCTCCATCAGTGGCCGTGAGGGTTGTCAGGGGACGTAGCATTTGTAACCACGCCTGGTACAGAGCAAATGCCGGGTAATTATTAACCAATTCCCTTAGTACCACGAGCTTAGCTTTGTTGAGCACCTGCTGTATACAGCATACTGGGCCAGGGGCTGCCAGTGGTAAAGACCAAGACAGTCCCTGCCTGTCCTGGGGCTTCAGGGTTGGACAGATGCCCCCAGCTCGAGGACGGAGAGAGGTGGCTGCCCCTGGGCTTCTCATCCACATGGCAACTTTCACCAGGTGCCCACTTCAGCTGAATCAGAGTCTAGAGCAGGGGTGTCCAATCTTTTCGTTTCCCCTGGGCCACATTGGAAGAAGAATTGTCTTGGGCCACATATAAAATACACCAACAGTAACAGTAGCTGATGAGATAAAGGGAAAACAATTGAAAAAATAATCTCATAATGTTTTAAGAAAGTTTGAATTTGTGTTGGACCAAATTCAAAGCCGTCCTGGGCTGCATGTGGCCTGTGGGTTGGACAGGCTTGGTCTAGAGGGAGGACAGACAAGGAAAAGCAGATACTGTGAGTCCAGGGTGATTGGGCCATGTCAGAAGGAGACACCGGGGTGGCGGGAGCCCTTAGGAGGCTTGCTGCACACCTGGGCGTCAAGAAAGGCTTCCTGGAGGAGGCAGTGCTTGAGCTAGGTCTCAGGGTGAGAGGACATTGCAGGCTGAGGTGGAGTTAGGCCTCAGAGGGAGAACCCCCCCAGGAGGAGGGCGCAGGGTGAGAAATAGAGGCAGAGGTGGTAGGGAGAGACCCGAGTCCAATCACTGAGGGAGCCATGGAGGTGGAGAGGCCACCAGGGTTCCCTGGGGACCTTAGAGTCAGGCTTCCCCTGTTGGTGACCTGTGGGCAGCAGGGGAGCTATATGAGGCTTCAGAGCAAGGGAGGCTCCAGGGAGAGGCTGCCAATCAGGGCCAGTGCTATTTCCCTCTGCCCCGCACCCACTCTTCCCTCCCCCTCTCCCTTCCGCCTCCTGGACCTCTGTCTCCATGTTTTATCCTTGCTGTCCCCACCCTACAATCATCTGTACCTGCCATTGGCCTGCTGGCCTCCAGGATCGTCAGCTCGGGCCAGAAGGTGTCCGGTGCATGCTAGGTCCAGCTACTAGTTGCTGCTGTCCCGGGAGGCTCTTGGGGATCAGAGTAGGCAGCCTGTGATGGAGCCAGCCTGGTGGGGTGACCACAGACCCAGAGAAAGGAGAGAGGGCGAGGACAGGGTGGCCCCTGGGCTTTCTGGCCTGGGGCTGCACACAGGTGGGGGAACACAGGCTGAAAGGCTATAAGCTCCAGGGTCCCCTGAAGGTGTTCTCCCTGGGGTGGCTCAGGCCAGATCCTCAGCTCCCAGCTGAGCTTAGTTTCTGTGTCTGGCATCTGATTCATGCTGGCTCGCTGATGCCCAGAGTCTGCTTACATAGGGTGGGCGGCCACGGTCAACCGGAACATGTGGGCAAACCCCAGATGACCAGGGAGGTGCCAACAGAACACAGAACGGCCACTGCCACAGCTGAGGTCCTCGCTGACCACCACTGGGGCATCCATCCACCCACATGCCAGTCCTCTTCAGAGGCAGAGAGCAGCAGTTTCCCAGTGGGTGAGTGCCTGCAGCTGAGGGCTGGCAGGACCAGAAGAAGGATTCTTTCTGAAAAAAGAATTTGACATTGGAGTTTGTAAGCCTGGCATCGGGGGCCAAAGGCCCTGACCGCTGGTGCCGAGGGCAGAGTGCCAGGAACCCAGGCCGGTCACATCTCCTGCCTGTGGTGTGGCCAGGGCCCTCATATGGGAGGCCAGGCTCATTTTGCTGAGGATTCAGCACAGCAGGGGACACAGAGATCACTAGACTCAAGGGCCATTTCTGTGTCAGGCATTGGCGGGGAGCTCACAGACGTGGTGCCACCCGACCAAAGAGCCTGCTGTGCCCTGGTGACCTCCCCCAAGACCACAGGGCCCTGTAAGAGCCACCCTGGACCACTCCCTCCACATGCGCCACTGGACACAGGGTGGGAGGAGATGGGCGGGGCAGCACAGCCTCTGTGCCCTCACTGATGCCAGACAGGCTTGCACAAGTCCTGGCTCAAGCCCCGCTGCCCTGATGGTAACGACTGTAGCATCATATTCCCAGTGAGTCTCCGCTGCACGCCTCAGTTTGCTTATCTGTAGAATAGGACAGGATGCCCACCCTGCAGTGCAGGCGCAGCGGGGATCAGATGAGAAGACAGGTCGTGGCCCTTCTCCTCCTCTACCAAGTACCAGCTCAGCCAGAGAGACCCCCACCCAGGCGGCGCTGAAGGCAATGAGAGGCAGACACCCAGATAGAACAGCAAAGTGGGTCTGTCTGGGGTCGGGGGGTTAGCAGCCTACAGAACTGAGAGCCTCGGGCTGACAGCATTCTGGGCTGAAGGCCTCCAGCAGATGCTCATCCGTGTAGCTAGTCTCTCTGAACAGGTGATTATTAACAGGTGTTCTGTATTTTCTCATAACACAAAAATATACAAAGTAGGCAGCTGGTGCCCGCTTACCACTGATAACAAGCTAAAAGGTATCCTCCACGAGGGAGCCACGGGGCAGCGTCAGATATCTTAAAAAATTGTTTTAATCGGTGTGTGACATTTGCGTATTGTCCGGCCGCTTTGGAATGCCCCAAGTAGTTTTCCACTTGGGGGCGGAGGGCTAGGTTTTTCTTGCCATCGTTCTTCCTAGCAAACAATATCCTCTGTCATACACCCAGCATTCATCCACATTCATAAACGGAACATCTCTCAACACCCGTCCCCTTGTCTCTAGGGACGTGATATTGGCATGGACCTCCCAGGGTTGGCGTGTCCTCCTCTGGGGCATGTGGTGCTCCTGGTTCCATGCATGGGTCCGTGGTGGTAGCTCTGATGGTGGGAATTCTACCCATCGTCAGGAACACTGCTGGGTGCGGGGATAGGGGGACACTCAGTCAGGTATACCTGGCACTTCCTGTGCGTTTTCTTTCTCCAACCCCCAGTATGTCTCATCGCGCCATGCACATGAGGGATCTGGCCCAGTTCAGATGTGTCACCAGGACCCCAGAGGAGCCAGGATTGACCCCAAACAGTCTGTCCAGAGCCCTGGTCTGAATCCGGCTGCCCGTGGCTGCCCTCTGCACACCTTCACTGTTGTTGGAGAGTGCCACAGCAGTCACTCGTGCACAGCTCTGTGGTTTTCATGGGAGCACAGCATCATCCCCACCCAGATCGAGAAGCAGAACTGGGCAGGGCCCAGGAGCCCTCGCAGCCCCTCCCAGTCCTGGCCGAGGGGCAGCACTTTCCAGACTTTCAAGGCCAAAGGGGGCTTTGCTGCTTGGGACTTGATCTGCAGGGCGTCCTACTGCACAGACTGTCCCCTCGTGTCCATCCTCCCCGCTGCTCTTCACCGTCTTCTCTGAGTGCAGCTGGGAGGGTCTGGGGTCCAGAGCAGCCCTTCCTGAGCCCTGTGGACAGTCGGTGCAAGCCCAGGAGGAGGGAGGCGTTGGGGTCAAGGTCTCACCTGCTGTGAGGCTGTGATGGGCTCTGCTCTTTCCAATGCTGCGCCTGCCCCTTGAATATAGGAAGTCTCCGAGCCAGGGCACCCCCTCCCCTGCGCTCCTGTGCGTCCGCCTGTCTGACCACACACCTCTCCCTTCTTCCCAGGTTAGGCCAAAGACTCTGATCCAGACAGCCTCCCCCGTTGCCCCGGGCCGGGACCGGCCACCCAAGCAGCCCCCAACATTCCAGAAGGCCACCGCGGTCAGCGTCAAGAACCCAGCCCAGCCCTCCCCACTGCCAATAACACTGTCAGCCATGTGCCAGCGCCCGGCAGCCAGCCCCAGGCCCTCGCCGAGCCCTCCGCCCTCGCCTCTCCGCTGACCAGTGCCGGGGTGGCCTACGCCATCATCTCCACCTCCCCCAGCAATGCCACCGCCATGGCCCCCAGCACTGCCGTGTCTGTGGTCAGTGACAGCATCAAAGTTCAGCCCCCTCCTCATCAGTGCTGACAACAAGGTGAGTGCCCACAGCAGGCTCCAGAAAGGGAGTGCAGCCACATACAGGAGGCTGAGGGCAATCATACAGGAAGGGCCAAATGAACAAGTCTAGGCAGAATGAATGACCAGGAGGTGGAATGATCAGGTGGCCAAATGAATGAATGGGGCAGAAACAGAGGAAAGAATGAATGAATGGAGTGTGAACACATGATTAAGGGAGCGAATCAGTGAACGAATGAATGAACATGTGATCCAAAGGTAGTGTGGCTGAAGGAATGAATACCAGTGGAAAGGAGCGATTGGTCAATGAATGAATTCATTCAAATGATTAACCAATTAATGACATGTGGCTGAATGAGTGACTAGAAGAGATATTGATTCTCTCTCTGCTGGTAGAGTCAGACGGTCAAGGGCTTTGTTTTTTTTGTTTCTTTTTTGAAATGGAGTCCCGCTCTGTTGCTGAGGCTGGAGTGCAGTGGCACGATCTCGGCTCACTGCAACCTCTGCCTCCCAGGTTCAAGCGATTCTCCTGCCTCAGCCTCCCGAGTAGCTGGGATTCCAGGCGAGTGCCACCATGCCCAGCTAATTTTTGTATTTTTAATAAAGATGGGGTTTCACCATGTTGGTCAGGCTGATCTCAAGCTCCTGACCTCATGATCCTCCTGCCTTGGCCCCCCCAAAGTGCTGGGATTACAGGTGTGAGCCACTGCACCCGGCCAAGGCTGTTTTTACCCCACTGCCCAAGTGCACAATCTCCCATAATTTCTTTGCCAAGATTAAAAACTAAAACTAAGGTCCTCCCGCTGCTCCCTCCGAGCTCCTGGGGGTTATTGATGCTGTCTGAGGTCTTCGGGGCTGCCTCATCCCTGCCACCTCCTGTCTATGGCCTCTTTCCCTCTGTGCCTCATTTGGGGTCTGCCAGGCCACCCCGCTCTTGCTTATGGCTGGGGTGCCTTCTGTTCCCCAGCCTGGATGTTGACGGCTGACCCTCATGTGACTGGTGCTGTGGCACCCAGTGCCTTCCCCGGGAGTCCTGTGCCTGCAGGCCCTCCCACCCACTCTCAAAGAATTCACAGTCTGAGGAGTTGTCATGGGCTGTGGCGGGATGGCAGGTGTATCCCAGGAAGGCGCCTGATCCAGGCTAGGTGCTTAGCAGATGTTGGAAGGAGTGTGTCTCTTTCACTGCAACTGCACCAGCATTTCATGTTGGCCATTTAAACACTTTTTTGTTCACTTACTAGGCACACACAGATGTCTCATTGTTAAAAGTTGAATTCCCTTGTTTACTGTTAAGCTTGAATGTTTTACTTACACTTCTTAAGAATTCAGTCTTCTCATGTGGGACTTGAGAATATTCTCTGCCCTTTTTTTTATTGGAGATCTTAAATGTTTTTCTTCCCATGAGTATAAAGAGGGACACTTTTTTCCATACAGAGATGATGAGGTTTTAAAAATGTGATAGAAAGAGGAAGACAGAGCTTCCCTTAAGCCAGCAGAAAAATGGGACATGTTTTCTCTTTGTGCCCAAAAGCCTCAAAATCGTAAGACAGTCACCTCTTGTGCTTAGGGGAAAACAGAAAAACACCCAGGTTTGAGTAATTCCTAGTTTGAACCAGACTGTGGCTGAAGGAGCCATGAAATCCAGCAGTTCTTTCCCAGTTTCCTGTCCAAAGAAACAACATGGTAGAGCTAGAGCTGGAGCGGATCCTGGCCCCGGGAGAGGCTGGCTGGATGGGTGCATTTCAGGCAGGTTTTCAGCATCACACCCTTTCATCAAACCGGAGCATCCCCCTGAGCGCCGAGGAAGGCTGGCTAATTGGTGGAGGGGGTGCGGCAGGGTGGCATTCGGAGACCCCTGTCCCCTCCCCCATCCACCATGCGAGGGACCTCATGGAAGTAAAAAAATAGAACATTATTCCCACCTGTGTCCCCAAGCCAGGCTTGAGTGTCTCAGACCCTGTGGCGAGGGGGAGGGAGAAGTGCAGCCGGACTGACCTGGGGGGGTTTCCCAGCCCCTCTGCCTCCTGACTGGATGGCAAGGAGCAAGTCTGAGCTCTCGTAGCCTCAGTTCACCTGCCTCTGGGCTGGGGATGAGAAGTCCTTGCTGCCTGAATGTGCATAACCTCCCTGGGGGAGAGGCATGGCCAGTTTCACTGATGACCAACCTGACTCTCAGAAGCAGTGACCTCCCTGAGGCCACACAGCTGGGAAACGGTGGAGCAGGACTGGAAGCCAGGACTTCCAGATTCTTAAACCAGGCCGGGTTCTCATGCAGACCCTCCCCATGGTGGAAAAGGTGTGTCAGGAGGGGCAGGTGCTGGACACACAGTGGTGCAAACCACCCGGTTCCTGGGGATCTGCCCTCCCAGGATAGCCCGGCCCAGGCTCTGTACTCCCCAACCCCTGCCCCGTGCCCTACCAGCTACCTCCCCAGCCCCTGACTCTTCCCTTCCTCCCCGTGCCCCTCACCCTCCCTCTCAGCCCCCTCCACCCCTCCTCTCTTCCTCTCACCCCTCCCTCTCCATCACTGTCCCCTTCACCCCTCCACGGCATCTTCCAGGTCATCATCATTCAGCCTCAAGTGCAGGCGCAGCCCGAGAGCATGGCAGAGTCACGGCCACCCACGGAGGAGCCATCTCAGGGAGCTCAGGCCACCAAAAAGAAGAAGGAAGACCGGCCCCGACCCAGGAGAACCCCGAGGTAGGATGGCCTTCTCCGGAGGGCCCAAGCCGTTCTCAGCCTGTGGGTGCCATCTGAGGCGCTGTGCATAACGGGGGATAGCTTCACTATGGGATGGACCTGACAAGCCACAGGCAGACCTGCTCTGTGCAGTGGGCACCCAGGGTGGGACCTTGCCCAGCATGCCCAGGTCTTGGCTGTTGTATCTCAGGGAGATGTTGACTGAACAGCAGTGTGGGGTGGTGGTTAGCACAGATCCTAGAACCATTCTTCCTGGGTCCTGCACTTTCCGTTTCCAGCGGTGTGACCGTGGGCAATTCGCATCTGTTTGCTCATCTGTAAGGTGGGAATGGCAGGGCCTCCTTCCTCCCAGGGCTGCTGGGAGGATTCCATGAGTTCATGTCTGCTGAGCCCCCTGGGCAGCACCTGGAAAGGACGTTTGGCCATTATACCCCATCCCAGGGGCCCCAGCTGTGGGCCCGTCTGTCCTGAGTCCAGGAGGAGAAGGGGCTCCCAGCCCCGAAGCAGCCCCTGCCTCTTCTCTGCCATGGCCAGTCCTGGGTGTGTAGAGGTGACCAGAGCAGGACCCTGGGCACTGTAGAAGTAGCTGTGCCCCTGGCTGGCATGAGAGGTGCAGATGTCTCCTGAAGGTTCCTGGAGAACTTGCCAGAAATTGCCTGTAACTCCACCTCCCCCACACACCCTCTGAAGGAGGCCAGATAAATAAGCTCATATTGAACCATCCCAATACGTAGTGGACCCACAGCCTCTGCACTGATGGGGACAGCAGCTGGCTCAGGGCCGTCCTTTGCTGAATCGGTGGTGACAGCAGGTGTGCTGGAGCCTGGTCCTCGGCACCCTCGGCCAACACCAGCCCCGCACCCTCCTCTCCGGGTCTTTTCCATTCACCTCTTCCCACACGGTTTCCATTTCTTTTTTTCTTTATTCCTTTTTTTTTCTTTTTGAGATAGAGTCTTGCTCTTTGATGCTTGCTGGAGTGCAATGGCTCCATCATAGCTCGTTGCAACCTCAACCTCCCAGGCTGAAGCAATCCTCCTACCTCAGCCTCCCAAGAAGCTGGGACCACAGGTGCACACCACCACCCCTGGCTAATTTTTTAATGCTTTGGAGAGACAGGGTGTAGTAGTCTGTTTTCACGCTGCTGATAAAGACATACCCAAGACTGGGAAATTTACCAAGGAAAGGGGTTTAATGGAGAACTCAACAGTTCCACATGGCTGGGGAAGCCTCACAATCATGGCAGAGTGCAAGGAGGAGCCAGTCACATCTTACATGGATGGTGGCAGGCAAAGAGAGAGCTTGTGCAGGGAAACTCCCATTTTTAGAACCATCAGATCTCGTGAGATTTACTCACTCTCATGAGAACAGCATGGAAAAGACCTGCCCCATGATTCAATTACTTCCCAGCAGGTCCCTCCCCACAACACATAGGAATTCAAGGTAAGATTTGGATGGGAACACAGCCAAACCGTATCTCAGGGTCTCTCCATGTTGCCCAGGCTTGTCTCCAGTCCCTGGCCTCAAGCCTCAAGCGATCCTCCTGCCTTGGCCTCCCAAAGTTCTGAGATTACAAGTGTGACCCACCAAGCTCAGATTCAGTTTCCTTTTCCCTCCCTGCTGTGCCCTTCATTTCACAAGATTGAGCTGGGACATGTTGCCCCCCAGCAGTGGTTTCTAACCACCCTGTCCCCAGCAGCAGCACTGCAGCCCGGACCCCCTGGCCCCTGCAGCTCCCCACGACTCTTCCCATCAATGCACTGTTGTTACCAAAGGAAACCCATCGTCCATCCCTTCACTTTTCCTTTTGTTGTTTGTCTTTAAAAATAAATAAATGAAAAAGACTGGGCGCGGTGGCTCACGCCTGTAATCCAAGCACTTAGGAGGCCAAGGTGGGCGGATCACCTGAGGTTGGGAGTTCAAGACCAGCCTGACCAACATGGTGAAACCCCGTCTTTAAAAAAATAAATAAATAAATAAAAATTTTAAAAGAGGCTTTTAAAAATAAAAAATAAAAATAAAATAAAATAAAATATAAAATTAGCCAGGCATGGTGGTGTGTGCCTGTAATCCCAGCTACTTGGCAGGCTGAGGCAGGAGAACTACTTGAATCCAGGAGACAGAGGTTGCAGTGAGCCAAGATCACGCTGTTGCACTACAGCCTGGGCAACAAGAGTGAAACTCCATCTCAAAAAAAAAAGTCCGTTCCATTCTGTGGCAGCGTCTGAGCACCTGCGTGCGCATGGTGAGCCCTGGCCCGGCTTGCAGCCCAAGGCTCCCATGATGACCCTTCTGTCCTCTCTTGGGGTTCAGCTGCGTCCTTAATATTTGGGAAGGCATTCTGGGTGGATTCTCTTTGTTCTCTCAAAGTATTTAATGTATCTTAGTCAATTATTGTGCATTTATACAATTAGCATAATTACATCTAATTAGTGTAAACATATGCGATGACTTAAATAGATAGAACTTGCGATTACAGCACATCCTGGAATAAAAATCCTTATTAAAGTTTATTTTAAAAGAAGACCGAGGCTGGGCGTGGTGACTCACACCTATAATCCCGGCACTTTGGGAGGCCAAGGCAGGCAGATCACCTGAGGTCAGGATGGCTACAGAGTACTCTAACGGGTTCAAAAACGTCATGTGTCGTGAGAGAATTCTAAATGAAGGGCTGCAGGAAATCAGGGCAGAGGGAGAGAGCTGTTTTCTCCTGGAAGGACAGAGGAAGGCTTCAAGACCAGCCTGGCCAACATGGTGAAACCCTGTCTCTACAAAAATACAAAAAATTAGCCAGGCGTGGTGGCACACACCTGTAGTCCCAGCTACTTGGGAGGCTGAAGTGGACGAACTGCTTGAACCTGGGAGGCAGAGGTTGCAGTGAGCCGAGATCCCACCATTGCACTCCAGCCTAGTGACAGTGCGAGTCTCCATCTCAAATAAATACATAAATAAATACCAAGAAGAGCTGTGCTGCACAGACTGCTGGACCTTGAAGCTGTCAGTGAAGTGTCTGAGTTAGATCCTAGAAGCCCGACAACAGCAGCTGCCCCCAGAAACGTCACGGGATGAACCAGTCAGGAGCCCAGGGTCAGCCGGGAGGGGTGTGGATTTTTGTGAAGAAATATGATTGATGACTTTGCTGTCAACGCAGCTCCCCAGGAGGTGGCACTCGCCCTCAGCAGGGCACATGCGGGACGGCCAGCCCGGGAGGTGGCACTCGCCCTCAGCAGGGCACATGCGGGACGGCCAGCCCGGGAGGTGGCACTCGCCCTCAGCAGGGCACATGCGGGACGGCCAGCCCGGGAGGTGGCACTCGCCCTCAGCAGGGCACATGCGGGACGGCCAGCCCGGGAGGTGCTCGGAGCCACGCTAAATGGCAACAGAGGCTGCAGCAGAAGGGGACGTCGAGTCCAGCAGTGTCCCAGAGTGACCCATTCACCATGGAAGGAATATTTCAGTAGCTCTCAAACCCCATGAGGTCCATGCGGGGAACTGCAGAACGAGATAGGACCACCTAGGAGAGCGCTAGCTGCCACCTGTTCCTGCTCAGCATTGGTCAGTTTCAGGCCTCACAGGAAGTAGCCTCTGCATCAGGGACTGTTGTTAGCCCATGGTACAGATGGGGACACTGGGGCCCAGAAGCACTGATCCTCAGAGGCGGGAGCCACACCCAGGCGTCTGGCCTCAGAGTCTGTGCCGTGAAACCTCGCTACTGGAGATGCCGCCTCTGCCTTTGGTCAGGCTGAGTGGAGGTCAGATTTGGGGTGAGAATCGACTGCTTGGGACCCGAACCGCTCAGTCTTGAAGAGGCTGCCCGACACTTTGAGTTCTCATCCTTCCCTGATTTTCCCTGGGCTTCTGGCCCCTGACCCAGGGCGCTCTCTGCTCCCTCCTGTCCCAAGCGCCATAGCCTTCCTTAGGACAGAGCTGCAGCCCTCTCCGTGGCCACCCATCATGCTGGCCGCAGCCAGCATCTGAATGAGCCTGGCTGCCCTCAGATCAGCACATGCTCTGCATGGGGCAGTCAGAGCAAGGTCCCAGCCCCACACTAGCCCAGACTGCAGCCCAGCCCTGCACCTCTCTGGACAAGCCCTGTTCACACGTTTCGTCCCTGTGCCCGGCCCTCCTTCCTGTTTCATATCTGCCCAGGGCTGCTGCAGTGGACCTCGGCTGGCCGCCCTGCCCCTGCATGGGTTCTGCCCTATCTATTCACCCTGCAAATGATCTTCCCAAAATTCAGAAATAACTAAGTCACTCCGTCTCTTAAAATCCATCCAAGCACCCAGTCCATCAGGAATGGACTCACATGAATGGACCCCTGTGTTTCAAACCCACAGCAACCGCAGATACAGTGGAGAGACAGAGAGATGTGATAATGATGGAGCTGAATGTTGCTGTGTTCCTAAAACACGGCAGCCAGGGACCGGCATCCTCAGCCGTCGGGCTCCAGGCTCAGAATGGAGCAAGGTGACCCTGAAAGTGGGCAGCTCACATAGGGCAGTGGGTTCCAGGAATTCCTCGGGCAAGAGATAAGTGGTGGGCCACAGCCGGACCTGGGGAGGTGGCCAACACTGAGGCAACTGCAAACTTGCTGAAAGGGAAAGGTAGGTGTGAGGGAGAGCAAAGGAAAATTGTGCCCACGTGAGTCTTGACAGAATTCCAACATATACGAGATCTCACGCCAAGGGCATCGATCAGTGAGATCAACATTTGGAACATGAATTTATTCCAGATGAAGTCAATTGTGCTAAGTAACAACAGCTTTTAAACAAGTGTTTAGGATGCTCAAAGAAAGGAGTAATATCTAAAATGAATAAAAACTAAGCACCAAAATCAGGGAAATAAGATTAGATGAACATAAAAATTCGAAAATCTGATCATGAAAAACATGGTGATTGGATGCAATTTGAAAAGCTTACTAGACAGCAGGAACAGAAATAATTAGTGCTTTGGAATAGGACACCATGAGTGTGGCATAGAGATGTGAATATGTAACAGAAAACCTGGGGCCGGGCCACGGTGGCCCACGCCTGTCATCCCAGCACTCTGGGAGGCCGAGGCGGGCGGATCACCTGAGGTCGGGAGTTCGAGACCAGCCTGACCAACATGGAGAAACCTGTCTCTACTAAAAATACAAAATTAGCAGGGAATGGTGGTGCAGGCGTGTAATCCCAGCTAATTGGGAGGCTGAGGCAGGAGAATTGCTTGAACCCAGGAGGCAAAGGTTGCAGTGAGCCAAGATCATGCCATTGCACTCCAGCCTGGGCAACAAGAGCGAAACTCCAAAAAAAAAAAAAAAAAAGAGAGAAAGCAAGAGAAAAACCCAGGAGCAGCAGGGACAGAAAGCAAATGGGGAAACCTCACTTTCATCTCATGGGGATTTCAGCAGGAGGGAGTGGGTGTGGGGTGATGGGGCAGGTGGAGAAGTGAACCTGAAGAACGTCCCAGGATTGAAGAGCACCAGTTTGAGTTTTTAAATCAAACGTAGACTCTGTCTCTCAGGCAGGGCTAATAAAAGCAAATCCAGGAAGCTAGAAATTGACGTTAAAGAGAAAAAATCATAAAAACTATTAGGAGCGGCCGGGCGGTGGCTCACGCCTGTGATCCCAGCACTTTGGGAGGCCAAGGCGGGCGGATCACGAGGTCAAGAGATCGAGACCATCCTGGCCAACATGGTGAAACCCCGTCTCTACTAAAAATACAAAAAAATAGCCGGGCATGGTGGCACATGCCTGTGGCCCTAGCTACTCGGGAGGCTGAGGCGGGAGAATTGCTTGAACCCAGGAGGCAGAGGTTGCAGTGAGCCGCGATTGCGCCACTGCACTCCAGCCTGGCGACAGAGCAAGACTCCATCTCAAAAAAAAAAAAAAAAAAACTATTAGGACAAAAACAGCGGAATAACAGATGTGCAGGGGCCCTCCGGCAGCCTCAGCCAGACGACCACAGAGCAGTAAATATCTGCAGACTGCAGAGGGGAAAGTCATGCCAAGTCAGTATTTTATGCCCAGTTAAGTTGTTTTTCAAGAGCAAGGGCGAAAGACATTTTGTACTTAGGAAGACTAAGACTAAGGGTTTTATCACCCACAGACCATCCTTAAAAGAACTGCTTTAGCCAGAAGATGGTGAAGCCAGAGACAGCCAGTGGGTATAAGAAACAACTTTGCGTGTATAGACTGCTAAATTACAGGTAGATGTATTTAAGTGTAGACTGCAAAAGAAAAAAAAAAACAGTTTTGTTTTACAAAGCAGATAAAAGGAACATTTTAGGCAACAATGACAAATTGGTTGGAGGAGATGTCCTAGAGGGAGTTGAAACATGCCAGCCGGGCGCGGTGGCTCACGCCTGTAATCCCAACACTTTGAGAGCCCGAGGCAGGCGGGTCGCTTGAGGTCAGGAATTCGAGACCATCCTGGCCAACATGGTGAAATCTCATCTCTACTAAAAATACAAAAATTAGCTGGGCGTGGTGGCGCGCACCTATAGTCCCAGCTACTCAGGAGGCTGAGGCAGGAGAATCGCTTGAACACATGAGGCGGAGATTGCAGTAAGCCAAGCTCGCACCACTGCACACTCCAGCCTGGGTGATGGAGTAAGGCTCTGTCTCAAAAAAAAGAGCATACCAAGACCAGTGTAGTTTGAGGAAGAAGAATAGAAATATTGAATAACCCCAGACTTCATTAGAAAAGTGTATAGTTAGAAACATGTGCTCAAAACATTTAGGCTAATCAGTGAAAAAAATGTAATGCCACCTATAATTTCTAAATCAGCAGAGGGAAAAAAAGTGAATATCGAGCTTTTTTTCCTCTAGAAGATAGGAAATGAAAAAAGTAAAAATACACTGAAAATGCAAAATAAAGTGGGAGAAATAAGTCCAAATAACTCAGTAAGCATAATAAATGCAAAATAAATCTTCCTACTTTTAGAGAAGTGTAAACAGTCTTAAAAACAACACAGTCGAGTTGTATGCTGTTTGTCCGAGGCATTCCGAAATAAAAAACACCAGGCAGACTGACAGGAATGAAACAGACATGTTAATGTCAACACTAAAGGTACGTCCATCAAGATAATTTACAGTCACAAACGCATGTGCACCATAGCACCATCCCAGTGATGTGGGGACCTAATAGCAGAATTGTCAGGCAATTTTGACAAATCCACAGAAAATGGTTTTGAAAACATGTCTATCAAAATGAAGCCAGTCAGTCCCACAGGGCAAAAAGACTCAGCTGAGCTTCCGTTAGGAACAGGGCAGCTGCTTAGAACTGAGATTCCCCCTGCATCCCCTATCAACTAACAGCAACAAGAATTTTTTCTGCATTTTATGGATTTCAGACATGAGCAGAGCATCGGAAGACTGGGCAAGAAGTGTTAGTGTCATCAGAGGCAGCAGAGGTCAGGGTTGTGCAGGAAGCCTGTGGCGCGCTGAGCAGTGGCCAGGAAGCCTGTGGCGCGCTGAGCAGTGGCCAGGAGTGGTGTGAAGGACTCCAGAGAGAGCCAAGGAGCTACAGGCTGCAGAAAGAGTCAGTGGCATGCACTCCCTGAAGATCGGAAGTCCATCTCGAAGCACAGAAGGAAAGGGAGTGTCTGTGAGCTGGCCTTGGCTTCAGGCCGGGTCAGGCGAAAGCTGGGCCTGACAGCGTACAGAATGTTCTGGAGGAGGGAGCGCTTGGTGGTGTCAGGTCTCAGAAAGTGCCGAACAAAATGTGCCTCCTGGAGGGGTTGCACCTGCAGTCTGTAAGGCATCCAGGAACGGGGAAGGTGGCAGAAACGCTCTTTGACCATGGGGGAGAGGCAGAGGAGGCATGGTTAACCAGAGAATCCCACTGAGGCATGAAGAATGAAGTCAATTGCCCTCGCAGGAGAGGCGGAGCCTTTGAGTTGCTTCTAGAGAGGTAATGTAATCCCTTTCCCCACCAGCTAGAAATCGCTGGTGTAGGAAAATTCAGCTCATTTAGTTATGTTTTACAACAAAACATCAATATGAAGCTGCTATAAGCAAAAATACAGGAAAGAGAAGCTATTTTTACCGTAAGATAAAGAATACTCACCAAGAAAAAAATCTGATACCCTACTGTGAATTTTTTTTTAAAAAAAGAAACTTAATAAAACAATCAGCACTGAGAAGGAAGCTTCGAAGCTAAAATACAACACAGATTTACAGAAGAGATGGCTCAGTGGCTAAAGTACTGGACAGAATGAACTATGAGCTGGAATTATTCAGGAAAAAATAATAAAACCATCCCAGGAATGGACGCACAGCTGAATGAACACGAGGGGACTATGGATACAGCAGAAGGCACGGGACGGGACACCAGAGGCAGAAGGGGGAAAAGTGTATGAAATTCAAAAAATAGTTATTTTATTTTTATATATTATTTATTAGGTTCTTCTTAAGAAATTTAGAACACCCGTTTGTGAGGATAAATTCCGCTCATCAGGCCAAACATGATCTCAGGTAGCCCTGGAGCTGAGGAGTAGCTTTGACATTCGGTAAAATGTGCGAGTCCACGGCTTTTTGATGGTCAGCGTTGCGCTGCTCTGTAATCTTGTACTTCTCTGTTTCTGTGTCAAAGAGCTCACCTTCCTGGTGTCTGGGATTCCGCAGTTGCTCCCGCTTGACGCAGGCATCAGTAAGATGTGCTGGGATTTTCACATTGCTGATACCAATTTTGGTTGAGGTGGCAATGGCAAATTTCTGTTGTGTCCTCCATTGAGGACCAGAGATCCAGACACAAGTAACAGCCACTGCCCAGCTCTTCAGGAAAACCACCCTCTTGCTTCTGTGGCGCCCAGTGAGGATGATCAGAAGGTCCCATGGGTGATGCTCGCTTGTGGTTTTCTCCCATGCTGCCTGAAGGGGTTTTTGCCATGGCTCAGTAGCTTCCAAGGCACATGTTCAGTAAGATAATACCTAGGCATTGCGGGAAGTTGAACCATCTGGGTACCACCATTCTGGTCACCACCAACTATTTGTAACAGTTGCGAGAAACTTCTTTTCTTTTCAACTTTGGATTTGGTGGCCAAGTACTTCCTTTTGTACACGGCCTTTCTGGAATGCATAGCAGATTGGGAATATCTGCCAATTCCTCTGACAAGGACAAGATTTCAGCTGCCGTGGGGCTTCCCCCTTCTTGGGCTTGTTTGCTTTGAGGTTCTCCCTTTTCACCTTGCCACCAGCATCAGCCTTCTTGGCTTCGAGTTTCTTCTCCTTAGTATCCAACTTCTCAGCATCTTGCAAGATGGGAAAGAGAACTCAGTAATGAGTTTTTAAGTTTCAGAGTAAGCAAAACCTACAGGAGGCAAGCAAAGAAGACACAACAGATGTATAATAGGAGGCATTGAAGAGGGAACCCAGAATGACAAAAACATTTCCATAATTTCCTACAGTGATGTCAACGTGGCTGTCCTGTGGTTGGCACTGGCTCCTGTTTCCTGTTCATAACCTGTCCTCAAATAAGTGTGGGTGAAGAGGGACTCGGGGAGGGGCAGATGGTGTGAGGAAGCAGAGACAGCACACTCCAGTGTTTTCCCAGCCCAGCTTTCCCAGGTCAGGCCAGTAAAACAGCTGCCAGCAGCTCAGGGCATCCTAGATCCCTGCCACTGTCCAGTCAGTTAGGCACAAGGCCCAGAAGTGATACTTCCACCAGGTGGCACCAGACTGCCGCCAGACGTATTGATTGGCCGAGCTGCAGGAAGGCCCCAGAATTCCCAATCAGGCAGCTGTGCAGCCGCCTCAGCCGTTCCGGTGATCGTCCATCCATGTGAGTGCACATCTCACAGGATTGAATTTTACAGACCCCACTTTTCATGGTATGGTGATGCTTCATTTTTCAAAATATAATTCAAGGAAAATGTCCTGAAATTTTAAAAAGACTTTTATCTACATCTTGACACAGTGGGTCCCAGGGAAAGCTGATGTGTGCTCTGGGGGAAATGTGCAATGCCGAGACACACCCAGTGAGGTTTCTGACTATCCGTGGAAAGAAAAGAATCCTGTAGACATCCAGGCCAAGAAAAAAAAAAGTCCAAGTCACTTTAGAGGGAAAGCAGTTAAGCTGGTGTCAACTTTTCCACAGCCACATTCAATTCCAGGATACACTAGAGGTAACATCTGCACGATAATAAAGGAAAGAAAGAATGAGCCAAGGATTTCTTTCCCATCCAAGCTGCCCTTCAAGCTTAAAGGCTGCAGATAAAAAGTTGTAAATCTAGCCAGGCACAGTGGCTCATGCCTGTAATCCCAGTACTTTGGGAGGCCAAGATGGGCGGATCACTTGACATCAGGAGTTTGAGACTAGCCTGGCCAACATGTTCAAACCCTGTCTCTACTAAAAATATGAAAATTAGCTGGGCATGGTGGTGCGCACCTGTAATCTCAGCTACTATTGAGGCTGAGGCAGGAGAATCGCTTTAGCCCGGGAGGTGGAGGTTGCAGTGAGCCAAGGTGGTGCCTCTACACTCCAGCCTAGGCAACAAAAAAAAGTTGTAAATCTTTGGAGAACTCAGGAAATGTTGTTCCATGAACCATTCATGAGAAACTGCCAGAGGCCCAAGCAACCAAGAGACATGGGGGAAACGCTGGTACCAGCACTGGGATGAGCATCAGATATATTTATGGGTGAGGATATCAGTATAGAATTTAAATATTATGTGCTCCAATAATATGTAAAAGACTCATTTAAGTAAAATTGAGAGGAGAAGGAGGGAAAGAAGGTGGGGTAGTGGAAAGAGTTCTTGGATTATCTTATCTGTAGCAGCTGGGACTTTAAATGAATCAGAAATTACTATTTAAAGCTGAAAAATTAAAGAGAACTATTTTTAACAGCATACAAGTAAAAATCGGAAAGGAGTAAACTATTTGAGATGATCTGGAAAACCCAAGAGAATTGCTGAAGAGGCTGCAGACAATAAGAATTTGGCATCACAGCAGGGTGTAAAATTAATGTAAAACTATCTCTCATCTTCATAGCAACACGCGGCTACCTGTTAGAAGCTTTACACACAACCCCATTTACAACTGCAGCAAAAAGATTAAATGCCAAGAATAAACATAGTAAGAATATTCAATATCTATTTGAGGAAAAAATTTAAAACCCCTTAAGACAGAAGAAAAGGAGGGGAGAGGAGGAGGAGGAGGGAAAGAAGGAAGAAAGAGAAGAGAGAAGAAGGAAGAGAGGCTGGGCATGGTGGCTCACGCCTGTAATCCCAGCGCTTTGGGAGGCCAAGGTGGGCGGATCACCTGAGGTCAGGACCAGCGTGGCTAACATGGCGAAGCCCTGTCTCTACTAAAAATACAAAAATTAGCCGGGCATGGTGGCGGACAGCCATAATCCCAGCTACCTGGGGGGCTGAGGCAGGAGAATTGCTTGAACCTGGGAGGCGGAGGTTACAGTGAGCCAAGATCGCTCCATTGCACTTCAGCCTGGGTGACAAGAGTGAACCTCTGTCTCAAAAAAAAAAAAAAAAGGACAGAGGGGGCATGTCATAGATTTAAGTGGGAAAACTTAGAAAACTGTCATTATTCCCAAAGTTAATTTATAATTTTAATATTCCAGTAACTCCACCAACTGATTCCCTCATTGTCAGAGCTCCCTAAGATGGTTTCTAAATTTCACGTGACAAAATAAGAGCCAGGGAAACTGAAGAGGAAAAACAGTGAAGGGATATTCTAATCCTCCCGGATATTAACATAGACCCTAAAGCGTTGAGAACTGAACGTGTGGCAGGAGCTCCTGGAGAGGCAGATTTAAGAAACAAAATAGAAGGCCCAGAAATAGACCCAAATAGATCTATGATAATTTAGCATACGATTAAAGGGGCTGCTTAAGCCAGTGAGAAGTGGAAAGATGGAATTTTCAGTAAATGGTATTGGAACAAGTGGGTAGCCATACAGAAAGCAATGAGCCCCCACTTCCCACTGTGCACACCAGCCTCTGTTCCAAATGGACCAAAAATTTAAATGTAAAAAATGAAACTGTAGGCCAGGTGTGGTGACTCACGCCTGTAATCCCAGCACTTTGGGAGGCCAAGGCGGGTGGATCGCCTGAGGTCAGGAGCTCGAGACCAGCCTGGCCAACATGGAGAAACCCCTGTCTCTACTAAAAATACAAAAAATTAGCCAAGTGTGGTGGCGGGCGCCTGTAATCCCAGCTACTGTGGAAGCTGAGGCAGGAGAATCGCTTGAACCCAGGAGGCAGAGGTTGCAGGGAGCTGAGATCGCACCACTGCACTCCAGCCTGGGTGACAGAGCGAGACTCTGTCTAAAAAATAAAAAAATAAAAGTGAAACTATAGAGACAAAAACAAATTATTCTATAACCTCAGCACCTCTAGCCAGGACCCAAAAAATTAAAACACTGCAAAATAAAATACTGATAAATTGTATTACAATTTAATTTTTTAAATTAAAAATGGATACTTCTTTAAATTTTTACTACAATTTAAAAATTGATAAAAATTTTTTTTAAATGTAGATGCATGGCAACGAAATGATAAAAACCCAGCCTGAGTGGGTTGGTTCTCTGCTCCTTAAGTGTGAGCTGTATGCCTGGTGATCCTGAGTGGCCTGGTTCTCCGCTCCTTAAGTGTGAGCTGTGTGCCTGCTGACTTCTTCCCAAAGAGTACTGTGTGGGGGCGGGGGGCTGCAGGAAGAGTGACTTTGCCAAGCAGAGCTTGGCAAACACACCTGAGTCAGTGACCAAGGTCACCAGCAGCGATGAGTCAGTGTGAGGTCTGCACCCTTGCTGCGATGTGATGAGAAAGTGTGTTACCTCTGTGGTCTTCCTCCCCCAAACCCACCACCCCAGTCCTCTCAGGAGGAAAATAACAGACAAATCCCAGCTGAAGATTGTTCTGCAAAATACCAGACCGGTCCTCCTCCAGCTGTCCAGGTCATCAAAAAAAAAAAAAAAAAAAGACAAGCTAAGAAACTCTCACAGCCCAGAAGAGTCTAAGGAGGCCTGATGACTAAATGTCATGAAGGATCCTGGGACAGAAAATAGACATTGGCCAGGAGCGGTGGTTCACACCTGTAATCCCAGCACTTTGGGAGTCCGAGGCGGAGGATCACTTGAGGTCAGGAGATCAAGACCATCCTGACCAACATGGTGAAACCCCATCTCTACTAAAATACAAAAATTTAGCCAGGCATGGTGGTGTGCACCCTTGGGAGGCTGAGGCAGGGGAATCGCTTGAACCCAGGAAGCAGAGGTTGCAGTGAGTGGAGACTGCACCACTATGCTCCAGCCTGGTGACAGAGCGAGATTCTGTTTCAAAAAACAAAAAAGACATTACAGAAAAACTAAGAGCTAGGCACACTGGCTCACACCTGTAATCTCAGAACTTCCAGAGGCAGAGGTGGGCGGATCGCTTGAGGCCAAGAGTTCCAGACCAGCCTGGGCAACATAGCAAGACCTTGTCTCTACCAAAAATTTACAAATTAGCTGGGCATGGTGGCATGCACCTGTACGCTCAGCAACTTGGGAGGCTGAGGCAGGAGGATTCCTTGAGCCCGGGAGTTTGAGGCTGCAGTGAGCTATGATTGTGCCACTGCACTCCAGCCTGGTTGACAGTGAGACCCTGTCTCTGAAAAACAAACAGAAAGACTAAAGAAATCCAAATAAAGTCTGGGTTTTAGCTAATAATAATGTACTGAGGTTGGTTCTTTAGTTGTGATGAACTGGGTGTCAGGTATACAGAAACTCTCAGGAGTGAGTCTTGCAATTTCTCTATAAATCTGAAACTACTCTGCAATAAAGAAGCCAGCCCCGTATATAAAGCCGGAAGATAAACGGGGAAATATATTGCAAGTCATATCACAGACAAGAAACTGTTTACTCACAGATTCATCAAATTCTCATGAGCACCTACTCTGTGGCTGGCCCTGAGTGAGGCTCCGGGGGTTAGCCCTCTTATAGGGTGGTGGCCACAGAACTCCTGGCAGGCTCTCTCCAGGCCAGCAAGAGAGCCTCACTCCAGTCACCTACAGGGGTCTTAGTTAACATAATATGTCACACGAGTGGCTCCAGCACCCCTTTGCCCTGGGATGTTACCTAATCCCATGTATTTTCAATCCTGCCCACACTCAAGGCAGGGAATGATACAGGCTACACCACAGGGTAGGGGCTCGGGGGCCATTCTAGATTTCTGCCTTCTACCACAGACAGATTCTGTCGGATGAAAAAAAAAAGTGCCATAGTGAGCTCTGCAGACAATACAGGACAATACAGTGTCATGACTTTTTCACAAAAAGAGGTAAGGGCTGGGCATGGTGGGCTCACATCTCTAATCCCAGCACTTTGGGAGGCTGGGGCAGGCTTGTGCCCAGGAGTTCAAGACCAGCCTGGGCAACATGACAAAACCCATCTCTACAAAAAAATACAAAAATTAGCTGGGCACGGTGGTGTGCACCTACGGTGCCAGCTCCTTGGGAGGCTGAGGTGGGAGGATTACTTGAGCCCCAGAGATTGAAACTGCAGTGAGCTGTGGTTACACCACTGCACTCCAGCCTGGGTGACACAGTCAGACCCTGTCTTAAAAAAAAGAAAAAGGTAAAACTAAGTGCCATCCTGTTTCGTAAGTAATAGAATTACATGCACATGTATGTAAAGTCCAGGAAACGGTAATTACGAGACTGGGTCAGGGTTAGGATCACTAGAAATGAGGGTGAAATGAGTGAGATAAGCGGAGGAACGCAGAACAGATGCAGCTTACGGGTCAAGTGGCAGGTTTTGAATTTATTAGTAGGTTCATGGTGTTCAATTTATTGTTAAACAAAATGAAAGAGAGTCACGAAAGGACCAGTGATGCAAATGTGTTACGAACCAGTGACAGTGATTAGCCCAGTTGCGTGCATCTCAGCTCTTTAAAGTATGTTTGGATACGTGTGTCCGGTGTTTTCAAGGAGCGCCTCCAAATTGAGCTGTCGATGCTCATTTTGCGAACCTGTTTCCCCATGTTTCTTAGAAACCGACTGGGGGTCTGGAGTTGGGGCCTCAGCGGCTGGGGCACGCATGAGGATGAGCCCAGCTGTGTGCACCTTAGCCCTTTAAAGTATGTTTGAATACGTGTGTCCGGTGTTTTCAAGGAGCACCTCCAAATTGAGCTGTAGATGTCCTTTTTGGGAATCCTATTTCCCCTTGTTTCTTAGAAACTGACTTGGCATCTGGAGTCGGGGGCCTCCACGGTTGGGGCACCCATGAGTTGTCGCCCTGCACCTGCCGCACAGATGTTTGTTGAGTGCATGAATGAACATTGACAGTCATGTTAATGCTCCTTTGTCTGTTCTTTCCCTCAGAAAATTGCCTTCATGGTAGCGCTAGGCCTGGTTACCACGGAACACTTGGAAGGTAAGGAAGGATCCAGGTAGCAGCAGGTGGGGGCTGGGACTGGCTGAAAGCCAGGGTGTTGGGGGCCAGGGATGATGGCAGGTGATCTGGGCTTCAGCAGCAGACAGTGTGGATGGAGCGTGGCCTCAACCACTGCAGTGGGTCTCAGGGTGTCCCGGCTCAGATGACAGCATTTGTAATGTGAACCACCTCCCAGGAGGTCTGCCCCATGTACCTGAGGCTGGGTGGCTGTCATCAAAGACAAACAAAACAGAGAAACCTTCCAGGCTCACTCTGGCTCTATGACTATGCACAAAACCTACTGTGGCACTTCCTTGTTTCAGCGGAGGAATGCTGTGGGTTCCCTGCCCTCAAACTGGAGGCAACACAGGGAAATGACAAGAGGCAGACTGGCTGGGCACGGTGGCTTCTGCCTGTAATCCCAGCACTTTGGGAGGACAAGGCAGGCAGATTACCTGGGGTCGGGAGTTCAAGACCAGCCTGACCAATATGGAGAAACCCCATCTCTACTAAAAATACAAAATTAGCCGAGTGTGGTGGTGCATGCCTGTAATCCCAGCTACTCAGGAGGCAGAGGCAGGAGAATCGCTTGAACTCGAGAGGCAGAGGTTGTGGTGAGCCGAGATCATGCCATTGCACTCCAGCCTGGGCAACAAGAGTGAAAACCCATCTCAAAAAAAAAAAAAAAAAAAAAAAGGCAGACTGCCTGGCTCCGCCACTTTCTCAAATGTGGACAGGTTGCTTCTGCGTGCCTCCGTCTCTTCATGTGTAAAATGGGTAGAGGCTGAACTGCATTGTTGGAAGCAGTGCCTGGCACAGTGGGAGAATTGCCCGCCAGCTCCCCTGCCATCAAACTAGCCTGCAGACTTCATGTTTGCCACCAAGTGTGTCCGTCAAAATTGGAACAGTAGTTTATTTGAACAGATGGGGCACTGTGACTCTACAAAGGGGCTGTGTGACGTTATGGATGAGGGCAGTTCCACATGGGCTGTGACATCATGGCAGAATGGTGAGGGCTATCTCAGGTGAGCCCTGAACATCATCATAGAATCTTAGGGCCTGGAAAGCCTGGAAACCAGCCCCCTTGGGGAAGCCCCCATAGGGAAGCTGAGCCCAAGGAAGTCGATTCGCTTGCCCAAGATCGATCTCAGAGCCAGTAGATAGCAGGCCCAGGCTGGAATCCAGGGCTCCTGACTCCCAACCCCACACGTCTCCCACTATACCCGCCTCATCCGCAAAGATGTTTTATAACACGAAAACGTGCCCTGGTAAACCTGGCTGCAGGGAGTTTTGCCTAACGTTCCTCTCCTTAAAAGCAAGAGGGAATGAAGTGAACCCCACAGTGCCTAAGGCACTAGCGGTCTTTAAGGTAGAGTTTCTCTCCATTGCAGCAGGTGAGAAGCCCAGGGGAGGGGAGGGGAGCTGGCTGAGGTCACACAGCTCATCCAAGGCAAGCGGGAGCAGAGCAAGCCTTCTCGAGCTCAGCAGAGGCCAGCACGTGGGGACCCCAGCCTGCCATGGAGGCTCTGAGAAGAGAGCCCTCTCTCTATGTCCCCTGGGTCCGACTTGCTCCCTGGCAGCAGCCAGGGTCGGGAGGGCCAGGGAAGAGGCCCAGCCTTCGAGATCCCTGGGCAGGGAAGCCCCCTGCAAGTAACCCTCGCCCCCGCCTTCCTCACCTCTCTGCATGCATGGTTGGAAGGTGTTCACTGAGCTCCCCGTGTGACGGTGTGAGCTTGAGTGTGATGAATCCCACTGCCCAATGCTTGCCTTTGGGAACGGTTTAATCTCCGACTGAAACCATGGAGCTACAGAGGCAGCGCGGGGCTGTGGGAACAGAAGTCTATGCTCAAGTCCTGCCTACGCACTGGCCGGGTGTCCCTACCCTGGGCAAGGTCCTTCTCCCCTCTGAACCTCGGTTTCCTCCTCTGCAACACAGGGAAAGCTGCGTCTGTAGACATTGTGGGGTTGGCGAGGGGACTGAGTGAAAAGTGCTGTCCTAATAGGTGTATCATTATTGGTTTTATACATAGTCCTCATTTATAAACCTCTCTCCAACCCCTGCTGTGATATCCTTAAGTATTTCTTTCTTTAGACCCTGTGTTATTCCACAGAAGGTCTGAGTGCCTTAGAGAAAACAGGCTGAGAAATATTATAAAGATGTGAAAAGCAAAACTGGGTCCAGGAGGCAGATTAGAAAATGACGCGAGCACAGCTGCACACGGAGAGGCGGGTCATGGATCCCGCCTGGGGGTCAAAGCAGAGAAAGATGAGAAGAAAACACAGTGTGGCCAGGCACCCTCTCACTCGCATGTGAAGGGTTCCTGCTGAGGCTGCACTGGGGCAAAGGCCACCTGGATAGAGGCTTGCTTCTGGTCTCCTGGGAGCTGGGAGCCTCACCCTGCAGCTCACTGGACCAGTGGTGTCACCAGACCCATGGCTATGTGCCATCCTGTGGGTCCCAAATAATGGCCATGGGCCAGATAAAGACACACAAGGAGGACCCCGTGCTGAGTGGGTACCTGGATTCTGGGAACCTGCCACCCTCCCCACCAATCTGTCATTCAGCCTGAGGCCACCAGAGCTGTCCTGCCACGGAGTGAGTGATTTCTGGAGGTCACAACTTGCCCTGGGCCACTCTGTGGCATGGATGCTGGACAGACAGGCTTCAGAGCAGGAGGGGGATGGTGGTGTCCAGGGCTTGGCAAGAATGCATTTGGGGTTCCCAGGGCAGGCAGGACCCAGTAACTGCTGTGTCTGTGCCTTTCCAGAAATCCAGAGCAAGCGACAGGAGCGGAAGAGAAGAAGCACAGCCAATCCTGCCTATAGCGGCCCCCTGGAGACTGAGGTGGGGAACCCACAAGCCCCATGCTGCCTGGAGGGTGGGGGTTCCCAGTGCACAGCCTCCAGGAGCAGTCCTGGGGCCTCCCTCATTTGCTTTCCTAATCCCTACTTTGTCTGTCCCTCCTGGGAGTGGGGCTTCAGGGTGACTGTGAATAATATCTCGTTCATCACCTCCGAGTTCAGAAGCAGTTGATAGGAAGATACAGAAGAGGGGATGTCCGTTTATTCCCAATAGAGGCTGCCCTGGGGGAGCATCACTGGCACCTGACTCCTCACCCTGAATTATCAGGCAAATCCCTGGTCGCAGGCCGGGCTGGACACCCCAGCCTCCCTGGACCACCACATACCTCGTCTACAGCCTGTGCAGTTGGTTCATGGCTGGGAGAGGCTGAGGATGTGCGCAGCCTGGAGCGGGCAGGCGCCATAGAGAGAGGCCCAGAAGGGGCGGGGGGTGTGTGGCCAGTGTGTTTCGTGTGCAGTGGCAGTCAGCTCCAGGCCCTGCAGTTGCCCTGTCCGTGGGGAGAGCCTCCAGATGATGGGGTGTGTTGTTTTGTTTTCTGTCCCTGCAGAGGAAACGGCTGGCCTCCAACTATCTCAACAACCCCCTGTTCCTCACAGCGAGAGGTAAGGACCAGCTTCAGACCTTCTGCCAGAGCTGCTCAGGGCCTCAGAGAGTCATCCCTGGGTGATCCTCCATGCCTGGGCCTGAGCGGGGCTGGGTCTGCCTCCCACTGGGCTGACCTGGGCAGAGGAGGGTGAGGACGCTGTGCTGAGAGGACCTGGGCAGAGGAGGGCGAGGACGCTGTGCTCCCACCTCCCCGCTCCTCCTGCAGCCTGTGCGTGAGCTTGAAGCTGTGGTCTAGGAGAGGTCCACAGCCTGGGCCACAGGTGTGAGCGTGGCCAGTGTGGCCTCTGCCAGTGTGGGCCAGCCCAGGTGCTGCTGCTTCCAGACTCTGCTGGAGAGAACCTTTCTTCCCCACACGTGGGCAGCCTCTGATAACCCTGGGCTGGGCTGGTGCCTCTCAGCCCACACCTTGCTCACCTTCCTGTGCCTGCTCTGGGCATTGGGAGAGCACAGGCTGGGCTGAGGCGGGGATCTCAACTCAGCTCTGCCTCTGCCTCTGCTTCTGCCTCGCTGTGTGCATTGCTCTGGGCCAAGGTCTCCTTCTGTAGAAGGCACTGGGCCAGATCTTCAGGCTGGGACCTGGCCTAAGGCCTCTACCTGAGTCTGCAGGGCTCCTCCCTCCTCTGCCAGCCGTGCCCCAGTGCAGGACCTCAGGGAGCCACATCCTTGCATTCAGACAGCAGCAGGAAGCCGCCAGCTCTCTTCAGTTGGAAAACCTCAAATAGTCCCAGGGGCAGGAAATGACGGCCCGCTTCCTGGGATTCTGTGTAGCTTGTCACCATCCCTCCCTGAGCCTTGGTTACTGATCTAGAAAGCAGGCCCATAGCTCCCTGCTTCTCAGAGCTAGGACAGTGACTTGAGCGGTGAGCATGAGTGGACTTTGTGAGCTGTCGAGGGCTGTGCAGATGCCGGAACTGTTCTTCCCGCTGGGTGGCATTATTTATAGATGGATCTGATTCAGAGCCTGAGAGATACCTGTGTTTGCCATCATTAAAATGTGTGGTTTGGCATCATTTACTAGAATGAGAGTGGGTTACAGCCAAAAAAGGGTTGAAAATAAGTAACTTGGAGGGGTTCAGTGAGCTCCCTTGGCAGGTCATTGCCAACATGGCCTCAGTGAGCACAGGGGCCACGTGAGCCTGTTCCCATGGGGCTCCTAGCTGTGACCAGGGCAGAGATCCTTACTCCCATCCTGCCTGGGAGTGAGACCTTGTGATACTCCCATCATGCCCTGGGGTGAGAGCCCCTGCCACATGAGGCCTCATGGACTCCAGTCCTGATCTGTGCTCCTCCAACGGCCGCTAACATGTTCTCCGCCCTTCTTCCCTGTGCTAGCCAATGAGGACCCCTGCTGGAAGGTACGTGTCCCCTCCCTCCATCTTTACACCTCGGGGGGTGGAGAATGTTTTCCGTACAGTCCTGGTAGGGTCCGTCCTGGAAAGAGGGAAAGAGCCTGGAGTGGCACAGCAGGCCTTTCGGTTCTGCCCTTCGTGCTGAGAGCTCTGTGCAACACCCCGCCAGCTTTCCAGCCTGCGAGGCAGCATCAAGTCCGGCACTGCCACGGGGCTCCACTCTCAGCTTCAAACAGGAGCTCTCCCTGCTCAGGACAGACTGAGGATGCAGAGACTCCAGAGGCCACCAAGGCTGAACTGGAAGCAGCCAGCCGGTGTCCACTGGCCTCCACCCTGGCTCCATTGGCCTCAGTGTGACCTGGGCAGAGCTGGCCCTCCCTGGTCCTCTGTTGCCCACCCCAAAAAGGGCTGGACTTGTTAATCCCCAGGGACTCACCCCACATGCCCACATTTCTGTGATCACATGGGACCCCACCCCCACCCCCTACCCATACACACACCACGTTCCTGCTTCCCAGGACATTGGCTGGTCATGACCTCGTTCATGGCATGGCCTCAGAATTCATTCAGCGTTTTTCTTCACCAAATTTCTGATTCTAAAAGAACGTTCTAGTCCCTACATGCTTGTAGTGGTCAAGCCTCTAAGAAGTAGTAGGTGATGGTTCCCGTCAACTCCGGTTAGGCGGTGTCATTTCCCACAATAACCCAGCAGTGGCACAGGTGGGTCCTGGGGGACCTGGCAGTGTTTTTCCGCAGACACCTTGTGCTCATCAGGGCGGGCATGGGGACAGGATACCAGGAGTCTGAGCCCTGTCCCCACAGAGTGCACAGACTTGGAAGGGCCTCGGCTTCGAGGCAGGCCACCTGGATGCTGGTCCCGGCTCCACCTCCAGCTTGCTGTGTGACAAGCTTGCTGTGCCTCACCCTCCTTGGGCCTTTGCATGACACAAGGGGTGGAGGTGGGAATCTCTGAGGTCTCATCTGAGGGTGCCGCACCTCTTTCAGGGACATCCAGTGTCTTTGTGGCATGGGCCATCCCAGAGGAGAGCTCTCTGGTCTTTTCTAGCTCTGAAGTTGGAGCATGCTGTCGCCACATAGACAGTGAACAGAGAGCTAAGGAGTACAGGGTCTTGGCCGGGGCCACACCACCCTCCCTGGCAGTGCGCACATGAGCACTGGGGGCGGGGAGGGAGTGCTGTACGCATGGCTGTCCCCACTCCCAGAACATGGGCCTCTGGTGCAACACAGACCCTGACACCCTGCCCCGTCGCCCACACCTGGGGTCCAGGTCATAGCACAGAAGAATTGGGTTATGGGAGTCACACCAGGCCCGACTCCAATGCTCAGTGCCCCAGCCCCTAGTCAGCCTGGCCTTGTGGGTACCCCGCTGCGTCCTGGGGCCTGGGCCTAAGCCCACACTGTCACCCTCCAGGGTTTATCCCTCTCTGTCCATAGAGCTGCTGGGAAACTTTGGCAGAAGAATGGCCACACGTGGGTCAGATGCAGCTGCCTGGGCCCGGCCCGGCCTGACTCAGCCCCCACTGACCTGACTCTGGCTGACCCGGCCCCCGCTGACCTGGCTCTGGCTGACCTGCCTCCTGCTCTCCCTTCTCTTCCAGATGAGATCACCCACGATGAACACTGTGCTGCCTGCAAGCGAGGGGCCAACCTGCAGCCCTGTGGTGCCTGCCCGGGGGCCTACCACCTCAGCTGCCTGGACCCGCCCCTCAAGACGGCGCCCAAGGGCATGTGGGTGTGCCCCAGGTGCCAGCAGAAGGTACAGGGGGTTGTGTGGTCCCCTCACCCCAGACTGGCATGCAGGTCCCCACTGTAGGCAGAGACAGGGCAGAGGAGGGGTGAAAAGAGGGGCTTGGGTGTAGACAGGGTTTTTGAACCTCAGCACAATTGACGTTTGGGGTGGATAATTCTTGGTTGTGGAACTTTGTCCTGTGTATTATGGGATTTTTTTTTTTTTTTTTTTTGAGACAGAGTCTCGCTCTGTCACCCAGGCTGGAGTGCAGTGGTGCGATCTCGGGTCACCGCAACCTCTGCCTTCTGGGTTCAAGTGATCCTCCTGCCTCAGCCTCCAAAGTAGCTGGGAGTACAGGTGCCTGCCACCGTGCCTGGCTAATTTTCATATTTTAGTACAGACTGGGCTTCACCATCTTGGCCAGGCCAGTCTCGAACTCCTGACCTCATGATCCACTCGCCTCGGCCTCCCAAAGAGCTTTTTTTTTGAGAGGGAGTTTTGCTCTTGTTGCTTAAGCTGGAGTGCAATGGTGCGATCTCAGCTCACTGCAACCTCCACCTCCCGGGTTCAAGCGATTCTCCTGCCTGAGACTCCCGAGTAGCTGCCATTACAGGCAGCGCCACCACGCCTGGCTAAATTTTTTAAACTTTTAGTAGAAACGGGACTTCACCATGTTAGCCAGGCTGGTCTTGAACTCCTGACCTCAGGTGATCTGCCCGCCTTGGCCTCCCAAAGTGCTAGGATTACAGGCGTGAGCCACTGCACCCGGCCTGGGAGTTATCTTTATTTCAGAAAGCATTAACTGTCGTGAGTTCCCATCATCCCCGGTTCTGTGGGGGATCAAGGGTGGTGGATATGGTGGGCGGGTGCTGCTGTGTGGCTGTTCCCTGTGGGGGCCACCTGCCCCTGCATTGTGACTGCCTGGGTGAGGGGGTCGCATCCTTCTTTTTATTTATTTTTTGGTAGACAGGGTCTTGCCCTGTTGCATAGGCTAGAGTGCGGAAGCCTCAGCACAGCTCATCGCAGTCTTGACCTTCAGATCGCAAACAATCTCCCCGCCTCAGCCTCCTGAGGAGCTGGGACCACAGGTACACACCACCACGGCTGGCTAATTTTTTAATTTTTTGTAGAGGTGGGGTCTCCATTTGTTGCCCAGGCTGATCTCGAACTCCTGGGCTTAAGTGATCCTCCCTCCTTGGCCTCCCAAACTGCTGGGATTTCAAGCATGAGCCACCATGCCCAGCCTTTTTGTTTGATTGTTTCTTTTTCTTCCCTTTTTCTTATTTCTTCTTGATGACAGCTCTTTGAGGGCATGTGGAGAGAGAACAAGATTCTGTTCCCCACCTTAGTACAGTGTGGGGGCACCGAGTCTCCCCCGTTTGTCCCTGGCTGGCCTGGGCCACCGCCCTTAGGTCTTCTGGACATGGGAAGAAGACAAGTGATCATTCATTCACTCATTTGAGAAGTATTTGAGCCTGCTGCCTGTCTGGGGCCCTGGTGATGAGCAGGGAGAGAGGCCCAGAATGTTCCTGCCTTGTGGGGCTGATCTTACTGTGCAGCCCTGTGAGCCAGGCCATGAGGCAGGTGTGCCCCCCGTCCCCTGGACATGGGTGTGGACTCTGCGGCTCAGACAGGGCGTGCCTCCCCAGGATTACACAGCCAGGGTGTGGCCAGTCCCAGCAGGTCCCAGGGCCTGTCCACTTTTTCATTTCCCCATCTGCTCCCCCAGGCCTTAAAGAAAGACGAGGGTGTGCCCTGGACTGGGATGCTGGCCATCGTGCACTCCTATGTCACCCACAAGACAGGTGAGGCGTCCTTGGGGAGTGGGAAGGGGTACCTGCTCCCCCTCCCCTGCCCCACTTAGGCCTCTGGGTTCACCTTGCCCTGTGGGAGGACAGGTGGGTTCATGCATTTCCGGGCCAGAGCACTGAAAAGTGGGACCCTGGGACTAGTCCTGGGTACAGGGCAGGTGTAGCTAGGGACGAGTGGCTCCAGGTCCTGTGCATCTGGCCACAGCCACCGGCTCCTTCAGGGTGATGGCCCAGGCCTTGGTTCCATCCCTTCTGCCTCTCCCATTTACTCTACAGCCCAGATGCTCCTGACCTGCCCCCTCTGGGGGCCTGGCCTTCTCTTTCTAGTCAAAGAAGAGGAGAAACAGAAGCTGCTGCAACGAGGCAGTGAGCTGCAGAACGAGCACCAGCAGCTGGAGGAGCAGGACCGGCAGCTGGCCTCAGCAGTGCAGGTGTGGGCCGGGGCCTGGGGGACAGACAGATGTGTCCTTAGAACCACAGGTGTAGATCTAGGCTGGCCTCAGCAGTGCAGGTGTGGCCCGGGGCCTGGGGGACAGACAGATGTGTCCTTAGAACCACAGGTGTAGATCTAGGCTGGCCTCAGCAGTGCAGGTGTGGCCTGGGGCCTGGGGGACAGACAGATGTGTCCTTAGAACCACAGGTGTAGATCCAGGCTGGCCTCAGCAGTGCAGGTGTGGCCCGGGGCCTGGGGGACAGACAGATGTGTCCCTAGAACCACAGGTGTAGATCCAGGCTGGCCTCAGCAGTGCAGGTGTGGCCCGGGGCCTGGGGGGACAGACAGATGTGTCCTTAGAACCACAGGTGTAGATCCAGGCTGGCCTTAGTCTAGGTGTGCACCAGGGGATTCGGGGGACGCAGGTAGATGTGTCCTTAGAGCCACAGGTGTAGATGCGGAGCTTCACTGTTCATTTATAAGGCCCTGGAAGAAGACAGACTCGTCAAGCATCCCCCAGCCAGTACATGGAAAGGCAGCACTGTGACTCTTTTAACAAATGTTTATCTGGTGATTGATAGCACCTTGACTGTGCCCCTGCTCAGCCCCCTTGGCAAGGCCCTGACTTGTAACTCTATTTCCTCTTGTGTAAAGTGAACATGATTCCTCCTCTGTAGGATGGTGATAGACAAGATAATGAAGATGATGGTTGTGGTGGTGGTGATGATGGTAGTGGTAGGATCGGTGATGGTGATGATTGTGATGATGGGAATATGATAGTGATGGTGGTGGTGATGGTGACGGAGGTGATGATGAGGGTGGTAGTGGTGATGGTGGTGATGGTGACAGAGGTGATGATGATGAGGGTGGTAGTGGTGTTGGTGGTGATGGTGACAGAGGTGATGATGAGGGTGGTAGTGGTGATGGTGGTGATGGTGACGGTAGTGATGATGATGAGGGTGGTAGTGGTGATGGTGATGATGGTGACGGAGGTGATGATGAGGGTGGTAGTGGTGATGGTGATGATGGTGACGGAGGTGATGATGATGAGGGTGGTAGAGGTGATGGTGGTGATGGTGACGGTAGTGATGATGATGAGGGTGGTAGTGGTGATGGTGATGATGGTGACGGTAGTGATGATGATGAGGGTGGTAGTGGTGATGGTGGTGATGGTGACGGAGGTGATGATGAGGGTGGTAGTGGTGATGGTGGTGATGGTGATGGAGGTGATGATGATGAGGGTGGTAGTGGTGTTGGTGGTGATGGTGACGGAGGTGATGATGAGGGTGGTAGTGGTGATGGTGGTGATGGTGACGGAGGTGATGATGATGAGGGTGGTAGTGGTGATGGTGGTGATGGTGACGGAGGTGATGATGATGAGGGTGGTAGTGGTGATGGTGGTGGTGGTGACGGAGGTGATGATGATGAGGGTGGTAGTGGTGATGGTGATGGTGACGGTAGTGATGATGAGGGTGGTAGTGATGATGAGGGTGGTAGTGGTGATGGTGGTGATGGTGATGGAGGTGATGATGATGAGGGTGGTAGTGGTGATGGTGGTGATGGTGACGGAGGTGATGATGATGAGGGTGGTAGTGGTGATGGTGATGATGGTGACGGTAGTGATGATGAGGGTGGTAGTGGTGATGGTGATGATGGTGACGGAGGTGATGATGATGAGGGTGGTAGTGGTGATAGTGGTGATGGTGACGGTAGTGATGATGAGGGTGGTAGTGGTGATGGTGATGATGGTGACGGTAGTGATGATAATGAGGGTGGTAGTGGTGATGGTGGTGATGGTGATGGAGGTGATGATGATGAGGGTGGTAGTGGTGATGGTGGTGATGGTGACGGTAGTGATGATGATGAGGGTGGTAGTGGTGATGGTGGTGATGGTGACGGAGGTGATGATGATGAGGGTGGTAGTGGTGATGGTGGTGATGGTGACGGTAGTGATGATGATGAGGGTGGTAGTGGTGATGGTGGTGATGGTGACAGAGGTGATGATGATGAGGGTGGTAGTGGTGATGGTGGTGATGGTGACGGAGGTGATGATGATGAGGGTGGTAGTGGTGATGGTGATGATGGTGACGGTAGTGATGATGAGGGTGGTAGTGGTGATGGTGATGATGGTGACGGTAGTGATGATGAGGGTGGTAGTGGTGATGGTGGTGATGGTGACGGAGGTGATGATGATGAGGGTGGTAGTGGTGATGGTGGTGATGGTGACGGAGGTGATGATGATGAGGGTGGTAGTGGTGATGGTGGTGATGGTGACGGAGGTGATGATGATGAGGGTGGTAGTGGTGATGGTGGTGGTGGTGACGGAGGTGATGATGATGAGGGTGGTAGTGGTGATGGTGATGGTGACGGTAGTGATGATGAGGGTGGTAGTGATGATGAGGGTGGTAGTGGTGATGGTGGTGATGGTGATGGAGGTGATGATGATGAGGGTGGTAGTGGTGATGGTGGTGATGGTGACGGAGGTGATGATGATGAGGGTGGTAGTGGTGATGGTGATGATGGTGACGGTAGTGATGATGAGGGTGGTAGTGGTGATGGTGATGATGGTGACGGAGGTGATGATGATGAGGGTGGTAGTGGTGATAGTGGTGATGGTGACGGTAGTGATGATGAGGGTGGTAGTGGTGATGGTGATGATGGTGACGGTAGTGATGATAATGAGGGTGGTAGTGGTGATGGTGGTGATGGTGATGGAGGTGATGATGATGAGGGTGGTAGTGGTGATGGTGGTGATGGTGACGGTAGTGATGATGATGAGGGTGGTAGTGGTGATGGTGGTGATGGTGACGGAGGTGATGATGATGAGGGTGGTAGTGGTGATGGTGATGATGGTGACGGAGGTGATGATGAGGGTGGTAGTGGTGATGGTGGTGATGGTGACGGAGGTGATGATGATGAGGGTGGTAGTGGTGATGGTGGTGATGGTGACGGTAGTGATGATGAGGGTGGTAGTGGTGATGGTGATGATGGTGACGGTAGTGATGATGATGAGGGTGGTAGTGGTGATGGTGGTGATGGTGACGGTAGTGATGATAATGAGGGTGGTAGTGGTGATGGTGGTGATGGTGACGGAGGTGATGATGATGAGGGTGGTAGTGGTGATGGTGACGGTAGTGATGATGAGGGTGGTAGTGGTGATGGTGGTGATGATGGTGGTGATTATATGATGGTCATGGTGGTAATGATGATGGTGGTGATGGTGATTGTGATGATGGTGATGGTGGTAATGATGGTGGTGATGGCATTGTGGTGATGGTGGTAGTGATGGTGCTGATCACAGTGATGGTAGTGGAGGTGATGGTGGTGGTGATGGTGATCATGGTGGTGATGGTGATGATTGTAATGATGATGGTGGTGGTGATGGTGCTGATGCCAGAGATGGTGGTGATGATGATGGTGATGGTAGTGATGATGATGAGGGTGGTAGTGGTGATGGTGGTGATGATGGTGATGGTAGTGATGAGGGTGCTTGTTGTGATGGTGGTGGTGATGGTAATGATGGTGCTGATCACAGTGATGGTGATAGTGGTGATGTGATGATGATGATAATGATGGTGGTGATTATATGATGGTCATGGTGGTAATGATGGTGGTGATGGTGATTGTGATGGTGGTGGTGATGGTGGTGGTGATGGTGGTGGTGATGGTGCTGATCACAGAGATGGTGGTGGTAGTGATGGTAGTGATCGTGGTGGTGATGGTGGTGATGGTGGTGATGCTGATGGTGGTGACGGTGCTGATCACAGAGATGGTGGTGGTGATGATGGTGATCATGGCGGTGATGGTGATGATGGTGGTGATGGTGCTGATCTCAGTGATGGTGGTGGTGATGATAATGGTGATCATGGTGGTGGTGATGGTGATGATAGTGCTGATCACAGTGATGGTGGTGGTGATGATGGTGATCATGGCGGTGATGGTGATGATGGTGGTGATGGTGCTGATCTCAGTGATGGTGATGGTGATGACGGTGATCATGGCGGTGATGGTGATGATGGTGGTGATGGTGCTGATCTCAGTGATGGTGGTGGTGATGATAATGGTGATCACGGCGGTGATGATGGTGGTGATGGTGCTGATCACAGTGATGGTGGTGATGGTGGTGGTGAAGATGTGATGGAGGATGGTGATGGTAACAGGCCCTGGTGAAGCTCTTTAAATGCAGTGTCTCATTTAATGCTTTCAGTAATGCCATGGAGAGGCTTTGTGGTTGTCCCTATAACCACTTTAGAAAGTCTCAGGGAAGTTGTTATTTGCCCAAGCAGTATTTGACCCAGAGCAGACTGATGTGGGACCCGAGGCATCAGTCCTTACTGCTTTTCCTTGTTGTCGTGGTACATAGAGAGACTGGAAAAGACCACACAGCACAGCGGGCAAGAGAAAGAGCAGAAAGGCGGCTGGGAAGCCAAAGGTCTCCGGGGCTGCTGCAGGCTGGCCGGCAGGAGGAGGAGGAGGAGTGTGGGCAGCTAACCGGGAGGAGGAGGAGGTCGCATCACAGCCATGGGGAGGACATTCCTAGACACAGGCACACTTTATCTAGCCCTAAATTCCAAAACAAGTATCGTCTCCTGCTTTTTAATTGCATTTGCACCGCTGCCTGGTTTTTGTGAGGCCTTCAGCCTGGTTTCTTGCAGGCATCGGCAGTGGAGGTGGGAGGGGCCCAGGCGGTGGCTGCCCCAGGATGGCTGCAGAGCCGAATGCTAAGACCCTTTCCCCCTGAACTTCTCCCCCCAACAGAAATGCCTGGAGTTGAAGACAAGCCTGCTGGCCCGCCAGAGGGGCACCCAGTCATCCCTAGACCGCCTGAGGGCCCTCCTGAGACTGATACAGGGCGAGCAGCTGCTGCAGGTCACCGTGACGACCACTAACCCCTCCCCCACTGCTGGCCGGGCCCTGGACCAAGCCCTCAGTGGCAGCCACACACCCCACCCTCCAGCACCCCCCAGGGCCACAACTGACCCCGAGGGACCCATCTTCACACCCACGGAAAGTTATTGGGACTCTGCTTACACAGCCTGGGGGTTCTGTCAGCCTTAATTCATAAACACTATGAATTTCAGACAAAAATTAACCAGACAGAGGAGAGGAGGTGGAAAGAGCTGAGCCAGAGGCCCAGAGCCAGGACCAGGTGGGGGATGAGCCCTGTGCCCTCCGCATTTACAGGGGGCACCTAGGAGCCAGGTGGGGGTATGACAGGCCGGGACACACAGTCAGCCCCACCCCCGGCCACCTCGGGGCCGCCTGGGCCTCCAGCTTCCAGGCCCTGCTCTCCTCGGCCTCCTTCTGGCCTGTCTGTCGGAGGGGGCAGGCTGAGGCTGTGGAGGCGACAAGCACACCGCCCAGCACGCGGTCCCCACTGAGGGCAGCGCCTCCTGGTGTCCTGTGGGAGGGGAGCTGAGAACGCACGGACATAGCTGAGTGGTAGAGGTAGTTGGGATGAGAAGCGGGTAGCAGGTCTAGATAGTTCCCTGATGCCCCACGCTCCTAGGAGGCCCACCTGGGGCCAGTAGGCCTAGGGCACCCCCTCGCCTTTGCAGAACCGCGCGGGCCCCTTTCTGTCAGTATTATTAGGGTTACGAATTGCAGCTGTTTCACTTGAAAGACATTGTTGGAGGCACGCGTGTCTGGGTGCCAGGACGCTGCAGTGATCTCTGCAGGGCCTCTGCCCTTCCTGCTCCGTCTTTGGGGCCCTCAAGGCTGGCTTCTTTCTTTGCCAATCTCTTGGACTCCGTTTGCTATCGATCCGTTTTTCTCATGGAGTTTCTGGGCAGGGTGGAGCTGCAGCCGTGCGGGGCGGGGGCATTGGGCAGGATTTCTCTTTGGGGTTGAATCAACTGACAACTGAAGCCTTTTCTTGCCTCCTCTGGAAGAGCCGATAAGTATCCACTCCTCCTTTCTTGCCAGTGCAGACACTATGCCAAAAAATAACTTCACACTTTTGTATGGTATTTTTATTGTGAGATATTTAATGTGAACGGTGGGGAGGGGACTCGGGCCGACTTCTAGTAGTCTCTGCTTCAAGGTACGAATGGGAACACCTCCCCCTCGGGCAGCCTGGCCAAACTGGAAGATCCAGCGGGGTTTTTGGAGGGCGGGGGAGGGAAGAAAGGGCGGTGGCCTGGGGAGGTTCCGGCCTTCGGGGGACCAGAGTCCCCTACTCCTGCTGCCAAGGGCTCCTCATCCATGGTGGGCAGTGCCAGCTTGTCACCCTTGCCCGATGCCCACGTGCCGGTCCTGAGGGACTTAGCACAACAGGATATGCATCCAGGAGCCACGGGCTCCCACCCCAAGCATATCACATGGTGCCGAATTGCACTGAACACGCGTGTGTACGTCGCACGCGGCCATAACCACAGACAGGCATGCACACACGCAGAGGTGCAAAGCGAGGAGGCTGGCACACCCCACAGCCGCCACGGTCCCTCCTGTCATTCTCACGACTCCGGGAGAAACTGTGCTGTATGATACAGATCTATTTTAATACACTTCACACTGGGTGAACAAGATTTTTATATTCTTTTATGGATGAACAAAGTGAACCGTGTGAGGCACACGTCTTCTGTGTTGGCTACGCTGTGCCAAGTATGCTTTACCGCGTGGCTTGCGATGTCCATGTCTCCAGCTTCCTTTTCTGTTTGGTTTAGTTTTCTTCTTGGATGGATTGAGTTAAATGTTTTAACAATGTCATGGGAGGATATGAAAGGTTGGACCCGGGAGGGGTAGCTGCCAACGTGTCTTGAGATTGTTAGGTTTTTTTTGGACCAAGGAGGACTGTCCAGTGGGTAGTGAGGCTAGAGAATAAGTGTTTGTCTTAAATATGCCAATGTAGTTTTTCCTTCTTTACGATGCATTAAAGTCGATCGATGATTTCAAAGCCCTGTGATTTTGCTGTCCTTGCCTTGCAGAGAGGCCCCTGGGAGTGCCTGGGGCAGCCAGGTGGGTGTTGGAGAAGCTGGAAATCAGGGTCCTTCCCCACCCCAAGGAGGGAGGGATGGAAGGAGAGAAGCAGTAGAGAGCTCAGTGTCCTCCACTCACTCACTCCCATTCCCAGCCCTCAGGCAGCAGGTGACTCTTTAGGGCCAGGATTGAGGATGGAAAGTCTCAAAACGCAGCAGGCCCATTGCTTTGCAGAGCCTGAGGTGGTGTCCTCTGCTCCCTCGAGTGTTCTTGCCTTTCGGTCTGGCAGCATCACCACCGTCTCTCTGCCCTGGCAGCGGGCACATGCACTCCTCCAGCCACGCTGAGCTCTCGCCTTCCCTTACAGGAGGTGGGGGACCGGAGACCAGGGAATCTGCCCCACTGCGTCCTAGCTCCTGGCATTGCATGGGGGGCTCTGATTGGCCAAGTGGGTCATGGCTGAGCCCTGGGCAGTCAGCTGTGGCCAGAGGCTGAGGTCTAATGCCAAAGTGGGGTTTGGTGCCCCAGGGAGGTGGGGGGCATGCAGGGCTGCCACATGATCCTGCTTCATGGCTAGCCCTGGGGAGCATAGTTTGCAGGGAAGGGAGCAGGTTTCAAGTCAGCTCTGCTTGAGCCCTCCTGGAGGCCTCTCTAAAGACCACACTCAGCATCCGTGGCTCACTGCCGTCCTCTCAGATCCTTTCCAGTCCGGCTCCCCACCCCTTTGCTCCTCTGGAGCGCCAAGTCAGTAGTGACCTTCCATGGCCAGATCCCAGGGACGGTCCCGGTCACCACTGGACCTCAGAACCACGGGACACATTGGCCACACCCCTGCCAAAGGAGGCTCCCGGGACCTCACTCCCTCTGGTCTGGCTGCCCCCTGGTCTCTGCTCCAGACTTGCTTCTCTTCTGCCTGATCACTGAAGGCCCAGGCCTAGGTCTGCGTTCTGACCTCCGCGTCTGGTCTCACCTGCCCCTGGCTTCTGTCTCTACCCCAAGGCCCATTGCATGGCTGCAGGTGTCTCACGCTCCACACAGTCTCCGCCAGGCCAGTCCCTCCTACCTCCCCATCTCAGAGGAGCTTCAGGCTGCTGGGGCCGGCACCCTGGGAGTCACCCTTGGCTCCGCTCTCCCACCCTCCACACCTGGTCCTTGGCATGTCCATCAGCTCTGCCCTCAGGACATAAGCAGGATGGGACGAGTCTCACCGGCCACAACATCACCACCCTGGTCCCAGCTCCGTGATCTCCTCAGGATTCCTGCAGCCACTGCTCACCTGCTCTCTCCCCCTGCACCCCCCTGCAGTCTCTTCTCAACCCAGCAACTGGTGTGAAAACCCTCCCATCTGGCCAGGCGCGGTGGTCACGCCTGTAATCCCAGCACCTGCGGAGGCTGAAGCAGGTGGATCATCTGAGGTCAGGAGTTTGTGATCAGCCTGACCAACATGGTGAAACCCCGCCTCTACCAAAAAAAAAAAAATACAAAAATTAGCTGGGTGTGGTGGTACACACCTGTTGACCCAGCTACTCAGGAGGCTGAGGCAGGGGAATTGCTTGAACCTGGGAGGTGGAGGTTGTAGTGAGCCGAGATCATGCCACTACACTCAGACCTGGGTAACAGAGCAAGACTCCCTCTCAAAAAAAAAAAAAAAAAAAAAAAAAAACACCCTGCCGTCACCCTGCATCTCACTCAGCAGAAGCTCAAGGTCTCACCCCACTCACCTTACTTGTGCTTCCAGGGCCACAGGCCCCGCTTGCTCTGCCCTCTGATTCATGCCCTGCTCCTCTCTTCCGTTCCTGCCTCCTTGCTTGCTCCTACCACAGGGCCTTGGCACATGCTGTGCCCTCTGCCCCCAGCCATCTCCCTGGCCTTGAGCACCGTCCCCCTCTCAATGCAGCCTTCCCAGCCCCTCACCAGGACCCTGGTATTGCCCGTCCTTCTGCCTGCTGTTTGGTCCCTTGGACCTCCACAGCTTGCTCTGTGCATCTTTGCAGGTTTTTATCTGTCTGCTCAGGATGACAGAGAATTTGGTTGGTTTTCTGTCTGAACCCCATCATCTAGAAGTACCTGGCAGACAGTTGGCACCCAGCATAGATTTTGGAGAGACAGAGCTGCCAGGCCTCAGGGCTGTGCTATCCTGGTGCAGGGCCCTCCCCGGGGGAGTCCCTTAGGCCACCCCCAACTGCCAGGCGAGGCTGGTCGGGCGGCTGAGAAAGCAGAGGCCAGGAAAGCGATGGAATTGCCTCAGGTCCTGCAGGTGCTGAGTGGATGTGCCTGGACTCCACTCGGTCCTTGTCCTCCAGTCCCACGCCTCACTCCCACTAGGGGCAGGGCGCAGGGACAGCTCCCAGATCATGCTGGGAATTCCCTCCAAAGCACCCCTCACTGCCCTGCCCCTCTACCCCACAACAGCAGCTCTCTCCTTCCCCTCCCAGGGACCGTGCTGCCATTAGAAGGGGGCTCCCGTGATGTGCAGACATCTGCCGACTGTAGCTCAACACACCGCACCCTGCAGCACCCAAGGGACTCTGCCCTGGGACAACCCTAAGTTTAAGATAGTGGTCACTCCAGGACCCCTACTCCCAGCTCCATCTGACACAGCCCCTGGAGAGCAGGGTCGCCAGCTCAGGCCGTCAGCACGTAAAGAAGCTTCTCTGGCAGATCAGAACTGCCAGCATCCCCTGCTCTGCCGCTCGGGGGCCATTGTTAAGTAGAGGATGAGGGTTTGAACACAAACACAGGAACACTGCGATGGTCGAGTTGATCAACAAGACCTGGTGGCCAAGTGACTCATGAGCAGGGAGCTGGACAGAGGGGACGCTCCCTATCCAGGGCGGGACAGTGCTTATGAATTATTTCTGGAATTTTCCATTTAATATTTTTGGACTGTAGTTGACCATGAGTAACTGACACTGCAGATAAGTGGGGGATTGCTGCATAAGGGTCTTGGTACTGGGGGTTAGGACTTCAACCCTGGGGTAAACGATTTAACTCTGCTATGGTTTGAATGTGTCCCTTCCAAAATTCAGGTGTTGCCCATGTGGTAGTATTAGGACGTGGGGCCATTAAGAGGTGATTAGGCATAGCTGGGCGTGGTGGAGAGTGCCGGGAATCCCAACTACTCGGGAGGCTGAGGCAGGAGAATCGCTTGAACCTAGGAGGCAGAGGCTGCAGTGAGCCAAGGTCATGCCATGGCACTCCAGCCTGGGCAACAAGAGCGAAACGCTGTCTCAAAAAACAAAAAAGTGATTAGACCATGAGGGTTTCTTCCTCATGAATGGGATTGCAGGCCTTTATAAGAGCGGCTTGAGCGAGTTATTTCATCCCTTCTGCCCTTCCGCCTCCAGCCGTGTGAGGAGGACACAGCGCTCCTCCCTCCAGAGGAGCCACTGGCAGCAGGGAGCAGCCCTCACCGGACAGCCGACCTTCGGTGCCTTCGTCTGGGCTTCCCAGCCTCCAGAACTGTGAGAAAATCAGTTTCTATCCTGTGTAAATTGCCCAGTCTGTTTTGGTTTGTTTGTTTGTTTGTTTTGAGACAAAGTCTCACTGTGTCGCGAGGCTGGAGTGCAGTGGCGCAGTCTTGGCTCACTGCAACCTCCACCTCCCGAGTTCAAGTGATTCTCCTGCCTCAGCCTCCTGAGGTGCTGGCATGACAGGCGCCCAACACTATGCCTGGCTCATTGCCCCACCTGTAGAGACGGGGTTTCGCCATGCTGGTCAGGCTGGTCTCAAACTCCCGACCTCAGGAGATCTGCCCGCCTCGGCCTCCCAAAGTGCTGGGATTACAGGCGTGAGCCACCGTGCCCGGCCTCAGTCTGTGGTATTTTGTTATAGCAGCAGGAACTGACTAAGACAAACCCATCATAGACAGCTTTCCTTGGGTTACCCGAAACCTGCTTCTCTGTGGCTTCTGCTCTCTGGAGTCCTCTGGAGCTGCTCTGTTTCCTCCTCTGCCCTGCACGGCCTGCAGGGGTGGAGAGACCACAGTGTCATCTTGCTGACCAGCCTGGTTCCCTTGACAACCTGTCTGTGCCTGCCCACCTGGCTCCTTCCGGGACCTGCCCTGGAGCATCACAGTTTCTCATGCAGACTGAAGCCAGAGACCTTTAGTAACACGCCACAGTCACACAAGCAGTAGGTGGATCTAACCAGGCTGTGGCTCCATGCCCTTGGCCACTCTGCCCTCTGGATACCGACCACCTCACCATGCATATAAGAACAGCTGGACAGCACCTGCCAACTCCACACACATAGCTCCTGACCCAGCCACCTCACCAGTCGGGGGCCAAGGATGAAGACTGAGCATCTAGGTGACTGCTGAGGCAGGAAGGAATGGATAGCCCTTGTTAATTTTCTCTGTTTAATTGTCAATTTCTGGTCTTTATTATTTCCTTCCTTCTACTTATGGGGTTTCTTTGGATACATAAATTTTTTTTCTTAAAAATGACTAGTCACGGCCGGGCATGGTGGCTCGCGCCTGTAATACCAGCACTTTAGGAGGCCAAGGTGGACTGATCATGAGGTCAAGAGATCGAGACCATCCTGGCCAACATGGTGAAACTCTGCCTGTGCTAAAGAAATACAAAAATTAGCTGGGCATGGTGGTGGGCACCTGTAGTCCTAGCTACCTGGGAGGCTGAAGCAGGAGAATCTCTTGAACCTGGGAGGTGGAGGTTTCAGTGAGCCAAGATTGTTCTACTGCACTCCAGCCTGGCAACAGAGTGCGACTCCATCTCAAAAAAACAAACAAAAACAAATGACTAGTCACTAGTTGTCAATTTTAGAATTTTCTTCCTCCCCCTACCCCAATATAAGCATTTAGATTTTCCCTCCAGGTACTGTTTACCAAGCTCATGCCAGCCACACACAGGGCGTCTTAGACCATTCAGGCTGCTATAGCAAAATACCTTAGACTGGGTAATTGATATACAGCAGAAAGTATCTCTCACAGTTCTGGAGGCTGAGAAGTCGAAGATCAACATGCCAGCAGATTCCATGTCTGGCGAGGGTCCATTCCTCATAGACAGGGGCTGTGGCTGTGTCCTCATGGAAGAAGATGAAAGGAACAAGTTCCAACGAGCCCTTTATAGGGCACTAGTCCCATGCAGGAAGGAGGAGCCCTCCTGACCCAGTCACCTCCTAGAGGACCCGCCTGTTGACACTGGCACAAGGGGATTCAGTTTCACCGTAAATTTTCGAGGGGAGCGTTTAGACCACAGCAGTGGGCTGAGCATTTCTTCACTCCTGGTGATCAGGGATTGCCTGAGAAGCAGTGCTCTGCTCCTATTTCACAGAGGAGACAGGCGAGGCAAGGCAGCCAAGTTGGGATTCAAATCTGCACCCACCTGATCCCAGTAGTTACCTTTTTGCTCTGCTGGGGCCCTCAATGGATTGGATGATGTCTGCTTACCTTAGTGAGGACAGCTCATAATGCAGTCTACCCATTCAAATGCTGATCTCTTCCAGCGATACCCTCACAGACACACCCAGAGATCACGCTCTACCAGCCCTTTACCAAGCGTGCCGAGAGATGAAATTAACCATCACACCAAGTGCTTCCCCATAAACTCTAGGGGCTGGCACATGGACCATGATGGTACGAGTACCACATCTCCCAGGCAAGCTGATTTGTTAATGAATATGCCACGTGACCCAAGCCACGCCAGCAAGAGGCCTCTCTGGGAATTGTACCAGTACCCTCACGAAAGAAGCATCCAGCACTAAGGAAAGGCCCACGTGAGCCTTAACCACCTGGGCACCAGCTTATTGGTATTTTCAAATCTTATTAATTATTGAAAGCCTCTGGGTGCCCACCCACCAGCGTTGGTACCCACAACACACAGGGGTGTTTTCTACTTTCGAGTGACTGTGGACCAGCTCAGCTCAGCCAACTCAGCAAACCTCAGCACCCAGAAGGCTTCCAGCTGCTCCTTCTCCAAAGAGGTCTGAATCTCAGGCTTGGGGAGGGGCTTCCCCTTCCAAATCCTTCCTCCCCAGGATACTCTCATGTAGCTCAAGGGTACTCTTTAGAGATCAATTTCTACCCTAATAGTTATTTTGCCCTGTTATAGTTTCTGAATGTTGACACTCAACTTTCCCTTTTCAAATTATTGTATGGTTTCTGTTTCCTGAGTGAACCCTGACTGATACACCTTATATCCTGAAACCTTGCTGCATCCTATTAGTTCTAGTAGTTGTTTTGTAAACCCTGTCACGCTTTCCATCTAAACAAGCATGTCGTTTGCAAGTAAAGTCAGTTTTATTTCCCTCTTGCTCATCTTCATGCCGTTAGTTTTCTGGCCATATTGCAATAGTCCGAATCTCCAACACAATGTGAACTGGAAGAGGTGAGACTGGACACTCTTGTCTTGCTTCTGATTATATAAGGAGAACGTTTCAATAATTTGTCCATTAACTATGTTAATTAGTAGATAGAAAGTCCCTTCTTAGTTTGCTTTGATTTTTTTAAAGACACAAATGGTTTTAAAATTTTGTCAAACCATTTTTAAAACAATATGTGTATCTCTTGTATTCTGGAAACATGAAGATTTCTATTGCTATTGAAATGTTAAACCAACCTTGAATTCCTGAAACAAACTTTACTTGGTCACTGTACAGTATCCTTTTTCATCTTGCTTTATTTGATTTGCTAATATTTAAGTATTTTCATGTTCATGTTTATGAGGGATATTGAACTATAGACTTCTTTGCAATATCATTGTCAGATTGTGGTATTAAATAAGTTGGAAAGGTTCTATTTTCTGAAAGAATAACTTTTTATTTGTTAGAATTCACCAGTGAAGCCATTTGTGCCAAGAGTTTTACATGTGAGAAGGGTTTTTTCATTTAAAATATTCAGCGTATTTCATATACAGGACTATTCATATATTCAGTTTCACCTAAATTGAATTATTCAAGGAATTTGTCATCTTGCTGTTCATAATATTTTCTTATTATTTTACTATCTATAGACTCTAAAGTGATAATTTTTATTCTTAATTTGTGATTTCTTTTGATCTATCTAGCTATGTGTTCATGAATTCTATTTATCGTTTCAAAGGACTAATTTTTGGCTTTGTTCATTTTCTCTGTTGTCTGTTTTATTGTTGATTTCTGTTTTTTATTATTTCCTTCTACTTATGTGGGCTTACTTTGATACATAATTTTTTTTTCTTAAAAATTACTAGTCACTAGTTATTGATTTTAGATTTTTTTTTTCTTTTTTTCCTAATATAAGTATTTAGATTTCCCTCCAGGTACTGTTTAGACTGTTCCACAAATGGTGGCATATTGTATTAACATATATTCAAATTAATTTGGATTTGAATTCAAATTATTTTCTCACATCCACTATGACATCTTCTTTGACATGTGAGTTATTTAGAAGTGTGGTTTCTTTTTCTTTTCTTTTCTTGAAGAAAAAAAGTAACCTAGATATCATTTATTTTTATTTATTTTATTTTATTTTTTAAAGATGGGGTTTCACCATATTGGTCAGGCTGGTCTTGAACTCCCGACCTCAGGTGATCCGCCTGTCTTGGCTTCCAAAGTACTTGGATTACAGGCGTGAGTCACCACGCCTGGCCTCATTTATTTTTATTTTCAATTTTATTTCATGATGGGCTTCACATGATTTCAGTTCCTTTAAATGTGTTGAGACTTGTTTTATGTTCCAGAATTTGATCAGTGTTCATGGCTGCATCATGTGCACTTTGAAAATAATATGTATTCTGTTGTTGGCTGTAACATTATATAAATGTCAATCAGGTCAAGGTGGTTGATAGTCGTTCAGATTATCTGTGATTTTACTTTCTGTCCAGCTGATGTTTCAGTTGACGAGAGAGAGGTGCTAAATTCTCCAACTATGATTATGAAATGTCTGTCTTTTAAATTCTGTTGTGTTTTTTTCTTCCTGTATTTGAAGTTCTATTACTAGGTTCATTTACATTTGATAGTTACATCTTCTGAATAAATCGACCATGTGATCATTCTCAGAAGCCCCTCTCTAAATGATAATACTTTTTGTCTTGAATTTTGTTTTATCTAAGGTTAATGTAGACACCCCCACACTCCTGATGCCTACTGTGTGCATATGTATCTTTTGGTATTAATGTAGCTTCAAACTGTCTTTGTATTTAAAGTGAATGTAGTTAGTTCTTGCTTTTATATCCATTTTGACGTCGGTCCCTTAATTTTAGAGTTTATTCTTAATTTGTGGGATAATATTAGAGGTAATTATTGATGCAGCTGCTAACTTTATATTTGTTTCCTGTTTGTCCCATTTGGTTTCTTGTTCCACTGTTTATCTTATCTAGCCTTTTTCTGGCTTAAAATTTTTCTTTTATAATTCACTTTTAATTTTTTTGTTAGATATATATATATATATTTTTATATATATATATATATATTTTTTTTTTTTTTTTTTTTTTTGAGACAGAGTCTCTCTTGTAGCCAAGACTGGTGTGCACTGGTGATCACAGCTCACTGCAGCCTCTGCCTCCTGGGTTCGAGCGATTCTCATGCCTCAGCCTCCCAAGTAGCTGGAATTATAGGCACCCACCATCATGCACAGCTAATTTTTGTATTTTTGTAGAGACGGGCTTTCACTATGTTGGCCAGGCTGGTCTCAAACTCCTGACGCATCTTGGCCTCCCAGAGTGTTGGCTTTACAGGTGTGAGCCACCGCACCCGGCCAGCTATATCTTTTTACATTATTTTTGGTAGTTGTTCCAGGCATCAAAATATACATCCTTACCTTTCATTTTACTTAAGGTTAACATATTGTGAGCCCTCATATTAATTTTTTTAAATTTATGGTTGTAGGTAAAGACCCTCTTATTCCTTTCCTCGGTGAAAAGTTTGGTATATCTCCTTCCCATCCACTTTTTAAAAATTCTTCTTGTGGCTGGGGGCGGTTGCTCATGCCTGTAACCTCAGCACTTTGGGGGGGACTTGTGCAGGCAGATCACGAGGTCAGGAGATCGAGACCATCCTCACCAATATGGTGAAACCCCGTCTTTGCTAAAAATACAAAAAAATTAGTTGGGCATGGTGGTATGTGCCTGTAATCCCAGCTACTTGGGAGGCTGAGGCAGGAGAATCACTTGAACCAGGCAGTCAGAAGTTGCAGTGAGCCGAGATTGTGCCATCCAGCATGGTGACAGAGCAAGACTTTGTCTCAAAAAAAAAAAAAAGAAAAAATTATTCTTGTATCTATATGTTACATATATATATATATACATATATATGTTAATGTGTATTGTATTATTCAATCCATGAACAACATACAGGATTGTCTTGGTAGCTTAATATTTTTACACATGTGGTGCCATGCTATATTTATTGTTCTGTAGCTTTTTTCCTTCCTAATATAATATTCTGAGATGTCTCTATATTGATATATACACTTCTATTTTGTTCCATTTAACTGCAGGACACTCTTCAATCTTATGAACATATCCCCCAATTGATTTGTCATTTTTTCTACGGATGGATATTTAGGCTGCATCTAGTTATCTTCTCTGACAGCCGTGCTGCAGTGATATGATTATACCTACTTTCTTGGCTGTTATCTAGACTTACAAGGCTTGAACTTCACCAGCTTGCTAAATGACTTTCCAAAGTGACTGTACTATTTGCATTGTGACCAGCAGTATAAGACAGTGCCCATTTCATAGATTTATCACATTTCAAGTGATTTTTCTTTTCTTGGTGTGTGTGTGTGTGTGTGTGTGTGTGTGTGTGTGTGTGTGTTTAAGACACTGTCACCCAGGCTAGAGTTCAGTGGCATGACCATGACCTCGGCTCACTGCAGCATCAACCTCCTGGACTTAAGCAGTCCTCCCACTTCAGCCTCCCAAGGAGCTGGGACTACAGGCGCAGCAGCTGGTATACCTCTTCTGTCATTTTTTCCCCCTAAACAGTAAGTTATTGTTCTTCTAACAAAAAAGTAAAGCTTTTTGATATCAAATCAACAGCAGAGAGGCTGGGCACAGTGGCTGATGCCTGTAATCCCAGCACTTTGGGAGGCCGAGATGGGCAGATCACTTGAGGTTAGGAGTTTGAGACCAGACTGGCCAATGTGATGAAACCCTGCCTCTACTAAAACTATGAAAATTACCCAGGCATAGTGGTGTGTGCCTGTAATTCCGGCTGATCGGGAGGCTGAGGCAGGAGAATCGCTTGAACCCAGGAGGGTTGCAGTGAGCCGAGATCGTGCTACTGCACTCCAGCCTGGTTGACAGAGTGAGACTTCATTAAAAAAAAAAAAAAAAAGCAACAGCAGAATCTGCTCTTTTCTCATACCCCTGCCATTCCAGGTCTGATCACCCGTACTTGCCCACGTATCTCAAGCCAAAAACCAGGAGGTGTTCACAACTCTCGTCTCTTCTCTCTCCCACCCTGCACTTCCCTATGTCTTGCACATACTGCTTTAGTGCTTATAAACACTTAACTGTGTATTTACTTTATATATATATTGTATCGTGTGTGTGTGTATATATATAATTGTACTTTAGGCTTTTACTTTCTTATATTCTCCCCAGCTGTTGAGCAAGCCCTCTGAGGGCAGGAAGTGTACCGTACTCTTCTCCGTAATTACAAAACTCGTACTGTCTGGCACAAAGCAGGTGCTTGGAGGCACACAGGGAATTGCTGACAATTCCAACATCCACAGAGTGGATGCTGACCTTCCCCATTACACAAAAGAGAAGCCTAGAGAACTTACACAGGTCATACGCAACATGTAGGACAGAAATCCAAGCTGAACCTTGTCACTTTCAGCTCCCCTTGCTGGGCTAAAGGACTTGCCAATGGTCACACAGCTGTGAATGGTACCAGAAGTGGGGTGCCTAGTCTTGCCCCCTCCGATGACAGCAGACTGGCTTTCTTCAGGGTAGACTGACTCCTTGGTTTACAGACTTTTATGCCTTGACAGAATTCAGTAATTCATTGTGGTGTCAGTTACAAGTTCTGGGCAGCCTGCCTAATCTCTGGAGTCACTTAAAATCTCTGTCGTTACTGCAAAAGTGAATGTTTAGACAATTTATTCTGTGCGTCCTGTCAATAGAGACACCCTGGAGTCCTCATTTCAGCATCGCATTTCATTGTTTTAAGCTGAAATGCGCTGATGTGTTTCTAGCGCATTATCTCTGTAATCACTTTCTTCGCTGTGGAAATGATCGGGAAATTGAGCTTTGATACAAGGGAAGGGTGACGAGGCCACGCAGTGCTAAGCTAGGAATCCACATTACCATTTGTAGAAGGAAACTGTTATCAAAGAAGTCACAGGAGAACATCTTGGGGCCACCCCTTGGAGTCAGGAAATTTGAAACATACATTTCACAGACGTGCATTTTGCTGTAAACCTCTCTGCATAATGCATGAGGTTTGATTTAATGTCATTGTTAATTCTGGGGCTCACAATGGTGGGCTCTTCAGGGAGCCATCATTTTTTTATTTCATTTTTTTTTTTTTTCCTGGAAACAGAACTCTGAGGCCATTTTAGGGTTGTTCTGAATTGTTTGAGCACAAGACAGCTTCCTGGGGAGGAGGTGCTAGGTGTGGCTTTTCTAGAGGCTGTGGCCAGGGAGGCAGGTGGCTGATTGCCTCAGGCTCCAAACCGAGCCACTCTTGGGATCCCACTCAGGCCTGGCCTGGGTGCCTCGTGCCTGGAAGTGTTTGGTCAGAGCTTAAGGGTTGCTTTTTTTCTTTTTTTTTTTGAGACAGAGTTTCACTCTTGTTGCCCAGGCTGGAGTGCAATGACCATCTTGGCTCACCGCAACCTCCACCTCCCGGGTTCAATCGTTTCTCCTGCCTCAGCCTCCTGAGTATCTGGGATTACAGGCATAGGCCACCACACCCAGCTAATTTTTTTTTTTTTTAAGTAGAAATGGGGTTTCTCCATGTTGGTCAGGCTGGTCTCAAACTCCACACCTTAGGTGATCCACCTACCTTGGCCTCCCAAAGTGCTGGAATTACAGGCGTGAGCAACCGAGTCCAGCCGAAGGTTGCATTTTTTTGAAAAATGAATAAATGAGTGAATGAAAAGAAAAAGGCTTTAGTCTGGGCATTGTGGCTTATGCCTGTAATCCCAGCACTTTGGAGGCCAAGGCAGGCGGATCACCTGAGGTCAGGAGTTCAAGACCAGCCTGGCCAACATGGTGAAACCCTGTCTCTACTAAAAACACACACATACACAAATTAGCCAGGCATGGTGGTGGGCACTTGTAATCCCATCTATTAGGGAGGCTGAGGCAGGAGAATCACTTGAACCTGGGAGGCGGAGGTTGTAGTGAGCCAAGATTGCACCACTGCACTCCAGCCTGGGCCCACTAAGCAAAACTCCGTCTCAAAAAATAACAAATAAAAATAAAAAAGGCTTTGTAGCAGAGTAGAAAAGAAATGAAATAATGAATTTTCAAGATGCACAAAAGAATCATTCTGGCCTAGGTTAGCTAGGAGTGAGAGCTGAAAAGAACAGAAAAGACAGATACTGTATGATGATGGTGTGGGTGGGAGTGAAAGCATGAATGAAGGGAGGGGAAGGCATAGACAGACATTGGACTAGAGACCAGTGGGGAAGAAGGAGCCAGGAGGGGAAAGGGGAAGAGAAGGGTCCAGAAAGCCCCCTGAGGCCCACAGGCCCCGTGGCTCCTCCCAGTGCTCAGGCTCAGGGCTGGGTCCCTGCAGTCCTGCTCCCTGGAACCCCGGGGCAGTGAGGGCATGAGCGGCAGCCCTCCGGGTGGGGGCTGGTGTGGGGTGAGCAGGGGCCTGGAGCCTCTCAAAGGACTTCGGTGCAGAGGCTGCCAGGGGTCCTGGCCCACTGCACACTCGGGGGCATTTGCAAATCAATTCCCTCTGCTTCAGGCAACTTGCAGCTGTAAGAGGTGTGTCCAGTGGGCCTTACAGGGTCCAAGAGCGTGGCTGGCCATCTGAGAGGACCAACACCTACTTTCAACTCTGTATCTTTACAATCGAGGTGCTTCTAGTACAACCAGGAAAGGTCCAAGATGCTGCAGGGCGGCAGATACATCTTCCGTGTCCACACTGGGTGGTCAGCTCTCACCATCAGCCCATGTTTGGGCAGGAAACAGAGGCGCACGGTGATTAAACTTGCTCAGAGTCACTGCAAAAGGTGGGGGCTGATCCTAGCTCAGGACTTAGGGTCTCTGACTGGTGTTCTCAGAGCTGGAAGGGAGCAGGCAGTGTAAAAAACCCATGTGGGGCCAGGTGCGGTGGCTCATGCCTGTAATCCTAGTAGTCCGGGAGGCCGAGGTGGGTGGATTGCCTGAGCTCAGGAGTTTGAGCCTGGGCAACACGGTGAAATCCCATCTGTACTAAAATTTAAAAAACGAGCCGGGCATGGTGGTGTGTGCCTGTAATCCCAGCTACTTGGGAGGCTTGAGGCAGGAGAATCCCTTCAACCCAGGAGGCGGAGGTTGCAGTGAGATGAGATTGTGCCACTGTACTCCAGCCTGGGGGACAGGGCCAGACTCTATCTCAAAAAACAAACAAACAAAACCCACTGTATAGATGGGAAGCCCAAGGCCCAGGTGCCTGCCTTTGGCTCCCACAGCTCCGTGGAAGAGCGTGGCATTGCCCTGGTTCAGGTCCCAGCTCTGCCACTCCTAGCTGTGACTTTAGGTGTGTTCTCTTCTCTGTGGGGGGGGGCCTGTGGATTCTCATTTGCACACTAGAGATGAGAATTTCAGAGGGCACACACACCTACTCCAGCGTCTTCATGGGAGAAACTCATCGGGTAGGATTAATACTCCTGGCCTCCCCTTCCCCCTCCTGTGGGAAGAGGAGACAATATTCTGACTGGCACTCCCAGAGAGGGAGCCGAGCCTGATTAGCTGTGCCAGTCCTCAGGAGCCAGCTGTCTGCAGGGCCAGTGACCAGGCCGTGAGTCTGAATCACAGTGACCAGTGAGCGGAGGCCCTCATCCACAGATCAGAGGCAGACCTCCAGGCAGCTTTAGGGGAGACTTAGATTTCCATCCGTGGGACTCCTGAGAGACCACTTTCTCAATTTGTTACCGTAGGTTACAGCAGCTACTATTTCTCAATTTGTTACAGTAGCTAGTCAGACCTGAGCAGGGCAGGGCAGGGCTCCCCCCACCAGCACTAGGAAATTCCTGGTGACCATCAGGTGCTGCTGTTACACCGTTTCTCTAAAATAGTAATTGGCTGCAGGGGTGGGGAAGCAGTCTCCTAATAGATAGAATCACCTGAAGCTGGTGATAATAAGCTTCCCCCTGATAAAGATCTCAGGCGTTGGGCCCAGCGGGCTCAGGTGGTGATGTTTAACTTGTATTTGACCTCATGGGGACACTCACTGGTAAGGGGAAAATGCCTCAGGTGAGCCTGCAGACAACGCCAGTAAACACACTGTGTGCGCTCCCCACTTGTGCTTGGGGGGGGCCACTGTGCATGCGGACAGCCCACCCCAAGGGAGGAATCAGGGGAGAAGGGACATAGACCCCAGAAACCGTTTGTTTGTTTTATGAGACAGAGTCTCCCTCTTGTCCCCTAGGCTGGAGTGCAATGGTGCCATCTCGTCTCACCACAACCTCCGCCTCCCAAGTTCAAGCAATTCTCCTGCCTCAGCCTCCCGAGTAGCTAGTGTAAGGCTGACCGAAATGATGGAGAGGCAGACCCGGGGTGAGATTTAGCAAGTTTATTCAACCTGCCAGGCTGGCTGCCTCACCACAGGTAGTGAAGGCAGCAGCCTGGCTTACAGACTATGGGGGTCATAAAGGGGGTTTGCAGGTAGCCGGGTGCTATTCTAAGAAAAACCGCATCTTGGTTCTTAGGGGCTGACAGTCTGCTTAATGGGGTCAGTATCCTGGGTTTGAGAGCCAAGTGCGGCCATATCCTGGAACCCAGGTGCCCTGTTTATAAGGCTTGAGGCTTTTAGTTATGAGCCTGGCTTAGCAGGGGGAGAATGGGGTGGGGGTTTATGGGCTTGCCTTGCTGTGACCCTAACGTTCCAGCCTTTTGTTGTATATATAAAAGAAAGGGAACGGGGGCTTCGTTCATTTCTAGCGGCTTCGTGCTGAGCGGGGACACTGGTTGAAGTGAGGCTGGCTTGCAGGTTGGGAGTCCTGGAACACTGTCCTGTCTGCTCTTGCGCCACCGGCAAAAGCTTGTAATTAATTATGCAAAACCCGAGTGAAAAGGCTTGAAGAAGCAAGGTGGAAGGCCAAGCGGAGGAGGAGAGTTACAGCAGCCCCCGACGAGGAGAAGAGCCAGCGCGCCCAGGAGCTGAGACCAACCCGGCCAGGTAGAATCGTTTTTTATTTTCTGGGTTTGGTTTTGAGCCTTTCGATCGTATTTTGTACTAATGTAGATTTACTGAGAGAGAAACAGCATTGTTTACTTAAAAAGAGGCACAGACGTTTCCCCCCCCCAGCAGTGAAGAGGTCTAGGTCTCTGTTGTTGTTGTGGGGTGACTGCTGTTAGAGTCTGATTGGTTTTGGAGGTGAGTGATAGAGTCTATTTCTTCTAGTGACGATATGGAAATATGATAATGAGGTTTTTAGGCTTCCTGCTTCTACCCCTGACACTAATTGTGACTTTACGGGCTACTAATAAGGGAATAAACCACGTTGGGTTTTGTTTGCGGGGGCAGAGCGGGCGTGTAGTGTGCAGGGACAGGGAGTTCTTGGTTTGGTGAGACAAGGTTCATGCTGGGGGGTAAGGTAGAGCAGGGTGCAAGTACCGGTCGGTTGGCGGGAGACAGAAGTAAGTTGTGGATCTGCAGAGGAAGAAGATGTCTGTGGTGTGAATGCAGACGGACAAGTGGATTGGGAATAGGTGCCGGAGGGTGAAGGTTCCTTGTTTGGAGGGACTTGGTCCAGCTTTAGTAACCTAGAGTGAGGAGGAGAGACCCCTTTGAGAAGTCCTGTCTGGGTGTTTCAGTTTTAACTGAAAAATAAAAACTGAAGTACCAAGCTTGGATTTGTTTTTAAAGAGCAGGTTCGTGGGAAGGAAAACACCAGCCGAGTTTTTAAAGTGAGATAGAAAAAGAAGATTTATTTACAAATTTACAATGGTACCATACCCAAGAAGCAATTCAATAAGTAATCAACACCGGCAGAAAGCAGCACGGTCAGCACCGGCAAAAAGCAGCACGGGTAGTCACAAGTCAAACGCAGAATTCCGTCTCTCTCCGTTTTTTTTCTGATGTAGCTAGTCTTTTATATGGTTGAGTTCATGTAAAGTTTAAGCAAGGGGTTCATACAAAGTTTATGCAAGGATACTAAAAAAAAAAAAAACACAAACCTCCTCTTGAGAGCCAAAATTTCATTACATAAGTTCATCCTTGATGTTTTCATTAACTAAGTAGGAAGGGAGATTGGCCAGATCTTCCCTCCTGTTATTCAACATTAGTCAAGGACACTCTGAGCTCGGAATGCCCTCGACTGTTCTTCAAGGAAAATGAAAATATTTACCTCTCAAGCAGGAGTTCACATAAAGCTCTCACTATTCCTGAACATTTGAGTTCTGGTCATAACTCTATAATAATTTTAACCCCTACACTAGGGAAGGGGTTTTCATGTTTGAGAGGCAGGAGGGGAGGTAACGCGGTGGGGCTGGGTAACCAGGCCGTCTGCTTCCGGGGAAACTGAAATCTACTCGGAGTGAGGTGTGGGAAGGGGGATGGGACATGGTTTGAGTTGAGCCACACAGGCAGAGGGACGAATGGTGCCTACGTGTGTGTTTGTTGGAAGAGGTGGCACATAAGGGGGCTTGGCCAAGTTTGGTGGTGGGTTATGGAACTCAGATGGCAGGGTGAGGGAGTTTTGTGCAGTTGTAATTGGCAGTATATGTGGAGAGAAGTTTGGTAGCTCTGTTAGCGAGGGCAGTGGGATAGTTCCCAGTGAGGGTGAGGGCTCTGTCTACAAAGGCAGAGCCTTTTTGGAAGGTGTATGAAAAGCGAATGGGAATAGGGTCCCAGGGCTGAGAAATTGGGATAGCTGAGCAGGCAGTAGAGGAAAGGGAGAAACAGGTCCAGTAACGGGACACAAGCGTAGAGTTGGAGCGTAGTAACAAGGAGTGAGTGAGATTGCGAGACTGTTTGAGCCTTGTAGAAGTGAGAAGAAACTTTGAAGGAGCAGAGGCAGTGGGGCTGAGTATTAAAAGAGTTAGGAACTTGAGGAAGAGTCAGAGTCTGTATTTGGGGGGACGGAGTTGAGAGGGACTATATTGGGAAGTGGCCCCTTTTAGAGGGTTGACGAGGCGGCTGATAGTCTGTGGATAAACTCTCCTTGCAGATGAGCAAGGAACAGGTGAGCTAAGACCTTTTTGTCCATGTGGGAATGGGGAGGGAGGAGAGGACTTTTAATATTTGGTGTGCTGTGGGGAGAGGCTGTTTCTTTAGTTGCTGTGTAGGGACGGGAGGAGAGCAGAGGCCCCGTGAGAGGAAGTGACAGCGCACACATTACAGTCTGAGGTTATGTTTTTTGTGTGGTAAACAGGCAGGGGGGAAAAGTAAGGGCAAAGAAGGTACAGGGGGCGTGCGCCAGTATGGAAGGACGGTGAGGAGATGTGAGAATTTCCTTGGTTTGTTTTTGAGGGAGGATGAGTTTTTGATTTTTGACTATTCAGTTTCCTTGGAAGGAGGCTTTGGTAACAAGCTTTCTCGGTGGGGGAATACTGGGGTTGGATTATGGGGGTGAGGAGGAGGAGGGGGGCAGGGGCAGAGGAAGGGAGGCTTTTTTTGCTGCCTCTTCAGCCTTTCTGTTCCCCCTTTGAGATTTTATCTGATTTTGTTTGGCGTCCCCCGGCAGTGTATAACTCCCGCCTTAGCCGGGGAGGTGTGCAGCTTGGAGGAGCTGGTAAATAAGGGGAGCATTAGTGATGGGGGTGCCTGCCTAGAATGGGAGTAGGACGTGAGGCATGATGAGGAAAGAGTGTGAGAAAACGGTATTAGATAGGAAACAAGTGCGGGGTTTGGTGGCGTGTGGGTGCGAGATAAGTCCATTAACCTCCACAACTGAGACCTGTGAGGGATGAGATGCTCCTGAAAAGGCAGGTCAAGCTGAGCAGGTGGCCTTGGTATAGATTAAAAAAAGAGATCGGCTTACCTGCTACTAACAGAGTTACCCTGGGCTCTGATACAGTGATGGTGGATGGGGCCGGGGGCCCTGGGACCCATCAGTTTTTGGCCACTAGGCCGAGGAAATGCGGGAGTGCAAGCGATTCTTCACCTTTTCTCTTGGTGAAGGGGTTGCGGGTTGGAGGTGCAGGCTTTTCTGTCTGCCTGTTGAGAGGACAGTTAGACTTTCAGTGGCTTGTCTGCTGGCAGATGGGGCAAGGGCTCCTTGGCGCCCGTGCATTGGGACATGCCTGCGACCAATGGCCTTCCTTGCCGCACTTGAAACATGCCCCCAGGGGTGCACTGCTATTGGGTTTTTGTGCCCCTGAGTGCCACAGCCAGGCTGTTTGGGTCGACGAATGGCTGCTGCTAGAAGGTGGTACTTCACGCGGTCTCTCTGGGCCTTGTGTTCATCCCTGTTTTTGAAGACTTCGAAGGCCAGGTTAAGGAGGCCTTGTTGTGGGGTTTGAGGGCCATTTTCAGCCTTTTAAGTTTATGCTGGATGTCTGTAGCAGACTGGGAGATAAAATGAGTGTTAAGAATTATGGTGCCTTCTTGAGGGCAGAATAAACACGGGTGTATTTTTGGAGGGCCTCTGTAAGGTGGGAAAGAAACGGGGCAGGGTTTTTTTTGCCTTTTAGGAAATTGGAGTTTTTCAAAATTTACAGCCATATGGGCAGCTTTGTTAAGGCCTGCCATGAGGCAGGTAATCCTGTGGTTATGAGATGCCCCATCAGGATCTGTAGGCTGATACTCCCAGGCTGATTCCTCTCGGGGGGACAGCAGCCGCCCTGCAAGCCACTCTTTGCTTCTCTTTGGGGAGGAGAGGATAATTTAGAGATTATCCCAGTTAAGTTCCTAAGACTGGGTAAGATACTTAAATTCTTTGTAAGTGTCTGGATTGGAGGAGAAGGACCCCAGGTGCTTTTCGATTTGGGAGAGATTAGAAGGGGACATGAATGTGGATAATGCCTTCCATCCCCCCACTTCTCAAAGGGGGAATAAGGGAGCTGGCTGTGGGGGATGCCGGGTCCGAGAGCGGGTGTGGGGTGGAGATGGAGAGGAGGTAGAGTTGGAAGTGGGGGGGATTGGAGAGGGGGAGGGGAGAGGGGAGAGCTGGAGCTGGGGCATAAGTTGGGGGTTCAGGAGCTTCCTTCTGGCAGAGGCTTGGGGCGTTGGTGGAGAGGGAGGGAAGTCAGCCGGGTTGAAAGGATGCATCATCTAACAAGGCTGTGGGAGAGACTGAGTTGGGTTTAGAGCAGGCAAGGAGGATTTGGAAAGTGGAGCAGGACTGGCAGAGAGAGGGGCAGTTGCAGAGGTTAAAGAAAGCCTGAACACAGGGAACCTCAGACCATTTACCTTTGCAGTGGCAGAAATTGTCAAGGTCCCTCTGGGAGAGTGTTGAAATTGAAAGTACCATTCTCAGGCTACTGAGAACCATTGTCTAATTTATATTGGAGCCAGGCTGTATTGCAATAGAAAATTAGTTTTTTGGGCCTGATTTCAGACTAAAGGCCAAGGGTGTCTAGATTCCAGAGGGGACATCCTAAGGGACTGACTGGCTGAACCCCATGGTAAAATGCAGGAAGAGGATGAGGCTGCCGAGGAGAAGGAAGACAGGACCGAGCGTCCTCTGCCCTGTTTCCTTCACCTAAGACAGTGAATTCAGAACAGTCGCTGTCAAATTAGGCATCCCCAAGATGACAGGACTGAGGCCCCTGGGGCCGGAAGGGTGTCCTTGGCCCAGTGCTGGGACTTTTGGACAGAAAACGGAAGGTTGAGGAACCCGGACAGAGGCAAACCTCTATCCAACTAACTGGCCGGGAGGTGATGATTTGGATGGAGATAACTGCAGTTGGCAATGGAGGGTCTGGGGTTTCCTTCCTGGCTCTGGAAAGGGGTTCGGGGCAGCCACAGGAGCAGGGGGTCAGGGGAGAGACCAAGAGACCAGCACCTACTCCCGTCCAGGGTTTCAGCACCAAAATGTAAGGTAGACTGAAAGGATGGAGAGACAGACCCAGGGTCAGGTTTAGCAAGTTTATTTCAACCTGCCAGGCTGGCTGCCTCACTACAGGCAGTGAAGGTAGCAGCCTGGCTTACAGATGCTGGGGGTTATATAGAGGGTTTGCAGGTAGCTGGGTGCTATTCTAAGAAAAACCACATCTTGGTTCTTAGGGAGTGACATGCTGCTTAATTGGGTCAGCATCCTGGGCTCCAGAGGTGAGTACGACCATATCCTGGAACCCAGGTGCCCTGTTTACAAGGCTTCAGGCTGTTTTAGTTATGAGCTTGGCTCAGCAGGGGAGAACAGGGAGGGGGTCTATGGGCCTGCCTTGCTGTGACCCTAACAGCTAGGACTATAGGTGCGTGCAACCACGCCCAGCTAATTTTTATATTTTTAGTAGAGATGGGGTTTCTCCATGTTGGTGAGGCTGGTCTCGAACTCCCAACCTCAGGTGATTTGCCCTTGTTGGCCTCCCAAAGTGCTGGGATTACAGGCATGAGCCACTGTGTCAGCCAAGCGTTGCATTAAAAAAAAATGAGTGAATGAGAGGAAAAAGGCTTTAGGCCAGACATGGTGGGTTATGCCAATAATCTCAGCACTATGGAAGGCCGAGGCAGGTGATCACCTGAGGTCAGGAGTTCAAGACCAGCCTGGCCAATATAGTGAAATATAGTGTCTCTACTAAATATAGACAATATAGTGTCTCTACTAAAAATACAGAAAAAAAAAAAAATTAGCAGGGCATGGTGGCGGGCACCTGTAATCCCAGCTACTAGGGAAGCTGAGGCAGGAAAATCACATGAACCTGGGAGGCGGAGGTTGCAATAAGCCAAGATTGCACCACTGCACTTCAGCGGGGGCCACTGAGTGAAACTGTCTTGAAAATAACCAAAAAACAAAAACAAGGCTTTGTAGCAGAGTAGAAAAGAAACAATAATGAACTTTCAAGATGCACAAACGAATCATTCTGGCCTAGGTTAGCTAGCAGTGAGAGCTGAAAAGAACAGAAAAGACAGATACTGTATGATGATGGTGTGGGTAGGAATGAAAGCATGAATGAAGGGAGGGGAAGGCATAGACAGACATTGGACTAGAGACCAGTGGGGGAAGAAGGAGCCAGGAGGGGAAAGGGGAAGAGAAGGGTCCAGAAAAGCCCCCCTGAGGCCCACAGGCCCCGTGGCTCCTCCCAGTGCTCAGGCTCAGGGCTGGGTCCCTGCAGTCCTGCTCCCTGGAACCCCGGGGCAGTGAGGGCATGAGCGGCAGCCCTCCGGGTGGGGGCTGGTGTGGGGTGAGCAGGGGCCTGGAGCCTCTCAAAGGACTTCGGTGCAGAGGCTGCCAGGGGTCCTGGCCCACTGCACACTCGGGGGCATTTGCAAATCAATTCCCTCTGCTTCAGGCAACTTGCAGCTGTAAGAGGTGTGTCCAGTGGGCCTTACAGGGTCCAAGAGCGTGGCTGGCCATCTGAGAGGACCAACACCTACTTTCAACTCCGTATCTTTACAATCGAGGTGCTTCTAGTACAACCAGGAAAGGTCCAAGATGCTGCAGGGCGGCAGATACATCTTCCGTGTCCACACTGGGTGGTCAGCTCTCACCATCAGCCCATGTTTGGGCAGGAAACAGAGGCGCACGGTGATTAAACTTGCTCAGAGTCACTGCAAAAGGTGGGGCTGATCCTAGCTCAGGACTTAGGGTCTCTGACTGGTGTTCTCAGAGCTGGAAGGGAGCAGGCAGTGTAAGAAACCCATGTGGGGCCAGGTGCGGTGGCTCATGCCTGTAATCCTAGCAGTCCGGGAGGCCGAGGTGGGTGGATTGCCTGAGCTCAGGAGGTTGAGACTGTAGGAGCTGGGTGCTGCTCACTGCCTGAGCTCAGGAGTTTGAGCCTGGGCAACACGGTGAAATCCCGTCTGTACTAAAATTTAAAAAACGAGCCGGGCATGGTGGTGTGTGCCTGTAATCCCAGCTACTTGGGAGCCTGAGGCAGGAGAATCCCTTGAACCCAGGAGGCGGAGGTTGCAGTGAGATGAGATTGTGCCACTGTACTCCAGCCTGGGGGACAGGGCCAGACTCCATCTCAAAAAACAAACAAAACCCACTGTATAGATGGGAAGCCCAAGGCCCAGGTGCCTGCCTTTGGCTCCCACAGCTCCGTGGAAGAGCGTGGCATTGCCCTGGTTCAGGTCCCAGCTCTGCCACTCCTAGCTGTGACTTTAGGTGTGTCCTCTTCTCTGTGGGGGGGCCTGTGGATTCTCATTTGCACACTAGAGATGAGAATTTCAGAGGGCACACACACCCACTCCAGCGTCCTCATGGGAGAAACTCATGGGGTAGGATTAATACTCCTGGCCTCCCCCTTCCCTCTCCTGTGGGAAGAGGAGAGAATATTCTGACTGGCACTCCCAGAGAGGGGAGCCGAACCTGGTTAGATGTGCCAGTCCTCAGGAGCCAGCTGTCTGCAGGGCCAGTGACCGGGCGGTGAGTCTGAATCACAGTGACCAGTGAGCGGAGGCCCTCATCCACAGATCAGAGGCAGACCTCCAGGCAGCTTTAGGGAGACTTAGATTTCCATCCGTGGGACTCCTGACAGACTACTTTCTCAATTTGCTACAGTAGGTTACAGCAGCTACTATTTCTCAATTTGTTAGAGTAGCTAGTCAGACCTGAGCAGGGCAGGGCTCCCCCCACCCGCACTAGGAAATTCCTGGTGACCGTCAGGTGCTGCTGTTACACCGTTTCTCTAAAATAGGAATGGGCTTGTTGTGACACTATTGCTGCAGTTTCTGTAAAATAGTAATTGGCTGGGGTGGGGGAGCAGTCTCCAAACAGAATCACCTGAAGCTGGTGATAATAAGCTTCTCCTGATAAAGATCTCAGGCATTGGGCGAGTGGGCTCAGGTGGTGATGTTTAACTTGTATTTAACCTCATGGGACACTTGACTTGTAAGGGGAAAACGCCTCAGGTGAGCCTGCAGACAACGCCAGTAAACACAGTGTGTGCTCCCTTCCCAAAGGGCTGGCGGGCCACTGTATGTGAACAGCCCACCCCAAGGGAGGAATCGGGGACAAGGGACACAGATCCCAGACACATGCCAACACATAAAGCGCCCCCCCCCCCCTTTTTTTGTGAAGTTCTCCTGTCTCAGCTTCCCGAGTAGCTGAGACTACAGGTGTCTGCCACCACCACACCCTGCTAATTTTTTGAACTTTTAGTAGAGACGGGTTTTCACCATGTTGGCCAGGATAGTCTCAAGCTCTTAACCTCGTGATCTGCCTACCTTGGCCCCCAAAGTGCTGGTATTACAGGCATGAGCCACTGCGCCTGGATTGTTGAACTCTTTTTTCTGAGGAGTCACATAAGCGAATCCATAAGGATTTGGTGCCAGTAACATACCCTGTGACTCAGATAGGTTCTGAGCTTGGGCAGAGAAGAGGGTGTCACTTGAGGACTCCTTCCCCCAGCTGGGATGGCACGAGGCTTACCAGGGGGTGTGACGGCCACTCTGCAGCCCTCCCTATCCCCATCCCCATGCCCGTGACCCTGAACCACCCAGGTTCTGAAGGCAGGACCACCTCAGCCCCCACCAGTGCCCAGCTGCCACTCAGCCGTCCTCTCTCCCCAAAAGGAAAATGGATTCAGCCAGTGGTTCCCACCAGCCTGGCACCCTGGTGACTCTGCCCCATCTCCTCTGCCCAGAAGCAGCTTCAAGAAACTGTAATAGGATCTGTACCCTTGGTAAAGGAATGGCCTCCAGTTTCCAGCCAGAGCCCTGGATGTCCAGGGCTTGGCCTAGGGTGGCCAGTGACCCCCCCCCAACAAGCATCTGAACGGGCACCTGGGGTCCCAGCTCAGCTGAAGTCAACACCCTATACTGGCATGGAGGGGCTGCCATGGGGGTCTGCAGAGGGGACTTTTGTTCTTTGCTCCCCAGAACCTCCCCCACTTCTCCCCTGCAGCAAGAGCTGGGGAGATGGCAGCCTGGGACTTGTGGGTAATCCCCTGGAGAGGCCTGTCACTCCTCCCCACTGCCAGGTCTGGGTGGGACATTATCCCAGCCCCAAGGGTGGGGCACAGGACTCAGGCCTAAGCCAATCAGAGCCTTCCCTCACTGCAGCCATGGGTCCAGAGTGAGCATGTGACCTAAGCTTGTTCAATCTCGGTGGGTCTGGGCTTTTCTGCTGGGAAAGTGGAACTAAGACATTGCATCCTTCACATCTGATGGAAGCACAGGGCCCATCCTGCCAGCCGGAGGAGTCAGCCTGCCTGACACTGCGGAGGCCTACGCACCCCGGAGCCCTCAGGCAGCTTGGCTTCATGTCCAGTTCTTCACCCTCCCCCGTACCCACCTCCTTTGCAGCGCCCCTCCCACTGTGACCCTGGCCTTGGCCACCAGGCTGGCTTTGGCCAGTGGGATGTGAGCATACATGAAAAGTGCATTAGTGCTTGTGTGTGCACCTGGGCCTGTGCTGAGAGACTGTGCCTTAGCTGTCAGAAGGACACCTGCAGGAGAACAGTCACCCCGGCTGACACCTGGATATGTCAGCCAGGATATGTACGCAATCCCCCCCCCAAATGACCAAAAGAACCACCCAGCTGATGCACTGACTCATGGGCAATAATGAACAGCCATTCCATTCAGTGGCGGTGGTTACACAGCTGTGTGGCAGCAGACGGGCAAGCACCTAGCCACTCTGTTTTTTGAGATGGAGTTTGGCTCTCGTTGCCCAGGCTGGAGTGCAAAGGTATCTGGGCCCACTGCAACCTCCGTCTCCTGCGTTCAAGTCATTCTCCTGCCTCAGCCTCCGGAGTAGCTGGGATTACAGGCATGTGCCATCACACCCAGCTAATTTTGTATTTTTAATAGAGATGGAGTTTCTCCATATTGGCCAGACTGGTCTTGAACTCCTGACCTCAGGTGATCCGCCCACCTCGGCCTCCCAAAGTGCTGGGATTACAGGCATGACCTGCCACGTCCGGTGCCCTTAGCCACTACATTCCCGTTTTCAGATGAACCACGCTGGGTTAGGATTAGAAACATTATTCCCAGCAAATGCATTATTTTATCAGTCCCTAGCTCAGGCACCCCATAGAAGAATCCAAGGGCTGGAAGCATAGAATTTTAATTCAAAGGTTCTGAGTTCATCTAGTACCTCAGATGGCAAGTTTATAAAACATACCAGTGCACAGACAGGTGTGGGGAGGTAGCTGGACTATACAGTGTTGGCAACACTAGAGGTGTCTTCTGGCTGCTGTCAGGGGACGTGGAGGTAGGGAAGGCTTGGTGCGGGCTGTGGCTTCTGTCTGCAGCACAGCCTCCTGCAAAGGGGCTGCCCTGCCCCCCTGCACCCGCGGTGCTAGGCCATGCCCCCCCGGGTGCCTCCAGGGCACTGAAGATCTTTTCATAGTACTCGATCAGCAGTTCAGTGAACAGGTTCAGGGGCACGAGGGCACTCAGGGAGGAGGCCCCCTCGGATGGCCAGATCAAATTCAGCCCGAAGACACAGGCCAGGTTAGAGCTGTTCATTTTGTTGAAAATACTCTCCTGAGATACCTGGTGGAAATCATACATGAGAAAAGGGGAGTGAACACCAAGGGCCACCCGTGGGGACTGAGAACTCCCTCCTGAACTTTGGAAGGGATGTCTGTAGTGAGAAGAGCCAGCAGCCAGTACAGGGACACTGTGCGGCCACCTCCCTACTCAGGGCCTCAGTTTTCTTCTGACAGGAAGGGTTTGTCCTGGAGGACCCTCTGGCTCTGACCTTCTGTGACAGCCTCAACACCCCACCATCTCCTCTTCCACTGCAGCATCCGGGGGAGACACACTCTTTGGGACGGGCTGTAGCACAGACGGTATGAACTAGGTGACCTCTCTGGCCTCTGTGCTGTGGGTGGCAAACTGGGCATGATGGCGACCAGCCAGCACATAAGGGTCACTGCGAAGGGGGGCTGGGAGTGTAAAGAGCTTGCCTCCCAGAAGGGCTCACGGTCCGTCTCGGCCAGTGCTTACAGCAACCCCAGGAGTGGGGAGTCATTCCTCCCCATCTCACAGATGAGGCATCTGGGGCCCGGAGGGTACAGGAGACTTGCCCAAGGTCATGTGCCCAGCCAGTGGCTTGGGCTGTGTGGGCCCAGATGAGGACAGGGCCTTTCTCTTCTACTTGCCTCCCTACAAGATCCAAGCTGGGGGGAACCTCAGAGTTAGAAACGGGGATCATAAGGCTGGCAGCAGAGAACTGGAGGCGGACGTGGCCAGGCGTCACCCTCACAGCTCTGGCGAGGATGCCTAGACATGCCCAAGCCCTGCTTCTGTGAGACAGCCAGGGGCCTTTGAGGCTCCCCCGTGCCTGACTGTCCCCCAAGCCCCTTCCAGGTGTGCACCAGCCAGGCCAACAGCAGGCCACCCCCTCCCTAACCTGAGGCCCCCAAGTGCCACTGGGGGAGATAATACCCCACCCCACCAGGTGCATTCACGTCAGTGCTCTTGGAGGAGGCAGCTATAGAGATAAATATCAGTCTCTCCCACTGAAAAAGAAGTAGGCTGGACATGATGGCTCGCACCTGTAATCCTAGCACTTTGGGAGGCCGGTGGATCAACCTGAGGTCAGGAGTGTGAGACCAGCCTGGCCAACATGGCGGAAACCTGTCTCTACTAAAAATACAAAAATTAGCTGGGGATGGTGGCTCTCACTTGTAATCCCAGCTTCTCAGGAGGCTGAGGCAGGACAATCCCTCGAACCCAGGAGGCAGAGGTTGCAGATTGAGCCACTGCACTCCAGTTGGGCAACAGAGCAAGACTGTCTCAAAAAAAAAAAAAAAAATGTTGAGAGGGTTAGGAAAACAGATTTTAGTTTTGGGCCTCTCACAGTTATATCAAGAGCTAAGGAGAAAAAAACTTTGTTGTAAAACCAAGAGGTGGCATTGTCTGATGGACTCTGGCAAGTGACACCCGTTCTGCCCAGACCCTCCTCTCTCCCACAGTGGGCACTGCCTGCGGCAAAGGCTTGTGGAGATGGAGAAGGTCAGACATACAGGGCCATGGGTCTGGGGCTTGGGGGGTGGACCCATCTGGATGTGTTCAGCCTTCCTCTGCTGACTGCACAGGCTTTTGCTCCAAATGCGTCCCTGCCCCATGGGGAGAGAGCAGTAAGTCCAGGCCCAGAGCAGCGAACGTTTTCTGTCTGTTCATTTGCTTAGCCCGGTGTAGAAGATTGAACGGTGGTCCCTCCCAGATAGGCCACCAAGAATCTGTGACTGTGCCCTTATTTGGAACGAGGGTTGTTGTAGCTGTCACTAAGTGAAGGATCTCATCTGGATGGGTCCTAAATTCAATGAGTGGTGGCAGGGGCCCAAGCTTAGGAGGAAAGGGAGGGAGATTTGAGATGTAGAGAAGGAAGGCAGCCCTGTGGGAGGGAGGCAGAGACTGGCGTGCCCAGGAGCTGGGAGAGGCCAGGAAGGATCCGCCTCTGGAGGAAGCACAGCCCAGCACACCTGGATTCTGGATGTCTGGCCTCGCAGACCAGTGACATCGTAAATTTCCATTGTTTTACACCACCCACTGTGCAGTCACAAGAACCTAATGGGTGTGTCCCCCTCCACAGGAATGGTCAGTTGAGTCCACCGTGAGGGCCAGCCATGCATCAGGCTCTGTGCCTGTGGTGGACACAGCTTTCTACCTCCGAGACTCAGCCGAAGCAGATGACGGGGCAGAGGACCCCACTAACGAAGATCATTAGTAATGGCCGAGGGACAGCAGGTACGGGAGCAGGCAGGGCCATGGTGGGCCCTCATGAGGTCCTCAGCAGAGTGGTTGCCTGACCAGGCATTGGCTGAGGTCCTTGGTGGCCAGGGAGTGGTATTCTGAGGCCCAAGCAGGGCATGACCCCAGACCTAGGGCAAGCAGGGGCCTGGTCCATGCAGGCACAGCATGGCAAGAGAGGCCACTGGGCCATGCCCGCCTGCCCACTCACCGCGTGCAGGAAGCCCATGAGGTAGCGGAGGACAGCGTAGTTGTGCTCTGGCAGGCTCCGCAGGATCTGGCGGCAGCAGGGGATGCGCAGGCTGCTCTCCACACCTGGAACGGCACGGACCTCCCTCCTGAGCTCCAGCGGGGCCGGGGCAGCGCTCCGTCCTGGCCCAGGAGGAGGGCAGCGCCGCAGGGAGGAGGATGGCTCTGAGGATGGACCCCACTTACTTCCTGGCTGTGCTCAGCAAACCCTCTGTGTGCTTGGCCGTTCCTGCATTTCTATGAAGAAATACCTGAGATGGGCTCATGTACAGGAAAAGAGGTTTAACGGGCTCATGGTTCTGCAGGCTGTAAAACATGACGCCGCCCCCAGGAGGCTTTCAATCACGGCAGAAGGTAAAAGGGAAGGAGGCGCGTTACAGGGCAAAAACAGGAGCAAGAGACAGTGTGGGGCAGAGGTGCCACGGGCTTTTAAACCAGATCTGGCGAGAACTTATGAGTGAGGCCAGCACCAACCCAGGAGGGATCCACCCCAGGATTGGATCACCTCCCCACCTCGCACATTGCGGGTTACAACTCAACATGAGCCGCGGTGGGGACTTAGATCCAAGCCCTATCACTTCAATTCTGCAAGCTCTGTTCCTCTGCTTTTTCACCCAGCAACATCACCTTCCAGGAAGCTGCTAAAGCTGAATCACTTTATAAACGGGAACAGTCTAGACCAGACCTGGCCCATTGCCTGTTTTTGCCAATAAAGCTTTCTTAGAACACAGCCCCGGCCATTACATACATTGCCTATGGTTACTTTTGCCTAAGGGCAGAGCTAAGACGTTGCAACACAGACTGCAAAGCCTGAAATATTTACTATGTGGCCCTTTACAGAAAAAGTTTGCAACCCCGCTCTAGACTGCCTGCTCATGATTCTCCACACCACAAATCCCTCATGCTTTGTTGCTGTCGGGGAAGGCAGTGTCCCACCCTGCAGGGACCTGCTGCAACTGGCCCACACTTTGAGACCCACCCCCCACTTATAACCACACCCACCATCTTTTCGGTGCTGTTCTCATGACAGGGAATGATTTCTCAAGAGATCTCGTTGTTATGGCTTGGCATAGTGGCTCAGGCCTGTAATCCCAGCACTTTGGGAGGTCTAGGCAGGCAAATCACAAGGTCAGGAGTTCAAGACCAGCCTGGTTGCCGGGCGCGGTGGCTCACGCCTGTAATCCCAGCACTTTGGGAGGCCGAGGCGGGCGGATCACGAGGTCAAGAGATCGAGACCGTCCTGGTCAACATGGTGAAACCCCGTCTCTACTAAAAATACAAAAAATTAGCTGGGCGTGGTGGCGCGCGCCTGTAGTCCCAGCTACTCGGGAGGCTGAGGCAGGAGAATGCTTGAACCCGGGCAGCGGAGGTTGCAGTGAGCCAAGGTCGCGCCACTGCACTCCAGCCTGGCGCCTGGTGACTGAGTGAGACTCTGTCTCAAAAAAAAAAAAAAAAAAAAGACCAGCCTGGTCAATATGGGGAAACTCCATCTCTACTAAAAATACAAAAATGAGCTGGGTGTGGTGGCAGACACCTATAGTCCAGGCTCCTCGGGAAGCTGAGGCAGGAGAATTGCTTGAACCGGGGAGGTGGAGATTGCGCCACTGCATTCCAGCCTAGGCGACAGACTCGTCTCAAAAAGAGATCTGGTTGCTTACATGTGTGGCATGACCTCACCCCATCTTGCTCCTACTCACACTGCATGAGATGCCTGCTCCTCCTTCACCCTCCGCCATGTATGTAAGCTTCCTGAGGCCTCCCATGAAGCCAAGCAGATGCCAACATCCTGCTTCCTATAAAGCCAACAGAACCATGAGCCAATTAAACTTCTTTTCTTTATAAATTACCCAACCTCAGGTATTTCTTTATAGCACCACAGACCCACTGACAACTAACATCCCACCAACCACCACCAGCTCTGGCTTTGGCTATCTGTGGGTAACTCTGGATATTGGGGGACTGAGAACATCTCTGGCCTCCATGGCCACAAAAGGCTTAGTGGTTTTGAGTCACATGGATTAGATACACCTTTCGTTAAAAACAAGCAAACAAAAAAGGTTAAAAGGACCATTTGTAAACAAACTGCGCAAATAAAAAAACCTTTAGGGCCTTCTATTGAAATAGTGATTAAAAGCTTTCACCCTTAACAGGTAATCTTAACTTGTATGAAACTATGTATGAAAGTTATAAGATCTGGGTTTACAACTGGGTGTGTTGCTTCACGCCTGTCATCCCAGCACTTTGGGAGGCCGAGGTGGGCGGATCACTTGAGTCCAGGAGTTTGAGACCAGCCTGGACAACATGGTGAGACCCCCTCTCCTGTCTTTACACAAAAATCCTTAAAAATTAGCTGGGTGTGGCAGTGCATGCCTCAGCTACTTCAGAGGCTAAGCTGGCATGACTGCTTGATCCCAGAGGTTAAGGCTGCCGTGAGCCAAGATCATGTCACTGCCCTCCAGACTGCATGACGGAAGGAGACCCCGTCTTATAGATCTGCAAACAAAAATTTTTATGTGTATGCATGTATTATGTACACATGAAATCTTTCTCCCTCTGATGGTATTACCAAGTTAATTTATAAAATCCCTTAAAGGAGTTCTACTCATATTGGCTTTGAGATAATATGAACATTTATATAAATTAAATATTTCTAAAGGTCTCAGAAATATAGAAACTAAACCAAATATTCTTTTCAAGTTCATCTGACTTCAATAACTCTGACAATTAAGATTAGTCTGATATTGTTGGTTTATTAAAAACAGCTACATAGGCCGGGTGTAGTGACTCACACCTGCAATCCCAGCACTTTTGGAGGGTGAGGCAGGCAGATCACCTGAGTTCAAGACCAGCCTGGCCAACATGGTGAAACCCCGTCTCTACAAAAATTAGCTGAGGATGACGGCCGGTGCCTGTAATCCCAGCTACTCAGGATGCTGAGGCAGGAAAATTGCTTGAGGTGGGAGAATCACTTGAACCCAGGAGGTGGAGGGTGCAGTGAGCCAAGATGGCACCACTGCGCTCCAGCCTCGATGACAGAGTGAGACTTCATCTCAAAAACAAAACAGCTGCATGCTCTGAGTCATCCATATTAAGTATAATCCAAGCATACATCTTTATGAAGTTGGGTTGACTAGTCAAGTAGGGTTAAAAATAGGTAACAGGGGCTGGGCCCAGTGGCTCATGCCTATAATCCCAGCACTTTGGGAGGCTGAGGTGGGTGGGTCATTTGAGGTCAGGGGTTTGAGACCAGCCTGGGCAAAATGGTGAAACCCTGTCTCTACTAAAATAGAATTAGCTGGGTGTGGTGGTGCACACCGGTGATCCCAGCTACTTGGGAGGTTGAGGCAGATGGATCACTTGAGCCTGGGAGGCAGAGGCTGTAATGAGCCAAGAGTGGGCCGCTGCACTCCAGCGTGGGCGACAAAGCAAGCCTCTGTCTCAAAAAAAAAAAAAAACAAAAACAAAAAACAGGGAAATTACTTGAGATGATGACTAGCCTTATTCAGTGTTATATAAGGCATTAGTGAGTAAGAAAGGTCACTTCCTGGCAGGCCCGGGAAACTTACTTAAAATATATTGAGAACCTTGAGAAGAATTCACTCAAATGTACAGATTGTACAGGCCAAGTCCAATGGCAATTTTTTTTTGAGACAGAGTCTAGCTGTGGCCCAGGCTGGAGTACAATGGTGAGATCTCAGCTCACTGCAATCTCCACCTCCTGGGTTCAAGGATTCTGCCGCCTCAGCCTCCCACGTAGCTGGGATTACAGGCAGTTACCATCAGGCCCTGCTAACTTTTGTATTTTTGTCGAGACGGGGTTTCACCATGTTAGCCAGGCTGTTCTTGAACTCCTGACCTCAGGTGATCTGCCCACCCTGGCCTCCCAAAGTGGTGGGATTACAGGCGTGAGCCAATGCGCCAGGCCCTGATGGCAAATTTTTGGCTTGGCTTTCTAGCCTCAAGGTTTTTAAAAAGTGAATCTGAGATTCCTTATTAAAAGTTCTAGCAAAGCAGACTTAAAAAGAGCCTACATAGGTCAATTCCCATTCTTGCTGCACTTAAATAATCAGGCCAAATCTCGTGAGACCAGACGTATTTGTAATTGAGAATCAAAAGGGAAGCAACCGTGGGGAGAAATCACGTTCCAGCGGAAAACAACGCACGTGCCTGTGAGTTCTCAGTTCCTGTCATTGCCTCCAATACCTGGCTACAGCACTCTCAGCTCATGTCCAGTTTTTCTCCTACCCCCTGGCTTGGCATGACGAAGAGCTAAAGCCTGCCATTTCCCCAAAGCCCCAAAAGCTGACGCTGGAAGACTTGAGATAAACTTCAAAGAAATCATCACAGCAGATGATGTACGGATAATCCTCGTGTCTCCCGCTGCACAGACCACTCAGAAAGTTCACCGGAACACCAAGCATCATCACCGAAGCCATCTAGATTGCAAACTACGAAATTTACTGGGTGGCTGCTGCCACTTTCATTCTACCGTGAAAGGATACTTCAAGCCAACATCTAGGAATCATCCCAACTAAATGTTCTCTCAACTACACAATTTGGAGGTTATGGTTTGTTCAAACCATTAAACTTTGTGTTTGTTGACACAGAAATGCCCTTTATTAAAGGGCTGACTTAGGTAGTCACCTGCTCCCACCTCCACCGCTGCCTCCTGAAATGGGACACAACTGTTTACCTGGAGTGACCTAGTCACAGCACTGAGAGAAGGATTCAGTGTAACATGAGACAATTACCAACCGAGTTACTGGACTGTTAAGACGTCTCGGGGAACGTTTCAGATGGAATGCTGGGCTTCAGAACGTTACTCTCACAAGGATGGCGCCGGGGCATGCAGACTCTGTTATTAAGCTGAAGGAATCTAGAACGGCAGGTGCAGGAAGGGCTCTCTAACTGCCCCTACTTGTAACAGATCATAAAACCTTCCCATGGGAGGGGTCCGCCCTATGCCCAGAGGGAAGGAACCCTTATCTCTAAAGATAGGGGGATGCCAAAAGGAATTGAACCCCCTTTGTCCATCACATTTCCCATGATTTTTCCACTCTTTATCCAACCTGGTATCAAAACATTTAGGCTTAACCATGTCTTCAGGTCTTCTTTCTCTCTCCCCTCCCTCCCTCCCTGTCATTTCTTTTCTTCCCTCCGCCTCCCCCTCCCTCCTTTCCTTCCGGTCTTTTCTTTCTTTCCCTCCCTCCCTTTTAGAGACAGGGTCTTGCTCTTTTGTCCAGGCTGGAAGTACAGTGGGATGAGCATGGCTCACTGTAGCCTCGAACTCCCAGGCTCAAGCCATCATCTCCCACCTCAGCCTCCTGAGTAGATGGGAGTACAGGCACACGCCACCAAGCCCAGCCAATGTTTAAAATCTTTTGTAGAGATGGGGGTCTCACTATGTTGCCCAGGGTGGTCTCAAGTGATCTTTCTGTCTTGGCCTCCCAAACTGCTGGGATTACAGCCATGAGCCACTATGCCCAGCCTGGGTCTTTATTTTTTTTATTTTATTTTCATAAAGGCTCCTGTGTCAGATGGAGGTTGCAGTGAGCCAAGATCACGCCACGGCACTCTGGCCTGGGCACACTGCGAGACACTGTCTCAAAAATAAATAAATAAAATATTGTTTAAAAGGCCCCTGTGTCATGTAAAACTTTTTTTTTTTTCAACTCATGACTACTTTTGTGCCAGTAAAACTTATATTAAACAAACTGGCATGCTTTTCTCCTGTGAATCTGTCTTTTGTCAGAATAACAAGTTACAGTGTTCCTGCCAATGAACCCAAGATGGGTAGCAGAAAAGGATTTCTTCCCACCCTACAGAGGATTGCTTAATATGACTACACTCTCCGGGTCTGTTCATTGGTGCTTATCTGGAAGAGAACAAACGTGTGGTACCTTCATGACAGGAGGCGGTGGTGCAAGCCAGAGTTGGGTCCTTCCCCCTCGCCAGAGGACTGGGAGCAGAATCCCATTTGAAAAGACCGTGCCTGATTACTTAGACGAAGACCTGTGTGGTTTTATGGTTCTTTTAAGGCATCATTTTTCTTAGCATTGGCCAGTATTTTGAGATGCCGTTATGGAGCTGTTTTCAGTCATCTGTGCTTAGCCACCCTGAGCATTGATCGATCACAAAGTGCCTGCAGGATCACACCCTATAACTGCTCAGTTTGTATCATATATACCTGGCATCCTACAGTGATGTGGGAGAAATGCTGAGAGCCCCTTTCTAGATGAGAGAGCTGAGGGTCTGGGGGCTGGGAGGGGGTACAGGCAGGACTTTGACCAGGATGATGTGCCCCAAATATAGAGAGTCCTCCATTACCCTGCCTCCCAGTCCAGCTGCACCCGAGAGACTAGCCGGGACAACCCTGACCAAACCCACGTCCTCTGCCCTTAGACAGTGTGGCCTGGTTGTGCCTGCCGGGGCAGCCGCAAGGGCTCCCTCTCTTGCCCTGCAGTGCCAGGTGGCAACAGGATGAGGGTGGGTGCACGCCACCTCGGCCACCCCAGAGCCTGACCCTGGGCCAGTAGCTGGGGTACAGCATTTGAAGACCAGGCTCCCCCACCCCCGCCCCGAGGCAGCTACTCACAGGTGATCCCGAGAATCTGCTCGTAGGCCTGGAAGGTCAGCAGTGGCTGGGGCAGCTCTCGAAGGAAGGTCTTCAGGATCACAGCAGGGATGTGAATGTCCCCGTAGTCATCAAAGTTCACGGGCTTCCCTGCACAAGGAACATAGCACCACTGAGGTCTGCACCCCGGCCTGGGCACTGCCACTGCAGAACGAGCTCTGGGACACGTGGTGTGAGATGTCCAGATGGGAAGTGCCTGATGCTGGAGCCGTGTGTCCTGGGGATGATGCTGACCCCACCTAGAAATGGGGGTGCTCTGCCCCAACAGTCCTGATACCGCCCTCACTGCCTCCTCGTGGGCTCCCAGTGGAGGCTGGGGGGTGCTGCTGGCTTCTCTGTGGCATGCTGTTGCTCTCGGCTACCATGCCAGCTCTTCAAGGCCAGGGCATTGGCAGAGATAACACTGCAGGCCTTACGCCTGAGACAGGAAGGCCTGAGCTCAGCCTCGTGCGGCCCTGGTGCTCCATGATTGTTTAATGCACAATCGACTCTGGGGGCGAGCAGGACAGACGGCAAGTCTCGTCAGCAAGACAGCAGCAATGCGTCCTCAGCTCAGAGGCCACTGCCGCTGCCCGAAGGTTACTCATGGCAGTTAAGGAAGCCATGCTGAGCCAGTTCTGGGGAGCTGCCAGACAAAATACCAGCTTCCCTGCACTGCAGAGTGTCTCCTGAAAGCATGTGCCCACCTGTTGCAGATGGAGAGACCCTCAAGGCAAAATGGTATCGTGCGGCCACCTTGTCCCAGCAGGGGTCGGGGGTCTGGACAAAGGGTCCCCACTCTGGACTACCAGTGGGCTCCTTGGTGGCTCCTGGGCAGCTGTCCCCGCCCTGTTCTCCGGGGAGTTGGATGGGTTTCGGGGGTGCTACACTGCCTCCGCTCTGAGGCCCAGGAGCGCTGCGGTCGCTGGCCAGGCAGGTGGCTTGGGGCTCAGGCTCACCTTGGGGCTCAGGCTGCGGGGCACCCTCACCTTGGTTGTAGAGCCTCTGGATCTCGTGGATGGTCTGCATGCTGGCCGATCTCCGGAAGAGGCCCTCGGTACGCAGGCCTGCAGGAGAGGAGCTTCTGGGTATCTCACAGATCCCAGCCCACTGGAATTCCAGAACATTCTATGATGCACCCCTTGCCTGCCCCATCACCCACCTGTGCTGGTCTTCGGCTTTCCCTTTACTACGGCTTACCCCTACCTTTATTTATTCCTGAAATCTTTTCCATATTACCCAACCCACCTGGTTTTCTACCTCTGTGGTCCATGGAAAGGGAAAGCGGAAAGGGATAGATTCTGAACTCGGACAGTCCAGCTCTGCCTACCAGCTGTGTGACCTCAGAGAAGACACTCACCCTCTCTGAGCCTATCTGCCTTGTTTATCTACAGAGTGAGGCCACGAGCTCCTGTCTCCAAGGGCTGCAGAGAGGACTGGACAAGGTGATGCCTGGCATGTGCCTGGTACCCGGGAGGCCTCCAGACATGCGGCTTCCCAGGAGGGCTAGGGCTGAGCTGTCCAGCACAGCAGCCACTAGCTGCACATGGGGATTTAACTTTAATTAAATAAAATTAAAAATCCAGTCACTCAATTACATGAGCCTCATATGATCTGCCCTATTGGGCTACTGCCCCAGGGGCTGGTGGCTGCTGTTTGGACAGTGGAGATAGAGATGGTGTCAAGTTCTACTGGGCAATTCTGATAGAGTTGATTGTGGGCCAGGCGCAGTGGCTCACGCCTGTAATCCCAGCACTTTGGGAGGCTGAGGCAGGCAGATCACCTGAGGTCAGGAGTTTGAGACCAGCCTGGCCAACATGGTGAAACCCCATCTCTACTAAAAATACAAAAATTAGCTAGGTGTGGTGGCAGACGCCTATAATCCCAGCTACTCAGGAGGCCGAGGCAGGAGAACTGTGCCTGACCCAGGAGGCAGAGGTTACAGTGAGCTGAGATCGCACCACTGCACTCCAGCCTGAGCGCACGAGACTCCATCTCAACAACAAAAAGTTGACTGTATCAAGAAGAAAACTTGTCTCCACTGTCAATTCATACAGACGGTTCTCAGCGCTTCTAACTGGCTCATGAAGGCAGCAACTCATGTGGCCTCTTTAGGCCTGGGGTGGAGGCAAGGGTTTCCTCTGGCCAGGCCCCTGCCGGCTCCACAGCCAGGAAGAGAAACAGGCCTGAGTCTGCCCAGGGGAGCCTGTGGTGGATGGTGGGGGTGCCCCGGAACACCAGCACCTAGGACCTGGTGCAAGCATCTGGAGGTGCAAGTCATCTTGGGACTTGCAAGACCTGACCTCCCCTTCTCCTCCCCCACTTCCTCGAAGCCCCACACACTCATGCACCCCCGTGGCCACGGGCCTCTGCACCTGCTGCTCCTCTCTGGGGCCTTTCTGCCACCCGGCATGGGCAGCTTCTCCTCGACCTCAGAGCTCAGCTCCATTGCCAGATGAGAGGACATGAGAAAGAGCAGGGCCGAGGGACCACAGGGTGGCGGAGTCTGTGGTGGAGCTGGGGTCTGCATTCGGGGGTGTGGCCATGTTGGGGAGATTCCCTGAGGAAGCGACCATTGAGCTGAGCTCTAGAGGCTGGAGGGGAGCCAGCCCTGCCTGGGTGGTAGGGATCGGGGGCTGGGGGGGTGCAAAACCCTAGCTGGAGAAACCACAGGGTAAAGGCCAAAGGCTGGGGAGGGGGAAGACCCAGGAGGGGCTGGGGAGGGGGCCAGGCCAAGCCTCGGGGCTGGGACACCGGATGGGAAAGGGACTCCCGCACTTCCTGAGGCTTGGCCTTGGTCACATGGGACAGGAATAAAAGGTGATAACTCACTACAAGGTTTACTAAAGTAAACGCTGAGTGTCCTCAATCGGACTTTGCATCTCCTCCCAGGGCCCGCACTTAGTATACTGTCTCCACACGTGCCTGTCCGCTGCGGGCTGAGGGCGGGGTGGGCCCGCTCTCGAGGGTGAATAAGGCAACAGTGCCTGTTAAACGGTTTCAATGCTGTCACTCTCCCCCGCCTGCACTCCCCCGCTCCCCCAGGCAAGCCACTGTCATCTTTCCCCATCCTCAGACCCCTCCCCCTCCCCCCTCAGCCTCTTCTCCTTTCTGAAGCTCCGATCTCTGACCAGCCACACCCTGCATTGAGCCTTTGGGTGTCTGCCACCTGTCACAGGATACAGCTTCATGGGAATGTGCTTTATGAAATAGAAAAGGAAAGAAAGAACAAAAGAAAGGATAGCGCTTCCCACCGTTGTCACCATGGCCTTGCACCATCTGGCCGCCACCTTCTCACTTCACCTACCACCTCTCCACTCGCATCGTCCAGGGCCCAGAGGCTCCACGCGACTTCCTGGCCCAGACGTGGCCTGTGCCTGGTGGCTGGTCCCTCTCCTTTCTGCTGAGTGACTGCCGTGGGCAGAATTCTGAGATGGCCCCAGACTCCTGGCCCCTGGAGAACACCTACTTGCAGTGTCCCAGGTAGTCAATCAAACACTAAGCTAGGTACTACAGTGAAGGGGCTTTGCAGACATAACTCAGGGCCGAGCCAATCGGCCTTAAGATACGGAGATGATCTTGCATGCGCCTGACTTTACCCTGTGGCTTCTCCAGCCAGTGGCTTGCCCCCGCCGAATCCCCACCACCCAGGCAGGGATGACCCCCTCCTCCAGCCTCCATCAGGTGAGTTTTAAAAGGACCCAGGTTCTTTCAGTGACAGAGAATCCAGCCTGAGGAGGAGATTCACGTGAGCTGTGGTCTGCGGGAAGAGGGACCGGGCGTGGCAGGGAAATCAGAGGGGCAGTAGCTACTGAGCCAGGCCCAGGGCTGACAGGCGAGGAAGTGGGCACCTCACATTGACAACTGCCAAGAACAAGACCAGGCCAGTGATCTGAACGAACTTGGAAGTGGACTCTTCCCCCATATCTCCAGCCTCCAGGAGGAAGCCCAGTCCGGCCAGCACCTGGAGTTCAGCCTGCGAGACCCTGAGCAGAGAACCCAGCCCCCATGTGCCCAGACTTCTGATTCACAGAAATGGAGATGATAAATTCGTGTTATGTGGGCCGGGCGTGGTGACTCATGCCTGTAATCCCAGCACTATGGGAGGCTGAGGTGGGCTGATCACCTGAGGTCAGGAGTTCAAGACCAGCCTGGTCAACATGGTGAAAACCCCATCTCTACTAGAAAATACAAAAAATTAGCTGGGCTTGGTGGCACGTGCCTGTAATCCTAACTACTCAGGAGGCTGAGGCAGGAGAATCGCTTGAACCTGGGAGGTGGGGGTTGCAGTGAGTGGGTACCACGCCACTGCACTCCAGCCTGGGTGACAGTGATATCTCAAAAATAATAACAGCAAAGGAATTGATATGTTTTTAAAGAGAGGGAGAGACAGACTCCCTGCTGTAGTTTGATTTTTAGTCTTTATCCACACCTCTCATAAGCATGACAGAATGGGAAATACTACAATGACATCTGGTCAAAGTAGAGACTGCTCAAAATGACAGTCCCCCAGCAAGAGCGGAGGTGTCCGACAGAACATTCTATGATCATAACATGCCATCTCTGGGGCACACAGGGAACAGACCACCACAGCCCTGGCAGCAGTGATTCACTTCTGCATCTGCGCTGCAGCACCCAGGCTGGAGAGAACCCGGCCCACCTAGCGTGCCTGCACAGGTGGTCCCAGGTAAGCCTCCCTGGTGCCTGCTCCTCCATGGGAGCCTCTTGCCCCCCATTAGGGAAAACGCAGCCTCCACGTACCTTCTCCACAGACCTCAGTTCTCAGCCTCAGGAGCTGTGGAGAGCCCACAAGTCTCACCCCACTCCAAGTTCCTGGCTGTACCCGCCCCACCAGCAATGTTGTCTGCAAATCAAAGTTGATCCCATCAGAGGAGCCCCCATTTCAAGGGGGCTTCCTACAAACTAGCACCGTCTGAGGTGCTTTGCAGGCAACATCTCATTTAGGGGTCACAACAATACTGCAAGTCACGTACTGTTTGTTATTAACCCCACCGGACAGACATGGAGGCCCAGAGAGGGTGAGTAACTGGCCCCAGGTCACACAGCTAGGAAACGGGGGAGACAGGATCCAAACCCAGACCATCTAAAGCCAGAGCCCAGACCTGGAGCCACTGTGCTTCAGTTCCTCCCTTCCTGGCCTGTGGGGCTCTCAGGATCCAAGACAAACCATCCAGGGAGGGTGCACCCAGCAGCCCTCACATCATCCAGCCAGAGCTGGCCCTGTCTCACCTTTCTCTCTCAGGTACGTCACTGTGAACCTCAGCACGGGGGGGGGATGAGTTCACCTTGATTTTTGTCTTTGAGGCTGAGAAAGAGAAAAGAAAGTGACAGTTTTTACCCGAGCTTGATGGGTGATCACAATGAGAAGAGCTGCTGGTCCTCTCCACAACCCTGCGAAAACACAGGACCCAGGCACTGTCCAGGGAGAGGCAGCCTCAGCCCTCAGGAAGAAGAAAGTCTGGGGGCCAATAATAAAGTGATAGTGCAGTATTTGAGAACTCCATGAGAGGGATATTTATGATACAGGGAAGACCTGGGGGGTTGGGGAGGGATTCCCCAGGAGGCAACTTCAGAGCTGGGTTTTGAGGGATGAGTAGGAGCCTGCCAGAGGACAGAAGAAACAAGGGCATTCTAGACAGGGAAGACATACCGGGAAGTCCCAGGAGTATGAGATGGCTGCGAGGGGCAGGACCTGAAGCCCTGGACTGGATGCTGACTCAGTTAACAAACATCGCTGACGAAAGCCCAGCAAGTCATCTGCGTTATCCTGTCTCTTATCATGCTATTTTGAGACAGATTCACATAAAGACATTTTGGCCAGGTGTGGTGGCTCACGCCTGTAATCCCAGCACTTTGGGAGGCCAACGTGGGCAGATCACTTGAGCCCAGGAGTTCAAGACCAGCCTGGCCAACATGGTGAAACCCTGTCTCTATTAAAAATACAAAAATTAGCTGGGCGCGGTGGGATTAATAGATATCCCACATCTATTAATAGATGTGGCCAGGCGTGGTGGCTCACACCTGTAATCCCAGCATTTTGGGAGGCCAAGGCAGGTGGATCACAAGGTCAGGAGTTCGAGACCAGCCTGGACAACATGGTGAAACCCCATCTCTACTAAAAATACAAAAATTAGCCAAGTGTGGTGGCGCACAACTGTAATCCCAGCTACTCTGGAGGCAGAGGCAGGAGAATTGCTTGAACTGGGAGGCAGAGGTTGCAGTGAGCCGAGATTGCACCACTGCCCTCCAACCTGGGTGAGAGAGCGAGACTTCAACTCAAAAAAAAAAATATATATATAAATATATATATTTATATAATACATATTTTATAGATTAAATATGTAAATTATATATAGGTATTTTTATTTGTGGTGACCCTAGTTTTACATCATACATATTTACTATAATTCAGTCTATTTTCAATTTTCAGATGATATTACACCACTCTACTTACAGTGTAAGTCTCCCATCCCATCCTTTGCCTTTTTTTTGTGTGTTTTTTTCTTTTTGGAGACAGGGTCTTGCCCTGTGATCTTGGCTAGCTACTGCCTTAACCTCCTGGGCTCAAGCAATCCTTTCACCTCAGCCTCCCAAGTAGCTAGGACTACAGGCATGTGCCACCATGCCATGCCAGCTAATTTTCTGAATTTTTTGTAGTGACTGCGTTTTGTCATGTTGCCCAGGCTGGTCTTGAACTCCTGAGCTCAAGCAATCCACCTGCCTTGGCTTCCCAAAGTGCTGGGATTACAGGCCACTGTGCCCAGCCCGTCTTCTTAATATATTATCCACTGCTCTAACATGTTTTAAGCCTCATACTACTTTATTATTTTTGTTTAAACAGTCAATTCACTTTCAAAGATATTCTTAAAATGAGATCAATTTATTTCCTGTTTACACAGATTTGCCATTTCAACACACTTCATTCCTCTGTAAGGGTCCCAATTTCCATTTGGCATTCTGTGTTTTAGCTCTGCAGTGCTGCTCTTCACATTTCGTGTAGTTCTGCTGAAAATAAATTCAGCTTCTTTGGTTTATCTGAAACAGTTTTTACTGGGCATTTACTTTTAAAAAGTTTTTGCTGGGTATGCAATTTGAGATTGAGAAATTTAGCTTTTTTTTCTTTTTCAGTATAATAGAGATGTTACTCCATCATTTTATGGCTTCCACCTTTCCAATGAGAAATCAGCTATAACTTATTTTTTTGAGATGGAGTCTCACTTTGTTGCCCCAGGCTCAAGTGCAGTGGAGCGATCTCAGCTCACTGCTACCTCCGCCCCTCAAGGTTCAGGTGAGTCTCCTGCCTCAGCCTCCCGAGTAGCTGGGATTACAGGTGTGCACCACTATGCCTGGCTGATTTTTATGTTTTTGATAGAGATGGGGTTTCACCATGTTGGCCAGGCTGGTCTGGAACTCCTGACCTCAGGTGATCTACCTGTCTCAGCCTCCCAAAGTGCTGGGATTACAGGCGTGAGCCACCGCGCCTGGCCAAGAAAAGCCTTTTCAACAAATGGTGCTGTAATAACATGCAAAGAAGCAAATCAGACCTTGCCTCACAACGTATATAAAATCAATCTACACAAAATATATCAAAGATCCAAATCTAACAGCTCAATTGTAAAACTCTTGGGGAAAAAAACGTAGGCATGTCATAACCTTGGATTTGGCAATGGTTTCTTAGATAAAGCACAAGTGACAAAAGAAAAAAACAGATATGGTGGCTCACGCTTGTAATCCCAGCACTTTGGGAGGCTGAGGCAGGTCAATCACAAGGTCAGGAGATCGAGACCAGCCTGGCCAACATGGTGAAACCCCCTCTCTACTCAAAATACAAAAAATTAGCCGGGCGTAGTGGCAGGCACCTGTAATCCCAGCTACTTGGGAGGCTGAGGCAGAATTGCTTGAACCTGGGAGGCAGAGGTTGTAGTGACCCGAGATCACGCCACTGCACTCCAGCCTGGGCGACAGAGTTGAGACTGTCTCAAAATAAAAATAAAAATAAAAATAAATTGGACTTCATCAAAATGTAACTTTTATGCTTCAAAAGACACCATCAAAAGGTGTAATGACAACACATAGGATGGGAGAAAACATTTGCAAACCATGTATCTGATAAGGGCCTAGGACCTAGAACATATTACCAAATCTTTACAGCGATGAAAAGACAGTCTAAGTAAAAAACGGGCAAAGGATCTGGTGAATGTACATTTCTCCAAAGAAGTTAAATGAATGGCCGATAAGTACATGAAAAGATGCTCAACGCCATTAGCCACCAGAGAAATTTGAAACAAAACTGTAATGAACTACACTTGACACCTACTAGGATGGCTATGATAAAAAGTAAAAACCAGGCTGGGCACAGTGGCTCACACCTATAATCCCAGCACTTTGGGAGGCCGAGATGGGTGGATCACCTGAGGTCAGGAGTTTGAGACCAGCCTGGCCAACATGGTGAAACCCCTTCTCTACTAAATACAAAATATTAGCCGGGCATGGTGGTGCACGCCTGTAGTCTCAGCTACTTGGGAGGCTGAGGCAGGAGAATCACTTGAACCTGGGAGGTAGAGGTTGCAGTGAGCCAAGATCGTGCCACTGCACTCCAGCCTGGGCGACAGAGCAAGACTCCATCTCAAAAAAAACAAAAACTTTGAAAAAACCCACATAAATAAATAAATAAATGAATAACACTAACAGCTGGGCGTGATGGCTCACACCTGTAATCCCAACACATTGGGAGGCCGAGGCAGGCGGATCACCTGAGGTCAGGAGTTTGAGACCAGCCTGACCAACATGGAAAAATCCTGTTTCTACCAAAGATACAAAATTAGCCAGGCGTGGTAGCGCACGCCTGTAATCCCAGCTACTCCGGAAGCTGAAGCAGGAGAGCTGCTGGAACCTGCGAGGCGGAGTTTGCAGTGAGCTGAGACTGTGCCATTGCACTCCAGCCTGGAAACGAGAGCGAAACTCTGTCTCCAAAGAAAGAAACAGTAACAAGTATTGGTGACTAGGTGGAGAAATCTGAACCATCATCCCTTGCTGATGGGAATGTAAAATGGTGCAAAGACTTTGGAAAACAGTTTGGCAGTTCTCTAAAACTTAAACAGTTACCATGCAACCCAGCAATCCTACCCCCTAGACACATACCCGAGAGAACAGAAAATGTTTGTTCACACAAAATCTAGCACGTGCATTTTCACAGCAGCGTTATTCATGACGGCCATAAAGTAGGAACAATCCAAATATTCATTATAAATAAAGGGACAAATAAAATCTGGCCTATCGATACAATGTTAGCAACGGCATCATGGATGGACCTTGAAAACATGCTAAACAAAAAATCCACCAAACGCCACATATTGTGTGTGATTAAATTTTATGAAATGTCCTAAATAGGCAATATTTATAGATATTAAAAGTACTTGCCAGGGCCTGCAGGAGGGAGGAATAGGGAGAGGCTGCTAATGGGTGCAGGGTCTCTTTTTGGCGTGATGAAAACATTCTAGAATTAGATAACGGTGATGATGAACAGCTTTGTGCCTATGCTAAAAACCAATGAATGGAGTCATCAGAGAAGGCTTCCTGGAGGAAGGGGTGATGAGGGGAAGAAGAGCAGGCAAAGTGCCGGCAACAGGAACCAGCTCACGTGGTCTGCACACCCCGTTGTTAAGCCCCTGTGGTCCTGGAGGGTGAGGAGGACAGGGTTTCACCTCCGGTAATGGCAAGAAACTGGGACAAGTTAAGAAAAGTCAAACACTGTGAGAATGTGCAGGTAAGAACCACTCCTCAGCTCCCGCCACCCCTTAGGGGCCGCCCAGGAAAGCAAGGCTGGGCAGGCACCTGCAGTGATCTTGGACCCCTCTGGGGGGCACCGGTGAGAACTCAGCCCTCCAGGACCAGACCCAGCCAGCAGGCCAGGATTTTCAAGCTATCAAGTGATGGAAAATGCCAGAGCTTGCAGAGCGTGGTAGCTCACGCCTATAATCCCAGCACTTTGGGAAGCTGAAGTGGATGGAACACCTGATGTTAGGAGTTTGAGAACAGCCTGGCCAACATGGTGAAACCCTGTCTCTACTAAAAATACAAAACTTAGCCAGGCGTGGTGGTGGGCATCTGTAGTCCCAGCTACTGGGGAGGCTGAGACCGGAGAATTGCTTGAACCCGGAAGGCGGAGGTTGCAGTGAGCAGAGATGATCGTGCCACTGCACTCCAGCCTGGACAACAGAGCAAGACTCTGTCTCGAAAAAAAAAAAAAAAAAGCCGGCACGGTGGCTCGTGCCTGTAATCATAGCACTTTGGGAGGCCGAGTCGGGTGGATTGCCTGAGCTCAGGAGTTCGAGGCCAGCCTGGGCAACACAGTGAAACTCCGTCACTACTAAAATACAAAAAAAATTAGCTGGGTGTGGTGGTGTGCACCTATAGTCCCAGCTACTCCAAAGGCTGAGGCAGGAGAATTGCCTGAACCTGGGAGGCAGAGGTTGCAGTGAGCCAAAATCGCACCACTGCACTACAGCCTGAAAAACAGAGCAAGACTCCGACTCAAAAAAAAAGAAAGAAAAAAAGAAAATGCCGGGGCCAGGCATGGTGGCTCACAAATGTAATCCTAGCACTTTGGGAAGCGGAGGCAGGTGGATCACAAGGTCAGGAGATCAAAACCATCCTGGCCAACATGGTGAAACCCCGTCTCTACTAAAAATATAAAAATTAGCTGGACGTGGTGGCGTGAGCCTGTAATTCCAGCTACTCGGGAGGCTGAGGCAGGAGAATCACTTGAGGCAGGGAGTCAGAGGTTGCAGTGAAAAACAAGAAAATGCTATGTCCTGCCCCACCCAGCCCTAAGGACACATCAATCTGTTCCTGTACCCCGCCCCGCCCCCCAGCTGCCCACACAGCCCTCATGTTTCCATTTTTTCTCTTCAGGGATGGCAAGCAAAGGCCTCCTGAATCTTTCACTTCCCTTTACTATATTAACTTAATTAGCTCCTTCTAAGGTGATAGCTTTCTGCTGTATGCCTTTGAAGTTAACTCGGCAAATGAACGTTTGTGAATAGGATTCAGTTATGAATTTTAATGACTTTCATTCATTCACAGTCCAAACAAATTACGTATCTAGTGCTTCCTTTAAAATGTTTATTGCCATTTTATTACAATCACTGGCAATGAAACAATATAAGATATTAAAGAGCCAACTGCATGGATTCTCTCCAAGCGGCGCGTGAGGGTTTTTCAAAGGTGGTCGGGGGTGTGGCACTGTCCCAAAAGCAGCTAAGGACTGGACTTTTACAGTTACAACTGGCCCTGGGAGAGGGATGGACTGTGGCAAGGTGACAGAGCCAGCAGCCCTGCATCAGCATGTTCTGAAAGGCACCTGCTTGCAATGCGGGGCTAAGGGCATCCCTGGCGGCCGTCTAGGAACCGAGAGGCCTACACCCATGGCTCGCAATCTGCCCACACTTCACTCAGGTAGACGGCTTTTGAAGTCTGTGAGCTGTGCTTATTTTTTGTCTTTTTTTTTTTTTTTTTTTTGAGACAGTTTCCCCCTTGTTGCCCAGGCTGGACTGCAATGGCACGATCTCGGCTCACTGCAGTCTCCTGCCTCCTGGGTTCAAGCAATTTTCCTGCCTCAGCCTCTCGACAAAACTTAGCAGGGTGTGGTGGCCTGCGCCTGTAATCCCAGCTACTCAGGAGGCTGAGCCAGGAGAATTGCTTGAACCCGGGAGGCGGAGATTGCAGTGAGCCAAAATGGTGATACTGCACTCCAGTCTGGGGTGACAGAGTGAGACTCCATCCCAATTTAAAAAAAAAATTCTGGCCTGCTGGCTGAGCCTGGTCAAGGCATGAGTTCTCACCAGTGCCCCCAAGAGGGGCCTGAGGTCACTGCAGGTGCCTACCCAGCCCAGCCTTCCTGGGCAGCCCCTAAGGGGTGGTGGGAGGTGGAAGAGTGGTTTACAGCTGCACATTCTCAGTGTTTGGAAAAGGAAAAGGAACTACTATTTGGTAGTAAGATGTGTATTCCAGACATACTTGGGGTACACATTCTATTTCAACATACACTGTTTTCTCTTGCTCATTCATTGTCAAAGTGCTTACAAAATATTTCTCCAAATGACAGCCCCTTGTGCGTGTGGCTAGTTGGGGGAAGGCGAGGGGTGAAACAGAGCTGTGCTGTACAGTCCAACAGTCCAAAGTCACACGTGACGATTCTAATTTACATTAGTTAAAATGAAATAAAATTAGAAATTCAGCATTTGCACTAGCCAGACGAGAACACTGCCTACCGCACCGGGTCGTGCAGACCTCATCCATCCTGACAGAGTTCCATCAAACAGTGCTGGTCCAGGGACCCACTCTGGGGCACCAATGGTCCTCTTTAGCTGGGATACACCCGAGATGCCCACCCAACTTCACATGTGCACTCCAGGCCCGGCCCTCTCCTGGGCTCAAGCACCCTGGAAGCTCCCTTGCTGGCTCTGGGAACGAGATTTAGACACACTTCCCTCCCCCCCATAGTCGCATCTGCCCACCACTCACTACCACCTGCTTCATTTTCATTAAGAGACTTCATGTGGCCCCAGTAACTAATTACCATAAATTTGGTAGCTTAAAGTAACACAAATGGGCCAGGCGCGGTGGCTCACACCTGTAATCCCAAACTTTGGGAGGCCGAGACGGGCAGATCACCTGAGATGAGGAGTTTGAGACCAGCCTGGTCAACATGGTGAAACCCCATCTCTACTAAAAATACAAAAATTAGCCAGGTGTGGTGGCGGGTGCCTGTAATCCCAGCTACTCGGGGGCCTGAGGCAGAACTGCTTGAAACCAGGGGCAGAGGTTGCAGTGAGCTGAGCTCACATCACTGCACTCCAGCCTGGGTGACAGAGTGAGACTCTGTCTCAAACAACAACAAAAAAGCAAAAAAACCCAACAAAAACCACCCCCCCAAATGGATTATCTTACATCCCGGAGGTGTCAGGAGTCAAAAGGGGCTGACCCGACTGTTCCACCTGGAGGCTCTGGGGAGCATCCGTCCTTGCCTCTTTCAGTTTCTAGGGGTGCCTGCTTACCTTGGCTTCTGGCCCCCGCACCCCTCGGGCCTCTGCTTCCGCTGCTGTATCTCCTCTGACTCTGACCCTCCTGCCTTCCTCTTGTAAAGACGCTGGCGATTGCTTTGGGTCCACCAGAGAACCCAGGATAATCCCCCCATCCCAAGATCTTTCACTTAATCATTTCTGCAAAGTCCTTTTTGCTGTGCAAAGTGACCTGATTACGGGGCTGAGAATGAAGGCATGAGTTCACTGGGGGCCATGATGCTGCCTCCCGCCCTGCCCTCCCCGAGCTCCACCACTCTTAGCCAAGAAAGAAACAGGCAGGTCCCCAGGGCCGAATACACTTCCCTCTAACCCAGGAATGGCTCTGCCCACATGGCTCAGGAAGGGCAGGTAAACAATGTACCTGCTCCCCCTGGTCCAGATGCTGCCAGAGCCTCTTTCAAAATGTTTCAAAATCTACCCTGGGCGGCTGAGGCAGGCAGATCATTTGAGGTCAGGACTTCGAGACCAGCCTGGCCAACATGGTGAAACCCCATCTCTACTGAAAATACAAAAATTAGCTGGGCGTCATGGTGGGCACCTGTAATCCCAGCTAATTGAGAGGCTGAGGCAGGAGAATTGCTTGAACGTGGGGAGGGAGAGGTTGTAGTGAGCTGAGATCTTACCACTGCACTCCAGCCTGGGCCTTAAGAATCATCAGATCTTAAGGAAACCAAATGACAGGCCGGGCATGGTGGCTCACACCTGTAATCCCAACACTTTGGAGGCCAAGGAAAGTGGATCACTTGAGGTCAGGATTTTGAGACCAGCCTGGCCAACATGGTGAAACTTGATCTCTACTAAAAATACAAATACTAGCTGAGTGTGATGGTGGGTGCCTGTAATCCCAGCTAATTGGGAGGCTGAGGCAGGAGAATTGCTTGAACCTGGGAGGGGGGAGGTTGTCGTGAGCTTAGATCACATCACTGCAGCCTTAGAGCACTCCACCACCAGGTGGGCCTTAAGAATTATCAGACTTTAGGCCAGGCGCAGAGGCTCATGCTGTAATCCCAGCACTTTGGGAGGCCAAGGTGGGCAGATCACGAGGTCAGGAGATCGAGACCATCCTGGCCAACATGGTGAAACCCCATCTCTACTAAAATACAAAAAATTAGCTGGGCATGGTGGTATGCACCTGTAGTCCCAGCTACTCAGGAGGCTGAGGCAGGAGAATCACTTGGACCCAGTAGGCGGAGGTTGCAGTGAGCCCAGATCATGCCATTGCCCTCTAACCTGGCAACAGAGCAAGACTCCATCTCATAAAGAAAAAAAAAATCATCAGACTTTAAAGAAACCAAATCACACGGGAGTTTCTAACAAATGACTGATGAACGCACATGGAAACGCGTGCACTGCTCTCCAGGATCCACGGCCATCTCTCTGGGCCCTGGTTTTCCTGAACATCGTATACCTCCAACCCGGCCGCCCCCCAGTGGTTGTAGGAGGGAACATCTCCCCATCTGCCATCATTCCAGGTGGCTCGCTGCCTGGCCAATCACCAGGGTAGGGGATTCCAGGAGGGACAGGGGAGCTCACCAGCAACCGGGAGCTCACCAGAAACTCACAGTGGGAGTCTGCTCAGAACAGGGTTGCCATGGGGGAAGAACTCTGTGTGAGTCCAGAGCATCAGGGAAGGCTTCTCAGAGGAGGAGGTACTACTGAGATGAGTCACAAAATGTGGATGAAGCTGCCTGATAAAACGGGGGAACGACAGAGGGCACAGAATGATTTACAAGGAATTTTAAAAGACTGCATAACGGGCTGGGCGCGGTGGCTCATGCCTGTAATCCCAGCTCTTTGGGAGGCTGAGGTGGGTGGATTGCTTGAGGTCAGGAGTCCGGGACCAGCCGGGCAACATGGCCAAACCCTGTCTCTACTGAAAATACAAAAAAATTAGCCAGGCATGGTGGTGTGTGCCTGTAGTCCCAGCTACTCGGCAGGCTGAGGCAGGAGAACAGCTTGAACCCAGGTAGTGGACGGCTGCAGTGGGCTGAGATGGGGCTACCGTACTCTAGCCTGGGCAGCAGAGCAAGATCCTGCCCCTGCCACCCCCCCCAAAAAAGGTTGTATAACAGAAGTAAGGAAACAAGCTGAGAGAATAGGTGAGCTCAAGGTTGTGGGAAGTAGAAAAGTTCCTTTTTAAAGTTTCCTTTCTTGTTAAAGTGTGCTAATAACTTTGTGAAGCCCTATCCTCTGTAGCTGTTAGACACGCCATGCTTATAGGCACGTAGTACATTCTACGTCCTTGGACTTTGACCAAGATATCTGTGCTGGACATGCTCACAGGCATGTCCCAGCTCTCCACTGCTTTTACCTGTTTAGGAAAGTTTTAAGTTGTTAGTCAATCGGGTTTTAGTTTAGATTGTGAGGTCTGGCTCCAGCCAACGGAGATCAGACATAGCAGTAAGGACGACCCCAAATGCGTAAGGGATAAAGTTGTGTGTTTCCCTTGGTTCATTGTACTCTTGTGGCATGATGGCTAGCGAGGGTACCCTTCCTGCAGTCCAGGAAGTAAAAATTGTGTTGCTGACAAATCCTTTGTCTCAGTGCTAATTTTTCTTTGCGGCACCAAGCATCTATTTCCAACAAAGGTCATGTGGCTGATGAAGGGCAGGTTATGCTGTGGTGACAATGACCCTACATCTCAGCAGCTGGGCCCAGCACAAGTCTGTCTTCACTATGCCTGTGTCCAGCCTGGGTGTCAGCAGAGTGCACAATCATGTGGGGATCAGGGATGCCGAGTGAAGGGGCACCGTCTCCACCTGACCCGAGCCTGACATCACGAGAGGCCGATGCCCACTGGCTCCGGAAGCTTTGTCCTAGCTCGACACACCCCACACCCACACCTAAGCACATCCCATGACCACGCCCTCCCTGAAGGTGGTGGGGAGGTGTCCCACTGCATACCTGGAGCACAGGGAACAGCAGTGACGGAAGCTGGGGCGGGAACCTCAGGGACCCCCATCCGCTACCCATTCCTGGTCGCTGCCACCAGGCACAGAGCAGCGAGCATGTGGCCTCAGTGGTGAGATCAGGCTTTATCTTTCCCACAGGGTTAAGCTCGGCTGGTGGAGGCAAAGGTCTGGGGAAAATGTCTCTGGACCTGGAAGCACCCACAGCTCCCAGGGCCCCAGGCATAGGAGCAAACACATCCCGGGCTCACTTACTATTGCAGACTGACACCAAACTGCTGGGTGGGCAGCGGGGGCCGAGGCGGTGGTGTCTTGGCGGAAGGTGGCGGCCGGCCGTCATGCAGGCTCTGGAGCTTCTCATCGTACCTGCAGATACAACAGAGGTTGGGCTCTCACCTGGCAGGGGCAGCTGGCAGCCACGGAGGCGCTGGGTGGGGCTGGATGCCCCACAAACATCGGCAGGACACCTGGGCGTCTCATCCCTCTGGGCATGCATGCCACACTGCCAGTGCACGCGTGCACACACAGACACACACCCACAGACACACAGACACACACACACACACACAGACACACACACACAGAGTTGCCATCCCCCATTGCTGTGGGCATTCTCACAAGACGCAGTAGTCCAACTCCCCGCAAATGTCCAGTCTCTCCTTTGACCCCTGGCCAGCGGCCCTGCCCCCGCCAGCAGAGCAGCCTCACCCGCTTGCCAGGTGGTCAGTCCTAAGGTGGGCGTAACCACCCTCAGCTCTCCAGAGAGTCTGAATTTAAGACAAGAGCTGGCTCGTAATGCTAATGGGACCTTGTCCCTTTTGTTAATTACGTTATCCCCAGTGCCTGGAAAGGGCTTGCTGCATATTAGACACTCAATTAAAATATTTGTTGAATAAATGAAGAAACCCATGAAGGAACACATGGACTCTGAAGAGGACGGATAATTCTGAAGGAGGCGGTTAAAGCCTTCGGGTGAAAAGAGCCTCTGTGCTGGGCACGGTGGCTCAAGCCTGTAATCCTAGCACTTTGGGAGGCCAAGACAAGTAGATCACTTGAGGTCAGGAGTTCGAGACCAGCCTAGACACATGGTAAAACCCTGTCTCTACCAAATATACAAAAATTTGCTTTTTTTGTATATTTCCTTTTTTTGTATATTTGTATATTGTGCATGGTGGTGCACGCCTGTAATCCCAGCTACTCGGGAGGCTGAGGTGGGAGAATCACTGGAACCCAGGAGGCTGAGGTTGCAGTGAGCCAAGATCACGCCACTGCACTCCAGTCTGGGCAACAGAGACTCCGTCTCAAAAAAAAAAAAAAAAAAAAAAAGCAGCAGGTAACAGTCCTTCCTTAACACAGGCAAATGTGTATTGAGGTCCTGCTATGTGCTGGGCACTGTGCATACAGCAATGACCCGGCCACAGGATGGGGAGCACATGAGCATTAGTCAGCAGCTTGGGAGTCAAGACGGTGCAGACACACGACCCAGAGGCACCCAACACATCAGGCGGGCGAACGGAGTCAGGGAAGGTCTGTGGAGAAGGCGGCGCACTGGGCTGAGCCTGGCCAGCCAAGCAGGTGTGAGCCGCTCCCATGGGCGGTTGTTCTTTGACTTCATCACAGTGCTCTGTGCCCCAGGTGGCTCCCAAGAGATGTCACCATCCCTCACGAGGGGCCTACTGTGGAGGGGATATTTTGTCTACAGATTGGAAAACAGGCTTATCCAGGTCTGGTGACATGGCCCAGGTCACAAGCTGGGATGACAGCCAGGATTCAGGACCCCAAGGCCCTGCCCTGCTGCTAAGCCAATGTGTCTCAGCTTCCAGTCCTCACAGCACCACCAGGGAGTGTGTGGGGGTGGATAAAATCCAGACTTAGACCCCCCTGCCCTGGTCTAGTAAATGCCTAATTAAAAGCATCAGGATTGGACACATCCTCTGGGGTTCTGCTGCATGGCTATGGAATAGGGCACTAGCTGTCCACTAAGTTCAGGAGCTCACAATGCCTAAGCCCACGCCCCTCTCCCAAACACTGCCCCCCTCTGACTCACAGGACCCTGCACCCTCAGTGCTGCCAGCCACCTGCACATTCCGGAGGCCATAGACTGCACCCAGTAGCCGCTGAGAAGCCAGAGCTGGGTGTTCCACAGATGCCATCCAGTGCATCCCCAAATCGCTCTCCCACACAGGAGGACGTGAAGTTACCCTTTGTCACCAGACAAATCACTTCCACCACAGAGCTGCTAACAATACATCTTCTGAGCCGTGTCTATGGATTCCCCCAGGTCACTCTAGTGAGGTCTGGGAGTTGGGTCTTGCCAAGGCCCATGGCACAGCAGGGATTCCCATCATCCTCCCATGAGCTCCGGGTCCAGTTCACTCTCCTCTGCTTGGCACCAAGGCCTCACCTCCAGCTTCACGTTCACCAACTCCGGCTTGATCACGTGGGACTTCTGGCTGCCTCCAAATCTCCCAATATTTCACCCACATGTTTGCAGGGCCTCCCTCTGCTGGAAATGGGCTTCATGGCCTCTTGAGCTACCCAACTGTCCCTCTGAAACTCACTTTAAGAGCCACCTCTGAGCTAGGTGTCATGGCTCACGCCTGTAATCCCACCACTTTGGGAGGCCAAGGTGGGTGGATTACCTGAGCTCAGGAGTTCGAGACCAGCCTGGGCAACACAGTGAAAACCTATCTCTACTAAAATACAAAAAACTCAGCCGGGCGCAGCAGCGTGCGCCTGTAGTCCCAGCTACTTGGGAGGCTGAGGCAGGAGAGTTGCTAGCACCCGGGAGGTGGAGGCTGTGGTGAGTTGATATCGCGCCACTGCACTCTAGTCTGGGCAACAGAGCAAGACTCTGTCTCTGGGGGGGGAAAAAAAGCCACCTCTGGGTCAGGCGAGGTGGCTCATGCCTGTAATCCCAGCACTTTGAGAGGTTGAGATGGGTGCATCACCTGAGGTTGGGAGTTTGAGACCAGCCTGGCCAACATGGAGAAACCCTGTCTCTACTAAAAATACAAAAATTAGCCAAGCATGGTGGCGCATGCCTGCAGTCCCAGCTACTCAGGAGGCTAAGGCAGCAGAATCGCTTGAACCTGGGAGGCGGAGGTTGTGGTGAGCCGAGATTGTACTGCACTCCAGCCTGCCACACAAGAGCAAAACTCCATCTCAAAAAAAAAAAAAAAAGAGCCACCTCCTCCTGAAAGTCTTCCTGGATTCCACCTCACACACACCAGTCCCTTCCCCAGCTGGGTTCAGTATCTCTTTTGGCCCCTGTCATCACTGATTTGTGGTCCTTACTAGCTTGAGAGTGTCATGAGGGCAGGGACCGCACTTCCTAAACATCTCTACATCCCAGTACCTGGCATGTGACTTGGCTTTTATCTCCACTACCCCTGCAAGGCAACCAGCCTCACCTGCATGCACTTTGGCAAGGGCCTACTCCTTCAAAGGAGCCCCTCAGAGAGGGAGACACGAGGGGCAGAGGGAACCCAGGCTGGGGTTCCCGAGACCAGGGCTGGATCTGGCCACGCCCTGCACTGGTTGTGTGGCACGCACCTTCCCGGACAGCCTCTACTCATCTGGTCCTACCTTTAAGCCTCGGAGCAGACAGACCAATTAAGCTTCCAGCATCCAGCAGACAGGTCTCTTCTAGCGCACCTGTCACGTCCCTGAGAACATTTTATTCTGTACACAGCATTATTCACACGTCTGGGAAATTCCCCTAATTTTCTGCTCAAAAGCAAAAACGGTAAACACCAAGGCAACAGACGGCAGTTGCCACACAAGGGCTTATTTTTTAAATCAGTTCTGCAGCGGTGGGTGAGGAGAAACATCCCGTCCTGTATACAGCCTTTGCAATTTCATTTCTCTGAGTCAGCACTTAGCACCTTTTGCGCGTATCTTTGCCGATGCCGCAGATTTCTGGGCCAAGTCTAGCCGAGCACGCGTTTGGAAATGAAGCCTTCAACATTCATGGGATTGAACCAAGACCTTCGGAAGCACAAAGATGTACTGATGTGGCCTCTGGGGTCTAACTGGCACTCACCGCAGAACTTCAGGGGGGATGATCAGCTGATCGTATTTCAGGTGTTCACGGAGCGCACTCAGGTTGTTGAAATAGGTGACTTTCTTCCCAAACTTGTGACTAAGAAAGCAGAGGCAAGAGAATAAAAAACGATTAGGCGCCAGCAGAGAGGCTGGGGGCTGCAGGGCGGAGGGGAAGTTGGCAGCAGAACAATGCATGCATTTTTCCTATTAAGAAAATGTAAACGCTGACACCACTTAAAACCCAAACATAACAGGAGCAGCGCACGCCGGGAGATATTTTGCTTTCATGAGATCTCCAATGCACCAAACACTCTGGAGAGGCTCATCTGCATAAAAATAAATATCTGCCTCCAATTTAAATCTGCCCTGAATTTGCATAGACATAGGAGACAGCGTGGAAGTGCCAGGAAGCCCTTTTGGTGGATGCAGGCTGGGCGGGGGCAGGAAGCCACTGGCATAGAGAAGGTCTGAGGTTGGAGCCAGCCCCAGGGTAGCCCCAGCTGCTGGTGGTTTTGGGGTCAGTGGTGGCCTCACATTTGGCCACCTCTTCTAAGGACAGGGACCAACAAGGGTCTCCAGGTTTGTCTCCAGGATAGTCTCTGAGACCCCAGGGAACAGCGCAGCCACAAGGACAGACACACCCTGGCCAGATGCAGCCACTCCCTCCCCTTGTGCCCCAGGAGACTTCACTCCTTCTCAGGGCCTGGATCTGAAAGCGGGGGTTCTCCCACCTAAGTGAGGGCGGAAGACAACGCAAGGCTACATGCACGTCTGGTCCGCTGCCTGACGCCCGCCGGACACGCTTGCTGTGATGATTCCTATCAGCAACAAGAATTGCAAAGTGGGGATCACTGACAGAAGGAAGTGAGCACGCCTTTATACAGGAGCCTGCAATCCTCATGTTATGAGTCTAGGTGTGGTTTTTGCCACAAATATATCATTCAAGTTTTAGTTTGTAGGACAGTATTATTTCCTTATTGTATATCTTTAACAGATACAACTTTTTTTTCCCCAAGATGGAGTCTCACTCTGTTGCTTAGGCTAGAGTACAGTGGCACGATCTCGGCTCACTGCAACCTCTGCCTCCCAGGTTTAAGTGATTCTCCTGCCTCAGCCTCCCAAGTAGCTGGGATTATAGGCGCCCACCACCACGCCCGGCTAAGTTTTGAATTTTTAGTAGAGACGAGGTTTCGCCATGCCATGTTGGCCAGGCTGGTCTTGAACTCCTAACCTTGTGATCCGCAGCCGCACACGGCCAAGATACACAACTATTAATGTGGGTAAAGAACTGTATCATTACAGGAAAAGGAAAGTTATGTATTCTGCCAAACCGAAGATACTTTGTTATTTTTATGACAATTTGAAAGCCTTGAAATAAGTATTCACGTATTTTCAATGTTGTTTAGTTTGTGAAATAAAAATAATTCAAGTTACCACTGCAAAAACAAAAAATACGGAGATCGTGGGCTGGACGTGGTGGCTCGGGCCTGTAATCCCAGCACTTTGGGAGGCTGAGGCAGAAGGATCACGAGGTCAGGAGTTCAAGACCAGCCTGACCAACACGGTGAAACCCCATCTCTACTAAAAGTACAAAAATTAGCTGGGTGTGGTGGCGCATGCCTGTGATCCCAGCTATTCAGGAGGCTGAGGCAGGAGAATCGCTTGAACCCGGGAGGCGGAGGTTGCAGTGGGCCAAGATCACACCACTGCACTCCAGCCTGGGCAACAGAGTGACTCTGCCTCAAAAAAAACCAACCAACCAAACAAAAAAACCCAGAGATCATGGCAGGTAGGAAGGACAGCCGCAGCCCAAAGCTCAGCCCAGCGCCAACGCCAGGTGGCTCCTAACGGAGACCCAAGGGAGGCTGAGCTGTGCACACTGTCTCCCCCCTAGTGGACGAGGGAGAATCGAACCCAGGTGCCAGTAGCCCTCAGTCACCTGCGGGGTACTGGGGGACTTTTGCCAGGTTTCTGCATTCAAGGACGCTGGCAGGTAGGAAGCCAAGGAACCCGGGCTGAAGGCTGGGGCTGCAGAATAGCCACCAAAGTGCGGCGTGCCCTTCACCCCAAGGACGAGGAGAGGGAGGAAAGCGGGGCCTGCCTTACTCCCTACACCCCAGCCCCTACGGGAGTGTCCTCACCGCCTGCCCGCTTAGACTCCACAGGACTGGGGGACAGTCTGTCCTCTGCTGGAAGGATGATGGAGGGTCTCCCCAGGGCTGCAAAGTGCTGTCAACGTCCTGCGTGATGGGCGGGAGGAACCCACTAAGGGCAAAGGAGTCTTGCCCCTCTGCAGGAACCGTTCGCGGGACATTCACGGGGGACAGAGGTGCCAGATTCAGAGCTGCAGGGAGGCCTCCCGTGCCCAGCCCCTCACCTTCCTCTCTGCGGCCTCCCCCGACCCCTTCTGCAGGCCAGGCTCTGCCAAACATGGACATTAGGGGCAGGCGCAGCCAGGACCCTGCCACTTGCCTCTCGCTCCCGGGAAAGGATCCCCAAGCCAGCTCAGCCAGGTGCTCCCAACACGGCGTGCGTGCGGTGGACTCACTGGGGTTCTTGTTAAGAGCTGCAGCCGCAGGCACCACCTGCGGGGGTCTGAGTCAGGAGGTCTGGGTGAGACCCAGGGCCCTCCTGTGTGTGGGCACTTGAGAGCCTCAGAGCTCCTCCAAATGAGGTCTCTGGTGGCTGCCCAAGACCTCACAGGCAGCGGGCAGTGGAGTCCAGTCCCGGCTCCAGAGCCTCAGCCCGGTTCCTGTGGTCCTCTCCCGGCAGCTGCTTATCTCCAGGAACGAGGCAGGATGAGGGGTAGAACCACGCAGGCTCAGGCTGGAGGATCCCAGCCACTCCCCCTCCTCGTGCGACCTCAGGTGCAACCTCTCAGAGCATCAACCTCTTCTGTGAAATGGGGAAAATGTGGCTGACTTCACAGCGCAGATTTGCGGTGTCTGGCACATAAGCGTACATAAGGTGCATACAATATTGGAATCAGATTAATCACAAAAGGGGAGTTTGAAAAGATTTTCTTTTTTGAGGCAGAATTTCGCTTTTGTCGCCAGGTCGGAATGCAACGGCATCATCTCGGCTCACTGCAACGTCTGCCTCCCAGATTCAAACGATTCTCCTGCCTCAGCCTCCCAAGTAGCTGGGATTACAGGTGCACACCACCACGCCCGGCTAATTTTTTGTATTTTTAGTAGAGATGGGGTTTTGCCAGGCTGGTCTTCAGCTCCTGACCTCAGGTGATCCGCCCACCTCAGCCTCCCAAAGTGCTGGGGTTTCAGGCATGGGCCACTGTGCCTGGCCAGTTTAAAAAAATTTTAAAACAGGGCCAGGCGTGGTGGCTCACGCCTGTAATCCCAGCACTTTGGGAGGCCGAGGCTGGAGGATTGCGTGAGCTTAGGAATTTGAGACGAGCTTGGGTAACATAGCAAAACCCTGTCTCTACTAAAAATACAAAATTTAGCTGGGCATAGTGGCGTGCCTATAGTCCCAGCTGCTCAGAAGGCTGAGGTGGGAGGATCACCTGAGCCGAAGTCGAGGCTGCAGCGAGCCGTGATCGCACCACTGCACTCCAGCCTGGGCAACAAACTGAGACCCTGTCTCAAAGCAATGAAACAAAAAACAACACCACACACACAAACACAGCACGACTAGCAGTTAACACCGAGTATCTGCTAGTGCCTGGCAGGTCCTATTCTCAGCAGTCAACATGGAGCTCATATGGTGGCTCACTCCTACAATCCCAACACTTTAGGAGACTGAGAAAGGAGGATCACTTGAGGCCAGGAGTTCCAGACCAGCCTGGGCAACATAGGGAGACCCTGTCTCAACAAATAGTTGTTTTAAATTAGCTGGGCACAGTGGTGCACACCTGTAATCCCGGCTATGTGAGAGGCTGAGGTGGGAGGGTCACTTGAGCCCAGGAGGTTAAGGCTGCAGTGAGCCCCTGCACTCCAGCCTGGGTGATGGAGCAAGAAGCTGCGGAAAAAAGAAAGAAAAGGGAGAAAGGAAGACAAACACTTGAAGGGTATCAAGTCAGTGACTTATTGTGACAATGCAATGACTTAAGTAGCCTTCTCAGCCACGTGGGGAAACTGAGGCAGGAAGGGGTTGCCTCTCTTGTTGAGAGTAATGATGGCGAGGGGCAGAGAAGTCGAGGCCAGGCAGCCTGGCGCCATCACCACCACACCGTCCAGCTGCCATGTGGAAAACAGGAGGAGCAGGCAAAGTTTTTTCTTCTTTTCTTTGAGACAGAGTCTTGCTCTTGTTGCCCAAGCTGGAGTGCAATGGTGCAATCTTGTCTCACTGCAACCTCCGCCTCCCGGATTCAAGCGATTCTCCTGCCTCAGCCTCCCAAGTTGGGATTACAGGCGCCCGCCACCACGCCTGGCTAATTTTTGTATTTTTAGCAGAGATGAGGTTTCACCGTGTTGGTCAGGCTGGTCTCGAACTCCTGGCCTCAACTGATCCCCCTCATCTTGGCCTCCCAAAGTGCTGGGATTATAGGCATGAACCACCGCACCTGGCCGAGCAGGTGAACTCTTTTTCTAAGAACTTGAGAGGTTTCTAGAACTCTAAGAACAACAAAATCTCACTCTGTCGCCTAGGCTGGAGCACAGTGGCGCCATCTTAGCTCACCGTAATTGACTCTGCCTCTTGAACTCAAGCAATCCTCCCATCTCAGCCTCCTGAGTAGCTGGGACTAAAGTGTGCGCCACCACGCCTGGCTGATTTTTGTATGTTTCGTAGAGACGGGGTTCCGCCATGTTACCCAGGCAGGTCTTGAACTCCTGGGCTCCAGTGATCTACCTGCCTCGGCCTCCCAAAGCGTTGGGAAGACAGCGCGAGCCACCATCCCTGGCCCTCTAAGGACTTTTCTAAGTAAGTGACAGGACTAGCTTTTTTGCTATGTCAAATATGTCACATGTCACATAGGGCGCCAGGATGCTGGGCCTGGTTAAACATGAACAAGGCCGGGCGTGGTGGCTCACGCTTGTAATCCCAGCACTTTGGGAGACCGAGGCGGTGGATCACGAGGTCAGAGTTCGAGACCAGCCTGTCCAATGTGATGAAACCCCATTTCTACTAAAAAATACAAAAGTTAGCTGAGTGTGATGGCACATGCTTATAGTCCCAGCTACTCAGGAGGCTGAGGCAGGAGAATTGCTTGAATCCGGTAGGTGGAGGTTGCAGTGAGCCGAGATCGCACCATTGCACTCCAGCCTGGGCAACAGAGTGAGACTCCATCTAAAAAAAAAAAAAAAAAAAAAAAATAGGGGAATATGCATGGCATAGGCAGTAGGTGAGAAAAACTGGCAGGAAATTCTAGTGACATGAAAGGAGCTCTTTGGCCACAAAACTCTCCCTATATTAAGCAGGAGCTGACTTGAGTCTGCTGCTCTGGGAATTTTCCCAGTGTGTCTCAGGGCCACACCACTCAGTCCCAGGAATGACAGTGCTGGCAGCTGGTAAGAAAAGAAGGGCTCCAAGCTGCCTGGCAGAGCAGTTTTCTCTTTTGTTTTGAGACAGGGTCTTACTCTGTTGCCCAGGCTGAAATGCAATGGCACAACAAGGTTCACTGCAGCCTTGAACTCCTGGGCTCAAGCAGTCCTCCTGCTTCCACCTCCCATGTAGCTGGAAGCACAGGCACATGCTACCACATCTGGCTAATTTTTAAATTTTTTTTTTTTGAGACTTAGTCTCACATGGTCGCCCAGGCTGGAGTGAAATGGCATGACCTCAGCTCACTGCAACCTCCGCCTCCCAGGTTCAAGCAATTCTCCTGCCTCGGCCTCCCGAGTAGCTGGGATTATAGGCGCATACCACCGTGGCCAGCTAATTTTTATATTTTTAGTAGAGATGGGGTTTCACCATGCTGGCCAGGCTGGTCTCGAACTCCTGACCTCATGATCCACCCCCCCGCTTGGCCTCCCAGAATGCTGGGATTACAGGCGTGAGCCACTGCGCCTGGACTGTTTTTAAATTTTTTATAGAAGTGGGGCTCACTTCTTGCCCAGGTCAAACTCCTGGGCTCAAGTGATCCTCCTGCCTTGGCCCCCTGAAGTGTCAGGATTACTGGCATGAGCTACTGTGCCTGGCTGCAAAATCGCTCTCAACGTGCCCCAAGAAACAGTGCTTGCCAACATTCCTCCAAGTGCCAGGCACAGTAAGAGACAAAGGGACACCGGGACAAGAGTGGGACGGGGCAGTGTAGACTTGGGGTGGCAGCCAGCTGGTGGGGAGACACGCAGGTGCCTGAGAGCCCGAGCTGTCCATGCTCCTGCGGGGCTGAAATGCTTCTCAGGGATCGATGGGGAAATGGGAAGGAGACAGTGTGGACTCCGAGGTCCCAGCTGGCATTCCAGCTCTGTCCAAGTCCTTCCTGTACAGGGAGCATCACACCCACGTGCACGGAGGCTGTGGGGGATAAGGAAGAGACCCTTGCCAGCAGCAGCCTCAGAGCCACGTGGGTGGGCTTCAGCAGGTGGAAGGAGTTGGGTGGGGGAGATGGCAAAGGCCTGTGAGATTTGAACATCAGGCCAGGCGTGGTGGGTCACGCCTGTAATCCCAGCACTTTGGGAGGCTGAGGTGGGTGGATCACGAGGTCAGGAGTTCGAGACCAGCCTGGCCAACATGGTGAAACCCCGTCTCTACTAAAAGTACAAAAAAATTAGCCGGGTATGGTGGCACATCCTACTTGGGAGGCTGAGGCAGAAGAATCGCTTGAACCTGGGAAGCACAAGTTGCAGTGAGCCGAGATCACGCCACTGCCCTCCAGCCTGGGCAACAGAGTGAGACTCCATCTCAAAAAAAAAAAAAAAAGAGATTGGAACGTCTGGGGAAGAATGACGATCCCTCCAGGGATGTGCGTCCCTATGCCCAAATGCTTCTTCCCAGGGAGGCCCTCCACGAGTCCTCCCACCCCTCTCACAGAGGCAACTACCTCACCTGAGTATCCTGACCCGCCCCGTGCACACCTGGGACCCGCTGCACTGAGCCCCTCCCTCGCCTACAGAATTCACTCAGGCGGGGGCCACGGCCACTATCCAGGAACCATGTCTGTCGGTCTCTTCCCCATCCCACCCTCATCCTGGGGCTCCGTGCACACAGTTTGTGCCTGACGTATACAGCCAAAATGGAAGAAAGTAGAAGATGCCCACGTAACCCAGGCAGAGCCTCCCAGGCCTCGCCAGCGCCTTGAGCTCTTGCTTCCCAATACTGAGGCAGAAATCATTCAGCGGGAATGAGTCTAAATATGGGAGAAGCTGACTGAAGTCGCCACGTGTACAGGCTGCTCATTAGGGTTGCTATGCACTAAAGGCTTAATTCAGCAGGCTCGGGGTGTCCAAGCCCTGCACGCTCCAAAGAGAAGCCTGGCCGTGGGCGACCTGCTCCTGGGTGGAAAGCTCTCAGCCCCTGGAAGTGTCTTCCTGATGAGGTCTTTGCACACCTGTGGCCTTGGGCCAATGCCACAGAGCTTGTGCCAACAATGTGATTAGGGGTGGGGGCCTTGGGCTGTGTTCATCTCATCTCAGGAGGGGCTGGAGACCGAGTGACTGAGGTCAGCCGGGTACATGACCTATGCGTAACAAAACCCTGGGCACCAAGGCTGGGTGAGCTGCCCAGGCCAGCCAGGCTCCTTCCTCCATTACACACTCTTGCTGGGAGAACCGAGCATTGTCTGTATGAATCTGTATGAATCCGCCCGGAGAGAGCAGCTGGGAGAACCGAGCGTTGTCTGTGTGAATCTGTATGAATCCGCCCGGAGAGAGCAGCTGGGAGAACCGAGCGTTGTCTGTGTGAATCTGTATGAATCCGCCCAGAGAGGGCAGCTGGGAGCTTGTGTCGGTCCTCCTGGACTCAGCCCCATGTGCCTTTCACCTTTGCAGACTTAAATGTGTGCCCTGTAACAGACCACAAGAGTGAAGATAACAGAGTCCCTCTAGAAAATCACTGAACCTGACCAGGCGCGGGGGCTCACGCCTGTAATCCCAGCACTTTGGGAGGCTGAAGCAGGTGGATCATGAAGTCAGGAGTTCGAGACCAGCCTAGCCAAGATGGTGAAACCCTGTTTCTATAAAACACAAAAATTAGCTGGGCATGGTGATGGGTGCCTATAATCCCAGCTACTTGGGAGACTGAGGCAGGAGAATCGCTTCAACCCGGGAGGTGGAGGTTGCAGTGAGCCAAGATGTAGCCATTGCACTCCAACCTGGGCAACAAGAGTCTGTCTTAAAAAAAAAAAAAAAAAAGGAAAAAAGGAACTCACTGAACCTGAGGGTGGTTCCACAGTGTGGGGGCTCAGGCCAAGGGAGGATTTTAAACACCAGGTGCAAACCCCACAGGTGTCACAGGCCGGAACTCCTGTCCATGACCTGGGCTGGCCTTGTGACCCACCGCAGACCCCCGGGCACCCTGGAGACCGGCCCTCCGTGGTGCATGGATAGGGAAGGCCACCTCATGGACACTGAGGCAGGAAGCCTCCAGCCCCAGCGGGGTCCTCTCCCAGAGCAATGCGTACCTGATGAGGGGCTTGAAGAGGTTCCACAGGACCTTGATGAAGCTGGTGGGGTGCACCACGTAGAGGGCCTTCAAGTTCTTCTTGTATCTGAGGAGGGAAACGGGGGGATGACTTCAGGCTGCCAGGCTCCGAGAGCCACCCCAAGCCCAATAACCACAAAGCAGCGGCCTCCACTGAGTCTTGGCATGTTACTTCTCTCAACAGATCGACTTAGGGACATCCAACAAAGGAGGAAACAAACTCGGGGAAAATCAGGACCCACTGCCTCCACCAGGCATGCCTGCAGCACCTCACAGTTTGCAGAGGCACGCGTGCAGGTCAGAGTCCTGTTTACAGGCGCTCACTCACACCAGGGTGGGGTGGGGGTCTGGAGCACAACCTGGGCAATTTGGCAACAGCTCTCAGAATTAAAACAACACAGAGCCTCTCGGCCCATGCCTTCCCTGCCAGAAGCTGACCCGGACTAGAAGGAGCTCACACCATGTTGGGTATGATGGCAAAAAACCTGGCAATAACCTAAACATCAGCCGGCCAGAGGCTGGTTCACTGAAATACAGCCTCCCACACAATGGAACACCAGGGTAGCCTCCCTCTCTCCCTCCTTCCCAGTCTCCACGCTTCCTTCTGGAATCTTTCAATCCAAAGCCATCAGGTTGGGGCAAGAAAGGTAGGTAGGGGCGGGGTGGGGACAGGGGCAGCTGACATGCTGGGGCTCCAGAGGGTGAGTGGGGGACGGTGTGTCCTGCTGGGGAGGCACAGCCCAGGAGGGGGTAAGGGGCATCCACACGGCCCATGTGGGGTTAGCTGTGGGATGCCATACCCACACACACGGGCCGATTGTCAAAATGTCAGGAATTTTTGGAAGCCAGTTGTGGAAAGGAGCCGTTGTTAAATATGAAGTACTGTAAACTTACAATGAAATAAGTGATATTAAACACAAAGTTAATAAAAATTCAAAACTACCATTTCCTAATTCTTCTGCTACATGTGTGACTCTGTACGCTCTGAGGTTCTTTCTTCTATACCTGCACGGCAGACAGCTATACAATCGTGGTGACCACCCATCTCTTCCTGACTCTGTGTTCAGGGACATCACATTGGTAGCCTGAAACCGGCTAGGATGGCAGGATTTATACCACGGAAATATGAAAATGATACTAGCCACCCTGCCAGGGGCGAGCCCTGTGGTGCAGGAATTGGTGTGGGTACCGGTGTGAATGCATGGCTCCCAGCTGTGCAGATGTATAGAAACATAAATCCTGATGGTGATGTGTGTATGTCTGTGTGTGCAGGTGTAGGTATGTATATGTAAGTGTATGTGTGTGTTTGTGTACGGAGGGCTGTGTATATGTGTATATAGGTGGATGTAGATGTATGTATATGTGTATGTATATGTGTATACATAGGTGTATGTAAGTGTACATGTGTGTAGGGGTATGTGTAATACAGGTGTATGTGTATGACAGTGTGTGTAGGTGTATGTAGGTATAAGTATATGTAGGTATATGTAGGTGTATGTGTGTAGGTGTATGTAAGTATATGTAGGTGTATGTAGATGTGTATAGGTGTAAGTACATGTAAGTGTATGTAAGTGTGTGTAGATGTATGTAGGTGTGTGAAGGTGTAAGTGTAGGTGTATGTATATGTGTTCGTAGGTGTGTGTAGGTGTATGTGTGTGTAGGTGTATGTAGGTGTACGTAGGTGTGTGAAGGTGTAAGTGTAGGTGTATGTATATGTGTTCGTAGGTGTGTGTAGGTGTATGTAAGTGTGTGTAGGTGTATGTAGGTGTACGTAGGTGTGTGAAGGTGTAAGTGTAGGTGTATGTATATGTGTTCGTAGGTGTGTGTAGGTGTATGTGTGTGTAGGTGTATGTAGGTGTACGTAGGTGTGTGAAGGTGTAAGTGTAGGTGTATGTATATGTGTTCGTAGGTGTGTGTAGGTGTATGTAAGTGTGTGTAGGTGTATGTAGGTGTACGTAGGTGTGTGAAGGTGTAAGTGTAGGTGTATGTATATGTGTTCGTAGGTGTGTGTAGGTGTATGTAAGTGTGTGTAGGTGTATGTAGGTGTACGTAGGTGTGTGAAGGTGTAAGTGTAGGTGTATGTATATGTGTTCGTAGGTGTGTGTAGGTGTATGTAAGTGTGTGTAGGTGTATGTAGGTGTACGTAGGTGTGTGAAGGTGTAAGTGTAGGTGTATGTATATGTGTTCGTAGGTGTGTGTAGGTGTATGTAATGTGTGTAGGTGTATGTAGGTGTACGTAGGTGTGTGAAGGTGTAAGTGTAGGTGTATGTATATGTGTTCGTAGGTGTGTGTAGGTGTATGTAAGTGTGTGTAGGTGTATGTAGGTGTACGTAGGTGTGTGAAGGTGTAAGTGTAGGTGTATGTATATGTGTTCGTAGGTGTGTGTAGGTGTATGTAAGTGTGTGTAGGTGTATGTAGGTGTACGTAGGTGTGTGAAGGTGTAAGTGTAGGTGTATGTATATGTGTTCGTAGGTGTGTGTAGGTGTATGTAAGTGTGTGTAGGTGTATGTAGGTGTACGTAGGTGTGTGAAGGTGTAAGTGTAGGTGTATGTATATGTGTTCGTAGGTGTGTGTAGGTGTATGTAAGTGTGTGTAGGTGTATGTAGGTGTACGTAGGTGTGTGAAGGTGTAAGTGTAGGTGTATGTATATGTGTTTGTAGGTGTGTGTAGGTGTATGTAAGTGTGTGTAGGTGTATGTAGGTGTACGTAGGTGTGTGAAGGTGTAAGTGTAGGTGTATGTATATGTGTTCGTAGGTGTGTGTAGGTGTATGTAAGTGTGTGTAGGTGTATGTAGGTGTACGTAGGTGTGTGAAGGTGTAAGTGTAGGTGTATGTATATGTGTTCGTAGGTGTGTGTAGGTGTATGTAAGTGTGTGTAGGTGTATGTAGGTGTACGTAGGTGTGTGAAGGTGTAAGTGTAGGTGTATGTATATGTGTTCGTAGGTGTGTGTAGGTGTATGTGTGTGTAGGTGTATGTAGGTGTACGTAGGTGTGTGAAGGTGTAAGTGTAGGTGTATGTATATGTGTTCGTAGGTGTGTGTAGGTGTATGTAAGTGTGTGTAGGTGTATGTAAGTGCCATGTGTATGTGCAGGTAAGTGTATGTAGCTGTGCGTATTTGTGTGTATATAGGTGTATGTGTATGTAGGTGTGTATGTGTGTGTGTAGGGGTAAGTGTATGTATATGTAGGTGTGTGAATGTGTGTGTGTGTGTAGGTGTATGTACATGTGTATGTGTGTGTATGTAGGTGTATGTAAATGTATGTGTGTGTATGTATACACACACATACCCTAACTCTCCACTGAAAGGGCCTGGGATCCATAACACCCCAAAAGCAATAAGCACTCCTCTTGTCCAGATCTTGGCCTCTAAATAGCATTCTCCACTACAGGGAGCCAGGGCTGCTGTGCTCCTTGGAGAGTGGCAGATTCCTCAGCGGGAGCAAGAAAAACACACCCTGTGCCAGAAAGTAAAGGAACGCTCAAAGAGTGACGGGCAGGGCCAGAGGAGCCAGGAGTGCTTAAAGGGGCACCTACACGGGCAAATTTGGGACAATTTGATCATTAAAATCATGATAGTAATGGATTGTAACCCACTGAATAAAACAGGAAATTTTACACACGTCCATACTGAGATAAATAAGCGAGAGGAAGAAAAAGTTCTTCCCATAGTCAGACGCTGACTGGTCCTCAGACCAACACTGGCTGCCGTCGTAGGAACAATTAAGCCAAGCAGCAGCAATGAAGGTGAAAACGATTTTGACAAGGAGCAGGATATTTATACAGTCTCAAAGCATCTCTCCAAGAAATGCTAATTTACAAATTTTTTTAAAACTCTGAGTGGAAGGGCATGGGAGCGGTCGCGGCGACTTCGAGAGTCTCCAGGAGCCCGGAGGGCAGCTGCTGCAAAGTCCACCCTGAGACTGAGTGTCTGGTGGCTTTCATTAGTTGCCACCCGTGGCAGGAGCCCTTTGGTGAGGCAAGCACTTCCAGAAGGGGGGCCATGAACACTTGTGTGCAAATTCATTCACCCTTAAAAGGGATGACCTGGTGGGACTGTCTGGAGGGTGAGAAGCCAACGGCAGAAAGAACAGAAAAGAATGCGGGAAACCTGTTGGGGTGTGGCAATGCAGACTGAAAACCCTTGCTGTATAAATCTGAGCTTTTTTTTTTTTTTCTGAGACAGTTTCACTCTGTTGCCCAGGATGGAGTGCAGAGGCATGATCTTGGCTCACTGCAACCTCCACCTCTCAGGTTCAAAGGATTCTTATGTCTCAGCCTCTCAAGTAGCTGGGATTACAGGCGTGCACCACCACATCCAGGCAATTTTTTGTATTTTTAGTAGAGATGGGGTTTCACCACGTTGGCCAGGCTGGTCTTGAACTCCTGACCTCAAGTGATCTACCCAACTTGGCCTCCCAAAGTGCTGGGATTATAGGCAATCTCATCTAATTATATTTGGAGCACTACTTGCATACCTCTAGTGACAGGGAACTCACCACCCCTCAGGTGTCTGCTCAGGGACAGTGAGGCTGCAGGGGAGGGGCTGTTGATTCTCCCAGGACAACCCAGGAAGGCTTCCTGGAGGAGGACATGAGCTTGGGCTTGGTCATCTCCGGTTCATACAAGTGTCCAATAAATGACTGCAAAATGCAGCAACAATCCTTTCCCTAAGACATGGGCCAGGGAACCAAGAAGTCCTTCCACAGATCCTACTGATAATGACAGCAGGACCCAAAAGGCAATTGGAGGGAGGACTTCCGGGATATTCCGGCACTTCTCCCACTGTCCCGCTGACTCAGACATCTGTGAAGCAGATTTCTGTGACAAGTTTAAAAGGACTTTGAAGAAGAAAAACCCAGAGGAATCTAGGATATCCACATCAATGCCCACACCGCAGTCTACGAGCCAGACATATCGCAAAGCTGATCGCCAGGCAGGACATGCCCTGGGAAAACCCTACCAGTGGTGAGTAGTGTGGGGTGGAAGAGGGAGGCAGGCGCCTGGGGTGGGTGAGTGACCACGGGTAAGTCACTTGCTTTCTGGGGCCTGTGTTCTCATCTGTAAAATGGGGCTGCCCATCTCACCAACAAGAGCCATCAGAATGCCCCTTATCAACTATAAAAGGCTGTGCAAGCAGGAAGAGGCTTTAGTGAAGAAAGGGTCATGTAGTTGTCTCTTTGCCAGTAATTCACTGGACCAGGGGTGGGCGAACGGGCACACAGGATGAATGGGCGCATAGGGCGAACGGGCACACAGGATTAATGGGCACACAGGGCAAACAGGCACACAGGACGAACCCAGCCTGCTTCCTGCTTTGGTACAGCCTGCAAGCTAAAAATGGCTTTTCGTGTTTTTAAGTGGTTGAAAAAAATACAAAAGAATACTATTTCATGACACATTAAAATGACATGAAATTCACAATCTGTGTCCATAAAGTTTTACAGGAACACGGTCCAGCAGAGTAGTTACAATAGAGTGACTGGTCTGCAAAGCTAAAATACTGACTGTCTGGCCCTTTAAGAGCAAGAGCGTTGGCTTGGCATGGTGGCTCATGCCTGTAATCCCAGTATTTTGGGAGGCTGAGGCGGGAGGATTGCTTGAGCCAGGAGTTTGAGACGAGTCTGGGCCACATAGTGAGATCCCCGTCTCTACAAAAAAAATACCAAAATTAGCGAGGTGTGGAGGTGCACACCTGTAGTACAAGCTGCTCGGACAGTTGAGGCAAGAGGACTGCTTGAGCCCAGGAGGTCAAGGCTGCAATGAACCATGCTTGCACCACTGCACTCCAGCCTGGGCGACAGACTGAGACCGTCTTTTAAAAAAAAACAGGAAAGAAAGACAAGAATGCCAACCCCTGCCCAGGATTCCAGAGCCTGGTCCAGGAGGAAGGTGAACCCCGACTGCTCCACATTTGCTCACCCTCTGCCCTCCACCCTGCCACGCCCCTCCCCCACTGCACACTCTGTGACCCCTTGTGGCCACAGCTCCTCCTCCTGCCACACGCAGCCCACACCCACGTCCCTGAAGGCTTGCGGGCACTCACTTCCTGTCGAACTCCTTGTATGCGCTCTGGAGCCAGCCCAGGGACGGCTTGTTCCTGCTGTTCAGCCCGTAGTGGAAATAGATGATGGTATAATCGTTCTCCACATACTGGTCCAGCATGTACTTCAAATACCTGGGCACAACACATAAGATTCAGTTATGAAAATCACCTGCTCACTATTGAAACCGAATGTGCTTTCCCTATAACGGAAGCTGTGGTCACCCAGTGGGTGCCAGCACCGGGCCACAGGGAGACTCCATGTGCCATGGGCCCCGGTCCTCATTTGCCGGATGACATCTGAGGCTCAGAGGGGTTAAGTGACTTACCTGAGGTCACGCAGGTAGTAAGTGGATGTGGTAGGCCACAAGGTGGCCCGTGGAAAGGCATCCATATCAAATCCGTGGAACCTGAGCATATGACCTTACCTGGTGTGGGAAGTAGAAAAGTTCCTTTCTAAAGTTTCCTTTCTTGTTAAAGAATAAGTGTGCTAATAACTCTGTTAAGCCCTATCCTCTATAGCTGTTAGACATGCCATGCTTACAGGCATGTAGTACATTCTATGTCCTTGTACTTTACCCAAGATATCTGAGCTGGACCTGCTCACAGGCATGTCCCAGCTCTCCATTGCTTTTACCTTTTAGAAAAGTTTTAAGTTGTTAGCCAATTGGGTTTTAATTTAGATTGTGAGGTCTGGCTCCAGCCAACGGAGATCAGACACAGCAGCGAGGACGACCCCAAATGCGTAAGGAGTAAATCCGTGCCATTTCCCTTTGTTCTCTGTACTCTTGTGGCACAATGGCTACTGGGAGTACCCTTCCTGCAGTCCAGGATGTAAAAATTGCATTGCTGAAGGATCCTTTGTCTCAGTGCTAATTTTTCTTTGCGGCACCGAGCATCTACTTCCAACATCTGGGAAAAAGGTCTTTGCAGGTGCAATTAAATGTAGGATCTTCAGAGGAGGGGCTCATCTTGGACTACCCAGGTAGGCCCTCAGTGCAAACACATGCATCCTCATAAGGTGGACACGAAGATGGGAACTCAGAGGGGAGAAGGTCACGGGAAGACAGAGGCAGAGCAGAGCGTGATGCAGCCACCAGCCACGGAAGGCCCAGGCCCGCCAACAGCCTTTATGGGCTGGACAGGCAAGGAAGGGATCCTCCCTCTGCAGGGAGCGTGGCCCTGCCCACACCTTGATTTTGAACTTCTGGCCTCCAGAACTGTGAGGGAATACATTTCTGGTTTTACACCACCACATTTGTGGTCGTGGTTACGGCAGCCCCAGGAAACTCACAGGGAGGATGAGCTGGGATTCGAACCCAGAAATGCTTGACTGCTCAGCCCTTGCCATTAACCCCAACACCACAGGCCCTTCCACCGCAGATTCCCTGCTGTTTGTTGCATTTCTAAGGCAAGCAATTCCTTCTTTCCAGAGGAGCTTCCAAACATTTCGCTTTTCATTATAGAGGCGGAGTCCCCATGCTGTGCCGTCTGTCAGCTGCCACCCCTGTGGTGTAGGCTTACTCATTTCCCATGGACCGCTTTCCATCCTGCCCCCCCACACCTAGGAAGCACTGTCTCAATGTCACCTGCAGGAAAGGGCTTGCCTTGCCATCTGCAGGAGGAAGGGCTGCAGAAGGACCCTCTAACCTCCCCATCAGCACTCTGCAGGGCCTGACACTAAGCCTGTCAGGCGAAGATCCCTCAGCTCAGGTTGTCCAGGTTCTCACCTGGAGCACATCTTGTAATGAATCCACCCAGACGGCCCCGCTCTCTGAGGCCGTGGGCGGGGTGTTCTGCACACAGATGCTCCCAGAGCTGCCTTGAGAGAAAGCCCCAGCGGCCTGTGCCCACCTGCAGATGCTCGGCTGGTCTTGCACTGCCCGGAAGCCTGGAGACCAAGCATGTCAGCTTCTCCTTTGTGTGTTTCATTTCTAAGCAATGTCAGACGTTAGGGTGCCCTCTGTCAAAAGCCCAAACCATCTGAACTGCACGCCTTCTACACATTTCATTTCCCCAATGACCCTACGAGGCATGTACTATTATCTCCACTTTATAGACAAGTCAACTGAGGCTCACAGAGGCGAATCAGCAAGGGGCAGAGCTGGGCTTCGAACCAAGCCGCCTGGCTCCGGCGTCCACACTGTCTTGTCTCTGAGAGCCGTGGGCTGCCATCCACGCCTGCTCCCATCCCGTCGTCTGCTTTGATGTAGAGAAATCACGCACGTCTGACCTCACACCATGCATGATTTCAGCTCACCCGTTGTGGAAGTAACTTCGACACTCCTTCTCCAGCGTATCGTCTTGAAGGCCACGTGGGCTAAGCCACTGGGGCATACCTCACCAAGGTCACCCTTTATTGACTGACTCACTCAGAAGAACGCAGGTCGAGACTCCCACCTGAACACAGAAGAGTCCTTGAACCATGGAGAGCTCCTCATCGCTTCTCAGGATAGTCACGTTTGCATTTCGCAAATGACTCTTTTCAAGAAAGGGAAACTGAGGCCAATGTCTTTGCTTGGTTCACCTTCCCACGCTGGACACCTCCTCGTAAAAGCAGGCACCTTTCCTCTGCCCCCAGAGCTTGGCTTCCCTGGGGTGGCTTCTGTTTGATGCGCTAAAATCCTCTGGGTGTCAACGCATCTGTCCACCTGCCCAGCACAGGAAGTCATTACCTAAATTACTAGTTGGACTTCAAAGACATGGACTTGTTTCTTCACCCACTTCAAAAATAGGAGCACGCATCTGGCCACAGGAAAGCCACCCAGTTGGAATGGATAGGGAGGATAACGCATGGGGTGTTAGCTGCAGAGAAGGCTAAGCCCGATAGCTCTTCTTATCAAGGCCGAGAAGCCCACAGTGCATCTTTGCTCTGAAGAGGACAGCTCTTCCTGGATCTGGCATCCATCTCTCCCTGTGTGCCTGGTAAACACCAAGGTGGGCTGCAGGCTGGCATCTGCTCCTCACTGGGGTGAGCAGCCCCAGGGGAAGGCCAGCCTCATCGTCTGGGGTACCTGCACCAGGATCCCAGGTCACCTCATGAATCCTGCTGGTCTCACCGTGCAGCAGCAGCCCTGGTGGAAGTCATTCCCGGCACCTGCTCCACAGAGGTCTCTGCCTTTGCCATGACAGTTTCGGCTGTGGTCGGAGATTCTTTAACAGACCAGATGAGATGCTCCTATCAGGGGAATCTCATGAAGCAACCAGCCCAAAGTCTTCTGGGTGCTTCTACCATCTGGTTGTGGCTGTGCATCTTGAGTTGGGGGCTCCAGGTCGCAGCCTACTCCCCCACATCCCTTGGCTTTAACATTTAGATGCTGGCATCTGGAAGTGGCGGCAGGCACAGCCTCCCCCACCAGGGTCATGTCCTGAGCTGTCCCCAGCAGTGAGGGAGTGCTCAGCAGGCCAGGTACCATCTCATAAGGGCACATAAACATTTCCAGGGACACAGAGAGATTGGCAAGGACTTGGCCTTGGAATGAAGCTCAACCAGTTCACTGTCGGGGAGCAACGCCAAGGCCCTCAGAACCTAACTTCCCTTCCCTAAGACTGAGCTGCTCCCCTGGGCCTGGGGAACTCGCACTAACTCGGACAGGGATTCCGGCAGAGGTGCTGCTCTTCCCATTTCTCCAACTCTCCCCCAGCAGCAGCTCGTTTGGGCCTGGGGGTTTCACCAGGAAGAAGGCTCAGTGGTCGCCTTATGAAAGCAATGTGGCCAGCACAGCAGATGCAACAAGGGACAGACGAAAGAGGGTGCAGGGTGCCCAAGGCCATACCCAGGTGAGAGGCAGGTGCCTCCTACCGAGCAATGGGAAACAGTCAGTGCAGAAGGTGCAGGCAGGAAGCTCACGTGGCTTTGAGGAGGGTGATGGAAGTAGGAGAGGAAGTAGGCGGACCTAAGAGGACCCGAGGCCCAGGCCAGAGCTTAAGACTATGGACCCAAAGCCATCCTGGGCTGGAGAAGGCTCAGTCCTGCAGGTGGGTCTGGTGGCCTGGGGGTCATGTGACAGCCATCTGAGGAGCCATAAGTCAAGCTACTTTAGGTTAGCCTTTCACCCTGAACACCCAGTCTGTGCTGAGCACGCAACTTAGTGATGGAGAAGTGTGTGCATGAGAGGGGGTGTGTGCATGAGAGGGGTGTGTGCACAGAAGGGAGTGTACACAGGAGGGGGTGTGTGCATGAGAGGGGTGTATGCACAGAAGGGAGTGTGTGCACAGGAGGGGGTGTGTGCATGAGAGAGGGGGCGTGTGCACGGGAGGGGGCATGTGCACGAGAGAGGGGTGTGTGCACAGAAGGGAGTGTGTGCACAGGAGGGGGTGTGTGCATGAGAGGGGGTGTGCACAGGAGGGGGTGTGTGCACGAGAGGGGTGTGTGCACAGAGTGCGTGCACAGGAGGGGGTGTGTGCACGGGAAGGGAGTGTGTGCACGGGAGGGGGCATGTGCACAGAAGAGAGTGTGTGCACAGAAGGGAGTGTGTGCACGGGAGGGAGTGTGTGCACAGAAGGGAGTGTGTGCACAGGAGGGGGTGTGTGCACGGGAGGGAGTGTGTGCACAGGAGGGGGTGTGTGCACAGAAGGGAGTGTGTGCACAGGAGGGGGTGTGTGCACAGGAGGGAGTGTGTGCACAGGAGGGGGTGTGTGCACAGGAGGGAGTGTGTGCACAGGAGGGGGTGTGTGCACGAGAGGGGTGTGTGCACAGGAGAGTGCATGCACAGGAGGGGGTGTGTGCACAGAAGGGGGTGTGTGCACGGGAGGGGATGTGTGCATGGGAGGGAGTGTGTGCACAGAAGGGAGTGTGTGCACGGGAGGGGGTGTGTGCACAGAAGGGAGTGTGTGCACAGAATGGAGTGTGTGCATGGGAGGAGGTGTGTGCACAGAAGGGAGTGTGTGCACGGGAGGGGGTGTGTGCACAGAAGGGTGTGCATAAAGGGAGTGTGTGCACGGGAGGGGGCATGTGCACGAGACGGGTGTGTGCATGAGAGAGGGGTGTGTGCACAGAAGGGAGTGTGTGCATGAGAGGGGTGTGTACACGGGAGGTGGTGTGTGCACAGAAGGTGGTGTGAGCATGAGAGGGGGTACATGCACGGGAGGGGGTGTGTGCACAGGAGGGGTGTGTGCAAGGGAGGGGTGTGTGCATGGAAGGGGGTGTGTGCATGTGAGGGGTGTGTGCATGGGAGGGGGTGTGTGTGCATGGGAGGAGGTGTGTACATGGTAGGGGCTGTGTGCATGGGAGGTGATGTCTGCATAGTGGTGGGCGGTGGAGAGAGGACAGCCACAGTAGGGGACTGGCAGAGGAGCGGTCTGAGCACATGAGGGGACATGTGCAAGGGAGGATGTGTTTGGGGGTGCTGCATACAAAGGCTGGGGAGAACAGAGGTGCAGGCCCAGGAGGGGTCATGGACAGGGAGAGGACACACGCAGCCTCGGGGGCTTTGAGGGCCCCTGTGCGCATCCCTTCAAAGGGCTCTGCTCAATGTGGCAAACAGTTCCTTGGCCAAGTTGGTTTGGGAGCTGCCGGAGGCCCCCCGCTTTTGAATGTTCTTGACGCTTGCGGATGTGGCAAATCAACAACTCTGATTTTCTACAGTCCCCACCCCGTCCCAGCTGTGGAGCCCAGGCGCAGCTGCACAGCGCTGGGTGAACACAAGGTACAGGGGTCCAGAGGCCCCTCACTCAGTGCCTTCCATGTCCTGCCACCTTCTGTCTCAGAGCCATTTCCTGGCCTTGCTTCTCCCACCCCAAACCACAGACTGAGGGGTGATTTCCTCAGTTCACACGTGGGCCCTGAGACAGTGACTATCCAATGCCTCACATACAGCAGGTGCTCACAGATGCCTGCTGAGCCAACGATGGCGGCGGCGGCAGCGGCAGTAGCAGGCCCTTGTCTTCAGTCCTGGGTTTGAATGGCACCCCCCAAAGTTCCACCCAGAACCTCAGAGTGTGACCTTACTCACAAATAGGGTCTTCGCTGGTGCAATCAGTTCAGATGACGTGTGATGGGATTAGAGTGGACCTAGTCCAGCGGCTGGTGTCCTTATGAGATGGGAGGACACAGAGGGAAATGGCCATGTGGAGATGCAGGCAGGGACAGGAATGACGTGGCCACAAGTCACCTGGGGTCCCCTGGAGCTGGAAGAGGCCAGAAGACCCCTACAGTCTCCAGGGGGAGTGCGGCACTGCTGCTGCCCTGACCTTGGGGACTGGTGCCCCCCAGAACCGTGGAGGGTCCACTCAGAGCATTTTAAGCTGCCAGGCCTGTGGTCATTTGATACGGCAGCCATAGGAAACTCACACAGCTCCGAAGATGTTCCCGGAGGGAGGCCCAGGAGGTTTCAAAGGGACAGCGCGTGGGGGAGGCCTGACGCTCTGCAGCCATCTCATCTGCAAGGCTGGCCTACACACAGGACCAGGGGACCGTCCCCAGCTCCAGAGGGAGGCACCCACAGCTCAGGTGGCTGAAAGGAAACCAAACCCAGCTCCCACTGTGCTAATGAACGGTGCACGGAAGTCCAGGGACCAGGGGTGGTCACAGGTGGCCCTCAGGTAGGCTCATGAGCACGGGAGCTCTGCACACCAGCAAGTCACAAAGGAGGCCCCAGAACAGAGCAGGTGACTCAGAGGGAGGTGGGGTGAAGGGATGGGGACAAGCAGCACGGAGAGACAGGGATGGAAAGGGAGGACACTCACTCCAGCAGCCGCTGGTGGTCCAGCTCGTGGGAAGGCGGCATCCGGCAGCAGCTGAACGTGACAACACGTCGTCCAAAGTGGTCGTCCCCTGGAGGAGCAGACACAGGTGAGCCTCTGTGCCACCTTCTCCTAGAAAACCCTCAGGCACTTAGCAAAAAGCAGCCTCCTGGGCCAGCGCAGCCCGAGATGGGAGGCACAGGCGGCAGCTGAGGGAGCCTCCAGCACCCGTGGCTTTATGCACGTGGCCCAAGTTCACCTTTGTGACCAACCATACACTGGAAATAATGCCCCCACTCTACAGACAGAAAACCGAGGCCCAGCAGGGTTAAGTCAGCAGTGCAAAGCCAGCCGGCAGGCAGCACCAAGGGCTTAAATCGAGACACAACTGACTTCAAAGCCAGGGTGTGGCCACTCTGCCATCACCCTCCTAGCCTGCAGACACTGCCGCCCCTCCCCTCCCAGCCCCCCACCCTGCCCTGCCCCACCCACAAGTGGCCAGAAGAGAAGGCTGGAGACCCCATGGTTCAGACCTTCCTCCTTTCTCTGCCCAGGGCCCTGAGACAGAGGGGTCCCTGCACGCAGGACACCCCTCAGGAAGGCTCCAGCAGCAACTCAAGCGCCATCTGAAGTCACCACCCAGGCCCCCCGCTCCCTCCACCCTGGATTCTCAGCAGTTTTTCATTCCACAGCCACGGCTCGGAGACACAGAGAACAGAAGGAACTCCCCACTCGCCAGCACCCACAGTTTCCTCATTACAATTAAACACACCAAGACACAGGTAAGAACAGCCCGTGCACGACACCTGCCAAGGGGAAAAACGGGCACAAAGGGGTGCAGGCAGTGTGGAGGGAGCCCAGCTCCACATCGGGTGGTCATCAGGAGTGGGGAACACGGAGATCTCTCCACTGCTGGTCCACGAGGCCCCCCAGGTCTGCCCCGCTCCGGCCTCCTCCCTGCCCCCAGGGACCGGGCGCAGCCGCCTTCCTTCAATTCTTCAAGAGCACCCTGCTGCCTGGGCTTCCACCTGGAATGTACCCCGGCCTCCTTCCTGACTCTACACCCCTTCCAGGTAAACCCGACCTCTGCAGGAAAGCTGTTGCCCCCACCCCATCCACAGTGCCCCAGGCCAGTCTGTGGACAGCCTGTCACACATGTGAGCAGCTCCTCTGGCCGTGGGCTCATTCCAAGGACACACTAGTTGTAAAGACTTTTTTTTTCTTGAGAGGGTCTTGCGATGTCACCAAGCTGGAATGCAGTGGCATGATCACAGCTCACTGCAGCCCTCGACCTTCAGGCTCAAGTCATCCTTCCACCTCAGGCTCATGAGTAGCTGGGATTAGAGGCTCATGCCACCACACCATGAATTTCAACCCCCATGGTGCAGGCCCAGGAGGGGTAACGGACAGGGAGAGGCCACACGCAGCCTTGATGGCGTTGAGGACTCCTGGGCTCATCCCTTCAAAGGGCTCTGCTCAGTGCAGGAAAGGTTCCTAGGCCCATGTTCCATGGCTGGCGCAGGTGCTGGGTGCTGTGCAAAGCGACTGAGGCCCGGGCTTCTGTGAGATTGCTCATCTCCCAGGGGACCCTGGGGTGCCCAGGGTGGGGGCTGGAGATGGGAAGCCCGGAGCAGGGTGCAGCCCCTCCTCCCAGCACTTTCTGCTCCCTCTTCCTTTCCTCACACAGGAGTGGAAGACCACGCCTGCGCCTTCCAGGACGAGAGCATTCCCATTTTTAAAAGTTCAGCCCCTCAGTGACACTGGCCACATTCCAGGTGTCCAGCAGTCATGCACGGTGAGGGGCTGCCCTGGACAAGGCAGGGGTGGAGTGCGTCCAGTCCACAAGAACGTTCCACTGGGCAGCACTGACCTTGAGGGGGGCAGGTTAGGGTGTGGACCTCAGGGAAGGGGCCACAGGGCCGCTCAGTCTGCCTCTAACCCTGTGTAGTGGGGGAAGAGTGCCCCAGCCCCCTCTAAAAGAAAATGCAAGTACCCCTGGACCCTCAGAAAGTGACACTGGAAACAGGGTCGCTGCAGATCTAATTGGCTAAAGATCAAGAGAAGATTACCCTGGATTTAGGATACGCTTCAAATCCAATGGCTGTCGGGACACGGCGGCTCACGCCTGCAATCCCAGCACTTTGGGAGGCCAAGGTGGGAGGATCACTTGAGCCCAGCAGCTCAAAATCAGCCTGGGCAACGTAATGAGATCTTCTTCATCTCTAAAAAAAATTTTTTTTAATTAGCCAGGTGTGGTGGCATGTAGCTCCAGTCCCAGCTACTCAGGAGGCTGAGGTGGGAGGATCACTTGAGGCTGGGAGGGTGAGGCTGCAGTGAGCTGTGATCGTGCCACTGCACTCCAGCCTGGGTGACATCACAAGACCCTGTCTCAAGAAAAACAAACAGAAAGTCTTTACAACTGTTCTCAGAGTGTGTCCTTGGAATGAGAAGGGGTGGCGGCAGAGCTCTGTCACCCCTCAGCTCTGAAAGGTCATGAATCAAGATTCCACACTTGGCCCGTGCCTGTAATCCCAGCACTTTGGGAGGCTGAGGTGGTGGGCTCACCTGGGCTCAGGAATTCGAGGCTACAGTGAGCTAGGATCACGCCACGACACCAGCCTGGGCAAGAGAGACCGACCCTGTCTCCTGGGAAAAAAATCACAAATCTGCATGCACACATATACCCACATGCACACTGGTGTGCGCACACACGCACACACATACACATGCACAGTGTGTGAACTCTGACGGCCCCGCCCTCGCTGCCTGGCTAGGGGGCTGTTTTTCATTTAGGCCACGCATCTGATTCTTCCCAGTAGCCTGGAAGCTACTCTGAGGTTTGGAATCCTAGAGCAATTTCACAGTTTCCAAATGCAGCATCCTCTCCATTTCACAGTTCCTTAAGAATTCTGGTCACGCTTTCCGTGTGTTTAGCAAGCTTCTGTTTTAAAGGGCTGCACTGCAAGCCACACTTTTCTTTGCTTCCCTTGCCAGCTGGGAGTGTTCAGGCACAGAATCTCCGATGGCTATGCCTGAAAGTAGAGTGTTTTCCAGACGCTGTGTCTACCACCTCGGAGGCCAGGGTTCCATGGCTGACCCGGGGCCTGTGCCCTCGTCCTGTAGGACAAAAGGGGGAAATAACAACTTTGCTCCTAACGTTATGAATCATTTATACAGCGACTGAAGAAACAAGGAGTCAAATCAATGCCTAACTTTTGGGTTGAAAGTTAACATCAGCATCAAAAACTTTTTAAAAAGGCTGGGCGCAGTGGATCCAGCAAATTATCAGACACGAGGGGGTCATGGGAACCCCTAGGTTTGTAGCCAGCTGGTCAGATGCGTGGGTGGCATTCTCATGGGGGTGCCCCCACCACGTGAAGGGCGGTCTAACCCCAGATAAAAGCCGTTGCAGACTTAAATGATGGGTGTGGCTTGAGGGGCTGGGCATAGACCTCCCACTTCTCCCGGACTAGGGCCTGGCAGGGGCTGTGCTTCATCTTTTCTGTCGAGAGCTGAGGGCACACTGGGCCCGCTACAATGCTGGCTGAGTTGATCTTCCATTGGTCAAATTACCCACTGCGTGTGAAGTTGCTAACCACATCTGCAAAAGTGGAAGGAGAGCTGAAGTCCCCTTGAGGTCTGCATGCTGCGGGAAGGCCAAGCCGGCAACGGACGGGTTGCTCCTCACAAGCCTCCTGCTTGCATCCGGTGCTGACTCATTCATTCAGTAAACACTTAGGGAGCACCTACTGTTTGCAGAGCCCACAACCTTGCATGATACTGAGCTCTGAAAGTGAACTGCCATTGAAGGCTTTTTACTCCCTCCAAAACCAGAAGGGCAACTAACTAATTCGGTATTTCATTTTCATACCAACAGATTTCTTCTTGTTTTTCTTTTTGTAGAGACAGAGTTTGGCTGTGTCACCCAGGCTGGAGTGCAGTGCCACGGTCACAACTCACTGCAGCCTTGACCTCCTGGGCTCAAACCATCCTCCTGCCTCAGCCTCCCAAGAAGCTGGGATTACAGGCACGAACCACGGTACCTGGCTCGTATCAACAGATGTCTAAATGTCCTCCCAAACAAACATCGCAGCCATATTCAGATCTGATAAACACATGAAGCTTACAGCAGGTGCCGTAGTGAAGTTGAGTTCCTTATACTATTATTTCTACATTTGAAGCATTTGAAAATTTCCATAATAAAGTTTATTTACTTATTTTCTCTGAGACAAAGTCTTGCTCTGTTGCCCAGGCTGGAGTGCAGCGGCCCGATCTTAGCTCACTGCAACCTCCATCTCCTGGGTTCAAGCAATTCTCCTGCCATCAGCCTCCCAGTAGCTGGGACTAACAGGTGCACACCACCACACCTGGTTACTTTTTTGTATTTTTGCCATGTTGGCCGGACTGGTCTCAAACTCCTGACCTCATGATCCACCTGCCTTGGCCTCCCAAAGTACTGAGATTACAGGTGTGAGCCACCATGCTCAGCCAGTAAAAGGTTTAAAAAGAGGGGAGAGAGAGAAAACACAAAGAGCTGTATGTACCCAGCTTGCCAGGGTAGGATCTCTTCCTCTGCCCAATCCCTGGCTGGACTGGGCTGGCACCTCTTTGGTCTTCTGCAATATGGAAATAATAATGAAACTGACTTGGAGGGGTTACAGGAAGGATTCAATTAATAGCCCGCATGAAGTCCTGGCATAGCCCCAGAACCCAGGAAGTGCACTGTAAGCTGTTACCATGGACCAGGTAAGATGCTGGGTGCTTCCAGGAGTGCTGCGTCCCATCTTCTCATTTACAGGTGAGAAAACTGAGGCTCAGAGGCCAAGTGAGAGTCAAGGTGGGTTGGCACGGGCAGCTGGCCGAAGCTGACTCCCAGCCAAGCCTCCGCAGCTTCCTCTGCCCTGTGCCTGCCCGACACTGAGGCTGGCCTTCCTAGCTCCCTTCGTCTCCCCAGCAGCCAAGAGGAATCCCCGGAACCTTCAACCTTCCCACTTATTAAGCCATCAAGGCTGCATCTGTGTTGATGCCATCCGTCAATATGAGTAAATACCCTCGCTATTCTCCGGGGAACACAGGCCAGTACATCAAAACCAGGCTTCAATGTGATATAATATGGAAGGAAATGAAAACTATCAATAAAATGCAAATTCTGCAAGGCGTCGGATGAATTCATGACCCCTGTTTCTCCCCTCGCTGTTTACAACCCACATCACTCACTGTCTCTGCAACGGGAGAAGCCTGGTTTATGAATAAAGAAATGATTCCCCAGAGCCGTTACCCACAGGACACACAGGGCAATTCATCATTTCTCCCAGCGGAGGGCGATTAAAACGCATCATAAAGCCAGCAGCGATCTATCGGGAGGGAGTTGCAAGTTTGTTACGGTTTTTGTTTGAAGTTGCCAACCACATCTGCAAAAGTGGAAGGACAGCTGAAGTCCCCTTTAGGTCGCGTGCCGAAAGACCTGAACTGAGGGCTGTGGATGCCTGTGGTCCTGCAGGGCCAGACCCGCCGTGGACGTCTCTTCTCTCCCCTGCCACTCACCACCCTCCACGTCTCTGAGCTTCTACCTCCGCCTCTTCTGGTTCTCAGACCTGGAACTGTTGCCGGGTTTTGGGGTGCAGGGGGAGCGCTTAGCTCCCCTAAGAGGGACGTTTTCCAGGCTCTTGGTCTCTCACTCACCCAAGAATGGGAGACGGGACCACGCCGGGCGCGGTACGCTCGTAAATACCGGACCCCAAAAAGTTTTTACAGAAGGTGATATATTTAGGCAGAGAAAGAGAAAAAGGAGAGAGAAAAAGATGAGAGAGAAAAGTCTTCCACGAAGAGTGTGGAAGGCGACCCAAGTATGGAATCCAAAGGGGTGTGGAAGAAGGGACTTTGAACATGGGAGGAATTCTCTCCCTCTCCAAGTCCCCTGGCCAATGAAAGGAATTCCTTTAAACTTCCTCTAGAGGGACTGACTTTTGATTCTTCCCCCGAGCCCTCAAAAATTAAAACAGAAACTGTTAACTCTCCCGGACAGAGAGGCATGGGAGCAGGCAGGTGCATGGCGCTGGGAGGTTCTTGCCCCTTGTGGACCTGGAAAGAAAAGAGAACCTTCTATCCCACACCCCCACTTCACACCACCTGATGGAGCTCCACTCTGAGCTCACAGCCTCAGCCCCAGACCAGAGCTTCAGACCCCAAAACTCAGGCTTAGCCCGACGATGACCACTTCTTAAAATACTGAAGTCAACTGTATTTACAAAACACTAATCTGGCCAGATGTGGTGGCCCGTGCCTACGATCCCAGCACTTTGGGAGGCCGAGATGGGAGGATCACTTGAGGTCAGGAGTTGGAGACCAGCCTGGCCAACATGGTGAAACCCCGTGTCTACTAAAAATGCAAAAATTAGCTGGGCATGGTGGCGGGCACCTATAATCCCAGCTACTCGGGAGGCTGAGGCAGGAGAACTGCCTGAACCTGGGAGGTGGAGGTTGCAGTGAGCTAAGATCGCACCACTGCACTCCAGCCTGGGCAACAGAAGATTCCAGCCTGGGCAACAGAGTAAGACTTTGTTTCAAAAAACAAATCAAAAAAACCCCACTACTGTTAGTGTCAAAATTCGACAAAGCTTCCGTTTGGCCAAGTATATATATAGTCACTCAAGTAGGGAGAGACCATTCAAAATTCCTTTTGACAAGAGTCTGGTTTCTGGCCGTGGTTCTAGACGTTGGTCACGGGGGAAGCAGCATCTGGGACAGAAACATTCAGAAACGCATTGGTGGGAGGGACATCTGGACACACTCGAAGGACGCAGGAGAGCCCCTGGCCGAAGAAGTCCTGGAGTAGCCCATGCCACGCTCTGGAGAAGCAGGAGGGAAGGGGGTTCCTGGTCCTGAACTGTCCCCCCTGGGCCCACTGGAAACTCAGTTGCATGAACTGCAGTTAGGTGGCAAGGGAACAAAGCTGATGCCAAGGTGAGGCCCAGAAGGAGGAAGGGGAGAGGTCTCTTTTCTGCCAAGAACACTCCTTAGTGAGGGATCATCGGCGGGGGTATTCTCTGCGGGTTGTCCCAGTTGGAAAAGCCACTGGCAATTAGAAGTTTTGCTCTAATAATTTTCTCTATCCGTATCCATTAATGCATTGCATGCACGAATGAGGCGAGCGATTCTCCTGCCTCAGCCTCCCAAGTAGCTGGGACTGCAAGTGCGCCACCACCCCTGGTTAACCTTTTGTATTTTTAGTGGAGACGGGGTTTCACCAGGTTAGCTAGGCTGGTCTTGAACTGCTGACCTCGTGATCCGCCCTCCTTGGCCTCCCAAAGTGCTGGGATGCATCTGCATTGGAATGTTCCCATTTGTCTGGCTTCGGCTCTTCGCCTGTAAACTCGATTTCACCCGAGTGTAGAGTGGCTTCCACTTAGCTCCTCTCCAGGCACCTCCGCCCTTGGTGTTCCCGATGACTTCTGGTTAAGGCCAGCGTCTTTTCAGGATGGCTGAGGCCCTCATATGGTCTCTCGATGTGGTTAAATTTCTCAAGAAGCTGGGGGTTTTTGTTTGTTTTTTGTTTGTTTGATTTTTGAGATGGAGTTTTGCTCTTGTTGCCCAGGCTGGAGTGCAATGGCACAATCTCGGCTCGCTGCAACCTCTGCCTCCTGGGTTCAAGCCATTCTCTTGCCTCAGCCTCCGGAGTAGCTGGGACTACGGGTGCCCACCACTATACCTGGCTAATTTTTGTTTTTTGAGATGGAGTCTCACTCTGTCGCCCAGGCTGGGGTGCAGTGGCACCATCTCCGCTCACTACAACCTCTACCTCCCAGGTTCAAGCAATTCTCCTGCCTCAGCCTCCTGAGTATAGCTGGGATTACAGGCACCCACTACCACTCCTGGCTAATTTTTGTATGTTTAGTAGAGACGGGGTTTCACCATGTTGCTAGGGCTGGTCTCAAACTCCTGACCTCCTGATCCTCCCACCTCGGCCTCCCAAAGTGTTGCGATTACAGGCATGAGCCACTGCGCCCAGCGAAGCTGGGTTTTAAATGAGTGAAAACTCTGCTCCAACACAAGAGAACTATCTAGAAGCTGAAGATTGCTGCCTGTGCCGTCATCTCCCAAAGAAGTCTGCAGCATCGAGGCCCTGGCTCAAGTGTCAACTCTGACAACTTCATACACTCCCTGGGAGGGGCACACAACCCCAGCACAGCCCACAGGCCCCTAATGACACAGAAGGACCCACAGTACCCTGCACCCACCCCCCCACAACATCCCTCCAGGGTTAACTCTGGCAGGTCTACTTGTTCCAATTACTTTCCTTTTTGCTGGGAGAAGGATGGATAATCTGGAAGGTTCCCAGCCCCTTGGGCACCCACTGGGGGGAGCAGGTGGATGGAGGCATGTTGAAGAAGAGACCAAGTCACTTCCCCCGGGCTCCCCCTTCTCTCTCTTTTTGAGACAGTTTCGCTCTTGTTGCCCAGGCTGGAGTGCAATGGTGTGATCTCGGCTCACCGCAACCTCCACCTCCTGGGTTCAAGCAATTCTCCTGCCTCAGCCTCCCAAGTAGCTGGGACTACAGGTGTGCGCCACCACGCCCGGCTAACTTCTTTATTTTTAGTAGAGATGGGGTTTCACCACATTGGCCAGCCTGTTCTTGAACTCCTGACCTCAGGTGATCTGTCCATCTCAGCCTCCCAAAATGTTGGGATTACAGGCGTGAGCCACGGCCTGTACATGGCCCAGCCACCTCTTCTCTTAAACTCTTTATTTATACCCCTGGAAACCTCATCCCATGTGACAACCCCCACCACCCACAGTTTTTGGTTTCAGCTAGGCCACCAGCTCAACATTTTTCAAAACATCTCACAAATGCACGTCCTCCTCCACACCCCACTGCCACGACATTCACTCAAACGTCTATTCCTGCTCTTCTCGGCCTCCCTGACTCCAGTATCTGCTGTTACTATTCTCCACCCCACTGCAAGAAAGAGACGTCTAAATTGTACATCTGATGACATCAGTCCTCTGTTTACTGTGCCCCAGAGCCACCATGACCAAGTGCAAACTCCTCTGCTGGCCCTCCAACGCTTTGACAATATGATTTCTGCTATGTGGCCATCTTGCAACTGAAGTGAAAAGGGCCAGTGGTAAGCTGTTTATAACAGATGCACTTTCTGTGCAGAGACTCAGACAGATTGAAAATAAATGGATGGAAGAGACACGTCTTACCAACACCGGTGATGAGAAAGCTTGTGCAGCTGTCGTGGTTATATGAGTGTCAGAAAAATCAGACTCTGTCCAGGTGTGGTGGCTCACGCCTGTAATCCCAGCAATTTGGGAGGCTGAGGCGGGCGGATCACTTGAGATCAAGAGTTTGAGACCAGCCTGACCAACATGGTGAAACCCCATCTCTACTAAAAATACAAAAATTAGCCGGGTGTGGTGGCCTGTAATCCCAGCTACTTGGGAGGCTGAGGCAGGAGAATCGCTTGAAGCCAGGAGGCGGAGGTTGCAGTGAGCTGAGATCGCAGCGCTGCACTCCAGCCCGGGCGACAGAGCGAGACTCCATCCCAAAAAGCAAAACGAAACAAAACAAAAAGCAAGGCACGATGTCTTCCCCTCGCCAACTGCCGTGCACGGAGTGGCTTCCTGTCTACATCTTTGCAGATGTTTGTTGCTTTGGATGAGACATAACAGTGCCCTTGATGAATAAAACAATTCATTAAATTTCAGCTTCTGCTCTTTAAAGACTCGCAGGACACTGTCCGTGGGCTTCTCAGAGCACTTGGACGATACCTTGACAAGGGTGTAATTTATTTCTCAAAACACTAGCAGGCCCTCCTGTTCTAATTCCTTTTTTTTTTGTTTTCTGGTTTTTTTTCTTTTTTGAGACAGGGTCTCACTCTGTCACCCAGGCTGGAGTGCAGCGGTGTGATGTTGGCTCACTGCAACCTCTGCCTCCTGGGCTGAAGTAATCTGCCCACGTCAGCCTCCGAAGTAGCTGGAACTACAGGCATGCACCACGAAGCATGCCTGGCTGATGCTTACACTTTTTTGTAGAGATGGAGCGGGGGGCCTCACTATGTTGTCCAGGGTGGTCTCGAACTCCTGGGCTGAAGCGATCTGACCCCTTTGGATTCCCAAAGTGCTGGGATTACAGGTATGTGCCACCGCACCTGGCTCCAGCTAGGTGTCAAGTGGTCAATCTTGCGCAGCTGCACTGAGGCAGCCCCTGACGAGCCCACTTCAACCCAAAGTTGCCGAGAAGGCCGGCACCGCCCATGGTCCTGGGGACTGCCCAGCTGGGGCCCTACCTGCCACCTGCAGAATGCCATGTCTGGCCACGTCGTAGAATGGGTGACTCGTGCTCAGCGTGGGGTCCTGGCCAGCCATGGGCACCACCGAGGGCCTCCTCCTCCCGGCAGCCAGCGCAGCAGCCACTGCCTCGTCTCTCTGCAGCTCTGCACAGACAATGCAGATTAAAGGAAGTCAGTGCATTCTCCAGTGAGGGGGAGTGAGGGAGCCTCCGACTCCCTTTCATAAGGCAGTCACCCACCTCTGCTGCACACACACTATACTCTGTACCTCCGCCATGCACCCACTATGCGCTCTACCTCAGCCGTGTGCCCACTATGTGCTGTACATCAGCTGTGCACCCACTATGCATCCTCTCAGCCGTGCACTCACTTATGCACCCTACCTCAACTGTGCACCCACTACGCGCCCTACCTCAGCTGGGCACCCACTACGCGCCCTACCTCAGCTGTGCACCCACTACGCGCCCTACCTCAGCTGTGCACCCACTATGCGCCCTACCTCAGCTGTGCACCCACTATGCACCCTACCTCAGCTGTGCACCCATTATGCGCCCTACCTCAGCCATGCACCCACTAAGCATTCTCTCTCAATTGTGTACCCACTATGTACCCATCCAGTACCCAGCACCATGGAGGGAGAAAAAAAGACCTAAGGGTCGGATACTGTCCACATTGATGGGAGTGGCAACTAAGGCTCAGACAGGGAGAGTGACTTGCTAATTGACAGCAGGGTACAGGCTTAACCTTGAACCTTCAGCTCCAAATCCCAACCCAGCAAGTGCTGCCAAAAGTGCCAGGGTGGGCTGGGGTTGAGGGCAGGCACTGGGGTCACCGCGATATGAGGAAGAAAGAAAAGGCTGCCTTCCTAAGTTGAATCTTAGCAGGGAAGGTTCTTATGCAGAACAAATCAGGGTTTTTAAGAGAAATGTTTTCAGCTACAAAAATTAATGGGAATTTTGAGTTTCGAGGTTAGAGTAGACATAGGGCCCCAGATGTAGGGGGTTGAAGAGTATCCCCCAATATTCCTCCTGGAGCTCAGAATGTGACCTTATTTGGAAATTGGTCGGGTCTTCAGAGATGTGATTAGTTAAGATGAGGTCAACTGGATCAGGGTGGGCACCGAATCCAATGACTCGGGAGACAGGAGGGCGTGCGAGGATGGAGGCAGAGACTGGGTGATGCGGCTGCAAGCCAAGGACACCGGGAACCACCAGCAGACACAGAGAGCGCCCTCCCCTGGAGCCTTCAGGGAAGTGCAGCTCTGTAGACACCTTTCGACTTGCCTCCAGAACTGAGACGGTGACCTGCTGTCTTAAGCCACCGGGTTGTGGCACTTTGCTGGTGGCCCAAGGAGATGGGTAGAATCAGGTCCCTTGGAGTTAGGAGGCCCAGGGCATGATGGGGCAGTGAGGGTGCCCAGGAGGAAGCAGTGGCTTTTCTAACAATTTCTGGAGGTGATTCTGATGCAAAGCCAGGTTTGAGATTCACTCATCCAGACCAACACCCCATCGAGAAGGGAGCGTGAGGCAGGGCCCGAGGGCTGCCCAACATGGTCTGGAAGCTGCCTCCCGTGCCTCCTTGCCCACTCAGTCCCTGTCCTTGGGGTAATTACCTGGTATTTACTCAGCACCACTCTGTGGGCAGGGGGGTAGGGGATAGGGCCAAGAACCCTATTCATCAACGGGTGTGAGTGTCCCTGCGTGGGGTGAGTAGGGGGTGTCACAGGACACCCCTCTTCCTTCCAGTCAACAAATATGCATTGAGTACCTACTATGTGCCAAGAACACTTTCAGACAGTGAGGACTTCGAAAGCAACAGAGGCAAAGCCCCTGTGTAGGGCAGAACAGAGGCCTCCCAGCGATGTCCATGTCCTACTCCTGGGAACCCATGCATGTGACTGTTGGTGGCAAAGGGATTCTGCGGGTGTGATTAGGGATCTTGAGGCTGGGCGCGGTGGCTCACGCCTGTAATCCCAGCACTTTGGGAGGCTGAGGCAAGCAAATCATGACATCAGGAGTTCGAGACCATCCTGGCCAATATGGTGAAACCCCGTCTCTAATAAAAATACAAAAATTAGCCAGGTATGGTGGCATGTACCGTAGTCCCAGCTACTCTCAAGGCTGAGGCAGGAGAATAGCTTGAACCCTGGAGGTGGAGGTTGCGGTGAGCTGAGACGGCACCGCTGCACTCAAGCCTGGGTGACAGAGCGAGACTCTGTCTCAAAAAAAAAAAAAAAAGTGATTCTTGAGATAAGTGGATTATCATGGATTCCAGCTGGGCCCAAAGTACAGCTGTCTCTCAGTATTCTGGAGGGATTGGTGCCAGGACCCCCACTCAGGGATACCAACATCTTTGGATGCTCAAATCCCTGATAGAAAATGGCATAGTGTTTTCATAGAACCTACACACATTTTCCTGTATTGTTCAAATCACCTCTAGATTACTGATAACCAAATACAATGTAAATGCCATGTAAAGAATTTTTATACTGTTTTTTGTTGTTTGTTTGTTTGAGACCGAGTCTCACTCTGTCGCCCAGGCCGGAGTACAATGGCACGATCTTGGCTCACTGCAATCTCTACCTCTCAGGTTCAAGCAATACTCCTGCTTCAGCCTCCCGAGTAGCTGGGACTACAGGGCACGCATCATCATGCCAAGCTAATTTTTTTGTATTTTTAGTAGAGATGAGGTTTTACTACATTGGCCAGACTGGTCTCGAACTCCTGACCTCAAGTGATTTCCCTGCTCAGCCTCCCAAAATGCTGAGATTACAGGCATGAGCCACCACGCCCAGCCTTAAAACAGTTAATTTAACGTTACATGAATTTCACTCCAATGAAAAAGAAAGGCCAGATGTGGTGGTGTGCACCTGTAATCCCAGCTACTCAGGAGGCTGAGGTGGGAGGATCGACTTGAGCCCAGGAGGTCGGGGCGGCAGTGAGTCAATTTCACATCACCGCATTCCGGCCTAGGCAACACAGCAAGATCCTGTCTCTAAAAATAAAATAAATACACAATTTTAAGATGAAAAAAATGCTACAGTACATGGAAAACACACAATGGTAAGGAAACAGGATGAGGCAGGTCGAGGGACCCCATCTAACTAAATGCAGCCCACACTTGAACCTCATATGGCAATCCCCTGAATCTGCATTACCATCAGGCTGCCACAGCAACCCAAGCGAGAAATGGGTTCCTACCGCGGCACGCCCTAAGCACTAAGGAGAGTAAACCAGAAGGCAAGATCATGAGAGCCTGGAAGCAAAGCAAGCAGCATATGTAAAACTCCGTCAAGACTTCCTGCATCTGGGTGTGAAATGCCGATGCTAGGCGCAGAACGGAAAATGATTTATTCCAGAGCTACGGGTCTGCAGTAGGTTCTTAAGATCTCCTCTGGTTATTTCAAACCCAGAAGAGAAGGCCGGGTGTAGTGGCTCGTGCCTGGAATCCCAGCACTTTGGGAGGCGAGGCGGGTGGATCACCTGAGGTCAGGAGATGGAGACCAGGCTGACCAACATGGTGAAACCCTATCTCTACTAAAAATACAAAAATTAGCCGGGCGTGGTGGCGCGAGGCTGTAATTCTGGCTACTTTGTAGGCTGAGGCAGGAGAATCACTTGAAACCAGGAGGCAGAGGTTGCAGTGAGTGGAGATCTCAGCACTGCACTCCAGCCCGGGCAGTGGAGCGAGGCTTCATCTCTACAAACAAACACACAGACAACCCAGAAGAGAAATCGGCCGGGCGGCCCCTAGCAGTGCACGTGATAGTGGTAGTCACTGCCCCTCACTTGGACACACGTGCACAGGAGTCCCTGGAGCCCAGGGGATACCTGGAAGTGAGGCTCTCCTCCTAGCTTGGCCCTTCTCACCTGGTTCCCTGGGGCATGCTCTTCAGTACCTCTGAGCCTCAGTTTATTTTTCTGTAAAATGGGACACAGAATCTAGCACCTTATAGGGTAGCTCTACCGTGAATGAGGGTGTTATCTCAATAAAGCCTCATAACCTGGGAGAATGACCCTCATCCCCAGGGCTTTATTTAAATCTGCATAAAGGAAGTCTGCGAAAATAAAATGGTTACCAATGGCAGCGGCCAGTGGTGGGAGTGAGGGCAGGGCCTGAGGATGGCGTGGAAGAAAGACTTCACTGAGTACCTTCTCTTTCTTCGTATTTTATTTTATTTGAGATGGAGTCTCACTCTGTCACCCAGGCTGGAGTGCAGTGAAGCGATCAGAGCTCACTGCAACCTCCGCCTCCCAGGTTGAAGCGATTCTCCTGCTTCAGCCTCCTGAGTAGCTGGGATTACAGGCATGCGCCACCATGCCCAGGTAATTTTTTTGTATTTTTAGTAGAGACAGGATTTCACCATGTTGGTCAGGCTGGTCTCAAACTTGTGACCTCAGGTGATCCACCCGCCTCGGCCTCCCAAAGTGCTGAGATTACAGGCGTGAGCCATCGCGCCCAGCCTCATGCCTACATATTAAAGAGGGTTATGGAAGCCTCTGGAATCAACTTGTACTTTTGACATCTTCAGGGGATGGAAAATTCCTTGAAGTTTTAGACTACAACTTGGTGGCTGGGACCTGAAATCTGGAGGTGACCCACTTGTTTCTGACTTACTCACCTGGGAGCAGAGGACTCACTCCATGAGCAGCCAGAACCAAGAAGGCTACTGGTTTCTGGAGAGGCAAAGCCCGAGGTCAAACGTCAAGCAATTTTGGAAACGTGGGCCAATCTGGGTGACCGAAGGAGTCCTTTTATTCCCAAGGAAGCTAAGTTTTCCAAAATGCAAAGAGGCTACATAATATAGATAAACTGAGTAAAAATGAGATATGATTTATAATAAAAATAGAATTCAGGTACTAAAAATTTCCCTTAAAGAAAGAGTTGTGAATGGCCAGGTGCGGTGGCTCATGCCTGTAATCCCAGCACTCTGGGAGGCCGAGGAAGATGGATCACCTGAGGTCAGGAGTTCGAGACCAGCCTGGCCAACATGGTGAAACCCTGTCTCTACTAAAAATACAAAAATTAGCCAGGCATGATGGCAGGTGCTTGTAGTCCCAGCAACTTTGGGAGGATAAGGCAGGAGAATCACTTGAACCTGGGAAGTGGAGGTTGCAATGAACCGAGGTCATGCCATTGCATTCCAGCCTGGGTGACAGAGTGAGACTCCATCTCAAAAACAACAAAAAAGAGTTATGTCCCCTCAGGGTTGTGACAACCCTGCTGGAGCTGCCCACAGGTCAGGGAAAGGCTGCCTGCAGATGGCCAAGCTGTGGGCAACCACCCAGGGAGGACTTGAGGGGAGAAGCGGCCAAGTCCACCAGAGGCTGATATCCAGGCGGCTCGGACTCTCACCATTTCTGCTGACCCATGGACCCCGGCCAGCTCACACGATACATAAAATGCTGGTGCTGAGTAACAGAAAAATTCAGAGCACTCATTCTCCCTTCAGTTTGTGTTGTGCTGCCTAGGAAACCTTTGCTCTTGGAATCTCTATGAAAAAGATATCCCCCAAGGTTGTACACTGTGGCTCACGCCTATAATCCCAGCATTCTGGGAGGCCGAGGTGGGTGGATCACCTGAAGTCAGGAGTTTGAGACCAGCCTGGCCAACATGGCAAAACCCCGTCTCTACTAAAAACACAAAAAACTAGCCAGGTGTGGTGGTGAGCACCTGTAGTCCCAGCTAATCGGGAGGCCGAGGCAGGAGAACTGCTTGAACCCGGGAGGCAGAGGTTGCAGTGAGCCGAGACCGCACCATTGCACTCCAGCCTGGACAACAAGAGTGAAACTCCAACTCAAAAAATAAAAAAATCCCCCAAAGTAATACCAATAAACACGAAAATAGTCAAATGTCATGTAGTCTCTGCCACTATAAAGATACTACATTATAAAGGCATTTTGTTGTTGGTAGTTGGATAAATTCCATTCAAACTACAATGTCCTATCACTGCAAATGTGTCAGCCTTGGGCCACACACCTGCAGTGACAGGACGCTCACTACCTCCTCAGGAAGTTCACTTTCTCTTGGCTCAGGAGTGACTGCTAACACGTTCTTCCCCTCGCCAAGTCTAAAATCCGTTTCTATCAACAGTGTCCATCCTTAACTTTAACCCCGTGACTGTGGAAAAACAGCCTGGTGTGGAAGGAAAGACATGAGACTTGGAGTTAGAAAGGCATAAATTTAAGTCCCTGGAGCAGAATGTGTGTGCATCCCGCAGCCAGACTACCCAGAGAGCCTTTGGCACCTGTCTCAACCCGTGTCTCCTTTTCTTAGCTTATAAAATATGGACAACAACAGCACCTTCTTCATAGAGAGAACGTAAGGATTTAGTGAGATAATACAGTCAATTGCCCAGTATGGTACCTGGCATGTGACTGGTAAGCAGTAAGTGTTCACAACCATCATCATTACAGTATAAAGAGCAAGTTAAAAATTCTATCTTTTGTTGGGTGTGGTGGGTCATGCCTACAATCCCAGTACTTTGGGAGGCCGAGGCAGGCGGATCACTTGACGCCAGGAGTTCAAGACCAGCCTGGACAACATGGCAAAACCCCATTTCTACTAAAAAGACAAAAATCAGCTGGGAGTGGTGGTGTGCACCCTTAGTCCCAGCTACTCAAGAGATTGAGGCAGGAGAATCACTTGGGTCTGGGAGGTGGAGGATGCAGTGAGCCAAGATCATGCCATTGCACCCCAGGCTGGGCAACAGGAGTGAAACCCTGTCTCAAGAAAAAAGAAAGAGAAGAAAGAAAAATTCTTCATTTCACATAGCTTTGCAAATTCCGTATCATCCTGGTGTCATAAAACGTCTGTCCTGTGAAGTATGTTAATATCCTGCTGACACATAGTGTAATTAGTAAAAACCAAGCTATTTAGGGTCTTTTGGGAAAGGTGTTATTCCTATACAAAGACATGTATGTTTCAATTCACCAATCAGAACACAGTAAAGTTTACAAAGTAAATGTCTTAAAGTACAAAGGTGAAGCCAAATCTTCATCTTGAGACAGGAGACATCACTACAGATACTACAGACATTAAAAGGATAACGAGGGGATATTACAAATGCCCTTAAGTCAGGACATTCAACAATCTAGATAAAACTGATACAATTCCTGAAAGACACAAGCTACCAAAGCTCACTCAAGAAGAAACTGATAACCTGAATAGCCCACTATCTAGTACATAAGTCAGATTTGTTATCAAAAGCTTCCTGGCCAGGTTTGCTGGCTCGCAGCTATAATTCCAGCACTTTGAGAAGCCAAGGCAGGAGGATTGCTTAAGCCCAGAGGTTTGAGACTAGCCTGGGCAACATATGAGACTTCCTATCTACAAATAATAAAGATTAGCTGGGCATGGTAGTGCACATCTGTACTTCCAGCTACTTGGGAGGCTGAAGTGGGAGGATTGCTTGAACCCAGGAGGTCAGGGCTGCAATGAGACACGATTGCACCACTGCACAATCACGGGAGACATGGGAAACAGAAGATTCTGTCTCAAAAAAAAAAGAAAAAAGAAAAGAGAAAAGAAATTCAAAGAAAACTCTGGTGCTATGTGTGAATTCCACATTTTCTACGATCCTATGATTGCATCCTCAACCAATCAACAGCACCCATTCCCTAGCCCCCTGCCTGCCAAAACATCCTTGAGAAACCCAGCCTCTGAATTTTCAAGGAGACTGATTTGAGTAATAACTCCCCCTTCTCCTGTGTGGGCTGGCCTCAAATCAATGAAACTGTTTCTTTACTGCAATCCCACAGTCTCAGTGAATTGGTTTTTCTGTGTAGCAGGCACGTAGAACCCAACAGACAATTACAATAGTACCAATAGTTACAAAATACTGAGGGATAGAACAAAAGAGGTGCCTAATCTTTACACAGAAAACTGCAAAGCATTCTTGAAAAAAAGTAAAGGGACCTAAGAATACAGGGAAATATATCACACTCCTGGATTAAAAGACACAACATTGTTACAATGTCAAATCCTTCTCGAATCAGTCTATAGATTCAAACACAATCCCAACCAAAATCTCAGCAGGCTTTTTCACAGAAATTAACAAACTGATTCTAAAATTTATTTGAAATGAAAAAGGGCCCAGAATGGCAAACACAATTTCGACAAAGAAGAAAGTTGGAAGACTGTCTGATCTCAAGACCTATTATAAAGCTACACTGATCAGGACAGTGTGGGCTTGGCAGAGAGAGACATACAGGTCAGTGGAATGGAACAGAAAGTCCAAAATAGCCCCACATGTATATTCAGCTGATTTTCAAGAAGTATTTCAGGCCAAGATTGTGGGTGGATGATGGGGCCGCAGGTGAAGGAAGGATGATGGAGAACAGGACACTCCACAAGGCCCAAGACTGCTCAAAGGGGAAAGACGCAGCCAGGCACGGCGGCTTAGGCTGGGTGTGGTGGCTCACGCCTGTAATCCCAGCACTTTGGGAGGCCAAGGTGGGCAGATCACCTGAGGTCAGGAGTTTTGAGACTAGCCAGGCCAACATGGTGAACCCCCATCTCTATTAAAAATACAAAAATTAGCCAGGCATGGTGGTGCATGCCTGTAATCCCAGCAACTCGGGAAGCTGAGGCAGGAGGATCACTTGAACCCAGGAGAAGCAGACTGCAGTTAGCCGAGATCGTGCCACTGTACTCCAGCCTGGGCAATAGAGGCTGTCTCGGAAAAAAAAAAAAAAAAAGAAAGAAAGAAAAACACACCTCTTTGACAGGGACTCTGGCAGCCATCACCTCAGCCAAGGGGCACACCTAGCGTCCTAACAGTAAGGCAAACTGATGTCACACCTTCCTGCAACAGGAAGGACAGACAGCTGTGAGGAACTCTCGCCCAAAAGGTTTACTCTGAATCTAATTAAGCCTTCAGTGCTAACGTTCGGTTTATAGGAAATACCCCTAGGTTCAAGAACAGGAGAAATGACATCAAGGCCAGGTGCGGTGACTCATGCCTATAATCCCAGTGCTTTGCAACTGCTTGAGCCCAGGAGTTAGAGACAGCCTGGGTAATGCAGCAAGACCACTGTCTCTGCAAGAAGACGGAAAAAAAAAAAAATTACCCAGGTATGGTGGTGTACACCTGTAGTCTCAGCTACTCAGGAGGCTGAGGTGGGAGGATCACTTGAGCCCAGGAGGTTGAGGCTGCAGTGAGCCATGATCCCACCACTGCCTTCCAGCCTGGGCGAAAGACTGAGACGCTATCTCAAAAACAACAGAGAAAGAAATGACATCATGGTGGGGGAGGAAATCTGATAAATCTAGGAGAGACATTCTGTAGGACAATTGGCCTGGTTGCTTTAAATGTTAAATGTTGATGTCTTTTTTTTTTCCACCCCCGAGAGGTAGTCTGGCTCTGTTGCCCAGGCTAGAGTGCTGTGGTACAATCTCAGCTCACTGCACCCTGAACTCCGAGTCCCGGGTTCAAGCAATTCTCCTGTCTCAGCCTCCTGAGTAGCTGGGATTACAGGCACGCACCACCATGCCCGGCTAACTTTTGTATTTTTAGTAGAGGTGGGGTTTCACCTTGTTGGCCAGGCTGGTCTTGAACTCCTGACCTTCTGGCTCCATCCACCTTGGCCTCCCAAAGTGCTGGGATTATAGGCATGAGCCACCACGCCTGGCCTGATATTATTGTTAAATTTATTTTTATTTATTTATTTTTGAGACAGGGTCTCACTTTGTCACCCAGGTTGGAGTGCAATGGCATGGTCTCCACTCACTGCAACCTTCGCCTCCCAGGTTCAAACAATTCTCCTGCCTCAGCCTCCTGCCTAGCTGGGATTACAGGCATGCACCTCCATGCCCGGTTAATTTTTATATTTTTAGTAGAGACAGGTTTTCACTGTGCGGGCCAGGCTGGGATGTCATGTTTTTTTTTTTGAGACAGAGTCTCACTCTGTTGCCAGGCGCCAGGCTGGAGTGTAGTGGCGCGATCTCGGCTCACTGCAACCTCCGCCTCCCGGATTCAAGCAATTCTCCTCCTCAGCCTCCCAAGTAGCCAGGACTACAGGTGTATGCCACCACACCCAGCTAATTTTTGTATTTTTTAGTAGAGATGGGGTTTCACCATGTTGGCCAGGCTGGTCTCGATCTCCTGACCTCGTGATCTGCCCGCCTCGGCCTCCCAAAGTGCTGGGATTACAGGCGTGAGCCACGGCGCCCAGCTGGGATGTCATTTTTCAAGAGGAGGGAGTGCGCAGGGGGTTGTTTTCCAACAGAGAGAAGCCAAAGTGACAAACACTTAAAGGCAGCGTGTGAGCCTTGCTGGGTTCCGGTGTAAAAGAGCACTGCAAACATTCCGGGGACAACTGAGGGATCTGAATGAGGCCCGCACAGTCCATGATATTAAGGACTTGCTGATTTTCTTAGATGTGATGATGGTGTCGGGCTACACGGGAGAGTGTCTTTCTGTTCGGGAGGTGCAGCTGACATGTTCAGCAGGGACTGCAGGGGTCTACAACTGACTCTCCCAAAGTTCAGCTAAAAGACAGACAGACAGAGAGAGAGGGAGAAGGAGCATCCGTAATGGACAATACCAACTTCTGAATCAAGGTAAGGAGTACACGTGTGTTCTTGGCAATATTTTTCTTTTCTTTGAGAAGGAGTCTCACTCTGTCACCAGGCTGGAGTGCAGTGGCTCGATCTTGGCTCACTGCAACCTCCGCCTCCTGGGTTCCAGCAATTCTCCTGCCTCAGCATCTGGAGTATCTGGGACTACAGGCACGCGCCACCTCTCCTGGCTAATTTTTTGTATTTTTAATAGAGATGGGTTTCACCGCGTTAGCCAGGATGGTCTTGATCTCCTGACCTCGTGATCTGCCCGCCTCAGCCTCCCAAAGTGCTGAGATTATAGGCGTAAGCTACCGTGCCCAGCCAGCAATATTCCTTGAATGTTTCTGTAGTCAGAAGAAAGAGGGAAGAAGGGAGGGAGGAAGCAGAGAAGGAAGGAAACCCTTGCACAGCTCTGTTACCTTGATAAAATGCAACGTCCCCACTTATCAGAGAAGCAAACGGAGGCCAGGGAGACACAGACATTTGTTCAAGGTCAGACACTCGTTCACGGTCATGCAGCAAACCAGCCTGAGGATGCTCCTGTACCTCCTGGCTCTGCATTTTATTTTACCTTGACACAGGTAAACCCAGGTTCTTTGGTTCCGGGGCCAAACAGTGGCTGTTTTCCCAGACTTCATGTCCAGTTTCAACCAGCCTCCTCACCCCACCTCCTGCTGCAGCCCCCACCCCAAGGCCTCCCTGAAGCCCCTGCCGTCTGCTTCCTTAGGCTGCACAGCCTCCGTGACAAACCCGTAGCAAGCCAAGCAAACAGCTGAGAAGCAAACTTCTGAGGGCACCAGGTCCCGCCTGGACACATCCCCCCTCCCTGGCAATGCGGGGGCACCTCCTCAGGTACCCACCCCTCCCAGGGCACAGACTGCTGGGTGGCCTTGACCAGGAGTTTTGGCCTCTCTGGGCTGCAAGATGGAGCAAGAACCCTGCCCCACTACTCACTGACTTGGTGCCAAGCACCTGCGGGGATGCCAGGGCACTGCTGGAGCCCAGGACCAGGGGAGAGGAAGGAGGAAAGGGAAGTGAAGACCCCCAGAGAGACCCCTGAGAAGACAGGCAGGCAAGGTCCTGGGCATCCTCTGCATACTATCTACATATTCACAGAGACACACACATGCATACATACACACAGACATGCATGCCCACATACACACACGCAGACATGCAAACACACACAACACACATGCAGAGACACATGTGCACACACATATATGCACTTGTGTGTGCATGTATGCACAGACGCACGTGTGCACACACCAGTCCTGTCGCCTCTGCACCTGCAGTTCTGGGGTCGTCAGACTCCAGCAAGTTCCTCGTGGACACTCCTTCCTTCTTCCTACTCCAGTGTAGATGACTGATTCCACAGCACCCTCCAAGGACGCACAACCTCTCACACCAGGGACAGGACCTGCTGCCAGCCCCACCCCCGCAGCCTCCCCTGGGCTTCGGTCCTCTGTGTTTTTCCACAATCACCTGATCTGGGGGACCACATCACGGCTTCTGAGGGCATGAGGCAGATGGGTGAAGGCGGTGGACCCAGCTGGCAGGGACCTAGGATCAGGCTGGCCTCCCTGGCAGGGTACAGGGCCCCGGGTGCCAGGCAGGGGAGGCCTGGCATGTCCCAGCTGACGCCCATGGGCCTGCCTTCTCCGGGAGTAGCCCCAGTGCCTCTTCCCAGCCCTCCCCAGGCCAGGGGGCAGCTTCCTAAGGGCTGGGGAGAAGCACAGGAGTGACACCTAGGCTGCGACCCTGCGCTCACGCCCTTCAGGGACTGCTCCTTGCCTGCTGTCAAAGTGAGAAAGGTAACTCGATCGTCTACACCCACAGCTCTGGCCAAACCGAGGCAGCTGGTCAGAAAGAAGGGCTGCCCAGCAAGTTGAGAATTTGGGGCATGCCAGTCACCCGTCTCCAGGTCACCCAACAAGCCCTGGCTGCCAGGCGCAGAGGTGACAAGGGCTCCTCCTGCCCTTCGCCCGTGGGGGACTCCCTGCCACCCTGTCATGCCACTCAAACTTCATGACAGGCAGGAGGGGCTCCCGATGTTTGATGATGGGAGGAGGGCAGGTTCCAGCAGGGGACAGACCCACCCTGTCCCCACTCCCACTGCTTGGACCTCACTGCAGTGCAGGCTTCAGCTCACTCCAACTTCGTCCCACCCCTTCCCAGGGCCCCCAGAGCACACCCACCTTGTGAGCTAGCCTGGAAACCTGGCCCTCCCTAGCGACACAGCCTCCATGACAAACCCGTAGCAAGCCAAGCAAACAGCTGAGAAGCAAACTTCTGAGGGCACCAGGTCCCGCCTGGACACATCCCCCCTCCCTGGCAATGCGGGGGGCACCTCCTCAGGTACCCACCCCTCCCAGGGCACAGGCACACAGCTATAGCATTCTTGCTTCAAAGCCTTGCAGGAGACACTGACATCGGACTGAACAGCGAAAACAGCCTGGTGCGTCTCCTGTTCTTGGGGGAGCAGGCCTCCCTGCCACATGCAAACTGGCCCCAGGGCCACACACAGGCCACAGGGCTGAGGAGCCTGCCCAGATCCCAGCGCCTCTGAAGCCAAGAAGCCTTTGTTTTTCCCTCCAGCCTCTGTTTCATCCAAACAAGGACAAAGACTTTGCCCCCTCCCTATCTCAAAAAGCACAGACTGGATGATTTGTTTTGAAGTTTGCTCACTCAGTGTGAGCGCCACATAATCCAGGCCCTGTGTAGCAATAGTGGGGAGGGAGTGTGCCAGGGTGGGCCCGAGAGCCCCCTCCCCTCCCGCAGCCCTACAGATGACAGCACTCTCAGCTCTCTCGAAGGGGTGTCTGAAAACACACCTGCACATGCACACGCGCGCGCGCAACACACACACACACACACAAACTGCCTGGAGAGCCATGACTGACTCAGGCCTTTCCCCTACACTCATTCTCCTTCCCATGAACTGCCAGAATCCCAGACAGTGGCACCAGGACCACCCCAGCGAGTATCTTGGGCCATCAACCGACATTGTAAAGCAGGAAAACAGAGGCCCAGAGAGGGTGAGGGCTTGCCCAAAGGCACACAGCAAGTCGGCGGAGGACTGTGTCTGCAGCCCAGGTCTCCTGGCTCCAGCGGAAAACCTGAATGACTCAGAACACGCAGGAAATGTCAAACACATGAAGGAATGCGAACAGGAAGAACCATCGTCACGCGCCACTGCCCTGGCCCACCGCAGCAGGCGCTTTCCTGCTTTTCCTTTTTTTTCCTGAGACGGAGTCTCGCTCTTGTCTCCCAGGCTGGAGTGCAATGGCACAATCTTGGCTCTCCGCAACCTCCGCCTCCCGGGCTCAAGTGATTCTCCTCCCAAGCAGCTGGGATCACAGGGATGTGTCACCGCACCTGGCTAGTTTTGTATTTTTAGTAGAGACTGGGTTTTGCCATGTTGGTCAGGCTGGTCTCAAACTCCCAATCTCAGGTGATCTGCCCGCCTCAGTCGCTCAAAGTGCTGGGATTACAGGCGTGAGCCACCGCACAGGGCTTTCCTGCCTTTCCTTTGAGGGGCTGCCCTGTATGGCACCAGGACATGGCTGTCACTCTCAGGCCTGTCTTTGCCATGGACCGCCCCCCCTTCCTCATCGGTTGCCTTGAACTATTTTTTAGATCTCACGCCACCAATCCATTTTTCCAGCATTTGCTACCAGCCCCCGCAGGGGCTTGTCGCTGTAGCGACAGATGTGTGCCTCAGTGGAACGCCCTTGTATCATGACGACCAGAGAGCGCTCCTCCAGGTTCTCCGACTCTGACTCTCGGGGAATTATTTCACAATTCTGCAAGCTGTAGATAACCTGGAGCCGTGCGAAATGATGCCCGCCCATAAACACGCAGACTCCGTCCTGGCTGGCAGAAGTGCAACTGCCTTCTCTCCCTTCCTCCCCTTTTCCTGCCACGACACCCCACATCTGCCTCCATTTGCACTTCCATTTCAATACGCTCCATCTATAAATGCCTCTGTCCTTCAGATTCCCTCTGCAGTCACTGACATCTGCCTGGTTCTCTCGTGAGCTAAATAAAATCGTTAATTGTTCATTTTTACATCCGTATGACAGTCATGATTTTGCCCTTTTCTGAAAAGTATCTTTTTTTTTTTCCAAGACAGTCTTGGTCTATGGCCCAGGCTGGAATGCAGTGGTGTGATCTTGGCTCACTGCAACCTCCACCTCCCGGATTCAAGTGATTCTCCTGCCTCGGCCTCCCGGGTAGCTGTGATTACAGGTGCGCACCACCACACCCAGCTAATTTTCGTATTTTTAGTAGAGGCAGGGTTTCACCATGCTGGCCAGGTTGGTCTCCAACTCCTGACCTCAGGTGATCCGCCCACCTCGGCCTCCCACAGGGCTAGGATTACAGCTGTGAGCCACCGCGCCTGGCCTGAAGGTTATCTTTGGCTCTAAGTTGGCTCTGGGCACCTAGCCCGTTGAATGAGCAGGCACTGAATGAAGGAAAGGTGTTTTTCTCCCCCACCTTAGCAACCAGCAGGAAAACAGGCTCTCAGCCTCGCTGTTTCACAATTTTTACCCAAGTTTTGTTATGTAGGCATGACTGGATACATCACTGGCCATTGGTGATCCAATCTCCAGTCTCTCTCCCCTCCCCAAAGGTTGTCAGGAACTGACTGACAGCTCCAAACTTCAATCACATGGCTGGTTACTCTGAAACAGCCCCATCCTGAAGCTATCTAGGCCCCGCCTTCAGTCATCTCATCATAGTATAAATTCAGGTATGGTCAAGAGAGCTCCAGCCAGACTCAGTGGCTCACGCCTGTAATCCCAGCACTTTGGGAGGCCGAGGCGGGTGGATCATGAGGTCAGGAGTTTGAGACCAGCCTGGCCAACATGGTGAGATCCCATCTCTAATAAAAATACAAAAATAGACTGAACATGGTGGCTTATGCTTATAATACCAGCACTTTGGGAGGCCAAGGTGGGCAGATCACCTGAGGTCTGGAGTTCGAGACCAGCCTGACCAACACGGAGAAACTCTGTCTCTACTAAAAAAAAAAAGTTATCTGGGCATGGTGGCACATGCCTGTAATCCCAGCTACTTGGGAGGCTGAGGTAGGAAAACTGCTTGAACCCGGGAGGTGGAGGTTGCAGTGAGCTGAGATTGCACCATTGTACTCCGTGCAAAAAGAGTGAAACTCCATCTCAAAATAAATAAATAAATAAAATAAAATAAAATACAAAAATTAACCGGGCATGGTGGTGGACACCTGTAATCCCAGCTACTCAGGGAGCTGAGGCAGAGAATTGCTTAAACCCAGGAGGTGGAGGTTGCAGTGAGCTGAGATCGCACCACTGCACTCCAGCCTGGGCAACAGAGTGAGACTCGGTCTCAAAAAAAAAAAAAAAAAAGCTGGGCTTGGTGATGGGCGCCTGGAATCACAGCTACTCAGAAGAGACACAAGAATAGCTTGAACCCGGGAGGTGGAGGCTGCCGTGAGCTGAGATCGTGACTGCACTCCAGCCTGGGTGACAGAGCGAGACTCCGTCTCAAAAAAAAAAAAAAAAAAAATGCTGGTAATGAGTAAGAAAAGATGCTCTTCCAGGGGTTTGAGGGGCTCTGCCAGGGACCGGCAACAAAGACCCAACGAACATCTTTTTGTTTTAGACATGGGGTCTCATGCTGTTGTCCAGGTTGGAGTGGTGTGGTCTGATCACAGCTCACTACAGCTTTGAACTCCTGGGCTCAAGCAATCCTCCTGCCTCAGCCTCCGGAGTAGCTGAGACTACATGGGCACTGCACTGTGCCTGGCTTTTTTATGTATTTCGTAGAGACTGGGTCTCACTATATTGCCCAAACTGGTCTCAAACTCCTGTCCTCAAGCGATCCTCCCACCTCAGCCTTCCGGGTCACTGGGATTACCGGCATGAACCAGGGCACTCAGCTAAGATTCATTATACCACAGCCCCCACCTGCAGGTCAGCTCCTGTCTGTCCTTCTGACCTCTGTTAAAACAATTCTCTGATATGGCTTGGCTGCGTCCCCACGCAAATCTCATCTTGAATTGTAGCTCCCATAATTCCCACGTGTTGTGGGAGGGGACCTGGTGGGAGATAATTGAATCATGGGAGCGGGCTCCCCCAGACTGTTCTTATGGTAGTGAATCAGTATCAAGAGAGCTGACGGTTTTGTAAGGGGAATCCCCTTTCACTTGGTTCTCATTCTTTCTGCCGGCCGCCATGTAAGATGTCCCTTTGCTCTTCCTTCACTTCCACCATGATTGTGAAGCCTCCCCAGCCACGTGGAACTTTAAGTCAATTAAACCTCTTTCCTTTATAAATTACCCAGTCCTGGGTACGTCTTTATCAGCAGCATGAACATGGACTCATATATTCTCTCTTTCCAAACAGGGGCGTGTCAGGCCCCTGCCCACATGCTCTTAACTCCCTGTATGCATTACTCATAGCGCTCAACGAGGTGCAAGTTTACAGATGTCCCTTGGTGTCCATGGGGAATTTGTTCCAGGACTCCTAGCAGATACCAAAATCTGCAGATGCTCAAGTCCGTGCTGTAATATGGTGTAATATTTGCCTATAACCTATGCCCATCCTCCTGTATGCATTAAATCATCTCTAGATTACCTGCAATACTTAACACAATGTAAATGCCTGTAAATAGTTGTTACACTGTGTTGTTTAGGAAATAATAACAATGAGAAAAGTCTATATAAGTTCCACTTATTTTCTTTTCCCAATACATCAAATCTGTGGTTGGTTGAATCCACAGATGAGGAACCTAAAATATGGAGCCCATGGATACAGAGTCCACAGTTACAGAGCCCACAGATATAGAGGCCACGGATGCAGAGCCCACAGTTACAGAGGCCACAGGTACGGAGACCATGAATACAGAGGCCACGGATATGGAAGGCTGACCGCACTTATTTCTGTGATCCTTCTGCTAATGTTAATATGGGCTTCCCTTAGCAGATTAAAGTTTCATGAGGACCGAGCCCAGCCCGGACTTGCTCAAACAGTTATCTGTGGTGCCTAGTTCAGGGCCTAACACGTGCGGGTCCTCCATAATCATCAAAATGAAGGGATGAAGGGAAAATAAGCCAGACATTACTGGGCAGTAGGCTTCAGAGCAGAAGCTCTATCCCCCCAAGCCTGCCTCGCCCTGCATGTGAGTCCATACACGCCTCAACTCCCTCTCGACCCTCCCTGTCAGGCCCTTTCCCTCGGAGCCTCCACCAGGGTGGGGAGAGAGCACAGAGAAACCATGAGCATCTGTGGGGCTAGGCTGGCTGCAGCCCTTCATTAGAGACATGGACCCGAACAGGTGTGCCTGCAGAGTGGCTGCGATGCAGAGATTTCACATCACCCAACTGTTCTACTTATAACTCATAGCAAAATGGTTTGTTGCTGTAAAAACATATTTGCACGTTACATAAATAAACCCTCACAGCAATTATCTTAATGCTGTAGCTACAAATTAACACCTACTTACCTCGGGCAAATTAGCACCAAATTTAACTGGAGTGGCACGTCCGATGTGCAAGGCATACAGAGGGAGAGCTCGCTGTGGTATTTGCACAGTGCAGGCTCTCGTTTCGGAACTGGGTGTTCTGGCAAAGGGCTCTTGGGAGAAGGAGGGGATGGGTCTGATGCCATCCAGGCCTAAGCTTCCAAGACCCAGAGACAAAGAAGCTTGCACACAGTCATACCTGAGACAGATGCTGACCAGCGATTCCCCCGGAAAGTACGGGAATGACGCGGGGAGGAGCCCTTGCTCATGGCTGAATGGGGGTCACTACTGAGTTGGGATTCCAGTGGCATCCCATAAAAAGTAACTTCCAGCTGGGCGTGGTGGCTCACGCCTGTAATTCCAGCACTTTGGGAGGGTAAGGCAGGCAGATTACTTGAGGTCAGGAGTTCGAGACCAGCCTGGCCAACATGGCAAAACCCCCTCTCTACTAAATATACAAATATTAGCCGGGTGTGGTGGCAGGCACCTGTAATCCCAGCCACTCTGGAGGCTGAGGGGAGAGAATCGCTTAAACCCGGGAGGCGGAGGTTGCAGTGAGCTGAGATTGTACCACTGCCCTCCAGCCTGGGTGACAGAGTGAAACTTTGTCTCAAAAAAAAATAAAGTAACTTTCACTTTCTGTTGTTGTTGAGATGATGGAGTCTCGTTCTTGTCCCACAGGCTGGAGAGCAGGGGCACCATCTTGGCTCAGCGCAACCTCCATCTCCCAGGTTCAAGAAATTCTGCTGCCTCAGCCTCCCGAGTAGCTGGGACTACAGGCATGCACCACCACATCTGTGTATTTTTTTTTTTTTTAAGTAGAGACGGGGTTTCACCATATTGGTCAGGCTGGTCTTCAACTCCTGACCTGGTGATCTACCCACCTAGGCCTCTCAAAATGCTGGGATCACAGGTGGGGGCCACCGCGCCCGGCCAAAACTTCCACTCTTTCGTCTCAGCTATGCGTGAATTTGTTAATACAGACCCTCACTGCCCAGTCTTCATCACAACCACCACTGGGTCGCCAGCACTGGCAAGACAGCCACGTGCAAGGCCATTTGTCCGAGCAGCAGACAAATGAGACCCCCAAAGGTGGCAGCAGCGAGGTCCAAACTGGCTGACTGTGCCCTGCATCAGGACCTTGTGAGAGGCCTGCCCACAAACCCCACGAGACCTTCAGCACCCTGAAGGGGCAAGGAGGTCTCTTAAGAGCTGCTGAGGCCACCCCCTCTCCTGTGGGTGAAGACTCAGGGCTCCCCCAACATCCTGTAGGGAACGCCAAGCATCTCTGCTGCCCCTGCGCAAGGGTACCCAGGTGACCATCCAGGTGTGCAGCTCTCACCTGCACATCCTCCAGCTGTAAGAGGTGGGTCTGTCCCCACCCCCCTGGGCCCACCCAGTCAGGCTAAGAGTAATCGTATCTCCCTTTCAAAGCTTAATTCGGGAATGCAAGCCAGAGCTAATCAGCACAAGGCAAACCCCCTGACCACAGGAATTTAGCCAATGATGGTAATGGAAACCGTCTGTGGATCACTTACTTCATGCAGGGCTGTGCGTTGAGGTAGTGGGGGAGGTGGGGGAACATGGCGTGTGCAAAGGCCCTGAGGTGGCGGTGGGGGCTATGCTGAGGGGCAGCCAGGAGGCCTGTGTGCCAGAGCAGAGGGAATCGGGTGCGGATGAAGGACATGAGCTCTGGAGGGCAGCAGGTCCAAACCACAGACTCTTTCAGGCTTGTGCAGGGTTTCCTCTGGGTCCCTGAGGCTCCAGGAAGTTTCCCAGGTGCTTCTGAGACAGAAGATCCTATTTCTAGAGAGAACCACTGGGGGAGTCTCTCCAGGAAGTTGGGTAGGCAGATGAGACCTGGAGGGCTGCGGCCAACTTGCCGCCCCTCTGCAGACCCAGCAGCCCACAGAAAAGGCAGGGAATACCCAACCCCTGATGAAGCCATACCTGATCTCCATCCTACCCCCAGACCTTTTCAGCTACATGGGCCAGTGCATCCCTATTGACTTTGGGCCAGTTCAGAGTTCTGTTTTCTGTTAATTACAGCCAAAAGTGTCCTGATGCTCCAGGTGCCCTGCCTATCCCAGATTGGAGGAGGGACCTCCTGTGGGCTCTGGCAGCCCTTAGGTCCATCACTGCCCTCATCAGCACCATGTATCTGTATGCTCTTCCTGACCCATCACTGTGTGCCCTGACAGCTGGGTCATGTGACTCATGTCTGAGTCCCGCACTCAGCCAGCCTGGGGTCGGAGACATGAGCAAGCACTTGGGAGGTCTGGTGAATAAGAGAACAAGCAGAGAGCATAAGACAGAGTCCGGGATCTAAGGCCCGGGTTGGCCTGGTTCCACCCACACTCCAGGGTCTCTCCCACCATCCACCTCATTCACCTGCTTCTCTGCAATGCATTCCAGGCTGTCCCTGAAGTGGACGCAGCTGGGCCTCTGCCATGAGCCCTACCATCCACACTTGGGCATGTTGGGGTGACCCTGGGCTCTCTCTTCTCCCTAAAAAATGGTATATCTGGCCGGGTACGGTGGCTCACACCTGCAGTCCCAGGACTTTGGGAGGCTGAGGCGGGTGGATCACCTGAGGTCGGGAGTTGGAAACCAGCCTAACCAACATGGAGAAACCTCATCTCTACTAAAAATACAAAATTAGCCAGGCGTGGTGACATCTATGATCCCACCTACTCGGGAAGCTGAGGCAGGATAATTGCTTGAACTCGGGAAGCGGAGGTTGCGGTGAGCCGAGATCACACCACTGCTCTCCAGCCTGGGCAACAAGGGCAAAACTCCGTCTCAAAAAAAAAAAAAAAAAAAGGAGGGGGCGGTAAAGCTGTGTTCTCCACTCCCAAACCTGGATTTCAGGCCCGACCTCTCTCCCAGCTCTGACCTGAATATCCCAATTGCCCACGCAACCTTCCATGACAACCCTCTGTGTGTCAAGGCCTTCCTGTCATTCTTGGAATAAAATCAAACCCCTGCACAAGCCTGGAAGAGTCTGGTTTGGACCTGCCACCCTCCAGAGAGCATGTCCATCATCCCCACCCCACTCCGTTGGCCCTGGCACACAGGCCTCCCAGCTGCCCCTCAAACACACCCCCCACTGCTACCACAGGGCCTCTGCACATGCCATGTTCCCCCACCTCCCTGCACCCCGGAACGCACAGCCCTGCACGAAGTAAGGGATCCACAGATGGTTTCTATTACCATCATTGGCTAAAGTCCACTTCAGAGGCTCAGTCTCAATCAAAATCTACCTGCTGGGAAATTAAAGTGAGATTCAGCCGGTGGCGAGGGCTCGCGCCTATAATCCTAGCACTTTGGGAGGCCGAGGCAGGTGGATCACGAGGTCAAGAGATTGAGACCATCCTGGTTAACATGGTGAAACCCTGTCTCTACTAAAAATACAAAAATTAGCTGGGCATGGTGGTGGGAGCCTGTAGTCCCAGCTACTTGGGAGGCTGAGGCAGGATAATTGCTTGAACCCAAGAGGCGGAGGTTGCAGTGAGCCAAGATCACGCCATTGCACTCCAGCCTGGGTAACAGGAGCGAAACTCCGTCTCAAAAAATAAATAAATAAATAAATAAAGTGGGATTGAAGGAGCCCCCATACACCCAGCCTTGGCCTTCAGATGCCTCCTTACAGAAAGATCTGGTTATGCTTTAACCAGGCCAAAGAGGCCTGCCCTCCCTGCAGCCGGACAGGAAACTGCCACGGGTACCCAGAGAAGTTCAGGCGGCCCTGTACCTCCCACCTGTTCCGACTCCCTCTGTGACCCCATCCTGAGATCTCCCTCTGTACCTCTGAGGTGGAGGCCACTGGAGCCCATGAAAAAGCAGCACAGGCTGGGGGCAGTGGCTCATGTCTGTAATCCCTGCACTTTCGGAGGCCAAGGCGGGCAGATCACTTGAGGTCAGGAGTTCAAAACCAGCTTGGCCAACATGGTGAAACCCCGTCTCTACTAAAAATACAACAAAAAAATTAGCCAGGTGTAGTGGTGGCCACCCATAACTCTAGCTACCCAGGAGGCTACTCAGGAACCTGGGAGGCAAAGGTTGCAGTGAGCCAAGATCGTGCCACCGCACTCCAGCCTGGGCAACAGAGCAAGACGCCATTTCAAAAAAAAAAAAAAAAAAAAAAAAATTAACCAGGCAGGGTGGTGTGGACCTGTAGTTGGAGCTACTAAGGATGCTGAGGTGGGAGGATCCCTTAAGCCCAGGAATTTGAGGCTGCAGTGAGCTAAATTCACGCTCCAGCCTGAGCAGCAGAGGAAGACCCTGTCTTGAAAAAAGGAAAAAATAAAAACATTGTTGCTGTTTTAAACAGATAATAATATTGCAACAATGTGAAAAAACTTGCCGGGGTACTGAAGCTTGATTTAACACATGGCAATGTACACATGTATCAAAATATCACACTGAACACTGCAAATGTGTACTATTTTTATTTAATTATGTCTAAATAAAGCTGGAAGAGTTTTTTGAGACAGAGTTTTGCTCTTGTTGCCCAGGCTGGAGTGCAATGGCGTGATCTTGGGTCACCACAACCTCCACCTCCCAGGTTCAAGTGATTCTCCTGCTTCAACCTCTTGAGTTGCTGGGTTTATAGGCATGCACTACCACGCCTGGCTAATTTGTATTTTTAGTAGAGAAGGGTTTGTCTATGTTGGTCAGGCTGGTCTCAAACTCCCGACCTTAGATGATTCGCCCGCCTCAGCCTCCGAAAGTGCTAGGATTACAGGCATAAGCCACTGTGCCAGGCCAAAATAATAATTTTTTTAAAAAAGGGATTCACCTTGCAGTATGTAGGGAGTATGAGGTCTAGGAGCGGCTCTGAAATGCTACCGGGAATAGGGAGGGGAGAGAAGGTGAGAGGGTGGAGGGGAGCTGGAGGGAGGCTGGGGTAGGGGTGCGGGTGGAGAGGATGACCTCAGGCTAGCTTGGCTGCTGGGTGGCCATGACTGACGATGGAAGCTGGCCGCTCACTGTACAACCTTTGAGTGTCGAAAATGCTCCACAAATAAAAAGAACTTAAATGAAAAAATAAACCCTCTTACAGAAAATGCAAGGAATTACAACAGCGTGGGACCTGCTCTGGAGAGTCAAGTGGGAGCCCCAGCTACAGGGGCCTCAGAGGCACCTCCAGGAAGCCCCACCCGAGTGCCACACGGGCCGACCTTTCCTGTAGATAGCAGATCTGCAGCCCAGACAAACCCCTGCCCCTTCCGAGTTTCCTTTGCTTGTTTTCATTTTATGGCCAGGTGGCGGAAGGGAGGGGGAGCTACCCAGGAGTCTCTGGAATCCAGACCTGCTCAACCAGTTCCTTCTGGACAGTCACCGCTCCACTCTCCCCCCCTGCCCACCGGAAAGCCACTGCTCCGTCCAGGCCACCAAAGACAGAGCTGCTTGGCCTTGGCCTGTGGCGTGGAAAGCAGGCTCTAAACAAAGTGCATTCTTCTCTCATCTCCCCATGCGAGATCCTCCCCCGAGGTCAGAGACAGAACCGATACCAGTAAATGGGAACCCTGTGCTTCCCATGCACTAACTCATTCAATTCTCCCAGTGGCTCCATGAGTAAATAATGACATTGCTCCTATTCCACAGACAGGAAACCCAAGCAAAGTGGCCAGCACCTGACTCCAGGTCACGGGAGAGGAATTCAGCCCTCATCCCACTTTCTGTTTCTTTCTTTTTTTTTTTTTTTTTTTTTTGAGACAGAGTTTTGCTCTTGTTGCCCAGGCTGGAGTGCAATGGCGAGATCTCGGCTCACTGCAACCTCCGCCTCCTGGGTTCAAGCGATTCTCCTGCTTCAGCCTCCTGAGTAGCTGGGATTACAGGCGTGTGCCACCATGCCAGGCTAATTTTGTATTTTTAGTAGACATGGGGTTTCTCCATGTTGGTCAGGCTGGTCTCGAACTCCCGACCTCAGGTGATCCACCCGCCTCGGCCTCCGGAAGTGCTGGGATCACAGGCGTGAGACGCCGTGCCTGGCCTCCATCCTGCTTGTTAACCACTGCAGCGCCTGCCTCTCCCACGCCCTGACATTGTCCACACCCGCTACCTCCCCAGCCTCAAGACAACCTGCTGGTTTATGACACCCATTTGAGAGGTGAGAAAATGGAGGCCTGAAGACCTGACATGGAGAGAGAGTCGCTCAGCCAGGTCCTCTCTGCCTTCCAGGGACACAGAAATCTGGACACAACAGGCCGTCAGAAGCTCCAGGGAGACTCCCTGTGAAGGCAGCTGGGCAGGACTCCGGAGCAGCGCACTCCCCCTGCAGCTAAGCCCCACACATGCTCCAGCAAGGGCGTCCTCACCCACGGAGCAGGGCCAGGGGGGCTCCCTCGCATGCACCCCAGGGAGCCCTGGGAAGCATCTGGATACACGTAGTGCATCCTCCTTGAGCATCAGTTTTAATCAAAGGACCAAGGGGAAAAAGTTAAATACTTTGGAAAGAAATGGAAAATATCTATTTTCTTTTTCTTTTCTTTTATGAGACAGAGTCTCGCACTGTCTCCCAGGCTGGAAGGCAATGGCACAATCTCGGCTCGCTGCAACCTCCGCCTCACAGGTTCAAGCAACTCTTATGCCTCGGCCTCCCAAGTAACTGGGATTACAGGTGCTCACCACCACATTGGGCTAATTTTTTGTATCTTTAGTAGAGACGGGGTTTCATCCTGTTGGCCAGGCTGGTCTGGAACTCCTGACCTTGTGATCCGCCTGCCTCTGCCTTCCAAAGTGCTGGAATTACAGGCGTGAGCCACCACGCAGGCCGGAAAACATCTATTTTCTTATCCCCATGCTAATTTCACATAGATTTGGAGGGTAGTCACTGGCAGGCTCCAATTGGCTCCAACTTACACCAGCCGCCAGCTCCCACATGGGAGGCACACCTCAGTGCCCTGGGAGGTGGCCCAGCACAGTGCGTGTGGGAGGAGGGTGGGGGGTACGCGGGGGACACTAGCCGTAGCACAGCTGGCTTTGAAGCCCGGCTCTCCGATCACTAGCCATGTGACCTTAACCCTCCTCGTCTGCTTCCTCATCTGTGAAAGGCGCAGAAACATGAGTCCCTGCCTCAAGATGCGAGAAAGGAGTCAGGCAGCCAAATGTGCAGGAAGGGCTTCAAGGCCACGCGGAGACCACCGTCGCCATGGGGAAGAACTGCTAATAGCTCCTTTTGCAAATGAGGAGGCTGAGTGCCCCAGAGGGAGAGTGACCTGCCCAAAAACCAGGTCTCCTGACTCCTTCTCCCTCTCTTTCTCACCCTCATGCAGCCTATGCCTCAGTTTCCCTATTAGTGAAATGAAGGCAAAATCAGGGAATGGGATGGGTTTTTGTTGTTGTTTTTTCTTTTTACTTTTTATTTTTTAAGAGATGGGCTTTCTCCATGTTGGCCAGGCTGGTCTCAAACTCCTGACCTCAGGTGATCCACCCACATCAGCCTCCCAAAGTGCTGGGATTACAGGTGTGAGCCACCGCGCCGGGCCTGAGATGGGTTTTTTTTTAATGTAGTGAAAGATCCTGCCAGGCACCTCCAGGACCTGAGTTCCTTGCTCTCATCTGTTTAACCGAAGCTGCCTTTATTTAACCACACCATCTATGATGTGCCCATGAGCGGCTCAGCCCGGAACCGGCTTATTAGGCAGAAGGCAGGATGTGCCAGGCATGTTTAAGTCAAGTAAGTGTCAGTGACTCAGCCGGGCACGGTGGCTCACGCCTGTAATCCCAGCACTTTGGGAGGCCGAGGTGGGTGGGTCACCTGAGGTCAGGAGTTTGAGACCAGCCTGGCCAACAGGGTGAAACCCCGTCTCTACTAAAAATACAAAAATTAGCTGAATGTGGTGGCAGGTGCCTGTAATCCCAGCTACTAGGGAGGCTGAGGCAGGAGAATTGCTTGAACCTGGGAGGCAGAGGTTGCAGCGAGCCGAGACTGTGCCATTGCACTCCAGCCTGGGTGACAAGAGCTGAAACTCTGTCTAAAAAAAAAAAAAAGTTTCAATGACCCAGTGATGTGATCCAAGTAAATTGCCGCCACCTGCGTCAGGTACTCCATGGACTTTTCCACCTGTAACTCACAAGTGACGTATCCCTAGCCAGTGGGTGCCAAGCCCTTCCCCCATCCACCTCCCATCCACCTTCCAGCTCAATGGCCGCCTCCTCCAGGAAGCCCTCCCTAAGCTCCCACAAGTCCTTGGCTTCTCTCCCATCACACAGAAGCCAGACTCAGGGACCCTGAGGGCAGGGATCAGGCAGCTGACTGACCACAGAATTAGCTGGGCTCAGGCCCACATCCCATATCCCTCTTTGCCCTCCCCCCACCACCACCCCATGTTGGTTTGGGGGAATGGTTAGCGAATCAAAGCAGGAGCCCACAAACAGGATCCTACAGCGGCCAACAGAGAGGCCAACCAAAGGACGTGGACTTCTGAACCGGCGCAGGCTTAAGTGTTGAGTTCTCAGCTGGACATATGTCAACACCGCATTTCACAGGCCAGCGAGGGACGGCACAGAGCTCTCTGGAATCCACACAGCCTCTTCCACAAAACCCCTAAGTAGGTGGCCAAGGCGCTGTCCCCACCCCGACAAACAATCCCACCCCTCCTGCCCCCGGGCGGACTGTGTGGTTCCTTCTCTGAGGCCTTCACACTCCTCCCAGGGCAGCAGGGAAATTTCCAAGCTAGGGTGTGGCAGAGCCCCCGAGGATTCTCAGGAGGCCCCCAGGATTGAGGGACAAGGAAAGGCAGGGCCTCCCCCGCCTCGCTGGCGACCTCCGAGGCTGCTAGTGGCTCGGTTTAAAGTTCGTGCTTTTAACTCCTGAGGGTTCCACCCCGTGTGTCGAACCCCCCAGACCCCAAGGCCCTGAGTTTGAATCAGCACAGCACCTGCCCCCGCCTCTCTTTCTCATTTGTGAAACCGGAATGACCCCACCTACCTCTTAGGTTTGGTGTGAGGGAGCTTTGGGGGTGCTGTCCCAGGCACTGACCGGCCCAACCTGAGACCCCAAGGGAACATTTCAGCTGACACAGTCAGCTTCGCCCCCAAAAAAACTGGCCCCCTCCATTGAAAGCTCACAGCCCTGGGTGTGACCACCTCAGGCCTCTGCCTAGCAATAGAGTTTCATCTCATAACTATATCCTTAAACTAAAGCGCCCATTTACAGGCCTGCAACTTCTCCAATATACTAGGTTTGTATTCAGCCGCAATTCACCGTTCAACCCCCCACTCAAGCCTGTTCACAAGCCAGAATCTGGCTTCGCCTCTACTAGACCTAATTAGACTAGAAAAGTCTACACCAAAGACCATTTCACAAACCCAAATTTCAGCCTCCATTATCGTAGCTACTCAAAAAGGCCTAATTAAATTCTACTTTCTTTTTTATTCCGTCCATTCTAAGCCTAGTATTAATTATCTAATCTATTACCCCAAGTAATTTCAATTGCAACATAAATACTATCAAATAATGACCAGACCAGACCAAAACACAGGCAGAGAGAGGCGAGGGCGGGGGAGGCGTGCTGGGTGAGAGGGGGACCGGACGGGGCGGGGAGCGGGGGAGGGAAATCCAGAGGCGGGAGAAACGAGGTGGAGGGGAGAGGGAGTCTGGAATCCGCTGGGGACCTGGAGGCTGCGCGCCGGCCAGAGCTCTCCCCCAGGGCTGCACGTGGCGTCGCGCCCGCCTGGGGGTCCCCAACCCGGCCAAGGGCCCCTCGTCCCCGCGCACGCCCCGGGAGCCCTCGTGGCGCCCCCACCCGGGGCACAGCTCCCTCCCTCCCGCGAGCACCCGCCTTACCCGGCTACGGACCCCACCGGCGCCACTTGCGTGCCAGGTCCTCCGCCCGCCTGGCCCCTCCCCGGACGTGGCTCCCGGGCAGGCCCCGCCCCGCCCCGCCCCGCCCCTCCGCCCGGGCTACCTGGCGGGAGCGCTGTCCCAGGTGCAAGAGCTGACCCTGGGTCCACCTGGGTGTGTGGGGGGTGAGAGGGCGGGGTCCGGCGGAGCACGCGCGCTCAGGAGCCCCTCGCACGGCGCACCCTGGGAGCCCCCGATTCCCGCCTGGGCTGCGTCCCCCTCCCCACAAGGCACCCCTGCCTGGGGCGGGCACTCTTGCTCGTCCATTTCCCCCATTTTTTATTTTTTATTTTTATTTTTTTATTTTTTTTTGAGACGGAGTTTCTGTCTTCTTGCCCAGGCTGAAGTGTAATGGCACCTCGGCTCACTGCAACCTCCATCTCCCAGTTCAAGTGATCCTCCTGCCTCAGCCTCCCGAGTAGCTGGGATTACAGGCATGTGCCACCACTGCTGGCTAATTTTGTATATTTAGTAGAGATAGGGTTTCTCCGTGTTGGTCAGGCTGGTCTCAAACTCCTGACCTCAGGTGATCCACAGCCTTGGCCCCACAAAGTGCTGGGATTACAGGCATGAGCTACCAAGCCCGGCAGAATGCTTTTCTTTTGGGTGTATATCCCCACTACTGGGATTGCTGGGTTGAATGGTAGCTCTATTTTAAATTCTTTGAGAAATCTCCAAACTACTTTTCACAGTGGCTGAACTAATTTACATTCCCACCAACAGTGTATAAGTATTCCCCTTTCTCTGCAGCCTCGCCGGTATCTATTATTTTTGACTTTTTAATAACAGCCATTCTGTCCAAAATCAAGAAGCTGGCAGAAAAAAAATAGTAATAGCCATTGTGACTGGTGTGAGATGGTTTCTCCTTCTGGTTTTGCTTTGCGTTTCTCGGATGATTAGTGACGCTGAGCATTTTTTCATGTTTGTTGGCTGCTTGTATGCTTGTATGTCTTCTTTAGAGAAGTGTCTGTTCAGGTCCTTTGTCCTTTTTATTTTGAGGCAGAGTCTTGCTCTATTGCCCAGGCTGGAGTGCAGTGGTGCCTTCTTGGCTCACTGCAACCTCCGCCCCGGGTTCAAGCGATTCTCCTGCCTCAGCCTCCCAAGCAGCTGGGATTACAGACACACAGTACCACACTCAGATAATATTTGTGCTTTTAGTAGAGATGGGGTTCACCATGTTGACCAGGCTGGTCTCGACCTTCTGACCTCAAGGGATCCACTCGCCTTGGTCTCCCAAAGTGCTGGGATTACAAGTGTGAACCACCTCGCTCAGCCCCTTGCCCACTTTTTAACAGGATTATTTTATTCTTGTTGATTTAAGTTTCTCATTGATTCTGAATATTAGTCTTTTGTCAGAGGCATAGATTGCAACTGTTTTCTCTCATTTGATAGATTGTCTGTTCACTCTGTTGACAGTTTCTTTTTGCTATGCAAAGGCTCTTTAGAACAATTTTTTTTTTTTTTTTGAGACGGAGTTTTGCCCTTGTCACCCAGGCTGGAGTGCAGTGGTGCGATCTCGGCTCACTGCAACTTCTGCGTCCTGGGTTCAAGCGATTCTCCTGCCTCAGCCTCTCAAGCAGCGGGATTGCAGGCACCTGCCACCATGCTTAGCTAATTTTGTGTTTTTAGTAGAGAAAGGGTTTCACCATGTTATCCAGGCTGGTCTTGAACTCCTGACCTCAGGTGATCAAAACCTCGGGCCTCCCAAAGTGCTGGGATTACAGGCGTGAGCCACCGCACCCCACCAATTTATGTTATTTAAATGTAAATTCTTGGTAAACAACTTGGGAACCGCCTCTTCTTTTCCTTTAAAAACCTACTTCCACCTGTTGCTAATCACAGTGAATATTCAGGGCAAGCTGAACGTATACTCCCAGGTTGCAGTCCTCAAACTTGACCCAAATGTACTTTTTTTTTTTTTTGAGACTATATTTTGCTGTTGTTGCCCAGGCTGGAGTGCAGTGATGCAATCTCAGCTCACTGCAACCTCCCCCTCCCGGGTTCAAGAGATTCTCCTGCCTCAGCCGCCCAGTAGCTGGAATTACAGGCATGCTGCTACCACACCCGGCTAATTTTTGTATTTTGAGTACAGACAGCGTTTCGCCATGTTGGTCAGTCTGGTCTCCAAGTCCTGACCTCAGGTGATCCATCTGCCTCAGCCTCCCAAAGTGCTGGGATTCCAGGCGTGAGCTACTGGTGTGAGCCACCGTGCCAGGCCCCCAAATATACTCTTACTTACATTAATTTTGCCTCAGTTTTTTTCTTTAGGTCAGCGACTCCCTGCCACAATGATTATTTCAGGTTTTAGAAGGAACTGGGCCTGCGCCAGTCAACACAGGCCTTCCTCCAGCCACGGTGAGCGGTTCAGGCCGGAGTAACTGGACTTGGCCTGGATGGCTGAGCCTTATCTTGCCCTCTCCTTCTCTCTCCCCAAGCCCTGATGACAAAGCCTAGAGGCACGGGCAGTGCTGGTGCTGGGGATAAAAAAAGATCTCTTCGACCGGGCATGGTGGCTCATACCTGTAATCCCAGCACTTTGGGAGGCCGAGCAGGGCAGATCAGTAGGTCAGGAGTTCAAGACCAGCCTGGCCGACACGGTGAAACCCCATCTCTACTAAAAATAAAAAATTTGCTGGGCATGGTGGCACACACCTATAGTCTCAGCTACTCGGAGGCTGAGGCAGGAGAATCACTTGAACTCAGGAGGCGGAGGCTGCAGTGAGCCAAGATCGTGCCACTGAACTCCAGCCTGGGCAGCAAGAGGGAAACTCTGTCTCAAAAAAAAAAAAAAAAAAAAAAAGGGATATTTTCCTCACCCATGGCTGAGTTCATGGCTGAGGTCTCTATAACACAAGACAGATTTACAAGAGAAAAACCTACACACGTGTTTAATTTTAAGTTTTATGTGACACAAGAATCTTCATAAGGAAACGAAGGCCCAAAGCAACAGGCCAATGTGTGTGTTTTATGCTTTGGTTTGATGAAGACTGGACAATTGTGAGGTCTGACTAGAGGATATATTAGTCCGTTCTCATGCTGCTGATAAAGACATACCCAAGGCGGGGCGCGGTGGCTCAGACCTGTAATCCCAGCACTTTGGGAGGCCAAGGCGGGTGGATCACCTGAGTTCAGGGGTTCGAGACCAGCCTCGCCAATGTGGCGAAACCCTGACTCCACTAAATATACAAAAATTAGCCAGGAGTGGTGGTGCATGCCAATAATGCTAGTTATGCGGGAGACTGAGGCAGGAGACTCTTTTGAAACCGGTAGGCGGAGGTTGCAGCGAGCCGAGATCGTGCCATTGCATTCCAGCCTGGGCAACAAGAGCAAACTTCGTCTCAAACAAACAAACAAACAAAAAAAACCAGACATACCCGAGACTGGGTAATTTATAAAGGAAAGAGGATTAATGAACTCACAGCTCCACATGGCTGGGGAGGCCTCATACTCATGGCAATAGGTGAAGGAAAAGCAAATGGACATCTTACATAGTCGGCAGCAGAGAGGCAATGAGAACCAGGTAGAAAGGGCTTAAAAAAACCACCAGATCTGGGCCAGGTGCCGTGGCTCAAGCCTATAATCCCAGCACTTTGGGAGACTGAGGCGGGTGGATCACCTGAGGTCAGGTGTCTGAGACCAGCTTGGCCAACATGGTGAAACCCTGTCTCTACTAAGTGGTGGGAGCCTGTAATCCCAGCTACTGGGGAGTCTGAGGCAGGAGAATCCCAGCTACTGGGGAGTCTGGGCAGGAGAATCCCAGCTACTGGGGAGTCTGAGGCAGGAGAGTCCCAGCTACTAGGTAGGCTGAGGCAGGCACAAGGGGTGGATTATCTGAGAGTTTTCCGGGAAATGGGTGGGCAATTCCTGGAACTGAGGGGCCATATAGGGTAAACTTCCTGATGTTGCTATGGCATTTGTAAACTGTCACACCACTGATAGGAGTGTCTCCTGGCATGCTAATAAATTATAATAGCATATAATGAGCAGTAGGGACGACCAGAGGTCACCTTCATGGCCATCTTGGTTTTGGTGGGATTTGGCCAGCTTCTTTACCACATGCTATTTTTTTTTTTTTTTTTTGAAACAGAGTCTTGCTCTGTTGCCCAGGCTGGAGTGCAATGGCGCAATCTTGGCTTACCCCAACCTGCACCTCCCCCTCCCAGGTTCAAGTGATGCTCCTGCCTCAGCCTCCCGAGTAGCTGGGATTACAGGCATGAGCCACCACACCTGGCTAATTTTGTATTTTTTAGTTGTTGGTCAGGCTGGTCTCGAACTCTCGACCTCAGGTGATCTGCCCACCTCAGCCTCCCAAAGCGCTGGGATGACAGGAGTGAGCCACCGCACCCAGCCGATGCTGTCTAACTTCTAATGAACACAGATATCTGAGCCTCTGGGCAGATTAGAAATGCAGCCTATTTCTAGGTCAGATGTCAGGTCTCCATATGCAAGCCTGGAGCCTGAAAGTCTGAAGTCCTGCCTGCCTCGGCTGACTGTTTCCCACCCGCTGCCTGCGTTCGCCACTGTCCCTGATCGCCCAGCGGAGCTCCCTGACAAGCCCCTCACCCAACCCTGCCACCTTAACTTTTTTTTTTTTTTTTTTTTTTAAGACGGGGTTTCACCATGTTGGTCAGGCTGGTCTCGAACTCCCGACCTCAGGTGATTCGCCTGCCTTGGCCTCCAAAGTGCTTGGATTACAGGCGTGAGCCACCACGCCCGGCCAACTGTTCTTATGATAATGTGAGTACCTCTCACCCATCCTGTCATCTGAACTCTCTTCTGCTTCACCCCCACCCGCCATTGTAACTGAGCTTGTGGTCATCTATACTCCTTGCCCTACCCCACACCACTGTAACTGATCTTACCCTGCAACACCCCCGACCCCCAAAAAAACCTACCCCAAGGCGGGGCGTGGTGGCTCACGCCTGTAATCCAAGCACTTTGGAGGCCAAGGCGGGCGAATCACCTGAGGTCGGGAGTTCAAGACCAGCCTGACCAACATGGTGAAACCCCGTCTTTAAAAAAAAAAGTACCCCAACCTATAAAGCCAACTCCCACCTCACCCCTTTCTCCGGTCCTCTCTCGGATTCGGCCCGCTTGCACCCAAGTGAGAAATAAAACGGCCTTCTTGCCCACACAAAGCCTGTCTGGAAGATCTCTTTATTAATGCATTTAGTATTCAGTACTATTGCATGCGAATAACATCAAACACTCCACTGCTCTCAAAACAAGATAAGGAAGTCACAATGTCTTATTCCAGCAACGTACACAAACTTGATGGTTTTCGTCTGGCGCTGGGTGCAGGGTTCCCTTTTCCTCTTGTGGAATGTAAACCTCTTGTGTTTGAAGGGTTTCTGTTTTAAAAAGCGACTTTGGACGGGAGTAAAGGAAAACACCCCCCCAGTCGGTCTACGGCTGGCAGAATAATTTCACAGTATTAAGAGATGTCAGGGGGAATATACCACCCTCCTTGCATTTGTGTTTTGTGAAAATCTCATACAAATTTCACAACCATAGCTTAGCGATATTAAAACACGTACAATAAAGCAACAATACTGAATGATTGTGTGGCAAAGAATGCAGGTGTGTTCTGCCATTCATAATCAAAGGAGAAAGAAATATAAAAGCGCTCTACAACCCGGGCTGGCTCCCTTCTCAAGTTCTTTCTTCTGTTTTTCCCCCAAGCACAGTTTAATCAGTAATCAGCCAGCTAGCCATTTCCTTTTGTTGCTATCACAATAACTCCTTGCATTTCAAATGCCTTGCAATAGAAAAGAAAGAATAATCATGCAAAATAAAGGCATTACATCTGAATGGTATTATTCTCAGCTTTATTAAATTTGCTCTTACAAATGTTTATGAAGTCGGGGAGCTGGTTCTCCCCCCAAGCAGCAAATTCCACATTAATAAGCACTTGGGGATGGAGAATTTCAAGGAGGAAGGAATAAAAGATCTGTGTCCAAGGTTTTGGGCTTCACATTTGTTTTCTCCCAAATTAACTCAGCCTGCCAGTTGCTTGAGCTAAGACTCGGCCTGCTTTTAACCTTATTAAAACCATGAAGCCAACATTACCCCCCAGCCCTCACCCTGTATCTGGGTGTATGACCGCCAGGTTAGGGCAAAAGGGACATAGAAGATTATCTTCCAACCCTCTCCCTTTATGGGCCAGGATCCTGGGAGCCAGTCCATTATGGGGCTTGCTTTCTCCCTGTGTATCCAGGCCCGGAACTCCAGGCAGGTTCCCTGATGTAAAGTCCTTTGAACTGACTGCACCATGGGCTACACCACAGTTAAGCCCTGGTGAGCCCTGTGACCTGCACGTACACCTCCAGATGGTCTCCTGGAGCCAGAAAGTCTGAGGTAACAGGAAAACCACAAAAGAAGAATAGCTAGCTCCTGCAGCACCTGATTAACCAACCCTGCGACAATCTGCCATTGTTCCTGCCTCGACTGATAAGCCAACCTTGTGACATTGGACCCTGTGACAACACCCCCAGCTTGCAAAAACCGCCCTGAACTGTAACTTTCCACTGCCTACCCTGAACCTATAAAACCAGCTCCTATCCCACCACCCTCACTGACTCTTTCCAGACTCAGCCTGCTCGCACCCCAGTGAATAAACAGCCTTGTTGCTCATGCAAAGCCTGTTTAGGTGGTCTCTTCATTCAGAACGCACTTAACACCTGACCCCTGTGGGTCTACGGCGTGCCCCCGGTCCGTGTCAGAGCAAATGCAATGCATGGTTAGTACTGCCTGCAAACTGAAGATGCCTGCATTCTCCACTGTGTTTTCCGGGATCTCTGGGTCTAATAATGAAAACCTTTCTGATTTGCCACTGAGGAGGCCATGCTCCTGCTCCTCTGGTTGACGGCAGGGTGGACGCTGATCTTGTGCACTGACCTCCCTACCCCTTAAGTGCCTTTACCGTATCGGCACTCCCGACCTTACAGACATCTCACAGCCCCAAGGTGGCCTGACAATGGGTTTACCCGGCCCCTTTGCCACCAGGGCCCAGACAGTACAGGCTGCACCACTGTGATGTCCACCCTAAGACAGGAGGCTGCCCTAGAATTCATAACCCTGGAGAGGGTGGCTCCAGCGACGCCTGGCTTGGGTGGCGAGGGAGGACACAATGGCTACGAAGTGAGGTGACTGGGACACAGTGGGCATTGGTCCTGGTGGCAGTTGGGTTTGGTCCAGTGTAACTGGTGCATCTCTGCGTTGGGGGGAGCATCTGCACAGTGGGGGACATCCATATGTGATGGAGCCTCTGTGTGTGGGGGAGCAGCTGTGCAGTGGGAGCAGCTGTGCAGTGGAATCATCCCCATATGATGATGCCTCTCTGTGTGGTGGGGAGCATCTGTGCAATGAGATTATCTGTGCGGTGGGAGCATCCCTATGTGATGGGAGCCTCTCAGTGTGTGAGGAGCAGCCGTGCAATGGGAGCAGCTGTGCAGCAGGAGCTTCCCCCGTATGATGGGTGCCTGTGTGTGTGTGGTAGGAGCATCTGTGTAGCGGGATCATCCCTATATGGGCACCTGTGTGTGGGGAGCATCTGTGCAATGGGAGTGTCTGTGCAGCAGGAGCTTCCCCCTATGATGGCAGCCTGTGTGTGTGTGGTAGGAGCATCTGTGGAGTGGGAGCCTCTGTGAATCAGGAGTATCCCCATATGATGGTAGCCTCTCAGTGTGTGGGGAGCAACTCTGCAGCAGGAGCATCCCCAAGTGATGGGCACCTGTGTGGGGAGCATCTGTGCAAGGGGAGCATCCCCGTATGATGGGCGCTTCTCTGTGTGATAGGAGCATCTGTGTGGTGGGGATCACCCCCATAGGATAGGGCCTCTCTGCAGTGGGAGTATCTGTGCCTGCCGGGAGCATCCCCATGGGATGGAGCCCTCGCTGTGCCGTGGGGAGTATCTGTGCTGCGGGAGCATCCCCATGGGATGGAGCCCTTGCTGTGCGGTGGGAGTATCTGTGCTGCGGGGAACATCCCCCATGGGATGGAGGCCTCGGCTGTGCCGTGGGAGTATCTGTGCTGCGGGAGCAACCCCATAGGATGGAGGCCTCGCTGTGCGGTGGGAGTATCTGTGCTGTGGGAGCATCCCCCATGGGATGGAGCCCTCATTGTGTGGTGGGAGTATCTGTGCTCCGGGAGCATCCCCATAGGATGGAGGCCTCGCTGTGCCGTGGGGAGTATCTGTGCTGCGGGAGCATCCCCATGGGATGGAGCCCTCATTGTGCGGTGGGGGAGTATCTGTGCTGCGGGAGCAACCCCATAGGATGGAGGCCTCGCTGTGCGGTGGGAGCCTTCCCTGTGCAGTGGCTGCTGTGCTGGTTTTCCCATCAGGCCCACTGTTGTGCAAGGCGATTTGGGACACTGTTCCTGGAAATGGGCCTGGCTCTCCCACCTCCCGACAGCCCTAGGAGCCGGCGACATTCTGTAATAACCTCCTTCTCTGCATAATCATCCGCGTCTGCCTCAGCTGCCTGAAAGTAAGAGCCCACCTGATCTGGCGTCCTTGTATTTTACACCCCCTCTGACCTCCTCCCTGCCAAATCCATGCTGACATGAATCCCTGCAGTGAGAAGAGAAATGTCAGCATGAGAAATTCCTCTCGCAGATGCTGTCGATGACAGTTTACATTTTTACAGCTTTTTACAGCCTGTGAGAGCAGTTCTGAGCTCTCTGCAAACACATCAGTCAATGAGAAGGGTTCTGGGAGTAAAATCATCTGTTTATTATTAAGCCATTATCACCTTCAGGTCAAAAGCCATTAAGTACGTGCCTGCCCCGATGCCTGTCATCTGCGCAGAGCTCCTTTGTCAGAGATGTCTGGCGTCTGGAGCTTACAATCTAACAGCCCTGCTCTGCATGTGAGTCCACAGGGCACAGACAGGCCAAGAAACAGCATGGGTCACTCAAGATCCTGGCTAGAGATGGGAACACTGAGGACGGGGGTGACCTGCCCAGTATCACACAGTGCCCAATTTAGGATCGGACCCTGGCAGACCTGGCTTTGCCCATGAAGGTGTATTACATGAGTAAATATATACAAGGAAATAGCTCATGTTAGCCTTCCCCGACTCAGAGACTACGTGATTCTAGAGTGCTGGGAAGGAGTGTGGCATCCAGTCAAGCCGAGCTGTGCTGAGCAACAAGCATCTCTCAATCACAGGGCCTTCCACCGCCACCACAGCCACACTTTTTTTTTTTTGAGACAGTCTTACTCTGTTGCCCAGGCTGGAGTGCAGGCTCACTGCAGCCCCTACCTCCCGGGTTCAAGCAATTCTGCCTCAGCCTCCTGAGTAGGGATTACAGGTGTGTACCACTATGTACGGCTACTTTTTGTGTTTTTAGTAGAGACGGGGTTTCACCATGTTGGTCAGGTTGGTCTCGAACTGCTGACCCTCGTGATCTGCCCAACTCGGCCTCCCAAAGTGCTGGGATTACAGGTGTGAGCCACCTCGCCCGGCCTATAGCCACACTTCTTATCCATGCTGCAGGTCTGCCTGCTGGGAGCAGGCTTGCCTGGGACACTGCCAACCGCCGTGGCAGAGGGGGGACAGTCCTGGAGGGCCTCTGCCGGGCTACAAAACGCTCCGGCTCTGAAGCGGCCTGCATCACTTCCGTTTAGGGCTGGTCACATCAGCACCCCCAATTCCATGACGGCCAGGAAGAGCATCACGATTCTTAGGGGCTCACCTCCAGTCTGTGCCAGTCGCATCCCCCGGCAGAGGCTCCTGTGCCCCAGCAGCCTGCCCACTCCTCCCAGCATTTCTGAGGCTACTGCGTGCTTTACCGCTGGCCAGTCCTGGAGTTGGGGACCATGGTCCCCCTGCTGGAGTGCTGTGCCCCTCCACTTGTCTCAGCAGAGGGGCCTAGACCAGCAGTCCATGCTCCCTAAAGAAAGCAGCTACAAGGAACTCCCGTGGTGTCATCTTGGTTCACTGCCACCTCTGCCTTTTCCTCTCCTTTCCTCTGTTTTCTTTCTCCTTCCCCCCTTCTCCATCCTTCCCTTCCTTCTCTCCCCTTCCTTTCCTCTCCTCTTTCCCTTCCTTTTCCTTTCTTCCCTACCTCCCTCTTTCCTTCCTTATTAAAAAATTTAGCCAGGTGTGGTGGCACAGTGTCTGAAATCCCAACTACTCTAGAGGCTGAGGTGGGAGGATCACTTGAGTCTGGGACGTTGCGGGGCTGCAGTGAGCTGTGATTATGCCACTGCACTGCAGCCTGCGCAACAGAGCGAGACACTGTCCCTGCTGGGGGAAAAGAAAGTTGGCCTATAATGAAGATTTCTGGATCTATACCCAAAGAACTCAAAGCAGAATCTCAAAGAGGTATTCGCACACCTGTGTTCATAGCAGCGTTCTTCACAACAGCCAAAAGGTGGGTCTGTCCATCCTTCCTTCCTTCCCCTCCCGTCCTTCTCTCCTCTCCTCCCCTCCTCTTCTTCTCCCCCTTCCTTTTTGTCTGTGTTTATTGTGGTAAAACACACATGACAAAGCGTGCAGTTCAGTAAAGTACATTCATTATCTTCGTGGAACCAATCTCCACAACTCTATCTTGCAAAACTAAGCTCAAATCCCATCAATAACTCCCTAATCCCCCTCCCCCAGGGCCTGGCAAGCAGCACGCTACTTTCTGTCCCTGTGGCTTTGCCTGTTCTGAACACTTGACAGGAGGGGATCATTTTAGCACGTGGTCTCACGTGTCTGGCTCTCTTCACTTCGCATCAGGGTTTTAAGTCTTAATGTTGGAGCATGTATCCGGACTCCATTCTTTTTTGAGGCTGGAGAATATTCCCTTGCACGGATGACCACATTGCTTATCCATTCAGCTGACGATGGGTGCTTGGTGGCTTCCACCTTTGGCTGTTGGGAAGAACGCTGCTACGAACACGGGTGTGCAAGTGTCTCTTCCAGATCCTGCTTTCAATTCTTTTGGGTATAGACCCAGAAGTCTTAATTATAGACCAACTTTTTTCTTTGGGCGGAGGGGGAGGGGTGGACAGGGTCTCGTTCTGTTGGCCAGCCTGCAGTGCAGTGGCGTGATCGTGGCTCACTGCAGCCTCAACCTCCCAGACTCAAGTGATCCTCCCACCTCAGCCTCCAGAGTAGTTGGAACTATAGGCACGTGCCACCACACCCGGCTAATGTTTTAAATATTGTTTATAGACAAGGTTTCACCCTGTTGCCCAAGCTGCTTTCCAAGTCCTGAGCTCAAGCGACCCACCCACTGTGCCCTCTCAAAGTGCTAGGTTTACAGGTGTAAGCCATCGTGCCTAGCTGTAAGCTATTTCTTTTTTTTTTTTTTTTTTTTGAGACAGAGTCTCGCTCTGTTGCCCAGGCTGGACTGCAGTGCCGTGATCTTGGCTCAGTGCCACCTCTGCCTCTTGGGTTCAAAGGATTCTCCTGCCTCAGCCTCCCGAGTAGCTGGGGTTACAGGCACAAGCCACCACTCCTGGCTAATTTTTGTATTTTTAGTAGAGATGGGGTTTCACCTTGTTGGTCAGGCTGGTCTTGAACTCCTGACCTCGTGATCCATGTGCCTCGGCCTCCGGAAGTGCTGGGATTACAGGTGTGAGCCATAAGCTATTACTTTCATGGCCAAATGGAAAATGACACATGGGCCCACGGTTCTTGAGGGCACCCCTTTGGCACACCATGCTTCCTAGTCTCTTCTTCTGGAGGGGCTTTGGCTGTGGGCATCTCCACCTTTAGGACTCCCCCCTCTTCCTCTCCCCAGGGCCAGCACATGCAGAGAACACGTCTGCCCCCACCTCATGATTCCTGGGCCACAGCCCACCCAGCAGCACCTCCCTGACACAGAGCTAGTCCTTCTGGTGATGAATACCATGCATCACAAAGTGGGGTGCTTGAGAGGGCACCCGGGGTGGGCATGAGCACTCCAATTCGCCCGCCTCTGAGATCTCCTGCCAGGGCTTAGCCGCTGTGGTGTGCACCTGCACACACATTCATACACACACACACAAACAAATCTGAGCTCTCAGCTGGGTGCAGTCAGGGTCACTGGGAAGCCTACTGTGACCCACCCCTAAGTGCCACCTCCCCCCGAGACCCTGTCACAGTGGGGGATGAGGCTCACAGGTCCCAGCGGGCCCATGGACCCCAAGGCAGGGCTGGAATGCAGATTCAGGGTCAGCAGATGGGGCCTGGGCCCAGAGATGGTGCATTTGAGAGCTAAGGGGTAGAGCACTGATGAGAATCCTGTGCAGAATTTACAGCAAACACACAAAAGTCGGAAACAATACAGCAGTTTCTAGAACTCCAGCCCTGGAGATGCAGAGGAAACCACCCCACTGGAGACACCCCTGGTGATGCTGACGGTAGACCGGTCACCAAGAAAAGAACCAGTGATTTCACTCCTTTAACAAACCTTAGGTGTGGGAGGCAGAGCAGCAAGTGGAACAAGTCATGTCTGCTCATGTCTGCTGTCAATATAATCTCACCAAGTCCTGACTTTGTGACAAGGTGCAGCTCTCCAGGAGGATGCCTTAAAGACCAAACACGATGGGAGCACGGAGCGCACGGTCACCCACGTCTCTTCCCTGAGTCATTCTATTCCTTAAAAGATAAGGGCCGGGCACAGTGGCTCACGCCTGTAATCTGAGCACTCTGGGAGGCTGAAGCTAGTGGGTCACCTGAGGTCGGGAGTTTGAGACCAGCCTGGACAACACGGTAAAAACCCGTGTCTTCTAAAAATACAAAAATTAGCTGGGCGTGGTGGCACATGCCTGTAGTCCCAGCTACTTGGGTCGCTGAGGCAGGAGAATCACTTGAACCCAGGAGGCAGGGGTTGCAGTGAGGCAAGATTGCACCACCACACTCCGCCTGGGTGACAGAGTGAGACTCCGTCTCAAAAAAAAAAAAAAAAAAGAAAGAAAAAAAAGATACATAAGGCTGGACTCGGTATAATCCCAGCATTTTGGGAGGCTTTGGGCTCAAGAAAGAGGATCTCTTGAGCCCAGGAGTTTGTGTCCAGCCTGGGCAACATAGGGAGATGCTGTCTCTACAAAATAAACAAATTAGCCGGGCTTCGATGGCGCGCGCGTGTGGTCCCAGCCACTCGGGGCGCTGAGGTGGGGAGGGTCACTCGTGTCTGGGAGGTTGGGGCTGCAGTGAGCCGAGATCACACCACTGCCCTCCCAGCCTGGGCAACAGAGACCCTGTCTCAAAATAAATAAATAACCCCTGTCCTTGCCTCTTCCTACACATAGTGTCTGACGGGGTTAGTAACTGCATTTCTCGTTTTTGAGACGGAGTTTCATTCTTGTCGCCCAGGCTGGAGTGCAGTGGTGCGATCTCGGTGCACTGCAACCTCCGCTTCCCGGGTTCAAGTGATTCTCCTGCCTCAGCCTCTTGAGTAGCTGGGATTACAGGTGTGCACCACAATGCCAGGCTAATTTTTTAAAAATATTTTTAGTAGAGATGGGGTTTCACCATGTTGGCAAGGGTGGTCTCGAACCCCTGACTTCAGGTGATCCACCCACCTCAGCCTCTCAAAGTGTTGGCATTACAGGCGTGAGCCACCGTGCCTGGACTTCACTGATAGTTTACCAATTTATAAGACATCTGAATGCAGATCACCTCACACATCTTTGGGAACAAGGCTGGGTCTAACACACATACATTTGGCCTCCTGGTGGGCTGCTGCTTTCCAGGGGTGGGAGTGCAGCCTCCTCATCTCCTTGGGACACCCACTGAGACCCCTAAACTCTGCAGGGCCCAGGCCCAGCACCCACCCTCCTGGGCTGCAGCCCCTCATCTGTGGATGGGACACTGCTGGCTGCTGTTCAGGGGCCTCCCCCTCCTGCCCGACCAAGAGCTCAGGGACCACCTTTCCCTGCGCCCAAGTGCCAGCCAGCAGAGGCCACCAGTCCCTGAGCCACCCCAGGCCCGGCAGCATCCAGGGGCCAGGAATGCTTGACCCCGTGATGGAGCCCCCACCACTCAGCGGGGGAGAACAGAGGGTCTAGCACCCTCGCGTGGACAGAGCCCAGACGGCAACTCCCTGTCACAGCTTCTGATGTTTGGTCCTTCTGCCTCCACGTGACCCCATGTGACCTCTGGGAACCCGCTGCTAATGGTCACCCACCACTCCCCACCCCAGGCTCCACCATGGAGCTGGGAGCCAAAGAGGTTGATTGAGGGATCTTGGCCCCATCAGCCTGGCAGCGGGGTTCTCAGACCAGGTTCTGGCTTCCCTGTTTGATGCCGACCTGACCCCTAGGCCCGGGGCCTGAGGCTGCTCTTGCTCCCCTATGTGCTCTGCTGAGCCTTGCCTGGGGCAGAGTGCCCGTTCCCAGAGTAGCTTCAGGGAGCTCCACGGGGTTGGTATGCACCCATATTAGACCACAAAACCGAGGATCAGCAGAGTCAGAAAGCCGGAGCTCCCCCTGCCCCCACCTCTACGCCCCCCATCCTGAGCTGAAGCAGGGGTGCCTGGACTGCTTCTCCCACCAGAGGGGAAAACTCTTCCATCCAGAAGGCTTTGCCGGCAAACAGCCTGGGCCACCTCCAGCTGTGACTCAGGGGTCGGGTGATGTCCTCCTGCTCACACGTGGTTCCCCTGCCCTGGGCCTGTCCTTCATTTGCTCAGCACTCCTTCCCCACCCCAAAGAAAATCAATGCCACGAGAGGCGGGCACTCGGAAGGGTGTGGTGGTGGCAGATGAGCAGATGAACGGGGTGTGGAAAGGTGCCTGCCATTAGAGACCCCCACACCCTCTCCCCCACGGAGGCCACACTGACCCGATGCTTTAAAAAAGTGCGGTGGTCAGGGAAGCCTGCCCCAGGCTCAGCTCCTCCCTGAAAGTTGGGGCGCCTGCGGTGCTGAGGTGGCCTCTGGCTCTCAGGAACACTTGAGCCCCACTGATGGGGGGGACAGGGAGTGGGCCCTGCCTGCTACGGCTGAGGGGGTAGCCCTTCCTTCCATAATTTCCCGGGCCTCCCATCAGGGGCAGGAGCGGTGTAGCAGAAGGGAGGCCTGGACAACAGGCAGCTTGGGAACCTGTGCTCCCTAGGAGGGAGCGAGCCTGAGGGTGAGCGCCCTGAAGGGGTGTCTCCAGGGCAGGCACCGCAGACATGAGCGGGTCACAGGTTTTATTCCGCCCCTTTCCATACCCATGGCCACCCCAGGCAGGAGAAGACGGGTGTGCTGGAGTCTGGTCACTCCGGGGTCCCACGTGGGTAGAGCCCGCTGGATTCACATTCTCCGTGGGCGGGTGTGGACACCAGAGGGCCGGGGCAGGAAGAGCACAGGAGTGAGGGGCCGACCCCGTCCCGGACCCGGGTCCCCCAGGTAACGCTACTCAGATGCCTGCAACAGACCTGGCCCGAGCAAGGGAGGCTGATGGTATTTCCAACAAAGACAGGAATACAAAGTCACCAAGGCCAGGCCGACGGTGCTGGAGGGGCGGGACAGAGTAAAAAAGTCTCACGCACACACACGCCACATGGACACCCCCACACATGCGGCCGTGTCAGTAAAACTCAAGGCCAGCCGTGAGGCCTCACACGACGCTCTGCTGGCCCCCGGGCCCCCCCCAAGCCGGACGTGGCAGACCCCCGGCCCCGGCCAAAGTCAATAAAAATCCCTTCTGAATCAGAGTCCACGGACTCCAGGATCTGGTCCACCAGGTTCTCAGGGCTGGAGCCGGGCAGTGGGCTGCGGGTGGGATCCGGGCCCTGCGCGGGGGGCTGGCTCGTGGGGTGAAGTCTGCTGGGCATGGCCCTGAGTGGGGTACTGGGGAGGACCTGTAGGCTCCGGCGGGGCCCTGGCCGGGCAGGTTGGAGAAGCCCTGGGGCTCGGGGCAGGACGTCATCTCGGACACGGAATGCCTGCGGATGCTGGTGCCACCGGCTGCCGCACCCTCCGCCTCGTGCTCCTGCACGGGGTTCAGCAACGGCGTGTTGTAGCTCTTGGAACGCACCACCGGGTTCTTGGCCAGCACGTCCCCCGAGCGGGAGCGGCGCAGCAGGCGCTTTTCTGGGGAGAGACGTGGGCACCGTCACACCCCAGCGGCCACCTGAATGTCCCCCGCCTGCCTGAGCACCTGCTGCCTGCTGCGCACTTTGTCCTCCGGCAGGGGCAACTTCGGGGAAGGTTGGACCCACACTGCTTCTGAGGGTGGGGGCCCAGCCCACCAGGTCCCCGGCCGCCAAGCACCCTGACACTAACTCAGGTTCCACTCTGTCTTCTCCATTCCAGCCCAGCCCTGAACACACAGGATCTCAAGTCAAATGCCTGGGTTTAAACCTGCACCCTGCCAGCGACCTGTGTTTGACCCTGGGGTAAGTTATGTAACCCTGTGCCTCAGTTTCCCCACTTGTGGAAGTGGACGGACGTTGGAACCTGCTGGACGCCTGCACTTTCCTAGGCCGGCGCAGCCCCCTGCCCCACTATGGCTGGTGTCCAAGGGGGTGGGGGAGTCAAAAGCTCACCATAGGCGAGCCACAGGGCCAGGTCCTGGGGCCGTGATGGGGGCAGATGGGGACAGGTCTTCAACATAAGGTCAAGATGGGGATTCCATCCTGGGGGATGAGGGGAACCTGTGGCCGGGCATTTGTAAACGAGCCTCACTGGCTGTGGTATGGAGAGGAATAGACTGCGGGGGACACAGGCAGACATGGGGACCTGGAGAGGAGGCCCCTTGGGTCATCTGGGTAGGAGGCAGTGGGGCTGGTGGCCAAGGCCCGGTGCGGGGCTGGGTTCAGGCTCCCATTCAGGATTCTGCAGTTCCAAGAGTGGCCACTAGGTGGCAGGCGGCACACACGAGCGGCTCAGGGGCCTTTCTCGGACCAGGGCACTGAGCCTGGTGCCTCAAAGTTCTCCAGCGGCCAGGGCACTGCTTGAGCTGAGACATACTGGTGGGTGGGTTTTACACCAGCAGGTGGGTAGAGGGAGTCCCTGTGGGTGAGGGGGGCACAGTCCCAAGTGGGCCTTGCACCAGGTCTGTCCCCCTCTGCCTGGGAGGCTCCCAGCCTCCAGCTGACGGTGAGTGTGGAGGGGACTCACCGGTCGGCCTCCCCCTGCTGGAGGGGGAGAGATGTGGCCTCGGGCTGGTGCGGAGCAGGTAATGAAGGGACATTGCTGCAGGGACCCAGAGGCCCTCGTCAAGGGAGCAACGTGGCCAGCTGTGCTGGAGTGGCAGCCTCCAGACGCGGCCCACAGAGCTCAGCCCGCCCACCCCCAGGCCGAGTCCCCCCCCAGCCTGGGTTCCCTAATGCCCACCCCTAGGCCAAGTTCCCCCCAGCCTGGGTTCCCTAATGACCACCCCTAGGCCGAGTCCCCCCCCAGCCTGGGTTCCCTAATACCCACCCCCAGGCCGAGTCCCCCCACCAGCCTGGGTTCCCTAACGGAGCCAGGAGTCCTCAGGCATTTGCATGTTCTGAGCACTCTGCCTGGCCGACTTCTGACTTTGGAGTCTGCACACAGATGTGGCCTCCTGGGGGATGCAGAGGCCTGGTGGGGCTCCTCCGGGGTGTGGTCACATCACCGCCCACCATCACAGGTCCCCACACCCCGGCCCGCACATGGGGGCTGCCGCGGTTGAGAACTAGTCTGGAGTGAGACCCTGGTTCCGCCACAGCCCAGCCGTGGGGCTCCAGTCTGTCCATCTGCTCACAATGGACCGGGTCTGTGGACCGGTTTGTGGTCATCCCCACCCCAGCCCAAGGCCCAAGCGGACCCCTACCCAGGATGCAGGAGTGGGTGAAGGGTCCCTCGCTGGAGTGGAGGCCATAGGTGCCCAGGTATGGCGACACGACCTTCTGGACCAGCATCTCCAGGCGCAGGTAATCCTCGGTCACTCCCCTGGACTCGTGTACCCCCTGCAGGAGAGTGGGGTGGGGTGGGGGTGATGCACCTGAGCCTGGTGGCCCAGGATCTCAGCCATATGTCCCACCTACCAGACAGCCTGTCCTCTGCCTCTCGCCTCCCCTTGACCCCAGCACCCTGCCGAGGGCCGGAGAAAGCCAGCTTATAACAAGTGCTTGCACTCATTAGAGAGAATAAATGAGTGAATGAATGAGTGAATGAATGAATGAAAGATGGCAGACCTCAAGAGGCTGTCAGGTGGTTCAGGGACAAGATACCCCCAGGCAGAATTCTATTTTGAGATGGAGCCTCTGTATGTCGCCAGGCTGGAGTGCAGTGGCGCAATCTCGGCTCACTGCAGCTCCACCTTCTGGGTTCAAGCGATTCCCCTGCCTCAGCCTCCCGAGTAGCTGGGAATACAGGTGTCCGTAGAATTGTCTGCCCATAGGAGTAGTGACTTGGTGGTGAATGACCCTGTCCTCACCTGTGCTGCCAGGGAGGATGTCTCCCTCTGTCACACCGACTGGGAAACTGAAGCTGAGACAGCAGAGTCTCTCAAGGGTCCCTGCTTCGACCCAGCCAGGCCCGGCCTACACTCTCTTAACTCCCAGAGGCAGGCGGGGGGCTGTTCCGCCTCCCAGGGTAGCCCTGCCCTGCACAGATCCACACTGGCCGCCCCTTCCTTGCTCTGGTTGCCATGAGTGTCCCAAGTGTCCCCACAAACCCTAATTCTAAAGATCTTCAAGGAGGCCAGGTGCGGTGGCTCACGCCTGTAATCCTAGCACTTTGGGAGGCTGAGGCAGGAGGATCACCTGAGGTCGGGAGTTGGAGACCAGCCTGACCAACGTGGAGAAATCCCATCTCTGCTAAAAAAATACAAAATTAGCCAGGCATGGTGGCCCATGCCTGTAATCTCAGCTACTCGGGAGGCTGAGGCAGGAGAATCGCTTGAACCCAGGAGGCTGACGTTGCAGTGAGCTGAGATCACGCCTCTTCACTCCAGCCTGGGCAACAAGACAGACAAAAAAAAAAAAAGATCTTCACAGGGATTCAGAGCAATAAATAGGGCTTTGCACGTGCGAGAGCCAGGCTCCTGCCCTTGTTAGCTCCCAGCAAGCAAGGACTCAGTCCCCCCACCTGTAAAATGGGGCGGCCGGTGGTGCCTGCAGGGTCCTGTGACAGTGAGATGAGCCGGCCAACCGTGAAGCGTGGTGCTGGAGAAGGGCTGTGTGCGGAAACCCCCGGCTTGCGGTGGACACCGTTGGGAACCCCCACTCCCCCATCTGGGGCAAGCACCCTCTTCCCCCGCCTGCTGTAAGCGGGGCTAACAGCTCTCAGAGTGTCTTCCCCAGAGCTGGGCCCCCTACGAAAGCCCTCTGGACAGAAACGACAGGGCCACTGTATGTGCATGTGTGTAGTGTGTGCACATGTATGCATGTGTATAGTGTGTGCCTGTGCATGTGTGTGTGCATATGTACGTGTGTACTGTGTGTGTGCATGTGCGTGTTGGGGTGGGCACAGCCCCAGGCTGGCTGATACAGGGTATAAAGGCTCAGCCTTGTGACCAGGAGGAACAGGTCTGCGGCTTCTGCTCTCCTGAACCCACAGCTCCGACCGGCTACTCCCGTCCCTGGCCCTCTCCTCTGATTGGATCCTTCCTTAAGTCTGTGCCCCTAACTCCTTGTCTCATGCTCTGGCAGTGGGGAGCTGAGCCTGGTCCCCACCTGACAGTCCCCATGCCCGACCCCGTGCCCACTGCACCCACCTGCAGCACCAGCAGCATCTGCACGATGGCGGGGGGCACGCGGGCGTGGGTCCGGGCCAGCGCATCCTCTAGCTTCACGCTGAGGGTAATGGCATTCCGGAAGTGCAGCAGGGCCAGCTGGCGCACTGACGGCTCCTTGCCCTGTGGACAGAAGGCACCCCACCCCCACCCGCTGTGGTGACATGTCCTCATCTCCCCCTCTCCCAGCCCTGGGACCCCATAGAGGGAAGAGACCCGCTGGCCCTCAGGCCCTCCAACCCCGTTCTCCCCAGATGACCCTGTCCCAAGGATAGTGGGTCCCTTCAGTTTCCTCTGGCAGGGAAAGGGTTACTGTCACAGGGCCCCTGCTCTGTGCCTCGCTGCTGGAGGATTCACAGGGAGGGAGGCGTCCATATCTGTAGCTTGTAGGGGTGGAACAGGCTCTGAGCAACTTGGGTGGCCCACGGAGAGCAGCACAGGGCAGAGCAGGTGCATGCATCCCCGAGCCTGGCAGCCGTCCTTTTTAGAGACCAGGGTGGGCACAGCAGGGGCACTGGGCTCCCCTCCCCAGGCTGGGCTGCCCACCTGCACCGGGTAGAAGATGGCCTGCAGCATGGGCAGCACGTCACTGAAGAAGAAGTCCCAGGTCTCCGCCAGCGAGTCCAGCAGCTCTGTCCTGTGGGCATGGGGGCCGTCACCACCAGGCCTGAACTGGCTCCAGCAGACGCCTCAGCTCACCCAGGATGGGTGTCAGAGGATGCAGGAGCAGAGGGCCTGGGCTCAGGTCCCTGGAAGCACCTGCCCAAGGTCGACGTCCAGCTCCACAGCTCGGCAGTTGTGCAGCCCAGGGCCCGCTGCTTAACCTCAGTCTTCCCGTTTATCAAATGGGGAGGTAATGGGGTCAACCTCCCAGAACTGAGGGCATGAAATGAGACTAAGGTACAGAGGACTTGGCTCAGAGGCTGCTCCTGGCAGTTCCCAGGCCTTTATCACATACCAGACCTGCACAGGTGAGAGCCACACAGGTACACCCGGCACAGGTGAGATCTATACTGGTGAGACCCACATGGTTAAGACCCACATAGGCATACCTGGCCCAGGTGAGACCCACACAGTTAAGACCCACATAGGCATACCTGGCCCAGGTGAGACCCACACAGGGGAGACCCTCACAGGTACACCTGGCACAGGTGAGATCTACACAGGTGAGACCCACACAGGTATGCCCGACACGGGTGAGACCCCCACAGGTGAGACCCCCAGAGGTACACCTGGCACAGGTGAGACCCCCACAGGTATGCCCGGCGCAGGTGAGACCCCCACCGGTGAGACCCACACAGGTATGCCTGGCGCAGGTGAGACCCCCACAGGTGAGACCCACATAGGTATGCCCAGCACAGGTGAGACCCCCACAGGTACGCCCGGTGCAGGTGAGACCCCCACAGGTGAGACCCACACAGGTACGCCCGGCACAGGTGAGACCCCCACAGGTACACCCGGCACAGGTGAGACCCACACAGGTACGTCTGGCGCAGGTGAGACCCACACAGGTATGCCCAGCACAGGTGAGACCCACACAGGTATGCCTGGTACAGGTGAGACCCTACACAGGTGTGCCTGGTGCAGGTGAGACCCACACAGGTATGCCCAGCACAGGTGAGACCCACACAGGTATGCCTGGTACAGGTGAGACCCTACACAGGTGTGCCTGGTGCAGGTGAGACCCACACAGGTATGCCCGGCACAGGTGAGACCCACACAGGTATGCCTGGTGCAGGTGAGACCCTACACAGGTGCGCCTGGCAGGACATGTCCTGGTCTCATCAGATCCTCCTAACAACCTGGGTAAGCACTGGGTTCACCTACCCACCACCCCCCCTTCCCCCACCCTGCCTACCCCTCCAACAGACATTCACAGAGCACTTACTCTGTGCCAGCCCTGATTCTGGGCACTGGGGACCCAAACGGCTGCCCATCCATCACATGGCAGGGAAGTGGGACATTGAACAGGATCATAAGGGCAGTGGCTAGGAGTGACCGACCCCCACCGAGCATACAGGCTGAGCCTCCGAGAAAAGGGTGCACCACGGTCCGTGGCTGGGAGGACCAGCCCAGCCCAGGCTGTCTGTGGGGGAGGTCTGGGGAGCCACGGAAACCACTTCCAATAGCAGCACCACGTCCAAGGGAGGAGAGGGTGCAGAGGGTCAGGCTGGGAGGGCTTCCTGCAGGAGGATCCTGCGTGATCCAAGATGGCTACAGGAGCTGGGCTTGCCAGACTGAAAGGTGTGGGGACCCATTGCGACAGGTGAACCTCTGAAGAAGGTATGTAGGTAGCAGACACTGGCACGAGCTCTGCAGGCATTTCCACTGGCCCTGGGAGGAGCGGTGCCATCCACTGGGTGAGTGATCCTTGTGGGGAGGGGGACAGCTGCCCGAGCTGGCTCTGGGCTCCAGTGGGAAGGGCAGCGGGCAGAACCCTTGGCCTTTCTGCCTGGACTGAGTGGAGCTGGGATGAGGGCTGCTGGGGTCCAGGGATGTAGTCCCAGGACATGTCCCCAAGGCCTTTGCTGTCCCCCGGAAGCCAGATGAGCAACTGGTGAGAGCGAGCTTGGTGTGGGTGCCTCTGAGTGAAGAGGGAAGAGTCACCAGCCGTCTCTCAGACTGCACCCCCGGCCAGAACTGCTTCGAAGTTTCCATGGGAACGCGGATGCTGAACAGGGACCTTTGCCTCTTTTCCTCACTCTTTGGGCCCCATCCCCACTCATGAAAGCTCCCAGGTTCACATAGGTTCGAGGGCACTAGGAGCAGGACCCAGCCAGGGGCAGCCCCAGGGGCTGAGGGGGCTGGGGATGAGCTGGACTGGGCCCCATCTTTGGCTCCCGAGACAGGTGGCCAGCCCTCTGCCCTGGGCAGCCCACACCTGGCTCCGAGGGGCGACAGGGGCCAGCAGGAATGCCTGGGACGCGTGGATGCTCACCGCCCCACCGAACTGCGCTCACACACAAAGTCCCTTCAGTTCCCCTCCACCGCGGCAAGAAGAAAGCCGGCTCAGTCCCCGGGCTGGCCTGGGGGGTGGCTCTGGGCACTGGCCAGGCCCGCGTTCTGCTGAGTCCAGGCCGTTCTCCAGCCCACGGGGCGGAAATGCTGCGGAAAGCAGATGTTGTAAACAGAATCCTGGCCCCAGCCGGAGCCACATGATGACGAGAGGCCAGGAAGGGCAGCCTCATGGCTGGCAGGGCTCTCTGCCGGGACCGTCCTGTGGGGGGCTCCTCTGTGGGGCAGTGGGGTTGGCCAGGGTTAGTCGGAGGCATGGGGTAACCCCAGGAAGTTCCTCCAGGCAGACTCAGGGGACATCCTCTATGAGAGGGGCGTGATACACGTCCCCCACGTGGGCAGCCTGAAAGCCGAGATGAAATAGCGCTGGGCGTCTGCTGCCGGCGGGACGGGGACAGGGGTGGGTGCGCACCGTGTCTTGGCTCCAGCCCAGCAGTTGCAGGGGCCGATGAGGCAGGCGAGTGGCCCCGCAGTAGCCTTGGCTCTGCACTGGCTCCTACCCGGGGGTTCTCACTGTGGGCGCAGGCCAGTGTCCGTCTTTCCTTTTTCCTTTTTTTTTTTTTTCAGATGGAGTCTCACTCTGTCGCCCAGGCTGGAGTGCACTGGAGCGATCTCGGCTCACTGTAGCCTCTGCCTCCCGGGTTCAAGTGATTCTCCTGCCTCAGCCTCCCGAGTAGCTGGGATTACAGGTGCCCGCCACCATGCATGACTAATTTTTGTACTTTTAGTAGAGACAGGGTTTCACCATATTGGCCAGGGTGGTCTTGAACTCCTGACATTGTGATCCGCCCGCCTCAGCCTCCCAAAGTGCTGGAATTACAGGCATGAGCCACCGCGCCTTTCTTTCTTTATCCAAGTGCTGAGGGACCTGTGCAGACCTTGGAAATGAACAACCCAGGCTCAGCCCGTCCGGAGAACCACGAACAGTGAGGCCCACAGGGCTGTGACAAAAGCCACGAGCTGGGTGGCGCAGGTCAGGGGTGTCTAGCGCGGGGACGGCTGAGGCACAGGCACGGAGGCAAGTATGCAAGGCTGCCGGCTGCACGGCTGGGCCACATGACCGACACCAGGTTTGGATTCCCTGGCGGATGAGCGACGGCAGATCCCAGGGCCCGGCAGAGGACCAGGAATTCCTCCCCCAGAGTTCGTGAGTTTCTGGCTGCCAGGGAGTTGCCCGGCTGCAGCTGGAGGCGATTCCCTTAAGCCGCACACAGGGGCCGTCAAACCACAACCCCAGCCACGGTCCGGCCTTCCTCCCCTTCCTAGGGAGGGAATCCTCTACCTCCAGGCTGCTCTTCCAGGATCTCCATTTCTAGGACCTGCTCTGTCCAGGGGCTGAAGTCCAAGGCCTCACTGGAGGCTGAGAAGGAGCAGGGGGGCAAGGTCCTGGGGTTGCCCCATGGGGGAGCCATCACCCCCTCTGGCAGTCACACACTGCAGGGACAGCTGCAAGGAGCAGGCTCAAGGGGAAGAGCTCCCACTGGAACCCCCGCAGGGGCGGGGGAGCAGGAAGAGGGAGGCTCCTGAGGCTGCCCATTAGGGAGCAGAGTTGGCTATGTCTCCACTGCATGCGGGCCGAAAGGGACCAGACATCCCCCTGAGCAGACCACATTTTGAGGCCCTACTTTCAAGGGCCACTGCCTCCATGCAGCCCTCTCTGACTGCCAAGGTAGAATGAACCCTTCCTTCTCCAGGACATTCCTTCACAATGACATTCGTCACACTGGACTGTCACCCTCTGGTCCGTGTCTGTGTCCCTAATTGGGCTACGAGTCCCTACAGGGCAGGGCCTGGATCTCCTCCATCTCTGGCCCCCAGAGGTCACCTGGGCCTGACATGGACAGAGCCTGTTCAACCCACATTGCTACGACGGGGATACTGAGGCCAGAGAGAAAACACTGTGTCCGCAGCTACGTGGGAACTGGAGGTCAGGGCCTTGGACTCCCAGCCTAGAGCTCAGTGCCTGTCCCTGAGGCCTGGAGAGGCCAGACAGGGCTGGCAAGCCAGAAGGGAATGCTGGGCCCCTAGGTGGGGCCTCCCAGGGCTGCTCTGGGCAGGAACCCCTACAGGAGGGCTGGCGGACCTGGCTGCTCTGGGCATAGCTCCCCTCAAGCCACACAAAGCTCCCTTCTCCAAGAGCCCCGGCTCCCCTGGGCCAGAGCTGGTGGGAGGCACAGGCACCGCCAGAGAGGGGCGTAGGTGGGCATCTTCCTCAGGTGCCGAAGCTCACAGCTCTGTCCTGCCAGCCTGGATGCTGCCTCCTCCAGGAAGCCGTTGCAGAGCTCCCATGTCTCCCCAGCCGTCTGATGGTTCTCAGAGCCTTTCTAGTGCTCCTGTCTTGGCTGGCCCCACTCAGCAGGTGCAGCGGAGGTGAGGAAGGGCCAGGACACGAAGCTCCAAGCTCAGCCAGAAAACGCAAGGCTGCCGGGCCTGTGCCCTCCTCTGTGGACTGGGCTAACACCCCTTCTTCCCAGGGTCAGAGGGGGGGCCCTGAGGAGGAGCCAAGGGCAGCAGAGTGAAGAGTGTGGGTTTGGGAGCCGGTAGCCTGCTTGGCACCCTGGCTGTGCCACAGAGCAGACATGTGGCCAGGCGGGACACCGTGCCTCACTTTCCCCCATATGTTCAGTGGTGCTAACAATGGTGGCTTCTTCACAGGGTTGCAGAAATCACATGAGTTAGTAGATGTGAAACCCTCGGGACAGTCCAGCAGAGAGGACGCACATGCCTGGTGCCCAGTGCACAGGTGCTCAACACACAGACACAACGCAGGCCCGATCTCAGCACAGGGCCAGGCCCTCAGCACAGCCCGAGCAAAGCAGCCTCCACGGAGCTGAGGGGCCCCCCCTCACCTGACCCCGCTCCCAGGACAGCTCGCTCCTGCAAGGACCACATGTGTGCTGCTGCCTGAGGCTCTCGGCCACAGGCAGCCCAAGCAGCACAGTGAGGCTGGCGGGGGACCTCAGGGCCTTGAGAAGGGCGAAGGGTGTGTGCCCTAAGGCCGGGCAGATCTGGGTTTGAGTCCCGCCTCCAACCCTGACGTGCACTGTAGCTGTGGGCAAATCAACGATCATCACTGTGCCCTCCCACTTAGGAACAATGACCCGAAGGCCCCAGCGGGTGGTTGTGAGCTCAACAGAGGAAACTCAGCTGAGTCCCCCATGGCCAGGCTCAGCTGGGGGATCCCTCCAGAGCACGGCTCCTGTCCAATCCTCTGTGAGGGTCAGCGACCTCAGCCCTAACATACTTCTCTGACACCCAAAGACCTGGACAGGGGCTCTCCCAGGCTGCAGGGACAGGACTCACTGGGGCCAGAAGGCCCTCTGGCAGGGAGTGGAAGCAGGTACCTTTTCCCCAACACCTCGCAGCCCTCCTGGGCTCCAGCAAGTTTGAGGGGCAGACTCTCTCCCAGGGTCCCCTCTGGGTAGGGATCCTGGCCCCGCTGCCCTGAGGCTGCTGTGGCCCTTACAAGCCCTCCAGACCAGAGAGCCCCGCCCTCATGAGGCCCAGCAGTCCAGTAGCCAGCCGGCACCTAGCATGGCCCAGAGCAGCCACCATGGGGCCTGCACTCACCCTCATAGAAGCGGATCTTGTCCCGAAGGATCACCATGCCTTTTGTCAGCAGCTGGTTCTGAAGGTAAACAAAGAGAGGCTGTCACTGCCCCTGTGGGTGGGTGCCCTGGGGTGTCCTGGCCGGCAGGGCCCCCAAGAATCCGTCCACCAGTGAGCAGCTGAGGCTTAAAGCGGCAGGAGACGCAGCGAGTTCCCGCAGCTCACCTGCTGCAGGGCCTGAGTGTCAGCTCACCCAGGGGGCAACGACTGACCCAACCCTGGGCTGTCACGAGACGGGAGGTGGCCACAGGGACATTTCACAAGGTGGGCAGATCCTAGAGCCCCTTGCACTGAGCTCAGCTGGGTAGGAGGATGCCTGGCATGTCCCACAGCGAAGAAAGGACTTTGCAGTTAGAGAAGACTCTGATTACCAAAGGCTGGGCCCGCAAGCTGCCATCCCACCTCAGGGACCCTGTGCACACTGCCTAGGGTGGTTTGGCTGAGAAACGTGTGTGGTCTCAGCAATCCAAGCGTCCAGCAATGAAATAATGGACCACAAAATGCGGCCCATCCTCACCAAAAAAATGAAGCACTGACTTGTGCTCCAACGAGAAAGAACTTGGTGCTAAGTGAGTCCAGACAAAAGTCCGCACGCCGTGTGGTGCCGCTGACACGAGATGTACAGACTTGGCCGGGCGCGGTGGCTCACAATCCCAGCACTTTGGGAGGCCGAGGCGGGCAGATCACCTGAGATTGGAAGTTTGAGACCAGCCTGAACAACACGAAGAAACCCTGTCTCTACTAAAAATATAAAATCAGCCGGGCGTGGTGGCACATGCCTATAATCCCAGTTACTTGGGAGGCTGAGGCAGGAGAACTGCTTGAACCTGGGAGGTGGAGGTGGTTGTGGTGGGCAGAGATCACACCACTGCACTCCAGCCTGGGCGATGAGCAAAATTCCCGTCTCAAAAAAAAAAAAAAAAAAAAAAAAAGTATACAGAATTGGCAAATCCAGAGACAGACTGTGGATGAGTGGTTGCCTCGTGCTGGGGTGGGGAAGGGGAGAGACTACTAATGGGTGCAGGGTTTCTTTTTGGTGTAATGAACAAGTCCCAGAATTAGATGGGGTGATGGTCGTACCATTTTGTGAATATATTAAAAACTGGCTGGGCGCAGTGGCTCACACCTGTAATCCCAGCATTTTGTGAGGCCAAGACAGGAGGATCGCTTGAGCCCAGGGGTTCAAGATTAGACTCTGGGCAACAGAGCAAGACCCCATCTCTACAAAAAATGAAAAATTAGCCAGGTGTGGTGGCACGTGCCTGTGGTCCCATCTACTCAGCAGGCTGAAGTGGAAGGATCTCTTGAGCCCGGGAGGTTGAGGTTGCAGTGAGCCACCATCACGCCACTGCCCTGCAGCCTGGGCGACAGAGCGAGACTTTGTCTCAAAAGACACAACAAGTAAAAACCATTAAACTGTGCACTTTAAATGGGTGAATCGTATGGCATGTGAATTATACCTCAATAAAACTGTTAAATAACAATTTTTTTTTTGAGACAGAGTCCTGCCCTGTCGCCCAGGCTGGAGTGCAATGGCGTGATCTCGGCTCACTGCAATCTAGACCTTCTGGGTTCAAACGATTCTGCGTCACCCTCTCGAGTAGCTGGGATTACAGGCGCCTGCCACCACGCCCAGCTAATTTTCGTATTGTTTTTTAAATACAGATGAAGTTTCACCATGTTGACCAGGCTGGTCTCGAACGCCCAACCTCATGAGCCACCCGCCTCAGCTTCCCAAAGTTCTGGGATTACAGGCATGAACCACTGCGCCCGACCAATATTTTTTAAAAACCCCTAAAACAGTATGATTTGAGGGACCACAGGCACATCCTCACCCCACCCAATGAGCAAGGTTTAGGTGCCTCGCTCCCAGACTGCACAAGACGTCCCTGCAGTGAGCAGGGCCCTGGGCACCATGGCAGACCTGACACCTGAAGGGGCACTGGGCCAGGTCTCACTGGCTGCCCTTTCTCCCTGTGTGACCTCAGGCAGGTCGCGTCACCTCTCTGAGCGCCGGGTTCCACCATACTGCACATGTGTGCATCGACAGTGCAGAACTTTTGGCTGGATGGGGCACAGCAAAGGTGAGCTGCTGAGCACCGGGGGAGAGACACTGTGGGTGACGCTGATGGCACAACCACCATCACCACTGCGCAGCTCAGGGCACCAGGGCCACGCACTCCCCCAAACCTAGACTGACACCCCAGGAGTTTGGGGGAGAGGGGACATAATTACAACCAATTGGAGGCGATCATGTGCCAGGCACAGAGCTAACAATTCACCATGTCTTAGCCGGGCATGGTGGCTCACACCTATAATCCCAGAACTTTGGGAGGCCGAGGCGGGCGGATCACCTTGAAGTCAGGAGTTCCAGATTGGCCTGGCCAACATGGTGAAACCCTCTCTCTACAAAAACACAAAAATTAGCAGGGCATGATGGTGGGTGCCTGCAATCCCAGCACCTGGGGAGGCTGAGACAGGAGAATCGCTTGAACCTGGGAGGTGCAGGTTGCAGTGAACTGAGATCATGCCGTTGCACCCCAGCCTGGGCAATAGAGCGCGTCTTATCATTTAACCTCCACAACAATCCATGTGGCTAGACAGGGAACCAGGCAGGTCCTCGGAACCACAGGAAGACAATGGAAGAGCCGGCGCGCCACACCCCCGGGCACAGGCGAACCCCGGTGCTTTCTGGCCGGCTCACGAGGCAGGCCCAGCCTGGCTGGAGCTAGACCCACCTACCTGCAGGTACTCCGTGAAGAAGGACCCCAGCTCCGTCTTCAGCAGCTGCCTGTGGGTGGGAGGGGGAGACAAGAGTGAGTCCCAGACTCCACGGCACCGGCATGGGGTACCCAGGGATTGGGGGTAGGGGCCTCCTGGGCAGTGGGAGACCAGACTGCTCAGCCCAAAAACATGGGGAGTGGACAAGTCCCACCCATCCAGACCTGCAGGGGCTGGGTCGCACATCCCGGGCGTCCGTGGGACACAGCTGCAGCTCATCAACTAGATCCCTGCACCCCTTTCACAGCAGAGGAAGCCAAGGGGTCCTCAGAGGGAAAACAGTGGCTTCTGCGTCTCATACCCTCTGGAGAGACACCTGGCGGGGCTGGGCCTGCAACGCTTGGTTTGTTCCCGCCCTCCACCTGCCCAAATCCCTGATGCCAAGGGCTCCTCCTCTCTCCCCCTGCAGAGCTTCTTCCCAAGCGTCTCCTCTTTATTCCAGGGAAGCTCATTCAGTCACCAACCCAGCTGCAGGCATGAACTGGAGCTCCCCTTTTATTGCAGGGGAGGTGAGAGAGGCTTGCAGAGGTCAAGAGACCAGACCAGGGCCACATGGGACACGCCAGAGCTGAGATCTGAACCTTGTCCTTGGCACTCAATGCTGACAATTCCTCCTTCCCTCCCTGCACACCTCCAGGGCCTGAGAGAACGGGAGCATCACATTCCACACCAGCCAGGCTGAAAGCACACGGGCGCTGTCAGCGCGGAGGCCCTCGACATGACTCCCGACAGTCTCCTGAACCAAATACACCAGAAATCTTACCTCCACCTCCCAGGTTCAAGCGATTCTCCTGCCTCAGCCTCCCGAGTAGCTGGGACTACAGGCATGCACCACCGGCATGGCTAATTTTTGTATTTTTTAGTAGAGACGGGGCTTTCACCAAGTTGGCAAGGCTGGTCTCGAACTCCTGACCTCAAGTGATCCACCCGCCTTGGCCTCCCAAAGTACTGGAATTATAGGTGTGAGCCACTGCACCTGGCCCCAACGTTTTAAATTATAGTGCACTAAATATTCATTTTACTGTACAGTCTTTTTCATTTCTGTATATGGTTATAACCAAACAGTAAAATATGTTGGTTATGTTTATAACCAACAGTAAAACAGCTTTCAACATTCTGACAAAAGTCTTGGCCGTTGACAAAATCTCTGTCATTTAATCCGTACTAAATAAATGTGAGCTTGGCTGGCAGATGAGGGTGGGGCTGCTACACAACTCTGAGTCAGCAGCCTGGCCTCCTAGTCCACTCTTTCACTGCATACCGGAGTTTGAGCGTGTTATTCATCAGTCACACAGCTGGGGTCTGCAGGACGGACCCCGGCAGGGGATCTGACCCACAGACCCAAGCTTGCACAACGGATGAGTAACTACGCTGACTCAAGATCTCTTGCCTGTCAGTACAACTAAGGGGCTCTGCTGCTGGGCCCCGTCTTCATTTGCATAGGAGTATAACTTTGTAACTTCACTTCAGCTTCTGATTGGTCGTGTTCCACAACCAATCAAACATTTGCATAGGGTGCTTCACTTCAGCTTCTGATTGGTCACTTTCTGCAACCAATCAGACTGACTGCAGGTCACTACTTCATTTACGTAGGGTGTACACCAAGTAACCAATGGGAAACCTCTAGAGGGTATTTACACCCCAGAAAATTCTGCATCCAGGCCCATGAGCTGCTTGCTCGGCCTGCCCCTACGCTGTGGAGTGTGCTTTCCTTTTCAAGACAGCTCTGCTTTTGCTGCTTATTTTCTTGCTTTCTTTGCGTGTTTTGTCCAATTCTTTGTTCAAAGCGCCAAGAACCCCGGACACCCTCCATCTGTAACAGAGGGTCCTGGGGGTCAACTGGGATCAGTAGCAGCTGGAGCCCAGAAAAGCCTTCCTTGCCCTCTCCCTGCCCATGATAGAGTATGGGCGTGAATGCTGATGAAGGAATGAATGAATAAATGTCTTCTTCAGGACCAAGAGGCCCCTCAGCTCACAAGGGCTGGAAATCCCGGAGTGGCCCTAATGAAGCCCTATCTGGAGTGGCTCTGATCCACTGGCCACCTCTCGGGCTCCCCCTCACCTCCTGTGATGTTTCCTCTCACCCAGCAGCTCACACTGAATGAACTCAGCCCACTCCTTTTTCTGGGCACGGGTGAGGGCCACGACTGGCTGAGCATCCGAGCATTTGTACTATGCCCACCAACAATCCCGGACCCCAATGAGAGCACAGACACGGCCTCAGATCTGAACTGACCACAGGCTGAGGATGAGTGGACAGTTCGGGCCCCACTGCCTCTGGCTAGGAATGCTGCTGACAGCCTCCTCCACCTCTCAAGCCTGCAGGTAGATGGTGCTCACAATGAACGCTAAATGGACAGGTGACTTCCACCTGGCAGCCGCCAGCACTTGGAATGCCCTCATTCCTGACCTGTGAGACCCCTTCCAGGCAGGGGAGGGGTGGGACACCAACTCCAGCCACACAAAAGCCCTACAAGATGGGAACCATGTTCATTCCAGAGATGGGGAGACTAAGGCTCTGGGAGCGTACTGATGAAGTCAAAGGGTGGACCAGAGAACCCAAGGTTGGAGCTCTAGTCCTGAGCATTAAAAACAGGCATCCTTCCTACAGGACATGAGGAGAGGGCCTGCCCAGTCCGGCATTGTGGGAAACTTAAAAGTCAAGTAGCTTAAATTTAAACAGCACCTCTGCCCTGAACATGAGACCTGCTACTGACAGATGGCCGTGTGGCCTGAGCTGAGCTGAACACTGGCTGGGACCACACTCTAAGGGAAACCCCAAGCCAGCCCCATGCCTGCTGGGAATAAAGAGAACACCATGACAGGGAGGGAGAAGAGGGGCCGTGGGTGTCCTCAGATCACAGGAGGGGAGCCCAGGGGATGAAGCTGCAGCAAATCCCAGGCCCCAGGGGCTAGCAGGTCACAGAGGGGACAGCCTGGGTGTCACCTGGGATGTCAGCCTCAAGAGAGACAGCTGTGGGGTCAGAAGGCAGAGGCTGGGACACCCGTTCATGGGGTTTGCTGCTTCCTGGGAGCAGCTGCGCCAGCAGGACCTGGTGTTGGAGCTGAGCAGTGACAGATAATCTGCGACTCGGCTAGGAGCCAGCGGGAGAGGCCTTGCAGGGACCACAGCAGGTGGCCGAGTTCCTGTCCATGAGCTCCTGCACCACCCTGAGGACTCAGATGCACGCTTCTCACGGTCCAAGGCAGACCAGTATCAGCCACATGGGACGCTGGAAGAGAGGCTGCCCCAGATGGACACCCTGGCACAACACAGGTGGCAACAGCAGCCCAGGCCACTGAGCACAGGCGGAACGACCTTCATGACTGAGCACAAGCAGGGTGGCCGGGGCCTCAGATGCCGTCTAAGAGGGTGGGTCACATAATGACATTGTTCGGGGTAATGTTATCCAAAGCCATCCAGATAAAAAGAGGCTTGTAGGCTGGGCACAGTGGCTCATCCCTGTAATCCCAGAGCTTTGGGAGGGCCCAGCAGGCAGATTACCTGAGGTCGGGATTTCAAGACCAGCCTGACCAACATGGAGAAACCTTGTCTCTACTAAAAATACAAAATTACCTGGGTGTGGTGCTGCATGCCTGTAATCCCAGCTACTCGGGAGGCTGAGGCAGGAGAATTGCTTGAACCCAGGACACGGAGGTTGCGGTGAACTGAGATCGCGCCATTGTACTCCAGCTTGGGCAACAAAAGCGAAATTCCGTCTCAAAAAAAAAAAAAAAAAAGCTTGGGTCCTTAAACCAGCAGCCCCCGGAGAGTGAGTTAATCATTAATATTTTCTTCCTGTTTTCTCAGCCTGGTGCAGTGGTTCACGCCTATAATCCCAACACTGAGGCAGGAGGATCACTTGAGCCCAGGAGTTTGAGACCAGCTTGGGCAATACAGCAAGACCTCGTCTCTACAAAAAATAAAACAAATTAGCTGGGCTTGGTGCTGGGCACCTGCAGTCCCTGCTACTCAGGAGGCTGAGGTAGGAGGATCACTTGAGCCCACGGGTTGCAGGCTGCAGTGAGCTATGTTCACGCCACTGCTCTCCAGCCTGGGCAACAGATTGAGACCTAGTCTCTTTAAAAAAAAAAAAAGCTGGGCGCAGTGGCTCACGCCTGTAAACCCAGCACTTTGGGAGGCCGAGGCGGGCGGATCACGAGGTCAAGAGATCGAGACCGTCCTGGTCAACATGGTGAAACCCCGTCTCTACTAAAAATACAAAAAAATTAGCTGGGCGTGGTGGCGCGCGCCTGTAGTCCCAGCTACTCGGGAGGCTGAGGCAGGAGAATGGCTTGAACCCGGGCGGCGGAGGTTGCAGTGAGCCAAGGTCGCGCCACTGCACTCCAGCCTGGCGCCTGGTGACTGAGTGAGACTGTCTCAAAAAAAAAAAAAAAAAAAAGACTTTCTTTTTTTTTTGGGAGGCCAAGGCAGGTAGATCACTTGAGGTTGGGAGTTCAAGACCAGCCTGGCCAACACGATGAAACTCAGTCTCTACTAAAAATATAAAAATTAGGCAGGTGTGGTAGCATAAGAATAATTATGCAATGTGTGCCCATTTCTGTACCTCAGAAGAAAGAAAGGTGATTAAAGAAGGGATCTAGAAAATTGCTAGACAATTGGACATTATCCAGATGAAAACCTTTTGTGCTTCAAAGGACACAGGAAGGAAGTGAAATGACAACTCACGGAATGGGAGGAAAGATTTGCAAACCAGTATCTAAGGAGAGTCTAGATCCGGAACATAGGAAGAACTCTCCTAGCTCAGCAATACAGACAACCCAACTGAAAAATGGGCAAGGGATGGGAACAGACGGTTCTCCCAAGAAGACATCTAAATGGCCAATAAACACCTGAAAAGATGCCCTACGTCACCAGTCCTCAGGAAAACGCAAATCAAAACCACAGACGCCGCTTCTCGGAATGAAAGCACTGGAAATTACCAAGTGCTGGTGAGAACGTGGAGAAACTGAACTCTTGCACCCTGCTCAGACCCTGCTAAGTGGGACAGTGAAATGGTGCAGCCGCTGTGGGAAAGGCGAGAGTGACCCAAAAAGACTAACCACAGAATTATCAAGGGACCCGGCAACTCCACTGCTAGGTATACGAACCTAAGAGAAATGAGGCCGGGTGTGGTGACTCAGCCCTGTAACCCCAGCACTTTGGGAGGCTGAGGCGGGTAGATCACTTGAGGTCAGGAGTTCGAGACCAGCCTGGCCAACACGGGGAAACCCTGTCTCTACTAAAAATATAAAAATTAGCCAAGGCGTGGTGATGCATGACAGTAATCCCAGCTACTCGGGAGACTGAAGCATGAGAATCACTTGAACCCAGGAGGCGGAGGTTGCAGTGAGCCGAGATTGCCCCACTGCACACCAGCTTGGGCCACAGATCAAGACTCAGTTTCTTTTCTTTTTTTTTTTTTCTGAGATGAAGTTTTGCTCTTGTTGCCCAGGCTGTGCAGTGGCACAACCTGGGCTCACTGCAACCTCCACCTCCAAGGTTCAGCAACTCTCCTGCCTCAGCCTCCCGAGTAACTGGGATTACAGGTGCCTGCCATCATGCCCAGCTAATGTTTTGTATTTTTGTAGAGACAGGGTTTCGCCATGTTGCCTAGGCTGGTCTTGAACTCCTGAATGCAAGCAATCCCCCTGCCTCGGCCTCCCAAAGCGCTGGGATTACAGGGTGAGCCACTGCGTCCAAGCTAAAATCATTTAATTTAATGTGGCCACATTGTTGAGAACAGCCAGGGTAGGGTGGAGGGCTGAACAACCCAGGGGCCCTGAAGTCAGGGGCTTGAGCTCCAGCTCTGTCCACTATTAGCCCTGTGACCTTGATCAAATGCTCTGTGCCTCAGTCTCCTCTCTGTAAAATCGAGATAACAAGGCGTCCACTCCTCAGTGCTGCAGCGAAGAGTGGATGAGTATTTTTAAAATTTATTTTTAAAAAAGTCAATACAGGGCAGGTGCAGTGGCTCACGCCTGTAATCCCAGCACTTTGGGAGGCTGAGGTGGGCAGATCACGAGGTCAGGAGTTGGAGACCAGCCTGACCAACATGTGAAATCCCATCTCTACTCAAAATACAAAAATTAGCCAGGCATGGTGGTGTGCACCTGTGTAATCTGAGCTACTCAGGAGGCTGAGGCAGGAGAACTGCTTGAGCCTGGGACGTGGAGGTTGCAGTGAGCCGAGATCACGCCATTGCACTCTAGCCTGGCGACAGAGCAAGACTTCGTCTCAAAAAAAAAAACAACGTTAATACATATTAATAGAGAAGGGGTCTTGCTATGTTGCCCAGGCTGGTCTCAACCTCCTGGCCTCTAGCAATCTCCCAACCTAGGCTTCCCAACGTGCTGAGATTACAGGCATGAGCCACTGCACCAGGCCGTGGATGGGTTTGGCGTGGAAACTCCCGACCCAAGGCTGGCACAGAGCAAGGCTTTAGTAGAAAGACCCTACTACTATTACTTAAAACATTCCAGCACTTAATTTTGAACTGGCTAAAAAGAAGTTGCCCCAAATAACCTAACTGCCCACCAGCTCAAAGTCTTACACAATACCCGATTTGTACCCATTTCTTGGGTAGAAGCCTGGGGCTGGCGAGGGGACCCCGGGGCCCAGGGCAGCTTCTCTGTGCCCCCACCCCCACATATACTCCTGGGGAGGCCGCTTGCTCTGAGTCAGCCAATGGAGAGGAGCAGCAAGAATCAGCCAATTACCAATGCTGTTCACACCAAGGCAGGTCAGGGGAGAAGGATGCCCGAAGCTGGGGACGGTGCCTACCACTGGCTTTGTCAATTTAAAAATAATTCCTTTTGTAGTTGTTTAAACACCCAGCTAGCTGGCATGGTAGCTCACACCTTTAATTCCAACACTTTGTGAGGCCAGAAGTCACCATCCCTGGAGGACCTTCTTCCCTCTCTCTTAGAAGAGCAGGATCACCATCCCTGGAGGATGGCTTGAGTCCAGGAGTTCGAGACCAGCCTGGGTAATGAGACTCCTATTTCTACAAAAAATAACAAATGAGCCAGGCGTGGTGGTGCATACCTGTAGTCCCAGCTACTCAGGAGACTCAGGTGGGAGTGTGGTGGTGCAATCTCAGCTCACTGCAACCTCTGCCTTCTGGGCTGAAGCAACCCTCCCACCTGAGTCTCCCGAGTAGCTGGGACTACAGGTATGCACCACCACGCCTGGCTCATTTGTTATTTTTTATCTCAAAAACCAAACCAAACCAAACTCAAACCCAAAACCAAACCAAACCAAACCCAAAACCAAACCCAAACCCAAACCCAAAACCCCCAGTAGATCCTTTAGGCTCCTGGTTCCCAAGCACAGGCTCATCAGGAAAATGAGTTCCTGGAGCCCCACCCCTGGCTTGGCCAGATGAGCCAGAGAAAAGCAGGATACCCTGAGCGAGTTGCATGTATTGGGCCTCAGTTTACCCACATGTAAGGGCCCCTTCAGCTCTGGCACACAGGGTGGAGTGGGGTGCCTAGGTATGAAAATCTGGCCTGGCCACTGACTCTCCTCCTGAATAACAAGGGAAAGGGTGACTGCCTATTTTGCCAGCATTCTTTTGACACAGGGACAAGGTAACAGGGTCAGGGCCAAGGGAAACAGCAGAGCTGGGAACCGCCTCCCTGGAGCAGCTGTGTGACCTGGGGCGAGTCTCTTGACCTCTCTGCGCTTTGGCCTTCTCCACTACAAGCAGCAACTGTAGACTCCCTTGAAGCTCCCGCCACCTGGCTCGGGGGAGCAGCTCAGTGGGTGTGCGTCCAGCCCGCTGCTTCGCAATCCTTATTTCCTGGCTATTCACAGGAAACGGGGGGCATCTGGCAAGGCTGGAATTGCTTTTCCGGGAATGACACTCCCGTCATTAGGCAGGTGGGTCCTTCCTCTTTAACAGAATAAATATCCTTCATGATGCCCCACACTGGTGGGGGCCGTGGGGCAACATCTCCAGCTGCTGTCCAAGCCCCACCCCACTTCCCCTTCAAGACCTTTCTCTGGAGGGTGGGGGCGCAGGCCCACCAGACCTGAAGCGGGTGGCAGAGGTCACGGCCCATATGGCAGCTCGGGGAAACCACGTCCTAGGCCCGCGTGGCCACTACTAACTTGGGCTTCACTCTCCTGTTGACAGATGCCTCTGGGGGGAGGAACCCAAGGTGTGGCCGGTGGGTCAGGGGCCTGGCTGGGGCCTCTGACTCCAGGCCTAGCCCTCTCTACCGCTCAGGAACCCTGGCCCGAGGTGGGACGGGCACTCACCGGACGCCCTCGTTGAGGGTGAAGAGCTCCTGGTCGGGCAGCCCCTTGCGCTGGAAGACAGCAATCACCCCGTTGTGGATGCTGTGGGCACAGGGGAAGAGAACACTGCAGTCCCGAGGGCTGAGAGCCCCCTGGTTGACCATCAGAACTCCCTTTCCCTCTCTCTTAGAAGAGCAGGATCACCATCCCTGGAGGACCCTGTTCATACCCACTTCAACTCCGAGGCCCTGCACCCCCGGCCCGGCCCCACTGGAGCCCAGCCGGTATCAATAGGTGCCTCCTGGTCACCGCCCCAGGACCTCGCTCCCATCCCCTCTGCACACACACTATGTGGCCAAACCTCAGCCGGCTCTGCTTTCATTCTGGGTTCCTAAGCCCGCCCTGCCCAGGCCAGAAACCATGAAACTCCTGGCACCTCTCCCACCCCCCAACACATCCAAGTCCTGTGGGGCCTGTGGACTGCTGCCCCTTCTCTGCCTCCATGGGCACCCGAGTTCAGGAGCATCACTGCGTCCCTAGCCAGCTGCGGAGCTCCCGACTCCCTCATGCTTCCTACCCCTGCTTGTTAAAACTCTGAGCTGGCAAATGCTTTCTGTAGAGGGATAGAAAGCAAATCTTTTAGGCTTCATGGGTCACCAGTCTCTGCTACAGCTGCTCAACTTGACTGTTGTGATGTGAAATAACTGCGGCAGCGGGGGGATGGTGGTTTACACCTGTAATACCAACACTCTGGGAGGCCAAGGCAGGAGGACTGCTTGAGGCTGGGAGTTCAAAACCAGCCTGGGCAACAAGGCGAGACCCCATCTCTACAAAAACGAAAAACAGCCTGGGTGTGGTAGCTCACTCCTGCAATTTCAGCACTTTGGGAAGGCAAGACAGGTGGATCACACCTGAGGTCAGGAGTTCGAGACCAGCCTGGCCAACATGGCACAACCCTGTCTCTACTAAAAATACAAAAATTAGGCCAGGCGTGGTAGCTCATACCTGTAATCCCAGCACTTTGGGAGGCTGACGTGGGCAAATCACCAGAAGTCAGGAGTTCGAGACCAGCCTGACCAACATGGAGAAGCCTCGTCTCTATTAAAAATATAAAAAGAAAAAAAAAAAAGTAGCCGGGCATGGTGGCACATGCCTGTAATCCCAGCTACTCAGGAGGCTGAGGCAGGAAAATCACTTGGACCCAGGAGGCGGAGGTTGCTGTGAACCGAGATTGCACCATTGTACTCTAGCCTGGGCAACGAGCGAAACTCCGTCTCAAACAAAAAAACAAAAAAACAAAAAAAAAAATTAGCCGGATGTGGTAGAGCATGCCTGTGGTCCCAGCTACTCAGGGAGGCTGAAGTAAGCCGAAATGGCTGCAGTGCACTCCAGCCTGAGCAACAAAGCGAGACTCCGTCTCCGAAAACAAAAACAAAAACAAACAAAAACAGAACAAACAAAAAACCAAGGCCGTGTGGCGGCTCACACCTATCATCCCAGCACTTCGGGAGACTGAGGCAGGAGGATGACTTGAGGCCATGAGTTTGAGACCAGCCTAGGCAATATAGTGGGAACTGTTACTATAAAACATTAAAAAAACAAACCCACCCATATAGCTGTAGCAAATACACAAAGGTATGTGTGTGGCAGTGTCCCAATAAAACTTTATTTACAAAAACAAGTGGTGGGCTGCATTTGGCCTGTAGGCCAGAGTTTGCTGATTCCCTGGTCTGAAGCTCACCATGAACCTCAAGGTGCCCCTGGGCCGGCCCCTCTGCTAAAGCCTCCTGGAGCACTCCACCCCGTGTCACCTGCACCCAGCTGGGCTGCGGAAGCAGCCGCCAGCCACAGGACTTCTGCACCTGCCCCTTCCCCTGCTTGGTTCCTCGCCACCTCCGACTTGCATCTCCCCAGTTCCTTCCTTCGAATGAGAAGCCAGCATTGGCTTTGTCGGCACTTGTCAGTGGGGGAACTCGTGTTTATGCGTGGTTAGCTCATCGACTTGTCTCCACCGTGTGTAAGTCTACGAGTTCAGGCCCTGTGTGCTGAGACTGTATGTACAGTCCCGGGCTCAGGGGGACAAGCTTGCTGAGCATCTGGAAGTTCATCCTCACCTCCCTCACCCTCCAAATCCAACCTACCCCTGAAGTCTGGCCCATTTACCTCTGACAGCTCTCCCTGCACCCCTTCCTGGCTTGCCTGGACCTCTGATGACACGGGCCGGCCTCTCACCCCTCCACTGCACCTGGCCAGGCAGCCGCTGCCCTGCAGGCACAGCCTGAGGTCCTCCCTCCCCCACACTCCCGGGTATCCTGAGCTCTGACCCCACAGAGTGCTGGACCCTCTGGGCAGCGCCACATTTCTGGGCATTTTTTTAATCTCTGAGACTGAGTCTCTCTGTCGCCCAGGCTGGAGGGCAGTGGTGCCCTCGGGAGGGCAGAGGCTGCAACCTCCGCCTCCCGAGTTCAAGCGATTCTCCTGCCTCAGCCTCCTGAGTCGCTGGGATTACAGACATGTGCCACCACGCCCGGCTAATTTTTTTTGTATTTTTACAAAACTTGTCAGTAGAAAACCTCATGTTTATGCGTGGTTAACTGATTGACTTGTCTCTAATAACTTTTAGTAGAGACAGGGTTTCAGCATGTTGGCCAGGATGGTTTCCAACGCCTGACCCTCGTGATCCGCCCGCCTCAGCTTCCGAAAGTGTTGGGATTACAGGCGTGAGCTACCGCGCCTGTGTCTGGGTCTTAGGTCTTAGTTCGTACGGCCCCTCTTGTCTGGAATGCCCTTCTCCTTCCCGTCTACAAGTCAAGCAGCTATTCCTCTTGACTCAGAGGCCACCACCTCCAAGAAACCCTATGACTGCCTCCCTTTCTGATGCAGACTCCTCACCAGCACTTTGCTGATTCCTTTCCTGGTCACGAGTGCTCACTGCTGGCCAGAGGTCCTCAGGGTGAGAACCAGGTCTGGGTGGCACAGCCACCTCCCACCCAGGATGCGGCTGCAGCTATAAGGATCCCATGGCAGACCCTCATCACACTTCTCACCTTGGAGGGGACAGCTGTCCACACCATGCTGCCCACACCACACAGCGGGCAGCCGCCACCACGCTCCCACCGTTTCCATTTGTTTCAACTCCACCCTTCCCTGTGACTGGCCACTCATTTTGCAGATGACAAAACCAAGGCCCAAGTGGCTAAGTCCTCTGCTGGAGGTCACAGAGCAGCCGGCATCTTGGACCCTATGCACACGAACTCTCCTGTGCTCCTTCTCCCGGGCAGTGCCCCGACACGGAGCCACGCCTGGGCAGGGCTCCCCGTCTCCCTGTCCTCCCTCTCCTCAGGGGTGCAGGGCAGCGTCGCAGGCCTCAGAGTCCACATGCTTCCAGGAGGCTGTGGGCAGCATGGAGGCTGTGCCAGGTTCCACAGCTGGTGCCCGGCCTTTCCTGGCGGCAGGGTGAGACCCAGTTCTGCTGAGGGCTTCATCAGCTTCTAGCGGGCACCGGCTGAGATCACACCGAATACACACCCCTGGCCTGGGGTGCCCGACTGCACCGGAATGCTCCCTAGTCCCATGTCTGGGGACACAGGCTCTCTACCTCCTGTTTCCTGTCTCTAAATTGCGAATGGTGACAACGCCACCCCCAGAGAGCTTGAAGGATGAGCCACTGGCCCAGGGGGAGAGGTTGGTGGCTGGTCACCCCCTCCTGGCTGGGATGATGCTCCCCTGTGAGAAGCCCTAAGGTGGCCCCAGCCCTACAACTATGTCACAGTAGAGCTGCCCGCCCCCCATTTTCAGACTAAAACAAGTTGAAACTCCTGAGGGGAAGTCCGCTAGGAAGCCAGCTGTCCCTCCACGCAGCCACCCTGGAATTCGGACAGCTGCAGATGCGCTCCCAGCCCTGTGGCAGCTGCTGGGGTGGGTTGGAGGTAGTGGAGATGCCTGGGCCAGCCCCACCCAGACCTGCATCTGCCAGGAGAGCCTCTGGAGCATGGCGGGTGGCGGGACTCCTGGCCACTATCCCCAGACCCCAGATGGAGGTTCAGGGGCACCTTCCCAAGTTCTCCCCTGGAGCCCAGGCCTCCCTTAAAGCGAACAGTGGAACCACTACTGGACCCAAGTCAGGCAGAGGGGACGACGGTGTAGCCGGGGCTGCTGGGGCTGCCGGAGCCTCCGAGGCTGGCATCGGCCCTGCTGTCCTCTGTGACCTGCCCTGAGCTGCCTATGTCCTTCCTTCGTGTTCATTAAACCTCCTGGGGGCCTCCAGCCCACCCTGGTCGCCCTGCCCAAGGTGACCCAACACCATGGGGCCTCTGGACGAAGTCTTCCCTCCAAGCTGCTGTGGCCTTGGGGTCTGGCGTCACTCACACCACCCTCCTCCCCCACTCCTCGAGGGTCCAGGCTGGGGTTGCGCTGGCTTCTTCGTGCCCCGGGGCCTCTGTCCCACTGTTCCCGCTGGAGGCTCACCCTCCACCGCCCTTCCTCACGGCTGCGTGGGAGAGCCAGCTGCTCTGACCGCGGTCTTCTCTTTTGGCTTATGGCTAGACCTCCCCATGCCCCGCCTGGCGTCACACTCCGGCTGCACAGAGCAAAGCCCAGTGAGCACCTGTCAGGGAACACCTGCCTTCGAACACCTGGACGCGACCTTCCCTGCGCAGAGATCCGAGCATCTCTGGGCTCCTCGCCCTTGTCATTCTCCCATGCACATTCCCCACCCCTGCCTCCTCCCTCTGCGGACCCTGAACTTCCTCCCATCCGCAGGTTATTCCAAGGTGCAGGCCTGGGTCTGAATCCCAGCACTACGCTTCCCAGCTGGGTAACTCGGCCAAGTTACCTAACCACTCAGTGGCTGTGTCCGCATCCGGACAATGGACTTCCCAGTACAGCGGCTACCTCCAGGGGTGTTGTAACCTCAGCCCGCCCCACCCTGCCCTGCCCTGCCCTGCCCTACCCTGCTCTGCCCTGCCCTGCCCTGCGGTCTTCTCTGTGAAGCTCTAGGGAGGAGCGCGCCTCTACCACACCTTGCCCACACCCAGCCTGGGCCCACCTACTCTGTGGCTTCTCAGTGTCTAACCACCAGCCCCCAAGTTATGGGAGAAGACGCAGAGGGACATTTCCAGAGTCACATAGTCTGGTACCCGCAGAGGCCCCTCCCCCACCCCCCAGGCCACTCAGGACCTCTGCTCCTCTCCACCCCCACCCAAACCCTCGGGAGAGGCTGGGGTAAGGGCATTTGGTAAACAAGACTTGCTGCGGGCCACTCAGGGACAGAGGAAGGGTAGCCAGGGTAGGAGGGCCTCAGGTGACCCAGCATCTCCCAAAATAGAAGTGAGACCCCAGCTGCCCCTCCTGTCCCAGCAAAAAGAGGCCCAGTTGGGGCACGTGTAAATGTCCCCTGGGAACCACAGGGGACTCTGCCATGGCTTCTGGATGCGGCCTCGAGTGGAAATGGCCCGTGACCTCCCTTCTCCAGATGTGGACTGCCTCCTCTAGGAAGCCCTCCAGCCCTAGCAGGCAGAGTCCTCCCAGGGCAGAGCTTTCCATCTCAGGAGGGCCAGGCCAAGTCCCAGCAGGGGGTCAGCACCTCCTGAGCGCTGGGCGGGTGCAGGGGAGGGAGAGAAGGGTGGGACCCTGAGGGAGGCTACAGGGCTGCTGAAGAGGAAGGGGTGAGGCCCTAGGGGCTGATCTGGGGGCACTTCCCTGTGGCCACCCTGGCTAGGGCCACCGTAGGACTGTGTGGGGGCATCTAGGCCCAAATGGCAAAGCCAGGCTCCGCCCCATCTGCCCTGGACAGGCCCGGGAGGGGGACAGTGGTGTGTCCTCTGCCTCCCCCTCCTCCCCTCGCTGACTGCCCACCCTCAGGCCCCTGTGACTCACATCCCACCTCCACCCTTCCCCTTCCCCAGCATGAGGCAGGGTGGGGAAGGGCTGTGGGTGGGGGATCGGAGTGGCATGCCACCACACACACACACACACACACACACACACACACACACACACACGACACACGAGGAAAGGAGTTGCTCAGGGTGTGGGTTTCTGTGACCACCGGAAAAAATTACCCCTAACTCAGTGGCTGACAACTCAAATTCATTCCCTCACAGTTCTGAGGTCGAAGTTCTTTTTTCTGTTTGCTTTTGTGAGATGGCGTCTCATTCTGTCACCCAGGCTGGAGTGGCACAATCTCGGCTCACTGCAACCTCCGCCTCCCAGGTTCAAGCGATTCTCCTGCCTCAGCATCCCGAGTAGCTGGGATTACAAATGTGCACCACCACGCCTAATTTTTAGCACCGGCTAATTTTTGTGTTTTTAGTAGAGACAGAGTCTCTTTACCCCCGCCTCTCCCCTCACACAGCCCCTTGTGATTACAAAGTCCTTTTCAACACATAAAGCTTCGCATTCACAGGTTCTGGGAACTAGGGCAAGAGATAGGCCCATCACACCCAGGCTGCTTCCGAGGGGCAGGGAGCTCGGGACCCAGAGCAAGCAGGCAGGGGTGGTGGGGAGCTGAACTCGGGTCCCCTCACTGTCCCAGACCCCTATACAGCCTGAGGCTTCAGCCGACATCCTCTGGCCTTCAGAGGCCCCCGAGAGCAGGTGCTTCCAGTGAGACCTAGGTTGAGTCGCAGCTTCCGCTCCAGCTCACCTGGGTAGTCCCTATACCATTTGTTTTTTTTTTTCTTTTTTCTTGAGACAGAGTCTCACTCTGTCACCCAGGCTGGAGTGCAATGGCGACATCTCTGCTTACTGCAACCTCTGCCTCCCGGGTTCAAGCGATTCTCCTGCCTCAGCCTCCCGACTAGTTGGGACTATAGGTGCTTGCCACCATGTCCGGCTAATTTTTGTAATTTTAGTAGAGATGGGTTTCACCATCTTGGCCAGGCTAGTCTTGAACTCCTGACCTCAGGTGATTTATGGCTTTGGCCTCCCAAAGTGCTGGGATTACAGGTGTGAGCCACCGCGCCCAGCCGCCCTGTTCTCAGCCTCAGTTCTGAACCTTAGTTTACTCATCTGAAAAATGGGAGTACTGAGCTCACCTTAAAGGTTGCTGTGGGGGATGAAGGTCATCCATAGGACCCAGCACAGACCGGGGTATAGGTGGTACTCTTGCTGTGAATGTGGAACGGTGTTGCTGGGGGAGACACGGGTGCAGGTTTGGGGCAGGTGGCTGGAGTGGTCCCGGCCTCAGCTGGCTCCTATCCAGGACCAGCGGGGGTGCAGACAAGGTCCTTTAGGGCCCCGCCCCGTGCTCTGACCCTAGCTATGGAAGCCAGCTCTTGCCACCAACACCCACCTCACCCTGGCCCCAGCCGGGACGTGCACCCTGTGTCCTGGCCCCATGTTAGACCTGGGTTCAGACCCCAGACCCTGACATTAGCAGGGGATCTTGATCGAGTCCCTTTCCTCCTCTGGCATCGGTTTCCCTATTTGTAAGCTGAAGACAGTCACCCTAGCCTGGAGGTGGCTTTGTGTGGAGTGAGTGAGAAGTGAAGCACTGCCTGCCCTGAGCCAAGCTGGCGTCTTGGGGCCAGGCACCGCTCCTGACTGCCTGCGCCTCCACTTCAAGGGGGAGGTGGGCCCAGCTCTCTAAAGCCTCAAGCTTTTGGGAGACACAGGCCTGGCATGAAGGAAGTGTCCCATCACGGTTGAGGCCCTCCAGCCCAAACACACAGAGGGGCTTGTGTTGGGATGGACTGCAGGGGTGGGGCTGGGGGAGCTCCTCCCACCCCCAGTGGGGGGTGTCCTGCTGTGGTCGGCCCTGCTGGGGATCCCAGGTGTGAGGGCAACTGGCGGGGCACTGGCTCAGAGGGCTTGGGCACCCCCATGTGCCCTCATGGCATTTTGGGGCCCGCTCTGGATCTGGGGTATCTTTTGGGAGTTTCTCTAGAGCCTCTGGGGCTGGGGGGAGGCAGGAAGGAATGGCAAGATGCCTCCCGAGCTCCTGAATTAGGGTGCCAGGAGACAGAGGCTAGGGCCGGGCCTAGGGCACAAGCACAGAGCCCACAGAGGGTATGCTGACAACTAGGGCCTGGGGGGTCACTGGGGCGCCTGTCCCCGCTGAAGCCTCTAAGCTGGGCACCCTCATGCCCCAGCTCCTGAGGCTGGCGCAGGCCCTCCTCCACACAGGCCCTTCCCCCGGGGCTACTTCAGCTCTGCCTGCAGGGCACGCTCCCGAGGCCACTCATGTCCTGCCTCCTCCTCCAGCGGGAAGATGTGAAAGCACAGCTTGCTTGGCCCCACAGCCCAAGAGCACGGCCCTCATGGCTGGAGGCCCCACAGGGGCGCAGGAGCCAGACCCAGTGAGAAGCGACCTGGAGCTGCCTGGGAGCTGGCAGGGAACGGGACAAGGGGCCTTGAGGAGGGAGGGAGGGAGGAAGGGGATTAGGATGGGGGGGGGGCCCAGGGAGTGGCAAGTCAGCTTTCGCGACTTTATCTGTCACCCCACCAGCCTGGGAGAGCCCGATGGGGACATGTCTCTGCAGCCTTGGCACTGGGCGGCAGACCTGTCACAGGCTGGGGGCAAAACCTCACCAAGAGATGAGGCGTGGGCACTCAGGAAACAAGCTCTGGGGTCCTGATTTAGGTTCTGTTAGGTAGGCCAGCCTGGCATCCGCAGTCCCCTTACAAGCATTTCCTGGGCTGAGCAAAGTGGCTCATGCATGTAATCCCAGAACTTCGGGAGGCTGAGGTGGGTGGATTGCTTGAGCTCAGGAGTTTGAGATCAGCCTGGGCAACATGGCAAAACCCTACCTCTACCAAAAAAAAGAAAGAAAATTAGCCGGGAGTGGTGGCACACACCTGTAGCTACTTGGGAGGCTGAGGTAGGAGGATCACTGGAGCCTGGGACGTTGAGGCTGCTGTGAGCCATGACTGTGCCACTGTACTCCAGCCCAGGTGTCAGAGCAAGACCCTGTCTCAAAAGAAAAAAAACCCAAACATTTCTTGCCTACAGAATCAACATCCGTGGAGGAAAGAGTGGAAGGCGGACCCCAGTAAAGCGCTCAGCACTCTGGGCCCTGGCTTGCCTTCTTCCCACACCAAGCCCACCTCCAGTTACTTGCCTCCTTGTTTATTTATCAACGCCTCCCCTCTGGGAACTCTAAGCTCCAGGAGGCTGTTCTCTGCTGAATCTATGCCCTGGGCAGCCCAGTGCCAGCAGTCAATGAATGAATGAATCAATCGATCAATGACTTAGATTCAATTCTCATAACAGAGCAAGCCTTACACCCGATCTGGAAATAGGGTCTTTGCAGGGGTATTCAAGCGACTCTCTGGAGTCTAATTAAGGATCTGGAGATGAAGTCATACTGCACTTAGGGTGGGCCCTAAACGCAGTAACTAGCATTTTTACAAGAGAAAGAAGAGGAAGCTGGGTGTGGTGGGTCCCGCCTGTAATCCCAGCACTTCAGGAGGCCGAGTTGGGCGCATTGCCTGAGGTCAGGAGATTGAGACCAGCCTGGCCAACAAGGTGAAACTAAATTAGTCTCTCTAAAAAATACAAAAATTAGCCGGGCATGGTGGTGGTCGCCTGTAATCCCAGCTGCTCGGGAGGCTGAGGCAGGAGAATTGCTTGAACCTGTGGGGATGGAGGATATAGTGAGCCAAGATCATGCCACTGCACTCCAGCCTGGGTGACAAAGCAAGATTCTGTCTCAAACAAAACAAAAACAAATCTCAAAAAACAAAAACAGGTGCGATGGCTCACGCCTGTAATCCCAGCATTTTGGGAGGCCGAGGCAGGCAGATCGCAAGGTCAGGAGATCGAGACCATCCTGGCTAACACGGTGAAACCCCATCTCTACTAAAAATACAAAAAATTAGCTGGGTATGGTGGCGGGTGCCTGTAATCCCAGCTACTCGGAGGCTGAGACAGGATAATCACTTGAACCTGGGAGGCAGAGGTTGTCGTGAGCTGAGATCGTGTCACTGCACTCCAGCCTGGGCGACACAGGAAGGAGAGGCAGACTTGGATATGGAAATGAAGGGGAGACACAGATTGGAGCCACGCAGCCACCAGAAGCTTCGAGAAGAAGGGAAGGCTCCTCCCCTAGAGCCTCTGATGGGACGCAGCCCTGTGACACCTGGACTTCAGAGTCTGGCTCCAGAACTGTGAGGGAACACATTTCTGCTGTTTTAGGCCACCAAGTTTGTGATCCTTTGTTACAGCAGCTCTGGGAAGCGAATACAGTCACATAGATAGAATGCGGTGTGTCCTGGACTCACAATGAGTCCACAGCTTAGAAAGCCAGGCCCCACAGAAGGACAGCTGCCCTCAACCCAGCACAGACGTGTTGTCCTGGGGGGCCCTGCTAGGCAGGGAGCACTGCTAGGAGTGGAAGCAGGCAGACAGGTACCAGAAGGGGTGCCCTGGCCCCTACGGTTTCTACGCAGGGACTGGGCTGGGGAAGGCACTTTGCCTTCTCTTGTCTCCGTCTTCCCACACCTGCTGGGGAGGACAGCCAGGGCTCAAGGCTCTGCTGCTTCCTGTGCAGGTGATGGGTGAGCTGGGCAGGTGGGGGGTGCTGGGAATACCTCCCCCACTGGGCTAGGAGAGTGGCAAAGTCAGTTAAGGGCGGTGAACGGGGCTGGCCCAGGACCTGGCATGTAAGAGGAGTGCAGGAGGCTGGTCGAGGTGGCTCAGGCCTGTAATCCCAGCACTTTGGGAGGCCAAGGTGGGCAGACTGACTGAGGTCAGGAGTTCGACACCAGCCTGCCCAACATGGGGAAATCCCATCTCTACTAAAAATACAAAAATTTCCTGGATGTGGTGGCAGGTACCTGTAATCCCAGCTACTCCAGAGGCTGAGACAGGAGAATCGCTTGAACCCAGGAGACGGAGATTGTGGTGAGCTGAGACTGGGCCATTGCACTCCAGCCTGGGTAACAAGAGTGAAACTTCGTCTCCCCCCCCGCCAAAAAAAAAAGGAGTGCAAGAAATGGCTGTACCAGGGCGCTTGGAGCCTGGCAGGTGTCTCGGGGGAGGGGCTGGCATTTCTCTGCACTCTGCCAGGCTGCTGAGTGAAATCTGATGGAGGGACTCAGGCAGACTCTAGCTGCAAGGCCTCCCTGAGCTCTGAGAAGACACTTGAGACTCGGACCCCACTCCAGGGTCACAAAAGGTGGGGTGAGGGCAGTGTGTAAGCCCTCAGAGCCAGCACCCAGCCAGCGCCCCCCACCTATCTGGGGACCCGCAGCAGGACGCGCCAGCTCAGGGGTGGGAGGGGAGCTCACCAAGTGGCTGTGGGTGGGTGCTCAGGAACTGGCTGACTCCTGCAGCACCCTCCAGATGCCATCCCTACAGGGACACCCTGACACGGGTCCCCTGCCTGACTCTGGGCTTGAGCTGTGAAGTACAGAGGACCTACTATGTGCTAGGTACTGTGCTGAGGGCTTGATTTTGCATGTCCAGATTTCATTCCTACAGCAGCCCCGTGAGGTGGGCACTGTTATCAACCCGTTTTACGGATAAGGAAATTGAGGAGCACAGAGGTGAAGTGACTTAAGACCACAGAGTAGGGAAGGGGCAGAGCTAGGATTTGGAATAAGTCTATTTAGCTCTTTCCTCTAAATCACAGCAGAGAACAAGGAGAGAGACAGCTTTTATCTCAATACTGGAGGACAAGAACAGGACTCTCTCTCTCTCTTTTTTTTTTTTTTTTTTTTTGAGATAGGGACTTGCTCTGTCTCGCAGGCTGGAGTGCAGTGGCACCACCAGGCTCATGGTAGCTTTGATCTCCCTGGCTCAAGTAATCCTCCCGCCTTGGCCTCCCAAAGTGCTAAGATTACAGGTATGAGCCGCCGTACCAGGCAGAGAACACAACTCTTAAGACACTGTGCAGTCGCTGGGTCAGTGAGATTTCCCAGCAGGAGTCCTTCCTTCACTGTTCCCACCCCAGCCCTCCCCATAGGGAGGAAGGCAAATGAGGCAGGCACCAGCCAGCCCTCAAGCAGTTTGCGACTCAGAGACAGAAGAGACGATGTTTGCAGAGGGTCTTGCTGGCAGCACTGCACCCACCATGACGCTCACAATGCTTTCAATGAACTGAAAAAAACGTGTCTCCAAGTGACAGCCGGGTTCCTGGTGGCCCAAACCACAGCCAGGTGAGCATCCGGCAAGATTTCACTGCCAGGTGTGGGGGCGAGGGAGCAGCGTCCGCAGCCTCCCCGAACAGCCTGCCTCACTTTCCCCCTGGCCCCCCATTTTCCTAGGGAGCAGAGACGCTGGGGAGTTCCACTAAATCAGCCTTCTCTTTTCCGGATCCCAGCCTTGCTCCTCAAACGTAGCTGGGGGGGAGGGGGCTTCCCAGGCCCCTACTTGTCTGGGAATGACCCCCAGAGGAGGGTCCTCCACGGACCGCTGCGCGGCGCCGCACCGCTGCTCACAGCTGGAGGACAGGAGGCCTCTCCAGGGAAAGCGGAGACACAGGAAGCCTGAGCGACCCACCCACTGCGCCCCGAGGCTCCCGTACTCAACTGCAAAATGGGAAAAATACTTCCTGCTCCGTTAACCTCCCCGGGTTGTCACGAGCACCGAAGTGGAGACGTGAAAGAACCCGGGTGGGAGGCGGGCACGCGAGTTCCAGGCCCACCCCGCCGCCCACCGCGGGGCGCTTCTGGGCCAGTCCCGGGCGCCGGCGGGCCTCGCTCCCGTCCCCGTGTTCTGGAATCACGCTGCACTCAACTTTGCTCCAGGCCCGCACCACTCCGGAGGAGCAAGTTCTCTGCAAACTGTGAAGCGCCGCGCCGCCTTCGGCACCGTTTCCCGGCTCGGGGCGGCCCGTCGTCCGCGGACGGGCTCGAGGGTCCCCTCCCCCCGGCTCCGGGACCCCGGGCGGGCCGGGAGGGCGCGGCCTTACCTGTTCCAGGTGGCGTTGGCGCAGGCCCGGCGCTGCTGCGTGCCCCGCTCGTCCGCCGCGGCGGCCGGCTCTCTCTTGCCCAGGTCACTGAGGCTGGGCGAACTCATGAACTTCAACCTGCGGAGAGTCCTCATGGTGACCCGGGCCCCCCGCGCCGCGCCCTGCGCCACGCCGCGCCGAGGGCCCGGGGCCGGCGCTGCGCCCTCTACGCGGAAACTCGGGCGAGAGCAGGAAGCCGAGCGGCCCCGCGGGGTCCCGCCCCGGCCCCGCGCCTCCGCCTCGGGTCCCGCGCCTGCCGCCCCGCCGGGTTAATCATTGCACGGAGCCGCTCAGCGTGGAGCGCCAGGCGCGCGGCCAGCACCGACCCAGCGCAAACGGACACCGGGGGCGGGCCCGGGGGCGGGGGCGGGTCGCGGCGCCCTGGGGGGCGGGGCATCGCGGGCGGGGCGGGGCCTCCGGCGAGGGGGCGTGCACAAGAGGCGGGGCCGGCGTCTCCGCGGCCGCAGCTGCCGAGACGCTGCGCTCGGTCTGCCCTCTGGGGTCGTGCTCACCCTCCTCCCCTCTTCCGAGGGCCCCACGTGCCCACAGGAAACCAACACGCAGAGGGCGCACGGCCCAAGCCCAAGCGCCGCCCCCCGCCCAACACTGCGGTCGCACCCACACGATGTCCAGAGACCCCGGTGGTCTCTCCCTCCACATCCCTCTCCGCAAAGGCTGTGCCACAGAGGTGCCCTCCGTACCCCTCACCTGAACACAGGCTGCCCCCTGCCCCCCAGTGACTTTGGGTAGAGGCCTTCAGTCCTCTCCGGGCGCCTCGGCTCAAGAACCCACCCCACCCGGGCTCAGCCTAGACCCCCCTCGGACAGGACTTCAGCATTGCCTGGCTGCCTGGAGGATTTGCTGGAGTGGCGGGTTGAAGAAGTAAAGGGTTTGCTACTTATCCCCCACCCCAGGTCTCCTGGATGGTAAAACCAAGCAGTCTCCCAAGTCCCTGCGGTGGGAGCAGAGTGAGCTCAGCGAAGGAGGGCACCTGGTGCTTCCTGCCTGCTTTGTAGAGCACTTTCAGATGGCGGATCTCACATGAACTACTTCCATCAGGCAGAGGTTATTCTTCTCCCCATTTTCCAGTTGAGGACATTGAGGCTCACAGGGTGAAATACCTTGCCCAACATTGTGCAATCAACAAACGGCAAACTTGAGCGTCACCACACGGAGCGTCCAGCCTTTTGCACAGGGCCCTCCTCAGTCCCCAGCTTCTGGGATTCCCCACAAGGCTTGCCAGACCCTTCCATCAGATGGGGGGCGACAGCCATAGCTCCAGGAGCTGGGAGAGTCCCATATAAAATGTAAGAGAGAGCTGGGCGTGGTGGCTCACGCCTGTAATCCCAGCACTTTGGGAGGCCCAGGTGGGCGGATCACCTGAGGTCCGGAGTTCAAGACCAGCATGACCAATGTGGAGAAACCCCGTCTCTACTAAAAATACAAAATTAGCCAGGTGTGGTGGGTGTCGGGTGCCTGTAATCCCAGCTACTCAGGAGGCTCAGGCAGGAGAATCGCTTGAACTCAGGAGGCAGAGGTTGCAGTGACAGGTATTGCGCCACTGCACTCCAGCCTGGGCAACAAGAGGGAAACTCAGTCTCAAATAATAATAATAATAATAATAAAATAAATATAATGTAAGAGAACCTTGTGAAGAGTCTTTGTTTAGTGCAAATCAGCCAGTGTCTCCTGAGCACCTTCTGTGTTCCAGACACAAATACCATCGTCTTTGGGAGACAGAGCTGTAAACAGACAAACTTGCTCATCAGTAAAGCGGATGGTTCATCCCACAGGCAGCAACAGCTGCTTTATACACTGTCAAGTGCTGGACACATTTTCTTTTTCTTTTTGAGACAGAGTCTCACTCTGTGGCCCAGGTTGAATGCAGTGGCACCATCACAGTCACTGCAGCCTCGATTTCCTGGGTTCAGGCAACCCTCCCACCTTAGCCTCCTGAGCAGCTGGGACTACAAGGTGGGTGCCACTATGCCTGGCTAATTTTCTTTTCTTTTCTTTTTTTTTTTTTTTTGAGACAGAGTCTTACTCTGTCGCCAGGTGCCAGGCTGGAGTGCAGTGGCACAATCTTGGCTCACTGCAACCTCTGCCTCCCGGGTTCAAGCAATTCTCCTGCCTCAGCCTCTCGAGTAGCTGGGACTACAGGCACACGCCACCATGCCCAGCTAATTTTTGTATTTTCAGTAGAGACAGGGTTTCACCATGTTGGCCAGGATGGTCTCAATCTCTTGACCTCGTGATCTGCCCGCCTCGGCCTCAAAAGTGCTGGGATTACAGGCTTGAGCCACCAGGCCCGGCCTCTTTTTTTTTTAATGAGTTTCGCTCTTGTTGCCCAGGCTGGAGTGCAATGGCGCAATCTTGGCTCATTGCAAATTTCCACCTGCTGGGTTCAAGCGATTCTCCTGCCTCAGCCTCCTGAGTAGCTGAGATTACAGGCACCCGCCACCATGCCTGGCTAATTTTTTTTGTATTTTTAGTAGAGACGGGGATTCACCATGTTGGCCAAGCTGGTCTCGAACTCCCGACCTCAGGTGATCCTCCCACCTCGACCTCCCAAAGTGCTGGGATTACAGGTGTGAACCACCGCGCCCGGCCCCCTGGTTAATTTTTTTAATAGAGATAGGGTCTTGCTATGTTGCCCAGGCTGGTCTCAAACTACTGGACTCAAGCAATCCTCCCGCTTTGGCCACCCACACTGTTGGGGTTACAGACATGAGCTACTGTACCCAGCCCACGCCCTCAACTGTATCTTAGATCCCAAACCAAACGTCATAGCCAGACAAGGATTCCCTACCTTATCAGTATAAAAAGAAACATATAAAATTACTAAAGCTTGTACTGAATTGTCTCTGAAAAGAATTAAAATGGAGGATAAGCCCAGATCCATGACTCCTTGGAGGGGCCTTTGAGACCTGCTTGCCCTCCAGCTGCAGGTCCCTCCCCGGCCCCAGAACGTCCTTCAGAGAAGTTAGAGAGGTTAGCGGTCCCTGTCTCTGACTACCTTCACTCTCAGTTAGGCTCAGGGGTTGTCCTCTTGTCACCAGATGACTTTCTTTCCATCCTATGCCATAAGCCAGGAGGGCAAGAAACATAACTTGTTCACTGCTACAGTCCCTGAGCCTAGTACAGAATGGGTGCTTCGCAGATACTTGATTTAATGGATGGATGAACATTTATCTCATAAGATTAAAGGGATTACACTGGACCACATTGGTGAAAATGCCTCACAAACGTGCCCAGGTTAGGCCGGGTGTGGTGGCTCACACCTGTAATCCCAGCACTTTGGGAGGCTGAGGCAGGTGGATCTCGAGGTCAGGAGATCAACACCATCCTGGCTAGCACTGTGAAACCCTGTCTCTACTAAAAATACAAAAAATTAGCCAGGCGTGGTGGCGCATGCCTGTAGTCCCAGCTACTCAGGAGGCTGAGGCAGGAGAATCGCTTGAACCTGGGAGGCGGAGGCTGCAGTGAGCCGAGATCATATCACTGCACTCCAGCCTGGGTGACAGAGCGAGACTCCGTTTCAAAAAAAAAAAAAAAAAAAAATCTCCAACGCAGCAAAGCAGAGCCACTGGGATCCGGACGGGATGAAATGTTTCCTATGCTGGAGGCAGGCTCTCGGGAGGGGGCTGGCTTTGTGGGCTCAGCCGAGCCTTGTGGGAAGAGCTTGCTGGCCGAGGGCAGGGCATGGCTGGCAGGAGGGGCCGGCTCCAGAGAGGGAGGGAGGCCTGACTGCCTGGGGTAAGAAATCAGAGAGAAATGGGCGGCCGGAGGTGGGAGGTAGGAGGAGGGGAAGCGGATGGGCTGTTGGGGGGGGCTGGAATGCCGCAGGCATCTGGGGAGAAGTGACCAGCCAGAAATTCCAGAGGTGGGGGATGGCTGAGGAATTTTAAAGATATCTTTCAAAAAAGGCACCTCTAGTCAGCGTTAAGGAATTAGCTGTAACCTCTCGCTGGCCCCAGCCACAGATGTGTAAAATCATCTACGCCCAGGAGCCCAGTGCCAGGAGGGCAGTGGGGGGCTCAGGCAAAGGTGCTGCTGCCCCGGGTTTGGGCTGTGACGGGCAGAGAGGGCACAGCTGCAGGGCTGCACAGCCCAGCTCCCCGTGCCAGAAAGCCCGGGCAGGGCCGGGAGGGGACAGAGCTGTCACAAACCCTCAGAGCAGGGGACAATCGGGGACGAAGGGCGAAGTCCAGCCCCTAAGTGTGTTCTGTGTGGTCTGCAGTGTTGGAGGGGAAAAAAACCCAAAAAAACAAACTGCATGGGGCCAACATTTTACAACAGAGATTGACACAGAAACCCAGATTCTGGCCGCCCTGGAAACATCAGATGACGGGCCTGCGGGGCCTGAGTCCCACGTGACAGCAGGCCCCAGGGCTCCTCTCACTTATGGGGCTTTCCAGGTCTGATGAGGGGGCTGGGGAACCCAGAAATTGTATTGCAGAGGGGTCCCCTGGGTAGGGCTCATTTGTGTCTGAGACCCAGGGAAGGGAAATGCCCCTCTGCTAAGGAAATGAGAGACAAACGGACACATTCATACACCCCCAAAGCCATCAGAGTGACCCCCACTCCAGACTCATCCACACCCCCAAAGCCACCAGAGTGACCCCCACCCCAGACTCATTCACACACACCCCAAAGCCACCAGAGTGAGCTCCACTCCAGACTCATTCACACACCCTCAAAGCCACCAGAGTCTTCACAGACTCATCCACACACCCCCAAAGCCACCAGAGTGAGCTCCACTCCACTCATTCACACCCCCAAAGCCACCAGAGTGACCCCCATTCCAGACTCATTCACACCCCCAAAGCCACCAGAGTCTTCACAGACTCATCCACACACCCACAAAGCCACCAGAGTGAGTCCCACTCCAGACTCATCCACATACCCCCAAAGCCACCAGAGTGTCCCCCACTCCAGACTCATTCACAACCCCAAAGCCACCAGAGAGACTCCAGCTCCAGGAAGGTGCCAGGCCTGATGGCATCAACCACATCCTCTCCTCCCCAGCACCCAAACTCATTCCAAACTCCCCCTGGCCACTGGGGTGCAGGGAGCCAGTAGAGGACCCTGGTCACCAAGGGGGACCCTGATGTCCTCAGAACTACCCTTCTGAAGGGCCGAACCCCTAAGCCTGGCTCAGCCCCTCACTCACAGACTAACCACTGGACACCCAGGGACCGGAACGGACCGGTAAGTCAGGACAGTTCATGACCCCAGGAGTCTGAGCTCTAGTCCACCAGCAATACAAGTTAACACCGTGATCTCTGGGATACCAGCCAACCGAAGGGAGGAGACAGCGTACCCCTGAAGGGGCCAGGGGAGGGGCACTGAGAGGCAGGGTACAGGTGGCCACTAGACCCACTGCCCCGTCTTGTCCCCCACAAGGCTGCCCAGCGGGAGACCAGTCCTATTTTACAGACAGAGAACCAGAAGCTCAGGGAGGCCAAGGCTCCTGTCCGAGGTCCGAGTCAGCAAGTGGCGGAGCTGAGGCTGGAGCCCGGCCGGCCGAGTGGGAGAGAGGGACAGCCTCCAGCTCGCCCACTCTCGCGGGGGCGCTGCCATCCCTCGGGTGCTGATCTCAGCTGTCCGCGCCCTGCCCGGACACTGCCTGCTCTGGAGGGGCACTTCTGCCCCCTGGTGGCAAAGCCTGGTGTTCCCAGGCTTTGAAGCCGACCCGAGAAAGTCCCTTTGGCACCGTGAGGAGCAGCCTGGTCAGTCCTGGACAACCGGGGAGAGGCCTGGCAACGTGCTGGGCACAAGAAGTCATGGAGATTGCCTGGCTCTGTCCCCCACAGTCTCTGCCATCCAAGCACGTCCTATCTCTTCCCTGGGGTGGGCAAGGAGGGTGACACCACTGCCCTACAAGGGCACAGAAAACATTCACGCACAGTTACTGGGGCACACCAAGGGCTTGGTGACCACTGCTGGGGTGGTCGTGTGGCAGAAGATTCCTGAGTCAGGGCTGCTACACTTCGGGAGCCCAGGGTACCCGTGGTGACTCCAGCCCCAAATGGGCAAGGCCCCTCTCTGTGCACCGATTCTCAGTGACCGTCCTAAGGCCTCGTGGCCAGTCAACGCCCAGGGCAGGACGGGTATGAGGCCTGTCAGAAGCAACACATACTGTGTTTCACTAATGGGAGAATCCAATACAGACTCTCTTGTGCCAGGTTTGGGGTGGGTGTGCCGACAGTAAAGGTGGGCAGGCTCCTCCACTCTCAAGTTCTTCCAGAGGGAAATGTTCCCCTCTGGTGGCCCTCCAGCCAGGATCAACTGTTATTATTTCCATTTCATGGATGGGGAAACTGAGGCTGCGTAGGGAATACAGCAAGGGACAAGAAAGACACAGTCCCTGCTACCATGAGGTGAGCCCACCATCCCATCCTGGCTCTGCCATCTAATATGTTCACATCCTGGCCAGGCGCGGTGGCTCATGCCTGTAATCCCAGCACTTTGGGAGGCCGAAGAGAGTGGATCACCTGAGGTCAGGAGTTCAAGACTACCCTAGCCAACACGGTGAAACCCCATCTCTACTAAAAATATAAAAAATTAGCTGGGTGTGGTGGTACATGCCTGTGGTCCCAGTTACTTGAGAGGGTGAGGCAGGAGAATAGCTTGAACACCAGAGGTGGTGGTTACAGTGAGCCAAGATCTGGCCATTGTACTCCAGCCTGGGCGACAGAGCGGGACTCCATCTCAAAATCAATCAATCAGTCTGTTCACATCCTCCTTGGTCCCGCAGCAGCCTTGAGGTTTGAAGACGGACCGTCTTCCCTTATGTATTCTCTTGACCATCTGAGCTACCAGGACTCCATCTGGCCCCTTCTCCACCCTGGTGGTCTGGTCCTGTGCACTCGTGACACGTGCCCTCCTTTTGCTCTGGATCTGGGTTCTAGGGGCCAGTTCTAGGAGCAGGCTCTGGCCAGCAGGTCCCTGGTCTTAATACACCAGACGTCACACATGCACCTGCATGAGATTCTCTCTCCAAGTCACCTTCCCACCCGTCAGCCAGGTCTTGAGTATCAATCAGTTTCCAAAGTCTCTTTCAGGGCAGGTGTTTTATAACCGGATTCTAGTCTCTCAATAGGTGCCTCTGTGGTACAAGGAGGTGGCTGTCCAAGCTCGAGCATGGCACTGCAGAGAGAGCCAGGTTTCAGAAACTCCCAAACTGGGTCTGCCCTCAGCTCCGCCACCTCCTTTGTGTCCAAGTTGTCAGAATCAGCCGGATACGGTGGCTCACGCCTGTAATCCCAGCACTTTGGGAGGCTGAGGCGGGCAGATCACCTGAGGTCGGGAGTTTGAGACTAGCCTGGCCAACATGGTGAAACCCCGTCTCTACTAAAAATACAAAAAATAGCCAGGTGGGGTGGTATGTGCCTGTAATCCCACCAACTAGGGAGGCTGAGGCAGGAGAATCGCTTAAACCTGGGAGGCGGAGGTTGCAGTGAGCTGAGATCGTGCCACTGCACTCCAGCCTGGGTGAGAGAGCTGGACACCATTTAAAAAAAAAAAAAGAGTTGGCAGAATCAAAATGGAGTCACTTGTGTTTTAAAAACCCTGACAGGCTGGGCACACTTTGGGAGGCCGAGACAGGCGGATCACCTGAGGTCGGGAGTTTGAGACCAACCTGACCAACATGGAGAAACCCTGTCACTTAAAAAAAAAAAAAGAGTGACCACAAAAGGCCGTACGAAAACCACAACCTTGCACAAAGGCCAGAGCGACCACAACCAAAATACCTCTGCGAGGACATCCGGTCAGCAACTATCGGTCTCAGCCTCGGGCTGGGGCCACCCTTGCTACTGATCTTCACAGCCAGGGATAACAATCTCAAAACAATTACGTCATCCTCCTCTTTCCTTTAAAAACCTTTGTCTTCCTTCCGATCCCTGAACACACACCTGGTTTACTGTGGCACATGTATTCCCATCGCAATGCCCGATTCCTGGAGAAACATCATTTTCTTGTAGACAGCTCTTCTCTGCTTCTTATTTTACTGTTATTTTTTGAGACAGTCTCCCTCTGTCGCCCAGGCTGGAGTGCAGTGGTATGATCTTGGCTCATTGCAACCTCTACCTCCTGGGTTCAAGCAATTCTCCTGCCTCAGCCTCCCAAGTAGCTGGGATTACAGGCATGCACCACTGCACCCAGCTAATTTTTATATTTTTAGTAAAGACAGGTTTCACCATGTTGGCCAGGCTGGTTTTGAACTCCTGACCTCAAGTGATCCGCTTGCCTCAGCCTCCTAAAGTGCTAGGATTACAGGCGTGAGCCATAGCGCCTGGCCTCTGCTTGTTATTTAGGTTGATATCTGCAATTCCTTCTCTGTCAAGCTTCAGTCTCTTTGTCCTTGGAGTGGGGGAGATAAGGCCACATACCTGCTGGGGTTAGTGAGCACTTATTATGGGCCAGTGAGGGGCATCCACCCTTGCATTCCGTAGCACTCCTTATGCTATGTAATCCCAGCTTGTAACCTAATGCTTGTAATCCCTGCTACTCAGGTGGCTGAGGCAGGAGAATCGCTTGAACCTGGGAGGCGGAGGTTGCGGTGAGTTGAGACCCTGCCATTGTACTCCAGCCTGGACCACAAGAGCAAAACTCTGTCCAAAAAAAAAAAAAAAAGCAAAGAAAAGATAAATGTTTGAAGTGATGGCTTTCCCGATTACCCAGATTTAATCAATACACATTGTGTGCAGGGGTTGAAATATCACACATACCCCAGAAGTATGTACAAATGTTCTATGTCTGGGTGGCATGGCTGTGAGCTGGGAGGCTCACAGATAAAGTCTTGCTGGAGATAAACTCATGATCCCAAATTACACAACACACAGAAACAGACCACCCTGAGGGAGGGACAGAGCAAACACCACACACACCAGGAGGAAATTCTCGAGACACGATTGGAAAGTTGTACAATTAAATTTGCCTCACATAATTAAAGACGTAAAAGAAGGAATCAAAAATATAAGAATAGGCCGGGTGTGGTGGGTGACGCCTGTAATCCCAGCACTTTGGGAGGCCGAGGCGGGTGGATCACCTGAGGTCAGGAGTTCAAGACCAGCCTGGCCAACGTGGCAGAACACCGTCTCTACTAAAAGTACAAAATTCAGCAGGGTGTGGTGGCGTGCGTCTGTAATTCAGTTACCCGGCAGGCTGAGGCAGGAGAATCTCTTGAACCTGGGAGTTCACGCCACTGCACCCCAGCCTCGGCGACAGAGTGAGACCCTGTCTCAAAACAAACAAACACAAAACCAAAAAACCACAAGAATAGAACAAGATGTTTTAAAAGCCAGGTGCACAATAGGAGAAATTCTTTCTTCCTTTTTTTTGAAATAGTCTCACACCCAGGCTGGAGTGCAGTGGCACGATCTTGGCTCACTGCAACCTCTGTCTCCCGAGTTCAAGGATTCTTGTGCCTCAGCCTCAAAGTAGCTGGGATTACAGATGTGTATCAGCACACCTGGTTAATTTTCGTATTTTTAATAGAGATGGGGTTTCACCATGTTGGCCAGCCTACTCTTGAACTGCGAACCTCAGGTGATCTGCCCGCCTTGGCCTCCCAGAATGCTGGGATTACAGGCGTGAACCACGGCACCTGGCCCTAATGGGGGAACTTCTGATGTGTGGCATCATCATGCTGCTCCCCCAGGGAGAAAGGATGGTACCATGGAAGCCAGGGCCCTGGGCACAGGGCCTGCAAGCGGAACCGTCTTTCCGGGCACTATCTGGGTTAGGAGGGGACAAAGCTAGGCAGAAGGAGCATCCTGCAGTCTCAGCTTTGACTCCTGGTCTCTCCCTTGGTGCTCGGTATTCTGTGTAGAAGTTCTGGGGCCGGGCGCAGTGCCCCATGCCTGTAATCCCAGCATTTGGAAGGCCGAGGCGGGCAGATCACTTGAGGTAGGGAGTTCGAGACCAGCCTGACCAACATGGAGAAACCCCGTCTCTACTACAAAAAACACAAAATTAGCCCGTCATGGTGGTGCGCGCCTGTAATCCCAGCTACTCAGGAGGCTGAGGCAGGAGAATCGCTTGAACCCAGGAGGCAGAGGTCACGGTGAGCCGAGATCGCGCCATTGCACTCCAGCCTGGGCAACAGGAGCGAAACTCCGTCTCAAAAAAAAAAGCTCTAAGCAACTCCAGCTTGTGGTGCCTGGGCATGTCTGAGAGGGTGTCAGGCACCGCAGCCCACGCCTGGCAGAGTCACAGTGGCTGTGAGTGTGTCTTTCACTGGGGGAGAGGGGTGTGGCTTTCACTGCCTTCTCTGAAAGGGCAGGGCTCCCACCTTAAGGAGAAGCTGAGGGAGAAGCTATGGAACACCCACAGACTTTGGGTGGGGGGAGGAAAACATGATTTTTGTGGTTAAATACACATAGCTCTATTCCAGACAGAGGAGAAATCCTCTTGTTTTGTGATAGGGTCTGGCTCTGTCCATTCGGCCCCTGCTGCCCATTTTACAGACGGTGAGACTGAGGTATTGCACAGAGGTGGGGCATTAAGGTTGAGAGAGGAGACCATCTCTCTCCCTTCCTGCCTTTTGTTAGAAAAGAGGGGAGGAGAGAGAAAACAGCACAAAGTTAAAGTCAGTAGTCAGGCCAGACGCTGACCCACCAGCCTGATGGCAGCGGGGCCCAAGGACTGAGAAATAATCTCCGTCTCTGTAATTGGTGTCTATGTTATCTTCCAGCCTTGAAAACACTGCAAATGTTTTTCTTACGGCCCAAAGACCTTCCCTGAGTCAGTACTCCCCGCCAGACCTCCCTGCCTTAGGATGCCTCTGTCGCTAAGTGATTTACTGCCTTTGTTAAACTTCCCCTCCCATGTAAATTAGCAAATCAATGAAAGCCAAAGACTGTAAGGTCAGATGTCCAGCCAATGGGCAATGACACAGTTTTCCTCTGCTCCCCCTTGGGTTGTATGTCTTTAAAAAGAAAAACAGGCTGGGCAAGGTGGCTCATGCCTGTAATCCCAGCACTTTGGGAGGCCGAGCCAGCTGGATCACCTGAGGTCAGGAGTTCAGGACCAGCCTGACCAATATGATGAAACCCCATCTCTACTACAATGCAAAAACTAGCTGAGAATTGCTTGAACCTGCGAGGCGAAGGTTGCAGTGAGCTGAGATCACACCACTGCACTCTAGCCTGGATGACAGAGAGACTCTGTCTTAAAAATAAATAAATAAATAAAATAAGATAAAAAAAGGAAAGAAACTGCTTTTCGGGGAGCTGGGCTTCTGGACGTGAGTCCGCTGGTGCTCCACAGCTAGCTGAATAAAATCTCTTCCTTCCTCACTCCAGCATCGGAGGGGTTGTGTCACCAGCTTGTCCTGCGACAAGGTCACTGGCGGAGCAGGAGGGTCCCAGAGCATGGGGTAAAAGACACATGTGCAGGGAGGCCCTACTGGGTGCTGGCACTGCAAACCCATCTACCCTCTGCCCTGGGGCAGATCTCCAGGCCAGAATTTCCACCCACATTTTTCAGAAGAGGAACCGGAGGCTCTGAGGGAAAGCTGACCTGCCAGGTTGTAGGGTGCATGCATGGAAAGGCTGAGATTGGAGCCCAGCTGTGACTCTGGAGCCACAGGCTTCCCACAGTGACCCCGCCCTACACCGCACAAGTCCTCAGTAACCCCAGCAGCCTCCACTCCAGGAGCACCTGCTGCGTGCCAGAGCCTGAGTCCCGTGGCTGCCACTTCCTTTCCCCAGAGAGCCACAGGAGGGCAGTAAAGGGAGGCCTGGAGAGGGAGGAGGCCTGAGCCTACAGAGGTGACACTTCACCTGGACCTGCAAGGGTGACCTCACCCAGCAAGGCCAAGTGGGGCCCAGAGCAGAGTGACAGGAAGGGGCAGCCTCTCTCGCTGTGGGTGATGACAGCAGCCGGCCCTGTGCTATGCACCCACACCCACTGTCTGCCCCTCACCTCACAACGGTGCCCTGGGCAGAGGGCTGGGGGCAGGTGCACGCTGGGTGATGCCAGGCCGCACAGGCACTTGGAGTGCAGGTGGGAGGTGACCTTGGGCCTCCTGACTGCCCCCCCCCCGAAGTGCCCTTTACCCTTCTCCATCATCATCAGCACATTTTCTCTTTCTTTTTTTTTTTTTTTTTTTTTTTGAGACTGAGTCTTGCTCTGTAGCCCAGGATGGAGTGGCAAGATCTCGGCTCACTGCAACCTCTGCCTCCTGGGTTCAAGGGATTCTCCTGCCTCAGCCTCCCAAGTAGCTGGGACTACAGGCACCCACCACCACGCCTGGCTAAGTTTTGTATTTTTTTGGTAGTGAGAGGGTTTCACCATGTTGACCAGGCTGGTCTCGAACTCCCGACTTCAGGTCATTCACCTGCCTTGGCCTCCCAAAGTGCTGGGATTATAGGCGTGAGCCACTGTGCCTGGCCATCACCAGCACGTTTTCTACCACTCTCGAGGCCAGGTCAGCCTGGCTTCCATTCCTGGCCCCACTGGGCTCACAGCTCAGGCTCTGCGGTTGGGGTGGTCATGGCGGCTTTTTTTTATTTGAGACAGAGTTTTGCTCATTGCCCAGGCTGGAGCGCAGTGACACGATTTCCGCTCACTGCAACCTCCACCTCCCAGGTTCAAGCGATTCTCCTGCCTCAGCCTCCTGAGTAGCTGGGATTACAGGTATGCACCACCACGCCCAGCTAATTTTTTGTATTTTTAGTAGAGATGGGGTTTCATCATGTTGGCCAGGCTGGTCTTGAACTCCTGACCTCAGGTGACCCACCCAACTCAGCCTCACAAAGTGCAGGGATTACAGGCGTGAACCACCATGGCCAGCCCAGGTGGTTTGTTTAACTGAAAAGCCCCAGGCTCCTCCTCAGCCTGCCCCTCTGGCCTGGGCCCTCCTGGACCTCAATCAATTTGGGAAGTCCTGGTTTTGCCGACCCAATCCAGTCCGGGGGACACACCCCACCTGTCACTGCAGTCAGAGCCAATGAAACTGACCCCATGAGGGGGCCCAGCCACTGTCCTTGAGCTAGGGCTTCTGACAAAGGATGGGGATGGCCCTCTTCAGCGATCCATGCAGCCTATCAAGGAGGACGGGGCGGATACAGTCACTTACCTGTAGAAGCTGCTTCCTTCCCCTGGCTGGCTTGGGAATAGGTTTCCCATCTTACTGATGGGGAAACTGAGGCTCAGCATGCAGCTAAAGAGCCATGGGGAGGGGAGGGGGGGTGACTCTGCAGCCAGGGGGCTTGGGACCCCAGAGGGACTGGATCTGAGGCCGGCTAGGGGACCTGCCTTCAGGGGTCCCCAAGGGTCCATGAGTTGCCCTTTGTCGGGCCTGAGACAGGGCGGGCTGGGAGGGTGGACACGGCCTCCTGGCTTCCCCCCTCCCCCTGCCTTCCTCTGGGGCGCTGGGCGTGGGGAGGATGGCTTTGCCCAGCCACTTGGCCCTTTCCCTCGAGGGGGGCTCTTCATTCAGATCTTCTCGGCAGTTTCTGGTTTTGAGTAACCGAGGTCTGGGCCCTCTGTCTTGTGGCTCTGGGCGTGGGTGACAGATGGAGTGGGGGGCCAAGGGAAGAAGCCTCTTCCTCAGGAGCGGGAGCGGGGGCTGCCAGGTGGCCCTTGAGGGGGGTGACTACCTTCACTACACACTCTGTCGCTCCCCCAAGCACTGGCTTGGCCCATGGGGATTTCCCCAGACTCAAGAGGCAGATGACAGGAAGGGGGCTCTCCAGGGCTTCATGTAGGGATAAGGCAAGAGGGTGGCCATGTGGTTAGAGGCTCCCAGCTTCTTGTAGAGAGCCTGAGCATCAGCTGCCATGGTATCTGAGAGGAGAGGCAGGGGACCCAGGGGCCTCCTGAAGCCTCTTGAGTGAATGAAGGCAGAGGCCGGCTTCCTGGTGGAAGCCTCTGTCCTTAGAGGCCAGGCTCAGGTCATGCCCACATGCTCACCCTTCACTTAGTCTGGGATGATCTTCCCTTAAGCCTGGTCTGGTTGGCCAACTTCTATTCATCCTGCAAAACCCTTCTTGGGGTGACCTAATCCACCAAAGTCTTCTCCATAGCACTGCCCCCCCCCACCCACATCTGCGTTTGGAGGACAGTACTATCCAGGCCACCCACTACAGTGGCACATTCCCCAGGGGGCTCAGAGAGGCCTCGGGAGGCCCTGCAGAATGAGAGCTGACAATTTCCTTAGGTGGCTCCTGTAATCATAACATAGCTTAGCAGCTACTTAGCTCCCAACACGTACCAGGTACTGTGCTTCTCTCTGCGACATTCCCAGGTCAAGAGAGCCATCTGCAGCCTCCTTTTAACTCAAGTATTTCTTGAGAACCTCCTATGTGCCAGCCCCAAACTAAGTGCTGGATTCAGATCCAACCTTGGCCAAATCAGTCACCCTGCGCCAGCCTCTGTGTCTTTACTGGGCCTTCCTAACTGCTCTGTGAGAAGGCAGGGTGTGGAGGGGTAGGGGGTCTGCATTTCACCTGCGGGCACAGAGAGACCAGCGAGGGTACATGGTGGAATCCAGGGCTCAGAGCCGGAGGCTATGTCCAGGCATCTCAGCTGAAAGTCCCTGGGGCATGGGGTCCTCGACAAGGAGGGAGGCTGAAGGGCTTGCTCTGGCTGGGGCCTGGGTGCGCCTCCTCCCCCATCCTCCTCTCCCTCCCCCCATTCTCTCCACCCTCTGCCTGTGGCGTCCCTGTATTAGAGTATACATAAGGAGGAAATTCACCTGAGCTCAGTAACTGTGACGCTGCCCTCCCATTATCTGCCTGGCACCGTGGCCAGAGGCCTCCCTGGAGGGTCCTCTCAGCTTTGGGGCCGGCAGAGCAGCTGTGGCTAACCTTGACCCATAACCTGCAGGTCTCTCTGCCTTGCTGGGCTGGCTCCTCTCCTGAGCACATCTCAGCTCTGTGGCTGTACCCCTCTGTGACTCCGCGGGCTAGTGGTGAGGCAGGTCCTCCATGGCCACACGGTGCAGGTCCCCTCTGTGCTGTCTCTCGGGGCCCCATCCTGTTGCCGGCCCCTCCCTCCAGCCACTGCTATCTCAGGCCATGGCTGTGGCCACAGCATCCCCTCCACATTGGCCTCCCTATGGCTGGGCTTCCTCCTCCTCGCTGTCCTCCAGGCTGTGGCCACAGGGACCTCTGAACAGCGCCCTGCTCCCTCTCACCGCTTCGCGCGAGGCTCTGGGGGACCAGCACTTCCCTTCAGAACTCTGAGCACTTTAGGCAAAACTACCACCTTAAAACCAGCCGGTCCACAGTCGGGCGCAGTGGCTCACATCTGTAATCCCACCACTTTGGGAGGCCGAGGCGGGCAGATCACAAGGTCAGGAGATTGAGACCATCCTGGCCAACATGGTGAAACCCCGTCTCTACTGAAAATACAAAAATTAGCTGAGCATGGTGGCCCTTGCCTGTAATCCCAGCTACTCGGGAGGCTGAGGCAGGAGAACTGCTTGAACCTGGGAACCGCAGGTTGCAGTGAGCCGAGCTTGAGCCACTGTACTCCAGCTTGGTGATAGAGCGAGACTCCGTTTCAAAAACAAACAAACAAAAAAAACCCAGCCGGTACTGGAGGCCCCCAGCGCCAGCTCCGGGTCATGTCCTGGATGAGCCCATGTGAAGCCTGCCAGGGCCTCTCTGGAAACTGGAGGCGGTGCACAGCCTGATCCGTGCCCGGCGGGCTTTGGTGGATGTGAGGCCGTGACAAAGAATAAGGACACAGGTGTGACCATCACTTGCTCACAGACAGAAAGCCACATTTATCCTGAATTCACAAATCAGAGACTGAGGCTCAGAGAGGTGAAGCAAGCTATCCAAGGTCACACAGCACGTGAGCAGCCCTCTGACTCCCCCTCACCACGACACAAGCTCCCCTCACCACGCCCTGTGTGACTCAGTGGGCTGGTGGTGAGGCAGGTCCAGGGACCAGGGCAAGTCCATCTGACACATCCCCCACTGGTCCCTGGAGCCTCGCAGCGCTGGCCTGTGGCCAGTGCACCCAGAATATTTTTTATGAATGAGTGAACAAAAGACTCTGAACCGCTGCTCCTCCTCCCACCCCACGCAGCAGCAGGAAGAGGCCATCTGCTGCTGTTGCTTGTTGTCGCTGCTACTCTGAAAATCAAAAGCACGAATCCAAAGTCACAGCACGGTGTCACATCAGGGCGGACAGACACGCCGGTCCTGATGCAGGGTTGAAACGGAGTGGGGTTCCTCCAGGGCAGGCTCTTGGCGTTGGACAGACCAGGGCCAAATCTCCACTCGGCCGCTAAGGGCTGTGAGACCCGACACGCCGCGCCCCCCCACCACACCTAGGCATCCCCACCGCTAAGCCCAGATGCAAAGAGGACCTACCTTGCTGGGTGCTGAGAGGACTCAGGAGGAGGTATGCTGCCAGGGTGGGCATAGGTGGAATCCCAGCCCAGTGTCCTTCTCCACCCTACAACCCTGGCTGAGGCCCACACCCTCCTGGGGACGATCTCTGAAGCCCTTCTCAGCACTAAGCTCGATGGATGCCTGGCCTTGAAGGCAGCTGAATGGCTTACACATTAGGAGGCGTTCACATGGCCAAAGGGCAGAGGGGGCCCAGGAGCTTGAGGGGCAGGTGGCTCACTGGGCTCCCCTGTGACTCAGCAGAACTCAGGCTGCAGGCTCGGTGGGAGCTGCCCCCGTCTGCACCCCGTGCGGGGGAAGCCCAGCTGCTGGCTGATGAATATTTTATCAGAGCTCACAGACAGTCCCCTGAAGGTGCCTGCAGCCTCCAAGCCCACAGAGCACCCCTTCCTGCCCAGACAGAAGGAAATGGCCGGGGCCAAGGTGCAGGGTGAGGTCAGAGCCCACACAGCTCATTCCAGCCCGGATGACTTCAGGTCAGCTCAGCACACGCCCCTGAGCCCCACCCACACTCTGCTCTGCCTTGTGCTGGGTGCTGGGCTCAGACTGCTAGGCCCTTTGGACAGCTCCCCCTCCTCCTCTTCACCCCCCCCCAGAACACCAGTCCTCTGCCCATTGGCCTAGTCAAACCCCTTGATCCTGCTGGCCCAGGGCCATCGCCGCCTCCTTTAGGAAGCATTTCTGATCCCCCTCTTTCTGCTGTGTGACTGTGTCTGTTCTCTCTCTCTCTTCTCTCTCTCTCTTCTTTTTTTCTGTCTCTTTCTTTCTTTTTTCTCTCTCTTTCTCTTTCTCTCTGTCCCTCCCTCCCTCCTTCCTTCCTTTCTTCTTCTTCTTTTTTTTTTTGAGACAGGGTCTTACTTTGTTGTCTAGGCTGCAAAGCAGTGGCGCAATCACAGCTCACTGCAGCCTCGACCTCCCGGGCTCTGGTGATCCTCCCACCTCAGCCTCCTGAGCAGCTAAGACCACAAGTGCGTGCCACCACGCCCGGCTAATTTTTTGTACTTTTAGCAGAGACTGGGTCTCACTATGTTGCCCAGGCTGGGCTTAAACTCCTGGGCTCAAGTGATCTACCCGCCTTAGCTCCCAAAGTGCTGGGATGACAGGCGCGAGCCACCGTGCCCGGCCACCGCTACACTTTAAGCCCCGCCACATGCCAGACGCTTCACATCCCATCTCCTTGCTTACTCCTTCTGGAACTCCTGGGATGTGGGTTGCTTCTTGCTCCTCCCATCTGATAGTGGAGCAGGAAACTGAGATGCAGAGAGGGTGAGAGCCCTGCCTGGGGTCACACAGCTTTTCACATCATCGTGCACATGGAGGCCCCACTGAAAGCTGGCTCCCCACTGAAAGAGGCCCCACTGAAAATCCATGGGAGAGATACTGAGCAGCTGCTAAAAACTCATCATGAAGGCTCACAAGCTCCTGGGCTGCTTACAGACAGGGAAGATGCTCATAATATTACATTACATGAAAAAAGCAGGATGGGCCAAACATGCTGGCCCACGCCTGTAACCCCAGCACTTTGGGAGGCCAAGGCAGGAGGAGGGTTTGAGCCTAGGAGTTCAAAACCAGCCTGGGCAACATGGCAAAACCCCATGTTGTTTCTTCTTTGAGATGGAGTCTTGCTCTGTCGCCCAGGCTGGAGTGCAGTAGCACGATCTACGCTCACTGCAAAATCTGCCTCCAAGATTCAAGCGATTCTCCTGCCTCAGCCTCGCTAGTAGCTGGGATTACAGGCACACCACCATGTCTCGCTAATTTTTGCATTTTTAAATAGAGATGGGGTTTCACCAAGTTGGCCAGGCTGGTCTCAAACTCCTGACCTCAGGCGATCTGCCCGCCTTGGCCTCCCAAAATGCTGGGATTACAGGCATGAGCCACTGCGCCTGGCTGCAAAACCCCATTTCTAGTAAAAAAAACAAAAAACAAATAAAAAAAATTGCAAGCTGTGGTGGTGCATGCCCGTGGTCCCAGCTACCAGGAAGCAGTGATCGCGCCACTGCACTCTAGCCTGGGTGACAGAGCAAGACACTGTCTGAAAAAAAAAAAAGGAAGAAAGAAAGAAAAGGAAAAAGTAAAAAGCAGGATACAGAACCGGAGAACTGCAGGGGTGGCGCTGGGATGCACTACACAACAGGACTTCTGCCACAGAACAAACTGACCGGAGGGGCGAGGCTGCAGGCACAAGCAGAGCCCGCTCTCCACTCTCTGTCCAACATGGTGATGTCGGTTTTGTATTTAAAATTTCCCTTAGAAATAGGGTTTGTCCACCCTAAGGCCTTCTGAGCAGCTGCTGTCGGCCCTCTTTGTTGAGCATTTTTCTCCATTCTGAGCCTCAGGTTTGGCCTGTGGAAGGCATGAAGCGGAACGTGGGGCCCACCCTCCCGGGCATGGGTAGATCTCCCGGCCTCTCCAATGCGGCAAGGCCAAAGCCACGCTCAGGATCGTCTCCCCATCTTCCCTTTCCACATGGGGTCTATTTACCAGGGACCATCACCACCACCTACCCAAGTCCTAAACTAACAGTCATAGAGGCTTAGAGGGTAATGAGTTCCCTGTTATTGAGAATAATCAAGCAGAGAGCCCCGTGTCTATCTACCAAGAAGCAGCCACAAAGGATGGCTTTCTGTTATCTAAATCAGACCCAAATGCCTTACCAGCGGGTAACCTTGGACAAGATACTGATATCCTTGGGTCCTTCCTTCCTCGTCTGGACAGTGGGATCATAACAGGACAGTGACTCCAGAGGGCCTTCAGAGGGTTAAATGAGGGCAAATACGTAAACTTTTTTTTTTTTTTTTTTGAGGCAGAATCTCACTTTGTTGCCGAGGCTGGAATGCTGTGGCGCAGTCTCAGCTCACTGCAACCTCCACCTCCTCTTGGGTTCAAGAGATTTTCCTGCCTCAGCCTCCCGAGTAGCTGGAATTACAGGCACCCGCCCCCATGCCTGACTATTTTTTTTTTTTTTGTATTTTTAGTAGAGACAGGATTTCACCACGTTGGTCAGGCTGGTCTCGAACTCCTGACCTTGTGATCTGCCCGCCTCGGCCTCCCAAAGTGTTGGGATTACAGGCGTGAGCCATTGTGCCTGGCCATCTTGACATCTTTTAAACAGGGACCTGGCCCTGCGCTATCCCCCACTTGCCCCAGCCTATGGGTATGGGTACAACACGATAGCAAACTCTATCTCTGTCCCTACTCCTCTGGGGCAGGGGACAGAGGGGCACAGGCATCAGTTGAGGGTTTCCTTGTGCCGAGCCCAGAATGAGCACTGTATTCATTCACCTCACTGCCTGTGCCCTGAGGGCTACCCCAACCTTAACATTAATACTAACACCAATTGTAACACCACGGCCGATGCCAAGGCAGGCTTACACAACGCTACAAGACCACAGCCCCAGAAGACTATGCACCTCCCAGCACTTTGAGAGGCCGAGGCAGGTGGATCACGAGGTCAGGAGTTCGAGACCAGCCTGGCCGATATGGTGAAGCCCTGTCTCTACTAAAAATACAAAAATTAGCCGGACGTGGTGGTGCGCACCTGTAGTCCCAGCTGCTCGGGAGGCTGAGGCAGGAGAATCTCTTGGACCCCGGGAGGCAGAAGTTGCAGTGAGCTGAGATGGTGCCACTGCACTCCAGCCTGGGCAACAGAGCTAGACTCCGTTTCAAAAAAAAAAAAAAAAAAAAAAAAACCATAAGAAATAATACACATCACAAGACGATGTCACTAGAAGAGCATGCCGCTATAGCAAGACCACGTGGCTACAGAACGCCATCTCTACTTTACATGGCTCAGGGAACCCTCCTAACTGGGATTCTAAGTGTCTGCCATGAAGTCCCTTAACTCTCAGAGCAAGCTACAGCCTCGGTGCTCCAGTAATCACTATTTTATTGATGAAGAAATGGAGGCAGACGGAGGGTAAGTAACTTGCCAAGACCTCCTGACAGGTGGGGCCAGATTCCAACCCAGGCAGCTGGCTCCAGAACCTACCCTGTTGGTCACCTAAGCTGTTTATTCCAGTATGCACCTTGCAACAAGAGAACTGAAGCTCAGAGAGCGGAGGCAGTTTTCCCACGGCAGGCGGCCCTGACTCTGGCATCCCCAACCTTTCCCTTCTCCCTGGCTCCCGAAGGCTCCCGGTGCTGGGACACCAGAAGCTCCTGATGCTGTGTGAATGCGGAGTCTGAGGGTCTGTAGCCAAGCCACTGGGTAGCAGCAGCACCAGGGCTGCGCTCTGAGATGGAGGCCGGCCGGCTGGCTTGCTTCCTTCCTTCCTTCCTTCCTTTCTCCCTCCCTCCCTCCCTCCTTCCTCTTTCCTTTTCTTTTCCTTCCCTCCCTCCCTCCCTATCTCCCCCCCCCCACTTTCTTTCCTTTCCTTTTCTTTCTTCTTTGTGTTTTTGAGACAGAGTTTCACTCTTGTTGCTCAGGCTGGAGTGCAATGACGTGATCTTGGCTGACTACAACCTCCATCGCCCAGGTTCAAGAGGTACTCCTGCCTCAGCCTCCCAAGTAGCTGGGATTACAGGCATGTGCCACCATGCCCAGCTAATTTCGTATCTTTAGTAGAGATGGGGTTTTTCCGTGTTGGTCAGGCTGGTCTCAAACTCCCGACCTCAGGTGATCCGCCCGCCTCAGCCTCCCAAAGTGTTGGGAATACAGGTGTGAGCCACCTCGCCTGGCCGAGACTGAGGGTTTCTGCGGTCACCAAGAATATGCTCACCAGACTTCCAAGCCCCTATGCCACTAGGGGGTTCCCAAAAAGATTCAATTATAAGACACACGGAAAAGAGAGATGTGGTTAAAAGAAAAAAAAAATAGGGGCTGACTTGTCACCAAGAAGCCACCTCTTTGTTCAGCTAAACCATGTCTTCATAACGGCCCAAGATTCTGATTCACATTGCTTGCCTCTAATCCAAGAGATGGCTGGGCCTATCCAGCGCTGGCCCCCTGTGCCTCCTCCTGGGGTTAAGGATGAAAGTCTTGAAGCAGGACACCCTGACCCTGCTGTCTGAGCCTGTGGGTGACTCACACTGCCATCTGACCTGGGTAGCACCACATTCACACGGCATCAGTACCCTGCCCATTTTTGTGTGGGTCTTTCTGTCTTGAGGAGCTCTCCTTGCCATCTGCTGGGCCTGGAGAAGGTCTTCATGAATGTGTGAATGAATGAATGAACGAGTCTCTGCTCTATGGGAGTCTCATGAGAGCTCTGTTCTTCTTACAGATGTCCCAGAAGATGGTTTTGTTCATGTCCACAAACATCCACAACTAGGGGCACCTGGAGAGGGCCTGGCATTCCTCCTTCCTTCTCATCACCCGCCCCCCCTGGTGTCTGTGCCCCTGGATTGCTGGGTGTGAGAAGGAAAGCTGGCACCACCCCATGCTGCCTGCCTCTGCCAGGCGGTTCTGCGTTACCATCCCCAGGCCTTTTAAGCCATCCATTACAAACAAAAAAACCCATCAGCTCACAAATGTTTCTGTATAGGCTGCTTTCCCTGCTGACGAGGAATTAAGTCCACACGAGTGTCCCTATCACCACCCAGTTAAAACAGCCAAGACACAGACGTGCCAGCCATTCCCATGGCTGATCTGCTGACATCATGGTGTGCTTGCAATGTGGGGCACCACACTTCTTTGGACCTCCCTGACTGCCTCTGTGGGTGGGTGGATGGATGGGGGTAACATGACAATTCCCAGTTTTCAGCTGAGTAACCCAAGGACCAGAGAAGCAAAGTGACTGGTCCAGGGCCACACAGCCAGCCAGTGCTGGAGCTGGGATCCTGACCCAGGCCTGCCTGACTTCACAGCAATCCCCACCCCACAGTTTAAACAAAGGGCTCTGAATCCCAGACCCTGTGGCAGGAAAATCCCCTGGGGAGGCCATACCTCCTCTGACTGCTGGGGGACTTGGGCTCCAAGAGGGGGCAGCTGGCCCAGGGACACAGCAAAGCTGTAGACCCCAGGCTGGGCCCTTCTTGGTCCTCTTTGCTGCTCGCCAGCCGGAGGGAAGTAGATGACATCCAATGTTCCCACCCAGAGGTGCTCACACCCGAATGCACATCAGAATGAGGGTGGGGGATTTACAGATGCCTGCTGCCCCCTTAGCAGCTCAGGATGGGGCCAAGGAATTGGCATTTTATCAAGCACTGTCATCAGGAGGATGATCTGGGGGTCCAGGACCTCACTTGGAGAGCCCCAGCTTACCCCCAGGATTCTCCAGCCTGCGCCCAGTGCAGAGGGCCGAAGGGGCCACAGGGAGGCGCCCTCCCGCCTCCAGATCCAGTCCAGGGAATGGGACTCACCACCCTCCAAGAGCATCACTAATCACCGTGCAGGGAGGCCACCCCACACGGTCCTCAGGGCCTCTGTCCACAGATGTCACTCCCACCCATGCCACTGGTACAGAAGTGGAGGCCACTTGGAGGAAGTGACCCATTCACTGGGACCACATCCTGTGACCTTTGGACCTGCGACCCTCCCCCAAGCCTTCTACCTTGGCTCTAGTGGAAAAAAATCTTAGAAAGCGCCAGGCTCCGCTCAGGAGAACAGGGTCCAGAAATCCGTCTGATTGGGTCAGAGGTGCAGGCCCGTGGCCAGGTAGACCTGCCCAGTGTCCCTACCTGCCAAGGGATGGTGAGGGTGTCTCCCCCAGGGTCTGACCTTACAGACCCCTAAGCCTCCAGCCTTGGACCCTCTGCCCTGGGGTTTGCCTGTTGCCTCCACCTGCCCCCACCCACTCTGCAGGGCCAGCTACCAGCCAGGAAGTGGCTGGAGGCCCAGGCCAGAGGCCAGAGGCCAGAGGAGTGGGGGCCACAGGCTGAGCTAGGACAGGGCTCTGAAAGGAAGGGTCCCCCCACCCTCGACCATCTTTGTTAGCTAAGAGGGGCAATGTCGAGGGAGGGGGAGAGCTCTCCTGGGGAGAGAGCGGTGTTCGGGAAGAAGATGGGGACACAGGGCGGAAGGACCCAGACCCCCCCATAGAGACGCGGACAAACTCAGAGATAGAGAAGGGGGCGGGGCGGGGGGCGCGCGAGAGAGGCTGGGAGAGAAGAGCTCGGGAGGTCCCGGGAGCTGGGGGTGGGAGAGGTTGGACCCCCAAACGGGGCCGCCCCTGCCCCGCAGATCCCGTCCGACCCCTACCCCACCCCAGGGCCCCGCAGTCGGCTCGCGCGCGCGCACACACGCGCACACACATGCGCGCAGCGCGCCGCCGGCACCGCCCCGGGGCCCCCCCTTCCGCAGGGGCGCGCGTGCCGCCCCCCAACCCCAGCCACCCGGTCCCCTCTCCGGCCGGGCCTCCGGTCGCCGCTGCTCACCTCGGTCCTCGCGCCGCCGCCGCCGCCGCCGCCGCCGCTGCCACCGCGCAGAGCGGGAGCCGGAGCCCAGGGCCGGGGGAAGGGGCCGCAGAGGCCCCGCCCCGCTCCGCCCCGCTCCGCCGCGCCCCGCCCCTCGGGCCCGCGCGGGGGCGCCCGCAGCAGCCGCAGCCCTCTGGGACTCGGGGCGCTGCGAGAGAGACTCGCCCAAGAGCGGCGAGCGGGGCCGCGGGCACGCCCACCGAGCCCACCCGAGCCCACCCGAGCTGGGGGCTGGCGCTCGGGCCCCCTCCCGGCCCCCGCCCCTGAGCACTGCGCAGGCTGTGGGCGATGCCCGCTGGGGCAGGGGGCGTCCCGGGTCACCCGGCGGCCCGGATCGGCCCGTGACGCCCTCACCCCACCCCTCGGCGGGCCGCAAACGTCCAGTGAGCGCCCCCTCCCCAAACCTCTACCTGAACTGGGCGCCAGAAGCCGGGAGGACAAATCAGACGGTCAGACTCAGTCCCCGTCCCGGGGATCCGGGTCCAGCCGCGGGCGGAGCGGGGAGCGAGGGGGAGGCGAAGGGACTCGGCACCAAAAACAGCCCAGGGCGGCGGTTCTCAAAGCGTGGCCTCCGCCAGTGCAGAGTCCCTGGCCTCACCCCAGACCTACAGAAGCAAAACTCAGCTTTGGGCCCAATATTTTAATAAGCCCTCTGGGTTGTTCCAAAGTTCTGTGAAGTTTGAGAAGAGCTGCCCTAGTGGAGACATCCGACACCCCACATCCTGCACCCCACAACCCACATCCCACACCCCAGTGTCTCGAAAAGAGTTTCTTTTCACTCTTCGCTTAGACAGCCTCACCCTGTTTAAGTACCTGTCCGTTGATATGTGGCTGTGGTGGAGGGCAGTGGGCCAGGGGCGGGGGCAGTGGTGCATGTACCAGGAATCCCTGGCAGGATTGACAGTCAGTGCTGGTGGAAGCCAAGAGGTCATGTGCCAGGGCCAGGCTGTGGGCATTCCGGTGGTGATGGTTATGGTTATTGTCTATGGGTGTAGTGATTGTTTTAATGTTTTCGGATGTAATCGTAGGCTGGGCGCAGTGGCTCACACCTGTAATTCCAGCACTTGGGGAGGCTGAGGCGGGTAGATCACAAGGTCAGGAGTTCGAGACCAGCCTGACCAACACGGTGAAACCCAGTCTCTACTAAAAATACAAAATTAGCCGGGCGTGGTGGCACACACCTGTAATCCCAGCTACTCAAGTAGGCTGAGGCAGGAGAATCGCTTGAACCCAGGAGGTGCAGGTTGCAGTGAGCTGAGATTGTGCCACTGTACCCCAGTCTGGGTGACAGAACGAGACTCCGTCTCAAAAAAAAAAAAAAAAAATGCAATTGTGCAAATATTTGTGTCCATCTTCAGTTGTAAAGCCTGTCTGTCCCTTCCATCATCGTGCTTGTTTGAAGCTCAGCCACTCAACCCCCAGAAACAGTGTTGACATGAGACAGGTCAGATGGCCAGCCTTCCTGGTGACCAGATTCCAGGACAGCAAGTGGCCCAGCCAGGCCCCAGGTGCTCTAATGCGGTCCGTAGGGCCCTGGGAGTGAGCTCTGCCTGGACGGCAGGATGGGGCATCCCAGAGGAAGGAGAGGGCATCTGGACAGAGGGGCCTAAAGTGTCTGGGTGGCGTCCAGACGGACAGTGCCTGGATCAGGAACTGGGGGAAGGGCTGGGAACAGGGCCCCAGAGGTGCCAGAAGGAGGTGGAGGTCTTCTGAGCCCTGTGTTGCCATGAGGGGTGTCCTGGCCTTGGACGGACTTTGAGGTGGTCTAATCCAGCCTCTTGCTGTGTGACCACTAGGACCCCCTTCCTCCCTTCCTCCCTCTTCTAATTAAACTTTTTTTTTTTTTTGAGATGGAGTCTTGCTCTGTCGCCCAGGCTGGAGTGCAGTGGTGAAATCTTGGCTCATTGCAACCTCTGCCTGCCTCTCAGGTTCAAGCGATTCTCCTGCCTCAGCCTCCCGAGTAGCTGAGGTTATAGGCGCCCGCCACCACGCCCAACTAATCTTTGTATTTTTAGTAGAGATGGGGTTTCACTGTGTTGGCCAGGCTGGTCTCGAACTCCTTACCTCAGGTGATCTGCCTGCTCCGGCCTCCCAAAGTGTGGGGAGTACAGGTGTGAGCCACCATGCCCGGCCTGAACTTTCTTATTTTGAGATAATTGTAGATTCACATGCAGTTATAAGAAATAATACAGGCCTGGCGCAGTGGCTCACGCCTGTAATCCCAGCACTCTGGGAGGCCAACGCGGGAGGATCACCTGAGGAGTTCGAGATCAGCCTAGTCCAACATGGTGAAACTGTCTCTACTAAAAATACAAAGATTAGCCAGGCATGGTGGCGGGTGCCTGTAATTCCAGCTACTTGGGAGGCTGAGGCAGGAGAATCCCTTGAACCTGGGAGTTAGAGGTTGCAATGAGCCGAGATTGCGCCACTGCACTCCAGCCTGGGCGACAGAGCGAGACTCCGGAAAGAGAGAGAGAGAGAAAGAGAGAGAGGGACAAGGAGGGAGGGAGGGAAAGGAAAGGAAAGAAAGAAAAGAAAGGATCCAGTTTTCTACAGTGGTAAAAATCTTGCAAAATTATACTACAGCATCACAACCAGGATATTGACATAGATGCCATCAGATACAGAAGAGTCCATCAGCAAAGGACGCCTCCTGTGGACTTTTTATGTGCTCATCTCCCTCCCTCCTCCCTCCTGGCAAGCACTTATCTGTTCTCCATTTGTGTAATTTTATCATTTCAAGAATGTTATATAAATGCAACCATACAGTATGTTACCTTTTGAGATTGCCTTTTTCACTCAGCATAATTCCCTGAAGATTCTTCCAAGTTGCTCCGAGTTTCCGAAGTTTGTTCCTCGTTATTGTGGATGGTAGCTGTTCCATGGTATGGGCGCGTCAGAATTTGTTTAGTCATTCACATGTTGAAGGCTATCTGGGTTGATTCCCAGTTTGGGGCTATTACCAATAAAGCTGCCATAAACATTTGTGTACAGGTTTTTGTGTGAACATAAGTTTTCATTTGTCTGGGAAGAGTGCCCAGGAGTGTAATTGCTGGGTCGTATGGGAGTCGCATGTTTAGATTTTTAAGAAACTGCCAAACTGTCTTCCAGAGTGACTGTACGCCTTCCCAGCAGCAAAGCTTGAGAGATCCGAGTTTCTCTCAGTCCTTACCAGCGTTTCGTCTCGCCCCTGTGTTTGATTTTTGCCATGCGGATAGGTGTGTAGTGAGATCTCATGGTTTTAATTTGCCTTCCTCTAATGGCCACGGATGCTGAAGATTCAGAATGATCTTATGAGCTTATTTGCCATCTGTAAATCCTATCAGTGGTAGGTCTGTTTATGTCTTTTGCCCATTTTCTAATTGGATTTGTTTTTTTAAAAATGTTCATTAAAAAAAATTTTTTTTTTTTTGGCTGGGCGTGGTGGCTCACGCCTGTAATCCAAGCACTTTGGAGGCCAAGGCGGGCGGATCACCTGAGGTCGGGAGTTCAAGACCAGCCTGACCAACATGGTGAAACCCCATCTTAAAAAAAAAAAAAAAAAAAAATTTTTTTTAACGCCACGAGCAGTCGACAGAGAAAAAGTTGATATTTAAGAGTTCTTGACTGGGTGTGGTAGCTCACTCCTGTAATCCTAGCACTTTGGGAGGCCAAGGCATGGGGATTGCTTGAGCCCAAGAGTTTGAGACCAGCCTGGGCAGCAAGGAGAAACTCTGTCTTTACTAAAAATACCAAAAATTAAGCTGGGCACCATAGCTCAAGCCTGTAATCCCAGCACTTTGGGAGGCCGAAGTGGGTGGATCACCTGAGGTCAGGAGTTCAAGACCAGCCTGGCCAACATGGTGAAGCCCTGTTTCTACTAAAAATACAAAAATTCCCTGGTGTAGCGGTGGACGCTTGTAGTCCCATCTACTAAGGAGGCTGAGGCAGGGTGAATCGCTTGAAGCCGAGAGATGGAGGTTGCAGCGAGCTCAGATTGCGCCACTGCTCTCCATGCTGGGTAACAGAGCAAGACTCTGTCTCAAAAAAAGAAAAATACAAAAAATTAGCTGGGTGTGGTGGTGCACGCCTGTAGTCCCAGCTATTCTGGAGGCTGAAGTGGAAGAATCACCTGAGCTTGGGAAGTCAAGGTCCCAGGAGCTGAGATCACGCCACTATACTCCGGCTTGGGTGATAGGAGTGAGACCCTGTCTCAAAAAAAAAAAGAAAAGGAGATTAGGTTTGCAAATACTTTGCTAGTCTGTAGCTTGTCTTTTCATCCTCTTTTTTTTTTTTTTTTGAGACGGAGTCTCACTCTGTCCCCAGGCTGGAGTACGGTGGTGCAATCTCGGCTCATTGCAACCTCCGTCTTCCGGGTTCAAGCGATTCTCCTGCCTCAGTCTCCCTAGTAGCTGGGACTATAGGTGTGTGCCATCACACCCAGCTTATTATCTTTTTTCTGTATTTTTAGTAGAGACGGGGTTTCACCATGTTGACCAGAATGGTCTCAATCTCTTGACCTCGTGATCCACCCACCTGGGCCTCCCAAAATGCTGGGATCACAGGTGTGAGCCACCTTGCCCAGCAATCTTTCCATCCTCTTAATGGTTTATTCGAAAAGCATACATTTTTAATATCGATGGAGTCCAGTGTGTAAATTTTTCCTTCTATGGAACAATCCTGTCTCTCATTTCCTGCCAGAACACGAGGCTGCCCTGGTGGGGCATGGAGCCCCATCTGAGAGGACGTGGCAGCTCAGACTGTAGCCCAGACACATCGCCCATGTCCCCGGCATTTCACGGCCATCCCCCACTTGGCCATGTGGGTGTCGTCTGCTTAACTCTGACCTCTGTAGGGAACAAAAGGAACCTAGATCCTCAGGGGCCTGGCCTCTTGGGAGCCTGGTTCTCCAAGCGCAGGGGAAGGGAAGCGGGCGGTCTTCGAACCTGCCTTGAGGACATTGTCTCAGTAAACCACTGCCCTTGAGGCAGGAAGTGAGACCAAGGGAGGCCCGGCTTGCCAGGCTTTCCCAGCACACCTGGGATTTGAGTATCCAGTCCCCTGTACCCTCTGTGACCTCCCAAGGAGAGATTTGGGGTTGCTTATAGTTAGGTGTGGAGAGACCCCCTCCTTCCTAACTTGGGGTGTAAGGTCCCTCAGAGTAACACCAGCTGTAGCCATAGGGTAACACTGATGGCTACCACACACTTGCTGTGTGCCAGGGGCATGGTGGTGCTCCATAGGCATTGCCCCATTTAACTCCTGCAAGAACCTATGAAGTGGGTGATCACCTCATCCCCCATTTAAGAACTCAGGCATCTGGGGGCACAGAGAGGTGAAGTAATTTGCTCAAGGCCACACAGCTCATAGGTGGTAGAGCTAAGATTGGAGCCTCCATGGCAGGGCTGCAGAGGCAGAGGGGGCAAGCCGGGGTGAACACATGGTTTATCGTCCAAATGCGGACGCTGCGAGGGAGAGGGAACAGGATGGCAGGAGGTCCGGGCGCCCTGGGTGGACACGCATGGGTTTGCATGTTTCAGGGATTCACGTTAAGGAATCGTGGTTTTTTTTTTTTGAGACAGAGTTTCACTCTTGTTGCTCAGACTGGAGTGCAGTGGCACGATCTCGTCTCACTGCAACCTCTGTCTCCTGGGTTCAAGCAATTCTCTTGCCTTAGCCTCCCGAGTAGCTGGAATTACAGGCGACTGCCACCATGCCTGGCTCATTTTTTTTTTTTTTTTTTTTTTTTAATAAAGATGGGGTTTCACCATGATGGCCAGGCTGGTCTTGAACTCCTGACCTCAGGTGATCCACCCACCTCGGCTTCCCAAAGTGCTAGGATTACAGGCATGAGCCACCGCGCCCAGCCACCTGGCTAATTTTTTATATTTTTAGTAGAGATGGGGTTTCACTATGTTGGCCAGGCTGTTCTTGAACTCCTGACCTCAGGTGATCCGCCCACCTTGGCCTCTCAAAGTGCTGGGATTACAGGCATGACCCACCCCACCCAGCCATGTTAAGGAATTTTAAGGATTAAGATTTCCACCCAACTCCTCAAAGTCAGGGAGCTTCGGGGTAGATACCAGTGAGTGCATGAGGGCAGGGGAGGCTGCTTTTACTTCTCACCTTGTTCTTAATTTGAAGATCAATTCATAACTTTTTCTTGTATTTTTTCAGAAAGCGTTGGTAGTTCCTAAGATGCCGGTTTTCGCAGGTGTGAATGTTTTTAAAGGAAGCTCGCAGATTGCCTGTGCCCCGGGACTTCCTAGGCGTGATCTGTGGACCATTGTGAAAGTTGTCAGAATCAAAGTGGCGTCACTTGTGTTAAAAAATCACCCTGGCTAGGCGCGGTGGCTCACACCTGTAATCCCAGCACTTTGGGAGGCCGAGGCAGGTGGATCACAAGGTCAGGAGTTTGAGACCAACCTGATCAACATGGTGAAACCCTGTCTCTACTAAAAAAAAAGTACAAAACTTAGCTGGGCGTGGTGGCGGGCGCCTTTAATCCCAGCTACTCGGGAGGCTGAGGCAGGAGAATTGCTTGAACCTGGGAGGCGGAGGTTGCGGTGAGCCGAGTTCATGCCACTGCAGTCCAGCCTGGGTGACAGAGCGAGACTCCATCTCCAAAAAAAACACAAAAACACCCTGACAGATATTGCTGGGAAGGGGCATACAGGGAGGGTTCTTGTGCGCAAATGCCTGGTAACAAGAATTGTCGCAAAGGACTCTGCAAAAGCTTCACCCTTGCACAAAGGTCCTCACAACGTTATGCCAAAAATACTTCTGAGGGGACACCTGCCCAGCAATTGCCTGTCCAGCCTGGGACTGCCACCACCGCTGTTATTTGTCCTTGCAGCCAAGGATAATGATCTCAGAACAATTCTGTCATCCTTCTCATTTTTCCTTTAAAAACCTTTGTTTTGGGAACGCTTATACACTTGGTGGAAGCAGAAATTAGTTCAGCCATGGTGGAAAGCAGTGTGGCGATTCCTCAAAGAGCCAGTTCAATCCAGCAATCCCTTTGGGTACATCCTGGATATATCCAAATGCATGTAAATTGTTCTACCGTAAAAACAGATGCAATGTTCATTGCACCACTATTCACAATAGCAAAGATACAGAGTAAGCTAAGTGCCCATCAGTGATAGACAGGATAAAGAAAATGTGGTATGTATACACCATGGAATACTATGCAGCCATGAAAAGAACATGTTCCTTTGCAGGGACATGGATGAACTGGAGGCCATCATCCTTAGCAAACGAATGTAGGAACAGAAAACCAAATACCGCATATTCTCACTTATAAGTAGGAGCTAAATGATGAGAACACCTGGACACATAGAGGGGAACAACACACACGGGGCCTATTGGAGGGTGGAGGGTGGGAGGGAGGGGAGAGGAGCAGAAAAAGTAACTGTTGGGTACTAGGCTTCGTACTAAGTGACAAAATGACCTGTACAACAAACCCCATGACACGAATTTACCGTATAACAAACCTGCACATATACTCTTGAACCTAAAATAAAAGTTTGACAGAATAAAAAATAAAAATCTTTGTTTTCCTGGCCTGGCATGGTGGCTCCTGCTTGTAGTCCTGGTGCTCTGGGAGGTTGAAGCAAGAGGATCGCTTGAGGGCTGGAGTTCAAGATCAGCACGGGAAACAAGGAAAATTCCACCTGTACAAAACAGTTAAAGGTGGCCGGGCACGGTGGCTCACGCCTGTAATCCCAGCACTTTGGGAGGCCGAGGCGGGCAGATCCAGAGATTGGACATTTGAGACCAGCCTAGCCAACGTGGTGAAACCCAATCTCTACTAAAAATACAAAAAAATTAGCTGGGCGTGGTGGTACACGCTTGGAATCCGAGCTACTCAGGCGGCTGAGGCAGGAGAATTGCTTGAACCTGGGAGACGGAGGTTGCAGTGAGCCGAGATTGTGCCATTGCACTCCAGCCTGGGCAACAGAGCCAGACTCGGTCTCAAAAAAAAAAAAAAAAAAAAAAGTGAGTGAGAAAACAAATACGTGACCCCGCAATGCGTGGTGCTGGCCACGTCGTCTCCGGCACCCCCTGCTCCCTAGATCCAGTCACTGCCCACTCTGTGCTCTCAAGGGTGACCTCGATGGACTGCCTCTCCCACCTGATTGCATTTGACCAGTGGAGGCAGTGGCTGGAGATCAGCGGGAGAGAATGAGGCATTTCTCTTCTTGCCCTCTGATGACCCTCACAGTCCCCACAGGTTGCATACTGAGCACAGCTCGTGCCCGGACGCTCCTCCAGGATTTAGCTCCCACTGGCTTCTGGGGGAAGCACCGTTTCCTTCCCTCACTTCTGCAGCCCCAGGGCTGGGGGCAGCTTCCCTCTTCTGCTGGCCTCTGGCTCTTCCTCACCTGCCCACGCCTCTGTGAACATGAACCACCAGGTCAGCTCTGCCTTCTGCTGGGACCCTGATTGCAACAGTGCAACAGACAGATTTTTGTTTTTTTTTGAGATGAAGTCTCACCCTATTGCCCGGGCTGGAGTGCAGTGGCATTATCTTGGCTCACCGAAACCTCCGCCACTTGCATTCAAGTGATTTTCCTGCCTCAGCCTTCTGGGTAGCTGGGATTACATGTGCCTGCCACTGTGCCCGGCTAATTTTTGTATTTTTAGTAGAGACGGGGTTTCACCATCTTGGCCAGGCTGGTCTTGAACTCCTGACCTTGTGATCCACCCACCTTGGCCTCCCAAAGTGCTGGTATTACAGGTGTGAGCCACTGTGCCCAGCCAACAGATAGATACTATTGTTGCCACTCTACAGAATTGGAAACTGAGGCTCAGAGAGGTTATACATCATGCCCAGGGCCATACAATGAGACCCAGTAGATCCAGAGTTGAGCCCAGCCTCCCTGGCTTCAAGCACACGATGCTGGCTATTGGAGGGTTTTGAGCTTTTCTCTGAGGGGCCCAGGACAGGGGTCAACATGAAGGTGCCTCGGGTGACCCAGAAGGCAGCTGAGGCCTAGACCCCCTAGAAGGCACCTGAGTGCCTGTCATAGCTTTGGGCAGTGACCACGAGCCCATCGGCCGTTTCCTCCCTGCCACACCGTGAGAGCTGAGCGTGTCGCTGGGGCCTGGCAGGAAACCCCAGCCTGTGTGTGTTTCTGCTGCTCAGTCACGTGAGACTGTGGGAAGCTGCCGGGACGCTCAGGCAAAGCCCCTGCCCCAGCCACAGTGGCGGCCTGACCTCGCATTTCCTTCCCTTCTTCTCTGAGTGAGCAGATGTGGCCAGCACCCACCGCGTGCCAGGACCGTCCTGACACCCTGAGGGTGATGGGGGCACCACAGCAATATATCGGGGGGAGAGGGCACAGGCCCTGTAGCTCGAATACCAAGGCTGTCCCTTCTCAAGGGACCCCAGGCTCCTTGCTCCTGCGGTGGCCACCGTTGCTCTTGCTGATTTCACAAGTGTGGAAAGGAGAAAACTTCCTTTTTAAAGTTTCCTTTCTTGTTAAAGAATAAGTGTGCTGGCTGGGTATGGTGGCTCACACCTGTAATCCCAGCACTTTGGGAGGCCAAGGTGGGCAGATCACGAGGTCAGGAGTTTGAGACCAGCCTGACCAACATGGTGAAAGCCCGTCTCTAAATAAAAATACAAAAAAAATAGTCAGGCATGGTGGCTTGAGCCTGTAATCCCAGCTACTCGGGAGGCTGAGGCAAGGGAATTGCTTGAACCTGGGAGGCAGAGGTTGCAGTGAGCCAAGATTGCGCTACTGCACTCCAGCCTGGAGACTCTGTCTCACAAAAAAAGAATAACTGTGCTGATAACTCTTTGTTAAGCCCTATCCTATGTAGCTGTTAGACATGCCATGCTTGCAGGCACGTAGTACCTTCTATATCCTTGTACTTTAACCAAGATATCTGTGCTGGCATGTCCCAGCTGTCCATTGCTTTTACCTGTTTAGAAAAGTTTTAAGTTATTAGCCAGTCAGATTTTAGTTTAGATTGTGAGGTCTGGCTCCAGCCAACAGAGATCAGACATAGCAGTGGACGACCCCAAATGCATAAGGGATAAATTTGTGTGTTTCCCTTTGTTCATTGTACTCTCGTGGCAAGATGGCTAGCAAGAGTACCCTTCCTGCAGTCCAGGAAGTAAAAATTGCGTTACTGAATGATCCTTTGTCTCAGCGCTAATTTTTCTTTGCAGCACCGAGTATCTATTTACAACAAGTTTATATTTCATTTATTTGTCTACCCATTGGTGGATGGAGCCATTAAGACACAGTTAATAAGCCTTTGTTTATTGCCTGCACCTAAGCAAAGCGCTTCGTGAATCTAAAGCCCTGTATGAAATGTAGTTCTCTGATGGGGGGGATTCTGGGTACCTACCACTATTGCCCCGGTGCGGCCTAGGCCAAGGGGGCCTTTGGTGACTTTGAAGGACTGAGTGAAAACCTGACATGTCTAAGGGCTCTGTGACTGGGGGGCACCCTGGACTCTACCGTGTCCCCTGTCACTGTAGTCAGGGAGACAGGCCCAACAATGTACAGTGACTCACCCCAGGGCCACACCATGTGTTAGGCAGAATCGTAGCCCTCTCCTCAAAGAAGTCCATGTCCTGATCCGTGTAGCCTGTGAAAATGTGGCCTCACGCACTCCTTATGGTGAGAGGAACTTAGCAGATGTGAATAAGGGTCTTGAGACAGGGAGAAGGCACTGCATTCTCCGAGGGGGCCTCACGTCACCACAATGTCCTTATAAGAAGTGGGCAGGAGGGTCAGAGTGAGAAAAGGGTGAAATGACAATGGAAACACAGAGATTGGAAGATGCCACCTCTGTGGCTTTGAAGCTGGAGGAAGGGGCTACAAGCCAAGGAATGCAGGCGCCTCTGGAAGCCAGAAATGACCAGATTCTCTCCTAGAGCCCCAGAAGGAGAACAGCCCAGCACAAGTCCAAATCCTATACCAAACCCTTCCCAGCCCCCTTACTGAACTGCCCCATACTCCCATGCCATGTGCTCTGTCTCGCTGCAACCAGGGATAGGTCCAAGCTGTCCACCCACAGGGCTGCTCCCGGTGGTTCCTGGAGGGAGGGCTTTGGCAGTGGGGAGACTCTTCCAGGGCCCCCAAGAGGCAGTCTGCTCCTCCTGTGCCCAGACTGTAGGGAAGAGGGCAGGAGAGGAGTGAGCGGCTCGCGCCCCGGGTTGGTGGCTGTGCCTGCTGTCCAGCTGACCGTCTGTGGCTGCTATACTCGTGTTGACAGGATCTGGCAGGCTTGCTGGGGGAGGAGACCCAGCCCTGGGCAGTGGGCAGCCTTGCCAGGCTGGGCTGGAGGAGTGTGAACTCTAGCAAAGAGCTGCCAGCCTCCTGGCCCTGTCCCGCTGGCTTTGGCTGCAGCAAAGATTCATCCGCTCCCGGTACTTGTCCCAGGGGAAAGCCAGGCTGCCTTCTGTCTTCAGCCTGGACCAGCTCCCACTGGCCACAGGGGCTGAGTCTTTGGTTCAGTCTGAGGAGCGTTTGCTGGGTGCCCCGTGGGTGCTAGGCTGTGAATTTGGTTTCCCCAACTTTCCATGCCAGGAAAACCAGACCCAGAAGCTGTTTCTGCTGTTTGGTGTGACAAAGGTTGTAATACTGGAGCCCAGAGCTTGGGAGCTGGAGCTGGAGGCCTCCCCCTCTCCTCTCAGTAGCTCAATAGAAGCTTCTTTCAAAAACCAGATCTCAGGTTTGGGAATCCTGGACCAGTGCACATCCCACAGCCTCCCTTGAGCCTGAAACCTCTGGCCCTCCTTGCTCAGGTGCTCCGGGTGGGCTGGCTGCCTGCCTGTGAGGGTCTGCGGCTCAGGTCCACGCCCTGAGCCAAGGCAGCGGGTGCTGGAGAGGATGAACTCTGCAGAACCGACCTGCCGTGAAGTGGGCCAGATTCCACTTCCTGAGGCCCTCCTCCTGGGGACAGTCACTACCCCCTCCCCGTGGGAACGGCTCTGGCAGCACTGCTGCCCCTCCCACACCACAGGGGCTATATCGTGGGGGATAAAGGAGTCTGGGCTGAGGTCTTTCACTTGCAGCCAGCCCCTGCCCCCACCCCTCCTGTGCACCGAGAACCTGGCAGCGAGCCCCTGCACTCAGTCCAAACATCCTGTACCGGGGGAGTGGGATTGCCACGAGGTCGGCGGCCTGGCAGTCCCGCCAACAATCTGACTTCGATCGCTGCTCTCCGGTTTCTCAACAGAACAAGCCTTGCCTTTGTAGGGAAGCCAGGCTTGGTCTGCCATAAAACAACTCAACAATTCAGCATCCTTGGTGGCCTGCAGGGTGGAGGCAGCTCCTGCAGCTGCTCCCCCTTCAGCGTTCCTGGGCCTCCCAGGACTATTTGGGACACTCCCTTCGCCAATTCAGAGCTTCCTCACTGGAGCCAAGCCCTGGGTGGGGTTTCGTGGACTCCTTAGCGTCTTCTACACGGATGATCAGAGACAGGTTAGACCTCTGGGATGAGGTGCAGTGGAAGTGGGGAGAGCCGATGGCCCTGTCTTGTTTCCGGGGAAAGCCTGGAGTCCCTCATCGTCCCCTGAGATGTTAGCTGTAGGTTTTCTCTTTGGGTTTCTTTCCTGCTTGGTGAAGTTCCTTTCCATTCCTAGTTTGCTGAAAGATTAAAGGCATTGTTTTTGCATCTATTGAAATCAATTCTTTATTCTATCAGTGAGGCAAATCACATTGATTGATTTCAAATATTCAAGTAACCTTGGATTTCAGGGAGAAATCCCATTCAGCCAGGATTCTTCATCCTTTGTGTATATACTGCTGGCTTCTGTCGGCTACAATTGTGTTGAGAATATTCTGAACCATGATCATGAGGGATACTGGTCTATAATCCCCTCCCCTCCCCTCCCCCACTCCTCCCTTCCCTCCCCTTTCCTCTCCTCCCCTCCTCTCCCTCCCGTCTGTCTTTTGCTCTCTCCTCTCCCTCCTTCCCTCCCTCCCTCCCTCCCTCCCTCCCTTCCTATTTCTATAGGACTGGTTACATTATTTCTTCCTTAAATATGTGCTAGATGCTGGGCGTGGTGGCTCCTGCCTGTAATCCCAGCACTTTGGGAGGATGAGGCAGGTGGATTGCTCGACACCAACCTGGGGAACGTGGCAAACCCGGGTCTCTACTAAAATCACAAAAATCAGCCAGGTGTGGTGGCACATACCTGTAATCCCAGCTACTCAGGAGGATGAGGCAGGAGAATTGCTTGAACCTGGGAGGAGAAGGTTGCAGTGAGCTGAGAACACACCACTGCACTCTGGTATGGGTCACAGAGTGAGACTCCACCTCAAAAAAGAAAAAAAAACTGTGTGCTGGAGTTCGCCAGTGAAGCCATTAGAACCTGACATTTAGTATTAGTTTACTATTGCTGCTGTAACACATAACTACAGACTTAATAGCTTCAATCAACAGAAATGTATTACCTATGGTTTTGAAGGTTAGAAGCCTAACATGGGCCTCACTGGCTCAAATCAAGATGTTTGCAGGGCTGTGTCCCTTTCTGGAGGCTCTCGGAGAGAATCCCTCCCCCTGTCTTTCAGCTTTTAGAGGCTGCCCACATTTCTTGGTTAATGTACCCTTCCCTCCATCTTCACAGCCAGCAGTGGTGAGCTGAATCCTTCTCACATCTCAGCATTGCCCTCTTCTGCCTCTACTTCCATTTTTATTTTTATTTTTTGAGATGGAGTCTTGCTCTGTTGCCCAGGCTGGAGTGCAGTGGCGCGATCGGCTCCATGCAACCTCCATGTCTTGGGTTCAAGTGATTCCCCCTGCCTCAGTCTCCCCCAGTAGCTGAGATTCCAGGCATGCACCACCAAGCCTAGTTTTTTTTTTTTTTTTTTTGGGGCAGAGTTTTCCTCTTGTTGCCCAGGCTGGAGTGCAATGGCGTGATCTTGGCTCACCGAAACCTCTGCCTCCCGGGTTCAAGCAATTCTCCTGCGTCAGCCTCCTGAGTAGCTGGGATTACAGGCACGTACCACCACTAATTTTTTTGGTAAAAATAGAAATCAGTCTGGCTAATTTTGTATTTTTGGTAGAGACAGGACTTCTCCATATTGGTCAGGTTGGTCTCAAACTCCCGACTACAGGTGACCCACCCGCCTCAGCCTCCCAAAGTGCTGGGATTACAGGCGTGAGCCACCGCACCCGGCCTCTACGTCCACTTTTAAGAGCCTTGTGATTACACTGCAGGCACCCCAATAATGCAGGACAATGTCCGTATTTTAGCAGCCTTAATTTAACCTGCCGTCGCGATACCTCTTTGCCAGGAACTGTAACATATTGACAAACTCTAGGGATTTCGACACGGGCATCTTTGAGGGGCCATGGTTTTCTCGCAATTTTTTTTCTTTATGTTTGTAATTTTATTCATTTTCTCTCTTATCTTTATTTCCATCCTTCTGCTTATCTCAGGTTTAATTTAATCTAAATTCAAATCATTTATTTATTTTTTTGAGATAGAATCTCGCTCTGTTGCCCAGGTTGGAGTGCGAGGTGTGATCACAGCTCACTGCAACCTTAAACTCCTGGGCTCAAGGCATCCACCCACCTCAGCCTCCCAAGTAGCTGGGACGATACGCATGTGCCACCACACCTGGCTAACTTCTTGTATTTTTTGTAGAGACAGGGTTTTGCCATGTTGCCCAGGCTGGTCTCAAACTCCTGGGCTCAAGCGATCTGCCACCTTGGCCTCTCAAAGTGCTGGGGCTGTAAGTCTGAGCTACTGTGCCTGGTCTAGTTTTTATTTTTATTTATTTATTTTTTGAGACAATGTATCAACTCTGTCACCCAGGCTGGAATCCAATGGTGGGATCACAGCTCATTGCAGCCTCTACCTCCTGGGCTCAAGTGATCCTCCCACCTCATCCTCCTAAATAGCTGGGACTATAGTTGTACCCCACTACGCCTGGCTAATTTTTTTTAATGTTTTTGCAGAGACGGGGTCCCACTATGTTACCCAGGCTGGTCTTGAGCTTCTGGGCTCAAATGATCTTCCTGTCTCAATTTTATTTTATTTTTATAGCATTTTTTTTTTTTTTTTTGAGACAGAGTCTTGCTCTGTCACCCAGGCTGGAGTACAGTGGTATGATCTCTGCTCACTGCAACCTCCACCTCCCAGGTTCAAGCGATTCTCTTGCCTCAGCCTCCAGAGTAGCTGGGATTACAGGCATGCACCATGACGCCTGGCTAATTCTTGTATTCTTAGTAGAGGCAGGGTTTCACCATGTTGACCAGGCTGGTCTCGAACTCCTGACCTCAAATGATCCACTCGCACTCCAGACAGACATGAGCCACTACGTCTGTCCCATATTAGCGTTCTAATTCAAACACCACACTTCTCCTTGCTTAGCACTCAATGGAGGTGGTGTTCTGTGGGCAGTACCCTCCCCCCCAGGGTTCTTCCTTCTCTGCCTCCATCCTTTCCCAGCCCCTGTTCAGAGGCTCTCCAAAGCCCTTCTGGTCCAGCTCCTATCCCTGGGCCACTGACACCTGTTCTCCTGGAGAAGGAAGAAGACGGGCTGGCAGCTTTATCTGGGTGTTCAGGGCCGGGGCTGCCAGGAGCTTAGCACGCTCACTGCATCCGTGTGTCTCTGGCATGATCCATTGTGGCTCACTCATGTGCCCAGTTGCTCACCAAGAAAGGCCAAGCAGAGGAGCAGAAAGAGTCCTGGGGGGAGGAATCAGGGCATGAATGGGTGCCCACTTCTTGTCTGCTGGTCTCTCTCCATGCAGTCTAAAGCACGTCACGCTGCCTCTCTGGGCTCAGGTTTTCCCCCGATTCTGGGATGGGAGGGATGATGTTTCTTTCCTGAAAAGCTGGGAGGATTGGATGAGGGAGCAGAGACTGGGAAGGCCTGGCCGGAGATGCCCACTGAGCCAGCCAGCCTTGGTCCTGGAGGCTGTCCTCCCAGGCTGAAGGCTGGGGACCCCCATGAGCCTTGGAGCAGCAGTATTAGTGGGAAGACAGGGCTCAGATGGGAACACCCTGCCAGCCATCAGCAGAAAGCCAGTCAAGAGGATGTTAGGTGCGGGGCGCAGGCTGAGGTCCAGGGCCCGGGTGTGTGAACCAGAGGTAGGATCGGCCCTTCTGAGTGGCTGGGGGATCTGAGGCTACAGCTGTCCTGGAAAAGCAGACGCAACACTCCTGCTCCATGTGTGCGACTTGCGGCAGTCCCTGCCCTGCCCTCTGAGGTCCTCCCGCTGAGGTCCTCCCGCTGAGGTCCTCCCGCTCCTTGAGCCTCCTGCAGCTGGGACTGAGCCTGGTGAGGACCCTGCCCCCATTTCCCATCCCTGGGACTAGAGCCCTGCCTGCTCCTCCCTCCCTCCCTCCTTCCTTCATCCCTTCCTTCCCCGTTTACCTGCATGGTCACCTAGCCGCAGACCTGTCTGTCTGAGCCTCGGACTCCTTTCTTGTAAAATAGACCAGGCCGGGTGTGGTTGCTGTCACCTGTAATCCCAGCACTTTGGGAGGCCGAGGCAGGCGGATCACTTGAGGTCAGGAGTTCGAGACCAGCCTGGCCAACATGGTGAAACCCCATCTCTGCTAAAAATACAAAAATTAGCTGGATGTGGTGGTGGGCGCCTGTAATCCCAGCTGCTCTGGAGGCTGAGGCAGGAGAATCGCTTGAATCCAGGAGGTGGAGGTTGCAGTGAGCTGAGATTGTGCCACTGCACTCTAGCCTGGGTGACAGAGTGAGACTCCATCTTAAAAAAAAAATGGGGACAGAAATACATACTTTGCAGCATATTGATATGATTTGAGATAATATGAGAGAAAACTTCTGGCTGGCACAGTGCCCAGCACGTGGCAGGTGCTTAGTCCTTTATTGCTGCTCTCTGGAGCCTAGAGGGCTCCTGGGGTACCCTGCTCTGCTCTGTCTGGAGGACTTGGGTGGCTCTGAACCCTGGATGCAGCACCACTCCTGAGAGGCCTCCTGACAAAGGGCCGTGGGGTGCACCTTGTTATAATAACACCCCCCTTCACTTATAGATTCTTTTGTGGGCCTCTCGGCTGTTGGGCATGCGGGGGCAGCTTGATTGGTTGTAGAGATGGTGGTCTCACTACTCCCAGCAGTTGCTTGAGCATTCATTGTGGGATTGAGGTTGAAGGTCTTTCTTCTCCACCCTGCTTGTCCTGCTCTCTGCTGCCCCCGCTGGTTTGCTGGCCTGGGAGCTGGATTCCTGGAGGCCGGGGACTTGGGGGTTCAGTTTGGAACTGAAGCAAAGTAGGAAGAAGAATCTGGAACACACTGAAGTCAGTTAGGAAAGAAAACCCATGAGTTCTCACCCTCCTTTTCTTTAAAAGCTGGCCTCAGTACTTCCATGGGGCAGGAATTGTCTTTTTGTGTCCTTCACCGTCTCTTCTGTGTAGAACTCTCCCTCTCGTCTTCTGGGACGAGCCACAGAACCACAGCCAGCCCCAAGAGCAGCTTGCGGTCTCTCCGTCCTCCGTAGACCCAGCTGCTGCCTTGCCACGGCCCTGGCCTGCAGTGGGTCTCCAGTGAGGCTGTGAGGTGGCCAGACCCCAGGCTCCCAGAGGGCAGGGCTGTGCCTCCTCTCATTCACTCCAGCGTCTCTTGTTCCTCCATTCACTCGCTCGCTGGTCACTGTCAACTGCCCAGGTGTTGGCCACGGTCCCCTTGGCGAGCAGGTGAATGGGGCTGACTCAGCCCCAGGTCCGAGAATCGCCCCCAGTCTTGGGAGAAACAAACATCTCCTGGCCTTGTGTCCAATCTCCATGACACTCGGGGGCAGGGATCCATAGCCCTGCTCTACAGGAGAGGTCCCCGGGCTCTGGTAGTGACAGTGACAGATGGTTTGAGGTGGCAGATCCAGAGCTGGGCTGTGGCCTCAGCCGCTGTGGTTCTAACTACATCAGTGGCAGCACCGTCCCCGCCCTGGCTCCCACGGGGGCTTCCCTCAGCTGTTTCCTGCACAGGCTGTCTGCAGAGCCGGCTCTGCCCAGTCCCTCTCCTCCCCCTACCCAGCCCCAGGACAGGCACTGTGCTGTTTCCTGGCTGACCCCGTCCCAGTGCTCGGGGGACCTTTGTAACCCTGAGGGAACTCCTGGGGCTCCTGCTTGTCCCCACTGCAGTATTGTGGAGCCGGGCAGGCTGACCAGCCCAGTCTTGGCCTGGCTTCTGCTGGTGGCCTGGGACCTGGGGTGGGCTCTGTGGCTCTCGCTGGGCTTCTGTCTGCCTCGCCAGCCAGGGCCTGGGACACATTCAGTCCCCAGCTCACAGAATGTTTTTTTCTTTTTTTTGAGATGGGGTCTTGCTCTGTTGCCCAGGCTGGAGTACAATGGTGTGATCGTGGCTCACTGCAACCTCTGCCACCTGGGTTCAAGAGATTCCCCTGTCTCAGCATCTAGAGTAGCTGGGACTACAGGCGCGCACCACCACACCCAGCTAATATTTTGTATTTTAGTAGAGATGGGGTTTCACCGTGTTGGCCAGGATGGTCTCGATCTCCTGACCTTGTGATCTGCCTTCCTTGGCCTCCCCAAGTGCTGTGATTACAGGCGTGAGCCACGGGCCTGGCTGACAGAATGTTTATAGTGTGAACCTCCCCGGCATGGTCGGTGACTCACGGTGAGTGCTCAGAAAACATGTTTTCAACAACGACGTGGATGTAATGACATGTTTCGGGTACCATCTCCCCCGCCGGAGTCTGGCGGGGGACTTGAGCAAAGGGTTTTTGCTTGATTTATTCCTCTGTCCCCCCATCCCAGCTCTGTCCAAGCACAGAGGACCTGGCGGAGGGTCAGCCAGTGGGCGGATGAGTGGATTAATGAATATCTGGCACCTTCCCTGGGCGTCCCCGGCTGTCCAGCAGGGCTCGCGGTGTGGTGACAGGGGGCTTCTGGGGCTGTCTGAGCGCCCGCTGGCCGGCTGGGCCCTGGCCCTTGCCCTCCTTCCATGTAGCATCTCTGCCCATCAGACGAAAGCTGAGCTTCACATCTCCTGATGAGACCCCGGGCGTCCAGTGCAGGAAGAGATTCTGAGACACAGGGACTTTGAGAGCTCCCAGGACTCGTCCCTTCTTAGGCCCCAAACTGCACGGCTGTTGCAGGAAGCCTGTAATTCAAAAAAGGTTTCCCTAGTTACATGGAAACTTTTGCGGGCAAAGAGAAAGAAATACGTTTTTAATGAAGTCCAGGAGCCCGGGGCGTTTGATCTTCCGCTGTTCTGGGAACTGGCAGCAGCGGCTTTGCACCGGGGAACAGCGTGTGCTCTGGACCCGCCCTGCCAGTGGACAGCGGGCCGTGAGGGGTGAGGGTGCAGTGGCAGGTCACCAGCCGCCCCCGCTGTCCACACTTGTGTCTCATGACCTCCCGATCTCTCCCTTCGCAGATGAGGAAGGCAGGGACCAAGGCTGGGGTCTGCCGGCTTCTCAATCCAAGCAGCGTCTACTCCGCGGCTCACAGCCCCAGCCAAGCCCAGAAGACAGTTCCCAGGGGTGGCAGAAACGCTGGTCACGAACACACAGACAATTGCTTGGTTCTGGGGCAAGTCAGAGAAATGCCTCTGGGCATGGAGAGGGCCCCTCAGGTTGCCCCACGTCGTAGGCAAGTAAGCATGCGTGGGTGCCTCATACTGGGCACTGCGCAGAAGGGGCTCTCATCCCTCTGAGGGCAATGGAAATCTCTGCAGACCTTCTGGAGGCCAGCTTGGCTGTATGTTCAGGAAGTGAGCTGACTCAGTGATTCCACTTCTGGAAACTCACACTCAGGGAGTCTCCCGAAATTGAGGAAAACCTCCACAGTTTGTCAGAGCACTGTTTAGAGTAGCAGGAAATACCCACTGTGAAAATGGCCAACAAAGTGAGTCATGAAATTCTCATACGTCCTCTCTCTGGAATGCGATGCACCCATTAGAGTTAGGTTTACAATGATTCTTTTTTTTTTTTTTTTTTTGAGATGGAACCTTGCTCCATCGCCAGGATGGAGTGCAATGGTGTGATCTTGTCTCATTGCAACCTCTGACTCCCTGGTTCAAGCGATTCTCCTGCCTCAGCCTCCCGAGTAGCTGGGATTACAGGCATGTGCCACCATGTCCAGCTAATTTTTGTATATTTAGTAGAGACGGGTTTTACCACGTTGGCCAGGATGGTCTTGATTTCCTGACTTTGTGATCTGCCCACCTTGGCCTTCCAAAGTGCTAGGATTACAGGCGTGAGCCACCACACCCGGCCTTTTTTTTTTTTTTTTTTTTTGAGACAGGGCATCCTTTTATCACCCAGGCTGCAGTGCAATGGCACCATCATGGCTCACTCCAGCCTTGACCTCCTGGGCTCCAGTGATCCTCCCATCTCAGCCTCCTGAGTAGCTGGGACCACAGATGGGTACCACCAGACCCAGGTAATTAAAGAAAGTGTTTTGTAGAGATGAGGGTCTCCCTATGTTGCCCAGGCTGGTCTTGAATTTCTGAGTTCAAGCAATCCTTCTGCCTCGGCCTCCCAGAGTGCTGGGATTCTAGGCATGAGCCACTACGCCCAGCTTACAGTGAGTTTTTAAAGACAAGGGGAAATGTTTATGTAGTCATGTTACATTTTAAAAAACAATATTCAAAACACTCTATGAGATATTAAGATGACATAAAATGCAGAGATTAGGAAAAGACCAGCAAGAAATGCTCTCAATTGTTATTGATAATAATCTTTGGATATTGACAATATGGAAAATTATCTGTTCTTTCTAGTTTTCCAAATTAGCATTTTCCAAATGTCCGGTAATAAATGGATATTATTCTTATAGTAGAAGAACACATAAATGCATTTACCCCACGGACCAAGAGCACCTCGCGACAGGTGAAAAGACCTACCTGGCTGGCATCATCCCCAGCCTAGCTGAGAATCCTGACCTTCCTCTCCGACCACCCTTGGCCAATCTGGAGCTATTAGAGTCAACAGGGAGAAAGAGAGTAAAGGAATTAAAGGAGTGGTGGCCATTCTCTTGACCCAAAACATAGCAATGCTTGAACATTCTAGGCTCCTGAAAACCCATCCACACATCCACTGATACATCCATATAGCCCTTCATTATTCACCCACCCAGTCATCCACCCATCCATCCATCCACGCACCCACCCACCCATCCATCCATCCACGCACCCACCCACCCATCCATCCATCCACCCACCCACCCATCCATCCATCTATCCATCCATCCACCTACCCATCCATCCATCCATGTATCCATCCATCCATCCATCCACCCACCCACCCATCTATCCTTCCATCCATCCATCCATCCATCCATCCATCTATATCCATCCCCCATCAAACTATCCATCTATCCACCCATCCATCTATCCATCCATCCATCCATCCCTCCATCCATCCATCCATTCATTCATCCACCCACTCATCCATCCATCCATCCACCCACCCACCCACTGCAGACTCCTGGGATAGCATCATAATGTGGGTGGATGCTCATAACCTGCAGCTAAACGTATGCAAATGATCTCCCCATTGCTCATGCTCTGCTTTTATCTCACGTGTCCTTGGAGTCTCACTCCCTTACTCCTGGCTCCCGAAACCTAGCCGTCCTCGCCCCACTCCATCTGGGCCCCCTCCTGAGCCCTCCGCTCCACTCATCTCTGTTCTGCCCATCGCCCCACAGCCTCTCTGGCTGCTCTCTGCCTCTGCATCCCAACTCGCAGATCTTGCTGGGTGAGGAAGCCCAGCAGCTGCCTTAGAGGTCCAGGTAGAGATTTCAGGGGGAGAAGATTGCAAATAGTTCATATATTGCCATAGCTCTTACTCTTTTTCTTTAAGTCCTGGTTACACTAAATATATATATTTTTGAGACGGAGTCTCACTCTGTCACCCAGCCTGGAGTGCAATGGCATGATCTCAGCTTACTGCAACCTCTGCCTTCCAGGTTCAAGCGATTCTCCTGCTTCAGCCTCCCAAGTAGTTGCGATTACAGGCACCTGCCACCACGCCTGCCTTTTTTTAAAAAATTATTTATTTTTAGTAGAGACAGGTTTTCACCACGCTGGCCAGGATGGTCTTGAACTCCTGGCCTTAGGTGACTTGCCTGCCTCATCCTCAGGCATGAGCCACTGTGTCCAGCCTGGTTACACCAAATCTAAAATAATAATAATAATAAGTACCCTGATTGCTTCAAAGCTGCCTCCTAAAGCCTGAGTGTTTTGGGATTCTCATCTCATCTTTAGACACTAAGCCCCTGGGCTTGTCCTGGCCTCAGTTGCCACGCTGGCCACAGAGTTGCCCGAAGCCTGCGTTCCTTTTCCACATGCTCTGGGCTTCCTGCTCGAGCTGACTCCTCAGCCCCTCTCCTCCCCTTCTCCCTGCCACTCCCCCTCTCCCCCTACCTGGATGCCTCCTTTTTCATCTTTGGGTTTCAGGTTCAAAAGCACCTCCTCTGGGAAATCCTTTTTGGCCCCGGCCTGATGCAAGGGCATCAGCCACGTGTCCCTTCCGGCCTCCTCGCAGGACAGAGATGACCTTGTCAGCAAGGACTCAGTGACGCCCCCGTTCCCTGGGACCCCAGTGCTGTAAGCTCACGGGCCAGATTTTGTTCCTTGTAAACCTCCGGTGCAGGGCACCAGTGCTGGGCATGGGGTAGGTACTCAGGAAGCCTCTGCAGAAGGAGTGTGGGCAGAAAAATGGAAAATGAGCATTGCCACCACTGATGTGACCCATGAGGTTGCACCTCCATGGGGACAGTGACAGCTGTGGGTTCCTCTGAAGCCATTCTTGTTTTTGTAGATCAGTGAGTGGGAGTACTGGTTGGGGGAACCAGGCTCAGACCAAGCCACTCAGTTTGTGGGACTTCAGTTTGTCTTTCTGTGAAACGGCCACAAGGAACCCTGCCTCGTTGATTTCAGAAGGTGGTGGTGGAATCTACTCTGAGACAGCAGTGGGGTGGCTGTGGTCCAAGCCAGCCAGTGCGCCCCTTGGCTGGATGGTGTGTGGGTGTGTGTGCACACGCATGTGTGCGGGCTGCTGGGGGATGCTGTGTATTTGTGAGGCTCCAGCCAGCTTAGGCCCACTTTGGGGCGTGTCTATCTTCTTCCCTGCTTGTACCTTGCTGACTTATCACCTTCCCCCGGGCTCAGCAGAGAAGCCAAGCCTGGGCCCGCCCTCCCTCCCCCTCCCTCCCCTCCCTCCCCTCCCTGGCCAGGGCCCTTGTCACCATTTGGCTCCGGACAGGTTGCCTGTCTGCTCTGAGGCACTCCCATGGGTCCTGTTCTCACTGCCAGAGCTCCTAGCAAGGAATGCTTGCTGGGTTGTGAAATCCAGGGCAAAGTGTGGCACTGACCCTTACCCTTCTTCACCCAGCTCACTTGGCCTGACCATTCCCCCTCTATCGCCCTTGGTCTGTCTGGAGCTATTAGAGTCAGTAGGGAGAAAGAAGGCACAGGAATGAAAGAAGTGGTGGCCATTCTCTTGTCCCAAAACAGGGGCAATGGTCAGACATTTTAGGCTCCTGAAAACCCACCCATACATTCATATATCCCTTCAGTATTCACTCACCCAACTACCCACCCACCCATCCATCTGTTCAATCATTTATCCATCCACCCATCCATCCACCCACCCATCATCATTCATCCCTCCATCAAACTGTCCAACCATCCAACCATTCATCCATTCATTCAGGTTATCTACCCATCATCCATCCATCCACCTATATCCATCCATCCATCCATCTCCTTCCACCCATCCAGCTATTCACCCATCTATCTATTCATCATTCATTCACTCATCCATTCATCCATCTATCTGTTCCACCATCCATCCATCCACCTACCCATCATCCATCCATTCATTCACACCACCCATCCCCTGCATCTATCCATCCACCTGTTATCCTTCCACCTATCCAACCATCCGTTCATCTATTCATCATCCATCCACCTACCCATCCATCCACCCATTTTCCATTAATTCATCCAGCCATCATCCATCCCCCCATCCAGCTATCCATCCATCCATCCATTCATTTATCCATCGTCCATCCAAACATCCATATATCCATTCAGCCACCTCTGCTCTGTGGATCTATGGGGCCTCTGCTTGTCTGATGTCTACTCTGTGGATCTATGGGGCCTCTGCTGGGTGCTGTGGACGCAGGGACAGCCAGTCTGGTCCCTGACGCAGGGGAGCTCACAGTGGGTTGGAGGACATTTCACCACCCCAATGCTGGGTGATAAGTGCTGTGGTTGCCCAGTGGGGCTGGGGTGTGACCTCACAGGCTTTCCAGGGTGGTAGAGGATGTGGTTAGGAGATTTGAGTGAGAGGCAGGAGAGGCTGTGGGACCTGCTGGGGCGGCTCCTAAATGCCAGCTAAGGAGTCTGGAGGGCCTTAAAAAAAAACCTGAGATCAATTCACATACCATAAAATTCACCCTGTTAAAGCATACAGTGTAGTTTCTAGTATATTCACAAGATTATGCAACCACCAATCTAATTCCAGAACATTTACATCTCCCTGAAAGAAACCCTGTACCCTTCCCCCATGCCCCCAGCACCTGGCGATCACCAATCTTTCTGTCTCTGTGGATTTTCCTATTCTGGACATTTCATACAAATGGAAACCTAGAATCTGTGGCCTCTCGTGTTGGGCTTCTTTCACTGAGCACCATGTTTTGAAGGTTGACCCACGATGTGTCACTTGTCAGGACTTCAGTCCTTTTCTGGATGAGCAGCATTGCATCACATGTGTGTACCGCATTCTGTCTATGCATTTTCTGTCGATGGAAATTTGGATTGTTTCTGCTTTGCTAGTGTGAAAAGCGCTGCTGTAAACATTCATGTGCACATTTCTGTGTGGATATGTGCTTCTGTTTTCTTGAGTGGATACCTGGGGTGGGATTGCTGTAACTCTACGTTTAATTTTCTGAGGAACTACCAGGGAGTTCTTCAAACCTCCTGCACCATTTTACCTTCCCACGTATAAAGGCTCTAATTTCACTATATCCTTGCTGCAATTTGTAATTGTCATTTTTTTTTTTAGTATAGCCGTCTTTGCAATTGTGAAGTGCTGTGATATTGTGGGTTTGATTTGCATTTTCCTGATGACTAGTGAGATTGGGTCCCTTTTCATGTGCCTGTTGCAAGTATGTCTTGTCTAGAGAAGTGTATATTCAAATTCTTTGGTGACTTTTTTTTTTTTTTTGAGGCAGAGTCTCACTGCATTGCCCAGGCTGAAGTGCAGTGGCATGATCTTGGCTTGCCACAACCTCTGCCTCCTGGGTTCAAGTGATTCTCCTGTCTCAGCCTCCCGAGTAGCTGGGAATGTAGGCATCCACCACCATGCCCAGCTAATTTTTGTACTTTTAGTAGAGATGGGGTTTCGCCATGTTGGCCAGGCTGGTCTTGAACTCCTGACTTCAAGTGATCCCCCTTGCCTCAGCCTCCCAAAGTGCTGGGATTGCAGGTGTGAACCACTGTGCCCAGCCCACTTTGGTCATTTTTTATTGGGATATTTGTTTTTTTAAAAAATGATTGAGCAGGAGTAGTTCTTTATATATTCGAAATACTATATCTGTATTAGTTATGTGATTTACAAAGTTCCTTTTAGCTTTTGAGTTGTTTTTTCATTTTCTTGTGAACGTCCTTTGAAGCACCAGTTTTTCATCTTGATGAAATCCATTTTCTTTGTATTTTTCTTTGGTTGCTTATGCTGTTGGTGTCATAACTAAGACACTCTTGCCTAATCCAAGGTCCCGAAGATTGGCACCTGTTCTCTTCTGCTTTTTATAGTGGCAACTCTTCCATGGCTGTCCTTGATCCATTTTGAGTTAGTTTGTGTATATGGAGTGAGGTAGGGGTCCAGCTTCACTCTTTTGCATGTGGATACCCAGTTGTCTCAGCTCCATTTGGTTGAAAGATGATTCTTCTTTGATTGTCTTGGCACCTTTGTTGAATATCAATTGGCTACATATGTGTGTATGGGAACTCGTACTCTGTTCTGTTGACCTATATGTCTTTTCTCATGCCAGTACCAGACTGTCTTGATAGCTGTAGCTTTGCAGTAAGTTTTGAAGTTGGGAAGTGTGAGTCCTCCTACCTTTTTTTTTTTTCAAGATCGTTTGTTTTCTGGGCCTGTTGAATTTCCATATGAATTTTGGGATCAATATATGCAAAACAGGCAGCTAGGATTCTGATACGATGAGGAGACTCTTTGTCTACAGGGCAATGGGGAGCTGTGGGGGTTTTTGAGCAGGTGAGTGACAGGGTCGGACTTGGGTTTAGCTAAGACAGATCTTCCCAGTATGGGGGAATGGATTTGAGGGAATGAGCTAGACCCAGGGAGATGCAAAGAGAGGTGGTGACAGCCAGGGGCTGGCCACGGGACAAGGTGACAGGTAGGGGCTGGCCACAGGACAAGGAACCAGGGGGAGGCAGAGGAGCCAGGGTCTCAGACTGGTGGGCTGTAGGAAGGGATGAGGGGTTGTACCTCTGGAAGGCCCAGCCCTACTCACCAGCCCTGGCCCTGATTTCCTGGCTCCCCCACACTTCTTGGTCAGGGGAGAGGGGCTGGGGGAGCAGGCTGGACTGGGTGTTGGGACATCTGGACCCAACTCTGCCTCTGTCACTGCTCCACTGTGACCTCCTATGTGTAAGTCCCAGCCCCCACCCATCCCACCTCCCCAGGGCCTGGATTCAGAGTCATCCAGGAGAGCTGGAAGGGCCCTCTGAATCCATGCAGGCCAAGGTCCATTTTATAGATGGGAAAATGGAGGCCTCATGTGATTGACTCCCCTCATCCCCCTCTGAGCTCTTTGGAGCCTCAGGTTTTGCCCTCACCAGTCCCTGGGTCCATCCTCTTGAGCCTGAGAACAAACTGCCAGCCCACCGCTCATCCGACCCAGAGCTATGACTGCACTCGATACTATGACCAGACTGTTCCAGAAAATCATTGCTCAGGAAGACACAGTAGCAAAGGACTTTCTTGTTTCAGGAACTTCCTGGAACCCACTTATCTGAACAATAGCTTACCTCACTGGGTGAGCTGCTTGCTCATGAAATGACTGCTCTCTCACCAAGACGTGCTAGAAACCCCCGCCTCACTGCATCCCCAGTGCCATTCTGCTGTGTCAGCAGGTCCACCCAGTCCCAGTCCGTCTCCACAAACCGCTTAGACCCAGGACCCTAACTTACAAAGACCTCCCCCGACACTCCTGGGGCTCCATCAGGGGTGCCCCCCGTGGACGCAGACACTGAGCTTGGCTTGGCTGGGTGACTGCTGAGTCTCCCAGGTGGGGATGGGGCCCCTACGCACTCCTCGCCCCCCACTTCCTTCCTCTCCTTAATAACACCTCTCACTCTGCCTTAAAAAAATTAACAGACTTTATGATTTTTGGTTTTTTTTTTTTTTTTGAGATGGAGTTTTGCTCTTACAGCCCAGGCTGGAGTGCAATGGCGTGATCTCGGCTCACTGCAATCTCTGCCTCCTGGGTTCAAGCGACTCTCCTGCCTCAGCCTCCTGAGTACCTAGGATTATAGGCACCTGCCACCATGCCTGGCTAAGTTTTTGTATTTTTAGTAGAGATGGGGTTTCGAGATGTTGGTCAGGCTGGTCTCGAACTCCTGGCCTTAGGGGATCCACCCGCCTCGGCCTCCCAAAGTGCTGAAATTACAGGCGTGAGCCACCACGCCTGGCCACTTCCATGCCTTTTCATGGCTTCGTAGCCCGTTTCTTTTAGCGCTGAATACATCTCATTGTCTGGCTGTGCCTGAGTTTATTCCCGCATTCCCCGGCCAGAGGACATCCCGGTTGCTTCCCATCCATTTGGCTCCAGCAGTGTTACCTGGGGGAGCTGCCTTTCTCCCCCTTGAGGCTCCAGGGCCAGGCTATGGGATGAAGTCATCTCTGACCCTGGGTCATTCAGCAGACGTGCATGGAGTGATTCGGTGTTAGGCTTCCTGCGCGGGCCCTAGAACCCTCATCCAGACTCAGGAGCCCAGAGCAGGGGTCATTGCGGGGGAGCTGCCCCTGAGGGAGGTCAGGAGAAGGCAGGTAGGCAGGAGCTGCCAGGGCACTACCATTTGACAAACGCCAACAAGGCCTGTCCCCGGGAAGCCAGTGGGCCTGTCCTGGGAGGGCCTGGCCTGGAGTGTCAGCAGGAGGCGAGGCTGTGGATCAGAGGCCCTGCTGTAGCCGCAGGATGAATGGGCTGTGGCCAGGGGATGGTAATGGGTGGGCAGGTGCATGGGAGAGGTGCCACAGAGGGCACAGCCCATGCAAAGGCCTAGCTGAAGTCCCCAGCATGGCTCAGGGCATCAGGAGCAGAGGACCTTGATGGGCAGGCGATGAGGAGAGGAAGCCCAGGAAGCAAGGCAGGCAAGCAGGCTGCCCCGGCCCCAGCCCCTGGGAAGAGTTTAGATTCTACACGTGGGTCCCTGGACCTGAGCAGAGGATGTTCAACGGAGGGGCAGCAGCTCTGATTTACGGTTTTAAGTTCAGGCCAGAAGATGGTCTGACTTGCAGAGGGGGCTCTGGGAGGTGAGGAGGGGGCTTTGGGAAGGGTGTGGGAAGTAAAAAGTTCCTCTTTAAAGTTCTCTTTCTTGTTAAAGAATAAATCATAAGTATGCTAATAACTCTTTGTTAAGCCCTATCCTCTGTAGCTTTAGACATGCTGTGCTTACAGGCAAGTAGTACATTTTATGTCCTTGTACTTTAACCAAGATATCTGTGCTGGACGTGCTCACAGGCATGTCCCAGCTCTCCATGGCTTTCACCTGTTTAGAAAAGTTTTAAGTTGTTAGCCAGTCAGGTTTTAGTTTAGATTGTGAGGTCTGGCTCCAGCCAACGGAGATTAGACACAGCAGTAAGGACGACCCCAAATGCATAAGGAATACATTTATCTGTTTTCCTTTGTTCATGGTACTCTCGTGGCAAGATGGCTAGAGAGGGTACCCTTCCTGCAGCCGAGGAAGTAAAAATTGCGTTGCTGACAAATCCTTTGTCTCAGTGCTGATTTTTCTTTGTGGTGCCGAGTGTCTATTTCCAACAAGGGGCTCCTGGGGCTGTTGTGTGTGTGTGTGTGTATCGGCGGGGGGGTGGGCGCAGTTTGCAGACGTCCAGGATGAACAGTCGGAAAGAAGCCCAGGTGTGGCCGAACCAGGCACTGGCCTCCATTGCTGCCTGCGAGCCGGCGTCTGGCTGTTCTCCATCGCTCCTACCCACCTCTGTCCAGGCCCTGCTGGCCCCCCCTACCTTCTTCCCCCGTGCCTCGTCTCCTCCCTGCCTCAGGTGGGGGCATTAAATTGGTGCCTCTGGGGCAGTGATGGGGCAGTGGAATGTTACTCCTCTCCCTCCTCCCCAGCACAGGCCACATTGCCTCCAGCCACATGCATGGGCTCTGTGGGGCCTGCAGGACTCACCTTGGACACGAAGCCTGGCCAGGAGCTCTACGAATATTTCCTGTTGCACCCACATGGTCGTGCCAGGGCGTAGACACCACTGCCCCAGTCTTACGGTGAGGGGACAAGGCCCAGGGAGGTGACGGAGCGGGGAGAGCTCGGAGGGCAGCAGAGCTAGGCTTCGAATCCAGGTCTGAGCGCCTGGTGCCGCCTCTCTAGCACAGTGCCCCTGCTCCCTGCCCTGCATTCTTCTCTTGTGAACTCACTGGCCAGCTGCACATCGAAGAGGTGGGGCCGGAGGTCCATTTTCACTTCTGAAGTTCACCTGGGGGCATTTCTGAGGCAGAGCTGGGGTCCCTGCCCAGGGAGGCTCCTGTCTGTCCACACAGGAGGGGCTCCCCATGGGAAAGGGGATTGGAAGCTGTGTTTGCAAACCCTGGACAGAAGATCAGGACCACCCACTAGGAAGGAAGGGCAGAAGGGAGAGGATGGTGCCCTTCCCCCCCCCAACCCCCTGCAGCCTGCAACAGAGCTGCAAACGTTCATAGGTTTCACCTGAGGAGGGGAAGCGCTGGCTCAGCTTGGCTTTTAGGGTGGGGGCGTTGGCGATGAGCTTTGGCTTTTGAATGCCCCCCCTGGTGGTTGTGGGGGTCCTGGGGATCCCTGCCATTTACTGGCTGCACGACCGTCTTCACTTCCACTTGGTTACCTTGTCCACAGGGTGAGCTGATGAGTAGTTAACTGGAGAACAGTGATGGGGGGAAGGGAAGGAAGTTGGGTTGTCTGAAGCATCTAGGAAACTTGTACCCTCTGCATTGATGCCCCATGCTCACCCCAACTGGATGTCCCGTCTAAGCCTAACCCTACCCCTAACCTTAACCCTACCCCTACCCCTACCCCTAACCAACCTAACCCTGACTTGAACATTACCCTTCCCAGGTGAGTGTGCTGCTGTCTTCTCTTCATCCACCACTAGGTGGCAGCAGCACCCCATGGATCCCATCAAGCCGCCTGCGGGCGTGGACTGGAGAGCGACCGTCTGGCCTGGGGGGGTGACTCACACCTGGCCCCTCCGTGGGCGCCGTCCAGGACGGTTCTGGACGAAGAAAATTCCAGCTGTGGGCCCTCCTGGGGCTGGGCTGGGGAAGACACACCTGCGCCCCTCCGTGTCCCCCAAGGATCACCTTGTAGCCCATCAGCGAACCCTGCTGTGCCTGACGCGTGCTGGGGGCGGGGCTCGGCTGGGGATGGATTGCTCAGGCCCCTGCCCCGGCCCCCTGCCCCAGGGCCATCCAGGCTGTGGGAGGAAGGCCCGGGTGACGGGGGCTGGTGGTCAGGGAGGTTTCCCAGGAGGGAGGCCCAGCGGGGGAGAGGGTGGGGGCATTCTGGGGGGGGGAGGGCTGCGTCCATAGCAGCAGGGACCCGAATGGTGCTGCCCACACCCAGGGCCAGCCAAATAATGAGCCGGCCCAGCCCAGGTGAACCTGATGGGGAAGCTCTCCTTCACAAATGCTGAAGGATCTCAAGACAGGATGGCAGAGCACTCAGCCCAGCACGGGCCCTCTGGACATGGCCCTGCCGGCTCCCTGCGCTCCCCCTTACCGAGCGGCCCAGAGACGCTGCCCACAAAGCCTCACTCTCCATCAGGCCAACTCTTGGCAGCCCTGCCATGGAACGGGGTGGCCTCAGCCCCATTTTACAGAGGAGGAAACTGAGGCTCAGGGGAGGGGAAGGGAGCCTGGCAACTCCCATCCCTTCCATCTCCAGGCCTTCTGTCCATGAGTCACTGTCACCACCCTAGGAGCCTGGGGTTGGCCCTCAGAGTCCCAGGGCCAGTCCCCCACCTGCCGGCGGTGGCTCTCTCCGTGTCTTCTTCTCTCTGTCTCTTACAAGGACACTGTTATGGGACTTAGGGGCCACCAGAAAAAATCCAGGATGCAATTAGATCTTGTCTCCAAATGAGGTCATGCCATGCTCACAGGTTCCGGGGGTCAGGACGTGGACAGTCTCCAGGCAGGCAGGGCAGAACCACTCAGATCCTGAAGCCTGCCTCCTGGCCCTGTGCCCCTCTGTCCTGGGGGCCTGTCTGGCCCGTGGTGGGGGCCTCTGTCCTGAGTCACTGGCTTCTCCGCCTGTGTCTGTCACCCACTATCAGCATCAGCAGGGGCTCCCCACCCCAGCTCTGGAGGGTCTGCTGAGTGGTCTCTGGTGGTCTCCACCAGCCTGGCCTGATGTTGAGCTGGCGGGAGGAGGCCTGTCCAGGGAATCCCAAAGAGACTCAATATCCTGAATATCATCCTCCCCTTGCTACACCCTCATTGTCATCAAGGCTCTGTACAAACCTCACCTCCTCCTGGAAACCCTCGCAGACCACCAGGCAGGCTGGGGCCCTCCTCTGGGCTCCCTCTTCTCCAGCCCAGACCACTCTGTCGTGATCTCAGACTAGGGGCTCATCCAGGGCCCCAGGGGTCTAGCGCCCTGTGCCCCATCCCACAGCCTGGGAACCACCCAGATGGCCCAGCAGGTGGTGGGAGAGCCCTCATCCCTCCCCCACCGCACAGAGAGGGAAGGCGGGGGCCCGGCCCACGAGCTTCTCCACAGCTGCTCACTCTCTGTCTTTGCACCATGAAGACAGCCGAGGGGTGGCGCTCGGGCTCCATGGCCGCGGTCACTCAGCCCCTCGCTGCTCTTCAGCCTGGGCCCTGGTGGCGTGGCTGCCATGGCTGCCCACCTTACACCCAGCAGCCCACCATTTGGAACCATCGGCAGCTTCTTGAAAAGACCTCCCTCTTCCCTCTGGGCTTTGCACGTGCCATTCCCACTTTCCTGCTGCCCAGCCCCCCAACCCCCTCCTTCCAGCCCTCCCTGCGGAGGGTGGGTCAGGGCACCTGATGCCCTCCAAGGGTAAGACTTCATTTATGACAGCACAGTCCCACCTCTGTGCCTCTGCCTACCCCATTTTTCTTCTCCGTGTTCCCTTCTTCTTGTCCCCCAACTTTATTTCCATTTCCTAAGCTTTCTCTTTTTTTTCTCTCTCTCTCTCTCTCTTCTCTCTCTCTTCTTTCTTTCTTCCTTTTTTATACAGAGTCTCACTCTGTCGCCCAGGCTGGAGTGCAGTGGGACGATCTTGGCTCACTGCAACCTTTGCCTCCCAGGTTCAAGTGATTCTCCCGCCTCAGCTTCCCAAGTAGCTGGGATTACAGGCACCTGCCACCCGCCACGCCTGGCTAATTTTGTATTGTTAGTAGAGACAGGGTTTCCCCATGTTGGCCAGGCTGGTCTCCAACTCCCGACCTCAGGTGATCTGCCCGTCTCAGCCTCCCAAAGTGCTGGGGTTACAGGTGTGAGCCACTGCGCCCGGCCTCTTTCTTGTTTTTCTAATCTCAGCCAAAAAAGGGCTTCCTCCAGGAAGCCTGCCCTGATTCCCTGGCTGAGCAGACTCACTCTTTCCTTGGAATCCCACCCTGTGGAAGCTGCCCCCTTCTCATGAAGTGGAGCCCCTCGGGTCCTGGAGATGGGGTCGCAGATGTGCCCATCAAAGGTCTCCTGGCCCAGACGCCTTTGAGCCCTCACTTTCTGGAGGCCAGGCAGGGAGTCTCAGATCTCAGGAGCCCAGTGCCTGCCTGGGCCTTGAGCAGGAGTTCAGGGGACACTTAGTGAGTTACCGCCAGGCGCCAGGCAGTGACGGCGTGATGGAGTGAAGTCGCTGACCAGAAACCTGTTTCTGTGTGGTGCCCAGGGGAGCCGGATGTGGAGAGCATGACCCCCTGGTTAAAATCACATCTCCCTTTAGGCCTCGATATGCCACATGGAGAGATGATGGGAGATGCCACCGAAGTGAGATGCCAGCGAGTCTTACTTTTGTTTGTACACTTTCCTGTATTGTTTGAAATTTTTTTGCAATGTTATTTTTATTATCCTATAAATCAATATGTTCATTGTCAGCTTTGAAAAAGTGAATGTTCAGTGCTGTGGCTCCATTCTGGTTCCTGCAGACCCGGGAGGGGCTCTGCGGTCCCCTTGTGCCCACGCATACCTGGCTTGTCCCCACAGGTGGGTTTTCTGAGACAGGGGACTCCTGGACACAGGTCTGTCCCCCGGAGCCAGCCAGCAGCTCCAGAGAAGAGACAGCAGGTGCCCAGGACGATGCGGCTCAGTTGCCAGGTAACGGTGGTCACCATGGCAACGGCTGCCTCCTTGGAGGCCCCAGAAGCCTTGGCACCCGCACCCCCTGCAGGCCGGGGGTGGTGGGAGGCAGTGGCGCGGGGCAGTCCCTGCCCATCTGGCCACCCATCTCTGCAGCTTTTCTTTCCCTTCCTCCTCCCACCCTTGCTTCAGGCTCAGGGTAGCTTGTGGGCTGGTGGCCGTCAGGCCCAGCCTGGGGTCTGCTCCTGGCCATTCCACGGACTCTCCTGTGCCCCTGCCCTTTTTGGGGCCCAGTTTCCCCATCTGCCACATGCGGTGGCAGGCTCTGCTTTTCCCTCCCATTCACAAGCATCTCTGGAGCGTCGGCCCGTGCCAGGCTCTGCATTGGCCGGGCGCCCCTTGCTGCCTGGCATTGCGTGGGGGGTGTGGCTGGGGCCCCAGGCTCGTTTGGGTAAGTGGGCAGTCACGAGTGTGGAAGTGGAGGATCTCAGGGCCGGAGGCAGCAAAGCTGGGGTCTGGGGCCGAGCAGGGTCAGGCGCCTCACCTCTGACAGCCTGGGTTCCTCATCTGTGGCTGAGGAGACCCAGTGGCCCTGTCCACATCCCCGCTCCCCTGGGCACCACACAGAAACAGGTTTCTGGTCAGCGACTTCACTCCATCACGCCATCACTGCCTGGCGCCTGGCGGTAACTCACTAAGTGTCCCCTGAACTCCTGCTCAAGGCCCAGGCAGGCACTGGACTCCTGAGATCTGCGGGGGAAGCCGGCACACAGGAGGGGCCCACCAGACCCACAGCCACGCATCCGAAGCCATCCGGGGGCCCGGGCACTCGGGCCGCCTCGCCCCAATCCCATTTTTATTTGCGCTTCATCCTTAACCCATTCTGCTCCTGTTCATCCAGCACCTCCCGGCCTGTCGGCTTCTGGAAGGGTCTGTGGGGGCCCAGCCGTTCCCAGCTCCTGCGTGGGCGGTTGTGATCCCAGGAGCATCTGCGGAGAGGCCCAATTTTGACCATCGGAGGGGATTGTGTTAGCGCCAGGCGTCCCCTCAGCGCAGATTAGTCGCCGTGGCAACCTCCTAGCAACTACGCAAACAGGTCGTGCGCAGCTGGCGTGGGCGGTTGTCGGACGCGGGGACTCGCGGGGCCATCCGGGGTCACTTCGGGGAGGCCGAGGTCTGGGCCAGGGGAGCCGCCTGGCCACCCCGTGTGTATTTCATTAAGTGGCACCAGCATTGCCCAGAACACAACTCGACCCCAGCCACCTGCAGCCGGCGGGACCCCCAGCAGGTCGCAGGTCAGCAGGTCTGGGGGTCACTGCAGCCTCCTCATTTCCCAGGGAGGCTGCCCGCAGCGACAGGCTCCGGTGACCCCACCAGTGAGGCCGAGCCTGGTTCCTACCACGTGGGGTTTTGTGGGCGTCACTGAGAGAGGCCCGGGTCCCTACCCCTGGCCTCCTCCCACCCCGGTGGACACGCACCCCACACCCACAGACTCATCCTATACCTGTAGACACGCACCACGCACACTCCACAGTGCACACACCTCACACACACACCACTCACCACACACACACTCCACAGTACACACCCCTCACACAGACACACAGCACACACAGCACACACTTCACACACACATACTCCATGCACACACTCCATATAACACATACCTCACACAGACACACACCACATGCACTACACATGGACACACATACATCTCTACACACACACACACACATTACACAGTACACACATCTTACACAGACACACACACCACACACACATTCTCTCTCACACACACTCCACAATTAGCCACGTGCTGGCCTGCTGTGGCCCTGTGAGGTTGTGTGTGCTGCTGCCCCTGCTCCTGCGACTGCTTTCGTTGTGGTTGTGATGATCAAAATGTTTGTTTCTACAGTGGCTGTTATTGTTGCATTTATTATCGCGGCGTTAATTGTTATTTCTCTTAGGTGCTGACTCTCCCGGCTGTGTGCCAACTTCCCATGCAGCCGAGGTTCTCAGCCCAGTGATTTTGCCCCCAGGAGACACTTGACAATGTGTGGCAACATTTCTGGTTGTCACAGTTGTGGGGAGGTGGGCTGCTGGCGGTACCGCGTGCAGGCCGGAGGCGCTGCTGGACGCTGCGATGTCGGAGTTGGGTGCAGCCCCCACCACGGGGAGTTGCCTTATCAGCGGCGCCCTGGCTTCCTCATCATCCAGGGCAGCTGGAGCCCTTTGCCGGGGCAGCGAGGAGCTGAAGGGGGGTGGGTTCAGGTTTCTAGAGTCCTCTCTGGGAAAGCAAACATGGGGTAGTCATGATGAAAGCTCCGCAATCAGACCTCTGGGTTCCCTCGTGGCTTCAGCATTTTCCTGCTGTGTAGAGTTAGCTTTCCCGGGCTGCTGGAATGAAATACCATGGACTGGCGGCTTAAACAAAGGATGTTCATCCCTCACAGTTCTGCATGCTGGAAGCCCAACTTCGAGGGGCTTTGGATTCAGGTCCTGGCGAGGGCTGTCTCTTTGGGTTTGCAGATGGCCCCTGGGTCCTCACAAGGAAGGTGGCGGGGGAGCATGAAGGGGAGGAGGAGGAAGAGGGCAGTTATAGTGTCTCTTCCTCTTCTTAGAAGGCCACTAATTCCATCGCAGGGGCCCCATCCTCATCTAACCTAATGGTATCCCAAAGGCCCCACCTCCATATACTGCACTGTTATGTTGGAGATTAGCTTTTTTTTTTTTGAGACAGGGTCTCACTCTGTTGCCTAGGCTGGAGTACAGTGGTACAATCATGGCCCACTGAAGCCTCAACCTCCTGGGCTCAAGCAATCCTCCTACCTCAGCCTCCAGAGTAGCTGGGACCGAAGGCATGTGCCACCACACTGGCTAAGGTTTTAAAAATTGTTTTGTATAGAAGAGGTTTGGTCATGTTGCCCAGGCTGGTCTTGAACTCCTGGATTCAAGAGCTCCTCCTGCCTTGGCCTCCCAAAGTGCTGGGATTATAGGCGTGAGCCACTGCACCTGGCTTCGAGGCTTCAACATATGAATTTCGGGGACACATTCAGTCCATAGCATGTGTGATCCTTTTTTAAAATTTATTTTTACTTTAAACATCTATACACCCTTGTGGCTGCCACCTGGTCGAGGTGTCCTCGTGTTCTTTCCCCCTCAGTACATTTCCTACGCCGGTGGTGCCCTGGCTTCTGGCACTGCTGATAGCTGTGCCTGTTCTTGAGCTTCACATCCCTGGAATCATACCGGCCAGAGCCATTTCTATCTGAATTATTCTGTTCGTTGTTATGCTCCCAAGATATGCCCATTAAAAAAAAAAAGGAGCAGTTGTTTGCTTCCTTTTTATTTGTATTACTCTATTATGAGTATACCACAATTTACCTGTCCCTTCTATTGATGGATGTTGGGTTTCAGTTTTTGCGTACTTTGAAAAAAAGCTGCTATAAATTTTCTTTTCTTTTCTTTTTTTTTTGAGATGGAGTCTCGCTGTGTCGCTCTGGCTGGAGTGCAGTGGCACAATCTTGGCTCACTGCAATCTCCGCCTCCCAGGTTCAAGTGATTCTCCTGCCTTAGCCTCCTGAGTAGCTGGGGCTACAGGCAGGCTCCACCACACCTGGCTAATTTTTGTATTTTTAGTAGAGACTTGGTTTCACCATGTTGGGCAGGCTGGTCTCGAACTTCGGACCTGAGGTGATCCACCTGCCTCAGCCTCCCAAAGTGCTGGGATTACAGGCATGAGCCACTGTACCCGACCGAATTTTTTTTTTTATATGCCTTTGGTGGACACATGATCTCATTACTTTTGGGTAGATATTTAGGAGTGGAATTGCTGGGCCAAGGGTTGGAGTCAATATAGCTTTCGTAGGTACTTACAAACCTTTTTGTAAGGCAGTTATTTGGCATCTTCAAAAAATTTTAAATAGGGCCAGGCGTGGTGGCTCACCTCTGCAATCCCAGCACTTTGGGAGGCCAAGGTGGGTGGATCACTTGACGTCAGGAGTTCAAGACCAGCCTGATCAACACGGTGAAACCTTTTCTCTACTAAAAACACAAAATTAGCCTGGCATGGTGGCGCATGCCTGTAATCCCCGGCTTCTCAGGAGGCTGAGGCAGGAGAATCGTTTGAACCCGGGAGGCGGAGGTTGCAGTGAGCCGAGATCGGGCCATTGCACTCCAGCCTGAGAGACAGAGCAAGACTCTGTCTCAAAACAAATTTTTTTTTAAAAATAGACTTTTTTTTAGAACATCTGTAGACTTGCAGTGAAATTAAGATGGTAGTACAGACAGTTCCCGTATCCCCTGCCCCAAGTCCCCTATTTTAGCATCTTGCGTGGTACATTTGATGCAAGTATTGAACCAGCATTGCTAACGTTCTCATTAACTAAAGCCCATATTTTACTCAGTTTTCTTAGTTTTTAACCTAACATCCTTTTTCTGGCCCAAGATCTCACTCAGGCTCCCCACATGACATTTAGTTGTCATGTCTCATTAGGGTCCTCTGGGCTGTGACAGCCTTTTTTTTTTTAAATCGGTCATTTTCAAATAAAATATTACTTAAAAACATGGAGATAATTGTAGATTCACACACGGCTGCAAGAAGTAATAGGCTGGGCATGGTGGCTCATGCCTGTAATCCCAGCACTTTGGGAGGCCAGGGCGGGTGGATCATGAGGTCAAGAGTTCGAGACCAGCCTGACCAACATAGTGAAACCCCGTCTCCACTAAAAATACAAAAATTAGCTGAGTGTGGTGGTGCATGCCTGTAATCCCAGCTACATGGGAGGCTAAGGCAGGAGAATCACTTGAACCCGGGAGGCAGAGGTTGCAGTGAGCTAATATGGCACCACAGCACTTCAGCCTGGGCAACAGAGCAAGGCTCTGTCAGGAAAAAAAAAAAAAAAAAAGAATAGAAGGGATCCTTTATACTTCTTGCTCAGTTTTCCTGGATGGTAATATTTTGCAAAACTCTAGTACTATAGTACAACTAGGAAATGGACATTGATGCAATCCACCAATCCTATTTGGATTTCACCAGTTTGCTTGTACTTGTGTGTGTGTGTGTGTATGTGTGTGTGTGTGATTCTGTACAGCTTTATCATTGGTGCAGGTTCCTGTCTCCACCATCCCTGTCACGGTGCTGGGGAGGTCTGTCACCCCGAGAATCCCTGGAGTTGGAGTTGCCTTTTTATGGCCACGCCCACCCCCTCCCACATCCCTAATCCCTGGCACCATTAATCTGTCCTCTAATTCTAAAGTTTTGTCATTACAAAACTCTGTGCACAGAATCGTGCTGTATCTTAGTTTGGGGACTGCTTTTTCTCGCTCAGCCTGATTCCCTGGATTGCTCTAGCTGGCAGAGTGTCAGTAGTTCCTTTTACTGCAGAGTAGGGACCCACGGCATGGATGTCGCTGTTTCTTAACCATTGGTCAATAAAGGACATCAGGGCTGGTTCCAGTTTTGGCTATAACAAGTCAAGCTGCTGTAGCATTTGTGTACTGGTTTTTGTTTTTTTTTAATTGTACTTTAGGTTCTGGGGTACATGTGCAGATCATGCAGGGTTGTCGCATAGGTGCATACATAACCATGTGCTTTGCTGCCTCCATTCCCCCTTCATCTATATCCAGCATTTCTCCCCACGTTATCCCTCCCCACCCTCCCCATGCCCTGCTGTCCCTCCCCTAGCCTCCCCCAACTGACCCCAGTGTGTGATGCTCCCCTCCCTGAGTCCATGTGTTCTCTTTGTTCAACACCCGCCTATGAGTGAGAATATGCGGTGTTTGGTTTTCTGTTCTTGTGTCGGTTTGCAGAGAATGATGGTTTCCAGATTCATCCAAGTCCCTACAGAAGACACAAACTCATTGTTTTTTATGGCTGCATAGTATTCCATGGTGTATATGTGCCACATTTTCTTTGTCCAGTCTATCATCGATGGGCATTTGGGTTGGTTCCAGGTCTTGGCTATGGGTTTTTGTGTGGACGTTTTATTTCTTTAAGTGCCCAGGAATGCAATTGCTGGATCACATGGTAATTATATGCTTGGATTTTTTTTTTTTTGAGACGGAGTTTTGCTCTTGTTGCCCAGGCTGGAGTGCAGTGGTGTGATCTTGGCTCACAGCAACCTCCGCCTCCGGGTTTCCAGCAATTCTTCTGCCTCAGCCTTGAGAGTAGCTGGGATTACAGGTGTACGCCACCAGACCTGGCTAATTTTTTGTGCTTTTAAGTAGAGACAGGGTTTCATCATGTTGACCAGGCTGGTCTCAAACTCCTGACCTCAGGTGATCCACCTGCCTCGGCCTCTCACAGTGCTGGGATTACAGGCATGACCACCACGCCCAGCCTCTGTGTAGATTTTTTAGAAACCGCCAAGCTGTTTTCCGGGCGCGTCTGTCCCAAGGCATCCATACCAGCAGAGTATCACGATCTGGGTCCTGCACGTCCTTGTCAGTGTCTGCTGTCATTATTGTGAGGTGTGTAGGAGCGGCGTGATCCTGAGTAAGCTACCTCACTGCTCTGAGCCCTGTGTCCTCATCACCGACCATTTGATATGGCTGTTGGAAAGGCTGGTGAAGTAAACATGGTAAAAAACTGGAACGATGCCTGCTATGTTAAGAGGGCTCCTATCACCTTAATAATTACGATCACATTGAACTGTACGAAATTGCCCACGTGGGATCACTTTTGGCCCATAAAAACCCTGAGATTTTATACAGCTCTTCCTAACATTGTTATTAAGGACCAAATATATGCATGGTTCTGGGTGCAGGGAGATGTGTCCCTCCTGCCTCAGCACCAGCTGGGGGGGCTCCTGGTCCCCACCTGCAGGGAGGGCTTTGGAGCCCGGTGATCCGCTGGGCTTCCCCAGCGTGCCAGAGCTTGTCAGATGAGGTCAGGGGAGAGGAGGAGCTAGAAGATTCATCTGGCCACCGAGTGGGCAGGGGTTAGGGGAGGAGAGTGTTTGGGCGCTGGTGCCAGTGGGTGGCTGCGTGATGGTCGTGGTGGGCAGGGCCTGGACCAGCTCTCTTTAGTCCTTGGTTTTCCCACCTCTGATCCAGGGTGGGGCAGAGCTGGCACCAGGCACTTCCCTCTCTGAGCTCCACTGTTCCAATGCCCACTGGGGGCCGTCACGGGGTGAGAGGGGTCGGAATGTGGTGGTACTCTGGACAGCTCCTAGGTGCTGGGCACATGTGCAAGGGTGTCATTGTTATTGACAAGCATTCGAAGAGCAGAGCCCAGCCTCCAGCAAGTGGGGATCTGCCCAGAGGGATGGCCTAAGACCCCCTCGGGGGAAGGGCACTGCCTCCAGAACTACCGAGATGCTGGAAACCTTGGACCAGGCCATACACTCTGTTGGCAGACCAGCGTCCCGGGAAGGGTGGAGGACGGGGATAATTTGCAGGGCCTGCCTGCCCTCTGCCCAGCCCTCAAGAAGGGATGGGACCATGCCCAGGCATCTCTGTGTCCCCAGGGGCCCAAGGAGGGGGAATCCGTGAGGTTGGCCAAGCATGTAAGTCATAAGAAGCTTCATTTGTGGGGGACGGTGCTGCTTCTGGAACACACTCTCCCCAACCTCCTTAAGGGCAAACGACCTTATAAGGGAGCCCTGGCACCTTGTCAATTTTTCAGGCTCAAGAAAGGGCCCCTCAATGAGGTGAGCAGAGTGCCTGCCTGCAGCCCCCATGACTCCACACCTCCCAGGACAGCAGGCCCAGGAGAGGCCACACCCTTGTTTCTCTCCTGCTTCCCCAGCACAGCCTCAAGTATGCAGCCCTGGTGAGGAAACAGTTCTAGAGACAGGCAGGTGAATAGCTCACTGGCATCTTCCCCTGCCCAAGGACCCGCATGCCCCGCCCATCCTGCCCTCTCAAGGCAGGCACCTCCAGGGCTGAGGGCCAGGCCACCAGTCTAGCACTTGGGGGGTCCAGAGGCCCCATCATCCCCTCCCCTGCTGCAGTGTGGGGGAACCAGGGGGGGGGAGCTGCCCTTGGAGGCAGTCCAGGAGAGGGGGACGCTCCCTCTGATTGCTATGCAAATCGCTGGGCTTCACTGATTACCACCCATGCATATTTATCCTGCCGGGGCTGGGATGAGGCAGGCTGTCTGGGCCCCACGGCAGGCTGCTTCAGGGCTGGTTTGGGAGAGTTGAAAAGCAAAGGAAAGGAGCTGCCTTCGCTGGTCCTGCTTAAGCGACAGGTAGAAGTGGGTTTTGTCACCAGGGGCCCCACTGAGTTGGGGGTGCCAGGTGTCTGTGGAGCCCCAGGAGGGTGGAACACTGGTACGCACACTTGGTGGGCTTTGGGGGCGGAGGGGGGAGTAAGGGGATCTGCCCCCAGGGCATCCTCAGAGTGGTGACTCACTTACCTGGGGAATGGGGGGGGATAGGGGTGAGGGTCGGGGGCAGGAGGAGAACGGGCCGGCCTGGAGGGCACTGGCACTCTGCTGCTGCCCAAGTTCCACTCCTGGTTCCTATATCAGCTATGCTCTGGAAGGCAGGACGGAGCATCCCCATTCTATAGGTGAGAACGCAGAGGATCAGATAGGGGAAGAGGCTTCCCCCGAGGCCACACAGTGGGAAAGGGCCGGCACCCAAGCCCAGGCCTGCCTCACGGAGGGGTCCCCCTCATGTTCGTTCTGTGTCGCGGCGGGAGGCTGGTCTGACCTCAGAGCCGCCAGGTGAGAGCCGGCTTGGCTGTACCTCTCCGAGCTGGGAGAAGTTGTGCTTCCCCTGGTTTGTGTGGGTTTCCTCCCTGGGAGATGCGCAAATCATCACACCTGCCCACTGGGCCACTGTGAGGGTTAAACGGCAGAGCTCTAGGAACGTGCCTTACTCTAGCTGCTGTTGCTGGACCTGGGAGCACAGGTCAGGTGGGGGAAGGGAAATGGGGCGTCACCAGGGGGTCACCCTAGCTGTGCCTTAGGATCGGGAGAGGCTGTGTGGCTGGGTGGAACCCAGTCTCAGACATCCAGAGCCTTCAGAGCTTGGGGGCCCCAGAGATGTCACTGGAGCTTCGTTTGTGGGGGGACGTTGCTGTTTCCAGAACACTCTCTCCCACCTCCTGGATTCAGTTGGATAAGGTTTTTAAAGTCATAGAGGTGCTGGGGGTGAGGATCTCAACATGTTTAGGGGCCCCCATTAGTCCCTTCCCCGCCTCACCTGACCCTGTGCCCCTTTGCTGTCTAGAGGTCTCCTTTCTGCTCCCTGTCCGAGGCCCCCTTCCTTCTGACCGTCCCTCCTAGGCCTCCTCTCGGCCATGTGTGCTTGGGGCCTGTCCCGGCTACCCTCGCTCTTTCTGTGCCTCTCTCTGGGTCAACTCAAATTCTGATGGCTCCTGGTGTCTCTGCGACCCTGACTTTCATCTGAGCTTCTGTCTGTGCCCTCCTGCAACTCCCGCCTATCCCCAGCCCTGGCACCCCCGAGGAGGCCACAGGCCCCTCAGCGCACCCCGTACTGAGCCTACCATCTCCCCTGGGGGTGCCATTTCACCCACCCAGGCTGGGCACTGGGCGCCATGTCTAGACCCTCCTCCATCCCCATTCTCCTTCCCCACTGCCAGCCACCCCTCTGCTCCATCCCTGCTCTGGTCCGCCTCGTCCCTGGCCCTGCCTCCGCCTCCCGACTGCTCTGCAGCCCCCACTCTCCCTCCCTGGCAGTTTGCCGATGGGTGCTGCAGGTGGCCCAGGCTCTGCTACCCCTGGGCAAGGGGGTCTCTGCTTTCCAAATCTTGCTTCTTCACAACTGGAGCCCACCTTCTGATCCTCTTAAGTTGCCACAAAACACCCAATATTTGAAAGTGTTCTATGGACCTAAGAGGGCAAAGAGACACCTTAAAATATTTGCTGGATGACAGTAGGAGGGTAGGGCACTGGTGGGCACACTGGTGGGCTTGGAGGTGGGGGCTGAAGGGGATCTGCCATCCAGGTAGGAGGGAGGGGAAGGGAGGGGGAAGCCGGCAAGCTGCCTGTGGCCAGCAGAGGTGAGGGAGTGGGGCAGGAGTGAGGGAGTCGGGCAGGGGTGAGGGAGCGGGGACAGGGGTGAGGGAGCAGGGTAGGGGTGAGGGAGCGGGGCAGGGGTGAGGGGAGCGGGGTAGGGGTGGTGCAGGGGGGCAGGGATGAGGGAGCGGGCCGGGAGTGAGGGAGTCGGGGCAGGGGTGAGGGACAGGGGCAGGGAGACCGGCCAGGTGAGGGTGCAGGGGGACAGCAGGACGCAGGGACTCCTGATGACACTGTCCTGCCTCTGCCCTCAGAGACTCTGCTGCTCATCTTCATGGAGTCCTGAGGCCACCAGGCCCTCTGTCACCAGGCTGGAGTGCAGTGGCACAATCTCAGCTCACTGCAACCTCTGCCTCCCTGGCAATTCCGTCTCAGCCTCCTGAGTAGCTGGGATTACAGGTGCCCGCCACCATGCCCAGCTAATTTTTGTATTTTTAATAGAGACAGGGTTTCATCATGTTGGCCAGGATGGTCTCAAACTCTTGACCTTGTGATCTGCCCACCTCGGCCTCCCAAAGTGCTGGGATTATAGGCGTGAGCCACCACGCCTGGCCCAGAAGTCAAGATTTTTAACAAATGGGCCCAATCCCAAGCAAGCACTTGGAAGTGGCAGCACGGCTGTGTGGACCCCGGTGCTGGGAACCTTCTGGAGGCAGCTGGACACAGGGGCTGCCGCTGGGGAGAAGGGACACCGCTCATTCTGACATTTCATCTGAATAGCATTCCAAGTGTTCTAATGAAAGCCTCTGCGCTCCCTTTGAAATACTAGCAATTACAGAGATGAATAATTGCATGATAAATATTAATTTGTACCATCGTAATGAGGACCAGAAGCGTCCTGCTGCTAAGTGAGAATTTAGCTCTTTCCACTCACTCCCGGGAAGCAGGGTGCTGCTCACAGTCCCTGGGGGATGCTGCCCTGCTCTGAGAGGCTCAGGGCCACCGTAGCCAGCTCACTGGGCCAGACATTGGCAAGCCCAAGCACCACCCTGCTCCTGCCACTACCTCGCTTGATAACAAAGGGCACATTGCTGCCTTCATCTGGGCCTCAGTTTCCCAAGTAGACACTGGCGAAATTGTGTGAGATGACCTCTAAGGGCTCTGCCAGCTCAGGCAGTCCAGGAGGTGACGTCTGAGAATTCCTGACTGCCTATGATCCACTGGTGGGAAATCCACCCCGTCCAGAGCCTCCCCCTCCAGGCGCGCTCTCTCTGGGTGCTCCCGGCTGTGCCTGGCACCTGGGTGACGAGTGGGTATTTGCAGAGTGAACAGTGATATCCCTTTGCCCAGACATAGCATCTCACAGCTTTCTTTCTTGGTCTTCGTGAAATCAAAACTGACAAGTGCCCTCCTTCCAGCTGAGTAAGTGTGACCATCACACCCCACCCTCAGGAAGGAGGAAAACGTGGCAGCTTGCAGGAGAGATGGAGCATCACCAAACCACAGTGACAGCACAAAGGGCCGCCCGTCTGGTTGTGGCCTCCCAAGGAAAGGACACCTGGAGCCTTTGCAGAGGCCACTGGCTCCCCCTGACAGCCCTGCCTTTTGCTGCTGAGTGTCTGCAGACGTTTGGCAACTTTTGCAAATATGATGATGCAGAGGAGAGCTTCACCTTTTCCATCTTAAACAGTGAGCCCAGGACACTTGATGATCTGGGGACTTGATTTTTTTCCTTTAAACACTTGCTGCTTTTTTTTTTTTTCCTGAGACGAAGTCTCGCTCTATTGTCCAGCCTGGAGTGCAGTGGCACAATCTTGGCTCACTGCAGCCTCTGCCTCCTGGGTTCAAGCGATTCTCCTGCCTCAGCCTCCCGAGTAGCTGGGACTACAAGCGTGCGCCACCACACCCAACTAATTTTTGTATTTTTAGTAGAAACGGGGTTTCACCTTGTTGGCCAGGATAATCTCGATCTCTTGACCTTGTGATCCGCCTGCCTCGGCCTCCCAAAGTGCTGGGTTAACAGGCATGAGCCACTGTGCCCGGTCTGCTGTGTGTTTATTGGGCGAGCCATCCTTCCTGCATCTGGGCTCCCTTGAGTCTGCAAACCTTCTTTGGAAGTAAATGGATTCTCTGAGTATCGTCCACTATTGGATCTGATCCTCTCTCGAGGATCAGGTTCCTGGTATCTGCCACCACGGGGACACTGTGGGGCCACCAAAGTTGCCTCCCCCCAGAAATACGGCCGCCCAGCTCCAGTCAGAGGCACAACGTGTCAGAAACCACACACACACACAGACACACACACATGCTATATGCTACATGGATGTGGGGGCTGAGGCTCCAGCCTGTGGGGCTGTGTGTGCGGCCTCAGAAGTGGATCTTGTGGGCTCTCTGTGCCCCCAAGTCCCTCTTTCCCAGGGTGGCCTCATGCAGCAAGAGAAGGGTTGTGTATGTGTGTGTGTGTGATGTGTGGGGGGGGGTGTGTATCTGTGGTATGTATGGTATACGGTGTGTGTGTGGCATGTGTGTTTGATGTGCATGGTGTGTGATATGTGGTGTGTGTGTGTGGTGTACGATGTGTGCGGTACATGGTGTGTGTGTGACGTGATGTGTGGCACATGGTGTGTGGTGTATGTATAGCATGTGTGTGCTATACGGTATGTGTGTGGTATATGTGTGTGGTGCACGTGCATGTAATGTGTGCTGTATGGTGTGTGTGGTGTATGTGTGTGATGTGTGTGTATGGTGTGTGTGGTGTATGTGTGTAATGTGTGCTGTATGGTGTGTGTGTTGTATGTGTGTGATGTGTGTGTATGGTGTGTGTGGTGTATGTGTGTGGTGTGTGTGTATGGTGTGTGTGGTGTGTGTGTGTGATGTGTGTGTATGGTGTGTGTGATGTGTGTGTATGGTGTGTGTGGTGTATGTTTGTGATGTGTGTGTGTGGTGTGTGTGATGTGTGTGTATGATGCGTGTGGTGTATGTGTGTGGTGTGCATGTATGGTGTGTGTGGTGTATGTGTGTGATGTGTGTGTATGGTGTGTGTGGTGTATGTGTGTGATATGTGGTGTGTGGCCTGTGGTGTATATGTGTGATATGTGCTATGTGCCATGTGATGTGTGTGATCTGTATGTGTGTACCATGTGGCATGTACCACATGTACACACATGTGTGTGTGTGTGGTTTCTGACATGTGCCTCTGACTGGAGCCCGGCTGCTGTATTTCTGGGGGAAGTGGCTTCAGTGGCCCATTGGGCTCCCTGCTGGGTGGCAGACACGGGGAATCTGGGCCTCTCCTTTCGCTTCTTGCCTATGTGGGTTTGTTTGCCTTGAGGATTCTGCTACCTTCAGCATTAGCAGCACGTGTCACTTGATCTTGGGTTCCAAGATTCTGGTTTGGTTGGCTCAAGGTCCCCTCCTGGCTGTGGGCTTGGGAGGGCCCTGGGTCTCATCCTTGCCAGGTGCGTGCATTGTGTGTCTTCTCCATCGTGGGCAGGGTCCCCCATGTTCATCTTGTTTGCAATCCCTATGAGTGAAAATCACTCCCAAAATCTTGTGTGGCCAGAGCAGAGGGCAGCCCCTGGAGGCCTCCCGGCTCTTGCAGCTCTGCTTTCTGGAGCTGCTGCAGCCGCCCAGCAGGTTTTTGTGTCCTGTGCTAACTTGTGACTCATGGTTAAAGTTGTGAAACTGAGTCTGTGAGTTCTTTCATGTGATAATGACAGAAAACCATTTTTTTTCCTCCTTGAAAAAGGAGGGTCCCTAGCCTTCAATGCCGGTCTGTTTGAAATGGAAACCTTTCTGCCTCTGTGGCCTGCTCGTGAGCTCCCTCGATGGCAGCTATTGGAGAGCCGCTGGTAATAAGAATTGAACATTTGTATGCACCTTAGAGAGTTCTGTAACAATGAGGATGTGGAAAGTAAAAATGTTTAAAGTTTCCTTTCTTGTTAAAGAATAAATCACAAGTGTGCTAATAACTTTGTTAAGCCTAACCTATGTAGCTGTTAGACACGCCATGCTTACAGGCATGTAGTACATTCTGTGTCCTTGTACTTTAACCAAGATATCTGTGCTGGATGTGCTCACAGGCATGTCCCAGCTCTCCACTGCTTTTACCTGTTTAGAAAAGTTTTAAGTTGTTAGCCAATCAGGTTTCAGTTTAGATTATGAGGTCTGGCTCCAGCCAACGGAGATCAAACACAGCAGTAAGGACGACCCCAAATGCGTAAGGGATAAACATGTCCGTTTTTCCTCTGTTCATTGTACTCTCATGGCAAGATGGCTAGCGAGGGTACCCTTCCTGCAGTCCAGGAAGTAAAAATCGCGTTGCTGAAAGATCCTTTGTCTGAGTGCTGATTTTTCTTTGCAGCACTGAGCATCTGTTTCCAACAAATTGGTGACCCAGATAGGACCCATTCCCCCTCCAGGGTGATCTCCAGCTGAGACCCACCTGGTGCCAGAAATAAATCAACCTAGTCTCGCAGCAGTGCAGGAGAAAGAAAGGCTTCAAGCTTTGGTCAAAATTCTAAAGATTAAGTAAGTGTAAGCGTGCATGCGGGAGAGCAGTGTGAGCGGTTCCTCTCTGCAAGATCTGTAATCACTTCCTCTGGCCTAGAGGCCGGAGAGAGCAAAGCAAGAGTAAAGAGGAGTGAGACAGAGACTGCGGAACGGGCAAGGGGGATAGTTAGATTTTTCTTTGCGGCACCGAGGATCTGTTTCCAACAAGGAGTTGTTTGTCAGGGGCTGAACTGTGTAATACATCTCTGTAGCTTAAGTCCCAGCCTGTGGTACTTTGTTATGGAAGCCTGAGCAAACTCAGAGATCATTACTCATTTATTGTTTATTTAGTTTTTTGAGACAGTTTCTCACTCTGTCGCCCAGGCTGGAGTGCAATGGCACGATCTTGGCTCACTGCAACCTCCGCCTCTTGGGTTCAACCAATTCTCCTGCCTCAGCCTCCTGAGTAGCTGGGATTACAGGCATACGCCACCACGCCCAGCTAACTTTTGTATTTTTAGCAGAAACAGGGTTTTACCATGTTGGCCAGGCTGGTCTTGAACTTCTGACCTCAAGTGATCTGCCCACCTCGGCCTCCCAAAGTGCTGGGATTACAGGCGTGAGCCACCTCGCCTGGCCATATATCATAATTTAAAAATACTGGCCAGGCGTGGTGACTCATGCTTGTAATCCCAGCACTTTGGGAGGCCAAGGCGGGACAATCACTTGAACCCAGGAGTTTGAGAGCAGCCTGGCCAACATGGTGAAACCCCATCTCTACAGAAAATGAAAAATTAGCTGTGTATGGTAGTGGCTCTGTAGTCCCAGCTACTCAGGAGGCTGAGGTGGGAGGATCGCTTGAGCCTCAGAGGTCAAGGCGGCAGTAGCTGTGTTAGCACCACTGCATTCCAGCCTGGGCAACAGAGTGAGACTCTGTCTCAAAAATTAAGAAAAAATTAGGCCTTAGAGAAGGTTCTGCTTGGGTTGTGTAACCGTTGTTCCGAGGGCCTGAGCGCATGCTGGAGCGGGAGAGACCATTTCCAGCTCATCTGGAGCTTCGTGGCTGCTTAGAGCTCTGGAGGGTTCTAAATGCCGGGACTTGCTTTCTCCCACCCCTCAAAAGAAACGAGGGGGCTGGGCACGGTGGCTCACGCCTGTAATCCCAGCACTTTGGGAGGCTGAGGCCTGTGGATCACGAGGTCAGGAGTTTGAGATCAGCCTGGCCAACATGGTGAAACCCCATCTCTACTAAAAATACAAAAATTAGCCAGGCGTGGTGGCGCACACCTGTAATTCGAGCTACTCAAGTAGGCTGAGGCAGCAGAACTGCTTGAACCTGGGAGGCAGAGGTTGCGGTGAGCCGAGATTGCACAACTGCACCGCGTCTTAATCTCAAAATAAATAAGTAAAATAAATAAATAAATAAATAAGGGGCGTTCCATAGAGCTACAAAGTGATGTGTGTGTGTGGGGGGGGTGTCATTCGATGACTGTGGATGCTTGCATCTGGCTTTTTTGTATTTGCAAAGCAGCTTGGGAAGGAGGGCAGATCTTGGGGGGCTAGCATCCCCTCAGAGGGGGACGTGCTGGGCGGAATGCTGACATGGCCTCCACATTTCCACCCCTAGTGGACACATCCTGCTCCCAGTTATTTAATCAGATGCAAATCTAGGTGCTGCTGTGAAGGCGTTTTGCAGATGTAATTAAGATCCCAACCAGTTGCCCTTAGGAGAGGATGATGAGGCCGGGTGTGGCGGTGCATGCCTGGAGTCCCAGCACTTTGGGAGGGCGAGGCGGTAGGATTGCTTGAGCTCAGGAGTTTGAGGCCAGCCTGGGCAAATGGCAAGACCCCATCTATACAAAAAAATTAAAAAATTAGCCAGGCATGGTGCTGCACACCTGTAGTTCCAGCTACTCAGGAGGTTGAAGCAGGAGGATCACTTGAGCCCAGGAAGTCGAGGCTGCCGTGCTGAGGTAGGACTTTTGGCCTGCGTAGCTGTGAGCTCATGAGGGTTGTGTGAAGCTGTGGAGTTTGTGGTAGTTTGTTCCCTAGTATAGGAAACTGGGGACACAATTTGGCCAGGTTCCCCCAGTGTGTGAGTGCAGAGGGAGGCCGACTCCTCTGTTCAGCTGAATCCTGTTGCCAGCGGCGCTTCTGTTTGGAGAAAACCCTCCCTATCACTGTGGGTCAGGTTTGCGCAGACACAGGGAGGCCGGCCAGGGGCTGCTGTGGTTGCCCCAGAGAGAGGTTGGCCGGACACGCTTGTCCTTCTCCCAGCCATGGCTTGGCTGAGCTGGTGCTTCTCCAAGTGGCCAAGCAGGAGGAAGAGAAACTCCCTTTTGGGCTAAGGCTGGGGTCCCTGGAGAGAGTGCGCTGGTTGCATGTATAGTGACACACTCCTGGGAGTGGGTCCCGTGCCCAGCTTTGTGGGGGGTCGTTTCACCTCCCAGAGCCTTGACTTTTCTTATCTGTAAAATGGGGGATTAAAAACACGTTCCCAGCCAGAAGCAGTGGCTCACGCCTGTAATCCCAGCACTTTGGGATGCCGAGGTGGGCGGATCATCTGAGGTCGGGAGTTCGGGACCAGTCTGGCCAACGTGGTGAAACCCGTCTCTACCAAAAATACAAAAAATTAGCCAGGAGTGGTGGCACGTGCCTGTAATTCCAGCTACTTGGGAGGCTGAGGCAGGAGGATTGCTTGAACCCGGGAGGTGGAGGTTGCAGTGAGCTGAGATAGCACCACTGCACTCCAGCCTGGGCAACAGAGCAAGACTCCATCTCAAAAACCAAACAAAAGAAAAACACCTTCCCCACAAGATCACTGCGAGAAGGCGGGTGGGGACGCCCTTTGTGGAATGAAGCGGTGACCTGTGTGACCCAGCTCTGCCGATGCTCTGGCCCACGCGTGTGACTGCCTGCTGCCGTGGCTTTTTCTCTGCACACGCTGCTACTTCTGAGCGGAGAGGCCTTCCCTCTGCGGCCGCTCTGTCAAGGTTGATTTCCTGGAGGCACCAACCATCCCTGTGGGACTCACGATGGTGTGGGTTCTACGTGACATTTGTGTGTTCCTCTGTCTGTCTCTTACACTGAGTTACAGGATCCACAAAGCCAGGGCTGGGTGTGGCTTTCCTCACCAACACTCTGGGACAGTCCTCAGTGTCAAGTAGACTCTCAGTGAACACCTGCAGTAAAAAACCTGTACCTACTGTGGTGGTGGGACACCCCTATTCAGCTTGTGCTGTGTTTAAAGGGCAAAAGTCCCACCAGATTCTGAGGCCAGGAACCGGGGAAAGCTGGAGGCTCCCCAGCCAAGGCCTGGCCAAGGCTTGGAGGATGCCCTGAGTCCTGGAGCAGCCCGGGCCTGGGTGCCCCTGGAACCCAGTTTCCCTCCCGCTTCCTGCTCTAATTCACAGACACTTGGTGTTTTTCCATGAGAGGCGGGAATCGAAGCCTTTGGGGCTTTGAAGCCACAGAGCTGATCATTTTCAACTAATTAAAACACAATTTGCAAATAGGCTGGCAGGAGTGTCCTGTCTCTGCCAGGGTTTGCAGCCTGGGTCCCACTCATCTGGAAAGAGCATCCAGGGCTGGAGGAGGCCATGTCCCCTCCCTGGGCCTCCGTGTGCCATGGGTTGGGGCTTCTGAATGCCCCAGGGGAGCCACTGCTCAGCCTCCGCGTGGCCACACTGGGCTCATTGCAGTGGACCCTGGTGCCACCCTTAACCCTGGCTGTCTCCTCCACACAGTGGTCGGAGTGGCCTGTTGGGATACACAGCAGGCCCTGCCATGTGGCCTCCATACTCTCCAGCTGCTCCCCCCAGTGCTCACTGTGGTCTTTGGGGGCCTCAGGGTCTGATCTCCGGCTCCTGGCCTCCTTACCCTCCCCAGGGCCTTCTCCCCGCCCCACTGGCTCCACCCCAGGACTTGCTGTTCCCCAGGCGACAGGGCACCACCCTAGGGTCTTTGTACCTCCTGTGCCCCGGAAGCCTGCGAGGAGCACATCGTGCCTTCTCACCAGGCTAAGGTCAAGGTGAAGACCCCTTCACCTTCCCCATGGCCAGGGGTGGTGGAAATGCCTGTAGTGTTCCCCCAGTATTCAGGGAGCCCCCTCAGGCTTCTCAGCTCCCCCACACTGCTTCCCCAGGGGGATGGCTGGGCTGCGGGTCCCAAGATAAGTTCACTTTGGAAATAGGAAGGTTCTGGGAACCTGGCTTTTCTCTGTTCCCCTCCCCTTCTCCTCCCCTCTCTCCTCCTCCTCCCCTCCTCCCCTCTCCCCCCTCCCTCCTCCCCTCCCTCCCCCTCCCTCCCCTCCCCTCCTCCCTCCCTCCTCCCCCTCTCCCCTCCCTCCTCCCCTCCCCTCTTCCCCTCCTCCCTCCCTCCCCCTCCCTTCTCCCTCCCCTCCTCCTCCCTCCCCCCTCCCTCCTCCTCCCTTTCTCCCCCCTCCCCCTCCTCCCCTTCTCACCCCCTCCTCTTCTCCCCTCCTCTTCCTCCCCCTCTTCTTCCTCCTCCTATTCTCTCTCCCTTCCTCCTCCTTTCTTAGCAGCCTCTTCCTCTCCTTCTTTTCCTCTTTTTTTTTCTCTCTCTAGGGCGTCTGATGACGGAGGCAGAAGGGCTCCTCTGAGCTTGGCTTATAATAGATACTCACAGTCCAGTGTGTTCCGATGCCCCTCTGGTGTCCGATTGTGAGTCTGTGCACCTGTCCTGGCTTCCTCTGTCCCCCCACAGGGTGGGGCTGGCCACTCACTGCTGAGTCTTCAGGACCTACCTGGAAGGCCCAGATATGTGGAAGGGCCAGTGGGCGTTTCTGGAACACATGAATTACCAAGTCTACGAACGGGCTTAGTGATGCTTCCCGCCATCACCAGCCTCGCAGGAGTCACAAAACCGCCTTCATCTGGCTATAGTTTGTTGGCATGAACTGGGGCCAGGCACGAGGCTGGTGCCTTTTACTCTTATGGTCTCATCTGTGCCACAACTTTGCAGAGCGGGAATTATCCCGTCTTTACAGCAGGGCAGTTGGGTGGGGACCCAGGGTGGTGAGCAGGGGAGTGCACTTTGCAGGGTCTTAAATTCTCCCTCTTGGTGGCTGTTTCCCGTAAACCCAGGGACTGGAAGTTTCCACGGTCAGGGCCCTAGAGAGCTTGGTGTCCGCCCCCAGCTCTCAGCTCGCTGCGCTGTCAGGACCTCTTTCCTCAGTTCCCGCATGGGTGGGCTCCTCTCCCTGAGGGACAGGGGGCTGGGTCACCTCGTGGCCCCAGGAGACATGGAGGAGACATTGTCCCAAGTGGAGCTGGAGTTGTGGGGGAGGGATTGTGTCTAAGTCTAAGCAGCACTAAACAGGGCGAGTTCCAGTCCCGGGGGGACGGTCCGGACCTCAGGGAACAGCAGGGCCACTGCCCAGCGTGCTCCGGAGGGGGCAGCCTTAAACAGCCTGCCCCTGGACAGGTCGCCCAGCACTGAGCCCAGCCCCGTTTCCACCTTCCCATCACCGCCGTGCCGAGGCCGTGCCTGTTTGAGATGTCAGATGAGACGGGAACAGCTGCTCTGGTGGGTTGGGAATGTTTACCCGCTAAACACACGGAGCGCCCGTCGCCATGGCAACCACCCAGTCCTAGGAACAATCCCCACATCTGCCCCGCACCTGGCATTTCTCAATGCGCTGCCTCGGACGTTGGCTCATCCAGTCCTCACAAGGTCCTGGGCGTAGGTTCTGTAATTCCCTGTTCTGCAGGTGGGTGGGGACCGAGCCGGGAGAGGTAAGAGGACTCGGCCAGGCTCTCTCGGCAGGGGGCCGACGCAGAGGGGTGTCCTGATCGGGCCTCCACACCCTCCTCAGGGCCCCTTTGGGTTGGTGTGAACTGGTGACCTTGAAGCCCATAGCCTGCTTTGGAAGCACCTTTGCTTGTTCTGATGACCCCGGAGGGGGCCGGTGCGGGGCCTGGGTGGGGTGCGCACGGATGGTTCCTGACACTGCCAGAAGGAGCCCGGAGCTGGGAATGCAGGGTGCATGCAGACGGGTGGACTATGGACAGCAGTGGGGGAGCTGGGCACCCACTCGGACCCGGGTCCTGGGCCATTGAGTCAGGCAAGCCCCTTGACTCCCACCTCAGCCGGCTCATCTGGGGAGTGGGCTGATGCAAAGGTTGAATGAGCTCACAGTCGGCGCTTCACTCACCCAAGGCCTCGGCCTCCTGACCCTTCCCGAGCACACATGCCCTCCCTCCCACAGCCGCCCGAGTTCCTGAGTGCTCTCGGCCCAGCCTGCCCCAAGTTGGCTGTGTGTCCCCCAGGCCAGGCCCTTTCCCTCTCTGGCTGCTCCCATGCTGCTGGGCTGAGCTCCCTGAGTGGGAGGCCATGCTCTCTAGGCCTCACCCTCTTGGCTCCTAGGGCCCTGCTTGTCCCCAGCTTCACCCAATGCCAGCCTCTCACCCCGACGGAGCCAGCCAGGGAAGAGCGAGGCCCAAGTGGCTGTTTCAGCCTTTGTCCTGGGGGTCTCCCATCCGACACTTCCATGGAAGGGGCGGCTGTCACTGAGCGCCTGCCCTGTGCTGCTGCGGTGGCTGGTGACCCCACTAAAGTAACACAGGCCACCATTGTGGGCCTGCGTGGGCACCGTACCAGGTACCGCTCATTGTCCACCAAAGCTGGCCCATGCTGCCGAAGGGGTGGGATTTGGTGCACCTCTGGTGGGTGTGACGGTGGAGAGGGGCGCACTGGGTCCCGGGCTAATGGGGCAAAGAATCAGCTTTGTTCTCTCAGGCTCTCGGGTGTCATCTTGCTGTGCTTGTCCAAGCAGCTACAGGCTGGGGTCCAGGGTTAAGGGGACAGTTCCCACAATCAGGGCCAGCAACCCCACCTGTTAGTAAGCCAGGGCCTGTCAGAACGGGGGAAGAAGCTTCTCCCTTCATCCCCCAAGGGCGAGTATCCCAGGACTCTCCGGGGAGCACCTGCAAACGCCTCTGGGGTATTCACCCTAAGGGATGAAGGGACAGGGCCATGCTGTCCTCTCTGTGACCATATTAGAGGATAAATGCAAGAGTGTGTTTCAGAACGAGAAGCTGCTGATCCATGGGAGAAAGAGCAGGACTCATGCCGGCTGGTGACGGAAGCTTCCCAGGCACCCTCCTGCGCCCCGAGCTGCGGGCTCCCCTGCCCCCACTGCCCGGACTTCTGGCAAGGAGAGATTACTGGTGCGCTCAGGCGTGACCCTGCCTGTGTCAGGCGGGGAAGCTGTCAGGAACCGCAAGTCTCAAGTCTCGCTTCCTTGCTGCTAACTGCCTGCCGTATAAATGTCAGCCCGGCTGTTAAACGACCCTGGTGAAAGGGCTGCTCCATTAGGCAGAGGGCAGAGTGATAGCTGAGCAGTTCCAGGAAAAGCAGCCGCGGTGATGGCTTCCGCCGCGGAGCAGGGGTGACATTTGCGTCATCATGTGGTGGTCTCCTAGGAGAAGCTGCAAGCAACTGTGTGGGATAACAACCAGGAAGAAACAGCCTAAATGACAGCGCGCTGCGCCGGCTGCATCACAGGGGCTCTGGGGACCGGGAAAGGCTGGGGGTTGGCGGGGGGCCGGCCGGGGATGGGGTGGGTACTCTCAGCTCATTGTGCAGTCTTGGGGTTCATTTTCTCATTCACTAGTTCTGCCCGTTTTTATCAGCAAAACTCTTGATTTTCCCCCCTTTTCTCTTGACTCTCCTTTCATCTCTCACGCACTGTCCCTGAAGACCCTGCGTGCGTGGCAGCCCTGGAGGGGGGCTGTTTTCCTCCCCTGCACCCCCTTTTCCTGGGCCTGGAGCTGGGAAAAGGTTCCCCCTCGCCTCGTGCTCCCTCTCCCAAGTCATTCTCCCCACCTCTCTGAACCCTGGCTTTGAATCGCAAAACACCAGCCTGTACAACTCACTGCCTGGCTCTGGCCACTCCCGGCTGGTTCCTCCGGGGGCTTTTCCCGTCTCCTTGACCTCTGACCACAGTCATGCCCCCCCAGGCCCAGCCCTCAGGCCTCTTCTCTCCCCCTCTTCGCTCCTCCCTGGGAGCCCCTCCAGCTGCCTGGCTCACAGGCTCTTGGCAGCCTTTGAATCTGTCTCCAGCCCAGCCCTCTCCCTGGACTCCTCAACTCACATATCCAATTGCCAGCTCCCTGTCCCCCCTTTGGGTGTCTGGAGGTGGACTCCCAGGGCCCCCTTCACCTCTGCTGTCCCCCCCCTAGACCTGCTCTAACCTTCCAGTGGCTCAGACCAAAAATCGGGGGGGCCATCCTTGCATCTCCCCTCTCCTTAACATCCATGGGTGACCCCACGGCCAATCTATCAGTGAAATACGGCCAGAATCGGGCCCGGTCTTCCTGCCTGCATGGTCTTCGCCCTGCTCTGAGCTGGCCTCATGGCTTACTTGGATTGTCGCAATATCCCCAACAGGTCTTCCTGCCACCCCGCACTCCCCGCTACATGCCCCTCACCACAGCACCCATCACCCTTAACGCCCATGCCAGCAACTGCATCTTGTTCAGGAAAAAGCCTTGTCCTTGTGGAGTCTATAAGATCCTCCATGATCCGCGCTCTTCCCCCTCCAGGTCGGTCACAAGGGGGAGGTGAGGGGAGGGAGATTTGAGGCTGCCTAGGGGTGGATGGGGCCTCCTGCAAACTTTGGCTTTACTTGGAGTAGGTGAGGAGGGAGGCGGTCGGTCCCTGGGGTGTGGCTACACTGTGGGCCATGACTGGAGAGAGACTGGGGGATGGCGGGGGTCAGGGACAACCCAGGCTGAGGGCGGGGACCTTGGCTGGGCCAGGGATCATGGGTGACAAGTGACTGGATTCTTTTTTGGAAATGGAGTTTTGCTTTTGTTGCCCAGGCTGGAGTGCAATAGTGCCCTCTCGGCTCACTGTAACCTCTGCCTCCCTGGTTCAAGCGATTCTCCTGCCTCAGCCTTCCGAGTAGCTAGGATTACAGGCGCCCCCCACCACGCCCAGCTAATTTTGTATTTATAGTAGAGATGGGGTTTCTCCATGTTGGCCAGGCTGGTCTCGAACTGCTGGCCTCAGGTGATCCACCCACCTCAGCCTCCCAAACTGCTGAGATTACAGGCGTGAGCCACGGCGCCCAGCCTATGTTTAGATTTTTTAAGAAACCGCCAAGCTGTTTTTCCAGCGTGTCTGTCCCAAGACATCCACACCAGCAGCGTATCATGAGCTGGGTTCTTCACATCCTTGCCAGTGCTGGGATTACAGGCGTGAGCCGCCGCGCCCGGCCACAAGTGACTGGATTCTAAAGACATCTGCAAGCATACCCGAGAGTATTTTCTGACCCACTGGACACAGGGTATGTGAAACGGAGGCGTGCAGAGGGATTCCAGGCTTGCGGCCACCGACCAAGAGTGGTCCTGTCAGTCTAGAATGCAGTCACTTGTCATCGTGGCTACCCACCTGAGCCTGGCCCCCATCTTCAGCCTCCCTTGTCCCCTCATTTCCCCCATCCCCCACAACTCCAAGACTGTTAGAGGCTTTCAAGGTGACGTGGGCACCTGCCCGGCACAGCGGGCATCCAGTACACAGGGATGAAGGCCTTTGATCTGTGGATTTTGTTTTGATCTTGCAGGGCTGGGGTTAAGGGTGATAAATGCGGTGATAGCACCCTGGGGACTACGGTTCTCATCTTCCTTCTGCCCGGTCTGAGAGGACTGCATCTGTGTCCCAGAGTCTGGAGGGCAGGCGTCTCTTGGAGAGCCAGGACCACTGTGTCATGGGTGGGGTGGGGATCGGCATGAAAGTGCAGGCCTCTTGCTGCAGAATTGTTGCAGGCTGGGTGCAGTGGCTCACGCCTGTAATCCCAGCACTTTTGGAGGCTGAGGCTGGCAGATCACTTGAGGCCAGGAGTTCAAGACCAGCCTGTGCAACACAGGGAGACCGCCCCACCCCCCACATCTCTACAAAATATACAAAAATTAGCCAGGGGTGGTGATGTGTACCTGTAGTCCCAGCTACTCTGGAGGCTGAGGTGGGAGGATCGCTGGAGCCCAGGAGGTTGAGGCTGTAGTGAGCCAATTTTGCATTGTTGAACTCCAGCCTGGGCAACCGGGAGAGACCCTGTCTCGAAAAATAAATAAACAAAAAAGAATTGTCACAAACCACAGAGGGCTACCCTGTGTAGCTGCAACTACCCTGGGTAGCTGCACAGGTCACACATCCTCATGTGGCCCCCCCTGCTCAGTGTCCTGGGGCCTTTGGTGGCATGGGGGGACGGGCAGAGGGACAGCACGGAGAAGCCAGCCCTGTGGTTTCACGTCACCTCATCAAGCGTTTGTGCTGGACAAAAATTGCCCTCCTTCCTTTTGGACCTATTTTAGGCTTGGCAGGCCCATGAATATTTGATCAGGAAATCATTTTCTCCATAAATGCCGGTGGTTGGAAGCTTTGCTGCAGGAGGGGGCCTGAGAGTCAAGTGTCCCCTGAGTGATGGTGGAGGGGCTGGCCGGGCTGGCTCCAAACTGCAGACCGGCTCTGCTGGGTGGGGGAACCATGGGTCTGAGGCTCCTAGCATGGAGGTGGTCTTGGTGAGGCAGCCATGGGAGGGGGCAGGTCCCCTTCCCCAACAAGGGCCTGCGCTGGCCCTAGTGTGAAGGTGGGCTCCCGGTGTCCAGGTGTGGGCAGGGCATGGGAGGGGTGTTGAACCTCAGGGGGATGGGGTAGGTCAAGTGCTGCCTAAATGTACCATTCCATCTCCCAGAACCTCAGTATAAAAAGCCAACCCCCTCACCGACATGCCTCTGCATGAAAAGTTCTTCTAGAAGAGAGCATTTGAGTGAGACGTTACCCCAAATAATACCCAAGTGTCTGCTACTAAAGCCAATATTCCCCAGGTCAGCGAGGACACGGAAGTTATTGGTCTGTACTTCTCTGTACACGGCTGTCTCTAGGAGCCCCAGTGTGCAAAGAAAACAGAGTCCCGCGCTGGGCTGTCCTCTGCGCCCTCCCCCACGTGGCTGGAGACAGAAGCTGTTCTCTCTCCAATTTATTGACCTGAAAATTGGCCTCTGGCTGCGGGGGGCAGGCCCCCTGTGCCTTCAGGGTCAGTGTCTGTCAGGGCCAAGCCCTCTCCCAGTGGTCACAGGTCATAGGGCAGCCTCGTGTCCCCATGCCCTGCACTGGGGGAGGTAGGGGTGGGGCATGGACGGTGTGTGTCTCTGCGTGAGGGTCAGCGCTTGCCATTCTTCCCACCTGGGCTCCGCAGCTGTGGTCAGCTGGATGATGCCCCACACCCCGAGATGTCCCAACCCCCAAACCTACAGCCATGCGTCCTTCCATTGTCAAAGTGGCTTGGCAGGTGGGATTCAGCCAAGGACCTAGAGATGGAGAGATTGGCCTGGATTGTCTGGAGGCCCCAATGTGATCGCAAAGGCACGTCTCCTTAGGGGAGACACGGCAGGGTCAGAGCCAGAGGGGAGGAAGCAGAGGCTGGAGGCGTGTGGGGCCAGGAGCCGAGGCAAACAGGGGCCTCTAGAAGATGGAAAGGGCGGGGAATGGATTCTCCCCCGGCGGCCTCCAGGAGGAACCAGCCTTACCACCAGGTCCTCTGCCTTTAACCCCGTGAAACTGATTTTGGACTCCTGACCTCCAGAATTGGAAGAGGATAAATTTGGGCTGTATGAAGCCATGAGGTTTGTGCTAATTTAGAACAGAAGCACCTGGAGACCTCCCCAGGGGAGGGGGCAGGGGCAGGATTCTCTCCCTGAATCCTCCCCAAGTCCCCCACCTGGGTTCACTCCCATTCTGTGACTTGCATGGCTCCAGGGCCCGGGAGCTCCGGCCTGAGGTCTGTCCGAGGGTCTCCTCCGGGACTGTGTCAAGCGCCTGCAGATGCCACGAGTGGTCTGTGGCTGGTGGTCGGCGTGGCAGGCTTGGTCCAGCAGGTGGACTTGGGTTTCTATCTTGGGGATTTCGTGCTGAGGTGGCACCGGCCTCTTGAGCTATTACTGTTGGTTTCATTTCATGCAAAAAAAAAATTTTAATGAAAAGAAATACAAAAACTGCAAAGGACTCACAAGGATGCAGGTTTCCACTTCACAGGTTAATACATGAACATTTTGGCATATTTGCTTCCAATTTTCTTTTTCCCTCCCACCTTCCCTCCTTTTCTGCCTCCCCCTCTCTCCTCCTTCTCATTGGAAAAAACAAACCCTCTCTCTCATCTGCCGTATTTACCACATCATTTGCAGCACGTACTGGGGGCTCTGAACCAGGGACGCCAGTTATCTTTGGCTTGTGCCCATTCCCCAAGTCTAGGAAGCACTCAGATTCCCTCTCATTTCTGTCTTTTCAACTGCAATCACTATGGTTATCTCAAGGTTTTCCTCTATACCAGCAATTCCACGTTCATCAGTGTCTATACATCCATTTACTCTTTCAGTAAGTATTTATCAAGTGCTGCCCAGGTGCCAGGCAAAGATGGTATTTGGGGAAAGAGCATGGCAGGACAGGGAAGGCCTCCCTCTTGGAGGTGGTGGGGGATAGAGAGAGGACTGGCAAAATAACCAGCGCACCCAGCACGAGAGATGTCCACAAGGGCTGTGAGGAGTGAGGACCGTGCTGGGGAGGGTGGTGGTGGGGGCTTCCTGGGAAGGGATATTTGAGCAAAGCCATGAGGGAGGTGAGGCCCGTTGCTGCTTCCATCTGTTAGGTCCACAAGGATGAATTGTCCCCCCGTTTCTTGCCTCGGGTTGGAAATCTCCCTTTTCATCTTATTCTGCCGGCTCCTCGCCTCTGGGAGCGTTGCTTTTGTGGAAGTCATGTTCTCCAGCGTGAAGCCACCGGGAGGCCACCCCTGCTTCTGGCTGACTCGGTCTGGGTTGGGCTGTTTGCCTGGCTTCTGCTTACGAGATCCCCCTCTCCCTTCTCCCCTCCTCCTCGGAGCCCGAGCCGGCTGCTAGCGAAGTTACCATGGCATCCTTTCACCCCGCTCACGCTTGGGAGGCTCGGTCCTGGCCGTCTATTTGTTCTGGGGTATTGGCGTATTGGCTTCCAGTTTCTCTTTGTATGTCTTCTCTCTTGTTTTTCTTTGAAATTCGCATCTTAGTGTTTGCAAAATGATGCACACTTGCCATGGGTGACTTTCGGGGCGCCCCTGTGATTGGCTCCCACTCTTCCGGGGTGTCTCTTTCCCCTCCAGCTTCTGCCCATGGTGGGTGTCTGATGCCGCCCCTGGCCCGGAGCACAGCAGAGGAATTGCCGGCTGGGATGGAAAACCCAGCTTGGTTTTCTCTCTTGAGATGGTGTTAAATGTCTGCACTGCAGCTCACACACCTGTGTAGGAGCCCCTCGGTGGCGTCTGCAGATGGTGAGTCTTTCACATCATGTGAAGAGGCTCAGCCATGCAGCCCACATTCCCCCCTTCTGGGTGCCCACCCCCACCACAGCTGTGTCTACTCCTCTGTGGTCAGAAAGGGGTGAAGCTCTGAACACCACCCACCTCGCTGTGCTCGTTTGGAATGAGGGGTCAAGAGATGGTGGGGGCTGGTGCATGAGAGTACTGAGCTGGAAAAGTGGGGCTGGCAGTGAGTACTTCCCCAGTCAGGAGCTCTGGGCTTCAGTGACTGCGGATGGCGAGGCACAGGGGGTGCGAGCGCAGGGTTGGTGCACACCTGGACGGCCACACCTGCTCTGCAGAGCCACCCTCTGCCAGGCTGGCTGTTAGGGATTTGAATTCACTCCTGGCCCTGGAAGTGGGTGGCTGAGATTAGGTAGAGGAAAGGTTATGGGAATAGGGAGTCCCCCGGAGCCCAGAGGCCAGGCTGCTGGAGGATCCAGTCTGTGGCCATGGCAGTCACCAGGAATTATACCAGGAGTGGTGTTGAGGGGGGTGACAGCGATGGAGGGGCGGTGTGACCTGGGCTGGGCTGTAACTGCCGCAGGGAGGGTGTTGGGTAACACAGTCTGACAGACTGAATTGTGTGAGGGTGGGGCGCTTAGGAAGGAGGGAGGGAGAAGGGCGTAGAAGCCAAAACGAGGGGCAAGGAGACTGTCATGGCCACTGGGGCATCAGAGAGGGAACAGCCCGCTGAGAGCAGATCCCACAGGGGTGGCAGGAGCCTTGGGGACAGGCTGGATTTAACTAGAGGAGAGTCTGAAGGTGTGGATGGTTTTGTTGACAGGTGACTGAAGATTGAGGGGTGCTGTGGAGGGGAAGGGAGAGGAGCTGAGAAGGGCGCCGCTGGGGGAGGGATATGCAAAGCCTTATGAGGCAGAGGGGTGACGGGATCCCCCGGCTTCTTGTGAGGACTGATCCCATCAGGACACAGGGGGAGATGAACTTCATCTCAACACCCAGGTCAGACGGTGATGGTGCTGGGGTGCTGGTGGGAAGCTGTCTTGCCCTGGCCCACAGGGCTCGGAGGTGACCACCTGGCTCCTGTTGCTGGAGCGTGGGCCCCTGGGAGGCACCCCCTTCCTAGTGGATGGATTTTCTTGTGGCCCCTGACAACGGTGGACCCCTGCCATGGCCTGCAGGGCGTGTACACGGCTTCTAATTCATTTTGTCTTCAGGTAATAAATGAGATCTTACGATTCCCTGTAAGCCTCTCCTCCTTCCTGCCCTCCCTCTTTTTCCTTGGTCCTTTTTTATTTTAGATGGAATCTCTCTCTGTCGCCCAGGCTGGAGTGTAGTGGCGTGATCTTGGCTCACTGCAAACTCTGCCTTCCAGGTTCAAGCCATTCTCTTCCTTCAGACTCCTGAGTAGCTGCGATTATAGCCCCGAGTCACCATGCCCAGCTAATTTTTGTATTTTTAGTAGAGACAAAGTTTCACTATGTTGGCCAGGCTGGTCTCGAACTCCTGACCTCGTGATCCGCCTGCCTCGGCCTCCCAAAGTGCTGAGATTACAGGTGTGAGCCACCGCGCCCAGCTTCTCTGTTCTTTCTTTTCGTAGAGTTTCCATTTTCTATCACTGCACCCTTATTACGTCCACAATTTGTGGATGTTCTTTGCCAGCAAAACTGTGACTTTTTGACCTAAACCCTACTGAATGTGCTGTTTATTAAGAGAAAGAAGTTGCTGTGAGGAGTCGGGGCTTACATTGTTTTGAATCTTGGTCCACTCATTATCTGGGTGACCTTGAAGACCTCATTATTTGGGAGCTTGGCCTCTCCGAGCCTCAGTTTCCCCATTTGTAGGAGGGAGGCAGTAACAGTGCATCCTTTGTGCAGCTGCCATAGGGATTAACTGTGCAGCCCTCCACACAGGTGTGACCAAAGCTGATGCCCAGCAGAGGCCAGCTGCTTCCTGTGGCCACGTGCCAGGCCCTCCTCCTCCCTGACCTGACAAGGCACTCACAGCCCCACGTGGCAGGCCCTGTGTGCTCCACACCAGCCTCCCCCCAAAACCCTCTCCTCCAGGCAGCCTCCACTTGCTGGCCAGGCTCTTAGAGGTGCCAGCAACTACCACACTCAGGGCTACAAGCCCTCACTCTCCAAAAGACACCCTCCCCTCATCTCCTTCTTCGTTGGGTCAGCAAAGATGTGGGTGGCCACTTGGTGCCAGGGACTGTTCTGGGGGCCTGAGGGAAGTCTGAGATCAGGATAGGCAGAGCGCCCCACCCTGTGGAGCTGCTGATCTAGTGGGGGAATCAGACGACCCCACATACAAAGGCATGTTTTTATAAAGCATACAGCAGCGGGGGTGGAAATGGGTTCTGGAAAGAAATATGATGCAGGTGATTGGTGGGAGGCACCAGGGTGCTGGTGGAGCTGAGCAGACACCTGCAGAAGGTGAGGGAGGGGACCCGCCAACACCCAACCTCCGGGGACCAGCGTCCAGGCAGCGGGAACAGCTACAGCAGAGACCCTGAGGCTGCAGTGTGCCTGGAGCCGTGTGAGGGGCGCTGCGGGGTGGGTGTCACATAGGATCTCTAGGGAGTAGGGCTGGAGTAGAGGCTGGCACGGGGGTGTGATGGGATGGATGTGCTGAGATCACAGCAGCCCCTGCATGAGGAGGGGACCTGTGGTCTGGCTGGGTTGGGGGCGGTAGGGAGTGATGGTGGGGAACCGTTAAGGGCTTGCAGCGGTGGCTCTGCCTGGGGCCATCGTGGGGGTGAAGAGAGAACCGATGATGTCTGGAGCCTGTGACACTGACCATGTCCTTGTTTTGTCCTCTGGGAAGGGGTCTTGAAACAGGACCCCACAGAGTGATTGAAAGCAGGTTTCACCTTTCCAGGCTCTCTAGGAAGCAGGAGGTTGCACGGGTCCTTGCCCTTCGCCCCTCCTGCCCCACTCTCGACCCTGGTCCTAGCCTCAGAAATAGGTCCCCCCCCCTGGCTGTGCACTGATTTGCTGAGTGATGTAGTGGGTCACTTGCCTCCTGGAGAGTCAGTTTCCCTATTTGTTCCATGAGAGGTGACTGAGGTCCTTCCAGCCTGCTTGTTGCCTATGACAGGAGGAGAGGAGTCATCAGCACCAATTTCCTGTATTATTGGGTGTCTGTTATTACTGCAAACAAACAGCTGCGTCTGTCCCTGTCTCCGCTGATGAATGAGAGCCCATCCTTGTTCATTTCCAAGATCAAAACACAAGCAGACCTCCTGCGGCCATTCCCCCCCCCCCCCTCCCTGCTTCCTTGAGCATCGGGGCGGAGAAGGCAATGGCGCCGTCTGTTCTGGCTCTGACTCAGCCCCCATCAGCGGCTCAGTTCAGCAAGTGCTCGCCGAGGCCACTCTGGGCTGGGTGCTGCGGACACAGCCAAGCCAGCTGTAGCTCCTGCACTCTGCAAGGGGCTCATCCAGTGGGAAAGCAAGCAGTGGACACAGCATCCCAGTGGGTGGGGAAGGGGTGTGCAGGTGGCCAGCAGGGGGTCCACCTTGGGGTGAGAACGTGGCTTTTTAGCTGAGTCTTGAGTGATGCTTTCGGTTTGGACAGTGAGCAGGGGAAGGGAAGTGCCAGCAGGAAGCAGTAAGAGAGGCATGGAAGAGCTGGAGGTGGAAAGAAGCTGGGTTTGAGAGGGGTGAGGGTGCGTGGGGGACAGGAAGGTGTCCACACCAGCCTTCCAAGAGCTGAACCAGAGGTGGTGGCTTTGAATGAACTTAGTCCAATCCCCTTCCCTACCTCCCTGTGATGTAGAGACTGGAGAGCAAACCTTTCAAATTCCCAGGTTCCCTTACAGCCAGACACATGCAACCGTGTAAGTGAGCTCTGGCCAGTGAAATGTGGGTAGAACTCCTTGGAGAGAGCCTCTGTATTCTAATACAAAGACAGAGCCTTCCAAGGAGATGGCTTGCAATTTTCAGCCTTTAGCTTTTCTCTTCTTTCTGCCTGGAATGCGGATGTGATGTTTGGATGCACAGCAGCCATCTTCTGACCAGGAAGAGAGAGACACTCTTGAGGATGGTGGAGCAGGAAGCTAGAAGGAACCGGGTTTATATGAGTTTCCTGAGCACCCCACCAGCCCTGACCAGCCACATGGTGTGACTGAGCATACAGGGGCTGGTGGAGGTCACAGAAGGCCCTGACCCACTCAGGGAGCGGGAAGGCTTTTGGGAGCGGCTGGTGCCTGAAGGCTGTTTAGAATTTGCCACCATGTTCCCCTAGGACCTGTGTTTGCTAACTGGGGTATCCTCAGGGCCTGGCTGGGGGAAGCTGCCAAACACCTTTATGCTGCAAGAGAGACGGATGGCAGTGGCAGCAGCAGGATGAGAAGCGTGGGAACTGGAGCGGGAAGGGGAGGAGGAGGTGGGGAAGGCTGGGTTTCAGGAGCGACACTGGGGGTCTGCTGGATCAGTGGGCAGGGTGTTGGGGTCGAGGCTGGAGAGGGACACTGGGATTTGTGAGCAGAGAGTGGGAGAAATGGTGAGGAAAGGGAAGGCTGCCGAGGGCTGCCCACACAGAGGCTCAGGAGGTGGCTGGGGAGGAGGCAGAGATGGGGGGCTGCTGGCAGCAGGCGGTACGGAGCACTGTTCCCCCAGAAGGGCCCTCACTGGGCGAGACTCTAGAAGTGTCCTGGGGCTGCAGTCACAAATGAGCACACACCTGGGCCTTAAAACAAGGGCTGTTTAGAACTTCCAGTACTATGTTGAGTACTAGGTACAAGCACTCATAGTACTGAGTACTATGTTGAGAACCAGTACTGTGCTGAGTAGGAGTGGTGAGAAAGGGCAACCTTGTCTTGTGCCAGTTTTCAAAAGGAATGCTTCCAGCTTTTGCCCATTCAGTATGATATTGGCTGTGGGTTTGTCATAAATAGCTCTTATTATTTTGAGATATCATCGATATCTAGTTTACTGAGGGTCTTTAGCATGAAGAGGTGTTGAATTTTATCGAAGCCACTTTCTGCGTCTATTGAGATAATCACGTGCTTTCGTCAATGGTCCTGTTTACGTGATGGATTACGTTTATTGATTTGGGCGGAAAAGGGGAGGGAGGGCATTAGGACAAACACCTAATGCATGTGGGGCTTAAAACCTAGATGACAAGTTGACAGGTGCAGCAAACCACCATGGCACATGTACACCTGTGTAACACACCTGCACGTTCAGCACATGTATCCCAGAACGTAAAGTAAATTACAAACAAAACCAAAAAACAAATGGATGTTTATTCTCTCACTCTGCCGGAGGCCAGACGTCCAGAGCCAAGGTGCTGGGAGTGCAGCGCTCCCTCCGAAAGCTGGAGGGGAGGTGCCTCCCTGCCTCTTCCACCTCTGCTGACTCCAGGCGGTCCTCGTCCTCGGCTGGGACACGTCACTCCCATTTCTCCCGTCTTTACAAGGCCAGCGTTTTCGTGTGCCTGCGTATTTTTTCCTCTTCTTGTAAGGACACCAATCATTGGACTTAGAACCCACCCTAAATGCAAGATACTCTAGAGATCACGAATCCCGTCTGCGAAGACCCTATTTCCAGATAAGGTCACACTCTGAGCTTCTGGGGGGACAGGAACCTTTGGGGTAGGCTGTTCAACCCACATAGGGACTCTGTCGGGTGTGGGCCTCAAGGGTTGCTGCCCCCAGTCCTGCCGAAGGAAGGTCATGGCAGCTGGGCTCTGAGCCTCCTCACCCCAGCCACTGGCTTTCTGGCCTCCGCCGCCCCAGGAGCTGCCGCACACTGTCGTCTGTGCCAACCGCAGCTCTCTTCTACTGTTTCCCATCATTAAGCTCCCATGCCCGAGAAAATCTCCCCTGCTCTCCTAGAGAAATGTGGACAATGCTGATAATGAGATCTTCCATCCGACATGACTTGTTTCCGAGCGTTAGAAGTAATTTTCTGCCTGGGAATAATTAACTCAAAGACCTGGGGTGAAGCAAGCTAAAAATGGGGGAAGTAGGTGGTTGAAAAGACTGTTGACAGAGGACCACGAACAAAGCCTTCTGCACTGGGAAGGCATGCCTGGGCCACGCAGAGGCCCCAGGGACACAATTATCTTCGGGTCTTCTCCTTCTGACACCCGCCGGGGGCTCCATGGGCTCTGACGCCTTCCAGGGGCTTTTGCTCTCCAGTGCTTCCGGGAAGAAGGTAGGTGCTCAGGGTAACCTGGGAATTGGGGCTGAGTGACGTGGGTTCATATCCTGACTCCAGCGTGGCTGGCCCCAGCCTCAGCTTCCTCTTCTGTAAAAAAAGATAATGGGACAGACCATCGGGGCGGTTGGGTACGAGGGTCACGTGGAACAACGCGTGTGATGTGTGAACCAGGGCCCAGCACATAGTAGGTGCTTAGGAAAAGTGGCAGAAGTGTGGGCTGAGTGAAGAGAGGAGGGAAGGTGCATGGGAAAAAGTACAAAGTCTGAATTCAGTTCGATTCCAGCTACTTGCCGAGCAAGCCACGAGGCCCGGGGCAAGCCGGAAACATCCCTGGGCAAATATCAATGAAAAGTAATGCCAACAGGGCGGCAGAGACGCGAGGTGACATGGAAAATTATCTTGCAAATTGTCAAGTGTGCTCCATCTGTGTTTTACAAAGAACAATAGGAAAACCCCAGTGTCCACACCCTTCCTGCTAGACCATCACGGACTTCTTTTCTGAGATGGAGTGTCACTCTGTCACCCAGGCTGGAGTGCAGTGGCTCGATCTCGGCTCACTTCAACTTCTGCCTCCCGGGTTCAAGTGATTCTGCTGCCTCAGCCTCCCAAGTAGCTGGGATTATAGGCACACGCCACCAGTCCCAGCTAATTTTTGTATTTTTAGTAGAGATGGGGTTTTTACATGTTGATCAAGCTGGTCTCGAACTCCTGACCTCGTGATCTGCCCGCCTCAGCTTTCCAAAGTGTTGGGATCACAGGCGTGAGCCTCTGCGTCCTGTCTAGCATGGCCTTTTCTTGTTACCGTGGTGGTTCCCAAAGTGGGGTTCCTGAGGTAGCATGCGTCAGCTGGAAATTTGCTAGAAATGCAAATTTTAGGGCCCCACCCCAGACCTAGTGAATTTGGGGTGGCATGGGTAATCTGTGTCACAGCAAGTCCTCTAGGGGATTCTGATTTGTGCCAAAGTTTGGGACCCACTTTTATCACATGGGCCCCCCCTTTTCCTGCTAGAGACCCCCAAACATGTTTGACTTCTCAACCCTCTTCTGAGCCTCCAGGGCCTCCTGGAGGAGGTGGGACGGGAACCTTGTTCTGAAGGGTGATGTGGCTGAGGTTGCCAGATGTCCCCCCCCAAGTACCCACTCTCCCATTCTTCAGGGATCAAACAGTCCCAGAGCTTTGGACAGACTTTGGGAATAAAGCACTGCCTTTGCCAGCTCTCTTTACGGACAGGTGTAGCCTTAGGATGAGGTTTTGGCTAAGAAGATAAGCAGCCTTGATGCTTAAAGCAAACTGGTTCGGCTGGGGAAGTGGCCCTTGTTAACCTTCTGCTTTTCCTCTTCCTTCCAATCTGCAAGGAGGATGTGATGGCTGGAGCTCCAGCAGCCATCCTGGATCATGAGATGACTTTAAGGACAGAAAACATATGTTGAGAATGGTGACACAGACATACCAGCGTCCTGGATAGAGGACCAGCCGTCACTCCAGTTCTCAAGGGCCTACTTCTGAGTTTTTAAGGATGGGGAATGGCTTCTATTTCATTTAAACGCCTCTTGTTTCAGGTTTTCGTGTTATGTAGCTAGACCTATTCAAGGAGGGAGAGCTTCCCATGGGCAGTGAGGTGCCCCTGGAGGGCGCCAGGTGGTGGGGGGCTGCAGCTCGGAGGAGAGATTGGAGGGAGCAACTGGAGTCCAGTGAGGGGCTCTGCAATGCCCAGGCCCGAGGTGATGGTCTTAGCTGGATGCGATTGTGCAAGCATCTTCTCCTGCCTCTGAGCCGGAACTGTCCAGTGCCAAGACCAGCTACACTGTAGAGACCCCCACCCAGGCGGTGCTGAAGGCGTTAAGAAGCAGACACCCAGATAGAACAGCAAAGTGGGACTATCTGGGGCCAACAGCCTTCTGAGCTGACAGCCTCAGGGGCTGACAGCATTCCGGGCTGAGAGCCTCAGGGGCTGACAGCAATGTCAGCTGAGAGCCTCGAGCTGATTCTGACCCAGGTAATTCGTCTCTCTGAACAGGTGATTATTATTAACTAACAGGCGTTCAGTGTTTTCTCATAGAACCAAAATAAACTAGGTAGGCAGCCTGTGCCCACTTACCACTGATCACGGACAAACTAGAAAGTGTTCTCCACGAGGGAGCCACAGGGCAGGTCACGTAGCCCGTGCTGAAAGAATTGTTTTCACCGGTGTATGATATGCACCTACTGTCTTGCACCTTTAGAATGCCCCAAGCTGTTTTCCACTTAGTGGGGGCAGCCGGGTTTTCTTTGCCATCGTTCTTAGCAAACAATACACTTTTATCATGCACTCAGCATTTCTCAGCAGTCCAGCATGCAGTGTGGTGGAGACTATGCAAATGAGATTGGACAGGGATTTATCAAGGGATTGCGTAATCCTGATGGCATCATAAGCCGTTAGGTGGTACCTCCAGGTAAAGAAAAGGGGAGGTGCTCTTGTCCTCAATTTCCCAGAGGGACAGAGGCCAGCTGAGTTTCAGGGAGAGCAGGAAGGGATAGAGAGCGAAGGAGGCTGCAGGAAACCTCCCAGGAGTCCCCAGGCTGGAAGGTCCAGGGAGGGTTACGGATGACTCCAGGCTTCAGGGCGGGGAGTTTTTCCCCCGAGGAAGGATTTGCTTCTTCACTTATTCCTTGATTCAGGCCCCAAACCTGAAGAACGAAGCTCTCCCTCCTGCCCCTTGCGGCAAGTGGCTGGATGAGAACATCAGCTCATGTTTTCTGTGCTCCCTAAGGTTTGACCCAGGGCTTGGGAAGAGCTGGCCCAGGACAATTACTAGAAATGCTGAGACCTGCAGAATCCAGGGCCCAAGGTCACTCCTCTCACTCCTCGTCCTACAGATGAGGAAACTGAGGCCCACAGTGCCCCGTAAAGCTGTAGTGGTACCAGGACAGCACCTGCTCCCAGTCCCCGTCCAATGCTCCTGGCGTGCTGCAGGCTGTGACCTGGACTTCCTAGAGCCTGTCTGTACACACAGGGGCGGGTGACACCTGAGACCTACAGAGGGGTCTCTGCTGGGACCTGAGGCCCGGGAGAAAGGGGCACTTAGTGCGTGTGGGGGGCATGTTCCTGAACCCGCCACACACACGGAGTCTGAAGAAGATTTTGTAACTTCTGTGGAACCCTGGTGTCACTTCCCAGATGACAGCACGAGTGGGGAGCCGGGTGCAGCGGCTTCTGCGGAGCTTCAGGGCCCCAGTCCAGTTCATGCTCTGAGCACTGCACGTCAGCAGTGGGCGGGGGAGAAGAGCCCAGGAAGGTGGGGAGCCCAGCTTCGAAGTCCCCACGGGGGAGTGGTGCACGCCGGCTGGTGGGCGCCGTGGCTGGTGATTCCAGCTCCCTGCAGTCTGGGCTGTGCCGGCCACGACACTGGTTCCCTCTGCCAAGCTCAGCCTTGGTCTGTGGCACAGTGAGTAGCCCCGACCGGGAACTTTGGGGGTGTGAAGGGGTTGGGGCAGGGCCCAGCATGGGAGAAAGGCTTTCAGAACAAGGAGAGCATCTCAGGAGGTGAGACACACGGGCAGCGATGGAGGTGCAGGGAGAGTGGAGGGCCCGAGCTCCATGCCATACCAGGGAGGCAGACAGAGGGGCCGGGTTTGAATGTGCCGCTGGGCGAGTGTTCACTGACTGAGCAGTTGCACGTGCCTGGGGGGCTGGTGAGTGGAAGAAGAACGGATCTCGGTGCCAGACTCTACGGAACTGTGTGGCCTGGATGACTCCCAGGGCCTCCCGGGAGCCCAGCGTCTACCAGCCTGCCTCGAAGATCCTGCTGCAGGTGGGATCTAGGTGGGAGATGCCCAGCCCACAGGGTGCAGGGCAGCTTACGACGCACCTCGGCTTCTCAGCCCGAGCCTCGAACTCCCCACCTCTGCCTCCCGCACACCACTCAGGCGTCCACGACCCGTTTAATTTGATTCAGGGAGGGAAGTCTCTGTGTTTTTGGTGGCGTTAGTATTGATGGTCTATTTCCTGCTCAGGACCCAGTGCCGAGTCGGCATTAATGTAGAAAAATTAGTATTACTGGCTGCTTTTGGGGCCATCTCTCACGCTGCAGTCTGTGACAAGTTCATTAAACTTGATAAATGCTCTTGTCTAAAGATAACGTTTGAACGATGGAACCAGTTGCCCACTTATTAGCTGGCTACATGCTCCGGTAAATTGCCTGGGAGGCTTTTGAACTCCCCAGGGCCTGTGGCTGGGGACTGAGGGCTCTGTCTTGGGGAGAGGGCTTCTGGGCGCTCCCAGCTCTGGGGACAGGCAGTGGTGCGGTGGCAGGGGCACCCCACATGTTCTGGGGGCTGGGGGAGGGCGCTGTGGACCTGGAGGGCAGGATGGGCGTCTCAACCCAGCTCCCACCAGAGGCTCCATCCTCTCTTGCTTTGCAGTTCCCTTCACAAGCCCCTCCCGGCTCAGCACCCTGCCCTGGCGCCGTAGCAACCCCATCCCGCATGGACCACCTATCAGGAAGCCCACAGATAGGAGAGTTGCCCCCGAGTGGCGTGGTCCTTGCAGCCCATCCTGCGGTGGTTTCATCTTCATGCCGTTCAGCTCCTGGTCCTCCTCTCCCTCCTTCTTTCTCTCCTCCTCCCTCCTCCTCCTCTTCCTCTTTACCCCCGGCTCTGGAAAAGCCTCTGATTTGAGAAGTTGCTCCCAGAATCTCAGCAACAAAGCCCGGCCTTCCTGGAGCCCAACATGAGGGACACCTTAGGTCACATCAGCCACAGCACCCCGATTCCATCAAACCACACCCCAGGCACCAAGTGCGGACAGGAGGGGCTGCAGGATATCACTGGGAAAAACGGCACCACCACGAAGGCCCCCAAAGGGAGACAGAGGGCACCGTTCCCAGGAGCAGGTGTAGAAGGATGCAGGTGGTCTTTGCGGGTCACTATGACCTTTGTCTGTCCCTGAGCAGGGCTCCGGCTGCTCCAGCCCCACCCTGTGGAGCAGGCCCTCTAGGAGACCCAGCAATGGCTGAGGCTTTGACCAGGGCATGTTTCAGAGGCACCTGTGCGGGAACATGCCCTGGAGGCTGTGGGCGTCCAGCGGTCTGTTCATGGCCAGGTGGCCCCCGGTCAGACCACCCTGCTGTAGCTGTTCTCAGCTGGCCCTGCCTCCTGAGGATTCGAACACACGGGAAAGCCACGGGCATGTCCTAGTACTGTGGCTCGGGGAGAAGAGCCCTGCCTGCCCTGCCCATCACGTTAACACAAGGATGCTTCAGGCCTCAGGTTGCTGCTGTGAGCCCACCTGCTCCGACTACATCATGTGGCACAGCAGCTGGCCAGAGTGACGAGGACACAGAGGTGGTGGCAGCCCCTGTAGCTGCTTGCTATGGCAGCTGTCGAATCTCCAGGTGTGGAGAAACCTTGTGTTAGGGGGAGACAGCATCAGGCGTGGGGTCTGGGGTCGCCCCTACCGTGGTCCTCAGGTGTTGTTATTGGGGTGGCTGGAAAAATATTAACGATATTAGTTACTGGGAAAAGTTAGATTGTAATGTCAAACCTTGTGGAAGGCCAGATTTTACTGGGACAGGCTGAAGGCGGCAGGTCCACTAAGTTAGGGAGAAGATAGGGACGAGGCTTTCCCAGTTTAAGTCTGTTTACACCACATTCCTTCGTCTCTGTTTACTCATGTAAACTTTATGCTGATGGCCCTCTCAGGGGGGAGATCAAACGGGAATTATCTGTTAATAGTGTTTACTCTGGGGTCCGGAACTGAAAGCTTTTATCATTCATGTAACCACCCTTTTAATCATGTTAATTATCCACATGTGTGTTGACTTAGAACCTCTGCTGTGAATAAATGTGTGGATGGACAGAGGGTTTTGGTCTATTGGTTGCCTTTTGCCCTCTGAAAGCAGCTGACAGCCATCCCTAGCCCACTTTGAATCACTGTAATGGTGTGAGAGTGCCTTCATTCATCCGTGGTTGAGTCAGGGTCTGTAGGTCAGACTTCGCCAGACGGTGACTGACGTCTTGGGTGGTGACCCCGAGGTGATCGAGGTCACACTCGGGCCTCAGCCTCACCTGCCTCTCTGGTTGTTCCTCTCCCTTCTCTTCCTCTTGCCTGCAAGCTGCAGACACAGCCGCTGCCTGTCGCTTCCACACTTGGGTTGGGCCCCGACCTTCTATACAACCTTTGCAGATATTGTTCCTTCTGCCTGGGTTGCCCTTCCCTCCTGCCCATCCCTGTCACTCTTACTATCCATCTCTCAGCTCAAAGCTCACTTCTTCAGGAAGCCCTTCCTGATCTCCCTCCCGGTCAAAGCCTCTTCCCATAGGCTGTGTTGGTGAGAACTGCATTAAGCTGCTGGGAGCAGAAGCTCAGCCTCAGGCTCAGGCAAAGCAGGAAGCCCTGCTTTCGGGTCACAGCAGCAACCTCGGGCCTGTTATCACCCATGAAGGGACTCTGGGGGTCAGTGGTTCGGGGCTGGGTTGGTGAGCCCACAGAGTCAATGAGGATGTAGGCTTTTTCTGTCCCTCCTCTGTGGCTTCTATCCTCAGGTCACCTCATGATCACGAGGTGGCTGCAGGAGCTCCATCTTGCCTGTGTGCCAGGCAAGAAGAAAGAGAAAGGGCTGAAAGTATTCCCTCTCTAGGGGAGCCAGCTCCTTTAACATCTCCTGGAATCAACATCAATGACTTCTGTTGGCCCCCGGCTGCAAGGAAGGCTGGGATGTAAGTCTTCAGCTGGGCTCTGTATGACCCCAGTGAAAGCAGAGTTCCTTCCTTCCTTCCTCCCTCCCTCCCTCCTTCCTTCCCTCCTTCCTTCCCTCCTTCCCCTCCCTCCCTCCTTCCCTCCCTCCTTCCCGCCCTCCTTCCCTCACTCCTTCACTCCTTCCCTCCCTCCCTCCTCCTCCCTTCCTCCCTTCCTCCCTCCATCTTTTTGAGACAGAGTCTCACTCTGTCACCCAGCTGGAGTGCAGTGGCACAATCTTGACTCATTGCAACCTCTACCTCCCAGGTTCAAGTAATTCTCCTGCCTTAGCCTCCAAGTATGGGAGTATGAGATTATAGGCGAGTGCCAGCACGCTTGGCTAATTTTTTGGTATTTTTAGTAGAGACGGGGTTTCTTCATGTTGGCCAGGTTGGTCTCAAACTTCTGACCTCAGCTGACTCACCTGCCTTGGCCTCCCAAAGTGCTGGGATTATAGGCATGAGCCACCTCACTTGGCTGGCAGAGTGAGTTTCTAAGGAAGAGGGAAGGAGGGGCCCTGGGCAGGCCCTTGGCAGCCTCTGCCAGGAAGGCTTTCCCAGCCCTGAGTAATTCTCTTTGTAGCACGTCTCGATTGCAATTTTATATTTGCTTTTATTCTTGACTTGTTTGATGACTGGGCTCCACACGGGCAGGGGTTTCCATATTTTCTACATTCCCTAGGAAATAGTAGGTGTATAATAAAAATTTGTTGAATGAATGAATGAATTAATGAACAACTTTTCTCTGTGTCCCCAGGCAAGCTCCTCGTCTTCTTTGGGCCTCAGTTTCCCCATCTGTAAATCAGGCCATCTCTAAGCCTCCTCCTGCTTCTCAACCTCATAATGCTGTCCTCACCCAGAGCTTCAAAGATCAGACAGGGTAAGGTGAAAGGAACATTTATTAGGTACAAATTGTATGCCAGGCCCTGTGCGGGCAATGGGAGCTTGGAGGAGGATCTGACAATATTCTGGCCTTCCAGAGACAGGGTAAGCAATTCCACAGTGTGGCCTGTGGCAGACACAGGGAAGCCCCTGAGTAGTAGAAGCCAAGAGGAGGCACCTGACCCTGGATGGACGATCAAGGAAGGCTGCAGGGGCCTGAGCAATAGGTGCAGAAATAATAGGAAGCAGGTCAGGTGCGGTGGCTCACGCCTGTAATCCCAGCACTTTGTGAGGCTGAGGCAGGTGGATCACCTGAGGTCAGAAGTTCAAGACCAGCCTGGCCAACATGGTGAAACCCCATCTCTACTAAAAATACAAAAACTAGCCAGACACGGTAGTGGGTACCTGTAAACCCACCTACTCCAGAGGCTGAGGTAGGAGAATTGCTTGAACCCAGGAGGTAGAGGTCACAGTGAGCTGAGATATACCACTGCACTCCAGCCTGGGTGACAGAGTGAGATGCTGTTAAAAAAAAAAAATAAAAGAAAGCCTAGGAGGCAAACGTTCCGCGTTGCAGGCCAAGGGAACTGCCGGTGCAAAGGTCCGGGGGGCAGGAGAGAGCATAGGTCCATTCTGCTGTTGCCTTGAGGTGGGGGATAAATGGGGGCATCATAGCCTGAGAGGCAAGCCCAGGATGGATCAGAGAGGCCCAGAGAGGCCCTGTGGGCAGTGGGGAGCCATAGGCAAGCTTAAAGCAGGGAAGTAGCTTGCTCAGAATTGTGTTTCAGCAAGAGCAGGCTGACTCTTCTGTGAAGGCTGGCGCAGAGGGCCAGAGGCTGAAGGCTGGGATGCGGTGCAGAGATGGCACCTGACTCACCAAGGCAGCCTCTGTTGCTGACTGGATGCAGGAGGCCTCTGTGCTCGTTCACAGGGTGTTTTCATGACCCTTCATTCACTTAATCCTCCAGACTGGTAGCCCTGGGGGCAGGCATTGGTGCTAGGTTGCAGTGATCACCTCACTCTTCCACCTTCCCTGGAGCTGCCCATTTTCCCTGGGGCTGGGTTGGCCTGCCCACCTCTCACTCTGGGCTTGGCCCTGTGATCCATGTTGGTCAACTGGACAAAGCAGAAGTGGCCATGGCCCGTCTTGAGCTGGGTCTCAAGGGGGCTGTGTACCCTCTGCTTGCTCTTCTGTACCTCTACCATTGCCACGAGGACACACCCAGCTCAGCCTGGGAGGGTGAGCAGCACTCAGCCTCATTGCCAGCAGCTGGCTGCCCACCCGGACATGCGGGTGAGCCCCGCCAAGACCAGAAGAATCGCACTGCAGAGCCCAGCCCAAACTGCTGAACTGTGAGCCAAAGAAACACATATTTGAAGCTCCTGTGTTTGGGGTAGTTTGTTACGCAGCTTTATTATGGCAATAAATACAGTTTTCTGTCTTCATTTTAAAGGCTGTGCCTTTTGGGTTCTCACGGCCAGGGATCCTGCTCCGAGGCCCGTGTGATTTGCCTGCCCCATGTGACCTCCCATTGCTGATCTCAGAGGCCTCGGCTGGGGCACAGGAAGGCAGTGTTGCCTGGCCCTGGGCTGCGATGCTGCTGGAGCCTTATCTGTATCAGTGTGGCCGCTCCACTCTGCTGGCTGTTCGCTCACCACCATCCCTGTGGTTCCGGCCGAGAGCGAAGCATCATTATCTTCAAGACGCAGCAGCAGGAGTCTCGATTTGATTGTGAGCCTCACATCTCAGAGCAGAACTGGCTCCCGCTGGGAGGCAAGGCTGCATGCTCTTTGTGAAGCTGAAAATGAAGAGGAAAATGTCATCGGGGGTTACGAAGAATGCGGTGGCATTTGCGACAGATGGCAACGAAGCTGTTTCCAGTCGTCCGGCTCGAAGCGGTTCTTTATTTGTAACTTTGCCTTTTCAGTGTAGATCAGCTCGGTCCTTGTTATTTCACTCCAGGCTGATGGCAGAAAGCCGGGTGTGGTGCTGGCAGCCATGGGGCAGGGTCCGAGCACCCTCCTTTAGCTGGCCTGTCCAGCCTCGCCTCTGATGAGGCCTCTGCTGTGCTATAGTGTAAGGAAGAAGCCAGAAGGCAGATGACATGGGTTCCAGCCTGTTCTGCCTGTTACTGGCTGTGTGGCCGTGGGCGTGTCGTGCTCCTCTCTGGCCTTAAGGGTGTCGTTTGCCACCCTCTACGTCAGCTGCGGTTGGGGAATGGCAGAGGAGACAGAAGATGTTGGTGGGGAGCCAGGCCGTGAGGCTCAAAAGCGTCAAGGGCACAGAGAGGTCAGAGGGGCGTGAACATGTTGGCCAGGACTCCTGGCAGCAGGATAAGAGACCACTTCACCAGCCCAGCCTGCTGTGGTGACAAGACGTCCCTCCAGGTGTCCAGAGGAAGTTCCAGAGGAAGTCTGCCAGCTTGATTTCCCCAAGCCTCGGTTTTCTAATTGGTAAAGCGGGCAGGGCTGTGGCAAAAGTTGCATGGTACGAGGCACAAAGAGTGCTCACCCAGGCCAGCATGTCGTGGGCTCTCTGGGGACGTGGGGACATTTTTTTTCTCCCCCCCCCCCAAGGGCAGGTCAAGCTCCAGGAAGTAGAAGACCTTCCAGTGTGGGAGGACAAGGTGCTCAAGGGGCGGCCCGGTAGGGCTGAAGGTCTTCCCAGGTGCCCGGTACAAACTTGGGGGTAGGTGAGTGGCGCCTGGCAGACCTGGTATTCCTGGACACAGAGGCAATCCATGCCACAGCTGTGCTGAGACTCAGGCCACTCAATCCATCCCTTCTGCATCCCTCTCCCCCTCCTCCCCCAAAGCCCTGCAAACCTGCCTTCGTGGCCCTTCTCTTCCCCTGATGAAGCTTTGGAACGAGCTGCTTTTTTAGCTTCTCCAATCAGGCCTGCACCGTGCTTGGCTATTGTTAGCATCTCAGCTTGACGCCTCCTTCAGAAAGCAATGAGATCATCCTCCCAGAGTCTCCACGGTCACCTTTCCACAAGGCTCAGCAACATGCAGACCTCCCCCTTCCATCCCCTACCCGGGTCCCAGGACAGGGGACAGTGACTGAACTAGGAGCAGGAAGAGAACTGGGAGGGAATGGCCAAGGTGCACCTGCTGTGTGCTCTGGACAGCTCTCTCTGCTCACCAGCAACCCTTTCTCACCTCTGGGGCCCGTACTTTGTTTTTCCTTCAAGGAGCCAGCTCTCCTTCAGTGTCATGCTGTGCTGATCCCCACGCCCTCTGCTGCTGTAACCTCAGCCAACCCATCATGCACTGTGTTCCCCCCGTGGTTCAGCGACTGGCTCCCAAGCAGGATGGTAACCCTCCATTCTCCTTAAACAGAACCTGTTTTGTTGCAGTGAAGGTTTGATCCCTAAAAGTAGGTGTTACCAGGTTCCCTTGCAGCTAGGAGTGGCCATGGACATAAGAGGAAGTCTGCCAGCTTGATTTCCCATCAAAGGGGATGGTCTCAGGGGCACAAACCCTTCTTCCTGCCTGGAATGTGGATCTGATGCCCAGAGCAGGAGCAGCCACATTGCAACTGTGAGGATAAAAGGTGCAAAGACTGGGCCATCTGAGAAAGATGGTGGCACAGACGCACACGTGTACGTCTGCCTCTTCTCAAAACCCAATTACCATGATGGTAAAGATCACTTTACAGACATTACCCTCAAGCAGAAAGAGAAAAGGAGGCCCAAGCATTAACATTTTGGGGACTGGAAACCTGGTGGATGAGGCGTAACCCACTAGGTGAGCTTGAGAAGCTGAAACATGGCCAGCAGTGTGCAAAGCTGAGAAGCAACAGAGGGCTGGGAGACTGGAGATGCCAGATACTTCTGGAGGGGAATGAAGGATTGTTTCTAACAAGAGCAGTTAGTCTTCCTCTCACGGGAGGGTCAGGGACAGAGACAGCTATCCATTCTCACTGCCTGCGCAGCTGGGAGATGGCCCTTTCCGGAGCCTGGCAGAAAACCCAAGATTTAAGAAAGGGTCGGGCAGAGGCCTCTGGACTTGGGGATGCCAGTCCAAAAGCAGGGTGTGTACTGAATATTGGAGACCCCCCACCTCTTTCTCCTTGCAGCCCCCGGAACACCGGCAGCCAGGCCTCACACGCAGCGGGGGGAACTGGGGATCGTTTTGGTTGGGGTCAGTTCCACGGGTCTTCCAAGTGGAAAGGGCCACACTCTGACCCCCAGCGACCCCCGGGAAGCACCCTGCCAGATCACCTGTGGTGGAGACCACAGTCAGAAAATGCTACCCAAGGGCTCAGCACTTCCAATCAGCTTCTTTGTTTTTTAAATGAAGTAGACATTTAAATGACGTTTGCATTCAGTGAAGTGCACAGATCTTAGCACAGTTTGATGAATTTTGGCAAACTTACTCCTGTGTCACACGCCTCCCTCAGGGTAGAGGACATTTCCTCCGGCTGGAAAATCTCTCCCCAGGTCACCCTCCCAGCGGATCCTCATCTCCGGCACCTGCCTTCCCTGTCCCTGACAGGCCACGCCGTTCCAATCTCTACCACCATAGAGGAGCCACGTTTGTTCTAGAAGTTCACATAGATGAGATCACACGGCGCGTACTCTTCTGCATCAGGATGCTTTTGAGAGTCAGCCATGCGTCGTGGGCATCAGTGGTTTGCTCCTTTCTGTGGCTAAATGATATTCCGTGGTTTAGAATGGAATCTTTGTCCACTTTCCTGTTGATGGGCATTTGAGTTGTTGACAGTTTTTGGCCATCACAAATAAAAGTGCTACCAACATTCTTGAACAAGTTTTGTATGTGGACATGTGCTTTCAGTTCTTGTTAATGGAATAAGTAACTAGACATAGAATCGCTTGGTCGCAGGTTAGGTGTATATTTAACTTTACGGGAAATTGCCATGCTGATTTTTAAAGTGACTGTATGATTTCACATCCTCACTTGTGAAGGGCAGACTTTCAGATTTTAGCCATTCTAGTGGCCATGTAGTGGTTTCTTGCTGTGATTAAAATGTATACTCCCCTCCCCCAATGACTAATGGTGTTAAGATAATTTTTATGATTTTATGTACTTATTTACCATTTATGTATCTTTTTTTGGTGAAGTGTTTGTTTAAATCTTCTGCCCATTTTCGGGAATTTTTACTTAAAAAATTTTTTTTTTTTAGACAGAGTTTTGCTCTTGTTGCCCAGGCTGGAGTGCAATGGCACAATCTCCTCTCACTGCAGCCTCCGCCTCCCAGGTTCAAGCGATTCTTTTGCCTCAGCCTCCTGAGTAGCTGGGATTATAAGTGTGCACCACCACGCCCAGCTAATTTTTGTATTTTTAGTAGAGACGGGGTTTCACCACCTGGGCCAGGCTGGTGTAGAGCTCCCGATCTCAGGTAATCTGCCCTCCTCAGCCTCCCAAAGTGCTGGGATTACAGGTGTGAGCCACCCTGCGCAGCCGGATTTTTAAAATTATTGAGTTGTAGGAGTTCTTAATATAGTCTAGATACAAGTCCTTTGTGCGATGTATGTTTGTATATATTTTCTTCTAGTGTGTGACTTTCCTTTTCATTTTTGCGACAGTGTGTTTTAAAGAACAAACACACACAATTCTGATGCAGTTCAGTCTATCAAATTTTTCTTTTTATAATTCATGCTTTTTGTAAGACATTTTGCCAGACTTGAAGTCACAAAGATTTTCTCCTATGTCTTCTTGAAAAAGTTTTATGTCTTTAGCTCTTACATTTAGGTCTAGGATGCATTTCGAGTGACTTTCTGTATATAATGTGAAGTTTCAAGGTTCATTTTTTCTAAAACATACGGCTGTGAAATTATTTCAGCACTTTTTGTTGAAAAAAGTTTAAACTTTTGTTGAAAAATCAATTGGCTATACATGTGTGGGTCTATTTCTGGAGTCTGTTTTCTCTTCCATTGATCTATCTGTCCATCTTTATGCAAATTCCACAGTCTTGATTACTGTAGCTTTATAAGAAGTCTTGAAACCAAGTGTGTAAATCCTCTGACTTTGTTGTTCCTTTTCAAAACTGCTCTGGTTATTCTGAGTTGTTTACATTTTCATATTAATTTTAGAATCGGCTTGTCAAATTCTACCAGAAAAGCCTGTTGGGATTTTAATTGGAATTTCGTTACATCTGTAGATCAATGTGGGGAGAATTGACATCCTAACAATTACATTAGTTTGGGTTTTCTCAGGGGATCTCCTGTTTCCAGAGAAACAGAACCAATAGTATATCTATTTGTATATCGTTAGTCAGATATATGAGAGGAGATTTATTGTTGGGATTCGCTCCTGTGATCATGAAGGCTAAGAAGTCCCATGATGTGCAGCCTGCAAGCTGGTGACGCAGAGAGCAGGTGCTGTCACTTAGTCCGAAGGCCTGAGTACTGGGTAGGGGTGGAAGAATGCTGGTGTCTGTTCCAGAGTCTGATGGCCCAAGAACCAGGAGCTCTGGTGTCCAGGGGTAGAAGAAAGTGAATGTCCCAACTTGAGGAGAGAGAGAGAATTCACCCTTCCTCTGCATTTTTTACCCACGCACATTTATGAGGTTGGATGTTTTTACTCTGTCTACTAATGTAAATTCTAATCTTGGCCGGGTGCAGTGGCTCACGTCTGTAATCCCAGCACTTTGGGAGGCCGAGGTGGGCAGATCACGAGGTCAGGAGATCAAGACCATCCTGGCTGACACGGTGAAACCCCGTCTCTCCAAAAAAAATACAAAAAATTAGTCGGACATGGTGGCACGTACCTGTAGTCCCAGCTACTCTGGAGGCTGAGGCAGAAGAATTGTTTGAACCCAGGAGGCGGAGGTTGCAGTGAGCCAAAATTGCGTCACTGCACTCCAGCCTGGGCGATAGAGCGAGACTCTGTCTCAAAAAAATCTCTTCCAGAAATACCCTCCCAGATACACCCTGAAATCACGCTTTACCAGCTACCTGGGCTTCCCTTAGTCCAGGAAAGTTGACATGTAATAGTAACCATCACAACAATATCAAGTCTTTTACTCCATGAATACATGTGTCACCCCATTTATTTAGGTCTTTAATTTCTCCTGCCAGTGGTGCATAGTTTCCAGTGGACTGTTCTTGTTTATATCTAAATACTTCATGTTACGCTGTTTTAAAGGATTATTTTCTAAAATTTCAATTTCCGATGGTTCATTGCTGGTATATAGAAATCAATTAATTTTTATATATACATTTTGTATCCTGGAAGCTTGCCAAACTCAATTAGTAGTTCTTGTGGGTTTTTGTACCTAATGTAGATGACCCGGTGATGGGTGCAGCAAACCACCACCATGGCAGGTGTATACCTACGTAACAAACCTGCATGATCTCCACGTGTACCACAGAACTTAAAGATATAATAAATAAATACAAAAAAAAAAAAAAAAAAGAAAGCTCACATCCCTGCCTTGCTTTGAATCTTAGGGAGGAAGCATTTACGCTTCGCCACAATGTGTGATGCTGACTGGAGATTTTTGGTTTGCTGTGTTTGTACATGCCTTTAATCAGACTGAGGAAGGACCTTTTCATTCGTAGTTTGCTTAGAGTTTTTCTGACGAATGACTGTTGAATTTTACCAAATGCTTTTTCTGCATCCGTGGAGCGGATCATATGGGTTGTCACCTTTATTTGGTTAATGTTGGTTCATTTTGTAATGAATTACGGTAATTGAGTTTTGAATGTTGAAGATCTGAAAACAATATTTCATATTCCCCAACCCCCAGTTTTATAATTGTTAACGGCAGCAGAGCAAGTTCAGTGCTGTCATGGCTGAGAGCAGTCGCTTAAAACCAGCTCTGCTACAGACGCACAGGCAGATATGAGCAGCAACCGAGGGTCACCAGCTGAAAGACGTGACCAAAATAAACCATCAGCAAGAAGCAACCTGGAGGAAATGACACTATGGAAAAGAGAAGAAAAATGTAAAAATACCATCACAGATCCGCCCAAAGCAATAAGAGATCCTTCTATCAGAACAAGCAGCCAGAAAACAGGAATAGGAGTTCTTAGAACATAAAAATATTACAGCAGAAATGAAAAACTCATTAGAAAAGCTGGACACGAAATATCAATATGGTAGAAAGCAGCACAAAAAAGACGCAGAGAAAATAGAAAAGAAAGGATAAGAAGAGGAAAGAAAATCCCAGACGTTCTGCAAGGAGAGAACAGAAAGGCAGAGGGAAGCATTTATCAAGGAAACAATGAAAACATTTTCTACTTGCCAGGACTTGTCTACCTGTGTGGACAACAGGTGGCTAGTGACTTTCTGCCCATCTGGCCCTTTCCTTTTCCAACCTCTCCCACTATTGTGCAAGGTCTAATTTCTTTTCCCTTCCCTTCCCTTCCCTCCCCCTTCCCTCTGCTTCCCTCCCCTTCCCTCCCCTTCTCTCCCCTCTCTATCCTCTCCTCTCCCCTCCCCCTCCTTTCCCTTCCCTTCCTGTTCCTTCCTCTCTCTCTCTCTCCTCTCCCTCCCCCCCACTCTTTCTCTCTTTTCTCTCTCTTTCTCTTCCTTCCTTCCTTCTTTCCTTCTTTCTTTTCTTGCCTGAGTGCAGTGGCAAGATCTTGGCTCACTGCAACCTCCGCCTCCTGGGTTCAAATGATTCTCCTGTCTCAGCCTCCTGAGTAGCTGGGACTACAGGTGCACACCACCACACCCAGCTAATTTTTTGTATTTTTAGAAGAGATGGGGTTTCACCATGTTGGCCAGGCTGGTCTCAAACTCCTGACCTCAAGTGATCCTCCCGCCTCGGCCTCCCACAGTGCTGGGATTACAGGCGTGAGCCACCTCGCCTGGCTCAAGGTCTAATTTCTGCAATAAATCCCCACAGCATCCATACTAGCTCTGCTCCCTAACCAATCACTGTTCTGATAGAATTTTTGGCATCTTTTAGAATAGTTTCGGGGAACAGAAACATATGCATAGAAATCTGGAATTGATTTTCTGGCTTGACTAGATTTAAAGGCATCAACAACCCCATGGCCAGAGGTAATTAGGAGGCTCATCATCCATGATATATGTTGGCAAAGCAACTACTCAAATCATCACCCAGAATCTCCCAGACCAGGTGCCTATAGAGGCAAGGCTTTGAGTGATGGAGAAGCTGCAGCCGAGAATGTTTTAGTGGCCATGAGGAATAGCCGAACTGTGGGTCTGGCTGGTGACATGTAAGTGTATGGGGAATTTGGAGAAGGAAATAATAGTTCAGGACTGTGAACTCCCAGCACAAGGTCCAGGTTGGGAACCCGAGCGTGCCTCTGATTTCCTGCAAAGACATCCTCATCTCTTGTAGCCACAGGATTGAGAGATTTTTGAAAACCAATCCCCAAAGTGTAATCTTACAGCAAATTCAGTTTAAGACAGTAACTAAATTCACAGTCTCTTATATTTAAATTAGAGTGACTGGGAAAAGCAAGACTCTCAGAATTGGATGAGATGTCGATCACTCACGATGGGTGAATGAAGGCACCTTCACACCATTACAGTGATACAGGTGGGCTAGGGATGGCCGTTGGCTGCTTTCAGAGGGCGAAATGCAACCAATAGACCAAGACTCCCTCTCCATTGTTACATTTGTTCAGTAAAAGATTTCATAACAGAGGTTCTAAGTCAACACACGTGTGGATAATTAACATGATTAAAAGGGTGGTTATACGAATGATAAAAGCTTTAGGTTCTGGACCCAGAGTAAACACTATTAACAGGTAATTCCCGTTTGATCTCCCCCGGGAGGGCCATCAGCACAAAGTTTACACGAGTAAACAGAGACAAAGGGATGTGGGGTGAACAGACTTAAACTGGGAAGGCCTCTTAGCGTCTCTATCTTCTCCCTAACTTAATGGACCTCCTGCCTTTGGCCTGACCCATTAAAACCTTTCTGCCTTCCAAAAGGTTTTCATTCACAACCTGGCTAAGTGGCCCAAGAGGCCCAAGATTATAGACTATAACTTTTCCTAATATATCATTGATATTTTGCCAGCCACCCCGAGTGGTTATCAACAGTTGGAATGAGGTGATACCTGGGCAGACTGTGATGAAACGGAGCACCAGGGACCCCTGAATCCAGCTGCATCATCCACTCAGAGGCAGCCCCTCCTCCTGTGTGTGCAGAGGTCCGTCTCCCATCGCCTGAGAGCCTGTAATGACCTCTCCTGAGCTGGCTGATCCTGGCTACCTCTCACTTCCTCTACACCTGTCACTAGACTCACGTCCAGTTGGCCCCAGGGGGCTGGATATGAAGAATGACCAAGAGGAAGTATACACAGGAGCAGCTTGGATATATTGCCCATTTGGTTCCAGACCGTCACAGTGAAGAGAGTGTCACAATAAAGCCAGTCACACAAATGTATTGGCTTCTCAGCATAAAACTGGGAAATGGTGCCCAGATCCATCAGAAGCATCACTCCCTATGGCAGCTGTAGCCTTAGGAAATGTATTTCTTAAATAATAAGACTTGAAAGTCAAAATGACTCCTTGATCCATGGGCTGCAGAATGGATGAAGTGTTGGGAGGCACGAAAACATTCTTCTTATACGTCTCCATCAGAGCTCCTGGGTGACCAGACGCAGAGTCAGTCAACAGTAACACTTTCAAAGGAATCTTTTTCTGAGCTGTAGGTCTCAATAGTGGGCTTCAAATATGCAGCAAGCCGTTCTGTGAACAGATGTGCTGTCACCAGCTTTGCTCCATGTATAGAGCACAGGCAGAGTGGATATAGCACCATTCTTTTCTTTTATTTTATTTTTTTGAGATGGAGTCTTGCTCTGTCACCCAGGCTGGAGTGCAATGGTGCAATCTCTGCTCACTGCAACCTCTGCCTCTCAGGTTCAAGCGATAATCCTGCCTCAGCTTCCTGAGTAGCTGGGATTACAGCTGCCCACCACCATGACCAGCTCATTTTTGTATTTTTAGTAGAGAAGGGATTTCACTGTGTTGGCCAGGCTGGTTTCAAACTCCTGACCTCAGGTGATCCACCTGCCTTGGCCTCCCTTGCTGGGATTATAGGTGTGAGCCACCGCGCCCGGCCGGTATAGCATCATTCTTAAGAGTCCTGGAATTTTCAAGATTTTCAGAATCGCACATTAACATTGGCTTCAGGTTAAAGTCAACCAGCTTCACTAGCCCCTCACAAGAGAGTCAACCTGTCCTCTGCTGCTTCAAAGCTAATTTTGAAGCTGACTTCTACACACTAGATGGCATTTTCTTCCAGTACAAGGCTATTTTATTTACACTAGATCTGTTGTTCAGTGTAGCCACCTGCATCGATATCTCAGCTAGGTCTTCTGGATAACTTGCTGCAGCTTCTCTATCAGCATTTGCTGTTTCACCTTGCACTTTTATGTTATGGAGATGGCCTCTTTCCTTCCTATGTTGTGGCTGGTGCCATCCAGATCACTCAAACTTCACATCAGCCAGAAGGCTCTTTCAGTTTCTTAGAGTTCTGTGTTCACTAGAGTAACGCTTTTTTTTTTTTGAGACGAGTCTCACTGTGTCGTCCAGGCTGGAGTGCAGTGCTGAGATCTCAGCTAACTGCAGCCTCTGCTCCCAGGTTTCAGTGATTGTTCTGCCTCAGACTCCTAGGTAGCTGGGATTACAGGCATGCGCCACCACGCCCTGCTAATCCCAAAGTGCTCGGATTACAGGTGTCAGCCATCACACCGGGCCGCAAGGTCTGCTTTCTGCAATAGAGTCCCCATAGCATCCGTGCTTGAAGGAAATTAAAAGTGCTACTAGAGGCTGAGCACAGCGGCTTACACCTGTAATCCCAGCACTTTGGAAGGCTGAGGCAGGCAGATTACCTGAGGTCAGGAGTTTGAGACCAGCCTGGCCAACATGGCGAAACTCCATCTCTACTAAAAATACAAAAATTAGCTGGGCATCGTGGCACGTGCCCGTAATCCCAGCTACCCAGAAGGCTGAGGCAGGAGAATCGCTGGAGCCTGGGAGGCAGAGGCTGCAGTGAGTTGAGATCGAGCCACTGCACTCTAGCCTGGGCAACAGAGTGAGACTTTTCATTCTTTTCATTCACAACCTGGCTAACTGGCCCAAGAGGCCTAGCTTCGGCCTGTCTCAGCTTTTTGCATGCCTTCCTCACCAAGTTTAGCTGTTTCTAGCTTTTGGTTTAAAGAGAGGGATGTGGACTCTTCCTTTACTCAACAGGTAAAGGCCATTGTAAGGTTATAATTGGCCTATTTTGTAATATTATTGTGTCCCAGGGAATAGAAAGGCATAAAGAGAGGAAAAGAGACGAGGGCAAGACTGGCCGGCGGGACCCTCACAGACACACACGACAGTGCTTCGTTAAGTCTGCCATCTTCTGTGGGCGTGGTTTGTGGTACCCCCAAACAGTGACAATAGCAACGGTTAGGGATCACCAAAGGCATAGTCACCACACTAGGCAAGGAACCCAGTTGCAGCGGTTGCTTTGGGCAGAGGAAATACGAGATGAATTCGGAAGAGGAGGCGGGAGTCTCTAAACACCAGCCACAACCGTGTGAGTAGTGGTGGAAGGGGAAAGGGGCAGTTAGGAGCACTGATTCCTATGCTGTTGTTACTAACATTTTCAACCGTACTAACCAGTTTTTTTTTTTTTTTTTTTTGAGATAGAGTTTTTGCTCTTGTTGCCCAGGCTGGAGTGTAATGGTGCAGTCTCGGCTCACTGCAACCTCCACCTCCCAGGCTCAAGTGATTCTCCTGCCTCAGCCTCCCAAGTAGCTGGGATTACAGGTGCCCCCACCATGCCTGGCTAATTTTTGTATTTTTAGTAGAGACGGGGTTTCCCACATTGGCCAGGCTGGTCTCGAACGCCTGACCTCAGGTGATCCACCCGCCTAGGCCTCCCAAAGTGCTGGGGTTACAGGTGTGAGCCACCGCACCCGGCAACTTATTTACCTCTTGGGAGCTCTGGTTCCTCATCTGTAAATAAGTTTGAAAACTGTACTGACCCACGTATGGTTGCGGTAAGAATTGAGTGAGTTATTATTTGTAAAACTCTTGGTTAAGTGCCTGCATGGAACACGGCAAGCATTTAACAATGTTTTTCTACTTTTGCTCCGTTATTTTAAAACGTCGCGCATCACATTAGTCAGCTTTGGCTGTAATAACGCTGCATAACAAACAGTCCCTCCCTCTCCGTGGCTTCCAAAGGCAAATGCTGTTCTCAATTTGGGGCTGTGGTTGTGATCAGGCCTGTTCCACCTGTCTCTGTCTCCTCTTTCCAAAACCCAGGAGGAAGGAGCAGTGTCAGCTCAGAGGTCTCTTCTGATGGTGGGGGGCAGGAGAGCCAGAGCGGGAGCAGAACCCTGGGATGCCTCAAAGAGCCATTCTGCCGCTTCTGTCCACATCCCAGAGCTCCAAGCAGGTCTCACAACCAAGCCCTGAGGCAAGGAAGCTCTGGTCGTGACACTCCCTGCAGGGACTGTGGCAGGGTCGGGCATGGGGGAAGGAAGATTGTGGAAGAGAAAATGGAGTTTCCACCCAGTCCGTGTAATCCTGGTGATGCAGCCTCGGAGGGGACACGTGTGTGCCCTCATCTGATGAAATTCACGGCAGGGTGATTAACGCCTGGTGAGTGATCTCAGCATTTTCTGCGTTGCTTCATCAAATGTTACCAAGTTGCCCTCCGGAAAGGCTGACCCAGGTGTCTTCCTCCCAGCAGCGTCAAAGACTGACTTCCAGCACCCGGCCAACACGGTCAAGTATTGTTTGTGTTCGGCTTTGCTAGTCGAAGGTAAAAACAAGAATTATGATGGCAGTCGTGACAGCGTAACACAGTAGGATCCATTGGGATTTTTATGGCATGTGAAGTCAGAATGACCTCAGCTCAGTGCGCCCGTAGCGTCCCGGAGCCGCTCGTCCTCTGTATGATGCCGTAAGCAGGTGAGCCTTCCTGTTGAACTCAGGGCTTGGCCGTATGACCTGTTCAGCCAGTGGAACATACTGGGCCAAGCAGAGCTTTAAATGTGTTCTGGTGGTTTGCTTTACCCCACCCCCAGCCTTGTTCCCTTACAGAATCTCAGGGACAGGGCACCTTGCGGAGGGAGAGATTTGGTTGCAATGCAGCCCCAGGGAGGCCTCAGCAGCCGCCACGGGGGGCTCCGGAGCCTCAAGGCCCTACAGAGGTGGCCCGAGCTCACGCAGGAGGCCAGGCTTTTATAGCCATGCATTGACCAGTTGCCACATGCAGGCCCCTCCTGGGGAGGGGACCACCTTGGCCACTGTCAGCATCCCTTGGGGAGCTTCGTGTGCCCCAGGGTTGTGCTGCCAGAGGAAGCTGCCAGGCTTGGGGCTAGGTCCGTGATTCCGGCACCAACATTCTCAGCTGCTGAGATTGGCCCAAGCCTGGGGGCACCTCTCCCCAGGATGGGGGTGTCCAAGCCATCCTTACGTGTCTGGAGAGTAACCACACAGAGTGTCCGAGTGTTGGCCTGTTACCAGAGCCTGACGGGCTGTGACTATTGTGATCTTAGACTCGTTGTCTTGCGTGCCTGTGTGTGCCAGAAGCTTTTACTCTTCAAAGAGGGAAGCCTCTAGAAAATGATTCAGCAAATAATTTGGCAGATGTTTTCCTGGGCTACAGGCTGGGGAACATGCCTCGTCTTTGGAATGGATCAAATCTGGTTGGAGTTCTAGCTTTGTCCTAGTTCCAGCCCCCGTCCCCTCACCGAGCGGTTGGATGTGAGGCCCCTCCACTCTTCCTTCTGCGGAGTGGGGCGGAGATGAGGTCCCTCCTCTCCAGGGAAGAGGGGGGCAGTGGGTTGTGAGGTTCTACATGGGTCAGGGATGCTGCTTGAGCCTGGGGCCTGGGGTCATGGTGGCAACAGGGTGTGGCCTGTGACCTTCAGAAGGAAGCATCGCAGGCCGGAGGAGAGGCAGCCATGCCAGCGACACTCACAGGGCTGCCCAGGCATGCCGTGGCAGGGAAGCACAGAGGGTGGGAGGGGCTGGCCTCCCTGAGGAGGTGCCATGGGAAGTGGGTTTTGAACACTGAATAGGAGTTTGCCAACTGGCCAAGAAGGAGTGTGGGAAGAGCAGGTGCAGAGCTGGAGGCGTGGGGCCGGGGTGCCTCTGGTGGGGTAATGAGAGGATGGCATAACGTACTCAGCTCTGTTTTCACGATGTCTCACTCTCCCAGATTGTCTCTGGTGTATCAAGAGACGGTCCTGAGGCTGGCAGGGCACACAGTTCCTAGCAAGGGTGGAAAAGAAAAGTGGGGGGAGAGGGGGAAGACCCCACTGCTACCCTGAGCATGACCCTGTGCTGGGTCGGGGGGAGCCTGGGGAGGAGTGGTCCTCAAGGGAGTGGGGTCGCCTGGAGAGTGCGGTGTCAGCCTCTCCGGGGTCACTTCAGCCTCAGCCAGCAACTGGGCCCCTGTGAGGATGGCGGACCCTGCCCAGCCGCCCATGTGGACACCCCCTCCCAGTGGCCTGGGGCTCTCATAAGATCCTGCAGGAAGAGGATGGAGCTGTCGGCAGGGCGGGTTGGCTGTCGGTGAGACACAGGTCAGAAGGAGTGATAACGTGTCCACATCTGTGCACTCTGCCAGTGGCAGAGCTAGGACTCCAGTTAGGGTGTTCTTCCACCCCTGACATGTGTTTGTGTGTGTGCGTGGCGGGGGGTTTAGAGAGCAGTGATTCCACTGGGGTCTCAGTTGTTGAAGGAAAGAGCAATTCACCCTGATCTATGTTCATGCTCTCAAATGTGGCAGCTGTATTAAAATAACTTTTTTTTTTTTTTTTTTAAGATGAAATCTTGGTCTGTAGCCCAGGCTAGAGTGCAGTAGCACGATTTCAGCTCACTGCAACCTCCACCTCCAGGGTTCAAGTGATTCTCCTGCCTCAGCCTCCCTAGTAGCTGGGATTACAGATGCCCACCACCACACTTGGCTAATTTTTTGTATTTTTAGTAGATACGGGGTTTCACTATCTTGGCAAGGCTGGTCTTGAATTCCTGACCTCGTGATCCACCCGCCTCAGCCTCCCAAAGTGCTGGGATTACAGGCGTGAGCCACTGTGCCTGGCCTAAAATAACTCTTAATAAAGCAAATGCAATTTTCCCAGTCTGCCACTCCAAGAAGCCAACCCTGGGTGTTTGCGTCTACCTGCTCTCTGCCCTCAGCCGTGTGAGGAACGATTTGGCACGATGTTTCTGCACCGGGGACTGAGCCAAGCTCTCTACCTAACTTGCTCTTGCCATCCTCCTGGCAAGCTGCATGGCATGGTTTCTGCCCTCCCCACTGTGGGAGGAGGGACTTGCAGCTCAGGGGAGTAAAGCTTCTTTGCCTGCAATACCTGACAACAGGTGGCCGCTGGGCATCGCAGGCAGGTTGAATTGCTGTTAGGATTTGAACCCTGGTTCTTGCAGCCATGGCAGTTGCTTCTGCCGCTGCCTGGAAAACAGAACCCCCAAATACTTACGTGGCGGGACCTGCTCCTCATCCAGGTCTCACATCAAAGGTCAATGCCTCCAAGAAGGCTTCCTTAGCCCATTCCATCTCAACCTCCAGCACTTTCCAGTACATTTCATCTTTTATTGTCTTCAGAACACTTGTTTGATTAACTTATCTCGCTTACGTATGTGTTTATTATCCCTATTAGAATGTAAGTCAAGGCTGGCTGCCGTGGCTCACGCCTGTAATCCCAGCACTTTGGGAGGCTGAGGCAGGTGGATCACCTGAGGTCGGGAGTTTGAGACCAGCCTGGCCAACATGGTGAAACCCCGTCTCTACTAAAAATACAAAAATTAGCCAGGTGTGGTGGTGCACTCAGGAGGCTGAGGCAGAAGAATCACTTAAACCTGGGAGACAGAGGTTGCAGTGAGCTGAGATAGCACCACTGCACTCCAGCCTGGGTGACAGAGCGAGACTCATCTCAAAAAAAAAAAAAAAAAAAAGAAAGAAAGAAAAAAAAGAATGTAAGTCAAGAAAGAAGGAGCCTCATTTATATACTCCTGTCGCTTTTCATATATGCTGAACCTCATATATGCTGAACCTCGGGATGTGCTGAAGCAACATATATGGAATATATGCTGAAAGCATAAGTAGATGAGTGAATGAAGGAGTGAATGAAGGAGTGAAGGAATGAGTGAATGAAGGAGTGAAGGAATGAGTGAATGAAGGAGTGAATGAAGGAGTGAGTGAATGAATGTCACATAATCCCATGCCTTTCCACTCATTTCCAACAGTCTGCACTTTTCTGCTATAGCTTTTTACTTGGGAATCTAGGTAGTTTCCATTTTTGCACTATTACATATCCTGTTACAATCAATGATGGTATCACATTTGCGCATTTGTGTAAGATCATGGCTGTGTGTAGCCCGTGAATAAAGACGCTTAAAACAACAATTGAGATGAACGTTTTGCGATGGTTCTCGTCACAGGAGGTCTCCCACGTTCCAAAGCCCCTGCTGTATTCCAGGCCCCAGGTGCACTCTTGCTTCCTGTCTCATTTCCTTCTCGTCTTGCTTGGCTGCTCTGGGAATCAAAAAGGAGAATCTTTTATATGCAAACGACATGGCATCACCAATAAGATGTAGAAACAGCCCTGCCAGGCCAGGGGCTCTGCTGTCTAAACTCCCGAGAGAGAAGAAGAGCAGTCTCTGTTCAACTCTTCTAAAACAAGAGCCAGGAGGGTGCTGTCCTGGAAATTAAATTGCTGTCTGTGGTAGTGGTGAGTGAGCTAGTGATGAACTCAGGTGCGGGGCTGGCCTTCAGGTCGCAGCTCTGCCACCTGTGAGCTTGTGCAGCTGAGTGAGTCCCTTCAGCTCTCCGCATCTCCATCTCCTCATCGGTAAAATTGGGCTAATAAGGGGAGCGGCTATAGAGGGCTGCTGAGAGTATCACAGGAGAGGCTGTGAAGTGCCTGGCAGCTAGTGTTTGCGCTAGAAACACTCTCCAGCAGGCAGCCTAGGGGTTCCTGCCACTGTCTGAAGTCTGTGATAATGAGATATTGGTCCTGAGAGTCTCTGCCCCCTGGGCTGCCCTCCTGCCCCCATGATTCCCCATATCCTGCCTTCCTGTGGCCACCTGCTTAATCGGCAGGGTCCCTGGACCCTTGGGATTCAACCAAAAGGTCCTTAGAAGGGGTGACAGCTCCCAAAGATGTGACTTGGACACTGTACTTGCAGATGTGGCACTGTCAGGTGGCTATGACTGCCAGATACCACATGGAATTCTTCATTCATTCAACTATGTGCCTGTGTGGTTGCAGACCCTGGGGCCCATCCATCCATGGAAGAGACAAAGGACACCTGGACTACAGGGGCTGCCCCTGCCCGGAGCACCACAGGGAGCACTGGGCTACCAGGTGGCACTTTGTTTCCGTGCTGTACTTTCACATCACGCTCCTCTAATTATTTCCTTGAGGTAATTTACATTTTTCATAGTTACACTTCGCTGTGTTGTGCTCCTAATTTGCAGAAACGCTTCAGCGGCTCAGAATTGATCCATTAATGCACAACGGTGTGATTAAGACAGTGGGATGATGATGAGAACGCAGAATGAGCTCGCAATTGTAAATCAAGTGAGAGGTGTCTCTGTTGGTGCTGGGAGGAGAACCTCCTGAAAGATGGCTTTGCACAAGCAGCCGAAACGTAAAAGCCTGAGTTAAGACACAGCAAGTCCACGTTTCTGAAAAATGGATTTCATCGTAGCAGTGAACTCACCCCCTCAGACCTTGCAGCTTCGTTATCTGTTGTGAGATTTGTCAAACAGCCTTCTGAAGAGGAGGAAAGCTTCATCACTTTTTCAAGGAAAGTGTGGGGATCCCTCCAGCAAGGAAATCACATTTTAAGCACAAAACCAGGTGTGCCCGTGCAAAACTGAGTAATTTCACTGATAAAGGCTGAAATGAGACAAAAGCAATATCATTCAAAGTTGCCCTCTCTGCAGCCAAAGCAGAGGAAGTGAAGTGGCTGCTGGGAAGGTAGTAAAGCAACCCCAAAATTAATGCCAAATGTGATGCTCTGGGAGAAAACTAAAGGGCCAGCAAAATCCTCGATCAGATGGCACTCTGGGATATACTCTGACAGCCCGGACGGAGAATGTGGAGGAGCGGTTCCCGGATGTGTGCCTGCCAGCAGGTACTTCACCCAGGAAAACCTCTGCTGCAAAGAGGATGAATCAGGTTCTGGTAGGTTCCGTACGAAGGATGATGGTTTTGAGGAAAGTGATTGTGATCACAGCTAGCATTTTGTGAGCACATGCCTGGGGTGGGAAGTGCTAAAAGCACTTTAGGAGCATTCAGCGACCTTTACTGCTACTTTATTTATGTATTTACTTAAGACGAGATATTTTTATTATTTACATTTTATAACTAACAAGCCAAGGGACATGGAGGCAGGCTACTTTGCCCACAGTGACACAGCTAGCTAGCAGAGGAGAAGTGCATGCCTTGCCAACTACCTCCATACATACACTTAACTACCATGGAAAACAGCTTCTGCCCAATCCGCAGGGAGACGTGGCTTTTCCTTCGTTGACTTTGAAAGCCCATGTTTCAGAAAAAGAGGTTTTTTACAGAGTGAAGTTATAAGGATGATAATTTTCTGGTAGCCATGGTGTGGACGGGAAAAGGCACGTTCCAGTTGGTTCTGACAATGCGTCGCCATCTATTTCCCTGCAGGGACAACCCTCAAATCCGTACCCTGGCTGGGCATGGTGGCTCACGCCTGTAATCCCAGCACTTAGGCAGGCGGATCACCTGAGGTCGGGAGTTCGAGACCAGCCTGGCCAACATGGTGAAACCCTGTCTCTACTAAAAATACAAAAGAAATTAGCTGGGCACGGTGGTGCATGCCTGTAGTCCCAGCTACTCGGAGGCTGAGGCAGGGGAATTGCTGGAATCCAGGAGGAGGAGGTTGCAGTGAGCTGAGATCGTGCCATGACACTCCAACCTGGGCAACAAGAGTGAAACGTCTCAAAAAAAAAAAAAAAAAAGACTGTGATGCATCTCTAGGGAAAACAATTCCCTGAACTGTCTGGGCTGGGGGACCTCCCCAACTTTTCTCCAGACATGGAGTCTTCTCTTTGAGAGGTCACGGCCAGGCTGGTAGCCTCAGGGCAGGGCGGGAAGTGGTCCCCACCTCCGGTTCTTCACCAGAGCTCCCTGTGTCCATCACCAAATCTTGAAGACTTTGCCTCTTCACGGTGTCCACTGTCTGCCTGTCTCCCCCCGTCTTCACCGCAGCCCCTAGGCCCAGGCCCCATCTCCCGGCTGGACCATCCCGACGGCATCCTTAGGACATGCTCTGAGCTCCTCCAGGCCTACTGCTATTCAGTGGCCTGGGCGGCTGCTTTAAACAAACAACGGGGACCCTCCCTTCTCTCCTCTCTCGCCCTCGCACTGCAGTCCTCTCAGTCACAGCTCCTGCTCTGCCCTGAGCGTGTAACTCACTGAATGCCACTGCAAGCCCACGAGGGAGGTGGCTCTGTGCGCGCCCCCGGGGAAGCAGACGCTGGCGCAGATTGTAGCCCCAGAAAGCAGCATCAGGCGGGCCAGGAGGGAAGCCCGCTCAGAGCTTGTTACTGCTGCAGGGGTGCTCAGCCCCTCCAGGGCCCTAGAGCTGTGTAGAAGGCACCTTGACCACAAGACGGAGGGCCGTTCTCCACTCGACCCCAGTCCCATGAGTTGAGGTTTGTCCCGAAGGGTGGTGACTCCCATCCATGTCCAGGCTCTCCACAGCGGGAAGGCTGAGTGGGCTTCCAGCTTCAGAAAAAGCCTGAAGGCACAGAGGTGGGGACACTCAGTGGACACGAGGGTGGGGCATGGGCAGTGGCCTGGGTCTCAGTGAGTGGCCTAGGCTAGAGGCAGTGGTGACATCACGGCTCACTACAGCCTCTACTTCCCAGGCTGCAGCCATCCTCCCACCTCAGCCTCCTGAGTAGCTGGGACCACCACGCCCAATAATTTTTTTTTGTTTTGGTAGAGAAGGGGTCTCCCTGTGTTGCCCAGTCTGGTCTCAAACTCCTGGGCTCAAGCAATCCACCCTCTGTGGCCTCTCCACGGAGGGATTACAGGGATTACAGGGTTGGGATTACAGGCGTGAGCCGCTGTGCCCGGCCCACACTGTGTCTGCTTTGTCTCCGTCCTGTCTCCCACCTGAAGCTTTCTTCCCAAATTAGATTCGAGGTGGCTTACAGAATCCATTCCTCACTCCTAAGACGCCCCAACATTGGCGACAACACCAATGTTGATATTCATTGGGGTGGCTGGCAAAATATTAACTATTAGGAAAAGTTACAGATTGTCATCTCAAACCTTTTGGAAGGCCGAGAGGTTTTATGGAGGCATGCTGAAGGCAGCCGTCTCTTTAAATTAGCATAGGAAAGAGAGAGAGTCAGAGGCCTTCCCAGTTTAAGTCTGTTTATCCCACATCCCTTTGCCTCCACTCTGTTTACTCGTGTAGACTTTGTGCTGGATGGCTCTCTCAGGGGAAGATAAAAGGTGAATTACCCGTTAATAGTGTTTATTCTGGGCCCCAAACGTAAAGCTTTTTATCAATCCTATAACCACTCTTTTAACCATGTGAATTATCCACAAGTGTGTTGACTTAGAACCTCTGTTGTAAAATCCTGATGGAATGAATGTGTGGACGGGCAGAGGGTCTGGTCTGCTTGTTGCATGTCGCCCTCTGAAAGCAGCCAACGGCCATCCCTAGCCCATGGGTTACTGATAGTAAGACTATGGGTGACTTAGAGTCAATTTATAGCTAAGTTGAATGGAGATGTGGGTGACTTGGGGATTCAGTACTTGCAGCTGGTGTCTGAGGTGGAGGACAGTCTTGTGGGACTGGCCCTTAGCTGCTGAGGTCTGCACTAATGCCAGTATCACTGGAATGGGGTGAGAGTGCATTCACTCACCTGTCGTTGAGTCAGGGTCGGCAGGCCAGAGTCCCGCAGGTGGTGGTTGACGTCTCACGCTAATCTGATACTTTTCCAGAACACTAGTAAACACGACTATAATGCCAAGATTAAAAAAAAAAAAAACCCTCAGTGACAAGGGCATACCTCCATCCACACAATTCCATCCCGATTTCTCCATTTCTTTTTGGTCATCGCTATCGAGATTTGAACCCACGATGTCTTCTGACTCCCACTTAACATCACACTTTGTTTTCCAAACCCTGTTTGCCATCTGCCTGCCCCTGCGCTGTCGGAACTGGCAGGATGGATCTGAGTGGCACTGAGGAATCCAGGGTTTTGTACAGGAGCGAGAGTTTCATTTTCCCTTTAATTGAATTACTTATCACTGGAAGTTAAATGCCTCCTTCTGAAAAGCAGCCAGTCGCTTTAGACAGAGGGTTGTTTGGCTTCTGAGTGATATTCCTTTTAAACACGTGAATTGGTCACTAAAACTTCTCCAAGCCTGGGAAATGCTAGACTCTATGCTGAGAGATTTGGTAATTTCACCTGCCTTTAATGCATTGGCAGGTGTGTGATGAGCCTGGGTCTTATACACAAAATGAATTTTTGGTCTTTTTGTCTATTATTGTAGCTCAGGAATACACTCACAGAATTGGGAGAATATGGTTGGGATGGCCCAGTGTAAAATGTTTTCCGAGAAGTAATTGCAAAATTCACTTGGGGGCGGGGTGGAGGGAGTTGGGGCAATCACTCAGAGACAGAGGCACTCATCATCCTGAACACCCAACCCTGGAGTGCTTCAGTAGGTCCATGTGACTGCTGTGATACTGTGATATAATTAGAAACGTATATTTTGGTCTTTGTCCCTGGCTCTCGGGCGAGGGCTCTGAAAACCCTTACAATCTCCTGAGTGACAGGGGTGGTGCAAAAACCTTTTGGTCTGTGACCCTGGTTCCTGACAGTGATTCTGAATCCCCTGGAATTTCTGGGGAGATAGAAGCACCTTTTATTCTAATGAGGTGATGCTTCGTGGCTCCTGGCGGGGCGGGGGGAGGTTAGGTGCTAGAAAGACCCAGACACGATTAGAAACCTGAAGCTTTCAACTCCACCTGCCACCCTCCAGGCAGGCGAGAGGGGCTGGAGATTGAGCTAATTACCAGACTTGCCTACGTAATGAAGCCTGAACTACAGGGTGCGGAGAGCTTCTGGGGTGGGCAAACACAACCAGGTGCCGGGGGGCGGTGCACCCCAACTCCAGGGCGACAGAAGCTTCCGAGCTCGGGGCCCTCCCATGCCTCGCCCTGTGTGCCTCCTCTTTGCTGTTCACCTGCATTCTTTATCATATCCTTTATAATAGACCAGGGAGCACAAGTGAAGCGTTTCCCCGAGATCTGAGTCCTGGCGAATTCATCGAAACCGAGGAGGAGGTCATAGGTGACTTAGAGTCAATTTATAGCCAAGTTGAATGGAAATGTGGGTGACTTGGGGATTCAGTACTTGCAACTGGTGTCCAAACGGGAGGACAGTCTTGTGGTTCTGGCCCTTCACTGGTGAGGTCTGCACTAACGCCAGGTAAATAGTGTCAGAATTCAGCTAAATTCTGGAGCAGCCAGCCAGTGTCCAGGGAGCTACAGAATTGGTTGGTCTGGAAACACATATCTGATGTAGGAAGGGAAGTGGTGGCTGAGTATAGGGAAAGTTTTTTTTCCTTTTTGTTTTTTGAGACAGAGTTACACTCTTTCACCCAGGCTGGAGTGAGGTGGCACGATCTTGTCTCACTGCAACTTCTGCCTCCTGGGTTCAAGCAATTCTCCTGCCTCAGCCTCTCGAGTTTGCTGGGATTACAGGTGCCCACTACAAGCCTGGCTAATTTTTGTAATTTTAGTAGAGATGGGGTTTCCCATGTTGGCCAGGCTGCTCTTGAACTCCTGACCTCAGCTGATCCACCTGCCTCAGCCTCCCAAAGTGCTGGGATTACAGGTGTGAGCCACGGCGCCCAGCCTTTTTAACTGCCATTAAGAGAGACAGGCTGTGAGTATAAAGATGCTGAGACCGATTATTGTTCCAGGATATTCATTCACTCCCTGCCCCCACCCCCATGAGGCATGGCACTTCCTCACCCCTTGGTGCTGGACCCGATCATGTGACCTACATTGGTTCCACTTATTGGTGTGACTTGTTTTTGTCAAATGGAAATGAGCGGCTTTGCCGCTGTAAAGACCCGAATACACGGATGAAGTGGCCTCAGCACACTGCACTTCTGCCACCACAAGAGGGCTGCCCTAAGGTAGCTGCTGCTGTTTTGGCTTGCAGCCACAAATGAACACAGGTGGAGCACACCTGGATTCAACCTGCAGCTTAGGGTCAAGCCTGGCCCAATCCTTGTTCACTGACCTCCAGCTAACCATAGGCATGTGGGAGGGGAAGACCTGATTATTGTTTGAAGCTGTTGAGTTTGGGGTGGTTTGTTACGCAGCATCACTGACCGTAGCTGACTGATACAGATGCCAATGCAGTTTCAAACATAAGCTTCAAAAGGTAAGGAGGGACTGTGTGCAGTGGCTTACGCCTGTAATCCCAGCACTTTGGGAGGCCAAGGCAAATGAATCACTTGAGGTCAGGAGAAACCCCATCTCTAATAAAAATACAAAAATAGCCAGGCATGTTGATGGGCGCCTGTAATCCCAGCTACTAGGGAGGCTGAGGCAGGAGAATCACTTGAACCAGGAGGCAGAGATTGCAGTGAGCTGAGATCGTGCCATTGTATTCCAGCCTTGGCGACAGAGCGAGACTCCATCTCCAAAAAAAAAGGTAAGGGGGAACCCCTCTCCAAGTGCAGGCATTGACTTGTGACGGAGCTGCCTATGGTGTGGACAGCTCTGCAGACTCCTCATTTCCATGTAGACAACTCGTCATTTTTCCAGGCAGCCTGAGACGACCGAAGAGGAGAGACGAATGTTTGACTTTATCTTGTCCCATGAAACCCAATTCTAAAGTCAGATTAGGTGTGCACACTTAGGTTTCAGTCTAAATGCTCTGGTGCTACTGATGTCCACAAATGAACTGAAGCGACGAGGCTGAGGGGACACTGAGCGGGCTGAGGTCACACCCTCTGGCCTGTGCAGCTGGGTCTCCCTTGAGTAGGATGACTTGCTTATCCCATGTTTAAAATGGAAATTCCCAAATCCTAGGACCCCTCTTAGTTCGGGGGGTGGGGCCACTCTTTGCCCCCCGAGGCCTGGGACTGGCCAGGTCTTTGACAGCTACTGTAAGATGAATTCACTGATTTCAGAAACATTCACACTTTGAACAATCTGTTTCTCAGGATTATGGAAACATTATTCCTACAGTAAACAAGATAAAAATAGATGCAGACATTAGGATGGAAATCAGGCTGGCAAAGATGGTGTATGAAACACACACTATTTCTCATCCTCCCTCTTCAAACCCACGAGCCTGACACTTGGTGGATTTTTACAGATGTTAATCCACAAGGACAAACAGAACAGGACAGGAGATGATGGAAGGAAGATTTGGGAAGCAGGAAGAGACACGCAGCCCCTGACCCAGCAGCTGTGAGAAAGGTGAATTAGAACAGGTGTGGGGTATGTCTGAGAAGCCCTGACTTGCCCCGCAGAACTCCCCTGGAAGAGAGAGAAAGGGTGGCTGGCTAAGAGGCAATCTGGCCCTGATTCTTCTCCCTGAGGCTTATGCTGGCACAGGAAACACAAATTTGGATGTAGTAAAGAAAGACTTTATTCAAAAGCACTATTGTGAGTGCGTGGAGGGGAAATATTATGATAGAACACTCTGCCCATGAGGTCTGCAAGCATCTCCAGAGTTAGAAAGAACCTTTCTTTTCTAGAGGAGTAAGCAGAGCTAGAAGAGCCAGGTGTGGGGAAATGGGATGAAGGATGGTGTGTGGCCAGGCGTGGCGGCTCACACCTGTAGTCCTAGCGCTTTGGGAGGCCGAGGTGGGCGGATCACTTGAGGTCAGGAGTTTGAGACCAGTCTGGCCAACAGTGGCTGAGAAGGCTGCTAAGGGGTTTTCACCACCAAACGAGGAAATAAACGAAAGAAGGCAGAGGAAAAAGAAGCAGGGCATTCAACTCGAAGGAAAAATGAAGAGAATCCTTAGAAAGGATTCATGAAGGCAGGGCCCAGAATGCAGAGGGTCACCAGTTCATATCAGGACATGTCAGAGTTCTCTAGGATAATTACTACCAATAAAATAAAGGTGTTAGAAATCTGTCACATATGGATATATTGAAAGACCATTTAGACAATCAGTGGCAAATGTGAGGCTAAATTAGCAGTCATAGAATACTGCATGGTTCAGGTCTTTTATCTGTGTGTTACTGACTTTTGCAAAAAATGTGGAAATAAATACGTCACATCTTCCAACACAGCAGGGGAAAGTGAAAAAAAATCAATGAACTGGAAACTGTACCTGAAAAACTTACCCAGAACATGGCACAGTGGGACAAAGTGGCAGGAAATCGGAAAGAGGCATTGAGAAACATAGATAATAGGTATGGAGCATGGATTGAGAAGGATGGACCGAGAAGGACTGACTTAGCATCCTCTGTGTTCCAGGAGGTGATTAGGGAGTCCAGGTGAGTGAGAAACATATGAGATGTTTAGACAATTTCCAGAATGAATGTGAGACATCAATCCTTAAAATCAGAAAATCTAATCAATTTCAAACAGAATAAATAAAAGAAGTTCACACTTAGGTAAAGAATAACAGAGATGGGAGGAAGGGAAGGAGGGAGAAGGAGAGAGAGAGAGACGGGGGAGGGAGAGAAAAAAAAGGAGGAGTAGGAGGGACCAATGGCTGGCTCTCACTAGCAAAAATGGTAGTATGAAAATAGTGAAAAATATCTTCAATATGCATAAAGAAAATATCTACCTAGCAAAAATTACTTTTAAGAATGAATGTATAGCTGGGTGTGGTGTCTGACACCTGTAACCCCAGCACTTTGGGAGGCCACGGCAGGAGGATCACTTGAGCCTAGGCATTTAAGCTCAGCCTGGGCAACAAAATGAAACCTCATTTCTTAAAAAAGAAGAAAAAAAAAGAACAGGTGTGGTGGCTCACACCTGTAATCCCAGCAATTTGGGAGGTCAAGGTGGGAGGATCACTTGAGGCCAGGAGTTTGAGACCAGCCTGGCCAACACGGTGGACCCCCATCTCTACTAAAAATACAAAAAGTTAGCCAAGCCATGGTGGCGGGTACTTGTAATCTCAGTGACTCAGGAGGCTGAGGCACAAGAATTGCCTGAACCTGGGAGGCGGAGGTTGCAGTGAGATGAGATTGCGTGACTGCACTCCAGCCTCGGTGACCAGTGTCTAAAAAAAAAAGAAAAAGGAAAAGGAAAAAAATGAAAGTAAAATAAAGGCATCTTCAAACATTAAAAAAATCTGCAGGAATTTGCCTCAAAAGATTGTCACTAGAGAGAATTCTAAAAGAAAGTCAAATAAATGAGGAAGAATGATGAGCAAAAAACGTGCTCAACATATGAGTAAATTAGGGCAAAGCTGATGACATAGAAAACCAACATTCTGTGGGGTTTTAAAAGATAAGTGTTTACATTATTCATCAGTCTTATACAGCAGGAAGAGACTGATCAGAGCTCAAGGGCTTAAGGTTCTTGTGTTGTTTAGAAAAAGAGTAAGGATTATGACGAATCTCAGAATTCCTTACTAAAATCATTAGGGCAACCACTAAAGGAATAAAAATAGAGGCTATAACTTCCAAATGAATAGAGGGAGAAACTGGAATGAGGAAAAAGAATTTAATCCAACAGGAGTTAAGGAAGGTCAGAAAAAAGCAGAATCGGTAGCACAATTTGAAAGCACATAATATGTTGGTGGAAATGCATCCAAATAGAACTATAACTACAATAAACATAAATGAAGTAAACTTGTAAAACTCTACAGTTAAAAGTATAAAGATTGTCATACTGAAATTAAAAAAAAAAATCTAGTCAGGAGTTTGAGACCAGCCTGGCCAATGTGGTGAAACCCCGTCTATACTAAAAACACAAAAATTAGCCGGGCATGGTGGTGCGCACCTGTAATCGCAGCTACTCGGGGGGCTGAGGCAGGAGAATTGCTTGAACTTGGGAGGTGGAGGTTGCAGTGAGCCCAGATCGCGCCATTGCACTCCAGCTCTGGGTGACAGAGCAAGACTCCATCTTGGGGGGGGAAAAAAATCTATCTATAGGCTATTAACAATAGATACACCTGAAACATAAAGGCATAGAAAAATTGAATGCCACTTACTAAAAGAAAGCTACAGCTATATCAATATCAGACCAATTGACTTTAATGTAAACCACTTGACCAGAGACTAAAAGTGCTGCTTATAATGAACAGTTCAATTGTAACAATTATGTTTTTATGTATCTAATAATATAAATCAAAATACAAAAAGCAAACTGACAGAATTACAGACAGATAAATTCCCTACCATATTTGGAAGATTTAGTATACCTCTGTCAGTCACTGATAGATTAAGAAGATAAAAATTTAGAAAAGATGAAGAATATTTGAATAACAAAATAAGCTCAAAAGGAAAACAAAAGACAAACTCAATCCAGGTAGATGAGGAGAGTTTAATAGGAGAGATATTTTGCAACAGCGCCCTGATAAAAAGCAGTGTTCTCACCAAGTTAAGAGACCTGTAGACCAGACGTGTACTTGGCATTGGTTGAGGTGAATCTATTATTTATATTTGCATTCAAAGCATCTGTAAGAAATAGAAAAGTTCCTCTTCAAAGTTTCCCTTCTTGTTAAAGAATAATTGCAAGTGTTAGAAATAATAGTTTGTTTTAAGCACTTTCTTCAAAGCCTTCTTCCTTTTTGCTAGTAGCTCTTTGTTAAGTCCTATCCTACGTAGCTGTTAGACATGCTCACAGGCACGTATTACATTCTATGTCCTTGTACTGTAACCAAGACACCTGTGCTGGATGTGCTCATAGGCATGTCCCAGCTTGCAGCCTATGCCCCTTCCTTATTTGGACTTCCTTTGTGTTCTCCATTGCTTTTACCTGTTTAGAAAAGTTTTAAGTTGTTAGCCAATCGGGTTTTAGTTTAGATTGCGGGGTCTGGCTCCAACCAACAGAGATCAGACACAGCAGTAAGGACAACCCCAATTGCGTAAGGGATAAATATGTCTGCTTTACCTTTGTTCGTTGAACTCTCGTGGCAGATTTGCTGGTGAAAGCACCCTTTCTGCAGGAGGTAAAGATTGCCTTGCTGAGAGATCCTTTGTCCCATTGCTGATTATTTTTGTGGCACCAAAAATTTACACATAACAGCATCACTGATATTTTATCTGGTATTTTAACAGTAGAAGCTGTTACAAATGTTTACAAATTTTTTTTTTTTACATACACAGTTCTGGAAATTGGGCTACAAAAAATATTGTGACAAAGTTAGTCGTGACTACCAAAACAGACTTCAGCCTCCAAGTTGTCCTGCCTTTGCTGGAGTCATTAATCAGACACTCGAAATGTGGGAGCCCCTTGTACATCAACCTAATGTCCTGGAGAGGGACTCTACTTTTTGCAAATAAGTCCTCTAAATTTTTGTTGCATTGTTTTCAAATCTGTTGGAAATCTTTAATCAATGTGTTCAATACACAAGTGCCAAGAATTTTGAGCTTTGAAGCTCTAGTGAATTGTAATTATCAGAAACAATCCGTGCCAAGAGAGAAACATTGAAATTCATTCCTACAAAAGCAAGGGAGGAGAGGAAGAAATTAAATGCTGAGATCTCCAATGGTGTATGAGGTATAATTTTTAAATCCCATAATTGTTTTTGGAATATCTCAACATGTGGGGGGGGAAACTTTTGATGAGATTCTTAGTTTTAATGGCAAAAATTTCTATTCCGTATTGGAATGGAAGGAAATCAAGAAGGTCTATGGTTTTTGCTGCATCTAAATTTAATTAAACATTTGAAAGAATAATCAGTTTTGGCCGGGGGAGGGGATAAGTTTTGGCTTATAAAAATATTTGTTGATGAAAATAATTACCCTGGATGAAGGGAGCATGATTGAATCTACGGAGATATTTGAGCTGGAATATTTACACATTTCAATAAAAAAAAAAGAACTGAGCATGTCCTCCATTAAGTAGAGTTTTTTTTTTTCTGAGCTCACCTATCACCTCAGCACCTATAGGAAGAGGATTTTCTCAATTAAAATACGAGCCGCAGAGAACAGTCAACTAATGTCCACAGATGTAATTTATAACAAAATAATGCAACTTTGAGTAAGACTGTAAGTGATTTTATCAAAGAAGTAAGAATAGACCATACTTAAGAAAAAAATGTTTCCAGAAAAATACCAGTGGGCATTTACAGGTCCACAACTATAACAATGTTTTTGTTTTTGTTTTTTGAGAAGCAGTCTCGCTCTGTTGCCCAGGCTGGAGTGCAATAGTGCAATCTTGGCTCACTGCAACCTTTGCCTCCCAGGTTCCAGTGACTCTCCCAGCTTAGCCTCCCAAGTAGCTGGGATTACAGGTGTCTGCCACCATGCCTGTATTTACAAAGTGAATTTTTTGTATTTTTGTTAGAGGTTGGGTTTCACCATGCTGGCCAGGCTGGTTTCGTATTCCTGACCTCAGGTGATCCACCCACCATGGCCTCCCAAAGTGCTAGGATTACAGTACTTTGTAAAATTTTTATATTTTTAGTAGAGGTGGGGTTTCACCATGTTGGCCAGTCTTGAACCCCTGACCTCAAGCGATCCACTCACCTTGGCCTCCCAAAGTGCTGGGATTACAGGTGTCAACCACCTCGCCCAGCCCACTGACATCTTTACTAAGTTGAATCTTCCCATCTGTCTTAGTCTGTTTGTGTTGCTATAAAGGAACACTCAAGGCTGGGTGGTGTATATTTAAAAAAGGTTTGTTTGGCTCACAATTCTGCAGGCTGTACAAGAAGCATCACACCAGCATCTGCTTTTGGTGAGGGCCACAGGCTGCTTCCACTTGTGGCGGAAGGCAAAGAAGAGCTGGCATGTGCAGATCACATGGTGAGAGAAGCAGCAGGAGAGAGAGGGAAGACAGGTGCCAGGCTCTTACAACAACCAGTCCTTGTGGGAAGTAAGAGTGAGAACTCACCACTGTGAGAATGCCACCAAGCCAGGGTCCAACCCCAGGACCCAAACCCCTCACATCAGGCCCTAACTCCAAAACCGGGGGATCAAAATTTCAACAGGACACTTGGCAGAGCCAGACAAAGCATGTCCAAACCATAGTGCCATCCATGCCACAGTGTGTCTATTTAGATTTTTTTTTATTTCTTTCATCAGTGTTTTGTTGTTTTCTGCAAATAAGTCCTGAACTTAGTTTGTTAGATTTATACCTGAGTGGTTTTTATTTTTTTGAGTTTTGTAAATGATATTTTATTGTATTTTTTTTTGAGACAGAGTCTCACTGTTGCCCAGGCTGGAGTGCAATGGCGTGATCTGGACTCACTGCAACCTCTGCCCCCCAGGTTCAAGCAATTCTCCCGCCTCAGCCTCCCTGCGTTTTGTATTTTTAGTAGAGATGGGGTTTTGCCATGCTGGCCAGGCTGGTCTTGTACTCCTGACCTCAGGTGATCCACCTACCTCGGCCTCCCAAGGTGCTGGGATTACAGGCATGGGCCACTGCGCCTGGCCCATGATATTGTATTTTTAATTTTTCTGTACATGTGTTCATTGCTAGCCTATATAAATACAATGGGTTTTTGCATGTTCATATCGTATCCTACAACCTTGCTAAACTCACTTATTAGTTGTAGGAAGTTTTTATTGTTTGTTTGTTGTATAGATTCCTTGGAATTTTCTACAGACACAATTATGCCTATGAAAATAGAGACAGTTTTACTTCTTATTTTCAATCTGTATGTATTTTATTTCATTTTCTTGCCTTATTGCATTGGCTAGGACTGCCAGCACACTATGTTGAATGAGAACAGTGGGAGTTGACATCATTACCTGGTTCTCCATCCTAGGGGGAAAGCACTTTGTTTTTGGCCGTTAAGTATAATGTCAGTTATAGGGTTTTTGTAGATACTTCCTATCAAGTTGAGGAAGTTCCCCCTTTGTTCTCATTGTGAGTTTTGATCATAAATGGCCATTGATTTTTTCAAAAACATAATTCACATACCACAACATTTTAAATAAACTTAGTAGTTTTTAGTATAGCCACAATGTTGTGCAGCCATTAACACTAATTCTAGAACAATTCATCACGCAAAAGAAACCCTATACCCATTAGCAGTCATTCTCCTTCCTTCCTTCTCCCCAGACCCTGGCAATCACTGCTCGACTTTCTGTCTCTATGGATTTGCCTATTCTGGACATTTTATGTAAATAAAAATCATACAATATGTGGCTTCTTGACATATATTGTATGATTGACTTCTTTCACTTAGCACAATGCTTTCAAAGTCCATCCATGTTGTAGTACGTATCAGTCTTTCATTCCTTTTATAGCTTGCTAATATTCCATTGTACGGTGATACCACATTTTGTTGATCCATTTATCAACTGATCAACACATGGGTTCGTGCATTTTGGTGCGGGGGGGGCTATTAGGAATAATGCTTATATGAACATTTGTGTACAAATTTTTGTGTGGATATATTTTTCAATGCACCTAAGCATATACCTAGGAGTGGTTTAACTTTTTGAGGAACTGCCAAATTGTTTTCCATAGTAGCTGCACTATTTTACATTTTCACCGGCAATGCATGAGGTTTACCATTTTTCAACATATTTACCAACATTTGTTACTGTCTGTCTTTTAGATTATGGCAATATGAGGCAGGTGTGTGTGTGTAAAGTGACATCTTATTGTGGTTTTGATTTATATTTTCTTGATGGCTTATGATATTGAGCATCTTTTTACATGCTTATTGGTCATTCGTGTATCTTCCTTGGATAAAAGTCTATTCACTCCTTTGCTCATATTTATTAGGATATCTGTTTATTATTAAGTTGTAAGAGTTATTTATATACTCTGAATATTAGACCCTCAACAGATATATAGTTTGCAAATATTTTCTTCCATTCTATGGGTTGGTGTCTTTTGGGTTTCTTGATATGGTCTTTGAAACATAAAAGTTTTTTTTTAATTTTGGTAAAATTTAATTTATCTATGTTTTGTCACTTGTACTTGTTATTTCTAGGAAACCACTGCTCAATCCAAGGTCATGAAGATTTACTCCTAGGTTTCCTTCTAGGAGTTTTACAGTGTTAGTTCTTACATTTAGGTCCTTGATCCATTTTGAGTCAATTTTTTGTGTGTGGTGTGAGGTAGGGGTCTAATTTTATATTTTTCATTTGGGTATCTCAGAAAAGACACTTCATTGCCCATTGAATTGTCTTGGCACCCTGTTTGAAAATAAATTAACCATAAATGTTAAGGTTTATTTCCAGACTTTCAATTCTATTCCATTGATGTGTGTCAGTACCACATATTACTATAGCTTTATAGATATGTTTTGAAGTTGTGAAGTGTGAACCCTCTGATTTCGTTCTTTAAAATTGTTTTGGCTATTATAAGTCCTGTGAATTCCCATATGAATTCAGAATCAGCATGTTAGTTCCTGCACAAAGGCAGCTGGAAATTTGATAGGGATTGTGTTGAGTCTAGATAAATTTGAGGAGTGTTGCCAGTGTTTGGCTGGATTAGAGTGGTCACTGTCTAAAAGTTTCCTCTCTTGCTAGGCTGCCCCTCCCCCCTGCTTTGTTTATTTGTTTTTGGCTATGGAGAGCAGGAGTTTTTTTGGGAGTGCTTTTTTTGTCTGCATCTATTGGCATTTTGGGGTTGCCAGCTTCTTCAGCTCCAAGTCTGGGATATATGATGCAAAGAAAAGTCAAGTAATTCACCAACATGTTATTCCTTAGGTCCTGAGGTGCCTTCTCTCCACCTATTGCATCTTGTTTTTTTTTTTTTTTTTCCCAAAGCTGTTTTTTGATGTGTTTTGTGCAAAGAATAGGCATGAGTGCATCTACTCCATCTTGTTGAAAATGGAAATCAACTACGGTTTCTTTTAAAAGGTACTTTTTCACAGCTACCTGCTCTTGATACAATCTGGCTTTTTCTCCACACTCTATTCTTTTCATAAATATTATTCCTTCCTTGTTCTCACTGAGCATCCCAAATACACTACTTTCATGTTTTTTTTTTCAGACTGTTCTGTTATTTTAATTTCCTCTGGAGTTAATTCATATTATAATTATTGATTTTTCTTGACTATTATTCTTAGCATAAGATGTCTTTGTGGGCTTCAGAGTGTTGAATCTCAGGCTCATTTTGTGTTGAAAGAGTTTGTCTCTCTTTCTCTCTTGGTACTCCCTTCCCCCATCTAGCAGTTTGGGGTGGCTCTATTTGATGCCTGGTCTACAGTACAGAAATACACACACACATACACACACACATTTTATATATATACATACATACACATACATACATATATGTATATTATATATATGTATATACATTTTATTGGTGATTTGGAATCCTGACCCTCTTGGTCTACTTGTTAAACCAGGGGGCATGAGATTCCCGAGACTGTATCTGTGCTCTTCTTTGCCCCAGAGTCACACTTTCACATAAACTCTCACACCCCACCCCCATAAAATGACTCAATCCAATTTTTCAGACTTTTTTTCTGACATAGGGGTGACTCTTCTCTCCTCGATCCCCTGGCTTCAAATAGGAAGCCTGGCTGTGTTCCCAGTCTTGGGTCCCTACTATGCCTCAGGTCCGGAGCCCAGCAGGCCCATGTCAGTACTCAGAAGTTTGTGTTTCTGGACCATTGTGAAGTTTATCTTTTTTCTGAGCTCACTTATATCCTTTCAACATTTTGTTTGCATATTTTATTGTTCTGTGTTCACAGCCCAGACAGGCACCTCAGAGCATGAATCATACCTTCATCTGGATGAGAAGCCCAATACTCTTCTATTTTTAAAATTCCATTAATTTTTATTTTGCTCTATTTTTATGGGCTGCCATCTAATTTTCCCTTGGAAGTAAGGTGAAATACAGGTAAGTTACATATTTCTTCAAATGTGTTATCAGTTCTGAAATTGGGGTGCACCTTATATTCAGTGTACCTGGGAATTTAAGATTTATGGTGTCAACCACACTTGAAATTGCAGCAGACACTTCCCTCATGCGCACAGGCTCACCCCTGTAATCCCAGCACTTGGGGAGGTCAAGGTCGATCACCTGGGGTCAAGAGTTTGAGATCAGTCAGGCCAACATGGTGAGACCCCATCTCTACTAAAAATACAAAAATTAGCCAGGCATGGTAGCAGGCGCCTGTAATCCCAGCTACTCTGGAGGCTGAGGCCGAATCGCTTGAACGTGGGAGGCAGAGGTTGCAGTGAGCAGAGATCGCGCCATTGCACTCCAGCCTAGTCGACAGGGTGAGACTCCGTCTCAAAAACAAAAATCAAAATAAGAAGAAAAGTAAATTATCAAAGAAAACCCCAATGACAACACACAGAAAGCCTTGCAAGCCCTCTTGGTTGGAATGGCTGCGAGCACACCAGGAACTCGCCCTGACGAAGAGGCCACTGCAACCACAGTGTTCCCTGATTGGCTGCTGGGGAGGACGCGCAGCAGATGCCCGAGTTGAGGGGGGCGGGGATTTTGCGTCACTTCCGGGGGCGGGGCCTCCGCTGTCTCCAAACACACGGGAGTGGGGGGGGGGGGGTCTCCATGGCAACCGGTAGGGCCCGCGCGAGGCCCACCCGCCGCTGTCGCCGCCACTGCGCCGGCCCCGCCCGCACAAAGACCGCGCGGTGACCTGCCCTCTGCCGCGACCCCGGCCCCGCCCCGGCCCCGGCCCGGCCTGGCCCCTGCACCTGCCAGAGGCCGCCCGCCGCCATCGCCAGCGCAGTCGCCCGGCTGTGCTGACCGGGGAAGCAGTTCTCGGCGGGCCGCGCGGTGACTCATCGGCCTGGCCGCGTCCCCCGCGCGGGCCATCTTGGTCGCGGCCGGCAGCGGACAGAGCCGTGGAGGAACCGCGAGACCCCAGGTACGCGCGTCCCCCTCCCCGCTGCCTGGCCCGGACCGACCCCGCCACTGTGGCGGCCCCCAGGCCCGCGGCCGCCGAGCAGCAGTTCCCTTTGTTCTTCTCCCGGGCGGGCGCGGGCGGGCGCCGTGGGGCTTTGTGCAGCCTCGCCACCCACGCGCTGGCCCTCCACGCCGCCTCTCGCCGTCCTGCCCGCTAGTCGCCATCGAAGCCCTAAAAACATCTTCTCTTAATTCTCCAGGGCCCAGAGCAGGTCCAGCTGCCCGTCCGGCTCCCTAGCCCACGAGGCCTGCAGTAAAGGAGCCGCGTGGGACCGGGGCCGAAGTCCCCAGGGCCTGCCCCCGCCCGGCACCGTGTGCCCTCTCTCGGGCCCTCGGCTTGGGCTTGGGGATCTCACAGCCCACCTCCCGTCGTGCACCCCACGCTGCCCGCATTTCCACGGGGACACACCTGGTCACCACACCCCCTTGGCCCACCCGCGGGTCTCACCCGTGGCTGACCCCTGGCCAGCATGGTGCAGCCGCAGACATCCAAAGCTGAAAGCCCTGCGTCGGCAGCGTCTCCGAACGCCCAGATGGATGACGTCATTGACACCCTGACCTCCCCTGCGCCTCACCAACTCGGCGCTGAGGCGGGAGGCCTCCACCCTGCGGGCAGAGAAGGCCAATCTCACCAACATGCTGGAGAGCGTGATGGCAGAGTTGACCTTGTTACGCACCAGGGCTCGGATCCCGGGGGCTCTGCAGATCACCCCGCCCATCTCTGCAATTACTTCTAATGGGACTCGACCTATGACCACACCTCCAACCTCTCTGCCCGAGCCCTTTCCGGGGACCCAGGCCAGTTGGCGGGGTTCCTGATGCAGATGGACAGATTCATGATCTTCCAGGCCTCCCGCTTCCCGGGTGAGGCTGAGCGCGTGGCCTTCCTTGTGTCTCGACTGACTGGGGAGGCGGAGAAGTGGGCTATCCCCCCACATGCAGCCTGACAGCCCCTTGCGCAACAACTACCAGGGGTTCCTGGCAGAGTTGCGGAGAACCTACAAGTCTCCGCTCCGACATGCGCGGCGCGCCCAAATCAGGAAGACTTCTGCCTCTAACAGGGCTGTGCGAGAGAGGCAGATGCTCTGCCGCCAGCTGGCTGCCGCGGGCACGGGGCCTTGCCCAGTGCATCCAGCCTCCAACGGGACTAGTCCAGCGCCAGCCCTGCCTGCCCGAGCACGGAATCTTTTAAGAATCCGCCATCCCTTGGTAGCGTCTGCAGCCGCCCAGGTAGTATAGGCTCTTTGCTGTGTCGAAGAAATTGCCCATACGACAGCATCGCTCCTGTGTGAAGACCTCCCTTCTTGCCTCTCCAGACCTGTTCCCCCAAGGAGACCTTCCTTCCATCCCTCCTGGCGCCCTGGTTGCCCACCTTGCCGCGCTTCCTCTTACGTGCTAGCTTTGTACCTAACGCGCACTGCATGCTTGCCTCCCCTCTTGCTGGCATCCCGGGCTGTTTCAGTGACTACCGCTCTGCTTCTGGGACACAGGAACTGGGCTGCACACTGATGGACCACGTGGGCTGACTCCTCCCAACCTGACTTGGTTAGTGGAGGCTCCTACTTTGCCCTCTACAAGCCCCCTTGGCGGCTTCCCACCTGGTTGCCTGGTTCTGGTTGATAATCTCTGGACAGAAAGAAGTCAGTTTGGCCAGGCTGGTGGCTCAATGGGTGTACCTGGAGAGGGGGTCTGGCCAGGCTGGTGGCTCGATGGGTGTGCCTGGAGAGGGGGGTCTGGCCAGACTGGTGGCTTGATGGGTGTACTTGGAGAGGGGGTCTGGCTTCCTGCCCAAAATGCCCACCAGCCCTGCTAGGGCCCAGTGCAGCAGGCAGGGCCTCATCCGTGCTGTCAGTGGTGGAGTGGGCACTGCTGGGAGTGTAGTTCTAGCACTTGTGGGGGGCCGGGTTCCACTCTGCACGTTAATACACAGTCTAGGAGGCCCCATTGCTCTCACTGGGAAGGAACAATGATGCAGCTGAAGGGTGAATCCATCAGAAGATGCACCTCCAGTAATGCTTGGCTTCAGCCGCTGGTGTTCTGTTCAGGCCGGGGATTTGGGGAATCTGGAACTTGTCTGCTAAATAAGGTCATGGTAGACTTTCAGCCACTGGGGAAGTCCCTCAGGCTGTAGGTTCCTGCACACCCATGCCTGAGGGCCATAGAAGGCTGAGGGTGGATGCCAGTGACTCCTTTTGCCGCCCAGGGTCTCCATGGGCAGTGCCACAGCTGCTGCTGTTCATTCAGTCACTCCTGCCCCGGCCCCGTGTCACTGATAGTGAGCCTTGTCCAGCTTGAGACCTGTTCCCATCTCCATTCAGGTGCCACGTGGCCTTCACTGCAGCCCCCTGCAGCCACTCACACTCCATCTGTGGGTCTCCAAGGGCACCTTGTAGCATGTCCTCCCCATGCCTGGGCCATCAGATGTCTCGCCTTTGTCTAAGAGAAAACAGACTCCCTTGGGAACCATCCATAAGCACTTAAGGCCGGGGGGTGTCTGCCTCTGGCAACCCAACCAGGGTCTTGTGGCATTGGTAAAAGCAAAGAGCTGTGGACTGCCGTGGTCCTAGTGTGGTGACAGTGCGGCACTGGCATGCATGTCCTGCTTCTGAGGGACCTCACGCTTCCTCACAGGGAGATGACTGAGAAATCATTTTCTGGCTGAGTCTGGCCATGCCCTTTGGACTGTGCTGCTCCGCCATATTTCAGTGCCAAACGAACCACGTTGACATGACCTCCTGGACCACGGGGTTCCTACCCTGGGTTCATCTGCCCCTGTCTGAAGGGTTCTGGCTTGATTTTAGAAGGACAAACTCTGTACCCACCCAAAGACATGTATGTGTCTCGGGACCCCAGCGGTTGGGTCCTGGGACCTGGCCTCTCCTTAGGAGTTTTGATGACGCTGGGAAAAGCGACTGCGATTCGGAAGAACCACTGCCTTGCAAGACCAAGAATGTTCCATGGTTGCTGGGGTCCACAGACTCCTGCCGCCCACTCCTCATCCACTCCCTTAGCCCAACTGCCCTGCTGAACAACTGCCTGAACACAGGCTTTCGGTTTCCCTGGACTCCAGCCGAGGCTGTTCAGGTGGGACCATGGTGCTCATTAAGCATGAACGGAGGGAGGACGCACAGCGAGGCCACCATTCCGTGAATGGGAGGGGGACAGATCACTTTCTCTTTGTGCTCAGTTCTGTTCTGTCGCCAGCAGCTGTATTGATAAGACTAGTACCTGCCAGGGAGGCGTGCCCCCAAGTGAAGGGGGACAGTGGCACCTGGGAAAACCTTCCACCTGGAAGGTTTCCACGTGGCCCAGCCCAGCCAGAGTAGGAGACCTAGCATGGAAACAGGGCAGGAACTCTGCCGTGTCGCCAGCCCTGGCTCCACCCAAGTAGCTTAATGAAAGCCCGGTCATGTCTGTCAGCCTTGTGCTGCTGCACACCACAGAGCTGCCTGGGAAAGGCCGGCCACACTCCCTGTCCACACCTGCAGCCGGGTCCTTTGCCTATAGGTGCCCTATCCAAGCAGCTGCTCCAGCTTTGTTTGGCGTGGTGGTTTGTGTTTTGTGTCTCGGTGCTTATGTGTGTGGGCTCGGGACGTGTGCTGGTGTGCACTTAGGACCTTCTTGATAGCTCCCTGCATTTTGGAACATGGAGCAGATGAGAGAGGGCCAGGAGCTTGCCCTCCACCTTGGACTTGGAAGAAGCCCACGTTGGAGAGGTGAGGACCCCATGGTGGCTCTAGTGGAAGACACCTTAGTCCCCAGCTAAGGAGGATGAGGTGCAGACCTCAGTGACGGGGGATCAGGCTGAAGAAGAAGGTGGGAGAAGGGAGATGCTTTGTACCTATTTGGGGATTATAATGTCTCTAAATTTTAGGAGAACAGGTATTGATTTATAAAGGGACAGACAGTAGTGTTAAACAGTGCACGTGAAGGAAATTCTGTTTCCCTTGGTTCCGATGTTTTTTGGACTGTACTGTGACTGCTGTCTGGTCCGCATGACACTCCTGTGCTAAGTAAGCTTCACTGCATACCCAGAAATCACCGGAGATGGGAGTTAGTGAAGGGGTGTCTCCCTGGCCCAGTATAGTGTGGCCTTGGGACTCACTTAATGCCTAAAGCATTTTGGTGACTTCTAGGAAAGAGCAAAGACCTGTTTCATTGGCCCCGGGTAAGTATGTGATGAGCAGTGAGGAGGAGTGGAAAACAAAACCCAGGAAGTGCGGCCGGACCAGTCTGAGGCACGCGCTCCTGTTGTCACGGCAGACAGGGCCGCCTTGGGTGGCCACCACCCTAGCAGTTCTGGCCTGCTGGGAAATGAAGGGACATGGGTTGAGCTGGGCACATGCCGAGGTTCACTTAGGAACAAGCCCTGGGACTGGACAAATCCCATGCTGCGGCCACTCACTGGGGGGCAGAGCGCTGGGTGGAAGAGGGGGAGAGATCCTAGCGGAGGCGTCTCCATCTGCAGCCACTCTCAGCCTTAAGGCTCAGCTCACCTCTGCTTGCAGAGGGCTGGTTCTGGGGCTTAGAGAGGTAGGCACCAGCTGTGGCTCCTGGGGGAAGGGAAGCAAGAGCAGCCTGTTGGGCCAGCAGGAGAAGCTTCCCACAGTGGGGGAGAAGACTGCGGTGCAGGGCCTTCCCCCGCGGAACTGACAGCTCCCGCCGGTCTCTCGGGGACCTGAGGTTCGCTGAGGTGGTAGCCGGCACAGCACAGATGCGGTAGAGACGGGAGGAAACCCAGCTCCTCACTTCCGCCTGCCTCAGGCCTTTCCATACACAAGCCCCAAACCTACTAGGTCTCATTATCCGTGTCAACCACTTGTTAGGTCAATTTTTGCAAGTAGAGGAAAGAAGGAAGTAAAATACCACATTTTGGTGTCTCAGGCTTCTCCCCAACTATAGTTTCTTTGCATTTTGTTTTGACACAGTTACACAGCTGTCTTCTGTCACGATACAGCTTTGTGCAGCTGTTTCACTGAGCCATCGTGGGCATCTCCCTGTGTTATTACTAATGTTACTTTGGAGTGGCTGTGTACTCTTCCGTTGACTAGATGGACTGGTGCCACTTGCAGGTAACTAATGCTGTTACTAACTTTTCAGTTATGAATTGTTGAATACCTTTGTGCACAAGGCTGTCTCCCAATGTCAAGTTATTTTCTTAGGATAGACTCCCAGAGGTGGATTCTTGAATTAAAGAATATGAAAACCTTTGAGGATTTTACTACATATTGACAAAATGGTTTCCAGAAACATTTGTATCCACTTACATTGCCACCAGCAAGGATGAATGTGTCCATCTTGCCAGTATTGGGAATTTTATCATCTGGCTAAATATTTGCTAATTTGATAATGAAAAAGTAGCATTGTGTTTTAGTTGGCATTTCATTGATTTGGAGCACGGTTGAGCATCTCTCATGTGAAGCGATTGTATTTCCTCTTCTGTGGATTGTCAGTGTCCTTTGCTGTATCTTCTGGGGTCTGATACATTTGTATGAGCCTGGTATATATTAAAGATATTAACCTGGTGTGTGTCATATTTGCTGCAGCTGTTTCCGGGTGCTCACTTTGCGTGTGTGTGTTTTATCTTACTGAAGTTTTGACCTACGTAGTCAAAATTTCACAGTCTCCGCAGCACTGTGTCAGCTAGACAAGAACACGAGGCAGGCAGGTATATTTTGTCTGTTTTGTTCGTGGCTGTAGCATTAGCACCTGTGACAATGCCTGGCACGTGGTAGGTACTCAGTGAATGTTGAATTAGTTACGCCAATGGATCTGCAGCGCGTTGAGATCCACAGACGGACCTAGCAGCATGCACTCCAGAGCTCACAGGCCACGGGCAGTGAGCTGCCCACACTCCAGAGCTCACAGGCCACGGGCAGTGAGCTGTCCACATTCCAGAGCTCACGGGCCACGGGCAGTGAGCTGTCCACACTCCAGAGCTCACCGGGCCACGGGGCAGTGAGCTGTCCACTACTCCAGAGCTCACGGGTCACGGGCAGTGAGCTCTCCACACTCCAGAGCTCACGGGCCATGGGCAGCTGTCCACACTCCAGAGCTCACGGGCCACGGGCAGTGAGCTGTCCGCACTCCAGAGCTCATGGGCCACGGGCAGTGAGCTCTCCACACTCCAGAGCTCACGGGCCACGGGCAGCTGTCCACACTCCAGAGCTCACGGGCCACAGGCAGCTCTCACATTTTGTCTCGGGGTCCCCTTGCACTAGTAAGAAGAACTCATTGAGGACCTCAAAGAGCTTTTGCTTATATAGGTTTATCCATCAATATTTACCATATTATACATTTAAACAAAGTTTTAAAATAATTATTTTGAAAATAAAAACACTTAAATAATGTTTTAAATAAAAACTCCATTTTCTAAAACAAAACATGATTTAGTGAGAAGAGACATTGGAGAATACATTCTTGCAAATGTCTGTCAGTCTGACTGAAGAGAAGACAGTGGGAGCGTCCCACCTGCCGTGCTCAGCCCTCCACAAGAGTGCACGCCATGGCGCCTCTGGAAAGCCCACTGTACACCGGGAGATGACGTGGAGAAGGCACACGACATTTTGGGATTATTATGAAAGCAATTTTACCTCGTGGACCCCTGAAAGGGTCTTGCCCCACTTTGAGAACTGCTGCTCTAAAGAGACAAGGGTCAGCGGTCCTGCCAGCATCAGCAGCTGCTGCTTCCGTCGCTCCACACTGCAGCCTTTCTTCCTCCAGATTCACAAAACAGTGATTTCTGGGATTAATTTGGCATGTAATGTGAGACGAGGCTCCAAGTAGACAAGATTTAAACAAACACCCTGAGTCCACTTATTAAAAATTCTTTCTTCTCCTTGGTCCCGTGTGCTCTTTCCTTCACACTCGGGGAAATCTTATCTGTCGTAGGACCAGCTTTTCCCACTGTCTATTCAGTTGATCCATTTATCTTGCCCAGTACTTTTCTATTTTAGCTGACTTGGGTTTTATAATTGCTTTTTTTTCTTTTTTTTTGTGATGGAGTCTCTGTCACCCGGGCTGGAGTGCAGTGGCGCAATCTCACCTCGCTGCAACCTCCACATCTTGGGTTCAAGTGATTCTCCTGCCTCAGCCCCCCGGGTAGCTGGGATTACAGGCACCTGCCACCACGCCCAGCTAGTTTTGTTTGTATTTTTAGTAGAGAAGGGGTTTCACCATGTTGGCCAGGCTGGTCTTGAACTCCTGACCTCAGGTGATCTAACCGCCTTGGGCTCCCAAAGTGCTGAGATTACAGGTGTGAGCCACCGCGCTCGGCCAGGTTTTATAATTTCTATTCATATCTAGTAGGGCTCTCCCGCTTCAGATTTTCTTGGCTGTTCTTACCAGATGAGCTTCAAAACATTCTACAGTTTCCCCCAAATCCTAGTACCAGGTGCAGGGGCTAGAGCGGCAGAAGCGCTTTGGTGAGCTGTGTGCAGGGCATAGCATGGTGGGCTCTGTGGAGGAACTCTGCGGTCATGGGCTGGGTGACGCCTCCTCCACCCTGCAGAAAGCCTTGCCCTGAGCTTTCCCCCATCTGCTGCTCTGTGACTGGTGGCTGGTTTGGGAATGGGAGTGAAAATCGGGATCCCTCTGGCTAGCCCATTGCCTAGTCAGCGTCTTCCTCCATGGGAAGGCCTGGAGTGTACATAGTGTCCTCCTGTCTGTCTCCATGTGGCTGATCTGAGAGGTTTACAAGGACCTGGCCTTGCAAGGACTCTGCCTGACAGGGGGAGGTCTAGGGCTGCCCCGTCCCCATCCCACTGTCTGGCTTCCTTGAGGCGAGAGAACAGATTGTGAGTTGGAGCCGGGCCTCCACCCTCTGGCTCCGTGTGATGCTTGCTCTCACTTTGAGCCCCCATGGGCCCATCCTGGTGGAATTCCATCCTGTGGCCCTAGGGATTTTCTGGGGAGCCTCCCCTTCTCTCTCCATGGAATCCCCACCCTGGCGTCTGGGTGGCCCCGTTGCCTTACTCCTCTCTTCTGCACCTGATCCAGTGCCCAGACCCTGTGGTCCTCAGCAACTCTCAGGTCAGCCTGTCTCTGTCCCCCGCCGCCCCTGCCCGCTGCAGGCCTGGGCAGCCGGCCTTGCTAACTGCCTCCTTTCTCCTGCTCTTATCGTTCTGTTAAGAAGATCCAGGTGTTACTCCCCTTAGGACCCTCCCTGAGCAACCAGGCTGGGCGAGGGGCCCTGTGGCTCTGCTCCTGGCCTGACACCCCCAGGCTCACACCTAGTAAGTGATGGCCTTATGCCGTTACTGAGCCTGTCTCCCCCACCAGACTGTGCTCCTAGAGGGCAGGGCTGCTGTGTGAGTCACCTGCGTCCCTAGCACCTTGCCCAGAGCCTGGCGGAGAAGCCACCAGGTGTCTAGCGGCTGAACAGAAGGAGCACACATCAGCCCACAGCCGGAGTCTCGAGTCCACGTCAGACCAGCCAGTCGCATCTCAGCCGGCCGCCAAGCCGGGCCAGAGCCCCCAGCCAGCTGCACACCGTGTTGGCCTGTTTGCTTTTCTTACAGAATGGGACGATACTCTGCGTGTTTAATATGTGATGAGAACTTGCCAAGGTCATGACATGGTCTTTGAAAATAGGATTTATAAGTACATAATATCCCATTTCTGGACTGGCCATGCTTGACCCAAATGACCCCTTTCCTTCAGAAATTTGCTGAGAGTTTTTGTCACAGTGAACAACTCTGCGATAAGCATCCTGGTCGCTAAGTGACTCCTTGGGCACAGTTTTCTGTTGCCGATGCGATCCCGTGGCGAGTCTCACAGGCTTCCTTCGCATTACGAAGAGATTGTTGCTGCTACATAGGAAAGATGAATGTTGTGTTTTTATTTGGCTGCCTCACTGGACATGCAGTTGTTTGAGGGATTTTTCAGTTAATTCCACAGACTGATGGGTTTCCACCAGAATCAGCAGAGTTTCCAATGAACTGCAATCGTCTGCCCCTGGCATAGATGCCTTGGGCCATCAGGGTTTCCTTCCCAGACTCAAAGTCCTGTCCCCCTGCTGCTGGGAGTGCTGGCGGCGAGAGCTGTCAGCTGGGGTCCCTTCTGAACCTTGTCCTGGAGCGAGGTACCACCTTGCCCAAGGCCATGCGAGCCTCCTTTCTGTGGCAGTGCTCCCTCCGGGGCTGGGGGATGCAAGACCCCCGTGCAGGGCCAGCCGGGACCACAACACATGGAGAGACACACAGCCCCCAGTCCAGGAAGGAGAGACGCCCTGTAGGAGATGGCTCCAAAAACAAAGCACAGAGGACAGAGCTCTCTGCGGGACTCATGAGGCTGCAGGCATCCCCGGTGCCAATCCCTGGCCTCACGGTGTCGGTCCTAAGAGCATTTTCCATAGCCTTCCCGCAGGCAGACCTCCCTTCCTCCCTTCCTCCCTCCTTCCCTTCCCCCTCTTCTCCTCCTTTCCGCTTCCCCTCCTTCCCCTCCTTCTTCCTCCTTCCTCCCCTCCTGTCCGCTCCCTCCCCTCTCCTTTTCAAAAATTGTTTGTAGAGATGGGGTCCCACTATGTTGCCCAGGCTGGTCTCCGATTCCTGGGCTCAAGCAGTCCACCCGCCTCAGGCTCCTAAGGTGCTGGGGTTACAGGTGTGGGCCACTGTGCCTGGCCGTTTCCTCATTTAGACTTTCACCTGTACCTCTTAGGTCACTTGTGAAACTTCCCCAGCACCGCTATTGCCGGGAGGGATGGGATGACACCCTTGACCTGCTCCCAACATTGACGGGAAGCAGAATCGCCGGGCTCTGTGGGTGTTCACTGTGTGGTCGGCTGTGCTACTTGCTGGTGAATCTATCTCAGTTCATCCTCATAACAGCCCCACTTGACAGATGAGCACATCGGCTTGGAGCACCCGAAGTCAATTTTCTGGGTCATGCTTGAGTTTATACAGAAACCTCCCTCTTCAATTCCATGGACTTGAAGTGAGACATCAATAACACCACACAGACAGACAGACAGACAGACAGACACACACACACACACACACACACACACACGAGAGGTATGAACAGGAGCATTTGGAAATAACGAAGGACATTTCTACGGACCAGAAGTGAAAACATCTCCCCCAAACTAAAATGCAAGCAATAACTGGGAACCATGTGCTGTCGTCCCTGTGTGGGGGGCTGGAAATCTTGCCGGGTTTTGCGGCCAGTCTGCAGGTCGGAAGTTCGAGACCAGCCTGGCCAATGTGGTGAAACCCCGTCTCTACTACTATGGGTCACCCATGGCCAGGGACAGAAGCAAGTCACGGATGAGAGTCCAGGGTCCATCCTGCACAGCGTGGGTGGTGTGCACAGTGTCTTGAAGACAGGCTTCCTTCACCCTGTGTGCCCTGGAGGACCAGTGTGGACACAGCCAGGGGACCACAACATTTTGAGAGACACGCGACCCCCACTCCAGGAAGGAGAGACCCTCTGCAGGAGACAGCTCCAGAAACAAAGTGCACAGGACAAAACAGCATTGCGACAGTCACCAAACCACACGGAGCAAGATTCTTCGCAGGTGAATACAGCAACCTGAAGGGAACTTGAGAGTAGGTCTGCTTAAAATCCTTAAGGGAGGCCGGGTGCAGTGGCTCAGGCCTGAAATTCCAGCTCTTTGGGAGGCCGAAGTGGGCAGATCACTTGAGGTCAGGAGTTCAAGACCAGCCGGGCCAACATGGCGAAATCTGGTCTCTGCTAAGAACACAAAAATTAGGCGGGTGTGGTGGCGTGTGCCTGTCATCCCAGCTACTCAGGAGGCTGAGGCAGGAGAATTGCTTGAACCCTGGAGATGGAGGTTGCAGTGAGCTATTGTGAATTACATGTAACTAGTTTATTAAGGGACCTCAACTTTTGGGAATATAAATAGATACAATTTTATATTCCCATTGCACCAGCCTGGGTGACAGAGACTCCATCATAAAATAAAATAAAAATAATAAATAAATAAATACAATCATAAAAAAGGGAAGGAGGAAGCCGTCTCCATGAAATAAGATGGTGAAAGAACAGACGACGTGAGCTCCTGACCTTCCCCCTCCTCCCTGGCCCCTCCGTGTCCCTCATGGGTCCCATTCATTAGGATTGGGTTTCCAGAATTTTCCATTCTAGAAATCTGCCCTGTGCCTGCACCCCTACTCCACCCCTCCCCGCCACCGACTTCTGGCGCGGTGGACTGACTCCATGCAGCACACATTTCCACCCACAGCCAGGGACACCTCTCGACTGTTCATCCGTTCTTCCTCATTTGATATTTTCTGATGAACTGACTTGTTCAGCACTTATTAGTTTAAGCGGATTATAATGGTTATATATATATAGATATGTACTACTTTTTAAAATTTAAAATAGGCAGATAATAAAAATCATCTGTACTCCCACCACCCAGAAAATATTAAAATGTCTGCATATTCCTTTCTAGTCTTTTTAAATTTGCAAATACACACGTACACACACACGTACACACACGCACACTCACACAGACTTTCTTACAAACTGGGATCATTCCAGAGAGATTTTAGAATTAAACATAACATTAGAATGTTTATTAGCATTTAATCAATTCTCTAAACTTCTCTGAAGAACATTAGACATCTTTTCAATGCTCAGTCATTTACTCTGGGAATAAGTGTCATCTCCCCACTCATTTAAATCCTATTTCATGTCCTATTTCAAATCCTATTTCATACAAATTTTGCAGTTTTATCCACATAGGTGTCATTTTTTTCAAAGATTGTTGATATTAGTGTCTGTTTCCTATTGCAAATGTAGCAGTTTTTTTTTTTTTTAACCATATGAGTTACTCATCATTTACATTAGAGATATTGATTAAAGTTCTCCCGTCCCCTCCTCTCTTTTCTCTTTGACAGAGTCTTGCTCTGTCGCCCAGGCTGGAGTGGAGTGATGTGATCTCAACTCACTGCAACCTCTGCCTCCGGGTTCAAGCAATTCTCATTTCTCAGCCTCCCGAGTAGCTGGGACTACAGGCGTGCGCCACCACACCCAGCTAATTTTTGTATTTTTAGTAGACAAGGAGTTTCTCCATGTTGGCCAGGCTGGTCTCAAACTCCTGATCTCATGTGATACGCCCTCCTCAGCCTCCCAAAGTGCTGGGATTACAGGCATGAGCCACCGAGTCTGGCCTAAGGCACTGTTTTCAATGTTGTCACCTGCATTTGGACTGAATATTTGTGTCCCCTTAATATTCGTGTGTTGAAATCGCAGCCTCCAATGGTACGGCCTTAGGAGGTGGGCCTTTGGGAGGCGGTGAGGTCATGAAGGTAGCACCCTCATGAACAGATACAGCAAGAGGACAATGGGTCATCGGCCTGCAACCTGCCAGCATGCCTCGCCAGACACTGGATCTGCCAGCACCTTGATCTGGACCCTCCCAGCCTTCAGAACTGTGAGAAGTAAATGTCTGTGGCTCAAGCCACCCAGTCTGTGATACCTTGTTATAGCAGTCCAAACAAAGAAACCATCACATTCTGAAATCTCAAAAAAAAATTTTTTTTTTTTTAGGGAAGGACAGAGTCTTGCTCTGTCGCCCAGGCTGGAGTGCAATGGCGCAATCTTGGCCCCCTGCAACCTCCGCCTCCTGGGTTCAAGTGATTCTCCCGCCGCAGCCTCCCAAGTAGCTGGGATTACAGGTGCCTGCTACCATGCCCAGTTAATTTTTGTATGTTTACTAGAGACGGGATTTTGCCATGTTGGCCAGGCTGGTCTCGAACTCTTGGCCTCAGGTGATCCACCCGCCTCAGCCCCCCAAAGTGCTGGGATTACACGCATGAGCCACCGTGCCCGGCCTGAAATCTCAATATTTTTATAAGTTGTAAAGTTGGTTCTTCTCTGTAGCTCTTGTACATAACAGTATTTTCGTGACTGTGATATTTTGTCATTTGATTTTCTTCTCTCACGGCGTTGGTAAGGAGGCCCCTGCTCGCTTGCACCGCCCTGCTGTTTATCACTCCTGGTGATGCGCGCAGCCGGCCTGCCGATACCCTGAGCTGGCCCACTCAGCTCTGTGTCCATCGGGCTCTGCTGCGGGCGGGGGAGAGGGAACCCGTGCACCTTCCTCTGTGGGACCGTGGCTGCTTTCCTCTTCCTCACCCCATTCTTCACCTGCCCCAGCCTGGGAGGGTACCTCCTCATTCCTGGGCAGCCTTACGGGTGCTGGGGAGCTGGCTCACTCTCGTAGCAGGCTTCCCTGTCCTGTCCTGTGCCCCATCACCAGCCTTGCTCTGTGGTCTTTGCCCTGGTGCACCAGGCAGTGCCACCTCACCACCTCTTCCAGTGGTCCTTCCGTGTGTTCCAAAACTTCTGGATTCCAAATGTTACTGTGCTCACAGAAACCTGGTGGTTATACACCGAGCACCACACACACACACACACACACACACACACACCAGAAACCTGGTGGTTATACACCGAGCACCACACACACACACACACACACACACACACACCAGAAACCTGATGGTTATACACCGAGCACCACACACACACACACACACACACAACAGAAACCTGGTGGTTATACACCGAGCAACACACACACACACACACACACACCAACAGAAACCTGGTGGTTATACACCAAGCACCACAAACACACACCAGAAACCTGATGGCTATACACCAAGCAACACACACACACACACACAACAGAAACCTGGTGGTTATACACCAAGCACCACACACACACACACACACACACACACACACACACACAACAGAAACCTGGTGGTTATACACCAAGCACCACACACACACACACACACACACAACAGAAACCTGGTGGTTATACACCGAGCACTGCAAACACACACACACACCAGAAACCTGATGGTTATACACCAAGCACCACAAACACACACACACACACACACACAAACAGAAACAAACGAAATGCCAGGAGAAACTGCCAACTCCCTCTGATCGGGTCATAGCATTTTCAAAGACAGCAGAACCCATGTGACTTGCCTGTGGCTCTCCAAGAGCAATCCTTGTCACAGGACACCTGCTAAAGCCTCCTCCCACCTTTCAAGAAAAGGGATGTATTTTCTGGTCATACACATATAGCAAGATACGGAGCTGGGCTTTTTCTGTTGGCCCCAAATTATAACGAGGGCCTGAAGCTGCGAATGCGATGCAGTCAACAGGCTGTATTCCGAACCTGGAGAGCTGCCCACAGGCCATCAGCCACTGCACTTGAAGGGAATTCCCAGACCTGCCATTCTCCCAGAGCACAAATGTTGCAAAGGCCGGCTGGTTCTTTATCAGTTCCGTTTGCTCTTCTTCCTGGGCAAAGAGCTCAGTGACATCTCCCTGCCTCCTCAATGCCAAGGTGTGGCTCAATGCTTAGACTCTAGCCAGTGGAATGCAGGTGGGGGATCCTGTCCCTCCCACCAGCTGGATTTGAGCTGATGGTCATGGGGACCTTGAAAACAGGCAGCGAAGGCGGCAGGTTCATGCAATGAGGAGGCCTGGGCCCCGTAATTACTGGCTGGAGGAGGGCTTCCAGCTGCTCAGGAGCACTCGCTGTGGACATCCCCTGAAGGAGACAGAAACACCAGCTCTGGCCAGCTGTGGTGGCTCATGCCTGTAATCCCAGCACTTAGTAAGGCCGACATGGGTGGATCACTTGAGGCCAGGAGTTTAAGACCAGCCTGGCTAACATGGAGAAACCCTGTCTCTACCAAAAATAGAAAAATTAGCCAGGTGTGGTGGTGCATGCCTGTAATTCCAGCTACTCAGGAGGCTGAGGCAGGAGAATCGCTTAAACCTGGAAGGCGGAGGTTGCAGTCAGCTGAGATGGTGCCACTGCACTCCAGCCTGGATGAGAGTGAGACTGTGCCTAAAAAAAAAAAAAAAGATCCAGAAACCAAAACCTCCTTAAAAATACCAGGTGTGAGTCCTTACTTGCAGAAGACGGGACTGTGGGAGTGATCTGCGCGGGACTACCGTGGAGGCTTGGTGGTAAGCGCTGTTTCCTCCTTCATGGGAGAAAGCCAGGGGAAGAGTGGGCTTTGAGAACTTCATTTAGGTTGAAGGCATCTCTGAGACGGGGACAAGCGCATTCTGGTCATGTCTGGTTGGCCAGTGGACTTACCACCTGTCTTCATCCCATGAACCAGAGGTTAAGGGACTCAGAAGGAGAGGGGGATTTCCCAGTCGAGGGGAGCCAGCATCAACCCCCTTAGTTCCCGTTCCCAGAATGTATGGAAGCAGGATCCCCCACCCTCCAGTGCCTGCTGCCCCTGGGAAGGTGGATGACACAGGGGGCCACTGTTGAGAAATACTGAGTGTATGATAAAATCATAATTTGCTAAGAAGAATGATGGCAAGGAAAACCGCCATCCCCCACCCCCCACCCCCCCCCCCCACCCCAAGTGGAAAACTGCTTGGGGCATTCTAAAGTTGCAAGACAGTATATGTATATCATACACCGGTGAAAACAATTCTTTCAGCACGGGGTACGTGACCTGCCCCGTGGCTCCCTCGTGGAGAATACTTTCTAGTTTGTCCGTGATCAGTGGTAAGCGGGCACCAGCTGCCTACCTAGTTTATCTTGGTTCTATGAGAAAACACTGAACGCCTGTTAGTTAATAATAATCACCTGTTCAGAGAGACTAACTACGTGGGTCAGCGTCTGCTTGAGGCCCTCAGCCCAGAATGCATCAGCCCCTGAGGCTCTCAGCTGGGAAGGCTGCTGGTCCCGGGTGGTCCCACTTCGCTGTTTTATCTGGGTGTCTGCTTCTTAACGCCGTCAGCGCCGCCTGGGTGCAGGTCTCCACCGCCGAGCTGGTCTCGGTAGACCACGAAGTTGTGGGATCCCCCACGGTGGGAAGCACACAAGAATGCACGCATCAGAGTACCGTGGTGTGATGCCACCAGCCAGGGCCAGCCAGGAGATGGGGCACGTGGCATCAGGTACCAGAGCCACCTGGGAGGGCCCAGGCAGGAGCCGACGTCTTCTCATACTCAGCAGTGGATGGGAAAGTGGGAGAATCCATTGCGCCATCAGGGCCCTCTCCCTGCACCCTCTCTGAGCCATCCCAGCACGTGAATGAACACAGCCTGGTGAGGCTAACAGTTTCATTGGGTCCAGAGGGGACCTTCCCTGCTCCTCCGAGCCACCAGAGCCACAGCAAATTCTGGCCATAATTCGCCAATTGTGTTTGAGCTGAACGTTCTTTAGAATTAAACAGGGCTGGGCTGGTGCAGTGGCTCACGCCTGTAATCCCAGCACTTTGGGAGGCTGAGGCAGCTGGATCACCTGAGGTCAAGAGTTCTAGACCAGCCTGGCCAACATGGTGAAACCCTGTCTCTACTAAAACTAAAAAATTAGCCAGGTGTGGTGGCAGGTGCCTGTAGTCCCAGCCACTCAGGAGGCTGAGGCAGGAGAATTGCTTGAACCTGGGAGGTGGAGGCTGCAGTGAGCCGAGATCATGCCATTGCACTCCAGCCTGGGCAACAAGAGCAAAACTTCTTCTCAAAAAAAAAAAAAAAAAAAGAAAGAAAAGAAACAGGGCTTAGTCTTAAACACCAAGAGGCTGTTCTAAAGATGAAAACCAGAAGAAAACCTTGGAATCTGGCCAAGATGTCATTAAGGGACCTCCTACCTAACAGAAAAGAGGGCTTCAACAGATCCCGTATGGATTGGAGTTGGGAAGAAATAAAATTGTGTCTATTTATATTCCCAACGAGTTGAGATTCCTCAATAAACTAGTTACACATAATTATGAAAAACAAAATTATGAAAAACAAAAACAAAGCTATTAAATTACTAAATAGGAAAAGAAAACGCTGGTGCAGTCAGTGCTAAGGGGAACTTTTAGGGCTGGGAACCTGGAGTGTGAGAGCCATGCTACCCTTAGCATGCCAGCTGCCTGGAGCCATCTAGAAGAAACTTTGTATCTGAATGACAAAAGCAATTCAAATAATGCACGTTTACTGTGAACCTGCTGTATGGGAGGAACTGGTCTAGAACCTGAAGGTAAAATAGTGAGTAGGCAAGACTGCCTTCAAGGACCACTGCTCTCCCAAGGGAAGGAAGCCACTCACATGTCACGTCAGGGAAGAAGGCTGGAGAGGTCAGGTGGGCAGCATTGCAGGTACAGTGGTCAGGGGCTGATATCTGAACAGAGGCCCAAAGCAGGTAACCGGGGTTCAACCTCAAACTTTCATTATGGTCCTAAAGGGGAAAAGTTTCCTGTGACATTCCGCCTCCCTTCATGGGCAGTCCCTCTTGGTAATCTACCACCAAGCTTGTGGACTTCACCCCAACAAAATTGTAAGCGTTGCTAGGTTTTTCTGTAAGACCATCGCTGTGGCCTGCATAGCTGTGATTGGTTAGTCAATCGTCTATGGCTACCAGTTACACCGAGATTGTGACAGCATTTTTACTTTCTGTATGTTGGAAATAGATGCTTGGTGCCACAAAGAAAAATTAGCACTGGGACAGAAGATCTTTCAGCAACACAGTTTTTACTTCCTGGACTGCAGGAAGGGTATCCTCGCTAGCCATCTTGCCTTGAGAGTACAATGAACAAAGGAAAACACACAAATTTATCCCTTATGCATTGGGGGTCATCCTTACTGCTGTGTCTGCTCTCTGTTGGCTGGAGCCAGACTTCACAATCTAAACTAAAACCCGATTGGCTAACGACTTAAAACTTTTCTAAACCGGTAAAAGCAGTGCAGAGCTGGGACATGCCTGTGAGCACATCCAGCACAGATATCTTGGTTAAAGTACAAGGACATAGAGTGTACTATGTGCCAGTAAGCATGGCATGTCTAATGCCTTCCTGTCTCTGGCCCCTCATTCTCCCCCAAGGCTGGCCAGAGAAACTGGAATCCCTCTTCCCCAAGGCGGTTCATAGAAACCAGAACCCCTTTGCCCCCAAAGTTAGCTGTGAAACCACAAAGCATGACTCTTAAATTCCCTATCTGTGGGACCGCAAGTGAGCACTACCATGCCCAGCTAATTTTTGTATTTTTTTTTGTAAAGATGGTGTTTCACTGTGTTGCCCACACTGATCTCGAACTCCTGAGCACAAGCAATTCACCCACCTTGGCCTCCCGAAGTGCTGGCTGCGATTACATCTGCCCTATCTGTGTAAAAATTGGCCATAAAGAAATTCTCTGACCTATTTTGTTTGGCTGTAGGCCATAAGACCCCCAGTCCGGCGAGGATCTTCCCCCATACCCAGAAGGAAGGAACGCTGCTCAGAAAGACCGGGGAGGAATCTAGACAGACAGGCCCTGCCGGGTTCCCCCACTTGGTCTGATACCATGAGATCAGATCCTTTTGGTTCAATCCTGTGTCTACACAGCTGTCCATAATGTGTTGAACCTCAGCATAAAAACGAATGATTTTTCCTGTATCTTTGGGTCTGCATTTCAAAGGCTCCTGTGTATATACGTTGAATAAATTTGGATGCCTTGTCTCTAATTAATCTGCCTTTTGAGAGTTGATTTTTCCGTCAACCTTCAGAAGGCAAAGGAGAACTGTTCCTCTTGGCCCTACAGACTCAAAGGAATGGTTTAATTTTTGGTTCAGCGATTATATTGAATAACAATGTTATGTCCCTCATAAAATCGACACATATGACACACATTTTACCATGTTAAACATGTTTTTGGCCAGGCGCAGTGGCTCATGCCTGTAATCCCAGCCAGCACTTTGGAAGGCCAAGGTGGGCGGATCGCTTGAACACAGGAGTTTGGGATCAGTCTGGGCAACATGGTGAAACACCATCTCACAAAAAAAGATACCCAAATTAGCTGGGCAGGGTGGTGCTCACCTGTGGTCCCAGCTACTCAAGAGGCTGCGGTAGGAGGATCATCTGAGACCAGGGAGCTCGAGGCTGCAGTGAGCCGAGATCACGCCACTGCACGCCAGGCTGGGTGATAGAGTGAGGCTATCTTAAAAAAATGTTTTTGGAATAGATATTTAATGGTTTCGTATTTTGTTACATGGAGGTATATAACTTATATAGCTATTCTTCCTTGGCTGGTTATATATATATATATATATATTTTTTTTTTCCTGCCTCTGGCCCCTCACTCTCCCCAAGACTGCAGAGAAACTTCCCCAATACTGGCCAGAGAAACTGGAATCCCTCTTCCCCAAGGCAGGTCATAGAAACCAGAACCCCTTTTCCCTAAAGCCAGCTGTGAAACCACAAAGTATGACTCTTAACTTCCCTATCTATGGGACCACAGGTGAGCACCACCATGCCCAGCTAACTTTTGTATTTTTTTTGTAGAGATAAAATATACATATTTTTTTCATTAAAAAATCAAAATACAATTTACATACCATGAAATGCACAGAACTTAAGTGCGTGGTTTGATGTGTTGTGCCAAATAGACACACCAGTGTCACCGCCCTTAAGATCAAGATACAGGACATTTCCACTACTCCAAAAAGCCACCTGTGCCTCCTGCCAGCCAGCTCCCTCACACCCGCCCCAAGCAACCCTCATTCTCGTTTCTTGCCCATGGATGAGCTTTGACCGTCAGTCACAGAGCGTGTACTCTTTTGTATCTGGGCCCATACTGCTGAGCATCAGTGTTTCTGAGATGCATCCATGTTGTTGCATGTATTATTAGCAGCTTGTGACTTTCTATTGCTGATCAGGGATCTATTCTGTAGATATGCCATAATGGTTAATCCATTCACCTGTTGATGGCCATCTGGATTATTTCCAGTTTGAGCAAATAAAAGTAAGATTACCATAAACATCCCTGCAGAAGAATTCTTGTGCACATGAGTTTGCATTTCTCTCGGGTCAATACCTAGGAGTAGGATTGCTGCATCGCAGGTGAGGTGATAACTTTTTTTGTGTGTGTGAGATGGACTCTCACTCTGTCATCCAGGCTGGAGTGCAGTGGTGTGATCTCGGCTTCCCTCGGGTTCAAGCAATTCTTTTGCGTCAGCCTCCTGAGTAGCTAGGATTACAGGTGCACACCACCACACCCGGCTAATTTTTTTGTATTTTTGGTAGCGATAGTTTCACCATGTTGGTCAGGCTGGTTTTGAACTCCCGACTTCAAGTGAACCACCCGCCTTGGCTTCCCAAAGTGCTAGGATTACAGGCATGAGCCAATGTGCCTGGCCGAGGTGATGTTTTTTATAAGAAACTGCCCAGCTATTTCCCAAAGCGTTTGCGCCATTTTACATTTGCCCTCCTTAGGTGTGTCTGAGTGTTCACGTGGCTTCCCCTGCCCGTCATTACTTGGTACTGTCCGTCATTGTCATTTTAGCCGTTCTGGTGGGTGGATAAGATGATGTCTTTTTAAAAATTTCATTGATTTATTCTTTGTTTCTATTCTCCCTGTCAGAGATTTCTGCTCTTGAATCTTGATTATTTGATTATTATCTTGATAATCTTGAATCTTATGATCTTATTTCCTTCTTTCTATCTGCTTTAACCTGCTTTCTTCTTAAAATTTCTTTTTTTTTAAAATTCAGGTGGAAGGAACGCAGAACCACAGCTGCTACGATTGCTGTTTGTGGTGGTCTAGGGAGGAAGAAGGTGACACACCCCGGTCACAGCTGCTGTCCACCTTACACATCCCGGGACTCACACGGTGCTGTGGGGAAGAGGCTGTTGACAATATAAACAGGTATCCAGCAGTGAGGAACTGCTCATTCCAATGGAAAACCCTTATCAAGAACTTCTTAAGAAACTTATCTTGGGCCGGACGTGGTGGCTCACACCTGTAATCCCAGCACTTTGGTAGACCGAGGCAGCTGTAGACTACCTGAGCTCAGGGAGTTTGAGACTAGCCTGGGCAACATGGTGAAACCCCGTCTCTACTAAAAATACAAAAAATTAGCTGGGTGTGATAATGTGTGCCTGTAATCCCAGCTACTTGGGAGGCTGAGGCAGGACAATTGCTTGAACCCGGGAGGTGGAGGTTGCAGTGAGCTGAGATCATGCCACTGCACTCCAGCCTGGGTGACAGAGCGAGACTCTGTCTCAAAAAAAAAAAAAAAAAGAAAGAAATGTATCTTGTGTGGAAAGCATGTAGATAAGTATGTACGCTCTTGTCCCAGCTCATTTCTCCATGTACTGGACACATTTGTTGAAGGCACGTCACAGGTCTCTGTGGGAAGAAACAGAAAGAAATAACAAAAGCAGTTAAGAGAGCTCAAATAATGGGGTTTATGCCAGTTATGTACAGGGATCCTGAATATCTCAAGGATCCTAAAGTTTGTAATATCAGATATCAGGAATTAATTCTATCATGTTACCACCAATAAACTTAATTTACAAACTCCTGGCCTTAAGCAATCCTCAGCCTCCTGAAGTGCTGGGATTATAGGTGTGAGCCATCATGCCCAGCCTCAAGTTTCATCTCTCCTCTCCCCTCCCCTGCCCCCCTCCTCCCCACTCCTCCCAGCTCCACCTCCCCCTACCCCACCCTCTGTCCCTCCCCTGCCCCTCTTTCTTCTTTCTTTCCACGGAGTTTTACTCTTGTCACCCAGGCTGGAGTGCAGTGGCACGATCTCGACACACTCCAACCTCCGCCTCCTGGGTTCAAGCGATTCTCCTGCCTCAGCTTCCCGAGTAGCTGGGATTGCAGGTGCCCACCATTATGTTCGGCTAATTTTTGTGTTATTAGTAGAGATGGGGTTTCACGTTGGCCAGGGTGGTCTCCAACTCCTGACCTCAGGTGATCCACCCACCTAGGCCTCCCAAAGTGCTGGGATTACAGGCATGAGCCACCGTGCCTGGCCCTCAAGTTTCTTAAGATAGAAACTATCTTTTGTTTTTATTCCCCCAGAAGCCACCTATGGATGTCTGTGGGCCTTGGGAAGATTTCCTACCCTTCCCCCGGGTGGCCTGGGGCTCTTATTTTATGTAAGAGAAGGGTCTGGGAAAAGGTTTTGTTTTTCACGTTTGTGCGTCAAAGAAGTGTCAGCTTTTGATGCTGTCCTGGCCTGTCTCCAAGATTGTCAGTGAGTACTGAGAGGAGGAAAAGAGCTTGTGGGGGATTGAGGTGACCACCGCTAGTGTCTGGGCTCCCAGCTATTCCAGGGGGTCACAGTAGCCCATATTCCGCCCATAAGCATTTGTTAACATTTTAGCCATTTGCTCCTTGCCTGTCTTTCTGGCAGTTCTTTTTTTCTCATGCACTGCTCACAGTGCAACGATTCATGTGCTTTGTATTTTCTCTCCTCAGAGGGGCTGGGCACTGTTTGGAATTCACGCCCTTGTAATTTTAGCTCTCTCATGGGCTCAAGAAAAATTCTGGTTTTGTAGATTATTCAGCCTTTTCTCACCGTTAGATTGGGAGTGGTGTTCTGTTTCGGCTTTCTACATCCTAAGCCTCAGCTGACGTTTTAAAAACATTTAAGAGTCTGGGTGTGGTAGCTCACACCTGTTATCCCAGCACTTTGGAAGGCGGAGGCAGGTGGATCACTTGAGGTCAGGAGTTCGAGATCAGCCTGGCCAACATGGTGAAACCCCATCTCTACTAAAAATACAAAAAAAAATTAGCTGGGCTCGGGGGTTCATTCCTGTAAGACCAGCACTTTGGGAGGCTGAGGTGGGAAGATCACTTGAGGTCAGGCATTTGAGACCAGCCTGGCCAATATGGTGAAACCTCATCTCTACTAAAAATATAAAAAATTGGCTGGGCGTGTTGGTGGGCACCTGCAATCCCAGCTACTTAGGAGCCTGAGGCAGGAGAATCGCTTGAACCCGGGAGGTGGAGGTTGCAGTGAGCAGAGATTGTGCCACTGTACTCCAGCCTGGGTGACGGAGTAAGACTGTCTCAAAAAAATGAAAAATAAGTAAATAAATAAAAACAATTAAGAAAAGAAGGGAAAATAACTTTTTAGATTCCTGACTCTGATTGCTTTCAATTTTAAATATTTGATACAGCAAGTATCTGATACAGAGATACCTGATTGCTTTTCCTTTTCAAATAAGCATTGGCTGTTGATACCTACGTATTATTTCTCATTAACTTAACTTTTTATAATGCTTATTGATTTATTCTATTTTTAAAACAGCACATGTTCACTGTAGAAATTTAGAAAGTAGCATCTAAAGAGGACAATGAAATTCACCTAGCATCTGCCACCTACTTAGAGAAAGAGTTCTAACATATTCATCTATGTCAGTTTTTTCTTTGTTTTAAGTATAATCATTTAAATACCAAATAATCCATACTTATAAAAAATTTAACCAATACAAAAAATGCAGAGTAGCACATATAAGTAGTTCTTTATTTATTGAACTCTCAAGCTCTATTCCTGGGATGCACCCACTGGTAGTATTGTGCCCCTTTCAGGCCTTTTCCTATGAAAATACAGCTGGCCTCCTTATCTTTAGCTCCCTGCTCTTCCATTCAACCAATTGAGGATCAATATCTTTTGGGAAAAAAATCCAATAAATAATAATATGACAATACAAAATGATACAAATTAAAAAGCAATACAAACCAGGTGGGGCGGCTCATGCCTGTAATCCCAGCACTTTGGGAGCCCAAGCGGGCAGATCAGTGGAGGTCAGGAGTTCGAGACCAGCCTGGCCAATGTGGTGAAACCCTGTCTCTACTGAAAATACAAAAATTAGATGTGGTGGCAAGCGCCTGTAGTCCCAGCTACTCAGGAGGCTGAGGAGGGAGAATCACTTGAATCCGGGAGATGGAGGTTGCAGTGAGCCGAGATCGTGCCACTGCACTCCAGCCTGGGCAAGAGAGTGAGACTCCATCTCAAAAAAAAAAAAAAAAAAAAAAAATTAACCGGATGTGGTGGTGGGTGCCTATAGTCCCAGCTACTTGGGAGGCTGAGGAGGAGAATTGCTTGAATTCGGGAGGTGGCAGTTGCAGGCAGAGAGGTTGCAGTGAGCTGAGATTGTGCCACTGCACTCCAGCCTGGGTGAAAGAGTGAGACTCCGTTTCAAAAAAAAAAAAAAAGCAATACAGTATAACAACCATTTGCATAGTATTCACATTGCATCAGGTATTATAAGTAACGCAGAGATGATTTAAAATATACTGGAGGATGTGTGTTGGTTATATGCAAATACTGCACCGTTACATAAGGGACCTGAGCATCTTCAGATTCTGTGGGGGATGGAGGTGTGTTGGAGCCAGTCCTGCAGATACCAAGGGACGACCGCACTGCGTATACAACACACGCCCCATTGAAGGCAGTGCTCGCTCAGGTGGCTGTGCGCCTGCAGGGTCATCACAGGGAGGAAGTGCTCTCTGACACTGGTCTCGTCCTAGTTCCAATCAAATTTTGTATTTGCCTTCAGATGGGTCTTATACATGTCTTGTTATAGCTACTTCATTTAATTTCATCACATTGACCTTTACAGTTTCTGGCTGATTCGTGCTGGGTTTTGTCCTTCTTTTGTCCCATGACTGTACTTCTCAATTATTTATGATCCAGTTAGATAAACATTTCCCTGGCAGTTAAGAGTGTCAGTCGCCTGCTTGAGGAAGCTCACTCACTTAATGAGCTGACTTATTAAGTCTAATGGGCTGGAATTTCTGGTACTAGGTACCAGAGATGGGAAATAGCATTTTCTTCCCAGATAAGCTACTTCTGCTTTAATCATTTGGGGAGGGAATAGAAAACTGTCAATTTCATGGAGATTTTCCAATTGATCAGCGTAGAGTCCTGTGTAGTTTCCTCTCGGGCTTTACGAATCCTCTCTGCATCGATCACACCCTCTTTCTTCTGCTTAGCTCAATCTGTTTTCTTTTTTATTGATTAGATTTGTCACAGATTGACTGTGGAACTTATTAATTTTTAAGGAATCGGCTGTTGGTTTAAAATACACTATCAGTTTTCTTTCTTATTCATTAATTTATCATTATGGTTTCATCATTTTCTTCCTCCAATGCCAGCAGCTCCTAAGAAGTGAGGAAGGAGCCACATTTTGGTTTACACATTACAAAATATGCTTCCTGGATTTCACGAGACGTGGCTTTGTGGCCCTTTGAGTGATGATGGGCTACATAGTTCAGACCCACCGTTCCTCTGAAGGTAAGGACACAGATGGACACCTGGATTGTCGCCAGTGTCAGTAAGAAACAGTGTTCCACAGCAGTTCAATCCAGGAGTAACAGATTAAGCAAAGTTCACTCCTTTTCTTTTACCCCTGAGAAATTTTCTCAGAATGCCAAAAGGGCCAATGTCCATTCAGGATGTCTAAGGAAATTTTGCTTAAGTTCCTCTCAAACTAATTAATTAGAATATACTTCTCTGGTTTTCTACTTCTTATTATTTATTTATTTATTTTTATTATTTATTTATTTATTTTGAGACGGAGTCTTGCTCTGTTGCCCAGGCTGGAGTACAGTGGCGCAATCTTGGCTCACTGCGACCTCTGCCTCCTGGATTCAAGCAATTCTCCTGCCTCATCCTCCTGAGTAGCTGAAATTACATGCGCACACCACCACACCCGGGTAATTTTTGTATTTTTAGTAGAAATGAGGTTTCATCATGTTGGTCAGGCTGGTCTCGAACTTCTGACCTTGTGATCCGCCCTCCTTGGCCTCCCAAAGTGCTGGGATTACAGGTGTGAGCCACCACACCCAGCCTTCTCTGGTCTTCTTCTTCTTCTTCTTTTTTTTGTTGTTGTTATTCTCTCTCCTTTTACCAGTCGCTTTCCTCAGAGGAGACTTCTCTGGTCTTCTTTTAGGCCTAAGATACCTCAGAATTCATGCTGGGAAATGTGTTCCATGCCGTCAACTGTTACTTTTGACGTAGCCAGTTTCTCCCCATGCCTATGCCTCTGCCTCTGCCTCTGTCTCTGTCGCTCTCTCTCTTTCTCTCTCTCTCCCGAAAGCCCATCTGAGATCATCTTGGATCCATGTCTGCCATGTCCAGGTGTCACTCAGATGTTTAGAAACACCTCTTCTAGCATGATGATGATGATGATGATGATGGTGGTGGTGCTGGTGACGACATGCCTCTATAGCCTCCAATGGTTTACAGAATTAATAATATCTGGGCTACACAGCTATACTGCATCTGGCAGTAATGAGGCAGTACCACTCCCCTACTAATGTGCTGTCATAGGCTGCCTGATGCCTTAGATTTAAATAAGATCCAGAGTCTCATAACTTAATGTCCCATATGACTGGAACACAACTGAAAATTATTTGTCATGCTGAGAACCAAGAAAATCTCAACTTGAAAGGGGAAAAAATAATAAACAGATGCAAGCCCTGAGACAACACATGGGAAGTTATCTGACAAGGATTTTAAAGCATCTATCATAAGAAATTTTCAATGAGCTTGAAACAAATGAGAAAGTAGAAAATCCTGGCCAAGATACAGAAGATATAGAGAAGAGTCAAATGGAAATTTTAGAACTAAAAGGACATAGCCAAAATTTAAAAACTCACCGAATGGGCTCAATGGAAGGGACTGAGGAAGAACCAGTGAATTTGAAAATAGAACGACAGAAATTTCACAATTTGAACAATAGAGAGAAATTGACTTTTAAAAAATGAACAGAGCCTCAAGGACCCGTGGGACCATTAACATCCATGTCATTAGAGGCTCAGAAGAGAGGAGAAAAAGTGTGGAGCTGAAAACGTATTCAAAGAAATATGGCTGAAAATTCCCCAAATTTGGTAAAAGACACAAACCTACAAATCCAATAACTTAAATGAATCTCAACTAAAATAAACCCAAAGAAATGCATGTCAAGACACATCATAGTCAAACTTCTGAAAACTAAAGACAAAGGAAAAAATCTTGAGGGCAGCAAGAGAGAAATGACACCTTCCCTATAGGGGAAAACCAGTAAATTTCTCATCAGAAACCATGCACTCCAACTTTTGGATTCTTGAAAGAAAGGATTGACAACCCAGAATTTTATACCTAGCAAAAATACCATTTAGAAATGATGGGGCAATTAAGACATTCTAGAATGAAAACAAATGAAAAGAATGTATTGCCAACAGACCTACCATAAAACGACGGCTATGGGAAGTTCTTGAAACAGAAAAAAAAAAAATGATAAGAAAAGGAATCTTGGGACCTTAGGAAGCAAGAATAAGGGAAAGAGTAAAACTGTGAGTGAATGCAATAGAATTTTCTTTTCTTGAATTTTCTAAACTGTGTTCAAGGATTGCAGCAAAGCTTATAGCATTGTCCACTATGGTTCTCAATGTATGTAGAGTAAATATTTAGGACAATGATATTTTAAATGGGGGGGGTTAAAGGGACTCCAAGGGAAGTAAAGTTTCTATATTTCACTTTAACTAATTAAAGGTCGACACCAGTAGACCAGAGGTTATGTATGTACGTATATTGTAATGCCTAGAGCATCCTCAAAAACTCTACACAAAGAGGTACACTTAAATATACTATAGACAAATAAAAATGGACTCCTAAAAAAGTGTTCAAATGCTCCACAGAGATGCAGAGAAGAAAAAAAACAGAGAAACAAGATTAGAGGAAATACGGAGGAAAAAAATGACAAACTTAAGCTCTGAAATATCAAAAATTACATTAAATGTAAATAGTCTTAATACACCAATTAAAAGACAGGTTGGTGGAGTGAATATTAAAAATGGCCCAACTAAATGCTATCTGGAAGCAACTGACTTCAAGTATAACTAGAGAAAAGTTTAGAAAGAAATATCAAGATCAAACAAAAACATTTTCAGACAGACAAAAACTAAGAAAACTCATCACTAGTAGGGTAGACCCATGTAAAGAAAATACTAGAGAGTATTCTGTTGGCAGGAGAAAAATGACCCCAACGGAAGGTCAGACTTGCAGCAAAATTGCAGAGGAATACAATGTAAATATGTGGGTAAATATAGACAGATACTATCACAATGAGATACTACTTTATACCTACCAGAATGGCTATCATCAAAAGGATAGACAGTGACAAATGTCGGCGAGTCTCTTAGTCCATCTGTGCTGCTACAGCAGAATACCACAGACTAGGGAATTTGTAAAGAACAGAAATTTATTTCTCACAGTTCTGGAGGTCGGAAGGTCCAAGATCAAGTTGCTGGCAGGATTGATGTCTGGTGAGAGATGCCCTCTGCTTCCAAGATGGCATCTTGTTGCAGCATCCTCCAGAGGAGAGGAACACTGTGGCCTCACATGGCAGAAGAGACAGAGGCCAAGAGAGGTGCTAATCCCAATCATGAGGGTAGAACCCTGCTGTCTTAATCACCTCCTAAAGGCTGCACCTCTTCATACTGTTGCATTGGGCATGAATTTTGGAGAGGACGCCATCACTCAAACCATAACATTGTGTCCTAGCCCCCAGATTCATGTTATTTACGCAAACAAAATACATGTATTCCATCCCAACAGCCTCAAAAATTCTTAGCTCATTCTAGCATCAACTTTACTGTCTAAGCCCAAAGTCTCATCGAAATATCATCGAACTCAGATACAGGCGAGACTGAAGATATCATTCATCCGGAGGCAAACTCCTCTACAGCTGTGAGACTGAAACAAGTTACATGCTTCCAAGATACGATGGCAGCCCAAGCATGGGATAGTTATTTCCATTCTGAAAGAGAGAAATAGGCAAGAACAAAGGGGTAACAAGTTTCATAAATCCAAAACCCAACAGGAAAACAACGTGAAGCCTTAGAGCTTGAGTTGGGTGCACTGGTGTGTACCTGCAGTCTGAGCTACTGGAGAGTTTACGGTGGGAGGAATGCCTGAATCTAGGAATTCAAGGCCAGCCTGGGCAACACAGTGAGACCCTGCCTCTAAAAAAAAAAGATCACTTAGGGTTTTAAGAATAATCTTCTTTGACGCCATGTCCTGCCTTCTGGACACACTTAGGTGGGGGTTGTTCCTTTAACGTTTCCAGGGATCCCTGTCCCAGTGGCTTTGCTGGGTGCAGTCCACACAGCGGTTCTCATGGGCTGGAGTTTGGTGCCTGTAGCTCTCCCACGCTGGAATCACACTCCAATGGCTCCATAGTTCTGAGGTCTCGAGAGTAGCCCCACTCCCATGGCTCCACTAGAGACATTCCTATGTTGCCTAATAGTGGATCTCCGTGGTGGCCCTGACTTCACTAGGCATTGCCCTAGTGGGGGACTCTGCAGTGGTCCTGCCTCTGTGGCATTTCTCTGCCTGGGCCCTGAGGCTTTCTGAGATATCCTTTGAAAGCTAGGTTGAGGTAGCCATGCAGCCATGGCTTGAGCACTCAGTGCACGAGCTCTGCCTGCAAAGTTAGCACCAAGTGGACATTGCCAAGGCTTACTGCCTACACCCTCTGCAGTGGTGGCCTGAGCAGCATCTGGGTCCACTTGAGCTATGGCTGGGGTCGCCAAGGAGCACTGCACAGAAATGTAGGGAGCAGAGACTTGAGGCAACCATGGGCAGTGAACCCTGATGCCCTGTGACTGTCCTGAAACCCTCCCTTAGAGCTCTGCCACCCTCAAGAATGTGTCCCTCTGGGCCTGTGAGACTTGTAGCAGATCTCTGAAAAGCCATCAAATGACTCTGAAATGGGCCATTTTTCCATTGTTTAGATGAATGGTATCTGCCTCCCTTCTATCCCTGCTAATCTCTTTATCCAAGTGTAGCTTAGCCACATCCTGAATTTTCTCCCCTAAGCGTGCGTTTCCTCCTTCACGTGGCCAGGCTGAGGTTTTCCACATCTTTATGTTCTGTTTCCCGTTTGATTATAAATCCTGTCTTTAACTCATTTCTCTTTCTTGTGTTTTATGGGCAGCTAAGAGAAGCCATGCAGCCATGCTTAGAGGTTTTCTTTGCGAAGTAGCCTAGTTTATCTCTTTTAAATTCTGCTTTCACAGAGCAGCGGGCACAGATACAATTCAGCCAACTTCTCGGCCACTTTGTAACATGGGTGGTCTTCCTCCCGTTTCCGATAAGCAATGCCTCATTTCTGTCCAAGACCTTATCAGAATGGCCTTTCCTGTTCATATTTCTACCAACATTCCGTGCTTGACCTACTTAGATAATCTCTACAGCTCTCTTCTGGAAAGACCCAGCCCTTACCAGAATCTCCCTTAATGAAATACAGGCTTTTTCCGGCACTCACTTCAAAACTGTTTGAGCCTCTACCCATAGCCCAGTTCTAAAGCCACAGTCACATTTTCAGGTATTATTGTTATTTTTTTTTTATATAGCAATACTCTCCTCCTGGTACCAATTTCTGTCTTAGTCTGTTTGTGCTAGTACAGCAGAATCTCACAGACTGGGTCATTTACAAAGAACAGAAATTGATTTCTCACAGTTCGGAGGCCAGAAGGCCCAAGATGAAGGTATCAGCAGGACTGGTATCTGGCGAGGGCTGCTCTCTGGTTCCAGCATGGCTTCATGGTGTAGCACCCTTCAGTGGGGGAGGAACACTGTGGCTTCCCATGGCAGAAGGGACAGAAGGCAAGAGAGCCCTTCCTCCAGCCTTGACCCCTTTTACAAAGGTACCATTTCCATTCACCCCTCAAAGGCCATAGCTCTTAATACTGTTGCGTCGGGGATTAGGTTTCAATCTGAATTTTGGAGGGACATCATGAAAACGACAGCCATGAGGATGTAAAGAAACTGGAATGCTCATACATTGGTGCTAGGAACGTAAAGTGATGTTTCCACTTTGAAAAACAGTCTGGCAGATCTGCAAATGGTTAAACATGGACTTAGCGTATGACCTGGCAATTCCACTTCTAGGTATATTCCCAAGAGAACTGAAAGCCTATGTCCACATAAAATCGTCTACACAGATGTTTGTAGCAGCATTATTCACAAAAGCCAAAACATGGAAACAGCATGAATGTCCTTCAATAGTGAATAAAAAGAAGGGGGGTGTGTCTTTGCAATGTGACATTATTCATCCATAAAAAGAGTTGAAGTACTGACACATGCTGCAACATGGGTGCTCTGGAGGACAGTATGTTGAGTGAACCCAGGCACGAAAGACTATATATTTTATTTTATTTTTATTGATTTATTTTTTGAGATGGAGTCTCACTCTGTTGCCCAGGCTGAAGTGCAATGGCGCGATCTTGGCTCACTGCAACCTCCGCCTCCTGGATTCAAGGGATTCTCCTGCCTCAGCCTCGTGAGTAGCTGGGATTATAGGCGGGCACCACCATGCCTGGCTAATTTTTGTATTTTTAGTAGAGACGGGGTTTCACTGTGATGGTCAGGCTGGGCTTGGACTCCTGACCTCGTGATCCGCCCGCCTTGGCCTCCCAAAGTGCTGGGAGCCACCAACCTGGCCAAGACCATGTATTTTATTAACCCACTTATATGAAATGTTAAATTAGGGAACTTCGCAGAGACAGAAAGTAAATTGGTGGTTGCCAGCGGCAAGGGGGGGTAAGTAGAAATTTTGAGGTGGGTCATGGAGCGTGGCTGTGAATGGGTACAAGGTGCCTTTTGGGGATGATGAAAATGCTCTAAATTTATGGTGATGGCTGCAGAACTCTACAAATAACTTCAAAACATTGAATTGTACACTTCAAACAGCAGAACTTCATGGCATGCAGATTGTATTTCCAAAGAGTTGTTTAAAAAACTGAAATCAGAATGAACTGTATGTACATTCTTATGGAACTTAAAATATATGGAATTAACATACAGAAACACAAGAGCACGTCAATTGGCAAGGTGGTAAATGGAATAAGAAAGATCATAGATCCTTGCATTTCCTGGGGAAGTGGAAAAGTAGCAATTAATATTTTATGCTAACAAGAAAAGGAAGGGTATTGAAATTTCTAGGTAAGCCGCAATAAAATTGTCAAACTAAGACAGGACAAAAATGCAATAAGAAAATATAATCAATCTCAAAGGGCAAGAACAGACTGAAAAATAACATAGAACAGGTTAGATAGACACAAAGTAAGATTAAAAAGAGGAAATTTATCAGCAATTAGACTGAAATTACATGGGCCGGATTCTCCAATGAAAGACAAAACTTGACAGGATGGGTTTCCAAAACTCTATATGCTGTTTTCAAGAGATACATGTAAAACTTAAGATTGCAGAAAAATGAAAAGTAAAAGGATATAGCCTGCAAACACTAACCAGAACAAAGTCAGTCTAGCTTTACGTCTGGTAGGCAAAATAGCATGAAAGGAAAAGTCATTGGAAAGTATAGCCCTTTATAATGATAAAGGTTATATTCATGAGAAAAATACAGCAATTGTATATTTGTATGGACCTAATAACAAAGCTTCAATATAGCTAAAGGAAAAATGACAGAGCCGCAAGGAGCAACAGACAAATTCACTACAAATTGTAGTGAGAGATCTCAGTAATTGGTATGATAAGCAGACAAAAAATCAGCATGCATATGGAAATTTGAAACACCCAATCAGCTGACTTGACCTAATTGGTATATAAAGAAATCTGCATCCAACTACAGAATGCACATTATTTTCAAGCACACACGAAAGATTATTTTAAAACACCTTATTTTTGGCCATAAAATAAATCTGAATACACTTCAAAGCATTGAAATCATACAAAAAATCTAACACAAGATAGCAACTATCATCTAAGTAATTCACAGGTCAAGAAAAATCATCATGCAAATTAGAAAATGTTTTGAATGAAAATAAAAGCAAGGCACGTCAAAACATGGGAGGCAGCTAAGCAGCGCTTAGACAGAAAGTTACAGCCATGAATATTTACTTTAGAAAATAATCAGGGCTGGGAATCTATGGGCTAAGCAATCGTCTTAAGGAGTTAAAAAATAATCAAACCAGGTTTGGGAGCAGTGGCTTATGCCTGTAATCCCAGGACTTTGGGACGATGAGGTGGGAGGATAGCTTGAGTTCAGGAATTTGAGACCAACCTGGGCAACATAGTGAGACCCCATCTCTACACACAGGCGCAAAAATAATAATTAACTGGACATGGTGGTACATACCTGTAGTCCCATCTGCTTGGGAGGTTAAGGTGGGAGGATCACTTGAGCCTGGGAGGTCGAGGCTGCAGTGAGACATGGTCAACCATTGCACTCCAGCCTGGGCAACAGAGTGAAACCCTTCCTCAAAAATAATACATAAGTAAAACCAGAAATAAAACGAAAGGAAATAGAAAGGTAAAAATAATAAAGATGAACTCAGAAATTAATGAAATACAAAAAAGCATGAGAAAATTAATGAAATCAGCAATTAATTCTTTGAAAACACTTGAGAGACAAGGATTAACTTGGCTATTTCTCTAGAGACTCTCAGCACAGATAATGACCTCACGCATGCATCTATGATAGCCAGATAGAGTCAGGTGCTTAGGACAAGTATTCCAGGACAGAGGACGGTGAAGGGAGATTTGGCACTGGAAGACAAGTCTCTGATGGAAGCAGAGCCTGGAGGGATGCACTTTGAGGATAAGAGAAGGGGCCGAGGAATATAGGTGGCCCCTGGAAGCTGTAAAAGGCAAGTAGATGCATCCCTAGAGTCTCTGGAGGGAGCATGTCCCCACTGACACCCTGATTCAGCCCAGTGTAACCCATTTTGGTCTTCTGGTCTCCACATTGTAAAAGAATAAATATATATATATTTTTGAGATGGAGTTTCACTCCTGTTGCCCAAGCTGGAGTGCAATGGCGCCATCTCAGCTCACTGCTACCTCCCACCTCCCAGGTTCAAGCGATTCTCCTGCCTCAGCCTCCCGAGTAGCTGGGATTACAGGCATGCACCACCACACCTGGCTAATTTTTTTTGTATTATTAGTAGAGATGGGGTTTCTCCACCTTGGTCAGGCTGGTCTCAAACTCCTGACCTCAGGTGATCTGTCTGCCTCAGCCTCCCAAAGTGCTGGGATTACAGGAGTGAGCCACCGCGCCCGGCCAAAATGTGTTGTTTGAAGCCACCAGGTTGGTGATAAATGATTGTAGCAGCTATAGGAAACTAAATAGAGGCTACTAGGAAAAACTGTAGCAATGTAATTGAAATTGCACATAAAATGGGTAAACTTCTAGAAAAATACAATGCTCCAAAATTGGCACAAGAAGAAAGAGAAAATCTGGATAATGTTATAACCATTGACTTTTAACTAAACACCTTCCCACAAATAAAACTCCAAGTCCAGATGGCTTCAACAGAGAATTCTGCCCTGCAAATAACACTACCCATACACAGCCTCTTCTAGAGAAAGAAAAAAGGGAAGATTACCCAACCCATTTTATGAGGCCAATTTAATTTGATATGAAAAGAGAAGAGGGTAGACAACATGAGAAAGAAAAAATTACAGGCAAACTCACCCAAAACACAGATGCAAAAATTCTAAAACATTAGAAAACTGACCCGACTACGAGGTAGATTTAACATTATAAACTCAAACGTTAACTTGCCACATTAACAGTTGAAGGAAAAAAAAAATGTTCATTTCAATAGATGCAGAAAAAACATTTAACAAAGTCCAAACTCCATTTATGAAAAGAGAAACTCTTAGAAAACTAGAAATATAGGCCAAGCGCAATGGCTCATGCCTGTAATCCCAGCACTTTGGGAGGCCGAGACTTTGGGAGGCCGAGGCCGGTGGATCACCTCAGGTCAGGAGTTCGAGACCAGCCTGGCCAACATGGCAGAACCGTTTGTACTAAAAATACAAAAATTAGCCAGGTGTGGGGGCGTGCACCTATATTCCCAGCTACTCGGGAGGCTGAGGTGTGAGAATTGTTTGAACTAGGGAGGTGCAGTTTGCAGTGAGCCAAGATCGTGCCACTGCACTTTAGTCTGGGTGACAGAGTGAGACTCTGTCTCTCTTTTTTTTTTTTTCTTTACTACTACATTGTCAGTATTAGATCAGAGACTCTGTCTCAAAAAAAAAAACCTAGAAATATAAATAAAAATTTTAATCTGATAAATGGTAGCTACAAAAACTATAGAAGACATATTTATTGGTAGAATGCTGAAAACTTGCCTTTTAAAATTGGCAGCAAGACAATGGTATCTGCTCCCCGACTTCTCTTCAGTGTTGGACTGAGAATCAAGCCTTTCTGTAAGGCAATAAAAAGCAATGAGGTCATAAGAATTGGAAATGAGGAAACAGATTCAGCATTATTTACAGAGAATTTGCTTATGTATGTAGCAAGTCTAGAGTCTATAGGTACATTATTGGAATTCATTAGATCGTCTAGCAAGTCAATATACAGAAGTCAGTTGTATTTTTGTATACCAGAAACAAACAGCAAATGGAAATTTAAAAGATCCCATTTAAAGACTATGAACAATCATATGCCACTAAGTTAGATGATTAGATGAAATAAATAGTTTCTTAGAAAGACACAAACTACTGAAACTGACTCAAGGAAAAATAGAAAATCTGAACAGATAAATGAAGAGATTAAATTAGTAATGAAAAAAAAAGACTTCCCACAAAGAAGAGCCTTGGTCCAGATGGCTTCCCTGCCAAACATGTAAGAAAGAATTCATACCAATTATTTATAAATTCTTCCAGAAAAATCACAGACGAGGGAAAACTTTCACAACTCATTCGATGAGGCCACTATCATCCTGATGCCAAAACCACACAAAGACACCACAAAATGACAGACTAATGTCTCCTATGAATATAGATACAAAGGTCTGCAATAAAATACTAGCAAATAGAATCCAACAACATATGAAAAGGATTATCCACCATGACCAGTTGGAATTTATCCCTATAACGCAAGGTTGATTTACCACCCAGAAACAGTTAATATAATATACCATATGAATATAGCAATAAACCACATGATCATCTCAATAGATGCAGAAAAAGCATTTGACAAAATTCTACACTCTTTCATGATAAAAATGCTCAAACTAGAATTAGAAGGAAACTTCCTCAACCCAGGAAAGGACATCTATGAAGAACTCACAGGTAATACCTCTCATAAGGGTGAAAAACTGGGTGCTTTCCCCTTAAGATCAGAAAGAATGCAAGGATTTTCACCTTCACTGCTTCTGTTCAACACTGGACTGGAAGTTCTAGCCAGGGCACTTAGGCAATAAAAGATGAAATCTGCACTGGAAAGGAAAAGGTAAAATTATTTTTATTTGCAGATTACATGACCTTTTATGTAGAAAATCCTAAGCAATTCACACACACACACAAAATTAGAACTGAGAAATGAGTTTATCAAGTTTCAGAATACAAGATCAATATGTACAAATCTATTATATTTTAATACAATAGCATGAGCAATCTAAAAACAAAATGAAGAAAACAATTTACTTACCATAGCGCTAAAAGGAACAAAATGCTTAGGAATACACTTAAAAAAGAAGTAAAAAATGTATACCCTGAAAGCTAGAAAACATTGTTGAAAGAAATTAAGGAAAATCTAAATAAATGGAAACATCCCATGTTCATGGATCAGAGTAATAATTGTTAATATGGCAATACTCCCAAACTGATCTACAGATTTATTGCAATCTCGGTGAAAATCCAGGCTTGCCTCTTCGGACAAATTGACCATCTGACTCTAAAATTTATATAGACACTCAAGGGATCTGAAATGTCTAAAACACTTAGAAATAAAGAACAGATTTAGAGGACTCACATTTCCTTATTTCAAAACTTACTATAAAACTACAGTACTCAAAGCAGTGTGGTATTGACATAAGCATAGACATATATATCTATGAAATAGAATTGAATCCAGAAATGAATCTTCACGTTTATAGTCAATTAATTTTTGACAAAAAAGTCAAGACCATTAAATGGGAAAATAGTCTTTCCAACATATGGTGCTAAGACACCTGACTATCCACATGCAAGAGAGTCAAGCTGGAGCACTATTTCCAGCCATATACAAAATTAACTCAAAATGTGTCAGACCTAAGAGGGAAAACTATAAAACTCTTAGAAGGAAATCTGGGGGTAAGTCTTTGTTTTTTTAGATATTGAGATAGAAGGCTGGACTCAACTCCAGAGGCAGGGCTCAGACTCTAGACCAGATTGAAGACTAGCTGAAACCAGGAAGAGGGAAAAGCACTCTTAAGTCTCCATAAGACACACCCACCAATGCCATGTCAGCTTACCATTGCCATGGCAACACCGGAAGTTACTACCCCTTTATATGGCAATGATCCAGAAGTTACCACCCTTTTCCTAGAAATTTCTGCATAACCTGACCCTTACTTTGCATATAATTAAAAGTGGGTATAACTATGACTGTGGAACGACACCTGAGCTGCTACTCTGAGCACATTGCCTATGGCGTGGCCCTGCTCCACAGGAAGCAGTACCTCTGCTGCCGCCGATGCTGCTACTTTAATAAGAGCTGCTCTCTAACGTCACTGGCTCACCCTTGAATTCCTCCTTAGGTGAAGTCAAGAATGCTCCCAGGCTAATCCCCAATTTTGGGGCTTGCCTGACCAGCATCTCCAACACTTTGGGAGGCCAAGTTGGGAGAATCGCTTGAGGCTAGGAGTTCAAGACCAGCCTGGGCAACACAGAAAAACCCTACATCTACCAAAAAAAAGTTTACACACACACACACACACACACACACACACACACACACATATATTTTGGGAGGCTGGGGTAGGCAGATTGCTTGAGCCCAGGAGTTCAAGACCAGACTGGGCAACATGGTGAAACTCTGTCTGTACCAAAAATGCAATAATTAGTTAAGCATGGTGGTGACTGCCTGTAGTTCCAGCTACTTGAGACGCCGGGGTGGGAGAATCACTTGAGCCTGGGAGGTTGAGGCTGCACTGAGCAGTGATCGCACCTCTGCACTCCAGCCTGGGCGACAGAGCAAGACCCTGTCTCAAAAATAAAAAGAAAAATACTGCTGTGAACATTTGTGCGCTAGTTTTTATGTGGATATGCTTTCACTGCTGTTAGAGGTATTCCCCGGAATGGAATTGGTGAGTCGTATGGTAACTCTATGCTTAATCTTTTGAGGAACGAATAAATTGTTTTCCAAAGTGCCTGCATCTTACATTTTAGCAGTGAATGAGGGTTCTAATTTCTCTGCATCCTCACTAACACTTGTTATCTGTCTTTTTGATGATAGCTATTCTATAACAGCATCTCCTTGGATTTTGATTTATATTTCCTGATTGTTAATAGTGCTGAGGATCTTTTTGCATGCTTGTTGACCATTTGTATATTTTCTTCAGAGAAATAGCTATTCAAATCCTTTGCCTGCTTTTAATTGGGTTGTCTCTGTATTATTGAGTTGCAAGAGATTTTTGTGTTTTAGATACAAATCTTTTATCATATAAATGGTTTCCAAAAATTTTCTCCTATTCTGTGAGTTGTCTTTTCACTTTCTCGATGGTGTCCTTTGAAGCACAAACATTTTTCATCTTGCTGAAGTTCATTTTATATATCTGTTTCCTTTGGTTGATTGTGTTTTGGTGTTGAAGAAAGTATTGCTCAATTGAAGGACATGTAGATTTACCCCTAGGTTTTCTTCTACAAGTTTTATAGTTTTAGCTCTTATGTTTTTGATCCAATTTGAGTTAATTTTTGTACATGGTGTGAGGTAGGGGTGTAATTTCATTTTTTTGAGTGTGGATATCTAGTTGTCTCAGCTACATTTATTGAAAAGGTTACTCATTTCCCCCCATTGAATTAGTTTGAAACCCTTGGGGGATAAAAACAACAGTTTTGAGCACTAACCATGGACCAGGCTTTGTTCTAGGTGCTGGAGATACAGCTGAGCACAAAACAAAGTCCCTGCTCTTGGGGAGCTTATACTCGTGGGGTTAGGGGACAGTAGGGAGATAGGTATTAGACAATGAATGAATAAAGTGTCATATGTCAGGAGGGGACAAGGGCCGGTAAGGCGGATGCAGCAGGGGTAGTAGGATCAGGTGGTTCATGGAGGGTGGTCCAGTTGTCATCAGAGACCTCATGAACCTTATGGCTACAAAAGGTGGGGCCCCAACCTCAAGCAGAGGAACAGCAAATGGGGTAGCCCTGCATAAGGACTCAGCTTGGTGCATCCGAGGACTGAGTGGGATGGAATCTGGGGGTGTAGAGTGGGCAAGGGCTGTGGAAGGAGTGCGTGCTGAGCCTACGGGAGCCATATCACTGGGGGCCTCCGGAATACACTGGTTTCCCTCCCGCCTGATTTTTCTATTGAGATTATGTGTGTGTGTATGCATGTGTATGTATAGGTATAATCACTTTTGATAAAAATGAGATTATGCTTGCAGCCACTCTTTTATAACCTCTTTGAAAACACAGCACTACGTGTTGAACATTTTAGCCAGCAAATGAATATTGCTATATTGCCAGACACCACCGTTTTCGGTGTCAATCGCTTAGTTCCTGGGGATATTTCTGTCATGTGAGCAGTGTGGGAGCAATTGGTCCTGCTCAGATGGCCTGACTTACGTGCTCAGGATAAATTCCCAGAGGTGGACCTTCTGGGTGGCAAGGCATGCATGTTCCTATGAGTTCTTCGGCGGTCATTAGTGTTCAGGAAGATGTGAATGGCTCTGTTTGCCACAGGCTGAAGGGGCACAGCACTGGCATCTCATCCCAGTCTGATACTCTCTGATCTTCTTAGAGCAGCTTCTGTCCGCCTCCATGGCCTAGAGAGAGAAGGAGCATGGTTGTTTCATTCCTGAGCCGAAGGTGTTTGCTGATGACCCCAACTCCTGGGACCTGCCTCACTGCCGCATGCCAGTGCAGACCAGTACAGGGTCAACTCCACAGGCAGGGGCCCAGGTGGGTGATGGCCCAGGCATAGGCCTTTTTTTCCAACCCAGTTTCCCCTCCACATGGAGCTGTCCCTTTCTCTAGAAATATCCCAAAATCATAGTGCATGCTGTGTTGGAGGAGAACTTCAGGCTGGAATTCATCCCTTTGGTGGCTTTAAAAATAGACCAGCCATTATGCAGGTAATATATTAATGTCAGGATTAGCATAATATGGTAATTGGCTCGGAGGCCACAGGGCCCACCTCATCTTTGGAGAGTCAAACCCACATGTATATAAAGCAAAGAGTGTGCACCCTGGCAAGGCTCTCCTTCAAGTAAACCCACAAGGAGGGAGGAAGAGTAGAGGTCCCAGAGATGGCTGGGAGAGAGCATCTCAGAGAGGAAGCCGGCAGGAGGAGCAATCCAGTACCAGCTGCCGGCGCCGGAATTGTGCATTCATAAATGCAAACGGATCCGCCCGGGACCTGGAGCGGCGGGCAGGAGATAAATGGAAAATTTTGAAATATAATTAACATAATGGTAGTCCTCCGCCCCGCAGAGTTCAATTTGCAGAAGCAATGTTTCAATCCTGGGCTGTTTATCACACCGCGGAGGCCGGTTACACAGAGATAACAGAAAAGCTGCTGTGTGGTCTGAGCGGTGATTTGTCTTGGAAAGGATCCTGACGGCAATGTTTAAGGAAGCGTTATTACCAAGACAGGTTGGGGAAAACGAGCGGGTCCGGTTGCATGACTGGCCTCTGAGAACTCTTGATAAGTCTGACAGTCTTGGTGAGCCTGTGAAATTGCCAGACCCCAGATTGTGCTTCTGGGGAGAAGCAGGAGTCAGTGGGCTGAGGAGCCCAGGCTGGGGGCTTCTGTGGCCTCCTCTCAGGTGACCCAGCTGCTGCCTGCCACCCTGGGGGAGAAAGAGCTCTGTGTCTTTGGATGTACTCTAAGACAGAATAAACGCGTGGAGGTGGGAGTGGATGCTGCCAGTTGCCTAACTAATAGCTACTCTCCCTGATTTTGGTCAGAGTTGCAATATGCCCATTTAAAGCACTGGTTTTCCCAGCTTCCCTTGCAGTTAGAGGTGGCCTGATGGGCACTGCTATGGTTAAAAAAAAAAAAAAAAGATGTGAATGCCAGGTGCAGTGGCTCACGCCTGTAATCCCAGCACTTTGGGAGGCCAAGGCGGGTGGATCACCAGGTCAGATCGAGACCATCCCGATCAACATGGTGAAACTCCATCTCTACTAAAAATATAAAAGTTAGCTGCGCATGGTGGTGCACCCCTCTAATCCCAGCTACTCGGGAGGCTGAGGCAGAATTGCTTGAACCCAGGAGGTGGAGGTTGCAGTGAGCTGAGATCGCACTACTGCACTCCAGCCTGACGACAGAGCGAGACTCCGTCACAAATTAAAAAAAAAAAAAAAAGTGTGAATGACAGTCACTAGAGATGGCTTCTAGAAAAGTTTAGTGAAAGGACCAGAGCCAGCTGCCATTTTCCTTTTCTGGACCTTTGTGTCATAAAAAAAAATTCCTCCCTGGAATGCAAAGGTACTGTTTTGATCTTAGCAGCTATTTTGTCACCATGGGGATCAAAGTCACAGGCAGAGGACGACGGAGTGACAGGAGAGAAGGAGCCTGGGCACAGATGTTGTTGGACTGAACCAGCTGAAATCTGTCTCTGGGCTTTTCCGTGAGACAAAACTTCTTGTTCAAGCTACTGGATTCTGTGATGCTAACTGGCTCAGTGTGGTCTTGCATCTCTCCGGAGCTCAGGGGAGATGCTGGAGGTGGCACTCTGGGAGTATCCCCATTCAGATAGGAAATGAAGCCCTGCCAGGGATGAGTCCTCCTGGGGTGAGGAGAATGGCATCCAGAGAAAGCCCAGGACATTGGCAGTAGAGAGAGGCAGGCTGAAGAATGAGAGCCCTCCTAAGAGTGAGGAGGGACAGAAGAATTTGGAGAACAAGGTGTTATGGAATCCAAGGGTCTCCTGTTTTTCCAGCCACTCCTGGCATACTCTCCTGGAAAAATCAAAGGTGCTTCACCTGCAACGGCCCCTAAGTGGAATCCATTCTCTACTCTCAGACCTTCCCTTCCCCTTCTACTGTCTATCCAAGTGATGGCTGCATCCCCCACCTGCATCCCTTCCCCCTCACACACCCTCCCTTGTGAAGCTCTTCCCTCTCCCCCTCCATTCTTTCTAGATCTCTAACTCTATCTCTGTCTCTGTCTCTGTGTCATAGTCTAAGCTCCTGTCATTTCCTGCCTAGATCATTTCACGTGTCCCCCCCCCCTGGATCATCATGTCCTGCTGGGACCTTCTTTGAATGTCAATACATCTTCCCCCCCCAGCCTGTCCATGGTGACAGATGGCTTTCCAGAAATCTTTATGTTACTCTTTTGCTTAAAATCCTTCAGTGCCTTCCCTGCTGCCCCCCCCCCCCCCCCCCCCCAGTAATCTGCTTGGCATGGACTGAAGGCTCTTTATAACCCGGCCTCACCCCATCCCTGTTTAGCCAACACTGTAGGCATTTCAGATGATTCTGTTTCCTGAGTTGTGTTCTTCTAGCATTCCAAGGCTTTGCTATTTCCTCTTCCTGGAATGCCTTTCCCCCTGGCCCTGGTGATGAGTTCCTGCTCATCCATAGGGAGCCTTGTCAAGCTCTTCCTCTTTGAAGGCTGGCTTCTGGGGTCAGAATTAATTGCAATTTCACTTTCATTACTATGAACTTCGCTCAAATCTGTGAATTGAGAAACTCAGCATACTGTACCATCATGAATCATGTCCACACCCACACCCCTGGCCAGCATGTGAGCTCCTTGATATCAAGAACCATGTCTGAGTTAAAGCACCCAGCCCAAGGCTTGGCTTGGTGCTTTGTGAGTCATTGTGGGATGATGGATGGATGGATGGATGGATGGATGGTTGAGTGAGTGGATGAATGGATGGGTAGGAGGATGATGGGTCAATGAGTGAGTGGATGGCTGGAAGATGAGTGGGTAGATGGATGGATGAGGGCGTGGGTGAATGGTTGAGTATGTGGGTGGATGGATGAGTGAGTGGATGTATGGGTGGATGGGTGAGTAGGTGGATAGACGGGTAGATGTGTTAATGAGTGAAAGGATGGGTGGATGAGGGGGTGGGTGAATGAGTAGGTGGATGGGTGGGTGGGTGAGTGGATGAGGGGGTGGGTAGATGGATGGATGAGTGAGTGGATGAATATATGGGTTGATGAGTCCAGTGAATTCATGGATGGACAGGTGGATAGATGGGTGGGTAGGTGGATGGGTATGTGAATGGATGGACAGATGGATGGATAGGTAGGTGGATAGAAGGATGGATGAGTGGGTGAGGGGTGGATGGGTGGATGGATAGATAAATGAATTACTAGGTGCATTCACTTGTTCTTTCCTCTGCCTTACCTGTCTTCACAGCCCTTAGCACCACCTGCATCATGAACATTTACCTATTTTTTTACTTATTATCCACCTTACGCTAGAATATGAACTTCATTAAGACAGGAACTTGTTGAAGACTACTTTCTCAAAGTCGAAAACTGTTTCGGACACATAGCAACTGCTCAATAAATAGCTGATGAGCAAAGAAATGAGGCAGTGGTCTGAAAGGAGGTTCCAGGTCTTCTCTCACCTTCTGTGGAAGCCCAGGCCCCCTTCTGTGCTCTAACGTGGTGTCTTCTTCCACTGAAATAAAGGGACACATAAAGGGATGACTAGACTCAGGGCCAGTCCAGGTCCAAACGGGCAACAAGGTTTGCCCTTGAGCAACTGGAATCTTGGGCAAGTGTGTTACCTGCTGTATTTCTGACTCAGAGCATGAGGGGACATAGAGGAACAAGAGGTGGGATGCAGCTTGTGTGAAAGGAAACTTCTGAACGGGCACAGGGGAAGGCTTCCTGGAGGAAGATGGTGCTAGAACTGGGCTTGGAAGGATATTTAGGATGAGGATGATGGCAGATGCAGGCCTGGAGGAGCAGAGGTGGGTGGAGCTGGGAAAGAAGGTAGGAGCCAGTTTGGCCTTCGGGGTGGGGGTGCTGTGGATGGGGGGGATGGGCAGGAAGCTTGCCGGGAAAAGTTGGTTGGGAGCAAGCCTACTTGTAATATCTAAGAAATGACCTAGGAGAGGTATGTAGAGGCACTGGAAAAATAGGCTGACACAGGTGGTGCTCTTGGTAGGACCTTGTATCATGGGGCTCACAGATCCTAGCAGCAGGTGTGTACGTGCTCACAGAGAGTAGCTCAGAGGTGGACATGTGACCCAAACTAGCCAATCAGGGTCTCCTCTGAGACTCTCACTTCCTGGAGCAAGAGAGTCTCTGAGCCTGTCAATGGTGAGGCAATGCTGAACCAACTTCCCAGCCAGTGAAGAAGAGAAGAAAAGCCAGGAAAGCCACATGCCACGTGGGGAGCCTGGAAGAGTGGCTTCACTGGTGCAGAACTGTGGGCAGCAGGCAGGACGAGAGTGAGGTGCTTCTCAGGGGGGCTCGCGTGAAGGGAAACTTCTACAAGGACAGGGGGGAAGACTTCCTGCAGGAGGTGGTGTCTGAACTGGGCCTGGGAGGATACGTAGGATGAAGATGGGCAGATGCAGGCATGGGGTAAAGCACGTGGCTGACCGTCCCTGGAGGTCATGCAGAAGCTGGAGCCTTTGGGGGCTTGTAGGAAGATGTGGCATGTGGGACACACTAAACATGGAGAAGGGAAAATGCAGCAGCTTTGCTCAGAGAGGCTCCTTCTGCCAGGGCCTGAGGGCCCATCGCCCAGGGCTTGGCAGGCTGTGGTAGCCACTCCTCCACCAGCTTAGGCACAGAAGCAGGGGTGGGGGTGGGACCAGGAGAGCGAGGTCAAGACTAGAGGGACAGCACCTGACCGTCCTCACACCTCAGCTGTCAGAGGTGGCCTGGGGGCCCGCTGCAAAGCCCCTGGCTGCAGCCTGCCTGGAGCAGAACCCTGCAGCTGCCCTGGGCCCACACGGCTGGTTGCTAAGAGACCACAGCCTGGAGGCCGACAGCCACATTTCAGGCTGTGACTCAGTAAGGACCCTGGCTTTTGTCTCTGGCTCATGGAGTCTTTAGAAGCTGAATTCTCAGACAGACACCTCAGGTCGAGTGCAGCAGGGACCTAGAGAAATCCCATGCCTGGGAGATAGGGTAGTGAGAGCTCAGCGCTCCCATCCCGGCCTGGAGCCAGTCCAGATGGGCCCAGAGGCGGTGGCACAGGGAGACACTCCCTGCAGCCACATGAGCTCCCCAGGGCTCTCTTGGCTGTAAGAGGGCTGTCTCCAATGTCACCTGCACAGCGCTTACCTTCCTCCCCCTCACACTTACCTCCCTGAGTACTGACACATGCACGCACATGCATGCACGCACCCCACACAGTCACCAAACATGCACACGGCACAGCGGTCACACACCACATGCCCATGCACACACACACGCCACACCACACGCTACACGTGGCTGCAGTCACCCCAGATATATACGCATGTTCCAAGATGCCACACTCTCTCCTCCAGGCTTCCTTCTGCCTTTGTCTAGAAAATCCCTAAGGTCCCATATTACCCGTCAGATCATGGGAAAGGCTGTCCCCGAACTTGTGCAGTCCGGAGGCCCTCTGCTCCCTCACAGAGCCTGGTCTGTGGTGTGACTATTGGTTTAGGGAACAAATGCACCTTACACCGTAAACTCCTTCAGGTCAGGAACCAGAGCTTCTTCATGGATTATAGCCAGCACTTAAGATACGGTTTCACCAAATGCCTATTAAATTAAATAAGAGACTGGATGCGGTGGTTCAAGCCTGTAAATCCCAGCACTTTGGGAGGCTGAGACTGGAGGCTCACCGGAGGTCAGGAGTTCAAGACCAGCCTGGCCAACATGGAGAAACCCCGTCTCTACTAAAAGTACAAAAATTAGCTCGGTGTGGTGGCGCATACCTGTAATCCCAGCTACTCGGGAGGCCGAGGCAGGAGAGAATTGCTTGAACCCAGGAGGCAGAGGTTGCAGTGTGCCGAGATTGCACCACTTCACTCCAGCCTGGGTGACAGAGCAAGACTCCGTCTCAAAAAGAATAAAACAATGGAATGAATGACAGAAAAACAGAACCAAGATTTGATAAGTGCTGGGCCAGAGGTGGCTCTAGGCCCTCTCCAGCCAGGGTCTTTTCCTCAACTGAGAGCTGTTTATTTTATTTTATTTTAGTTTAGTTTAGTTTAATTTTTTGAGACAGAGTCTTGCTCTGTCGCCCAGGCTGGTGAGCAGTGGTGCGATCTCGGCTCACTGTAACCTCGGCCTCCCGGGTTCAAGCGGTTCTCCTGCCTCAGCCTCCTGAGTAGCTGGGATTACAGGTGCCTGCCACCATGCCTGGATAATTTTTTTGTGTACTTTTAGTAGAGACAGGGGTTTCACCATGTTGGCCAGGCTGGTCTTGAACTCCCGACCTCAGGTGATCTCTGCTCGCCTCAGTCTCCTAAAGTGCTGGGATTACAGGCATGAGCCACCATGCCTGGCCTATTTCTAAGCCTAAATTTAAGCTTTCATTCTCTCCCTCCATTTCACTCTCTGCCAGGAGTGTGGGTCATGGTCGTCTTGAGATTAAAAACCAATGATCAAGTGAATGAGTCAAAAATGCTGTACTGGTGTGTTGATTTGACTTCCCACTCTGCCACCAGTGGTAAGTCAGGTTTCTCATCTGAGCCTCAATTTGCTCACTCTGTAACATGGGAAAATCCTATGACCCTATTTATATACAGATAAGAAAATGAACTGCCATTAGTGGAGGTCTTCATGACCACGAGAACTATGAAACCTGAAGAAAAGCATCCCCATAGTCCTGGGATTCGTGCATGGTAAGCTCCTGGAGGCACGCTCCTCTGTGACTGTGCATGCGCGCACACATACAAAGGTGACTGGTTCTCCCGGCCCTCACAGAGATGGCTACGGCAGAAACACAACGCCAGCACAGCAGGTGCCGGGGTGTGATGGTACCGCCTCCTGGGTGTTAAGACGAGGCCAGAAGTGCAGAGAACCAGCCTCCTAAAGGCAGAAGAAAACAGCTAGTGGCCAGTCGCAGCTGTGTGTTCAGGCTCCCACTGTGTGTTCTGGGTTTACCACCTCTGTTTACCAGCCCGGTGGCCCTGGGCCTACCACTTAATATCCTTGTGCTACAGTTTCTTATCTTCAAAATCTGGATAATAATATAGCCACTTGTTTCAGGGTGTTTTCATTGCAAAGAACAGGAAACAACGAGAACCCAAATGGGCTTTTAAAATAAATGTCAAGATGACATTCATTTTCCAAACGGAAAGGCTCATGTGAAGTGTGATTCAGCAGTTCAATGACGGAATGGAATTCTTCCTTCTGTTTTTTGCTTTCTCGCTACTTTCCTTTCTCTGGCATCAGATGCATCCTAAAGCTGGCTCCCTTTACAGTCCAGAGAGGACTGCCAGTGGCCCCCAGGGTTGCGTGTGTCCCCCATTCACATCCTTTGAGAGAGACAGAGTTTCTTTGTCTCATGCAAATATCACTGCAGGTCCAAGCCATTTCCTAGAGCCTGGTATGACTCTGATTGGACCAATCTCAGTCCCGCCGCCACCAAATTGGAACCAATCACTAGGCCAGGGGATGGAATGCGCTGATTGGTTCAGATCAGATCACATGCTTCAACCCCGGGGCTAAGAGTAGAGCCAGTTTACTTGGACATCCAAAGGGACATCGGGGATGGTGGAAGGGAGAAGAATGCTAGGAGGTGACAAAGATCCATTACAGTCTGTACAACCCTTGGCTAGCCACTGTTCATACAGTTCCTTCCTCCTCCCATGAGCATTCAAAGCTGACAATGATCATTACAGTCTGTGGGAAGTAGACAAGTTCGTCTTCAAACTTTCATAAGTGTTAAAAATAATAGTTTGTTTTAAATTCTTTCTGCAAAGACTTCTTACTTTTTGCTAATAGCTCTTTGTTAAGCCCTACCCTGTGTAGCTGTCAAACATGCTTACAGGCACGTAGTACGTTCATTGTCTTTGTACTTAACTAAAATATTGGTGCTAAACGTGCTCACAGGCATGTCCCAGCTCGCAGCCTATGCCCCTTCCTTATTTAAACTTCTCCATTGCTTTTACCGGTTTAGAAACGTTTTAAGTTATCAGCCAATCAAGATTTAGTTTAAATTGTAAAGTCTGGCTCCAACCAATGAAATCAGACACAGCAGTAAAGACCACTGCAAATGCGTAAAGGATAATTATGTCTGCTTTTCCTTTGTTCGTTGTACTGTCGTGGCAAGATAGCTGGCAAAAGCACCCTTCTTGTAGGAAATAAAATTTGCTTTGCTAAAATATCCTTTGTCTCGGTGCTAATTTTTCTTTGTGGCACCAAGCATCTCTTTCCAACAGAGTCCTTACAGCCCTTGGCTACCCAGGGTTCACACAGATCCTCGCCCTGCCCATGAACACTCAAAGTTGCTGACGCCTATGCAGACACAAAAAAGACAACCCAAATCTCTTCTAGCCTTCCACGTACTGCATTTATCTCCCAGTTCAAGATCTCATTCCAGGAATATTTACAGTCCTTCCAGCAGGTCTGGATGGAATTTATCGTAGTAAAGGGAAAGAATATATAATAACAAAGAGAAATTAACTCACGGGACTGCAATGTCCAGCAGGAGAGAGGCTTCTGGTGTGGTTTGGTTTTGAGGTTCTCAGTGGCACTGGTGCTCCAGATCTTCCTCCGTAATTCTCTCGTATCAATCTTCCACCAAGCAGGGGCTTTCCCGCAGTGGGTTTTCCTTACAGGAGCAACTATAGCTGCCAATAGCTCCCAGAGTTACAGGGGCCCTTATCCATGTACCACGGTAGCAAGAAGGCAATCAACAGTTTTGAGTCATTGTAAATGGGCCAGCCTAGACTTTTGAGGCTGCAAGCAACAGAAATGCAGCTCTAGCTTAAAAGAAGAGGGAAGTGATTGGTGGTCCATGTGTCTGGGATGGGGAGGACACTGGATGTCCCATAGCAAGGTGACAGGGCTCAGGCCAGTTCAGCCAGCTTCTAAGGGGCAGCCCCATTGCTATAGTGGGTAGGCAGCGCCTTCTGCCTCCCCTTGCCCTCCCTGAGCTGTGGCTGCCCAGCAAGGAGTTGGACACACAGCTCCCTCAGGTCCCGGAATTGAGGGGACCCTGAAGAGCATCCACACACCCAAGTGTCATGGCACAGCAGCACACGTGCCCCATGAATGGAGAGTCTAGACTCCCCAGCCCCCCGTCCAAGGCCATCAGAAGCGCTTTTGCCAACATGCAGCCAGCTCTGCATGTTACCTTCTCAACCCAATTAAAAGTGGTTCCAGGGAGTGACCTCAGAGCTGATAAATGTGTAGAAAGCAAACCGGACAGCAACTGGAAAGCAAAATCTTTCCCATCACACAGACCCAATTAGCCAAGCCTGTGCTGTGTGGTCACTGGGGGAGCTCACAGGCTGTGGGGATCCGGAGCTCATGGGGCAGGGATGCTGTGGCCCCCAGGCATGGCCACTTGCCCTGACATGGCCTGAGTCTCCTCCATCAGGGCATCCCCCACAGAGGATTGGGTTGTGATTTTAATATAAAGGATTTGTCCTGAACCCACATGATAATACTTTCTTTATTAAAATGCCTTTTTTTTTTTTTTGAGATGGAGCCTCACTCTGTTGCCAAGCTGGAGTGCAGTGGTGTGATCTTGGCTCACTGCAACCTCCACCTCCTGGGTTCAAGCGATTCTCCTGCCTCAGCCTCTTGAGTAGCTAGGACTATAGGCACGCACCACCACACCCAGGTAATTTTTGTATTTTTAGTAGAGATGGGGTTTTACCGTGTTGGCCAGGATGGTCTTGATCTCTTGACCTTGTGATCCACTTGCCACAGTCTTCCAAAGTGCTGGGATTACAGGCATGAGCCACCACACCCAACCTAAAATGCTTTTTATCCCTGACACCTGGATGAGGCCTAAGGACAGGTGTGTAGGCAGGAGAAGTTGGGAAAGGAACTGAGATTGAGTGAGGCCCTACTGTGCACCGGGACTGCCATTCCCTGCCTCATCACCATTACCACAGGGCTGCCCCGTTATCCCCCACATCCGCTTTCCCATGTGTGTGTCAGGGGGAGGGAGTTGGACTCTAAATGTCCCTCCCCCTAAATCTGGAATTGGAAATTGCAGACATGGGGTGTGAAGCTGGGAGCCCAATTACTAACTGATGGATGAATTGATGCTATTTTGAAACCTGCGTTTCAACTTGACAATATATTTGCATCGGTCAGGTTGATTTCAGCTATGCTGCAGGAACGAACTGTCGAAGTCCCATTGGCTTTAGTCAAACATGTGTTTCTGCCCAAGCAAAGTCCACCGCAGGTACAGGTGATTCCCCCAGAGCCACAGTCTCCCAGAGATGGCTCAGCCACCCCAGCTGACCCGAGCACCAACATCCGTGAACTGCAAGTTGGGAACGCGGGGCCACCGTGTCCGATGCAGTGGAAAGGGGTAGGCGGAGTGGTCCTTAATGCTTCTCCCTAGAGGTGACTCATCACTTCTGCAGCCAGAGCAGGACATAGCGTCACCCTGACTTCAAAGGAGTCTGCACCTGGAATGAGAGGAGAACCAGAAATCCTGAGAACACGTGTCCTTTCTTTCCCAATGTTGGAAATAGATGCTCAGTGCCACAAAGAAAAATCAGCACTGAGACAAAGGATCTTTCAGCAACTCAATTTTTAATTCGTAGACTGCAGGAAGGATATCCTTGCTAGCCATAATGCCATGAGAGTACAATGAACAAAGGAAAACGCAGAAGTTTATTCCTTATGCATTTGGGGGTCGTCCTTACTGCTGTGTCTGATCTCCGCTGGCTGGAGCCAGACCTCACAGTCTAAACTGAAACCTGATTGGCTAACAACTTAAAACTTTTCTAAACAGGTAAAAGCAATGCAGAGCTGGGACATGGCTGTGAGCACATCCAGCACAGATATCTTGGTTAAAGTACAAGGACATAGAATGTACTATGTGCCTGTAAGCATGGCATGTCTAACGGCTACAGAGGATAGGGCTTCACAAAGTTATTAGCACATTTATTTTTTAACAAGAAATGAAACTTTAAAAAGGAACTTTTCTACTTCCCACACTCAGTGCCAGTTGACTCTTCTCCAGCATCACCTAAAACCTTGTCTGTCTTGGACTTTGGACTTGGCCTCTGTCCTAGGGCCTTCTGCTTCTCCGAGGCAGTCCCTCTGTCTGGTCTGTGTGGGTGAGTGATTTTATAATATCTGATAAGCTCTTATCATGAGCCCCGACGAATCAGAATGGGGTAGACAAGGAGCAGTAGCAGATCCGACTGTTCTGGGACACTGCAGGGTGGACAGGGGCACCCTTCCTTCCACAGCCACTCTCTCTGTGACTCCTTCAATCCAACCAGCGGTGGGAAGGACCATCTGTCCTGTGCCAGAGACTGGGTCCAGGTGCAAGTGTGCAGCAGAGACTGGGGAGCCGCCCCCCGACTCACCCTCTCAACTCATTCACCGGGCACATCATGCCTTCTCAACCCAACTAAAGGTGGCTCCAGGGAGGGAGCTTGCAGCCGATCAATGTGTAGAAAGCAAACCGGACGAGAACTAGAAAGCAAAATCTTTCCCATCACACAGACCACATCGTGGCTCAGCCCCCAAGACCTCTCTTGACCCCCTGCATACCCCTACGGAGAGGGCTGTCCATTTTCTTGATGAGGAAACAGAGCTCAGAGGAAAGTAACTTATAAAGCCAGAAGGAGCAGAGCTAGGAGGCCGTATTAGGCCGTTTGCATTGCTATAAAGGATTGTGAATACCCGAGACCGGGTGATTTCTGAAGAAAGGTGTATTTGGCTCATAGCCCTGAAGGTTCTACAAGCAGCATGGAGCCGGCAACTGTTTCTGGGGAGGCCTCAGGAAACTTACGATCATGGCGGCAGGCAAAGGGAGAGCCGGTGAGTCACATGGGAGAGGGAGCAATAGTCAGGGAGGTCTCACTCGTTTAAACAACCAGACCTACGTGAACTCGGAGCAAGAACTCACTCATTACTGCAAGGAAGGCACCAGGTCATTCATGAGAGGCCCACCCCTGTGCCCCGCACACCTCCACCAGGCCCCACCTCCAACACTGGGGATCACATTCAACCATAAGGTTTGAAGGGGACGCACATCCAAACCGTATCAGAGGCCAGCCCACCTGCTTGACTCTGGTCCTGAGCGCCCTCCACTCCTCTTTGCTTGGCTTCCTGCTCAGTGTAATACTGTTAAGAGTTAAAGAAATCGGAAAAAACCGTGAACAGAGTAAACCTGAAAGGGGCTTCTGGCCAATTTCAGTTAGGAGCGTTCTCTCTTACGGACTAAGAGTATTTAAGGGTTCAGGCTGAGAGAACTTACCATAGGTTTGGAATTTTTTTTGTGGGGGAGAAGTTTACGGCAGAGTTAGAATGTCTCTGGTTGGATGGGAGGTTATCTTGCGGCTGGCATGTCTCTGATTGGGGGAGGGCTTTATTTTACGGTTGAAGTGTTTCTGATCAGAGATGTCATTTGTGGTTGACGGTCATGCTGACCTTAGCCATTAGGCTGATGCCCTTGGATTTAGGTGGTTTTTGATGAAAGTGCTTGTCCAAAATGGCGATGCGCCTGCTCTGTCGTGAATGACCTCCCCCAGCCTGAAACGTGTGTGTTCCAGTTATGAGTCACCTATTGCTGTGTAATAAATCACCCCCAAGCTTAAAGCAATAGCATCCATGGTCTCACTGTTTCCGGGGCTCAGGCATCTGAGGTTTCCTGGCTCAGGGTGTCCCACAGGTTGCTGGGCTCTGGTGCACATAAGCTCTTGGAACATGCTGTGAAGGCATGAGCAGGCAGGCCACAGACTGGAGGCAGCAGGTGCGGAGGGTACGGGCGAGGCCTTTCAGATTCACAGTGTCTGGCATAGACTAGACACAAAAAATATTGAATGAATGAAGGAATGAATGAAGGAACAGTCGGGACAGATCTCCATTTTCATATTACTACTTGGTCCTGGGCAAGTTATTTCACCTCTTTGGGACTTAGTTTCCTCATCAGTAAAATGGGGATAATAACGCCTGTCTCCTAAGAATCCATGTTTAAATCAGGCAGAGTGCCCAGCACATGACAGGTACCCAGGATGTCTCTTTGGTTTAATCCACCCTAAGGGTTTGACTTCCTCCCTCTGATTCAGTGATTGGCTTGGTGGCGACTTTCCTGAATGGAATTCCTTATAAGGGGACTTCCTGGATTGGAACTGCACGGCATTCTCGAAGCTTGCAGACATGGGGCAGTTACCACCAGGGCATGGCTCCGGTGATCCTGCAGCCTAGGAAATGCCACATAGAGGCCGTCTCCTTGGCCTGGTAGCAACTAAGACTTGACCACCACTGTCCCGGCCCTGCCCTCAGAGCGGGTGGCCTTCCCTCCAGGACTTGGGCAGGTCGGCTGGACAGGATGGCATGGACAGTCCCAGCTCAGGCTGCCCAGACTGGACTCTGAGACCCTGCACACTGGTCAACCTGTGGATAAGCCTGGGGGGTTCCTGTCCCATCTGGTCTGTCGCCGGCTGAGCCGAGGCTTCACACGTGCCATGCCATGTCCTCCTGAGCTTCGGTTTCCTTATGTGTGATGTGTGCAGGGGATGAGACAGACCAGGCCGCCCCGCTGGAACCTCCTATTTCTTTGTGACCATTCTACTCATGCTGGTGGCAGCTGGTTCCACTGTCCAGATGCTGCCCCCAATTAATGGGCTCTTTCCTGGTCTTTTTGCTCTGTCCACTGCCCTGGCTGGTGCATTCTGACTCTGACTCTGATGGCCAGGCTGAGGGTGACACCGGACCCCAGTGTGCCGAGGCTATGAATGCCCAGCCTTGCTTGCATCCTGGGATTGGGATGTAAAGGTCTCTCAATCTGCTAAAGCCACACCCTCCACAGCCACCACAAAGCTGAGCCTTAGCTTCCAGGATTCCCGTAATCCTCACGCGGCACCTGTGCCCTCATGCTCAGGGGAGGAGGACGGCCCCACAGCACCGGGGTATCTGGGGGTTTCTTCCAGACTCAACAATGGACTGACCCCCACACAATGCCCTAAAAGGCAGGCTTATTTGTGGCAAGGACCTGACATTTCCTGGGCGCCTTCTCTAAGCCAGGCTCTGCCCTGAGACAGACATGCAGAAAAAGAGCCTCCAGGGTCGGGGGCTACATGGGTGGTCTGCTCCTGCAGAGGACCCTGGGGTTTCAAAGGAAGCATGGTTGATTCAGATCATTCTCCACGACCCTTGAAAGGGGGGCGGCCTTATCTGTATTTAATAGATAAAGATTACTGCTCAGAGAATGAATTAGCAATTCAGAGAATGAGTCAGCAATTTCCAGACCAAGCCAGTTTCACAGACACCCCAGGCCTGGGCAGCACACACAGTAGGCTTGTGATTTCCCCTTTCCCAGGTCTGCAGGTCAACTGCGATTCTGCTGATCCCAGCTGGCTTTGCCTGGGTGACTCGGCCTCAGGCTGCGTGCAGTTGACAGTGACGGGTTTGGGTCAGCTCCTAGCCCAGGCTGCTCCAGGCCGATCTTCTCGGGGCGATCACCAGAGTGCAGACCTCAAGGGCACTCTTAAGGCCTTTGGTCACATGCGTTCACTCGATTCCATTGGCCAAAGCGAGTGACCTGCCCAGCATGGACAGGGTGGGGAGTGCCCCCTTCCACGCAGGAAGGTCCCGTACTTCCTCACCCAGGCGAGGAGCCGGGATTTGAACCCGAGCCCGACTCGGAAGGTCTTGGCACCACTGGTCTGTCATTTGAGGTCATGTGCAAGGCCGCTGGCTCAGGGATCCATGGATGACTCTCCTTCTGCCCGGAGTCTCTCAGAGGCATTGGTGACAGCTCGGGTTGGGGGCGGGGTAGGCTGGAGCATCAGAAGTATGGGGCTGCCCCTCAAACACAGTCGGTGCTATCGATCCCTGCGAGGCTCCAGCCTGACTTTGTAGGGAGGCTGCCCCATGCCCCTGGGTGACTGGGGCTCCTCACCTCTTTGAACCTCAGTCTACACCTCCGTAGTACTGGGATCACAGTCCCACTTAGATTATTGGGCTGTGCTGAGAATTAAATAGGCTAACACATGGCAGCCTTGTTGAAACAGCTTTTGCCATCCTGAAGGGCTTTGTAACTCCCCAGCTGGGTCCAGCCTTGACATTTACATAGAACTGTCATATCCATAAAATTGCACCTGGTTTCCACAACAGCCCTCTGGGGAGGTATTCCTTTCTCCATTATGCAAATAATGAGATTTCAGCTCAGAGAGTATGAATCATTAGCCAAAGACGCAGTTCCGGCAGGAACAGCCCCCCAGGCCTGTCTTACCCCGACAGGGGATGCCCCTTCACCCAGCCGCCAGAGCTGAGGGCAGGGCACGTGTGTGCAGAGGAAGGGCAGCAGTGTCCTCTTCTTCAGGGCGGCAAGCTCAGTCTGCAGGGCCACGCATCCACACAACTTGGACGCCCTCCATGTCCTGGGGAACGTGTGAGTCAGAATGCCTGGGAGACGGGAATGCCGGCCAGGGCTCCTGGGAGTCCGGATGGCGGGGCTCTTGCATGGGCGGTGAAGTAAGGTGACTGCACTCACTTTGTTCATTCATTTTTTTTTATTATTCATTCAAATGTCCACGGAACATGGCCCCTGTGCCTGGTCCAAAGCCGGGGTCTCCAGAGAGAGATCAGACAGGGGCCCTGCACCCAGGCAGCTACCGGAATCTTAGCACAAATGAGATCTCAGAACACAGCGTCCTCACAGGGAGTCATCAGTCTCAACTCACCTTCCCACCAGTGATGGGGAGCTCACTACCTTTCAAACCAGCCCTCCCAGGACTAGACACCTCTCCCGTGAAAACGTCCTTTTCTTTCTGTTTTAAAAAAGTGTTTCATTGTGTTTGTTTTACTCTTACAAAACAGTGCTCCCAGAAACAGCTGGCATGTGTCTCCTGGTGCCCACGGGCAGGAGACTTTCTGAAAAATGGTGAAGGGAACTTACTGGGTGGGAATGCTCATCTTCACATTTAGTAGAGAATGCCAAATTGTTTTCAAAGTAATTGTACCAATTTACACAATGACTATTTTACTAATTTCTACAAATTCTATTTGATTCTATTTCAAATCTGCTTGGTGATTTTATTTTATTTACACCTGTAATCCCAGCACTTTGGGAGGCTGAGGCGGGCAGATCACCAGCCTGGCCAACGTGGTGAAACCCCCATCTCTACTAAAAATACAAAAATTAGCCTGGTGTGGTGATAGGCACCTGTAATGTCAGCTACTTGGGAGGCTGAGGCAGGTGAATCACTTGAACCTGGCAGGTGGAGGTTGCAGTGAACCAAGATTGTGCCATTGCACTCCAGCCTGGGGAACAAGAGTGAGACTTCATCTAAAAACAAAAAGACAAAACAAAACATAGTTTTTCTCCATTGCCCAGGCTGGAGTACGTGGTGTGATCACGGCTCACTGCAGCCTCGAACTCCTGGGCTCAAGCAATCCTCTCGCCTCAGCCTCCCAAGGAGCTGGGACTACAGGTAAGCACCACCATGCCTGGCTAATTTTGAACATTTTTTTATGAAGACAAGGTCTTGACATGTTGCCCAGGCGGGTCTTGAACTCCCAGCCTCAAGTGATCCTCCTGCCTTAGCTTTCCAAAGTGCTGGGATTACAGGCGTGAGCCTCCGTGCCTGGCCCATTTTTAGAATCTCTTGTTCCCAACTCATATTTTCAGTTCTCCTCTTTTTTGTGTCTTTAATTATATTAAACAGACTAACTTTATTTTCCTGCTGTCTGGGGACTCTGTGGGTCTGATTCGGCTAGGTGAGGCTTGTCCTGGTTCCTACTCATGGTGCCCCATTTCCTCGTGTGTTAAGTGACTCTCATCTGTAAGATGCTCCTGTCCTCGGAACTTCACCTTAATGGCTCCAGAGGGGATTTCCATTTGTTTGTTAAAACCGTTTTCATCTAAATTCTCAGCCTGAGGTTTTTGCAGACAGAACTGCAAGTGTGAATTGGCCTATGAATCTGTACGCAGGCTGCCTTGTGGTCACAAAGCTTCAGGGGTAATTTTCCCATGCCATTGACGAAAGTCTTGGTAATACATCAGGGCGCAGACTAGACCTGTTTCCTGCCATCCTAGGTTTCCAAGGCTCATTTCAGGTCACCATGGTTAGTTGGTGACGGACTCAGAGGCTTTCGTGAGCATGTGAACGCTGGCAGTAGCACTCACCATTTATTGCATCTGAGCCTTGGTGGGTGCTCTGCATATGACACTGACTTATTTGTTAGCACAATAATCCTATGAAGTAGGTACAAGTATCCTCCTGTCCGTTTTACAGATGAGGAAACTGAGGTTGAAGGGATGACATATCTTGCCCAAGATCCCCCAGCTGGCCGGCCTGTGTACATGGGCGCTCCTGGACGCTCGGCCTTCTGCACTGAGCTTTTGTGGGTTCTGTGTTTGTTTCTGTTATTGTTGTATTTTTCTGGCACCACAGATATCAGGGACCTGAGTCCCTGCTTCGTGAGCGTTCGCTGCAGTCCCCGGCTCAGACTGCACAGAGCCCCTCCTTCGCACAGCAGTCTTGTCCCTCACGGTGGCATGAGGTATGACTCACACTACCTTTGCTGTGAATTCAGAGGCAGGGAGAGGCGAGGGAGGAGGAGCGCCTCAAGCAAAATGCCATTTCATGTTGGCAGCCAGGCGAGGCAGCCTCTGTCTGCCCAGCCGATAGACAGCAGTGCAGTCCTGGGTACAAGCTGAGGAGAAAGTTAATGTGGGGGAGGGAGGGAGCCGTCTTCCAGAACAGGCAGCGGGGCCCCAGCAACTCATGCTCCCTGGCTTCCTCCACTGCATGCCATTTGCGAGCCCTGGCTGGAGAGATGCTTACTCCAGCCTCTCCTGGGGTCAAGGAGGGTGTCACCTGCCTGGCATGCTGCCTGGCACAGAGCAACGTTGGGGGCTCATCAGGGCCCGGCAGGTCATTGGTCTAAAATTCTCCTGTGCAGCAAGGCTCCCGAGTGTCTCACCCTGTGCATCTGGAGCCACTGTGGCAAACGGGCCCCTCGGCTATGCCACCCTCCGGCCTCAGCCCAGACAGCCTGCCGTTCCTCAGCCTCTGTGATTCCAGGGCCCGGGGCTGGGTGGTGCTGGGGACACAGAGGAGCCAGCCCCCTGCACTGCCTTGTGGGAGTTCCACAGTCTGGTGGGGGAATCAGGCACAGACAGAGACAGTGCAGCTCCAGTGTGGGAGCTCTGTCTGGGAGAGGGCAAGGAGGGCTTCCTGGAGTGGGTGTCAAAGAATGGGTAGTATGTGTAGGAGGAGTAGATTCTCTCTCCTCCGAACCTGGTTAATTCCTTCCTGACCTTTAGATCTCGGCTCAAGCATCACTTCCTCCAGGAAGCCTTCCTTGATCTCACCCACCTGGAATTTAATATAACAGAGGGAAGTCCCCTGCCCCTCTCTTTCCAGGCCCCACTAGCCTGAGCTCCAGGAGGCAGGGACCACATCAGCTTCAGCCCCTGGAGACCCCCCCTCCCCAGTATCCAGCAGGAAGCAGCATACTGATTATGGGTGCAGCCTTCATCCCTGCCTAGCAGCATGACAGGGAGCGTGGCCTCTCTGGGCCTCTGTTTCCTCTCCTGTAAGGCAGGGTTCCAAGAGGGCCACCTCCTCCGCCTGTTGTGAGACTGCAGTGGGTAACAGAGGTTGAGGCCAGAGCATAAGGCAAGCGTCTGACACACGTTAGTGACGTTTATTTACTGGCTCAGTGCCTGGCTCAGAGCATGGGTTCCGCAGGCACTGGTGGCATCCACGCATGGTGTTTTGCTCACTTGTTCATTTACGATCTTCCTCTCGCTGGTCTGTGGGCCCCGTGAGAGCAGGCCCGCTGCATTCTCAGTGCCCAGCACCGCTGGCCTGTCATCAGCGCTGCAGGAGGGACAGGAGGGGTACCTGCAGCGAGGCACGGGCCACATCCCCTGGACACCGGCTGGGTTAGTCCTCTACGGCTCAGGGTCCTGCGGCTGACCGAGGTGGAGCTGGGATTGGAAGCCGAGCCTCTGACTCCCGACGGGTCTGGGTTGTTCTGCTCACCCCAAGTCGGGCCACTGCCTGTACCGGGTTCTCCTGCAGTGCAGAATGCAGCGGGTCTGCTCTCACGGGGCCCACAGACCAGGGAGGAAGATCTTAATGAATAACTGACCAAGACACCACCCATGGATTCCACCAGCGTCTACGGAGCGCATGGTCTGAGCCAGGCACTAATCTGGCAAACAAACACTGTGAACGTGTTTCAGATTGCCTTACGCTCCAGCCTCAACCTCTCTTACCCAGAGGTTGACGTCAGAAGGCTCTTCCTTTGCTTGGGGGCCGTTGCGCTGGCAGTGAGGATCGCATTGTCCAGGTGCACTGCAGGCTGACCATGTGTCCTCGGCCTGGCTTTATCTAACCCTCCCAGCAACCTGGGGGAGGAAAAAGAGAAGGACTGGAACCTTCCATGCAGCAGCCACCCGCCACCCGCCACCCGCCACCCGCCACCCGCCACCCGCCAGCCTCCATGAAGATGCCTCACCCCCAGGATCTCACTGGAGGCTCACAGAGCGATTTGTCTCTGACTGCTGCCTCCATTTCACAGCCGGGGAACCTGAAATTCAAGGAGGTCCCTCATCAAGCCACGAAGTCCATGGTGAACCCCAGGCCGAGCCCAGATCTTCATGTTTCTGCAGAGTCACCTTCTGTCAAACACGGGGCTTGTCCTTGGAAGCCTGGAAGCACTCACAATACCAGGGCTTTGAAAGCAGACAGAATCATGCATGTGTGTGTGTCCACATGTGTGCATGTGTGTGTATATGTGTGTGTGCGTGTGCGTGCATGTGCAAGTGTGTGCGTTTGCATGTCTATATGTGCATGTGTGTATATGTGCCTGTGTGTGTGCATGTGTATATGTGCATGTGTCTGTGTGCATGTGTCTGTGTATGTGTGTATATGTGTGCATGTGTCTGTGCGTGTGTATGTGTGCACATGTGTGTGCGTGTTTTGTGTGTGTGCAGACACCACCAGCCTCCTTTTGCAGAGGTGCAGTGCTGAAGGATCCAGAGGGTCCGCACGTGCACGTGGCCCATGGGAGCCAAGCTGAGCGGTTCTGTCACTTTCTTCTTCTGGCGACTGATCCCCCCTGCCCCAGGACAGGAGTCTGGGCCCAGGCACCACGAGGCTAACCTCGAGTCTCACTGGGGCCTGGGACTGGTTAGCCTTGGGGTAACTTGACAGGCTCCAGGGTTCCAGTTCCTTGCCATCCTGGCCCCCGAGAGAGATTTCAACTCCAGGAGGATCTGGACTTTTCTGGAGATCCTGAAGACAGCACCTTCTTTCCACAGCCCCAAGAACAGACAAAATGATAATAATAAGAAGAATGCAGAGAGCCAGTTTCCCCAGCCGGATTCTAAAGGGGAAGTTTCACGGCCACCGTCAGGAAGGAAATTCCTTCCTCCAGGACTAGCCTGAGGCCCTTCCCCTGCCCTCCCTGCTCCTGTCCCCCGTGCCCTCCTCTGCCTCCTGCATCTGCTAAGCTTCCTCTTTCTTTCCTGCCTGACCTTCTCCAGGAGCAGGTGATAGTCCTGGTGCCTGCATCCTCCGGGGCTTGCCGGTCCCACCTTGTCCTTGTGGTCCTGGTCCTGACCTGCAGCCGCTCAGGCAGAGGAGGCTGCCTTGCCCCACCTGCCATCTGAAGGCCCTCTGGGTGGTCATGTCACCCCGTCACCTGCCTGCAGACTGAAGCCACATGGTGCAGGGTCACGTTTCAGCTCTCATCTCACAGTGAAATTATCTCAATTTCTTGCAGTCTGTTCCAGAATTGCTTTTCCCTAAACCTCATTACCGAGAACACATGCTTCTCAGGCGTCCTCAAAGAAGCCCCTGAATTACATGCGAGTCACCCCGGTGGGTCCCCCACTCAGGGCAGCCACTTTGCTGTCAACAGCAGAGCTGGCGGAGAGGAGGTGGCTGGTGGCTCAGGGACCGGAACACGCTGCTCTCAGATAAATCAGGTTTTGCAGCTAAACTGTCTAATTCCTTGAGGAAATTGTCAAACCATGTCCAGGGAAATCCCAGTAAATCTTAGAAGTGGCCGCTGGATGCTGAAAGTCAGAGACACCAAAGGTTATTAGGAAAATTACTCCTCCTGGCATTGCAGGTGTTGGGGGAAAGGCGTGGTTTGAAGCAAGGGTGATGGCTGGGGAGGAGGCATGGCTGGGGGAGGGCGGGGGCTGGAGACTGTGGCCTGGTCTGTGGGGCCCCTGTGGCTGACCTTCCCCAGGGTGCGGCCCCCAGGCCTGTCACACCTGCCCCGCAGCGCTGCTGGTCTCACTGGCTCTCCCTCCTCTGGTAACTGAGAACAAATAGAGCTGAATCCAGCAGGTTCCTCCCGAAGCCAACCCCCCTGGCAAATCATCTCTGCCACTCAGGAGGTGAGATCTCTGGGCACGTGGGGGTGCTGGCACCTGGACACCAGGGTGCAGAGCTGACCGTGAACAAGAGGAACCACCAGGAGGGGACACCGGGGCGTGAGGATTCAGGACTCCTCAGAATGTGAGGAGGGGAGGTGCTGGGCCCCCAGGATGGAGAAAGACTGACCCTCACCCACTCCCATTTCAGCAATGTCCCTGCCCCCACATCATGCTCAGGGGTCCCCAGAATGAGGAAGCCCCGCCCACACTCCTCCCACTGTGCCTCTGCCTGTCTCAGCTGGGCCTCTGGGAGTGTTGTGTACACTCCCCGTCCACACGGCCTCACCCGTGGGGGAAGGCTTCGCTCCCATCACTCACCGAGGTGGTGCTGGCCAAGGTTACCGGCCACAGTGGTTTCTGGACCCCTGGAACCCGTCGCGTCCCCTTGTTCCTTCAGCAGTGTTTGCCCACTTTGGCCCAGAGCCCCCGCCATGCCCTCTGAGAGCCGTGGTCAGCTCTAAGGCCCTGAGAGGGCTGCAGAGTGCAGGGGCCTGGGGGGCCCTGGCCAGGTCCTTGCAGCTGCTCAGAACCCCAGTCTCTGACCCTGCACAGCAGGCAGCCGAGCTGCAGAGGCTGTGAGAGCAGGTTTTCATGGAGGGGAAGGAGGAAGGAAGATGGGGAGGCCCCCGCCCTCGTCCCAGGCTCATTCTCCTGGGAGCTACCTCTGCAGCTCCCTAGGGCCTTGCACATTTGGCCTCAAGCCACTCCATGCAGCTGAGGCTCACAGGCCCCTCTGGGATGGTGGCGCTGGAAGGGTGCAGGGGCAGCAGGGAGGAGGCTCAGGGCCAGACAGCTGACCCTTGACGGGGGCCACAAGGCCTCTGGCCCAATAGCACACGGTGGGCCTGGGCCTGGGCTCGCAGTGCACAGAGCCACCTGCAGTTCTCACCAGGACCACTCCCACACAGAGCACTGTCCTAGGAGTCCACTGTAAGCCTGGTCTCAGGCCCCTGGCACTTGAGTCTGCTTTCCTGGGAGCCTCATGGACGACCCTTCCTCCTGCCCTTGAGGCGGGGAGTCAGATGCAGGCTGGAAGAAGCTTTTACAGGGCCATAAACATCTGTTTCCCACATCCAGAATGGTGAGCAGGACCATGGACTAGGAGGGCCAGTGTCCAGTGTGTTCAAAGCGCAGAGCCAGCTGTGGGCCCTAGGGCCAGTCCCTGCCCTCTCAAAGCCCGAGCCAGAGTCTGTTGTGTGTGGTATGGAAACCAGGGCCCCCACCTTCATCCCCTTCCGCCCCCGATAAAGCTGCGGCTGGAGGGAGGGTGAGTGGATGGCAGAGAGGGAAGGGACCACAGTGACTTCGAATCCTGCCCTTGGGGACCCAGTTCCCCCAGGGAGGCCTCGGGGGATCCTCATAGCCCAGTCTGTGCACAGGAGGCTGGGAGGGGCTTTCTGGGACCACCCAGGGCTACACTTGGGCCTTCCGGTTGTCTGCCATGGTGGCAGTGGGGGGGACAGGAGTGGGGGCCTCGGGGCCCTGGGGGCTGCTGAAGACTTGGGAGGGCACCCGCAGTAATGCACCAGGCACAGGGAGGGTGGCCTTCAGGCCGGGCGAACCTGACTCAGCCAAGGCAAGTCTCTTCCCTTGTCTTCCAGCAGCCTCTGGTGCTCAGGCAGCCCTGCCAGGTTCCTGACAGCTTGTGGACAGGGTCTCCCACACTCCCAGCCTGCCCGCCTTCCCCAGCACCACTGTTGGCAGCTTTGTTTCAGCCGAGCCTCTGCGCCTGGATTCCCACCGGGAGAGGGGATCGTTAAGTCAGCAGGCCTGAGTGTGCACTTCTGACCCAGGAGAGGCACGGAGAGGGGACATTCCCAGGCTGCCTTGACCTCTGGGTGCATTTCTCCAGGCACGTCTCATGGGACGCTTGGGATACATGGGCCCTAGGCCCTTGGGTATCTCTTCCTATGGGGCTGCTGCCTTCTGGCAGTTCAATCTGGAAGGTCCCGTGTCCGCTGGGAGGGGCCTCCAGTGGGCCCCGGTCAGGGGAAGTATCTGTGTGATATCTTTCTCCATCCTGCTCAAAGCCACACATGTCAGGGGCCAGCTAGGCCGGACCTGGGTCTGATTGCTAGTGTGGGCGTTCCCCACACTTTCTGGGAAAGCCTTGGGGCACCCCAAGCTCCAGCCTCTTGCCTGGTCCCCCAGAGAGACACATTCTAGATCTTCTCCAGGCACTGCTGGGTCTTGGCAGAAAGCTTGTTGGGAAGACAGAGCCAGGTGTTTCAGCCAACACCTTGGTCCGTAAGCCCCGCCCCACACGAGCTCACCTCCCTCCCCGCCCAGCCTCCCCTGACAGGAGGCCACATCGCGCTCCAAGGGGGTTCACATTCCCAGGAATCTATGCCTCCTCCGGAGCCCCTGGGAATCCAGGTGTGCCGAATCCTAGCTGAGACCACGAGAGGCGAGGGAGGCTGAGAGCTCAATAGCGGAGCCAAGACAGGCTCGGAAGAAGAAGCAGACCCAGCTGGTGCCGGCAGGGCACGGGGGTGAGTGGGGAAGGAGGGTCGTGGCCAGGGGTGTGGGGGAGATACTGGGCTCTGTGCAGATGCAGAGGGCGGGCACACGGCCATGGTCCACGGGGGAAGAATCGTCTCTGGGGGAAAGGCAAGATCTGCGCGGCTTCTTCAGGGCAGGGGAGCCCCTTTCCCCAGGTGGGCAGTGCCCGCCCCGCCCTGCCCCACAACCTCACACCTCATTCCTCCCCTCACCTGAGCCCTCAGCCCTGCACCTCCCCTCTGTCCCACAAAGCGCTGTCGAAATCCCCAGGGCCAGTGTGGTCCTATCCCCCTCCCTCCTCACACGCCCTCCAGGCCCCACAGCCAGTGGTCTCTGACAAACACTGGCCCTGAGGCCAGCGTCGGGGTTCAAGTCCTGGCCCTGAGGCCAGCGTCGGGGTTCAAGTCCTGGCTCTGTCTCCTGTAGGCTCTGTGGCCCTGGGCAGGCTGAGGACTCCAGCTAGCCTCGGTTTCCTTACCTGGAGAATGAGGGTGATGGTGTTGAATTGCTGTGGTTTTGTGGGGCTGCTGTAACTAATTACTGCCAGCCCAGGAAATTCATTATCTCGCCTATCTGAAGCCAGAAGTCCAAAATCAAGGCGTTAACAAGGCTATGGCCCCTCAACGCTCTAGGGAGGACCCTTGCCTCTTCCGGGGTTCTGGTGGCCAAATGCATTCCTTGGCTTGCGGCCACGTCACTCAGTCTCTACTCTGCCTCCTCCTGGTGTCTCTAAATTTCCCTTTTCTTATGAGGTCGCCGGTCATTGGATCAGGGGCCACCCTATGCCAATATGACTTCATTTTCACTTGGTCACTTGATTAACTTGCAAAGACCCTATTTCCAAAAAATGTCACATTTTCAGGTTCCTGGCTGTTCATAAAATTCATGGGAGGCCAGGGCCGGGCACGGTGGCTCACGCCTGTCATCCCAGCACTCTGGGGGGCTGAGGCAGCTGGATCACTTGAGGCCAGGAGTTCGAGACCAGCCTGGGCAACATGGCAAAACTAAAAATACAAAATTATTTGTCTACACTAAAAATACAAAAATTAGCCAGGCATGGGGGCAGAGACCTGTAATCCCAGCTAGTTGGGAGGCTGAGGCAGGAGAATTGCTTCAATCCAGGAGGTGGAGGTTGCAGTGAGCCGAGACCGCACCATTGCTCTCCAGCCTGGATAACAGAGCGAGACTGTCTCAAAAACAAAAAAATTCATGGGAGGCTATTGTTTCGCACTCAGCTGAACTAGGTCCCAGTAGACCAGAATGGAGTCACTCATGCTAAGTGCCACATAGTCAAATGAAACTTTGAAATGGACCTGTTTTCCAAGAAACGAGATTCACTGCAACAAACCAGAAGACACCTGTTACCTGCCTGCATGATGAGAAAGTTCCTTCTGCTACAGTCCTAGAAAGTAACGTTGAAGCGACCAGTCTGCTTTTCATTCCGTGGCTTTGCTTTCTCCAGCCCTTTTCTGCCTGTGAAGCCCACCCCATCTGCTCGGCTCCGCACAACGCCCACTCTGTTTTGTAGAAGATGTAGTCTGATTCCAGAATTGCAAATAAAGCCAATTAGATCTTTAAACTACGTTTGTTGCGATTTTGTTTTTTTCTTTTTAATAAGTTAGACATGAATTGGGGAAGAGGTGCTATTCAAACCCAGGACACCAGGGAGTGCAGGCAGCCTTTAGCAGGTGAAAAAGGAGATATCAACATCGACAGAATACGTATGGGAAAAAAGAAGAAAGGAGAAAAAGCAATGAAAGTTGAAAAAGACGAGGAAATGGATTTTCTTCTGGAGCCTCCAGAAGGAGGCTGCCCTGCTAATACCTTGATCTCAGCCCCGTGAAACTCACTTTGGACTTTAAGCTCCAGAACTGAAAGAGAATACATTCTGGTTATTTTAAGCCACACAGTTTGTGATAATATTAGTTTGTGATAAAAACAGCAGGGATAGGAAACTGACACCAGGTGTGTAGATTTTAATGCTCCTGAAACCCACGCCCAGTCGTGCTCTGAAAGATAGTGCTCACCGGCACCCTCTCTTGCCATCACCAACCTGGTTAGTTTCGCTGTCTGTTCGCCAGCCCTGCCTAGCGTCCCCTTAGAAAAAAACCTTTCTCATCCTGGAGGCAAAAGTGGCCTCTGGTTGTCATTTTCATTTCTCTGATGAGGAAAGAGGGTGAATTTTTGTGTTTCTTCTGCTGGTCACATCCTGTTTCCCAAACTCAGCCCATGCAACCCCTGTGGCCCAGAGCCCTCCCTTCCCCCTTTGACTGCACACAGGGAGTCTGCCCCCTTATAGGGGAAGAGGCCTGTGCCGGTGCTGGCTGAGGGCAGGATCGGCCTCTGTTTGGGAAACAAAGTCCCCATCCCATTCCCACTCTTTACCTGGTGTCAGCTAAGTCCCTTCCTCTGGGTTTTTTTTTTTTTTTTTTGAGACAGAGTCTTGCTCTTTCGTCCATGCTGAAATGAAGTGGCGTGATCTCGGCTCACTGCAACCTCCAACCTCCTGGTTCAAGTGATTCTCCTGCCTCAGCCTCTCGAGTAGCTGGGATTACAGGCGCCTGCCACCACTCCCAGCTAGTGTGTGTGTGTGTGTGTGTGTGTGTGTGTATATATATACATATACATATATATATATATATATATATATATATTTTTTTTTTTTTTAGTAGAGACAGGGTTTTACCATGTTGGCCAGGCTGGTCTTGAACTCCTGATCTCAGGTGATCCACCTGCCTCAGCCTCCCAAAGTGCTAGGATTACAGGCATGAGTCACCGTGCTGGGGGCCTTTTCTAATGCACATCCTCATCTGCAGAGGCCGCTCCCTACCCCCCAAGCTCCATCACATGTGGCTTCCCCTGCAGCTTCGCTGGGGAGGGGGAGTGTATTTGTCAGGATCCCATCTCAGCCCACTGTCACCTGTGGAAGCTCCATGAGCCCCTAGCGGGATCCGCCATGGGAAGAGAGGACCCTGTTACTCATCAACCCTGTCACTCACCAACCCTGTCACTCACCAACCCAACTGCACCCTCCAGCAGGGCTCATACCAGCATCATGCAGGCTTGAACCCACACTCGAAGATTTTCAAATGAGAAAAGTACTTATTCAGATTTCCTAATTGTGAATGTACTGTGGTCTGCACAGATAGAGTCTGCTCGAGATTTGAAACCTTGGTTTTCATGTTTCCCCCGGTTCTGGGGTGGCAAGATAGAATTTTTAAATGTTTTCCTAATTCAGCAGGGAGCCTTCTCCCTCAATGAGCAGTTCTGCTTCCTGCTCGAGGAACCATCACAAGCTTAGTGGCTCTTGGACCAGCCCCCACGAGGCCACAGGGACACTGGGCTGACAAGGCCACCTCCTGGGCCACGTGGCGGGTAGGTCCCCATTTGCTGTGGGTGACACGGACAGTCCGTTCTCCATGGACCAAAGGCCTTTCATTTGCTGCATTTCACCCGAAGGTCGAGTGGTCCCAGGCAAGCAATTTGAGACCTGACTTTGAACAGTCTGTGAATAAGAAGATGTGGATACTCAGGGTGGGAGAGGACATACAGTGTCAGCAGTCTGGCATGAGTAGGCTGTGGATGGAGAATCCGAGGCCCAGAGAGGAGGGATCTTTTTATTTTAGCCCTCCTGGTGGGACCGCATCTGGCTTTCTCCCCCTTATGAATGTCGGAGTTGAACACTTTATAACTGGCCACTTAGATCAGCCCTTCTGTGAGGGGCATGGTTCAAGCCTTTTGACTGTTTTTCACTGAGCTGTTTCTCTTTTCTCATGGACTCAATCAAATACATCTTTCTGAGTGGCCACTCCCTGGCATGGAGCCAGCCTTCGGGAAGCTGGCAGTCTTCTGAGGAAGATACTTTCGTCCTCCATGGGCATTAGGACCATGGCTCAGGGCTCAGGAGTGGAGGCCAGGTGACTGAAGCTTGGCTGGCTGCAGGGGATGGGAAAGGGTGTTGCACAGGTCATTGTGGTTCAAGCAGACAAGGGCCTGTGAGCCCGGGGCAGGCAGTGGGAATCACCCTACCCCCGTGCCCTGCTCCCTGCCTACCTAGTCATGAACATGTTGGAGAGGGATGGAGCCATCCAAGATGACACTGTGACTTCTGCTTAGATGACCCAGAAAATGGGGACATGGGTGGGAACAGGGGGCAGTAGGTGTGGGATTCTGTCTTGGACATAGTGGGTTTCGAGGTTGATTGAACATCCACATCTAAGTGGAGGTGGTGTTGTGTAGACAGGTGGATGAGTCAGGAGTTGAGGAGAGGGTCTGGGAGGGACGCCCATCTGGAAGCCATCAGCATATGGCTGGATTAGAAGCCTCGAGACTGGATGAGATGACCAGGCTGAGATGCCCTGGATGAGATAACCGGGCTGAGATGCCCTGGGTGAGATGACCGGGCTGAGACGCCCTGGATGAGACAATCAGGCTGAGATGCCCTGGATGAGATGATCATGCTGAGAAGACCAGGCAGTGCAGGTGGATGAGAAGAATCCAAAGACCACAGGCTTCAGACAGACCCAGGTGTAGACATTGGGCAGGCAGGCGGCACCACCCAAGGGCTCTGAGGGGGCAGCCAGGGGTAGGAGTGAACCAGGCAAGTGTGGGGCCTGGGGAACCTAGGGCAGCTGATGTGTCAAGGAGGAGGAGAGGCTGGCCACACCACCTGCTGCTGAGAGGCTGCCTTGGACAGAGCAAAGAAGAAGCCAGGAGGTACCTGGAGACCCTCATGAGACAGCCACCAGCTGGTTGAGACCCGCACTAAGGGAGTAGCAGCTGGGGGTGGCACTTTCTAGAACTTCTGCTTTCAGGGAGACCAGAGGAATGGCTTAGATCCCTGGGTTCCCCTTTTTCTGGGTGGGAGGAAGTACAACAGGCTGTGTGCTGATGGGGTGATGAGGAAAGAGGAGAAATGTATGATGCAGGACAAGGGGGGAGGAGGGGAGCTCAGTCTATGCAGAGGGTGCGACAGGAACGCACACTTGTGTTAAGGGATGTGCTTGGAGAAGGGGTGGTCGCCCGGCCAGCCTCACCTGGTGGCTTCTGTGTCCTTAGTGATGAATGAAGCAAGGTCCTGGGACCTGGGAGGTCTTCAGGGATGGGGGAGGGGATGCATGTTTCCCACTCACAGTCTCACTCCCCACACATAAGGAGCTGGTGTTTCTCCTTTTCTCCTGGCCGTCTCTCCTGACCAGGATGAGCAGAGCTAGAATTCCTGCACATGTGCAGAGGAGTGGTTCCAGCATGACTTGGTGAAACTGTTCCTCGCTGGTGGATGTTTGGGTAGTTTTCAATTTCTCTTTATTAAGAATAGCATGATAGGCTGGACGCGATGGCTCACGTCTGTAATCCCAGCACTTTCAGAGGCTGAGATGGGTGGATCATCTGAGGTCAGGAGTTCGAGACCAGCCTGGCTAACATATCAAAACCCCATCTCTACTAAAAATACAAACATCAGCCAGGTGTGGTGGTGGGCGCCTGTAGTCCCAGCTGCTTGGGAGGCTGAAGCAGGACAATCGCTTGAACCCTGGTGGCAGAGGTTGCAGTGAGCCCAGATCACGCCACTGTACCCCAGCCCAGGTAACAGAGTGAGATTCTGTCTCAAATAAATAAATAAATAACGCTATAAACAAAGTGCACATTTATCTCTGTGTGCCTGTGGAGTAATTCATGGAAGGGTCTCTAACAGTGGCCTTTCTCATTTGAAAGAGCATGAGCATTTACCCTCTTGATGGTGCTGGCCCTCCACAAAGCTGAACCTATTTATCCACCGTCCAGGTAACACAGACAGTATCAGATCTCCCGGCGGCGAACTCCGTCACTTCATCTGCAGGCATTCTGATGCGTGAGAACTAACGTGGTGTTTCCTTCATTCACAGTTCTCTGAATGCTGGTGACGTTGAACGTGTTTTCTTTATTTTTTCTCCTTCAATATTTTACCCATTTTTCTACTGTGGTGTTTGTGTTTTTCTTACTGTCTTCTAGCACACGCTCCACAAAAGGAGGTTATTAAGCCTTTGCTATGCGTGTGGAAAATGCTCTCTCTTCCTCTCACATATGTTTTTTGCTTTGTTTTCATTCTCTTGCCATAGAGGAGCTTTCCACTTTTATGCAGATGATGTTGTCAGCTTCTCTATCATGGAAACTCGAATGACTCTGGGATGCTCAGATGATCCTGGGGCTATTAAGCCCCTTGCACCCTGGGCACCCACAGTGACACCCACCATGATGCAGGGAGCTGCCTCTCAAGGTCTCACCCCTCCCAGCAAGCAGCCCAGTGACTGCCCATCAACCCCTGATGCAGAGGGACAAAGACCCAGCCCTGCCTCTGTTTTGGATGCCTCTGCAGGGCCACCCCAGCCCTGGAACTCCGACAGGAACCCTTAGGGCCAGCTTTCCCCGCTGTTAGAAACAAATTTTCGGTGCTGCAAAAGAAATAGCACTCGAATATAAATTTTCTCGGCAAGGCAAAGAAGGGTGTGTCCCGCAGATGGAGGAATGGCAAGAGCACCGTGAACAAAAGCAGAGGTTTTTACTTTTAACACAGGGGGTTTCTACTGCTGTGTCCTGTCTCCATCAGCTGGAAATGGACTGCACAATCTAAACTGGCCCTGGCTGGCTAATTTGATGGGTGCAGGGAGGGGGTTACACTGGTGGGGAAGGACAGTGTCGGGAGGGAACCGTTGCGGCAGGAGGGGGTAATTTGCAGTGAGTGGACTGTGGGCCCTATAGATAAGGACTGGCAAGGAAGTTGCTTACTGAGACCAGGGCAGGGAGGCACAGAGGGTGAGGAAGTCTGGCCTTGAAAGCGGGGGAACAAAGAACAAAGAAACTTAAGCTAAACCTTTGAAGAAGATCTTCTTAGTGTATTTAACACCCCCATCCAATCCTCCTCCTCCTCCTTCTCCTGGAGAGGCATGATGTCAGCTTCCAGGGGCTGCTGTCGTAAAACATCACAAACTGAGAGGCTTACACAACAGACATTTATTCTCTCCCAGTTCTGCAGGCCAAAGTCTGAAATTGGGGTGACAGCAGGGACTTGCTCCTATCCAAGGCTCTAGGGGAGGACCCTTCCGGCCTTTTCCAGCTGCTGGTGGCTCCTTGGCTTGTAGACACATCCCTCTAGTCTCTGTCATTGTTACATGGGCTTCTGCTCTCTGTCTTCCCCTTCTGTCCCTTCTAAGGACACTTAAGAGTCTTTAATTACATCTACAGAGACCCCCTTTCCCATTCACTGGTTCCAGGGGTTAGGATATGTATAGATCTTTTTAATCTTTTTTTTTTTTTTTGAGATGGAGTTTCACTTTTGTTGCCCAGGCTGGAGTACAATGGCACAATCTTGGCTCACAGCAACGTCTGCCTCCCAGGTTCAAGTGATTCTCCTGCCTCAGCCTCTTGAGTAGCTGGGATTACAGGCATGTGCCACCAGGCCTGGCTAATTGTATTTTTAGTGGAGACAGTGTTTTGCTGTGTTGGCCAGGCTAGTCTCCAACTCCTGACCTCAGGTGATCCACCTGCCTTGGCCTCCCAAAGTGCTGAGATTACAGGTGTGAGTCACTGCATCCGACCTGGATAGATCTTTTTGAGGCTCACCACTCAACACACAGCAGACTCCAAGAGCTCGTTCCTCACCATGGCCTCCTGCTCCAAATTCCCATCTCGGTTCCTGGGGAACCCAACCTGAGATGCTGCCCCTCCTCCAAACCTCAGGGACTAAGGGACAGTCATTGAAGGGAAAAAGCCTAGCCCCCTGAGCAGAGGGTCCCAGCCCCAGGCTCTCACCTGTCTTGCTGTGTGAACTCAGGCAGCTCCCCTCCTCTTTTCAGGCTTCCTAGGTTCCCGGATTTTAGTGGAAGGATTTCTGGATGCCCCTAAGGACTTTTCTGCCCTCCTGGGATCAGATGAGGCCCGCACATACCAAGATCATTCGGCCCTTGGATCCTGAGCGGCACGTGAAGTGGGACCCTCTTCCCTGCTGGGTGTAGGATTGGGGGAGAGACGCGACCCAGGCCTGGCACCCAGACAGCCAGTGCCTGCTTGGAGAGCCAAGACGAGGCCCCCTCCCTCCCCCACCCAGTGCTCCAGAACAGCTCTGTTGTCATTCATAATTGTCACTTTCTCCCACAATGAAAGCCACCAAGCGAGAAACCAGGATTTCTTTTCTAAAATTGCTTTTCTGCGTTCTTTGACAGAGGCTGCAGTGCCTGTGCATAATTAATTCACAGACTGCTGACTGGTGGGTCAGCGACAGGGCTGGGAGAGAACACTCTGGAGAACAGTGGAGACACAGTTAGGGCTGAAGAGTGCTGCCCCAGATGCAGGCGCCCAGACTGGCCATGGCTAACATACCAGAATAAACACATACAAATCCAGCTTGTGGGAAAACGGCTTTGCCGGCAGCAGAAGGGGAAGCTCCCGAGGCTTCGTCTCTCCTACTGCACATAAGTGCAGAGCCCCAGATAAGTCAGACCAAAGGGAGCTTTTTGGGTTTCACCGAGGTGTCTCAGGCCTCTGGGAGACCTGGAGCCAGATGGTACAAACAAAACCACAGGGGTGAAGAGTCATTTCCAGGTGGTGGAAAAGAAATAGCCTAGCTGAGCTTCTAAACAGTGAGGATAATGCTTCCTAGATTGTAAATCAATAATAAGGACCAAAGATATGCTTTGAAAATCCATGATTTCTCTCTGGCAATTCCCCTTCAAGGTTTTATTCTGAAGAATCATGGGTGACATGTGCAGAGCCATAGGGGCAAGGCACTTCTGTATGATATGGGAAATTGTAACCAACCTCAACCACCAGCTATAGATGCCTGTTAAGAAAAGCATAGACCGTTTATGTGATGGGATCTTATGTCATCAATATAAATCATCTTGCACAAGAATATTATTGTTATGAGAAAAGTGATGAGAACATTGAGCATGGTCCCGCATCAGGAAGCACCGTGGGGGTGTGGTGGGGGGAGGTGGGGGAGACAGACACAGAACTGACAAGGGCAGTCAGGTGGCAGGGCTTGGGGAGTGCCATGGTGAGAGGGTCCTCACCCCTGACTGGAGCTCGAAGCCACACGCTCTTCCCTTGAGCACACTCTTGGGATGCCCCAGAACAGGGGTTTCTGTTTTCCGTGATTCTATTTTTTATTTTTATTTTTTGAGATGGAGTTTGGCTCTTGTTGCCCATGCTGGAGGGCAACGGTGCGATCTTAGCTCACTGCAACCTCCACCTGCCAGGTTCAAGTGATCCTCCTGCCTCAGCCTCCCAAGTAGCTGGGACTAGAGGCACATGCCACCATGCCCAGCTAATTTTTTTTTTTTTTGTATTTTTAATAGAGATGGTGTTGGAAACAGATGCTCGGTGCCACAAAGAAAAATTAGCACTGAGACAGAGGATCTCTTAGCAAAGCAAATTTTACTTCCTTCAGGAAGGGTGCCCTCGCCAGGCATTTTGCCGTGAGAGTACAGCAAACAAAGGAAAAGCAGACATTTTAATCCCGTATACATTTGGGGTCGTCCTTACTGCTGTGTCTGATTTCCATTGGTTGGAGTCAGACCTCACAATCTAAACTAAAACCCAATTGGCTAATAACTTAAAACTTTTCTAAACAAGGAAAAGTAATGGAGAATAAAAAGGAAGTTCAAATAAGGAAGGGGCATAGGCTGTGAGCTGGGACATGCCTGTGAGCACGTCCAGCACAGCTATCTTGGTTAAAGTACAGGACATAGAATGTACTACGTGCCCGTAAGCATGTCTAACAGCTACAAAGGGTAGGACTTAATAAAGAGTTGTTAGCAAAAAGAATTTATTCTTTAACAAGAAAGGAAACTTGGAAGACGAACTTTTCTACTTCCCACAGGTGGGGTTTCACCATGTAGGTCAGGCTGGTTTCGAACTTCTGACCTCAGGTGAGCCACTCTTTTGCCCTCCCAAAGTGTTGGGATTACAGGCATGAGCACGGCACCTGGCCTGTTTTCAGTGATTCTTGTTTGCATCACTGGCACTGTGGTGGGGGTGGGGGGCAACGAACAAGATCTGGATTATAGAAATCTGATCCGCTAACACTACCAGCGCTTACCACGTGCCAGGCCTGGCTCTAAGGCTTTACATGCTGTATCTCAACCCACTGTCGATACCACCAATGGGGGAGATGCTCGTATTTTTGCATAGCACCAAGAGAGAATAAGAAATGCTGCCAATTAAACTGCAACACGCCATTCATTGTCAGGTGCACTCCGGCTTCAGAAGTGTGAAAAAATGAGTCCTATAATCCATTAAATAGCATCTTAGTGAACTTATGCTTCACAGTGGTCCTTGGAGGCAGGAAATGTTATTCCTATTGTACAGATGAGAAAACAGGCACAGACAAGTTACTGGCCAGCGGCCAACGTGGCAGAGCTGGGACGGACCCAGGCCTTTGGCTTCTGCTGTGCCTCCTGCCTCAAAGGGTCCCACAACTCTGGGGAAGAGAACTAGGGGGATTGAAGACGGTGGGAGGGGGTGGAGAGGCGAGTTAGGAGCCCAGGCAGCCCGCCGGCGTCTCAGGGAAGAAAATGCTATAGCCCTTCCTCCTCACTATTCCCTTCTGCCTCCACTCCAGCTCCAGCCTTGTGAGGAGGAGAGTCCCCCCCCAGCCTTCGCCAGGGGATCCCCTGTGGACAGCTGCAGGCTGCTTCACACCGTGATGTCATTTCCCTGGGATGCTTTCAGAGGCGTGTGGTTTAAGGCAGAACAGGCAAGTGGCTTCCATTGCAAACACCAGCCTTCATCCATTGACGGAGGCTGCCTGGGGCTGTGTTGAGAGGGGTTCTGAGGCTCAATTGGGACCCAGTGGGAAAGCCTCTGGGTGTCCCTGGGGACATTTGCGAGGAGAGGAGCGAGGAGGGCAGTGTTTTCTGGGCTGGACTAGGGAAGAGCTAGGGACCCTTTACAAAGGGTAAACTGAGACTTCAGCAACAAAAACCCAAGGGAAGGTGAATGGCCTCTGGAGAGTCCAGCCCATGCCCTTGGCCTCTGTAAAGCCCAGTCTTCTAGCTGAGCCCAGACACAGAGTAGGTAAGAAGGACAGGCCGTCCAAAGTGCCCGAGGCCTCCCCCAGGGCCAAGGGCAGCCCAGAGCTCCTGGAACCCCGGGAGAGAAGAGATACCTGGCAGGTGCAGTCGCGTTTCCCGCAGCCTACGCTAGCGGAACAGGCCAGGTGGTCATTGTCTCGCTTCTGTAATTAGCCAGAAGTTTCTGCCTGCAAACGAGAAGAGTGGTGTGGGTGTGAGGGTGCGGCAGCATGGTAGGGAGCTTGACTCATACCCAGCAATGTCTCCCCATGGGGGAGTGGGACCCCTCCTCATCCCTGGGTGAGTGGCCTGTTCAGCCACGACGGCTGGCCAGCTCCAAGTCACCTGTAAGTGGCTGTTGTGATTGTCCTGGTTGCTGTGGCAGTCCGCATTTGTTCAGCTGACTGGGCACACCTTTTCTCACGTGATCCTTCTCCATGCCACGAGATGGTATCGCTGTTACCATCATCACCATCACCACCCAACAGGAGGAATGAGGCTCAGAGAGAAATGTGGCCTCCTGAAACAGGTGGCCTTTGCACCCAGAACAGGCCGACATCCACTGCTCCTGCACATCTGTGCCATCAACTCACGCTCCTCCCAGACAAGAGCCTGGGGGGTGGTCATTGCAGAAGGAGCTTTCTAGAACATTCTAGAGGTTGGCTTTTGGGACACTTATTTTCATCTTAAGGAAGGGCTGGTATATTTTTAGGATGGGCAGACTTCCCAGGGTTCTGTCAGCCAGTCCTGGGTACCTGAGTCCACAGAACTTCCCTCCCTCCCTTGGGAGGAGCACAGCAGAGCAGGAAGATGGGAGAGAGGCCCCACTCATGCCCCCGGGGTCTTCCTCTGGATCCAAAGAGTCTTAGACTAAGGTCAAGCTTACTAGCAAGTGAGATTTCTATTTCCTGACTGCCTCTGGGAAGAAAGGAAAACAAATATCAATTGCAGGCAGAGTTGTCAGTCGGAAGAAAGCTGTCACTCTTGCTTTGGAGTTCACAGTTAATTAAGCCTGCGAAGAGGAACAGCTCCACCAGCCATGAATCATGCCATCTCTGGGGGACCCAGGTACCTGCTAACCCAGGGGAGAGAGTCCCAGGGTGCAGAGCAGAGGACGCTGCACGTGTTCCCGCTGAGGCTTCCCGGAAGGTTTGCAACCCTGAGAAAACCTGATGATCATCTTGGGCTGCCCTTCAAAGGATGGCTGCCAGCCTGCTCCAGCGAAATTTATGTACTTAGGGTGGGGGCGGACACCAGTACCCCACATTTTTTAAAGCTCCCCAGCGATTTCTCCATGCAACCAGGGTCAACAAGTGCGGATGGGTGCTGCATGCACGAGGGGCTGCCCACTGCCCACTGGTGCCAGCCCTGCCTGCTCCCTGCCCATGCTCAGACTCTCTTGTCACCATGGGGCCCTCCTTGAGGCTGCACCAAGGTTGTCCCAGGGCTGCTGGTGGCCTGGAGCTCCTGGAACCCTTGGGGAGGAGAATATAATGCCTGCCTTGGCTTCAACCTCACAGGCCTGCTCCCGTCGGTTGCCCACACCTCTCTCTGGCCCCTGCTTCCTGCTCTCCATCTTCCCAGCTTTCAGGCCCAACTGCTGAGCCTCTTGCCATGTTTCCTCCTTCCTGGGCCCAAGGGTGAGAGCATGAGTAAGCCTCTGACAGACACAGCCCAATCAGGAAAGAGTGTTGTTTAGCTCCATCTGGAGGGGACAGAAAACAAGAATGTAAAGGGAGGGGGAGGCTGAGGGAAGGTGGCTGCACAACAGGTAGCCGAGGGGTGCAGGAGGGAGCCCCACCTGCTCTTTTTCTTTTTTTTTTGGGGGGATGGAGTCTCGCTCTCTTGCCCAGGCTGGAGGGCAGTGGTGCCATCTTGGCTCACTGCAACCTCTGCCTCCTGGGTTCATTCGATTCTCCTGCCTCAGCCTCCTGAGTAGCTGGGAGTACAGGCATGTGCTACCACGCCCGGCTAATTTTTGTATTTTCAGTAGAGATGGGGATTCACCATGTCGGCCAGGCTGGTCTCGAACTCCTGACCTTGTGATCTGCCCGCCTTGGCCTCCCAAAGTGCTGGGATTACAGGCTTGAGCCACCGCGCCCGGTCGCTCTTTCAAGGAAAATGACTGTCCATGAAGGAGATGGTGACCAAGTACCTACCAAGTAACTTATTTCTATTGCTGAATAATATTCCGTTGTGAGGACGTGCCGGGGTTTAGCCATGCACCTACTGTTTCACGCTTTTGACAATGATCAAGAATGCTGTTATACATCGTTGCTTACAGGTTTTTGCATGGGCACAAGTTTTCAGATCCCTTGAGGGTACCCAGGAGGGCAATTGCTGGATGTTACAGCACACTGGTGTTTGGCTTTGTAAGAAACTGCCAAACTGTCTTCCCAAGTGGCTTTGCCATTTTGCATTCCCATCAGCAAGGAATGTGAACACCTCTTGCTCTGAATTCTTGCCAGAGAAAGGTGTTGTATTGAAAAATTCATCACCAACCCCTGTCAGCTGAGAGGGCCTGGAGGTGATGATTCCCTAGTAGAAATGAGCACACTAAATACCTACATCGGAGTTCCTAATGTTGTTCTCAAATAAGGAAACCAGGACTCCTTGGAGAAATGCTGATTCTAGGACTGGGGTAGGAAATACACAGGGTAAGCCCAGAACATCTCCTAGTGCCGGAAAATAAAATGTTAAAGAGACACACAAGCCCCCTGGAAGAGCTGGCAACGATGGAATAATCTGGGCACCAGGAAGCAGCCTTGGCTATGTGAATATAAGCAAATATAAAATAAATATAGGCCAGGCGCGGTGGCTCGAGCCTGTAATCCCAGCACTTTGGGAGGCCGAGGCAGGAGATTGAGACTATCTTGGCCAACGTGACAAGTGTAAAAGTGATAATACCTAATATTAATAAATGATTGAATAAGTAAAGAAACGGAGAGAAAACTTCAGCCTCCCATGCAGGTTTTCAAAGACTTTATGTAGATAATCCATACTTAAGGAGGCGGGGCGTAACTCCCTACTCTTTAGGTGCAGGGGCACATAGCAGCTTTCTTCCAGGGTATAGTGTCGAGATGGGGGAAAGAGTAAGTTTACGGTGAGAAGTGTGACCATCACCACCTTGGTCAGAGGATTGTGCTCAGCGTCCACAGTGATATGCCATGTTGGGAGGACGCCCCTTGATATGATGTGGTGAGAACGGCATCTCACCTTTGCGATCTTCCTCCTCAAAACCCAAAACCCCACTCCAGTCCTGAGAAAAACCCTTTTGAAAATCCCAATAAAAGAATACTCTACAAAATACCTGAGCAGTGACCCTTAAAACCAGCAAGTGGCCTGGCGTGGTGGCTCACATCTGTCATCCCGGCACTTTGGGAGGCCGAGGTGCGCGGATCACCTGAGGTCAGGAGTTTGAGACCAGCCTGGCCAACATGGTGAAACCCCGTCTCTACTAAAAATACAAAAAAAAAAATAGCTGAACATGGTAGTGTGTGCCTGTAATCCCAGCTACTTGGGAGGCTGAGGCAGGAGAATCGCTGGAACCTGGGAGGAGGAGGTTGCAGTGAGCCGAGATCACGCCACTGGACTCCAGTCTGGGCGACAGAGTGAGATTCTATCTCAAAACAAACCCGCAAGTCATCAAATACAAGGTAAGTCTATCACAACTGTCAGGACCAAGACGAACCTGAAGAGATGCTGCTAATTATAACATAGTGTCCCGGATGCCATCATGAAGGAGAAAAATGGCTTCAGGAAATCTGAATGAAGTATGAACTTTAGTTACTAATAATGTATCAGTGTTCATTAATTATGACAAATGTACCATGCTAAGATATTAATAATAGGGGAAAGTGGATATGAGATCTGTGAGAACTCTGTGTTCTCTCTTTGGAATAATTCTGTAAATCTAAAACTGTCTAAAATTTATTTTAAAAAATGAACAGAGACTTATGGGACAATACCAAACAGTCTGACAAATTAGTCCTGAGAGTCATGAAGACTTAGATTGGGGAAGAGAAATCTTTGAAGAAGTAATGGCTGAAAATTTGTCAACATTGATGAAAAACGCGGAAACTGTAAAATCAAGTAGAATCCATAGAACAAAACAAAACAAAACAAAACAAAAACGTGCTTTGTCAGATCACATTCAAGCTTCTAAAAAAACATATAAAGATAAAATTTTAGAAGTAGCCAGAAAATAGGTCACATCACATACAGGAAAACACAATAAGAATATTCATGATGGACTTTTTTTTTTTTTTTTTGAGAAGAAATCTCACTCTGTTGCCCGGGCTGGAGTGCAGTGGCACAATCTCAGCTCCCTGCAACCTCCACTTCTTGGGTTCAAGTGGTTCTCCTGTTTCAGCCTCCCAAGTAGCTGGGACTACAGGCTCCTACCACCATGCCCAGCTAATTTTTGTATTTTCAGTAGAGATGGGGTTTCATCATGTTGGCCAGGCTGGTCTCGAACTCTTGACCTCAGGTGATCTACCCACCTCGGCCTCCCAAAGTGCTGGGATTACAGCTGTGAGCCACCATGCCTGGCCATGATAGACTTCTTAAGCAGAAACAATGGAAGACAAAAGAGAGGGATGATATCTTTAAAGTTTTGAAAGAAAAAAAAGTCCGTCAATCTAGGATTCTATAATCAGTAAAAGAATTCTTAAAAAATGAGAGTTAAATAAAGAAATCTTTAAATAAAACAGAAGTGAAGAGAATTCCAGCAAAACCACAATTTAAAAAATGCTGCAGGATGTCTTTTGGGTCAAAACTTAGAGAAATGAATGAAGAGTACCAGAAATGGCAAATAAATGGGCAAATATAAGGGGCTATCTCTTCTTTCTTATCTTTACTTAAAAGACATCTTACTATATGTATTAGTCCGTTTTTATGCTGCTGATAAAGATATACCCAAGACTGGGTAATTTGTAAAGAAAAAAGAGAATTTAATGGACTCAGAGTTCCACATGGCGGGGGGAGGCCTTACAATCATGGTGGGGAAGGCACCTCTTACATGGTGACACGAGAGAATGAGAACCAAGTGAAGGGATTTCCCCCTTATGAAACCATCAGCTCTCATGAGACTTATTCATTACCATGAGAACAGTATGGGGGAACCCACTCCCACGATTCACTGCTCTCCCACCAGGTCCCTCCCCAATGCATGGGAATTATGTGAGCTAAATTCAAGATGAGATTTGGGTAGGGACACAGCCAAACGTATCACTATGTGATCAAAATTAAGTGTAAGGTAGGGCTTATAATATATATAAAAATAAATGATATGAAAACAATTGCTCAGCCTCGGGTAAGTGATATGATACCATTGTATTTGTGAAATGAGAAGTATAAAGTGAAAAGAGGAAGTAGAAATTGTGAAGTTGAGGTGTGAAGGATGAAGAGGGGCTCACAATATACTTTGATAAGTTAAGGATGCATATGGTTATCCCCAGGAAAGAATGCTTAAAATCAGTACAGGAATTGCTAAGAAGCCAACAGCAGAAATAAAACAGAACACTAAAAAATCTAATTAACCTAAAAGTTGGCAAAAAGGAGCAATGGAGGAACAAAAAGCAGAAAACAAAAAATAACAAGGTGGTAGACTTAAACCCAATCACATGAATAATTACATGAAATATAAATGGACCAAATGTCTCCATTAAACAGCAGAGATTGTTGGACTGGGTAAAAAAGCATGACCCAATTATATGCTGTCAACAAGAGATTCATTTTAAATAAAAAGGTTAAAAGTAAAGGCCAGGAAAAGATAAAACATGCAAACAATATATTTTTAAAAATCTAGTGTGGCTATATTAAGAACTAAGTAGACTTTAAAGCTAAAAGCATTGCTAGAGATAAAGAAGGGTACTTCATAATGATAAGAGAGTTCATTTAATTAGTAAATATACCTAAATATGTATGCATTTAATAACAGAGCATCAAAATAAGCAGAAATCGATAAAGGGGGAGAAATAGATAAATCCACATAGATGGAAATTTTAATACTCCGGTGAGTAATTCATAGCACAATAAACAATATCAATAAGATTATAGATATTTGAACAGCACACTCAAACAACTGGATTTAATTGATATTTACATAACTGCCATGCAACAATTGCAAAGAACACAATTTTTAAGTGCACTTGGAGCATTCACCATGGTAGGCCATATCCCCATCCATAAAACAAACCTCGATACATTCCAAAGGGCTGAAATGATGATGAGTAAGCTTTCTGACCATAATAGAATTAAATTAGAAATCAACAACAAAAACGGCCTCTAGAAAGTCACCCTGTGTTTGGGAATTGATACGTACACTTCTAAATACCCTAAGAGTCAAAGAAGAAATCATCAAGGAAACTAAAATATATTTCTAACTGAATAAAAAACTACCACCTATCAAAATGTGTGGGATGCTGCAGTCCTTAGAATAAAATTTCTATCGTACATGCCTATATTTAAAAAGAAAACAGGTTTAAAATTGGTCATCAAAATTTCCACTGCAAGAAGCTAGAAAAAAGAAGTGCAAACTAAATCCAAAGTAAGTAGAAGAGGGGGAGACATAAGCACACATCGAGAGTGGCCTTGTTCTTCTTGTATACATTGCCCTACTCTGCCAGCCTCCACCATCTCCTTGAGACCGAACGCCGTGCCTTCAAGGAAAGCTGCAGAGTTCTGCCAGAGAGATACTTGAATTTGATGTGGAAATTGTCAAGCAATCTGTGACTATCCAGATCACACTGTAGGCTAGACCCGGTCGCTCACGTCTGTAATCGCAGCCCTGTGGGAGGCTGAGGTGGGCATGGATCACCTGAGGTCAGGAGTTTGAGACCAGCCTGGCCAACATGGTGAAACCCTGTCTCTACTAAAAATACAAGAAATTAGCTGGGCATGGTGGCAGTTATCTGTAATTTCGGCTACTCGGGAGCCTGGGTCAGGAGAATCACTTGAACTCAGGAGGTGGAGGTTGCAGTGAGCCGAGATCACACTACTGCACTCCAGCCTGGGTGACAGAGTGAGACTCCATCTCAAAAAAAAAAAAAAAAAAAAAAAAAAGACCACTTTGGAAGATTTGGGAAGAAATGATGAGGAGGGAGATGATGGCTCAGTTCCTCTCCTAAATGTGAATGCAGCAATATTTTAAAAGGTCACTCAGGGGTGTACCCCCCACAAAGATACCCTCCTCCTCCTCCTGAGAGTGATGAGAACCAAGAAAAGTGAACAGACCATTTCTGCTGGGACCAAGAATTCCTGAAAATTGACCAGAGAAATGCTTTTTGATCTTATTCTGGCTGCAAACTACTTAGACTCAAAAGTTTGCCTGATGTTATATGTAAGACCATCATCTTTTTTTTTTTTTTTTTTTTTTTTTGAGATGGAGTCTCACTCTGTCACCTAGGCTGGACTGCAATGGTGCGATCGCATCTCAGCTCACTGCAGCCTCTGCCTCCCGGGTTCAAGTGATTCTCCTGACTCAGCCTCCCAAGTAGCTGGGATTTCAGGCGCCCACCACCACGCCTGGTTAATTTTTGTATTTTTAGTACAGACAGGATTTTCCATTTGTTGGCCAGGAAGACTCGAACTCCTGACCTCAGGTGATCTGCCTGACAGCCTCCCAAAGTGCTGGGATTACAGGTGTGAGCCACCATGCCTGGCCTTTTTTTCTTTTTTTTTTTTTGAGACAGAGTCTCACTGTCACTTCCCAGGTTCAAGCAATTATCTTACCTCAGCCTCCCAAGTAGCTGGGATTACAGGCACCTGCCACCACACCCAGTTAATTTTTGTATTTTTAGTAGAGACAGGGTTTCACCATATTGGTCAGGCTGGTCTCGAACTCCTGACGTTAGGTGACCCACCTGCCTCAGCATCCCAAAGTGGTGAAATTACAGGCGTGAGCCACTGTGCCCGGCCTAACATGAATCTTAACACTGAGACCATCCTACGTGGACAGTTTGTAATCTACTGTATTCATTTGGTGTAAGGTTGTAACATTTCCCCCGATATTAAATATTCCTCAGAAATCAGTTTGTAATGTCTGCACTGCATGGCATGGTGCAACAGCCACGATTCGCTTAACCCTTCTTTGGGAGATTCATTCCTGTGACCAGAAAGCAGGAACTGAGGGCCCTGGGAGCCCAGAGTAAGCAGCGGTCCTGCTCAAGGGTGTCCACCCCAGCGGGGGAGACCAGGTCAATCAAGTCAGGGACACGAGAACACGTCCGTTCTCCTGGACATGAGCTCCGGAATCAGTCTGTGAGAGAGAACCCGGGAGGGGTGGCCTGCTTGGACAGGGTGTCAGGTGGCGGTGCTGGGTGCTCTGAAGGGCCACGCTTCCCCTCCTCACCAGCTCTTCCTGCAGGCCAGCTCCCTGCAGAGACCACTGGCTGGGCCGGGTCAGCTGCCCAGGGACAGACAGTCCTGAGTGAGGAGTGAGAACCAACGCTGCCCGGCTTCCAAGTAGCCCCAGAGGCTGGGGAGGCCCTGGGGAGGTTCACAACTGCCTCCTTTCAGGGAGAGACCTCTGAGCTTTATCCCTGCTGTCCTAGCATCCGGGCAGCCGGCCTCCTATTCCCCAGGAGAGGAGCAAGGGGGCCATTCCCCGTCCCCAGCCCTGTTGGGTCCCCCGAGAGACGGGCCGGCCAGTGTCCAGAGCTCAGAAGAGGCAGGTCGGGGCTTGGGAGACCCTGAGGCATCTTGCCAGGCGGAGTAGTGGAAGGAAGGGAGGAAGGTGGCCTCCCAGGCACAGTGGGGAGGCCTGAGAGTTCAGTAGCTACACCCAGGCTGGGGGTCTGGGGCGGACAGCCCGGCCATGCTCTTCCTGCACTGAAGCCGGAACCTGCCAGGGCTGGGTTGCTCCGTTAGCTCCAGCACACCGAGCAAACACAGATGAGCAAACTTCTTTCCCGTGAGCTGAGTCAAAGCAGGTGAGAAAATACCGGCGCCTTTGAGTCTGGTGCCTTCACCTGCGAGAAGGCAGACAAGCCCCTCACTCGCCCCAGAAGAGGAATCGCTGTTTGGTTTGAGACGCGAGGGGGAGGCTCAGCAGTGTCAGGAGATGCACCTGCCTGCCCCCGCCCGCAGGCACGGGGAAAATGCCCAGGAGAAACAGCCAAAACCAGGGAGGGGCCCTCCCTCCCAGCACACCAGAGAGCTTCCTCGGGAAGGCACGTGCCTTCACAGAGGGCCTGGCCCACGGAGGTTGGCGGCAGGAGCGAGGAGTAGAGATTGCAGCAGCCATGTGGCGGGGGAGCCCTGAGCTATACATCAGGTTCAGAAGATCGCAGCATTTCAGGGACACTCATTTTACCATGAGGCTGGATGAGGGGGTGGTAAGAGGATGAGTTTTGGAAGCAGAGCGACCCATGGGAATCCTGGTGCTACCGCCTTTTATTGGGGGCCCTGGAAAGGCCACCTCACCCTTCCAGACCTCGGGCTTCCCATCTGCCAAATGGCCTTACTGCTCCCGAAGGCACCGGCTCCTTGCAACCCAGAGCAGCAAAACGTCTCCACCTGGTTCCTGCAAACCCGTTACCCTGGGACCAGCATCTCATTAAGCCGACAGGAGTCCGACGTTTTGACGGAGGAAGACAGTACTCCGGAGTGAAAGGGCAGGCTGTTCTCCACCAGGCCGGGGGCACGGAGAGGGAGCCGGAGAGCGAGGAGAGCGCAGTGGGCCTATTCCAAGGCCCTCGCAGGTTAGTAGGAGTCTGAAGCGAGCATGTGTGCGGGGATGGGTGTCTGCTGCCTTACTAAATAGTTCTCGAGCACTTATTGTGTGCACCTCCTATGGAGTAGCCCCTGGGGGGTGACAGTAGTGCCCTTGTCAAGCCTCAGCCCAGCCGGGGGAGAAGCACAGAGTGGACGGTGGTGGCCATTCTTCCTTCTGGTCCATTCTCTGATCCCAGCCCTGCTCTGGACAGGCGGGCCCTTTGTCTTCTTCATCTCCCAGATAAGGAAACTGAGGCAGCCTAGGGAGAGGAAGCACCTTGCCCAAGCTGACTCACAGGCCTGGCTCCTGGGTCAGGCGCTGTCCGCGGCAGGAGGGCCTGGGAGACCCTCGGCCCAGCCCTGTGCTTCTCAGGGGACCATGTCCTTTTAGTGCCTCTTTCCGCCTCTTCCTCCTCTTCCAGAACAGTCCCAGTGAGCAACAACTCAGGGCACACACGGGCGAGTTTGAATGCTGGAAATCTCAGCTGGGATCCTGGCATCTGGGGAAGGGCCGGGCTCTAAAAATAAACCACTCGCCTAAGCCCGGGTGCAGGCAGGAGCCTGGCCAGCCAGAGCTGCTGCCTGCCACTCCCGCAGATGACAGTGGTGCAGCCAGAGGGCCCCCCTCTCAGGCAGCTGGCCCCTGGGATGGGCTGGAGGCAGGTGGCAGCCAAGAATATTTGACCCCCTGCACCCCACCTCCACAGGCACAAGCACATACACTCCCTGAGCTGGGCAAGCTGCACAGAGCGGGCTGGGGGCTGCTCCCCAGAAAGAGACAGCAGGCCCCTAGGAAGCCTGGAGCCACTTCTTCCGGTGCCAGCCTTGCCCTCTGCGTGCTGGACAGCAGCAAGTCCAGGCACAGGTAAGTGATGCCTCCTTGTGCCCCTGAAGGGCCTGCTCTCTTGGAGAAGGGGATGCAAGCTGCAGGGCGGGAGGTGGAAAGAGGCTGTGGGAGGAAGCAGGAGCCACAGGTCCCTTGGTTTCTCGCATTTTCCCTCAGCTCTGGGAATCCTGGCATGGCCACTGCGCTCTCCTCGCTCTCTGGCTCCCCCCTCCTTGCCCCCAGCCTGGTGGGGAACAGCCTGTCCTGTACATTTTGGAGTACTCTCTTCCTCTGTCAAAACATCTGAGTCCTGTTGGCTTAATGAGATGATGGCCCCAGGGTAATGGGTTTGCAGCAACCAGGTGGAGAAGTTTTGCTGCTCTGGGTTGCAAGGAGTCGGTGACTTCGGGAGGAGAAAGGCCTCCCCCTTCCCACTCCGGGGTCTGGGTAGGGCAAGGCCAGAAGGCACCTGGCTTCTGCCCCAGTGGAGGGTGGGTAGCAGGCCTTCTTGGGAGCGCTGGCTAGGGAGGATTCTCTTTGGAAGATGGGGAGAAATCCAAGGAGCCAGGCCCCTGGGCGGGTCTCCAGTTCCCCAGTTCTCCCTTCCAGGCTTACACAGAGAAACTCGTTCGGTGAGCGCCACTTTGGGAATCCAGCCAGGCCCGATGGACCTGAGGCAGAATGAGGGGGACTCAAGAGCTCAGTGCTTTTGTCTCTGTGCTGGGAGGGACTGTCAGGCCTGGCTTTCTGCCTAAACTGCTTTCTGTGCCAGATCCCAGGAAAGGGTATTCACCTACAGGAGTATTCACTGTTGGAGCCAGGACGGCAGAGAGATGGCTTCCGTGGGGGCCCTGCTGGCGGCCTTCACTCACCCTGGTTCCCAGAGGAAGGCAGGTGCTGGGGGGAGGCCAGAGGGGGATTTGGGGCCAGACTTTCCACGGTCCACAGCACAGGAATCACTGGGGGAGTGGGATTAGCGTGATGGATTTTTCTCAGCCTGAGGGTGAGCTGGCATCAGCCATGGCCAACTCCTGCAGCGGGCCGGCTTGGCTGAGCACAGGTGTGAGGGGCTGCTGGGCTCGGTGGGCCAGGCTTTGTCCTGGCTGCTCTCCATTGTGGTGGGTCAGGAAACACCAGGCAGCCAGTGCTGGGTCTACAACTGAGCGCACAGTTCCTGCAGATGCTGCCCAGGGCCCTGAGGCCACCCAGGGCCAGGTGCCCACCCCACCCTCTCCCCCCTCATCCCCCTCCACCGTCCACCCCGTCCCCCTCGCTGTCCACCCCGTCCCCCTCCCATCCCCCTCGCCGTCCATCCCGTCCCCCTTGCTGTCCACTCCAGTCATGTCCCAGGAGCTAGTTTCCTCGACCTTCTCTTCCCTGTGTCTTCAAGGAACCCTGCTCAGGGGCCGCCTCATGAACTTGCCCCAGGAGCCCACCCCACCCCCCAGCTTTGGTTAACTTCCGATCCTTACATGTGGCCTGTGTCACTAGGACCAGAAATTGAGTCACTGCTATCGTTGGGCTGAAATTCCCATCCCGCTCCTGCTGCGCGCTCCCCCCGCCGTGTGAATCTTGGCAGAAGCCTGGGCTCCTCTAACCTCAGTCTGCTGGTGGATACAAGGGTGGCGATGCTTCCTTCCTTACTGGGCTGTGGGAGGACTGACAGATCACACATGGGAAGCAGGATGGGGGTAAGGGATGTGGCGGTGCTCAGGGGAGGGGGACGCTGTTCACATCATGCTAATGTCTTCTTCTGATTAGTCTGTGCACCTCAAGGGCCAGTACTTCCCAGCATAGGACCTGGTACACAGTAGGTGTGCAGCAATGCTTGTTGAATTCATACATGTGCGTGCACACACAGACACATACACGCCAGGTGACCTGCAAGCGTTCTTATGTGGGCACCACCACCCTAGCTCCAACTCATCCCAACCCTGCCTGCCTAGGACAGTGGCCACGACGCCCACAGAAGCAGCCTCTGCACCCCTACTCCTGGTGCCACCTCTGCCCCACGCAGTCCTGGCCGACGCCGCAGGTGGATGGATTTTGGCCCACGGCACTAGATCACCTCTATACAATGGTGAGAGCCTGCTGAGGGCAGAGCTGAGGCAGGTATGGCTGTCAGTCACCATAACCACCGCCATCAGGCACTGGCCCTGGTCTTGGGAGCATTTGCTCTGTTTTGGCGAATTGGCCTCCTACTTATGAATGCATGTGCACATCCAGCTTCTCCCCCAGACACCTCTGAGGTGGGCCTCTTCCCGGGAGCTGCCCACAGGCCCACGAGGCTGGAAGGAGAGCCCCATCTGACCGCCTGCAGCCTCTGCGGCTGCCCAGGAAGGCTGGGAGAGGCGGAGGTGGTGGTGGTGATTTTCCCACCTCCACAACTGGGGCGCCAGGACCCAGGACAGCGTCCTGCAGGTGTGGAAACAAAGGCCTGAAAACCAAGGCACGCTCCTACAGTCACAACAGCGGCCCGTTTATCAGGCATTTGTAGGAGTGCCAGGCTCGGTGCACGATGCTTGCAAACACTGTCTTACACATTGAACCAGTCAGCGCCGTGGAAAGGAACAACACTCTGTAAAAATACACCAATTGGCAAAATGATGCGGTGTTATATATCTTAGTACAAACGAGTAAAAACCCCATGGTGCCTGCTGGCCCCTCCAGCAGACCTGCCTGATCTTTAGCACCTAGCCTCTGCCGTGGGCGCCGCCCCCGAGCACTCCTCTGGATGCCCCCAGCCCCCTGCCTCTGAGTTCGGTGCCATGCACTGCCAGCCCACCTACCCCGGCTGTGGGTGTGGAGGGTAAGCTCTGCCTCGTGGATGTGCTGGTGAATTGTACCACCCAGCCACTTCATTCAGATTACTTCCACCCATATGGTTTGTGGTACTCCCTGCTCCTGCCCCACACACATCTCCACTGCATGGGTCTGCTGTGGCTGTAACAGTGTGCTATAACAGAGAGTCCCCGCGGTTCAGTGGCTCACAGTGACTGACGTGTGTTTTTCTCACTGGGGCCTGTTGTCCGGCTGGCATTGGCTGTCTTGGTTGGGGATAGCTGGGCTCCACTGAGCTCAGCTTCGCTTGGCTCCAGGCTGTGAGTCAGTTTCGGGACGGCTCCACCTGCCTCATGCTGGGGTCTGTTTTTTCTCTTGACGGTGGCCAGAGAGTGAGGGGTCAAACCATACCACATAAGTTGGTGGGCGTCTGCCCGTGTGTTTCCACTGCTGTTCCATTTGCCAGAGCAGACCACAAGGCCAGGCGCTGAGTCAGCAAGATGAGAGTGCAGACCCCCACCCCTAACGCTCCTGGAGGGCACTGTGAGGTCACATGGTGGAGGGAGGGCGTGGTGTTGGAGATAGATGCTCAAAAAAAAATTCGCACTGAGACAAAGGATCTTTCAGCAACGCAATTTCTACTTCCCGGACTGCAGGAGGGTACTCCCGCTAGCCATTTTGCCACGAGAGTACAATGAATAAAGGAAAACACACACATTTATTCCTTACATATTTGGGGTTGTCCTTACTGCTGTGTCTGATCTCCGTTGGCTGGAGCCAAACCTCACAATCTAAACTAAACTCGATTGGCTAACAACTTAAAACTTTTTTAAACAGGTAAAAAAGTTTTAAGTTGTTAGCCAATCAGGCCTGTGAGCATGTCTAGCACAGATATCTTGGTTAAAGTACAAGGACATAGAGTGTACTACGTGCCTGTAAGCATGGCCTGTCTAACAGCTACATAGAATAGGGCTTAACAAAGTTATTAGCACACTTAGTCTTTTTTTTTTTCCCCTTTACACATGCACTTAGGGCATAAGCACACTTAGTCTTTAACAAGAAAGGAAACTTTAAAAAGGAACTTTTCTACTTCCCACAGTAGGGAATGGGGATGGGTGAACACATCTTTATCCACATGTGCCCTCCACCCTCTCTCTGGTTTATTCACACATCTGTCCCTGCCCAGGCTGTCCCTCCTGAGCACAGGGCCCTTGCCTGTTCTCCCTGGATAGGAGAGTGGAGGTGTGTTAAGTACAGAGCCACACCAGGCCCTGAGGGTGCAGATCTCGGCGAGACAACCCCAAGTTCAGAGTCAAGAGGGGGATGTCAGTACTTGGGTAATGGCATTCTTCCCAGCTTCAGGGGCTGAGAAAGAGGGATGGAGATGAGGCCAGGAGCACCTGTATGACTGAGGGAACAGGAAAGTCTTCACAGGGGAGGTGACCCTATAAAGGAGCACCACAGGCTGGATGGGATTTTAGCAGGCAGAGGAATGGACAGAGGGCATCCCAGAAGGGGGCACTGCCTGGACAAAGACCTGGAGAACAGAAAGTCTGTGCCGTTCATTATTTAGCCTGGCTAGCCCTCCTGCCACTTGCTGAGCAAGCTGCTATTATATGTAAGTTTTTGGTGCTGCAAAAGAAGTAGCAACTATAAATTTTCTCAGCAAGGCAATTTGCTTCTAGAGAGGGGTGCGTCTCACAGACGGAGCAATGGTGAGCGCACACCTGGACAAGGGAGAAGAAGGGGTTCTTATCCCTAATGCAGGTAGCCCCTACTGCTATGATTGTTCCCCTATTGGCTAGCGTTAGACCTCACAGTCTAAGCTAATTCTGATTGGCTACTTTAAGGGGAGCAGGAGTACGAGTCGGAGTGGCAGGGTGGGTAGTTTGGCAGGAAGGACGGTTATGGGACAGATAAGAGCAGGTAGCCAGCGGTGACCTAGGTCAAAGCAGGTGACCGGGATGAGTCAGGATGGAGCAGAAGATGGGGGGGTGGGGGGGGAACAGATGTGAACTGCTGATTAGAACTGGTGGAAAGGGTTGTTTACTGAAACTACAAGGAAGGTTAAACTTTAAAATGGAGGACTAGGAACCGAACATACTGACATGCTGATTCCTTGAAGAGAAACTTGGAGTTCCCTGTATGTAACACTGCCCTCCCTCCCCTGGGCCTGGACACTGCAGAGGACCCACAGCCCTAGGACCCCATCCAAGGCAATTTGCTGGTGCTCGAGTTGTTCCCTGAGAATTCCTTCAAGCTCCTCCGGCACCAGCTCGAAATTAAGTAGTCACTGGGAACCTCTGATCTCGTTACGTGCATTAGAATTGTCCTGCTCTTTAATAATTCATGGCTGTGGAGCCTCAGGACGCAGAGGCTCTGGTGAGGCATGCAGCAGGCGGCTTGAAGGGGAGCCAGGGTGGCTTAAAGGCCGCTCACAAATATTCCAGTTTGCAGTAATTTGCAAAATAAAGAATACACAGCGGCAGGGCTCTTAGGCTGGGAGGGTATCTTAATTCCAGCCAGTTCAAATCACTGCAGAGGACAGAGGTGATTCTTCCAAGTTTAAATACTTCCTTGTCTCCCAGGAATTCAAGAGCCTGGATAGAGAGAGGGCATTTAAGGAAATGAATCCTGTGCAGGAAGCATTTGTTCAAGGTGTTCTGATCCCTCCCCGTACACAGCACTTCCAGGCAGCACAGACCACGAGACCGACCTTCATTCCCGAAAGGGCTCCTGTGTCTTGTAACTGTATGCCCTTGGACACATCCCTTAGCCTCCACGAGCCTCTGTGTATCCATCTGTGAAGTGGGCAGATGATCCCTGCTTGGGCTGATCCTCCAGGAGGGCTGGGAGAATGGAGGGAGATACGTGTGTGAAAACACAGGAGGAGGTTCTCACCCTGTGCACTTGGAGGAGGGTGGGCAAGAGGAGGGCAGTGAAGGGTCCCGGGGGGGGAGAGGGGAGGGGAAGGAACGAGGAGAGAGAGCTTGGTCACCCCAGGCCTGGGGCGGTGACTCTGGCAGTAAACAGGGACCCTGTGACCTCAGATGTCACTTGCAGAAAGGCCCATCGAGCCAGGGCCCACCTGCTCTCTCTGCAGGGTGTGTGAACAGCCAGAAGTGAGGTCCCGAGAAGCCCCTAGCACACCCCAGCCATGAGGGCCGAGGCACTAGAGACCCTCATTCACCAAGGGCATGTGAGAGCCTGGCTGTAGCTGGCCTGAGGACGTGGGGCCCCACCTGTCCCCATTGTCATTCCACAGAGACTTAGACCCCTTCAACATTATTGAAAAAGGAAATAATTCAGTCCACGTTTTAAGAAAAGAAATGAATTTTTTTTTTTTTTTTTTAGATGGAGTCTTGCTCTCATTGCCCAGGCTGGAGTGCAGTGGTGCAATCTCGGCTCACTGCAACCTCCATCTCCCGGGTTTAAGCGATTCTCTTGCCTCAGCCTCCCGAGTAGCTGGGACTACAGGCTCGTGCCAACACACCTGGCTAATTTTTGTACTTTTAGTAGAGATGGGGTTTTACCATGTTTGTCAGGCTGGTCTCAAACTCCCAACCTCAGGTGATCCGTCTGCCTCGGCCTCCCAGAGTTCTGGGATTAGAGGCATGAGCCACCACGCCCTGCCTTTTTTTTTTTTTTTTTTTTGATGGGGTCTCACTCTGTTGCCCAGACTGGAGTGTGGTGGCACAATCCTGGCTCACTGCAAGCTCTACCTCCAGGGTTCAAGTGATTCTCCTGCCTCAGCCTCCCAAGTAGCTGGGATTACAGGTGTGCACCACCACGCCCAACTAATTTTTGTATTTTTAGTAGAGATGAGGTTTCACCACATTGGTCAGGCTGGTCTCGAACTCCCAACCTCAGGTGATCCACCTGCCTTGGCCTCCCAAAGTGCTGGGATTAAAGGCATGAGCCATAGCACCCAGCCAAGAAAATGAATGATTGAACATATAAGAGGAATAATATGAAAGCCAGCTTATGATAAAACATTAATTTGCTGTTGCCACCTGCCCACTCCCACCCTACACTGAGAATTGGTTTCCTTTTATGAATCGGTTTTTGTCTTGCTCCAAAAGGGGCCATTACTGAGCACCTACCGTGCTGATCATGGGCAGGGTGCAGAGGAAATTATACAGTCATCAGATGGGCTGAGCGGTGAGCAAAAGGAAGTGTAATGAGCTGGGAGCCAGGAGAACGGGTGAGATGGAAGAACGGGTGAGATGGCAGAGCTGCAAGGGCAGAGGGGGAGACAGAGGTGTGTGCTTTCAGGGGCGTGGCCAGAGAAGGAGAGGCTTGGGGAAAGCTACAGGTTGAGGAGAGAAAGAGGAATTTTTGGCTACCTTCTCAGGTGCTTTGAGAAGACCAAGTGAAAAGAATTCATTCATTGTCTGTTTTTGGTTCTGGACTGTGCTTCCTTAAATTTGACTGCAGAACTGGGCCATGTGGAGCCGGGAGATTCTTTTGGGTTGCACAGTGTTGTGGTTAAAAACCAGGAATTGTGGCCGGGTGCAGTGGCTCACACCTGTAATCCTTGCACTTTGGGAGGCTGGGGCAGGAGGATCACTTGAGGTCAGGAGTTGGAGACCAGCCAGGTCAACATGGTGAAATCCCATCTCGACTAAAAATAAAAAAACTAGCCGAGTGTGGTGGTATGCACCTGTAATCCCAGCTACTCAGCAGGCTGAGGCTGAGGCTGAGGCTGAGGCTGAGGCAGGAGAATCATTTGAACCTGGGAGGCGAAGGTTGCACTGAGCCAAGATTGTGCCCCTGCACTCCAGCCTGGGCGACAGAGCAAGACTTCGTCTCTAAAAACAAACAAGGCAAAACAAAACAACACACACACCAGGAATTGTCCTGCCCAGAGCATTCCAGCTTGCACTGCACCCTGAATGCCTCCCTGTGGGTTAGTATAACCACAACCCTCCAGCCTGGGCCAACCCCCCGCAAAGTCCAGCTCTCCCTGTTTCTCAGCGAGGAGAAGTCAGGAATCCGTTTCCGGCCTCCCTGCCAGAGCGCCGTGACCCTCATTTTGCAGTGAGCACCCTGAGGACTGTGTCCCAGAGCTGCACTTTCCTCCATAAGCAGGAGGAATTTCATCGTCTCTTCCAGATCAGCCAGTTTAACGGACAAGCCTCTCCTCACACGCTCCAACACCCCCTGCCAATTAGCTCAGACAGAGGTGTGTCAGGAGAGGGGAACAGAAGCGATCAAAGACCAGAAGACAATTAAGGCCCATGACGCTTCTCATTAATGCTGTTCTGCTCTCAAAAGCAGCGTGGATGTCATCTGGCCGTTGCAACGGAAACACTCTTGTACGTTTCCGATCCTGATTTCCAGATCTTGCCATCCTGAGGCAAGGACTGCTGTTGGGGGTGCTGCACCCTGAGCTGATGGGATGGAGGGGTCAGCGGCAAGGATGCCAGCTCAGTCACCAATCAATGAGCGGCATACTCGGCAGGATGAAGGGGAAAGAGCCCAGGCTTCCGGGCACTGAATCGAGCTGGCATCCCCACTCCAGCACTTAGCCAGGTGACCCTGTTCAACTGACTCAAGGTCCTTGAGTTTCAAGTGCCCTCATCTGTAAACTGAGGCCCAGAATGCCCAGGGAGTTAATGGGATGGGCAATTAGGGCCTGGCACACAGGACAAGCTCAGGGAATGTGGACAATGTTAACGAGCAACTGTCAAACTCCAGCCGGTGGGGTGGACCGACCCGGCAAGGAGCCCTGGGTGCCTGCAGCCCTGGCTGCCCCACCTGAGCTGGGGCGGGTCCCTTCACCTCATCTGGAAAGCAGGATTAAGAACACTGCAGGTCTATGCTAGGGGTCTTGGGAGGCAATGCAGGTGAGGTGCTTTGCAAACTGTAAAGTGCTGTGCAAATATCATAGGTATTGCCAGAAGCCATAGTAGTAATGAACACGTGTGGTGCAAATCGGCACTGGTAAAAAGATGTGCTTTGTGCTGGTCTCTGGCCACTTTGTGGGCTCTCCCAGGAGGCATGGCCAAGTGGTTAGGAGGAGGTGCCGTGAATGTGGACCATCTTGGCTGTGTGACCTTGTGTGAATTACTTAACCTCTCTGTGCCCCGGGTGTGCCATATCTGCCACATGGTAACGTGATCGTGTTTGAGCTGATAGCTGTACTGAGCCTTGCCCTTCACAAGTGCCTGGTAAATGTGTATGCCAGCCATCCTGGGCTGCAGCCCCGCTCATGCACTTCGTTTCTGGAACCTTCTATCTCCATTGCTAACTTTAAGGCTTGTGGGCTCTCCAGTCCATTCCCCGCATGGTAACCGGCGTTTTCCAGGTGCTAGAAAGCATCTCTCATCATCTCCCTCTCCAGCTGTTCGGCTTCCCAAGCCGCCCCACCCACCTCCACCTTCAGATAGAATCCCGACCTGCTTTCTGGCCCTCTGCTGGCTCTGCAGCCCTCGTCCCCACCTGCCGCTGTCTCTCAGCTTTGCTCTGCACTCCAGTGAGATGAAACTGCCATGCCAAGCTTTTGCACCAGCCGCTCTTGTCTTCTGAACCACCAGACTCCTCCCTGAGCCCCCCAACCCCTGACCCCACTCCTTCACATTGCTGTCGTCTAGATCCATCAGCAGCCAAGTGAACTGAAAGCATAGAGGGGAAGGAGCTTGCACAAACCCACAGATGCCAGGGGGAGGGACTGGGGGAGCCAAGCCAGCCTGGCTTCGAAGCCCTGGAACCCACCAGCTAGTGTGGGACGAGCACCGTGGCTGGGGGCAGCCCTCAAGCCAGGGATTCCTGGGTGACTGACAAGGTGTCATTTGTGGGATTGCAAACCTGAGACCCAGGGACAGTCTCGAGGACAGACCTGGGAGACCGGCCAGCTCCCCTCCCTGTTTATCACCGTCTGCTGTGAGTTGCCGTTATTCTAAGTACCCACCACTGCAGGATTCTTTCTGGGGATTGAGAAACTCACCTCCTCCGGCGCCCATCACACTCGGGCTTCAGTCTACAATCTTTATCGTGCCCTTCAAGCTCCCATAAGCTGCCCAGCTTCCTCTGTAGCCACCCAAGACTCTATCTGAGATGGTTGATACTGAGGGTCAACTTGATTAGATTGGTGGATGCAAAGTATTGGTCGTGGGTGTGTCTGTGAGGATGTTGCCAGAGAATAACAATTTGGTCGATAGGCTGGGGAAGGCAGACCCACCCTTAATCTGGTGGGCACCATCTAATCAGCTGCCAATGCATATAAAGCAGGCAGAAAAATGTGAAAAGGAGAGACTGGCCTAGCCTCCCAGCCTACGACTTCTTCTCATGCTGGATGCTTCCTACCCTTGAACACCGGACTCCAGGCTCCTCAGTTTTCAGACTCAGACTGGCTCTCCTCGCTCCTCATGCTTTCAGATAGCCCATTGTGGGACTTTGTCATCATGTAAGTTAATACTTAATAAACTCCCCCTCTTTCTATTTATATATCCTATTAGTTCTGTTCCTCTGGAGAACCCTGACTAATATACACTATCCTGGTCCCCAAATCCTCTGTGCAACCGGCCACTCCTCTGCTTTTGCCTGGGCTGTTCCCTCCCCAGCATGCCTTTCCCTGTGTCTTCCTGTTAAAATCTGACTCCTCCCTCAAGGCGTGACAACACGGGAATTAGTCCTCTTGGTGCGATGTCCAGCACTTGGTCCAGCTTCTAGGTTGCTGCCTCTGGTCTCTGTCTTCAGACCGTGGGCTCCTCCATGGCAGGGCCGGGTTCTTGCTCCTCCCAGGTCCCCACAGCCAGCACAGGGCAGGTGGATGTCCAGGGAACAGAGGGTGTCACAAGAAAGAACGATCTCATAATATAGACGGGAGAGCAAGGGATACCCACCCTCACACGAGAGGTGGTGATTTGTGGGCGTTATTCCCCAAGGAACCTTGGAGTGTGATTGAACCCACAGACTAGGAAATGTGGTCCCAGCTCTTGAAAACCTGTGTCTCGGAGGATAATCCACCTAGCAATAACTTCCACGCAGACTTTTTCACCTGCTTCGGGTCTCGTGGCTGCTCCGAGTTGCCTGGGAAGTCCCTGTCCCCCAATCTCCGCTGCCTTCTCCTCGGCCCCTGCTTAATTACAAGAAGCTCTCAAACTCTGTGCATGCCGCCAAATGCAGTGTGTGTGCAGCCTGGGACTCAGGTGTACATGTAGAAGGGCACAGGGGGTAAACGAGCTGCCTTTCTCCTCATCTCAAGAAGCTTCTGTTTGCTTTCATCCTTGAAGACAGTTCAGCTGGCACAGAACTCTGATCAAAACCTCTTCCCTCAGAACTTGGCAGACATGGTGCCACTGCCTTCAGGCTTTCGTGGCTGATTGGGAGAACTCTGATACCCACCAGTCTCTTGTTCCCTTGTCCCAGACTGCTCTTTCCCTCTGCAAGCTTTCACGACGTTCTTCTCCTTACAGCTGTCATTCTGAAATTTCACCAGGCGTGGGTGTTTCTCCATCATTAGTCCTGCTCAACTCTTACCGGGGGCATCGGATCCATAAACACATACCTTGCTGCAGCTGGGGGGGGAAGCGTTTCTTCTGTTAAGTATTTTTTAGATGGAGTCTTGCTCTGTCGCCCAGGCTGGAGTGCAGTGGCGTGATCTCCGCTCACTGTAACCTCCGCCTCCTGGGTTCAAGGAAGTCTCCTGCCTCGGCTTCCTGAGTAGCTGGAATTACAGGCATGCGCCATCATGCCCGGCTAATTTTTTTAGTAGAGATGGGGTTTCACCATGTTGGCCAGGCTGATCTTGAACTCTTGACCTAAGGTGATCCACCTACCTCAGCTTCCCAAAGTGCTGGCATTACAAGCCTGAGCCACCATGCCCGGCCTATTATTTTTAAACTGTGACTTCCTCTTCCCCATTGTCCCTTGCTGTCCCCCATGAGCTGCTCTCAAAGGGCTGGTGAATCTTGGCATCAGGTGCCCCTGACCCTCAGTCCTGTGGTTCACGTCTCTCATCTTGAAGTCTCTTGGCTCTATGCTTCAGAGGCACTTTCTCTTGTCTTTCAGAATGCCAGCCTGATCTCCAGATGAGCCTCTAACGATTCAACACGCCTGTTGCATTACTTTTGTTAATTTCATCCATCTTCAGTATTCTTCGCATCTCAGCTATCCTTTCTCATTCCTCTGTTTCGTCCTTACCACCTAGCACGCAGGCAGGTCCGCCCAGGCACCCTGCCCCTGGGTTCTGGGAGTCAAAGGTGGTCCCTGTCACCAGCAGCTCTGGTTAACAGAAGAGAGGAGGAACCAGGCGAGCACCTGTCATCCCAAATGCCCCTGTGCCCAGGCCAGTCCTGACCTGTGTGGTTTGTCATGCCCAACCTGAGCTTCCCGGGCCCAGCTAGGGAGACCCATCCTTCCTCCCACCTCTGGTCCAGCCTCTTCCTCAGCCCAGCCCAATGCTGTCCTGGCCACAGGGAGAACTCTTGTCACCATTGCCAGCACAGCTAGGAGTTCACCCTTTCTCTAAGCATGCTTTCTGCTTTCAGTGGCCCCAGGGAGGGGAAGGGCAGAGTCCTGTGAACCCAGTGTGCCATCTTGGACAGTAAGTCCACCCTAACAGTAGGGCTCAGCTATTTTTCCTGGCAAGTGGATTGATGATGTTTTTCTTTCATTCCCCCTAAGTAAATCTTAAGTAAGGCATTGCTTCTCTTTCAGCTTGATCACCGGGGCCCAGTCCTCCTTCAGGCACCCATGGCTCACCCACTCCTTTTGGGGAGGAGAGGGGGATGACTTGACAGGTTTATTCCCCTAGAGGCTGGGGCTGGGGGTTGGCCTGTCAGCTGTACTACTGCTCGTTTCTCAGCTGGGCAGCCCCTCTCCAGGGTTGGGGTGTTGGCTGCCTTGGCTGGGTTGACTCCGGGCTCTGAGCTCCACAGAAAGGCACCTGGGTGCCTCCTGAGCTCCTCCCATCATGCAACATGTGATGCAACAAAGCACGTATCCTGGAGGAGGCCCTACTGTGCACCGCACCCTGCACCTGTACGGAGGCCCTCAAGGCCTGTGTCTTGGGCCAGAGCCATGTGAATGCCCTCTGCTCAGAGCTGGTGCAGCGCCCAGGGCTCACAACATGCCTTACAGGCAAAGAGAAGACAAGTCCCTATTCCCAAGGTCTTGAAGTCCTTGAGGGACAATCCAGAGAGACATGAGGGTGAGAGGGAGGTAGCATCTCGCCCCTGCACTGCCGAGAGCCTGCTGAACGCTCTGCCTGCACCCCCATAGTACAGGTGCAGATGAGAGAACAGGCCCAGCTAGGTGAACCTGTGCCCGAGGCAGCCTGGCAAGTGGCGAAGCTGCCATGGGGCCTTCGATCCATCTGCCACCCTTCAACTCTGTCAATGGGAAAACACTAACTGGCCAGTACCTTAGAAAGGCGACTTACCTGTGCCCGTTCCCATGATTTACCTGTGTCCCCCTCCACGATTTACCTGTGCCGCCTCCACGATTTACCTGTGTCCCCCTCCATGATTTACCTGTGTCCCGTCCACGATTTACCTGTGCCTTCTCCACGATTTACCTGTGCCCCTCCATGATTTACCTGTGCCCCCTCCATGATTTACCTGTGTCCCCTCCATGATTTACCTGTGCCCCCCTCCATGATTTACCTGTGTCCCCTCCATGATTTACCTGTGTCCCCCTCCATGATTTACCTGTGTCCCCTCCATGATTTACCTGTGCCCATCCCATGATTTACCTGTGTCCCCTCCATGATTTACCTGTGCCTCCTCCACGATTTACATGTGTCCCCTCCACGATTTACCTGTGTCCCCTCCATGATTTACCTGTGCCCATCCCATGATTTACCTGTGTCCCCTCCATGATTTACCTGTGCCTCCTCCACGATTTACCTGTGCCGTCTCCACGATTTATCTGTGCCCACCCCATGATTTGCCTGTGTCTCCCCCATGATTTACCTGTGCCCACCTCCATGGAAACCATGGGGACTGAGATCCACAGAGGGGGAAGGGGAGCCGACTGCAACCATCGAAATGCTTTCCCAGGGAGGGGATATCTGAGTGTCCTGGCTGGCTGGGGGAGGGCCTGGGGAGCAGGACGTGTTTCTGCCAGGAATAGGAGGTGCTGGAGTGCAGCAGGGAGTGAAGAAGAGGAAGGGGCTGTGGCTGGGACTGGGGCTGGGGGCCAGGCAGCTCTCACAGCCCTAAGTGACATAGTGCATTTAAAATCCCCACAGAGTGCAGAGGAGAGAGTGACAAGTGGCCAGCGTCATTGTCCAGGGGGTGGGTGTGGCGGGTGCCAGTGCACAGACTCCGGGTGGCCAGACAGGGAGCTGGGTGTCTCCCAGGGGTCTGGGTAGTCCAGAAAGATGCTTCCCACTTCTTCCTGCCCCCCCTTTCTTTGCCTTTTTCTCCCTTCCAGCACCCCCCCCGCCGCCAACCCCACCCACTGGCTCTGGCTTTACCACTGACTTCCAACAGGCTGGGCCACCAGCCTGTTTGTCTCAAAATGCAAACAGTATTCCTGCCTCCAGGAGCTGTGTGAGGGCCTCACAGGTGATGGATGAGGACAGCACCTGTGGACAGAGGCAGCAGCAGGGGAGGCGGCTGATCAGGGCCAAATTCGTGTTCATCCATCCCCCATCCATATGGATGTGTCACCCCAGGGAGAGACGGTGCCCGGCCGTCCCCTCTGGCCTCTCCTATTGGCTGCAGGCTCTGAGTTCAGGCCACCCATTCAGATGTGATCAGGGGGTTTGATGAATGTAGATTCCACTTAGCATCACTCCTCAGAAGGGAACGAGGACTGGAGAATAATTATAATCAAGTTTGAGGAAAGCTGATGGTATTAATGGAAATCATTATGTTCCTAGCAGCTAATCCTGGAAAAGGGAGGGATTGACTGTGTTTGAATTCTTCTTTTTAATGTTCTGTTTTCGATTGGAAACACTTTCAAATGACTTGTGGGGGAGAGCTGCCACCAGGCAGGGCTGTTTCACATGCGGCCGCTCAGCCCTGCTCGGGCGGTGGAGAGAGAAGGGGAAGGCACTGAGCCTGCCTAGATTTCCTGGCCTCGCTCTGGTTTTCTCTGGGTCTCTCATCCTCATGTCTCCCCATCCTTCTTGAAAGATCTGATCGGCCAGGCACGGTGGCTCATGCTTGTAATCCCAGCACTTTGGGAGGCTGAGGTGGGCAGATCACCTGAGGTCGGGAGTTTGAGAACAACCTGACCATCATGGAGAAACCCCGTCTCTACTAAAACTACAAAATTAGCCGGGCATGGTGGTGCATATCTGTAATCCTAGCTACTCGGGAGGCTGAGGCAGGAGAATTCCTTGAACCCGGGAGGCGGAGGTTGTGGTGAGTCGAGATCACGCCACTCACTGCACCCCAGCCTGGGCAAAGAGCGAGACGCTGTCAAAAAAAAAAGAGAAAGGAAAGAAAGGAAGAAAGGAAATGAAGAAGAGAAAAAGAAAGAAAGAAAGGAAAGAAAGGTCTGATGAGGCTCCTCTGGCTAGTCGTGCCCCCGGTGCTTTTGGAACTTTCTGAGACACAACTCCACCAGCGTCCATCATCCCCTGGCTGAACAAGCTCTGTGGCTCCTGTTACCCTTGGGAAAGAATCCCAACTCCGAGAAAGGCCTGTCTGATCTGCTTCTCGACCCCAGCCGCCTCCCACTGGCCCCTGCAGCCCCTTCCCTGCATGGGGTCCCAGGCCGTAGCCTCCAGTCCTCCACTTGGCATACCCTCCACCTCTGTCCACATTGTCCCTCCCCCCAGGCCACCCTCCCTCCTGCCCTCCCCTGGTTACCACCTCCTCACCTTTTAGTACTTGCCTCCTGCCTCAGTTTCCACAGGAAGAGCCCTCCTGGTCCCCCTCTCGCCCCCACATCCATCCCGACGCTCCTTTGGCTCCTGTACCCCCCACCAAGAGCTCTATCAAATCGGTCATACTGATTTGTTCTGTGCTTGTCACCTCCCGCTTCTGTGGCCCCAGGGGCTGGTCCCTGGCAGGTGCTCAGGGAACAGTCATTGATTCCTAAGGACTTCACTGGGCCTGGAGACACAGAGGTGCAAACCACAGCTCTGCCCTCCCGGAGACCCTGGTGTGGCCACAGAGACAAGTCTCCAGTAATTGCCACATGAGGTCAGAGCAGGAGGAGGCAGTGCGGAGTCACAGAGGGGCCTGGCACCTCAACGCAGCAGGTGGCTGTGAGCTGAGCCTGTCCTTCACCCACCTGCCCTCTTAACTAGAGCCACATCAGCGGCTTCTCAAGCGGAGCCCACCAGCTCCTCCTGCCCAGGCAGAGGAGAGCTCTGCCAGTCAAAGAGGGGCTCCTTGGGGAAGCCATCCTCCTTGCACAGGTGGGCTTCCCCTGTGGGACAGCCCTTGGACAGAAGGCATGACATCAGCATGGCCCCTCTCTGCAGCATGCACACTGAAGGTGAACCAGTGCGGGGTGCAGGGCCACCTCCCTTCTGCACCCCAGGGCCATCAGCGTAGAGCTTCGGAGCTCTGCACAGGTGGGTGGCTGCGGATGTGAAGCCTACTCCACCCTGGAGCTGCTCCTGCCCCCCCGCCCCACCCCACCCCACCCTGTGGAAGCCATCTGCCGGGAGGAACGGGCTGGAGTCCCACCTCTGCCACTCCCTGGCTGGGTGATCTCCAGCAGGCTTCCTCAGTGCTTCAAGCCTCAGGAAAGTCACATGACCTGGGGGCTGTTGCCAGGTTGAGACCCACTCTGGAGCCAGAGGCTTTCTAGGCAGGGGACTTAGCAGTATTTTTCCATTGCCACATAAGCAATGACCACGTCTTCAGTGATTTCAGTGGCACCATCCATTCTCCTACTGCTCTGTAGGTCAGAAGTCCGACATGGGGCACGCTAGGCTAAAATCAAGGCCATGGGCAGTGTCTTTCTGGAGGCCCTGGGGAGACTCATCTCCAGTTCCAGGAGGTGGAGGACTGAGTTTCTTTGCTGGCAGTCAGCTGAGGACCATTCCCAGCCTCTGGTGGGGCTCACATTCCTGGGCTCATGACCCCTTCTTCCATCTCCAGAGCCACGGTCAACCCAACATCATCAAAAGGGCCAGAATCTAGTTTGAAGCGAGTTTACTTAAACCATGGACCTGAGACCCACAGAGGTTTATTCAAGCACAAAGTTTGAGCCCGGCCACCAGGGAAGCATAGATGGCAGAGAATAGGAGTCAGCGCTCCAAAATCTGGACGTTTGGCTTTGTTTACAGAGACGAAGTTTAGGGAAGCTTAGCAGAGCTCGAACCCCTTTCTGTACGAGGCTTAACGCCTAGTTACAACCATCTGAGTCGTTGAGGTGATTTTTTTCCTTTTGCGAAAGGTGTCTTTAACCTTCCACACTGAAGATGCTACAGTCCCGGGGTCTTTTGTGCCATCTGGTCTGAGCTGGGACAGTATTGTTCTGGCTGCAGGCGATCAGGGAGGCAGTTCTTCTACAATAAACATCAGTGATTGGAAGCGGGGGAGGTCTGGCCTCTGGTTTCCCACGTGGAACAAGAACCATGAGGAACTATTCTCTAAGAAGCAGAAGTTACAAACTCGCTATGTGACTCAGTCCTTAGAAGCCAGAAAAACTCGCTCTATGACTCATTCTCCGGGGCTTAACTTGCCCCTCGACGTAATAAGCCTATCGGATCTCGACATTTCTTGACACCAGCAATGGAGGTCGAGTCTTTCTCACGCTTACAATCTCTCCCCCCCCCTCCACCTCATCTTGCTCGTGAGCCAGACACGGGTCCCTGCTTGTTTTTTATTTGTTTTTTGAGACAGAGTCTCACTCTGTTGCCAGGCTGGAGTGCAGTGGCGCGATCTTGGCTCACTGCAACCTCCGCCTCCCGGGTTCAAGCGATCTCCTGCCTCAGCCTCCCGAGTAGCTGGGACTACAGGAGCGTGCCACCACACCTCGCTAACGTTTTGTATTTTTAGTAGAGACGGAGGGTTTCTACATGTTGGCCAGGATGGTCTCGATCTCTTGACTTCATGATATGCCCGCCTTGACCTCCCAAAGTGCTGGGATTACAGGTGTGAGCCACGGAGCCCAGCCGGGTCCCTGCTTCTAAGGAATTGTGTGATTAACATTGGGCTCACCCGGACAACCCAGGACAATTTCCCCAACACAAGGTTCCCACCCTGAATCAGAGCTGCAAAGCCCGTTTTGCCATGAAAGGTGACACGTTCACAAGTCCTAAGGTTCTGGCGTGGGCGCTGTTGAGGGCCGCATTATGACAACCACGGCAGTAAAGACAGCCGAGTGCGTGCCTCCACGGTCTCACATTCTAGTGACGGGAAGAGAGAGGAAAATCGTAAATAGAAGCCGAAATGAGACACACTATAATCCAGACAAGAGCTGTGAAAAGAACAAACAGGGCAAAGTGACCATTGGTGCTGGGGAAGCAGGGGGTCCCTCACCCTGGAAGGGAATCATGGGCACACGGTGGTGGCCTTAGCTCCGGCGGTTGCTCCTGGCAGAGGTGGGGGTGGGAAGGTTTGGTGGTCGCCTGGTAAGAGGCTGGCCTGGACCTCCCTGGCCAAGGAGGACTGGGGTAGGGGGTGTTGGTCTCTGGCCCTACTGAGGCAGGGTTGCCGCTGGCTGCAGGGCTTCCAGACCAGAGCTGGCCCCATCTCCATGTATAAATCCACGGACTAGAACATAAGGCTGTCAGCTCCCCTGAAATCATTGCTGGTTTCTGCCTCAGGCTGCTGTCCATGAAAGCTTTTCCTCCTCACTGGGACAGGAACTTTGAAACATGTGGAAAACAGGACGGGGGCCATAATGACCCAAAACCCAAGATGTCATTGGCTGCCCTCGGGGTGAGCAAGGGAGGCTGTTAGCTGTCGAAACCGTGACGTCTGGAGGTCCACGGGGCCCTTTGCAAACGGATCGTTGCTTGCAGGAGCTACTGAGTCTGGGGCTGTCTGTGGTGGATGGGCAAGGCAAGGACAGGAGCAGGATGATCAGATCCGGGGTAGGGGCAGGGGAGCAGGGATGCCGCCTGCCAGCATGGTAAATATCTCATCTCGGGGGATCCTGTGTCCAATGTGAGAATAACAATAGGCTTCCCTTCACGGGGTGGTTTAGGATATGTCTGTGACGCACCTGCCATGTACCTGGGAAGACGTCCATACCCCAGATAGGCGTGTGTCCCTGGGTACATGGCCCATCCATGCTCCAGATAGGCATGTGTCCACAGGCACATGGCCCAGGGGCAGGGGACAGACAAATATCAGCTATCCAGCAGGCCGAGTAGCCACAAAGGCAGTAACTACTCTGAGCCCCCGGGGAGGGGAGGAAGGCTTCTCTGAGCTGGGAGCTACAGGATGGACAGGCACTCACTAGGAGGAGGTGATGAGGAAGAACATTCCAGACAGAGGGACCCGCGTGTGCAAAGGCCTGGAGTGGGAAGGACCCTCACGTGTTCAGGCACAGAAGAGCTCAGAAAATCATGCTGGGTGTGGCTGTAATGTGGCTGGAGAGGTGGCCGTGCCCACCAAGCCTTCAGCATAGGGCGGCCTCACGTCTGGGTGGCTCTGGGAGCCGCATTCCCACTGGCTATCTGCCTTCATCAGTCACAGCTCTCCCTTTATTCGTGTGCTTGTGGACTGCAGGGGACCAGGCGCCAATGTCCCTGTCACAGAACAGAAGCCAGCGCGGGAAGGACGTTTTGTCTGTGGTGCTTGGGGTGGGTGTGGGGTCAGAGCAGCTAGGGGACACAGGCTCTGACTCCCAGGCCAGCACTCAGCCCTCCCAGTACCGAGGGACACTGGCCTGGGAGCGAGATGCTGCTGTGAGCCCTGGTTTTTCCATCAGGAGCTGTAGGAACAGCGGGGACCAGAGGTGGCTCCAGGGTGGGGGCTCCCTCATGGCACAGGCCTGGCTGTGGGCAGACCAAGAGGTTTGTGTCTGGTGGTTCAACTTTGGGATAATTAAGCCTGACAATTTGGAAAGTCGGGGAAAACACAAAGAGGAGAATTCTCCTTATAGAAATGATCGGGGTAGCTGCCGGGACACTAAGGTCTGAATGTCTGCTGGGAGATGCCCTCGGGTTCCAAGAGACGCATGGGGTGGCCATACACAGGCGGGACCCTGGGTGTACCGCACACAGTAAAGCCAGGGTGGGAGCTCGCCAAGTGGGGGTGCAGTCACAGTGGGGGCGTGGGTGCCGGGCTCAGCCAGGGGACTTAGAATGTGGAAAGCTCAGGGCACTACAGGGACAGCTTCCGGGAGGCCAGCAGGCACACCAGCCCCTGAGAGCACAGGACTGGGGGGTTGGGGAGCCAGAGTCGGTGCCACTGCGAGCTGCAGGGCTGGGCAGGCCCCCCACCTGCCGGTCCTCGGCCCTCATCTGAGCAGGGCTGAGGCTGGCTGGGCCCTCACAGGCCAGAGTGAGATCTTGGGGAAGGGCTGGGTGAGTGCTAGGAAAATGTGAAGTGTGGTCAGGAGACCCCCACTGCTGTGCCCACTGGGAGGGTTTCATGAGTGCCACTGAGTCACGGGATCCAGGCAGGGGGCCTCCCCCCATGAAACTCCAGCTTCCTACCATGGCACGCATCCATCCTGGCAGGCTCGGCCAGCCTGTCTCCCACGGCAGGGACTTCCTGTTTGCCGGATGCCCAGTCCATCCCAGGGTGACATCTGACAGATATCACCTGGCCAGGGTTTCCCCCTCCTCCATCTCCCCTCTCCTGCCCCTCCTACCTCTACCTGAGGCATCCAACTCACCAGCCCTTCCCACTTTCAAGGCACAGCCCAAGTCCCTCCACTTGTCTCCACCCTGTCGCAGCCCTTCCAGGGCGCCAGGCCACCCTCATCCAAGCCATCCCCTCCCGAAGCTCATCTCCCACCAGGTCCCCACAGCCCCCTCTGAGCCAGCTCCCTGCCTCCCCCACACAAGGTAAGGTGTCTTTGGAATCCTGCAATTTCTCCCCCGCCACCTGGTGGCTCCAGCCACCTCCAGTGCACTGGGGATAAAGTCCTAACACCAAGGCCCCTGGCCCTAAGTGACTGCCCCCTCTGTCCCTTCTCTTTATCTCATGACCCCACCCCACACCCCTTTCCCACCCCCACTCCCAACCAGGCTCCAGCCACTCAGCCCTCCTGGCTCTTCCTCTAGTCCAGCTGTTGGCCATTTCCAGCCTTCTGGAAGGTCCCAGGAGGCTCCTCCCCAGCATTCTGTGTGGCTGATCGTTCTTGCCCTTCTGCCTGCTTTCCGTCTCACCCCTCCGAGAAGCCACCCCAGGCAGGAACTTAGCAGAAACCAGGGATTTTAAGACACTTTGCCAAAGTGCCAGCCTGGAGCCCAGGGAAATCAGCAGTTTGTAAACACTGGAATTAGGGCGATTAGGCGGGGGAGGCTGTTCCCTCTCCATTCAGTCAAAGCAATTGTACTTCACGGCTCCCAGGGACCCCTGAGTCTCCTCTCCCCCTCCCCACCCTGCACACACTAACTGTGGCCAAGGGTGCTGGGGTTGAGGGGCACCTGTTGGAGTCTGAGGAAGGGGTCTGGGGTGGCGGGGGAGTCTTTAGGGCTGGACGGCCAAGTTCTGATCCTGGTTCTGCTTCTCAGTGGTTATGTCATCCCAGAGGAATCCCTTCAGCTCTGAGTCTCTGCTCAGGGACGTTAGGTTGTCTCCATGAGCTGCGGGGGAGTGTCCCAGCTTTCAGGCTCTTTTCTCTGCCTGGCCCTCCCTCCCTGTCTTCCTCCCTCCCTCCAGGACTGTGTGTCTATCAGCTGCTCTCTGAGAGCAAAGAGGAGGAAGGGTGACCTAACTTGGGCTAGGGGAGCCAGAAGGCCGTGTGGAGGCAGTACAGTCTGAAAGGGTCCTTAGCCTGGGTAGGATGTCTATGGGTGAAAGGAAACGGACAGGGGAGAAGGTGTCCGGGAGGAGGGACTGGCCTGAGCAGAGGCCCGAGGCATAGAGGCGGGTGAGCCCAGCTGGATCAGAGCAGGGTCGGGGAGAGGCGCAGAAGGGCCTGGCAGAGCTCACCTGCAGAGGGCCTTACATGCCAGACCACGGGCGGGCCCTGGGGCTAACAAGGGCTCAGATGTGCTTACAGCTGTGTTAGAAGCTTCTAGATGCCAGTCCCAATCAAGCAGCCTTCAATGACAGTACCAGGTCCTATGTCAGGTGCCGGAGACCCAGACATGGGCTGTGCCCTGGAAGGCTCATCTGCAGGGAGGCAGGAAAATCAATGTCCACTGCTAACCCTGTATGCTCCAAACTGTGTTGGGGGAGGGCTGGGGCTCCTCTAGGCAATCCGGGAGGGCTTCCTGGAAGAGGTACCCTGAACTGAGCCTTGTAAGTCAGCCAGGACAGGAGTAGGGGAACAGTATCTGCGGAGGTACAGAGGCATGACAAGAAAGGGACAGGGAATTTGCAGGTGTGGCCGGTAGGAAAGTGAAGGAAGGGGTGGGGAGAAGGGGTTATGGTAATGACCCTGGGCATTCCAATGGGCACAGAACTCTTCACTGGGGTCATTGAGTTATGCTTCAGCCCCTGTGGGCTGCTATGACCTCTACACCATTTCGCAGATGAGGACACAGGTTCAGAGGTCATGTGACCTGTGGGGGACTAGGCTGAGCTGGGATCTCAGCCCGAGGCCGCCTGGCCAGGGTCTGTGCTCTCAGCCTGGGAGTTGGGGCAGACAGCCAGCCAATGGCTGAGAGCCACTGGAGATTTTAGGCAGAAGGAGGACAGTGTCTGAGCTGCACTTTTAAAGGTTACTCTGGCGGGGGTGGAGCAGCAGGAAAGGCCAGGTCCCTGTGTGATTGCAAACTCCAGAGAGGGTATTCCCGGAGTCACGTCACCGGGCTGTCCTGTCGGGAGTGCGACCGACTGACCTTGGGCTTTACCCACTTAGCTGCTGGAGAGGTGCAGTCCCCACCCCACCATGCCAGGCCAGGACGGGTGGGGGAGGGGACCCTGAGAGCGAGAAGGGGAAGACCCTGACAATGAGGTGATTATGTCTTGAGCTTTGCTTTAAAAACCTTAATGGATTTTTTCCACTCCATAAAGCCACCCTGTGGTCTAGGAGTGATCATTGAGATCCAGGAATAAGACTAATGCGGCTGAGCTGAGCGTCTGTGCCCCCGACCCCCACCCAACCTCCTCACTGTGTTCAGTGAAAGAGGAGGGGGAGCTGGGGCACAGAGTGGGGGCTCAGTAGCTGTCCTTCCGGCCCTCCTGGCTGTGTTCAGTGAAAGAGGAGGGGTAGCTGGGCACCGCATGGGGGCTTGGCCGCTGTCCTTCCGGCCCTCCAAGTGTGTGACAGATATCCTAGCTGGTGTCCCAGCATGCCAGCACTCTGCCCAGGCTCTGCCGGTGGGAACGCACTCAGTCCTCAAGGTTACCCTGCAGACTGGGGGCTGCTGTCGTCATCCCACTTACAGTGGAGGAGAAACTGAGGCACGGATGTCTGTGCGCTCAGCCAGGAGGTGGGAAGGACGTGGTCCAGCAGCCTCTGCCCTACATCCAGGCCTGGGGCTCCCCCTTCCTTCATTGATGGGGTGCTCACCCCCATTCTTCACGGTCCTTCTTGTGGTCAAGCTGCTTTGGCCTCCGACTGTAGGATGTGACGCCTGACAATGGCCTCCCCCGTCTTGGTCTCTGCCCTGCCCCAGCACCATCGTCCCTCCCTGCCTGTCCAATGGACGGCTATGAGCCCCACGTGCCTTGTAGTACCAGCCAGGCCTGTGTCTCCTTCCTCCCTGCCAGGCTTGTCCCGGGCCCCCGTTCACCCCTGTCTAAGGAGGGTGAGAGGAAGGGACGTGCTGGAGACCACCCTGCAACTGGACTCTTCCGCCCCAGACCCTCACTTCTTCCTAGTCCTTGCCCTCCCTCTCCCCCCTCCTCCCTACACTCCTTCTCGCCAGGATTCCACAATGATAATAACATCAACAATAATAATATAACCAGTACATTTGAGGCATTTGCAGGTGCCAGGCTTCGGGTAGGCAATGCATACATCTTAACTCATGGAACCTGCTCCACCATTCATACAGGACACACCGTCCTGATGCCATTTTACCACTGAGGATGCTGAGACCCAGAGAGGTCGAGGCACTGGCCCAAGGCCACACAGCTCTCTAGATGGGGAGACCAGAGGGAGTCTGTAGTCGCTCATAACTGTAAAGGCATACAGCCTTTCCGTCCCTGAGAGGGGCCTTCTGACATCGGGGGAGCCGGTGCCCCTCCCAGGGATGGCTCCTGCTCCCAGCCTTTGGGGACCCCCAGATCATGGGAGCTCCTGATTCGAACTCCTTCCCTGAAGAGTCAAGCTTCCCTCCTCCTCTGCTCCTATTTCCAGGGCAGCTGTTGCCACAGAGAGCCCAGCAGCTCCAGCAGAACTGCGCGTCTAGACAGCCTGTGTGCTGTTTGGGCTTCCTTTTAGCCCGGGGGATTTATAGAGTCTGGGGGGCTCCTTGTTCTCTAGGAGTCCATCAGCAAATGGGTCTGGGGGCTGGAGGGCTCAGGACCCCACCCTGGGCCCCACCAACAACTCCTTGCTGTGCAGCTTGGGGCAGGGGCTTTCTATTCCCAGCACCCTTCAGCTCCGCAGCCCGCGAGGGCTACGAGCCAGCATTTCCTGCACAGCCACTGTGTGCCCGTCCCAGGAGTGGCTTCTACCCTTCTGGATCTCAGGGACTCTTCCTAGAAGTGAAGTGAGGTGGGTGATGTTCCCATTTCACAGAAGAGGTTACTGAGACCTGCCTTGCCCAGGGGTACACGGGGGTCAGATACGGCCTGGGGGAGACCCAGCTCTTGCATTGCCGACTTGACTTCCTGCTGCCTGCTGGGATTCTGGGGATCTGCAGTCCCCAGATTTATTTCCAGGACTCTCTGGTTGCATCCCTCCCAGGGCCCCGTGTGACCCTAGAGCTTGCAAAAGGAAACTGTTTGGAGCCAACATTTGTATCAGCTTCCCGTGGCATGATTCAAATTCGCTGGAAGTATAAACAATGCACCCTACTTGCTGAGAATAATTTTTATTTTGTGTGTCCAAACCTTGGCTGAACCTTTGCTTATGAATCTCCACGGAGCTGATCTAGTCACCAGCACCTAAGGCAGCTGCTGCAGCATTACTGCCTCTCAGGCCGGCCTGTGACCCCCTCCCTCCCAGACCACCCAAGAAACAATTCGGTTTGTAAGCAGAAAGCGTCGGGGCTGTGCACGATTCTGCTGCAGGGACAGAAGGCCCAGGCCTGCCCCAGTGTGGAAGAAGGCAGCCTCAGCCTCACCCCAGAGACACCCGCCTGCAGCTGTGGGAGTGTTCTGCTTTGCAGGGATACAGACTCGCCTGTGTGGCCCCCTCCCCTGCTCACTCCTGGGTCTCCTCTCTGCCACAGGCCAGTCTTTGTTATTAGATGCACAGCATAGGTCATAGAGTTGGAGTTATGTTTGACTCCTGGCTGTATGTGACTTTGGGCAACTGGCTTCCTCTCTCTGAGCCTCAGTTTACTTACCTGCAGAATGGGATGGTAATAAGCTTTGCGGCGCTGTGCTGAGGATTCAGAGAGCGCCTACACGGTGTGCTGACGGCAGGTGCTCTGTCCATCCCGCCAGCTCCTGCCCCCACACACGCCACTTCCTGAGCCCATTTCTTCAGAGGTCACAGAGACTCCCCTCTTCTGGGAGGCTACTCCCCGTCATGCCCCCACGCACCTCCCTGCATGTACACTCATGCTCAAACAAACAGGCGGGTTTGATTTGACAGCAAGTCTCGAATCCAAGACTGTGAGTTCCAATTTCATTTCCTTTTTGAGAATGCTTTGAATTTTATAGGTCCTTTAAATTTCCTTATGAATTATAGGATCAGCTTATCAATTTACACACGGGTGCACCAAAGCCTGCTGTTGGGTTGGGAAAGCGTTAATGTACAGATCAGTAGGGACAGAATGAAAATCTTCATAGTACTGCCTCCTCTTATCCATGAACTGACCTATCCCTCCGTTGTTTAAAAGATCTTATTTCTCTCAACAATATCCTAATTTTTCTGTGTACCAGTCTTCCACATCTTTTGTTAAAGGGATTCCCTGATGCCTTGTGTTTTGCTGTTACTGTACACTATTTTAAAAATTTCGTTTCCTAGTCGTGTGTATGGTATTTTGACCTTGTATCTAGTAATCTTGCCAAATGTCTTCGTTCTGATAGAGTATCTATAGATTTTTTGGATTATCTATCATAATCATAATTATGACATTGTTATAAGTAAACTTTCGTTGCTGCAAAAGAAATAGCACTTGAAGATAAATCCTCTCAGCAAGGCAGTTTAGCTCTATAGAAGGGTGCGGCTCAGGGATAGAGCAATGGTGGCCGTGTGCTTGGACAAGCGGGGGAGGGGCACTTATGCCTGACGGGGGTCGTTCCTGCTGCTGTGTGGTTCCTCTATTGGCTGGAGTTAGGCCGCACAAGCTAGACTAATCCTGATTGGCTATTTTAAAGAGAGCAGGGGTCTGAGCTGGAGGGGCAGGGTGGGTGTTTTGGCAGGAAGGAAGGTTACAGGCGGGTCAGAGCAGGTGGCTAGGGGTGACCTAGGTCAAAGAAGGTGACCAGAGCAAGTGACTAGAGCAGGTGACCGGGATGAGTCAGGACGGAGCCGGGGGGGGGCTGGGGGGAACAGAAGTGAACTACTAATTAGAACTGGTGGAGAAGGTTGTTGACTGGAATTACAAGGAAGTTAAATTTAAAATAGAGAATTAAAGAATAAGAGAGCTGAGCATACTGACACACTGATTCTCTGAAGAGAATTGTAGGGGTCACTGGAACGACATGTATACATGCTGACAGCTTCCCCTTCTCCAAATCCTTATCCTTTCTCTTTTTCTTGCCTTATTATGCTGGCTGCAGCGTTAATGTTGAGTGGATGTAGTGGGTGTGCCTGACTTGTTCCTGATTTCAGGGGGAACGTTTTTAATCTTTCATCATTAAGTATTATATTTACTGTGTGTATTGTAAATACGTTTTCTCATATTAGGGAATTCTCTTCTATTCCTAGAATGATAACATTTTTAAAAATGATGAATGTGTGTTGAATTTTATCAAATGCTATTTATACATCTAAAGAGATAAACATATCATTCTGTATGTTGTTCTTCTAATGTGGTGAATTACATTGATTGATTGACTGTCAAATATCAAATCAATCTGTCACTCCCAGAGTAAATCCAATTTGATTATAGTGTATTGTTCTTTGTATATATAGCTAGCTTCTGTTTGCAAATATTTATTGAGGCATTTTGCATCTTTAATTTTTTTTGTGTTAATATTTCATGCAGCAATAACTGCATACAAATTGTAACACAATATATGGGTTAAAGCAACAATAGTCTGATCTCCAGTGGATTCTATCATTGAGGATTCAGACAGGACAGAGCAGGGACTGCTTGACTATTTTCTGTACTTTCCGGAGCCTCAGCTAGAAGACTTGAAGCTTGAGGGCAGGAATGACATGAAGTCTCATTCACTTTTATGCCTGGAGGTAATGCTGACTGTTGACTGGGGCCCTAGCTGGGACTTTCAGATGAACACCATGTGCAAGCTCCCCAGGTAGCTTGGGCTTCCTCACAACATGGCTGCTGGATTCCAAAACCAAGTGCCTCAAGAAGGAGATGGGGAGGGAGAGAGAGGGAGGGAGACAAAGGGAAAAGGAGGAAGAGATTGAAAGGAGAGAAGGAAAGGGAGGGGAAGGGGGGGTAGGGTAAGATAGAGAATGAGGAGGAGGGAGTGGGGGGGGGACAGAGAGAGAGAGATAGGTATATTCTCATTTGTCTATTTTAGACCTAGCCTTGGAAATCACATAACATCATTTCTACAGCTCTTCATTGGTGGGGAAATCACAAGACTCCTCCCAAACTCAGAGTGAGTGAAGACTGTCAATCCCATTGTAAGAGGAACAGGCATGATGGGATAAACCTATGGGTGTGTCTGCCTTTGGAGAATACAGTCTGGCCCCCTTCTTGTAATGTCTTTATCAGCTTTAAGTATGAGGGCTATGCTTTGCCTCTAAAACGAGAAGAATATTCCCACTTTTTTGTTATGTGCATAATTTGTATACAATTGGTGCTATTTATTTCTAAGTGTTTGGGAGAATTCACTTGTGAGGCTGTCTGGGCCTGGAGATCTCTTTGTGAAAAGGTTTTAAATTATAAAGCAAATGCTTTGAGGACTATTCACACTTTTTATTTTTTCCTGGTCAGTTTTGTTTTTCTAAGGGTTTGTTCATTTCAACTAAATATGAAATTTAGCCAGGTGTGGTGGCACATGCCTGTAATCCCAGCTACTGAGGAGGCTGAGGCTGGAGAATCACTTGAACCAGGGAAGTGGAGGTTGTGGTGAGCTGAGATCGTGCCATTGCACTTCAGCCTGGATGACAAGAACAAAACTCTGTCTCAAAAAAAAAAAAAAGTGTTTTGCAGATCTTTGCTCTAGAATAATAATTATGTGTATGTTTTATTAGGCCATTAACTAAAATATCTATATAAATATTCTATCATATGTGGTGCATAGATACATACAATAAGACAGAAAAACAATTTGTGGGGTTCTGGATCCCGTCTCCACTTAGGGACTGGGAAACTCCTTAGCTAAGCTAATTACCCCTGGATCAAAATCGAAGCTGCATTGTTCTCTGTCCTGAGCAATTCCCTGCTGGAATCATTGCTTCCTCTGCCAGGATCCTGGCTTTTCCTTCCAGACAGTGTTCAGGTTCTCTGTTGGTTTCACTGTGAATGTGTCTTCACCCACCCCATTTCCGGGAGACTTGCCACCCCCAAAGGACTTGGTAAAACACCTGCCCGCAGTCCTAAGTCCTTGGGAGATGTGACCCTGTGTCTCTGCATCTGGACACCTTTGCTGCCACATCGGCCACCCTTTGAAGTCCGTGCTAGAGCTCTGAGCAGGGTTTAGAAACTTAAGCTTTTGGTGTAAAGAATGATTTCCAGGCCAGTCTGCACTGAAAGCAATTCTTCCAATGCACAGAAGTGTGGAACACTCATACCCAGTGCCCAATCCTCAAATGAAATGTTAGTGACTGTATCAGTTAGTGTTTGCTGTGTAAGAAACCAGCCCAAATGTCTGTGGCTTAGTGATTTCTTGAGCTTATGACTCTGTGGGCTGCCTGAGCCATTCTGGGGGCTGGCTGGGCTGGACTCTTACCTGCAGGGTGCTATTATGCTCTGTGGTCTGCTGGAAGGTTGCTTGCTGATGACATGGTCTCGGATGGGGTCACTTGTATGTCTGGTGCCTGGTAGATGGTAGCCTGGGGCCCCTCGGTTTCCCCTATTGGCCTGTGCAGCAGACTGCCCCGGGGGCACTGACTTGGTGGCCTCAATGTTCCCAGTGTACTGAGTGGACAACTCCTAACACACCAGGGCTTTCCAAGCCTCTGTCTCCATCACACTAAAGCCAGTCACATGGGCAGGCTAAGGGTCAGTGTGGAAGGGGACAGCACAGGCCAAGGAGAGAAGGAGGGAGGGCTGTGGCCTTTTCAGTCTATGGAAATTATTAGTTCTCTAATGAAGATATGACTGGGGGAGGTAGGGGAAGCTGGAGGGGAATGGTTGTCACAGGTGGCCGTGGGCTCACTGTCTCTGCTGCTTGCTGGTGTTAGAGGGGCAGCAGCCAAAGTGCCATGATGTTGGAAATAGATGCTCCGTGCTGCAAAGAAAAATTAGCACTGAGACAAAGGATCGTTCAGTAATGCAAATTTTCCTTCCTGGACTGCAGGAAGGGTAGCCTCCCTAGCCATCATGCCACAAAAGTACAATGAACAAAGGGAAACACACAAATTTATCCCTTACACACTTGGGGTCGTCCTTACTGCTGTGTCTGATCTCCGCTGGCTGGAGCCAGACCTCACAATTTAAACTAAAACCAGATTGGCTAACAACTTAAAACTTTTCTAAACAAGTAAAAGCAATGGAGAGCTGGGACATGCCCGTGAGCACGTCCAGCACGGATATCTTGGTTAAAGTACAAGGACATAGAATGTAGTACGTGCCTGTAAGCATGGCATGTCTAACAGCTACAGAGGATAGGGCTTAACAAGGTTATTAGCACACTTTAACAAGAAAGGAAATTTTAAAAAGGAACTTTTCTACTTTCCCGCACATGAAAATCTGCCAATTCTGCCCCAAAGAGGGTGTCCAGCACTTGGTGACAGGCTGCACTGCACAGTGGGGGCGATGCAGGTGAACAGAAGGTGAGGGAGAAAATGAGAAGCTGGAGGGCGGCGTCCCAGAATGCCAGACACCAGAGAGACCTCGAAACCCAGGATGCTGCCCACAGGCACTCCACAATGGGGAACTGAGTCACAGATGCCTTCAGGGGAAGCATCTGTGGCCCCACCAGGGCAGCCAAGGGGAAGTGGGAGAGTGGGCTCTGCCCTCTGGCTAGCTGGCTGTCACTTTCTGCAACCTCAGGCGGGATCCCTGACCCCTCGGGTCTGGGTGGCCTTTTCTGTAGTGTGGGTCTGTTTGCTGCCTTTCCATCCTGGGATGGTGGGAAGATTCAATGAGATAATGAGCATAAAACACTCAAAACCACGAGTGGCTCACAGAGTGTGCACCTGGCACACAGCAGCTGTCGCTGTCATAACCAAAACACAGGTTCAGTTGCTTGCCACTTGCAGAGTTCAATTAACAAGAGTCAGGTCCGATATAAAGAAAGTGACGTTTTATTCCCACGCCAGCTTAGGGGAAGAAGTACAGGCTTCCTGCATTAAGGGCATTGCTTTACTTTTGGAGCAGAAAGCAAGTGCTTTTTAAAGGGGGTCTAACGTGAGTGGTACACAGGGGAGGGAGTGAGCAGGTGGGGGGCGTCTGTGTGTCAGCTTGGTACTTGATCTGCCAGGCAGTGGTCAAGCTGGTGACTGCTGGCACCTCCATGGGCAGGACTAGGTTGTAAAAGCAGCTGAAACCTCTCCAGGTGGGAGGAATTTTGGAGCGGACATCCTTTGGGTTGTAGACGGATTGTTGCCTCTCGAGGCAGCCTCCTGGTGGGTGGGAGTTCCACTCTGGAGCATCTAAGCCCGTGGCTAGATGGACTTGACCTACAGCAAGCGTCAGGTGAAGGGGAGACAAAAGGTGGCAATTGGATTCCTTCCTCCCTCCCTCCCTCCCTCCCCCTTTTCCTTTCCTTTCCTTTCCTTTCCTTTCCTTCTTTCCTTCTTTCCTTCTTTCCTTCTTTTGACTGAGTTTCAGTCTTGTTACCCAGGCTGGAATGCAATGGTGCGATCTCAGCTCACCACAACCTCTGCCTCCCGGGTTCAACCGATTCTCCTGCCTCAGCCTCCTGAGTACCTGGAGTTACAGGCATGCGCCACCACGCCTGGCTAATTTTGTATCTTTAGTAGAGACGGGGTTTCTCCATGTTGGTCTATCAACTCGTTGTATTTTTCTTAGAAAAATGGGGGTACTTGGTTACACTATTATTACTCGAACCCAGGCCCCCCCTCCCAGCTCTGTGATTTTTCCTTGGCCCTGTGTGGCAGTTCTCTGTCTTCAGGGATGTAGGGAGGTTTTTTCGGATAACCCCTCTCACATCCTTCTTGGACTCTGAAGCTTCACTGTTAGAGATGAATTTCTTTGAGATTAAAGTTGTCTCCATCTGTAAATGGCGACTCCACCAGATGACATGTGATGCTTGCAAAGTGCTGCGGGGTTCCCAGCAAGCACCCCGTCCACGCCACTGGCATTGGCATCCTGGAGACAGAGGGGGATGAATCAACAGACATGCAAGTGTGTCTGCCGGGAAGCAGCACCACGGGCCAGGAAGGGGCCAGCCTGCCCCATCCGTTTCCAGCTCTGCTGTGTGACCTTGGGGCCTCCTTTAGCTTCGCTGTGCCTCAGTGGCTCCCTCTGGAAAGCGAGCGGATAACAGGCTCCACTCAAAGGTCACCTGTGAGGATCACACAAGTTTAACATCCAGCCAGCATTTTGCCACTTTGCACTTCATTCCTTTATTCATTTTTTTGAGGGGGCCGGGGGAGACGGAGTCTTGCTCTGTCGCCCAGGCTGGAGTGCAATGGCTCACTGCAACCTCCGCCTCCCGGGTTCAAGCGATTCTCCTGCCTCAGCCTCCTGAGTAGCTGGGATTACAGACACACACCACCACACCCAGCTACGTTTTTGTATTTTTAGTAGAGACAGGGCTTCACCGTGTTAGCTAGGATGGTCTCGACCTCCTGACCTCGTGATCCACCTGCCTCAGCCTCCTGAAGTGCTGGGATTACAGGTGTGAGCCACTGTGTCCGACCTTATTCATTCTTTTTCAGTTCCCCCTTTCACTCCTGCCTGGCAGACTCACTCTCTCCCCTTGCAAGGAACTGCAGTGACTTCTCATCATTTTTCCAGGCACTTCGGATAATTCAAAGTCCAGGCGAGTCTTGTATTAAATTTGAGACTCGTAGATTTTGAAGCTCCCTCCTCTGCCAGCTCAGCTCCGCTCCGCGTATTCCAGGGGTCAGGGGAGCGGTGCGGTGAGTTTCTCCTCTGTCCCTCCCTCTTCTGGGTGTTGCTCTTGCCCCTCTAGGGCTGGGTCTGTCCAGGGAGGCAAGGAAGGTTTTTTTGGCGGGGTGGTGGGGGAGGCAGGGACGGGTCTCCCTGGACAGACACAGCTGTGAGCTGAGGTTGGGCCTCCTGGGTGGCTGCAGCAATGCCGCCCCTCTGCTCCAGCTTCTGGGATCCACCCTTTCTTCTGGGTCCAGTTTGGCTGAAAGAGCAAGTCCTTTGTCCCACAGCTCCTAGCATGACCCAGAGCTTGTTCCCAGACCTTGGCATGAACCCCAGATGTCCCCCAAGGACACTCGTCAAGCTCTTGGTTGGCTCTCTGGCACTGCTCATCCTTCTCCAGCAGCTACCAGCTCAGGTTGCACCCTTGTACCAATTACAGTCAGGCCCCTTCCTCCAGGCTGACCGCCTGGCTTGGCTTGGAGGGGATGGCTAGTCCTACCCTCATTCACACCCCTGTCAAGGCCCCACTGACAACCACAGGGGCTGCTGCCTTGGGTGGGGGGGCTTCTGCTGAACCCCAGCAGCCATGGGCCCTGGGCTGGCTTCTCTGGCGGACTCAGGACCCTTCTCCCCAGCGCCTCCATCCCTATGCTCCGTCCTCCCACTGTGCTCCCTTCATTTTGGCATTTACAGCTCGGGCCTGGAGGCCATTGCTCCCATGCGTATCCTCAAAGGCGGAAACTGTGTCCTGGGCAGGCTGGGGCAGGGAGTGGCGGTTCCATTAATAACCAGATGAAGCCTCTGTGTCCTGGGGATGGGGGTGTGTGATGGGACGTGGCAGTCCCAGAGCCTCTCCTGCGCGCCAAAGGCCCAGCCCCTCCTTTCTCAGCCAGGGTGAGGTGGGGTCCAGGTGATCCCACCGCTGCAATCACAAACACGGCAGGATGGGGTGAGCGGGGGCTGAGGGGGAGCCGCTCTGATGATTGACAGGGTATCCAGGGTGGGCGGGTTGCCCTGCCTCTGGGCCTCAGTGTCCTCATCTGTGAAACAGGGGTGGTGAGCCGGGCCCATTTAAGTCCGGGTACGCCAGGCTTCCTCACACATCCGGCACTCCTGGGACGCAGGCGGCCCGTCTCTCAGCCAGCCCAGAGCAGGCGGCTGACTCCAGCACCGACTCCAAGTGCGTCAGACGGGGAGCCAGAGCGGGATTCCCGGAATGCCCTGGAAAAACGCTGGGGCACCGTCCAGGCGCCACCGCCAACCATGTGGTCTCTCTCATTCCACAAGGAACCCTCATTACTGTCTGGGCTGGCGTCCCTGGTCCAGCCGGCCTGGCCCTTTCCAGAGGGCTGGGAGCCATCAGGGCTGGGGCCGTGCCGGGTGGTCATTGTGGCCTTGAGTCCTGGGTCTGAGCCTGGGCTGCTCCAAGAGCACTCAAAGCTCATGCAGGCTGCTGAGCTGGGGGCTCCTAAGCCAGTGACTCAGGGCCACAGAGGAAGGAAGGAGCCCGGGTGAGCCTCCATGCCCCGAGGGCCCCAGGTCCTAGGGTCAGGTGCTTCATCAGACACTTGGAGCCAGGCACCAGGGGCTGCAGATGGCCCCACGGTCCCCGCCCTCCCTGCCTCCACAAAGCTGCAGTCCACACAACTGGAGCCGAGTCTCTGGAATCAGGTCACATCTCTCTCACAGCAACACAAGGCAGCTCCTGGTGGGGAGCGGGGAAGCCCATTTTACAGACAAGGACACTGGGGCTTAGCAGGTCTAGGGGACTTACTCCAAATCCCCGCAGCCGGGAGGTGGCAGGAGCACTCGCTCATTCAGTTCTTCAACTGCTGTGGGCTGAGAGGCAGGAGAGCCAGCGGCTGCATACTTGAGCAGGAGCCCACAAGTGCCAGGGGTGACTCCTGGCACCCCCCACGTTCTCGGCATTTAGCTTGAGCAAGTCACAGCCCCTCTGGGCTTCAGACTCTATGTGTGAAATGGGTCTGACACAGTATTTGCCGTGGGAATTGAGCATGCGATAAGCTGGCACACGTCAAGGGCTCAGGGTGTGGTCGGCACATGACCAGCGGGCGTCCATGTTTTCTGCTGCAGTCAGCTGGATGGAGCCTTGTGCTGGGTGCTGGGTGCTGGGAAGGGAAGGGAGGGAGACACAAGTCCCTGCCTTTGAGATGTTCTTTAGGATTGTGTGTAAAACGGGTAAAAATATCTAGCTTCTTTATGAAGAAAAATAAACAGAGCCAGGTGCCGTGGCTCACGCCTATAATCCCAGCACTTTGGGAGGCCGAGGCAGGTGGATCATGAGGTCAGGGGTTCGAGACCAGCCTAGTCAACATGGTGAAAACCCATCTCTACTAAAAGTACAAAAATTAGCAGGGGCGAAGTGGCAGGCACCTATAATCCTAGCTACTCGGGAGGCTGAGGCAGGAGATTCTCTTGAACCCCGGAGGTGGAGGTTGCAGTGAGCTGAGATCACACCACTGCACTTCAGCCTTGGTGACAGAGCAAGACTCCGACTCAAAAAAAAAAAAAGAAAAAAGAAAAATAAGCAAGATAACTTACAGAAAGCATTTCCTGGAGCCAGGCACTGCTTGGAGGGCCGTTCAATAGGCATCAGTCTCCTTCTGCCTTTCCCTGGGTACAACTTTCAGACCAACTGGGTGTAAGCTACTTTGGACTCCAGTGAATGGACCCACCAGGGCTCACTCAACTGCTTGTTCCTCTAAATGGTTTTTCAACCAGGATGGCACGGCCAAAAGCACCTTCAGAACTACAGCGTCCTTAAGAACGGTCCCTGGAGGCGGGTGCCTGGACTTGGCTGTAATTAACTGCTGGCCGTGCTCCATCAGAGGTGGTAGAAGGCATTTCCTTTGAGAGAAACGTTTGGGGATCCTCTGGGTGGAGAATCATCTTTGATCTGCCTCATCTAGAACTGAACCCCAGCAAGAGTGCCAGCCGGGCTCCACAGCGGGCACAGTGCAGGGGACTCCAGCCGAGTGCCAGCCAGGCTCCACAGCAGGCACAGTGCAGGGGACTCCGGCCGAGTGCCAGCCAGGCTCCACAGTGGGCACAGTGCAGGGGACTCCAGCCGAGTGCCAGCCAGGCTCCACAGCAGGCACAGTGCAGGGGACTCCGGCCGAGTGCCAGCCAGGCTCCACAGCAGGCACAGGGCAGGGGGACTCCGGCCTGCGAGGGTCTGTACCGTGGCTTGTGGTTTGCTTGAGTTGTCATAATACCCAGGCAGCACCAAAGGGGTGGCTTCAACAACAGAGATCCGCCTTTCACCACTCAGGAGGCCAAAGCCAAGGCCGAGGTCCCAGCCGGGTAGTTCCTCCCAAGGCCTTTCTCCTCTTGGTGTGTAGATGCCACCTTCTCCCAGTGTCTTTGGTCACCTGATTGTCCCTCTGTGGGTGTCTGTGTCCTAATTTCCTCTCTTGTTTTTTTCGAGATGGAATCTCACTCTGTCCCCAGGCTGGAGTGCAGTGTCGCAATCTCGGTTCACTGCAGCCTCCGGCTCCCAGGTTCAAGTGATTTTCCTGCTTCAGCCTCCTGAGTAGCTGGGATTACAGGCGCGTGTCACCACAGCCAGCTAATTTTGTATTTTTAGAGAGACGGGGTTTCACTGTGTTGGCCAGAATGGTCTTGATCTCCTGACCTCATGATCCGCCCACCTTGGCCTCCCAAAGTGCTAGGATTACAGGTATGAGCCGCCACGCCCTGCCATCTCCTCCTCTTCTAAAAACACCAGTCCTACTGGATCAGGGCCCACCCCAATGGCCAGATTCTAACTTAATCACCTCTTTAGAGGCTCTGTCTCCAGATACAGCCACATGTGGAGGGATGGGAATTAGGATCTCAACAGATGAATTTTGGGGGTCATAACGAAGCCTGTAGCACAGGTGAGTCATCAGAGTTCTAGGATTTAAAGAGCTCCAGTTATTCGAGGCTCAGGACCACTGCCCCGGTAACCCCTGTGACACCACCCTTAGCCCTGCCCTCCTCAGGGGGAAGCCAGGTCTGGAGGAGACAGTGACTCACAGTCATGTTTGAGGCTGGATCGGACCCAGGCCCGGCTCATTCCAGAGCCTGCTGGTGCCAGCCGGGAACCCAGTGCTGGAAGGAGCTGCGAGGAGATGGAACTTGAGACCTATTTACCTTGGCACCCTCAGTGCCCGCTCGGGCTTGGCACACAGCTGCTGTTTGGAAGTTGTTGGATGAATTTGACAATGACACGTTTTGGCACGGTCCTTGCCCTGGGGGTATGCACCCTCCCCCAACCCACCGAAAAGGCAGGCTCGCCGGCACACATCCGAACGCCACGGTCACCGAGGCCAGAGCCAGGCCACTTCTCCTTTCTGGTTTGGGTCCTGCCAGCCTCCACACTCGGCCAGTGTAGAGCTGACCTTTCCACGCCTTTTTGAAAAGCCAAAGCCAATTCCTAACCTCTCAGCTGTCCCAGAACTGAGTCACAACGGAAGCTGGTGGGATTCCTCGGGGAACAAATTGGGCCCCGCACGTCCTTGTGTGCCTCCATCCATGCCAGCCGGCTCCGGCCCATATCACACCACCCAGAAATCCGCAGCCAGCACACGTTTCACTGGAGTGAAGCACTGTCGTGGCCCCGGCTCCGAATTCCTCGCTGCTCGCGGTCTCTAGCCGGCCACCAGCTGTAACAGCCTGAGATGGCCCTGTGGGGAAGGGAGCTGCAGCAGCAAAGAACGTTTGTCTTCATCCGGTTGGAATTTTCTCTCCAAATTACACTGGCTGCGCTGGGCCTACTGTGCGAAGCTCTATTTACAGAAACCCTGGGCCGCAGTCTGAGCATGACCTGCTCTCTCCGGGGACGCCTTTCCCAGCTTGGCACCGTGCTCCCCCAGCACTCATGAGTCCCAGGGTTTCTGGGCCCCTTCCTGCCTCTGAGCCTTTGTCTGAGCTGTTCTCAGTCTTGGAAATCCCTCCCCAGCCCACCCTGCTGCGGCCCCGGTTGGGGCAGGGCAAGCCCCATACGTGCATCTCCATGGTACTCCTCGCCGGTTGCAAGACTTAGGTGGGCTGCTTTGCCTCTCTGAGCCTCACTTTCTTAGTTTCTTCATCTGTAGAATGGGAATAGACTTGGGGAAGCCTGTGTCCTGCAGGCAGTGAGGGGATGAATAGGAGCCAAGGTGGGAGAGCTTTTGGAAAGCAGGATAACTTTGAAGGTTGCCTCAGCCAGCCTGCCCCAGGCCCTTTGCACACACTCTCATGCAGCCCCATGGGGAGGATGGCTCCTCGTCAACCAGCCCTGTAGCACGCCATGGCCAGCCCCATGGGATGGAGGTCGGGGTCCTAACTCCTCACCATCATTATCATCGTTGCTAACCCACCGGACCGGGCTTGGGCCCATGAAACCCTCATGACTTTCCCCAGGGAGTAAGTGTCCTCATTACCTGTTTTCAGGATTAGGAAGCTGAGCTGGGTGAGGGCTGAGTTCACCCTGCCAAGAAGCAGCTGAACTGGGACTCAGCTCTGCAGCTGGGGAGTCCCAAGCACCAACCTCACCAAGGTCTGTGGGACCGCAGGTGGGGGCCCAGCAGCATACACGTCCTCACACATGTGTCCTACCCCTCACCCAGGCTGCTTATCCTGGGGTCCCTCTGGACCCAGGCACATTGCCACCTGACCAGATCTGTGTTCTGTTAGCAAGAAACTGGGGAGACAGCTCCCACTAAGGAGTACACAGTGACAGTGGAGGGCTGGCACTGTCCCCGATGGACGCCCAGAGGATGCCCTCTGGACACCAAGGGGGCCTGAGCCACCCACCCATCAACACCTCTCCCTGAGCCCTTTGCTGCCCTCACTCTGCCAACCAGATTCAGCATCTCTTTCCTCCCCTGTTGACCCTGAACTTAGGCTGAGAACCTCAGGTCTGTCACACACACTGGGGTCCCCAGACGTCTGGGTCCAGCACCTGCTGGATCCTCAACATGGCCCGGGTCACCCCCTCCTGGCTCTGGGCATTTGTCCCCACCCCTCACCACCTCCTGGGATACCTCAAACCCTGCCACATCCCTGGGGGCACTTGGACATTCACACTGTGACCTGCAACCTTCTGCTCCTAAGTGTCTCCTCCTCCACATGACAGAGTTTTCTCCTTGATCAAACTTTAGCCAGGTGCCTCTGAGCCCTCTTCTCACGCAGGCCTTGACCTTGGCCAGCAAAGAATCCCGCAAAGTCCGTTCAGGGAGAGAGTCCCCTACCCTTGATCTTGGATCAAGTTTCTCTCTCCCGCTCTAGGTAGTTAAGTCATTGTCCCTTTAGCAAGAATCCCGTTGGGCCCACGTAGCACGAAGTCCTCTACGCTTGATATCTAATCCAGTTCTTCTGAGTAATTTTCCATCCACTGACCCCCCCTCACTCTGCTCCTTCACCATAAATCTCCAGCTGTCCTTCCTGTCTTCAAGGTTGAGTCCAAACCCTGTCCCCTGTTACAATCGTCTTCAGTAAAGTCTTCTTGGCCATTTTTAAACACAGGTCAGGTACAAATGTTTTCTTTAACGTACACCCTCCTTATCCCTCCCCCAACTTAGTCATCCCCCCCGAAACCACTCACCCCTGAAATCTCAGTCCACCTGCTGGTTTAGAGCAAGCCTGACATTTGGAGTGATAATTTCACCTCCCAGAGGGGGGGTCTCTCAGCTCCCTGCCTCTTAGCTTCTTATGCGTAAAATACATACAGAGGAGTGAAAGGACATCAGGCGCCGCGCAGAGCCTGGCTCAGAACAGGCATGCAGCAAAAGTGTGTTTCTCTCTCCTTCTTGGCTCTTCTTCGAGAGGCCTTAAACCTGCCAGCAAAGAAAGATTGCACGTTGCTGGGATATTCTGTCTTCCAACGGGGAAAACAGAATCCCAGGTGGTGAGGGGAGATGCAACTCTCAGAAACGGTGACATCTGCCCAGCTCCGGCTTCCCCATTTATCCCTCTAGTTCAGTGCTCAAAAGGACAGGCAGGTGGCCAGCCGCGGCGACTCAATTGAATGAAAAGAACCAGGACGCCATTGGCTGGTCCAGGCTCGGCCGCGGCAGGGTGTGGGTCGTCAGCGAGATTGGCTCAGGGTTCTGTTTTCTCTCCAACTGGAACAGCGGGGCAGGGAGCCGTGAAATGTGTCAGATGTTTGTTAGAGTTTCTTTTCTTATCCTCAAGCATGCAGCTTTGGGAGCTGGCTGGAACGTAAGCACGACCCGCCTGACTCCCTTGCAGGATATCCAGTGTCCTTGCTTCAGCTGGCTTTGACAGGACAGTCTGGGGGACCCTGAGGCTCAACTGATATGGCAACTCTGAGGCCCTCCTGGGGGCAGGCCTCAGTGGCCTGTGAACTCTTGCTCCTCATTTTTCATGCAAGGAGGCTCAGAGAAGGCAAGGGGCTGGCTCGAGGTCACATAGCAAATAAGCTGGGAGCCTAGAAGCTTGGGTTCTCTTCCTTTTATGCTTATTTCAAAAGCCACCTGCTCCAGGAAGCCTTCCTGCACCTGCCACCTTATCCCAGGCTGGACCAGGTGCGCTCTGGACCCCTGAAGTCCCCGAGTTCAGAGCCCTGACCATGCAGCATTGTAACTGCATCCTTGGGGCAGACATAGCATTGCCTGGGCACAGAGGGGGAGCAAATGGTCAATGAATGAACGTCTGCACCACGCATACAAATCTTTCCCTTATCCCCGAGGTAGCCTCCTCCCCTGCACGTGGTGGTGAGCAGAGCCCCTGACCACGTGGCTCTGTTATCTCTAGGATAGCCAGCTCAGACCTGGCAACTGGCAGCTAATTAAAACAATACAATTCATAATAACAACAATAAAAATAACTGTCACATTACTGCCCCCACCAATTACTGAGCATCGCTACAAACCAGGTGCATTTTCTGTCAGATTTTATTGAAGGAGCGTGACAGCCGTGGGAGGTGGGTATTATTATCCTAATTTTTCAAGTGATCAACTAGAGACTCAGAGAAGTAACTCCTCGTTTGAGGAGTGAAGTTTCCACTGACAAATGAGACAGGTCAGGACAGGGGAGGGCACGGCACAGGGTGAGGGCTGGGGACTGGCCAGTTTGAGCTCAGCAATGACATTAGGGCCATTCTAACACAGTATTGCAGACTGGGTGGCTTAAGCGATGGAAATGGGCCGGGCGCGGTGGCTCACGCCTGTAATCCCAGCACTTTGGGAGGCTGAGGCAGGTGGATCACCTGAGGTCAGGAGTTCGATACCAGCCTGGCCAACATGGTGAAGCCCTGTCTCTACTAAAAATACAAAAGAGTAGCCAGGCGTGGTGGCGCATGTCTTCAGTCCCAGCTCCTCGGGAGGCTAAGGCAGGAGAATTGCTTGAACCGCGGAGGTGGAGGTTGCAGTGAGCTGAGATCACACCACTGCACTCCAGCCTGGGTGATGGAGTGAGAATCCGTCTCAAAAACAACAACAGCAACAATGGAAGTGTATTCCTTCACAGTTCCAGAGGCTGGAAGTCCAAGAACAAGATGTCAGCAGGTTAGTTTTCTGTGGACTCCAAGGGAAAAAGGTCTGCTCCAAGCCTCTCTCCTGGTTCCTGGGGTTTGGCTGGCAACCTTTGGCATTCCATGGCTTGTAGACACATCACCCCAATCTCTGCTTCCTCTTTTCATGTGGTGTTTTCCCTTTTTCCCAGTCTTCAAATTCTTGTCCCACTTCCTTTTTTTTTTTTTTTTTTTTTTTTTTGAGTCAAGGCCTTGCTCTGTCGTCCAGGCTGGAGTGGAGTGCAGTGGCTGGATCACGGCTTACTGCAGCCTCAACCTCCTGGGCTCAGATGATCCTCCCCTCTCAGCCTCCCCCAGTAGCTGTAACGACAAGCACTCACCACCATGCCCGGCTGGTAATTTTACTTTTGTAGAGACGAGGGTCTCAATATGTTACCCAGGCTGGTCTCAAACTCCTGGAATCAAGTTATCCTCCTGCCTTGGCCTTCCAAAATGCTGAAATTGCACACATGATCCACTGTGCCTGAACTCAAATTTCCCCTTTTTATAAGGACATAGTCATGCTTTTACCATCTCTGAAAGCTTCCCCGGGGCTGGGAAGACCATGCTGGAATAAGGCTTGGAAAGCATGGGTGCTCTCACCAGCTCTGCTGCTGACCTGCTAGGTGTCCTCCGCAAGTCACTCAGCCCCTGAAGGTCTATACGAAACCTCGTCGGTAGAAATCGCCGCCCGCCAGGCTCACGTGGGGTGGAAGCGGGAGAGTGCATGGGCACTTGCCGTAAAAACCCAGGTGCTACCTGAGGTCTAAGGAGCCTTGGGAGGACCGGCTTGGCTCAGAGCGAATTCCCAAAAAGGGACAGATGTGCACAGAGCACTCGCCACATGCCACCTGTTGGGAGGCGCAGGAGGTGGGGGCGAGGGGGGCTACCTGGGTTCTCCAAAAAACAGGAATCTACCTGCAAGCAACAGGTCCCTCTAGCGCCTCCTGCCAGGACGCCCAGTCTATAAACCCCCATGCTCAACTCATCCTGCTAGAGGCTGCTAGAACACAGCGGGCTCCAGCTCCCTGAGCCTCAGAGCCAGGGGCAGGCAGGAAGAAGGCCATGGGGTCCACACGTCCCACCCTAGTGGACCCAGCTGCAAGCCCCACTGGCCTGGCTGCATGACCCTGTGGTCCAGCCCAGTGTCCGGCGCTGCTCGGCCTTCAGAGATGGAGGAAACCGGAAGAGTCACAGGGCTGAGCTGTGTTTCCTCTTCCGCAAGAAAGGAGGGGGCAGGCCAGCTGACCACCAAGGGGAAGCTGAGGAAGGGGGTGAAGATAGTGAAGGAGCTGTGTCAGTGCAGTGGAAGACGCACCCAAAGCAGTCCTCGCCCCAGGCTCAAGCACCCAGAGCACCTGGGCCACATCCAGTGGCCAGTGAGGACCACGCCCAGCAGAAGTCCCCTCCCCCTCCACCGCAGTCTCCACGGGCTGTGACTGGGTGTGGGGACATCGTGACGGGGGAGCAGTCCTGGGCCTACTCCTGAAAACCCCAGGAGGAGGGGCACCAGTGACAGATGTCCCTGACACCTCCCTCACCACCACCCCCAGCCCACCAGACCTGCCTCCTTCAGGCAGCTGTGGGAATGGTCCAGCTGGAAGCAAACTGGCCGCACTGTAAGTCCAGCCAGGCTGTCCGGGGCTTTTCTTGCTTGTAAAATGCATAAGACCTGCAGTTGTTTGTCTCTGGGAATCACAAACCTTCCTGAGACTCTGAAAGAACCTAGAATCATCTACAGCCATACCACCCTGAACACGCCCGATCTCATCTGAAAGAACCTAAAATCCTCTCTTCCAAAAGAGGCGTACACACACAACTGCAGGGACACACTCAAACAAAGTGAGCCTCCCTGACCAGAGGGCCTCCAGGGCCCCTTCCGGCGGGGACTCAGTTTCCACTGAGGTTTGTCCTTACCGACTCAGAGAGTGAGAACCACAGCGGGGCGGGGGTGAGGGCGAAGTTGAGGGGTCAGCAACACTTGCAGCCAAAATTCCCAGAATTGCCCACAAAATGCCATGTGAGTGGGTTCCCGTATGCAGGCAACTAACTCACCATTAAATTCTCCAAGTCCCCGTCAGCTGCAGGCTCTTGATGGCCCTCAAACAATTCTTCAAATTCTTCCCCTGTGATGCAGGCAAACCCACGCTCCCACCATGGCTCTGCCATCAGTGTCATCCTCCGGTTCCCCCATCAGGCAGGGACTGCTTCCACCTGCCGTGTTCATTGCCTATTTAATATCAGTGAGACAACGGGGGCTGGGGTGACTGCACCGTGGCTGAGACAGGGTTAAACTGATCACATACATGATGACCCCTCCCCGCCCCAAGACTGAGTCACTGTTTCAGGGGGAGGTTCCGGAGTCTCTGTTTCTGCATTTGTGGGAACTGGTTGTTTTGTGTTGAGATGGAGTCTCGCTCTTATTGCCCAAGCTGGAGTTCAGTGGTGCAATCTCAGCTCACCGCAACCTCTGCCTCTCAGGTTCAAGTGATTCTCCTGCCTCAGCCTCCCAAGTAGCTGGGACTACAGGCACCCACCACCATGCCTGGCTAATTTTTGTAGTTTTAGTAGAAATGGGGTTTTACCATGTTGGTCAGGCTGACCTCGAACTCCTGATCTCAGGTGACCTGCCTGCCTCGTCCTCCCAAAGTGCTGGGATTACAGGCTGAACGACTGCGCCCAGCCTGTGGGAACCGTTTTAAATGTCAGCTGAGAAGAGGAAACATTGAAAAGTGGAAGGGAGACAGGGGAAACAGCATTTCCTGACCACACACCCCGCACCAGGCATCTATCAAAAGCTCAGCTAGGAAAACATACTGAGAGAGGTCTGGTAGCTTGCCCCAGGTCACACAGCAAGTGAGAGCAGAGTGGCAGGCAAACCCAAGCCTGCTGGGCTAGTTTCTCCCCGCCACATGGCCCTGGGCCACCTCTCGGGCACAGCAGAAACCCACCCAGGAAGTCAAACCTCGAAGGCTGACAAGTTTGGAAAGTTGGGGGAATCTCTCGTGCAAGGCTGAGACCTTTGACGCACCTGGGAGAGTGGACTGGGGGAACTGGGCCATGCATGTGAACACCAGGCTGATGAAATTTACCTCCATTCATACTTTTGAGCGTTGGGGGAGGGGTATCTGTGAACTTGGGGGTGTCCCCACCCCCAGTGACTCCTGGACAAGGCTGCCCGTTCCTCAGAAGCAACCCCATCACCTGGGAGGAACTGCCAGGGGTGGTCTCAGGATCTGGCAGCCCCCGCATAAATGGAGCAGGGGCTCACATCCCCCTGGGCCACAGGCAAATCAGCTGAACCACAGTCCCCCAAGCCTCTAACACAAATCCCACCCCAAGCTGCTTGCCCATCGCGTCCTCTGATCAGACGGGAAGATGCAGCCATTGGGCGGAGCTTCCCAAAGCGCATTCCTGGCCCCGGCTGCTGCCCTCCCACCCCGAGCCCCTGATTCTCTTCTCCAAGGTCTCCACAGCTTGAAGACTCATTGTCAGGGTCTCTTGGCAGGACTCCCCCAGCCCTGAGCCCCATGTCTGAACCACGGACTCCTGTAGGCACTTCAGCCAGGCCAACTCTGGGATGACAGCCGTGCCCAGCCCAGCCCTCTCTCCTGAGTCTCCCCTGAGCCCGCAGCCCCTGGCTCCGGTCAACACTGAGCCTCTCTCACTGGTCCCAGCAGGCAACTGGTGAAGCTGGCAGCAGCCTCCTCCCCCTTTGGAGACTCAAGGTGGGACGGTACCCTCTCTCTTCCTGAAAGAGTGTCCCCACAGTCCTCCCCCTCTGCTCTCTGATGTGGGTGAGGAGTCAGGATTGGGAAAGGGGGCCTCCGTTCATTTGCCTTTCTGGGGACCCTGACTCATGATACCTCGCCGATGTTGGTGGCCTGGCACCTTGGTGAGACCATCCCACCACAGGCGCTGCCGGGCAGCTGGCTGGGCTTCTGGGCAGAGCCGGGCTGATTGTACTCAGGTGGGGGCCTGGGAGCAGGATGGCGCCTAGACAGCCACAGGGGTGCTGACAGTGTGGTAGTGGGTGGAAGTGGAGGAACTCACGAGGCAGAACCACAGAGCCTGGTGCGAGCCAAGGAGAAGCGTCTGACTGGACGGTGAGGGTGGAGATCTGGGCGTGGGGTGCAGCGATGCAGCTCAGACCCGCACGCAGCCTGAGGGCCTGGGCAGTTGGTGACATGGGTTTGATGCTCAGCAGAGAGACTGGGGGCTTGGCAGCCCACAGTTGAACGAGAGAAGAGGAAGGTGTTTTCTAGGTTACAAATGTAACCTACAGTCTACAAACCTAGACTCTCCCCCTCCCTCCGCCTCTCCCAGTGAGCGGCCTGGAGCAGCTCCTGGAATGCAGCCTCCACCCGCTGTGTCCTTGCCGAGTGGAAGAATTCTTACTCCTGGTCACCATGGGAGGGTTTGGAGCCGAGACCGGAATGCAGAAGCTGGCCCTCATTATACTGCCTGTGCTTAAATCCCTCTGAGGCTGCTGAGTTTCAGGAGGACATTATAGGATGGGGGTCTGGTGAATGGAGCCTGAGGGAGCCCGTAGGTTGGCTGCCTGGAAATGGCCACCCTGACCACCAGAAACCTGCTCTGACATTCGCAGGGTAGGGGCACCAGACCGCAGACACCTGGAGAGCCGACATCCGAGTGTTCCCTTCCAGTTGGTCCATGGGAGGGGAAAACAGTCACTGTAATTTGTCGACTGTCTGGACTCTGCACAGCCATGGGCAGGGGAGCGATGGCCGGAGAGCCCCCAAGGGAAGGCATCTGCTCCAGGGCAGCAGCCCCACCCAGGGCTGCAGAGCTCAGAACCCAACAGGCCTGCCCAGAGCAGCAGGGGCCACCTGTGCCGGAGGCCAGCAGCAGCCCCACGATTCAGCTGCATAACTGGCCTGTGCTGGCCAGGGAGTGTGACAGTGACCCCTCATAGACGCCACACAGTAGTATTTGCAGCTAGGCTCAGAGTCCCATTCTGTGGCTGGGAGTTGACTGTGGGAAGGTCACTGAGCTTCTCTGAGCCTCAGACTCCTCCTCTATGACACAGGGTCATTAAAGAACACCCCAAGGATTGTGACGCGTTCCTTGCATGACGGGAGCTCTGGGCAGCACATGAATCAGCTGTATTTGTTCTAATCTCAACCTCTCACCTCAACCTCTCCAGCCCCATGGGGATGAGCCCTCAGCCCGGATTGAGTCCACCTGTCCATGTTCATCCACCTGCTGGTTGGCCTCGTGTCCTTCCTCCCACTCCAGGTCTGTTGGCCAGGATGTGGCGTGCATGGGGACGTCATTGTTGGATTTTCCTCCTCCCCTCCCTCACCTACTGGGAGCACAGGAGGGTCCATGGCAGGAGCCTGGTCAGATCCGATTTTCACGCAAAGTCTATAGAGAGTGTTTCTGCTGGTGAGGATCCAGATAAACAGCCGCGTCATGAAATCTCAGGGGGAAACACCGACCCTCGTATGTGTGAATCACTGGAAAGCAGAGGACCAGATTATATTTGATTGCCCCTAGTAATGGGGAGCTCCCCCACCTGAACAGGCAGCCAATTTAGACTGTTTCTCCCAGCTCCCAGAGTTGGGGCCCTTCCAATCCACACCAAAGGTCTCCCCTGCTGGCCCCAGCCTTGGACCCTCGGAGATGCGGAGAACTTGGCCATTTTCTTTCCTCCCCAGCTCGGCTCTGCTGACGTCATCCACTGTACAAGTCACCACAGCAGCCCATCCCATGGGGAAGCATAAGAGCAACACCAAGTGCCTACTGTATGCTTCAGAAGCTCTCAGTATGTGTCATTGGCATGCACATCTCACCCACGGCACCATGCCCCAAGGATGGGCCATCGCCCCATTTTAGACAGGGGGAAGCAGTCTGGGAGGCAAATGACTTGGAGGTCACAGGCTGGGAGTGGCTGATGGCATCTGTCCTCAGGCTGGCAGACTCCAGAGCAGTGCTGTGAGCTCTTAGCCACTCCTGCCTCCTCATATGGAAACAGGGGGGTGCCGAGGGAGGAGCATGTGCTCAGCAAAGCTAGAAACATAGGCAGGGGTCTGGGGCACGGGCCACCATCCTCAAGTCCCCTGGTGGGGGCCAGAATTAGATTGGGGACCAGGAGGCAGCCTACATCCTGAAGCAAGGGCCCTGACACTTTCCTCTCTGGGAAACAGAGACACAAGGACGAGCCACTTGCTCAAAGTCACTTGTACAGCTGAAGTTCACAGGCCTTCCCCTACCCCAGGTGAGACGCAAGGACGGCAGCCCAGAGTGCTGGCTCAGCACATTTGGAGATGGAAACTCTCCCCGTCTCTGGCTCCCCTGCACTCCCCAGCAGCTGGCAAGCCTCAGCCATGTTCCCACAGATGCCAGCAGCAGCTGGCCGCACTGCGGGAGGCAGGGTCCCTTCACTATTCCTAGCTCTTCGGGGCCCAGGCTCCGGGAGAAGCAAGGTCACCCTCGTGTCCTTGGGAGAGAAGTGACTTAGACTCAGATATGCAGATGGAGGACCTGGGCAGCCCGTCTGCCCTGCTCCGAAAGACGAGGACCCCTTGAGGTTCAAGGAGCAGGCCAGCAAGCAGCCAGCAGGAACTCAGCACCCCGGGTCCTTTGGCTGGTCCTGTTTGCTGTCATTACAATAACAATAATGGCAGTAATAATTTACTGACATTATTACTGCCATTACTGTTACTGTCATTTGAAAGACCCACCATCCATCATTCACCCAGTAACCCCTCCAGCCATGCAATCCTCCGCCATCCATCTCTCACTCACCACCTTACCCACCTATCCAGCAACCCAGCCCTTCCTTCAGTTCTCCACATAGTCCTCCATCTACCCAACCACCCACTTGTACATTCATCCTTCCAAAACGTGTTCACTCACCATCCACCCACCCGTCATCTACCCATCCCTCATCTGGCCATCCATCATCTACTCACCTATCGCCCAGCCCACCCATTCACGTATTCAACCCTCCACCCACACACCCATCTACCCATTATCTACCCATCTATCCATCCCACCCACCCACTCACCCATTAATCCACCAGTTACCTACCCATCCATCTATCCCTCCACGCATCTACCCATCCATCTATCCATCAGGCAGCTACATAATGCCATTAGGCAGATTCCTGATGCCACCATTTGGTCATCACTCTTTAATGTCACCTGGGGCCTAGGCTGAGTGTGGGGGGGCATCTGAGCACTGGCATGTCCCCGGCACGCAGGACACTGCCCTGCATGGAGGAAGGCTCTCCATAAATACCTGTTGAATGAAACGAGTCATCCATGAAGAAGCCCCAGTCTTGTCTTTGAGAAATTGGCTGCCCGGTGGGGAAGGCAGGCACTTTCCTAATAACAATCACCGCCAGGCATTCGCGCCGCGCTCTCTACCTGCTCAGCCGCGTCCTCAGCACTTTTCACACCTCATTGAGTCCTCACGGCAAGACAACCGGGTGACATGAGAATAAGTCTCACCCTCGTTTTACAGATGAGGAGGCTGGGTCGGAGAAGCCACGGTTTGCACACGGCAGCGGCTCTGGACCTCAGGCTGGAAACCTCCGCGCGGACTCTGGGATGGCGGCTGTGACGGGGGGGCTGTGGAGGAGATGAGGTTTCCCTCGGCCCGAGGTGAATGGGCCGAGGTGGGGGCTACCATTTGGGAAGAGGCACGCGTAGTAATGACCTGGGAGCTTGAAAGAACCTGTCGGTGGGGGGAAGCCAGGGTCTCAGGTGTGTCTGCGGCCACCGGTCATGTGACACGGTAGACCAGGGCTGGCTGTCAGGGGTCAGGAGCCACCGAAGAGCTTGGACAAGGAGGTGGCAGGATTAAGACCGCAGTTTGGTCAGATCTCCCATGTGCAGGGGACAGGGCAGGGGGCGGGGACAGCTAAGGAGGCCTGTGGGACAAAATCCAGCAGGAATCAGCAGGATCTGGAATGGTTGGTGTTAGACGGTTAGAACCCTAAGGGGCGGGTAGGATGAGGGACCCAGGCAGAGATGACCTTCAAAGGGGACACCAGCTTCCTGGTGTGGGTGTCCAGTGGATGGAAATGCCCTCCCTGAGGTGGGGGACAGATAGAATATACTCAGCTCTTATGCCAACCTCTCACCTGCCCCTGAGGACCTCTTGTCATCCTGCTCCCTGCACATCTCCCCTCCCAGCCTGCCCAGCTCCCCATATGTTTCATCAAGCATCTGCCCCATCACAAGACGCACATCCAGCCATCCACCTGCCTGCCTGCCCTTCCACAGCACAGACACCCAAGCTGCCCCCTCCCAATCCACCATGCATTCCCCCCATGGAAGAGTTATAAGCATTAAATGGGCTAATTAAAAATGTAAAATGCTTGGAACCATGCCTGGTGCCTCAATAAATATTAGCTAGAGGTAAATTATTACTGCCATTATCTTTATTGCCATTGGAAGACCCGCCACCCATCATTCACCCAGTAACCCCTCCAGCCATGCATCCCTCGGCCATCCATCTCTCACTCACCACCTTACCCATCTATCCATCATCCCAGCCCTTCCTTCAGTTGTCCACGTAGTCCTCCATCTACCCAACACCCACTTGTACATTCATCCTTCCATAAACTTGTTCACTCATCATCCACCCACCCATCATCCACCCACCCATCATCTACTCACCCATCCACCAGCCCACCTATTTACTTATCCAACCCTCCACCACCCCACCCATCTACCCATTATCTACCCATCTATCCATCCCACCGATTCACTCACCCAACTACTCATCCATCCATCCCTCCCTCCCTCCCTCCATCTATCCATCCATCCATCCCTCCATCTCTCCATCCATCCATCCCTCCCTCCCCCCCTCCATCCATCCATTTATCCACCCATCCACTCAGCCATCCACGCATCTATCCATTCACCTATTCCCTACCCATCTATCCATCCACCCTCCCATCTACCATCTGTTCACTCATGCCATATGTGTCTACCCATCCACACATACCCATCTACTGGGTGCAAAGTCCTCTGCTCATCCCCAGGATGCAAAGACATGGAAACTTGCATCTGATGCAGGGACTCTCAGTGTCATTGGGAAAGCCAGGCCTACACCAGGCAATCACCTATTAAAACAGGGGCTTCTGCTCTAAAGGCCAGAGGGAAACAGAAAGGGAGAGGCCAATCTGAGCAGACTAATCAGGGGGAGGCTTCCTGAAGGAGGGAGAGCTTTCTGAAGTTGTGATTTCTCGGGGCCCTCCCCAGCCTCAGTTCACTCTGTCAGCTTGCAGAAACCAGGTCCCAGGGTGGCTGCGCTCCACTCACCGCTCCTCTTCTGCCTCTGCCATCTCTGCAAAACTTATTATATTTTCCAAGGACACGCCGAGCTGTTGAGGCAGCAAGCTCATGTGTGGCTTCGTGACAATAACAAACCAGAGCTCTGTGCTGAAGACCTCGAGTCCACCTGTTGGGCCAGGGGAGGGAGGGGAACTGGAAACGGTCTGGGAGGCGGGAAGAGGCGATCCTAATTACGCAGCGGAATTAATCACAACGCCTTCACCAAAAGGACTTCACACATCATTATCTGCTGTGGGAAGAGCAGCCTCGTTTTGGGTGTGGGGAGAATTAATTAAAGTTGGGGGACATGTTCAGAGGGTTGAGGATGAAAGGTGCAAAGCAAGTGCCACATCTGCTTATTAATGAGACATTAGTGCCGAGTAGCAGACGCGGCCAGACCGCTGCCGGTGTCCCGGGGGAGCGCAGGGGCGCCAGCCGCTGCCTGCCTTCTGGGCAGGTTCTCCAAGCCCAGGCCTGCTGCAACCATGTGTGCTACGGCTTCAGGCACTGAGACCCCCATAGGGCTGTGCACTGTGGCGGGTCACGCTGGGGACACTGAGCCAAGGTGGACCCAAACCTGACCCTCTGGGCGCTCCTGGCGGTGACAGAGGCTCAGACAGCATCACTCCAGTGGGACCTGGGCTGTGATGGGCGGGAAGCACGGAGGAAGCAGAACCCAGACAGCAGCTCGGGGAAGGCTTCCAGCAAGGGGGAGGCAAATGTTCCTGGTCCTCAAAGACAAAAAGGAGCAAGAGAGAAGCCCAGGAAAAGCAGGCAGAGCATAGCGACACCTTCAGAAAAGGTGAGAGGCGGTGCAAGTCTAGGGTGGCTTTTGGCAGGAGACGGGGGCAAGATGGCAGGTGGAATCCAGACTCGATCCTGAAAGTAGTAAACAGGGAGCCACAGAAGGGTCTGAGCAGGAGAATAGTGCTGTTCGATGTGCATTTCACACAGATCCTTTGGCTCCGTGTGAAGGATGGCTCAGTGGGTCGGAGAATGGAGGCAGAGAGATTACTGGCTACTAAATGAGTCCAGGCCGGAGACAGTGAGAACTGGACCAGATGGCACCAGTGGGTACGAGAGCAGGGTACTAGGAGGAGTGGCTGAGAGTCTAGAGCTACAGGGTCGAGGGGCTCTGCCCAGAGAAGCCAGCACACCTAGGGGACTGCGAGCCCCCGCTGTCGAGGGCAGAGTCCCATGCAGACTGGTCCCTATGTCTGTGGCACAGACGCATCCTGCTCTGACCGCCATACTCCAGGGGCCAGGTTGAGGCCTTGGCCAAGACGGTTTGTGGGTCCTCAGCCCCGTCAAGACTCTACCCTGGGAGGCACCTGGCAGCCTGCAGGTTCCCATTTTGGCCCATCTATACCCGCCCCCCTCACCCACCGTCCTCACCGCTCCCTCCCACCTCTCCTGGCAGGTCAGGCTCTGCCCCAGGGTCCCCAAGCTGGCTCAGGAGGACGGGACCTCAGCTTTACTGACCAAAGGTGCTAAGCTTTTGCCTTGAGCAAGTCGCTTTCCAGCCTCAGTTTCTTTGTTTGTGAGATGGGTGTGGTGATGACAGCGGCCACATCACAGCCATTGAGATGTTTCTGAAATGCACAGAACGCACGGCCCGAAACAGCGGTTGTGGTGAGTGTCAGGGGCGATGATACCAAGTGTCCAGCACAGTGCCTTGCACACAGCAGGTGCTTAAGATACAGCAGTGGTGACGGCGATAAGTGAAATATCAAACTATAGGTACTGGCCGCTGGTGGGGCAGGCGCTGAGGACTGCAGAGCAGGGACCCTACTGTGCACCAGGCTTTGTGGTAAGTCAGTGAGTTATACGGCCTCCGCTGACCAACCATCCCAGGTCCCTAAAAAGGGAGGAACTGTGGGCTCCATCTCAAAGATGAGGAAATGGAAGCTTACAAAGGGAAAGCGATCTGTCTAAGGGGGCGCAGACAGGAGGCAGACCCAAGAGTCTGACTGCAAATCTGTAACTGTGGCATTGACCTGAGACATGAAGGTGGCCAGGAGGCTCACTGCACGGGGGTCTCAGGCAGCTCCGTTTTCTCCTCAGTAACTGGGGCTCATGCTGCTGGTCCTAGAAGGTCGCTCTAGCAAGCCAGGGTTCTGGGGTCCCATCTTTGCAAGTGATGCCGCCAGATACTCCCATGGTGCCTTGGGGCAGAAGGCAGCCCAACCTTCCTCTTGGCCTGGACTGCAGTATCCGGCTTCACATTCTGGGGGACCTAGAGCAGGATGAGAGCAAAGCAAACCTGCTCCCATCGGCTGGTCCCACATGCGGGCCTGGATCCAGGGTGGAGAGACTGAGGCAGAGGCAGCTCCTGGACACCAAGATGAAACTTTGCTTTCTCCAACTGAGAAAGCAACATCGGCATCCATGATTCCGAACTTGGAAATCTAACCGAGCGCAGGCAACGTCTTCCACTTACCAGATGTGCAACCCTGGAGGGGTACTTAACCTCTCTGCTCCTTCCTATCCTCAGCTGAAACAGTGCAAAGATAGTGCCTTGCTCACGGTGGGCTGGTGGCGCTCATGAGGGAATGTTTGTAAAGACTCAGGCCTGGCAGGGCGTTTATGATCCAAGCTCTGGAAACTGGAGTTTCCTCTCCTTTCTCCTCTCCCAAAGAAACCCGGGCTTGGCAGGTCCCGATCTGCCTGGGAGCCCTGGAACAGTCTGTGGAGTGTCCCAGGCCTGTGACCACGGGAACACTTCCCTTGGCTTCCTCACCCCAGCCTCACCCCAGCAGGCCCTTGGGCACCTCTGCGGCGGTTCTGGTTCATCTCTGGATGTGACCAGGCTGCGGCTGGCAGGTGGCCACACAGGCTTGGACCACCTGGCCAGGGCCATGGGCTCCACCCTGCCGCTCAGCCTGGGCTGGCTTCCCCACAGCTGGGAGCCTCACAAGAATAGAATTCAGACAGATGCCGGAAGCTGCCGCCAAAGGCTCTTCTTTCCCTGGGCTTCGTGGAAACATGAGATTTTGCAATAACAAAGGTTGCTCCATGAGGCCAAGCCAAACAATTTACAAGATTGGGAGAGGCTGCTCAGCGAAATCAAAGAGGCCTGGAATTTCAGCCTGGGCCCCAGGGGCCTGAGCTGTTGAACCCCAGATAACCTGCTTCCCGGCGCCTGGGCAAAGCCAGCCAGAAGCCAGGGCTGTACTGAGCCTCCCAGAGCCTCCTACTGTGAGCTGGAGGGAGTGAGCATGGAGCAGGTGGGGAAACCGAGGCCTAGAGAGGCAGACCCAGGATAAGCTCCCACTCCATAGTTCTCTACTCTGTTCTCTGTTGCACTGAGGTCAAGAGTAGAGGCTTAGGGTGGGGGGCTAGGGAGGGGACAGATCCAAGTTCAAATCTCAGCTGTGCCATTCCCAGCTGTGTGCCCCTGGGCTAGTCACCTAACCTCTCTGGGCCTGTTGTGTTTTTTTAAATCTGTTAATAGGGAATGCAGAGAAGTGACTCCTAGGATGGTTGTGAAGATTCAGGGAAACCATGGAGTGGCACCGTGAGGCACGGAGCACCCGGTAAGTGGGGGCCCTCACTCAGCTTCAGTTAAGCAGAGTGTGCTGCCAGTGCTCCGCATGGCGCAGGAGGAGAGGGGGAGAAAAGGTGCACTCCCTGTGTTCAAGGAGCTGGCAACCTAGTCAGAGAAGAAAAGGTAGATCTTACTCTCAGAGGGGCCACGTGACTTGTGCAGGGTATACAGCTATGAAATCGAGGCTCCTGTTCTGGCCTGGGCTGCCTTCCTCCGCCTCAGGGATTTAAAATGACTGGTCCACAGAGCAGAGCCCTGACCCTCGTGAAAGGTGCAAGGCAAGTGCAAAATATACTTATTAATTGCACGGAGATCCCCTCTGGGCTGGACCCTGTGGTGCGTCATACTGAGGACACCGAGTCAAGGCGGACCCAAACCTGACCCTCTGGGTGCTCCTGGCAGTGACAGAGGCACTCACGAGCTGTGTGACCTTGGGCCGATGACATAACCTCTCTGAGAAGAGGGTAGTGCCTGCCCCATCCCCTGCATGGATGCAAGGTATGAGCAGGTGTGGAGGGGCGCTCGGTGAACGTCAGGGACTCCTGCACACACCAAAGACCCTGCCTGCCGTCGTTGCTATTATTACTGCATTACTCTGGGACCAGCTGCAGGGTGGGGTGTGGGGGTGCTGTGTGCAAGTGAGGCTCATTGCTGGGTGCTCAGCTCCCCCTGCCATCTGGCACCCTATAAACTCTCGCCGTCCCGGGCTGGGTTTCAGATGCCTGGGGGTAAGATGCGGCACTCTGTGACAGCCGCCAGCTTCGGAGATGCCAAGCCCGGGTTAGACACACAGTGCCAGGAAACGAGTGGATTCTGCCAACTGCCCAAATGAACATGATGCCACAGAGCTGTGGGGCGGGGCTGAACATCTGAGCTACGGGGGGGACCTCTCCTCCCCCAGGCCAGAACCTCTGCCTCCTGCAAGCCAGCCCTGGGCTGAGGCCAGCCGTCACTGTCCCCAATTTACAGAGGACACAGGGTGGCAGGAGGTAGTCCACCTGGTCTAGGTCCCCAGCTGCCATACGGGGTGCCAGGAGGCAAGCCCAGGGCACAGCCACAAAGCTAGAGCCAGGGCCCTCATTCACCGGCCCCTCCCCCTGTCCGAGAGCCACTGTTCCAGCCTCCCCTCTGTCCTCAGCTCCTTGCCTGGGAAACTCCGACTTTGACAGGACTGACAATTAGCACCTACCCCCACCTTACGACGTAATCCGAATCACGCACTGAGAACAGAGCCCAGTGCTCCCTGAGCAGGGCTTATCATCAGTGAACATCAACAGATGAGGAAACCGAGGCCGGGAATGCCCTGAGTCCCTGGGGTCTCTTGTGTCTCAGCTTCGGGAAGTGAAGTTGGTGCTCCCCCGATCCCCCAGCCTTCCCGGCTCCCCGTCACCCCCTCGCATCAGACGTCCTCCCAGTGCGCCTGGGCTCCTCGGTTGTCCCTGAACCAGGGGCATCTCCATAGGCCCTGAGCCCTAGGACTCTGGGGGGCAGACATGTCTGCAGAGCAGCCTCTGGAGTGCAGGCATTTCCTTGGGGAGCCTGGTCCCTTGTGAGACTCTGCTGCCCCCGGCACATAGCAGGGCCCCCACAGGCAACCTTCTCCAAGCTGATGGGGACAGTGTCTTTTCTTTCCCACGTTGAATGCCAAACCACCCCAGAGCTCACAGACTTCACCCTGAAGGTTAACCATGGAGGATCTGTAAGCAGAGGGGTGGCGAGGTCAGGGGCTGTTCTCTGGGGGGGACACTGGGGGATGGGCTGTAGGGCTCTGCACCCCATTAAAAAGGCATTAGCACGAGTGGTGGCTGAGTACGTGGTTTTTTCTATTGCTGCAAAACATAACAAACTGCCACAAACTTGGCCTCTTAAAACACCACCCGTCTGCTCTCTGACAGTTCTGGAGGCCAGAAGTCTGCGTGGGTTCAGTGGGTTCTCCGCTTAGGGGCTCATGAGGCTGACCTCAGGTATCAGCCATGCCAGGCCCTCACCTGGAGGCTCCGGTGCTTGTTTGGGAGTGTTGGCAGAATCCAGCACCTTACGGCTGTGGGACTGAGGTCCTGTGTCCTTGCTGGGTGTTGGCTGGGGGCGCTCAGCTCCTCACCACCTTGCCCTGAGACCCTTGCACCCCGGCAGCCACTGCCTCATGGCTGCGCCTCGCACACCGGGGTCTCTTGGGTCCCGGCTGCTCTCACCAGTCAGAGAAAATGCTCTGCTTTTAAAGGACTCATGTGACGAGGTCAGGTGAGCCAGATCACTTCCTTCTCTTAAGGTCCACTGATCAGTCACCTTCATGACATCTGCAAAGTTCCGTTCACAGCGTAGTATAGTCACAGGGGGAACACTGGGGAGGCGGGTCACGGGGTGGCTTAGAGCTGAGCCTGCTGCATGCGCTTCGCGTGCAGACAGAAGCCCCCTCTTGCCTCCTCCCAGGCCTGAAAGAGAAACTTGTGTTTATACTCGTGACCAGGAGGGAGGAGGGCAGGCCAGAGAGGAGGAGCTGGGAGACTCCGGAATCCCCAGGAGTGAGATGGTGGCCTTTGGCTTAGGCAAACCCCAGTGCTAGCATCTGTGCAGTGCATCTGGCCTGGGAGCTTCCTGGACCCCGGCACCCAGCCCACCACACCTTCCAAATCTGTGAGATAACAGTCAGGCACCGCAGCGGTGCCTGCTACTGTGTGCCCAGCCCCAAGCAGTCAAGACTCACAATATAGCAGCAGCCAAGATTCACACTCAGCTCTGAACCCACAGCCAGTGCTCCTAACCGGTGGGCAGCCCTGCCTCCCTGTGACCCGTCCCTATAGCCACAGGGAGGTGATGGCTTTGCTGTGACACGAGGCTTCTGTGGTCAGCTGGGAGAGTGGGAGCAGGGACGGGCAGCCAGCCAGCCCACCCACTGGCAAAGGCACAAGGGCAGCAGTGACCAAGCCAGCCTCACACCTCAGAGGAGGACAGGGCTGGGAGGCAGAGGCCTGGCTGCTGGCTGGCTCCTCCTCCCCTCCCAGGGTCCTGGGCCGAATCTCCCCACCTCAAGACCTCTACCACCTCTCAGGTAAACAGGTGGAGTGAATGCAATGCCCTCCAGGGCCCACCAAAGTGCTTCCTCCCGCCTGGAATAAGGAAACAGAGGCTCAAAGAGGTAGCAACTTGCCTGCCCCCATCCACCCCACCCAAGGAGCAGAGCGGCCACCAGTCTAGAGCACCGCCTGGCTTGGCCACATCCTCGCTGGAGGACTTTGAGGGGGTAGGGTACATCTAAATATCTGAGCCCTTGATTTTGAATTTAGGAAACAGGGTCTGGGGGGATTGGGACCCCTTGGAGAATGGAGGAGCTGGCGGTGGTCCTTGGGAGGGTGGGGGCTGCTCCCCAAGGAAGTGAGGGAGTATGTCGAGACTAGGGACCAGCCGATCACGCAGCACCAGAGCCCCCTCCCACTGCCCACCCCAGGGTCTCGGCCTCTAAGCACCACCCTCTGAAGAAGGAAAGAGGGTGGGATGCCTCGTGTCCCCCGACTCCTGATTAAATGGCTGCAATTTTGATGTGGCAGGTGATCTTCTCGGGAAGCCTGGCTTTAAATTTAGCTCCCTCCCCAGCCAGCCCTTTGAAAAGGCTGCTCTCTCCACCGAGGGAGGGAGCATGAGTCATCGCCAGGCGCCCGCCCCTGAGCAGTCGCGTTTGCGGGGGAGCAGGCCTCCCGAAGGCAGAGAAATAGTAAATAGGAATGGAGGATGGAGCCACGGCAGATGTGGGGCGTCGGGCTCGGCCTGACACGCAGTAGGTACCCAGAAATGGGGCAGGGGATGCTTCCCGGCGCGGTCTGCGTAGTCACCTGCACAGGCCGCCTCCGGTCCAGCCGGGAGCGGAGACACCGCACGTATCTGTTGAATGGTCCGTGGATGACAGCTTACATGCTGCGTCTCACTGGACTCACAGCAGCCCCCAAGCCTGTGCTCTCACCTGCCACGGCAGATGCCCAAAGGGCGGAAGGCTGAAGAGGGCTCCCTGGCCCCAAAGATACCCGCATCCTAATCCCTGGAACCTGCCAGTGTTACCTTATACAGCAAGCAGGGAAAAAAAAGGACTTTGCAGATGGGTCGAGTGGAGGATTTTGAGATGGAGGGATTATCCGGGATGATCTGGGCAGGCCCTAATGCAATCACAGGCATCCTTATAAGAGGGAGCGTCCGCCCCGAGGCCGTGGGAAGAGGAGCGCAGGGAGATTTGAACATGCTGCCCTCCAAGGCCAAGTGATGCTGCCGCAAGCTGAGGGCGGCAGAGGCTGGAAGGGGCCAGCAGGGTCCTCCCCCTGGAGCCTGGAGGGAGTGCGGCCCCATCCACTCCTGGATTTTGGGCCAGGGATGCCCATTTGATTTCAGACTCCGGAACTGTAAAGTGGGTGGTCATCTGGTTGGGGCAGCACAGGACATGAGTGTACAGAGAAGTGAATGACGTTGGCCGTGGCCGAGCGGAGGTCCAAACCCAAATCCATGCAGTTCCAAAGTCCACCCTTTTTCCTGCCCACCCCTCAGCCTCCTGGAAAAGCAGAGGGGCGCTGATGAGACCAAGTACCCACGAAGTGCCAAGCACGCATTTATTCTGGGTTCACAGACAAGACCATTGTCTGCTATGTTCTTGTCGCCATCTATTCCTCACAGTGACCCTTGGAGGTCATTCCCATTTTGCAGATGAGGAAACTGAGGCTCAGGAAGGCAAAGTAGTGTTGTCCAAGGTCAGGGAGCCTGTGCTGGGGGGAGAAGGTGAAGGTGCAGGCCCTGGGAGCACTGCGGAGGGCAGCGCAGCTCAGCACACAGTGCGGTTTTGGGGTTTTGAGGAGGCCACGGAGTGGCCACCCAGGGCAGCCACTGTGCCTTGTGGGTTTGGCGTGGCTGAAGCTTGGGGCACCTGGCTGCAGAGGAGGCTGGGCAGGCGGGCTGGGCCACAGGCACAGGAAGAGGGGGATGGTGCTTCACCCTGTAGGAGACGGAGTGATGGAGCCTTAACATCTCGTCCTGCCACTGACCCGACTGTGAGCTTCTTTGGGGCAGGAACCTCTTCAGGTCTCTGGGTGTCCAGCACTGACCTGGGACAGGCACACAGCCATGCCCAGTGGCAGCTGAACGAGGGGGAGGGAAGGAGTGGGGACAAGGGGAGGGGCTCTACTAAATGATGACGCTTTCGACATGCCCTGAACACACCATACACACACACACCACACAACACATACATACACACACCACACAGACACACACCACATACACACAGATAGCACACATATACACACATACACAGACACCACACATTCACACCACAAACATACACACCACACAGACACCACATACACGGATACACAGCACACATACACATACCACACAGACACACATCACACACACACATACACAGATACAAACACACATATCACACACACACCACACATACACACAGATACACCACACATACACCACACATACAGACACACCACATATACACACACACAGACACACACCACACATATACACACACACACAGATACACGCATACCACACACACCACACATACAGATACATACCACACACACACACCACACACACCACACACAGACACACACACCACACATACACAGACACAGATACCACACATACACAGACACAGATACCACACATATACACACACCCCACACATACACACCACAAACATACACACCACACAGACACCACATACACACACAGATACACACCACACATACACATACCACACAGACACACACAGACACACACCACACACATACACACATACACATATACAAACACACATACCACACACACACCACAGATACACACCACACATACACACTACACATACGCACACCACATATGCACAGACACATGCCACACACACCACACATATGCACACACCACACACAAACACCACACACACCACGCATACACACATACACAGATACACACCACACATACACACAGATACACAGACACACATACCACACATACACAGACACACACACACACAGACACAGAGACACACCACCACACACATGTGGGGAACGTGCACAGACATACCATATGGGGATTCCAAACATGTACACCCAAAAAGGGAAGATACTCTCATTCTACCACCCCTAAATGCCAACAGCATCACACACCCCATCCCACCACACAGCACACATGCCACTCACACCATCCACTCACACACTCACACACTTTCACACACCCCCACCACTCACACACACCCCTCACATCCTCACACATGCAGACACCACACAACCCACACACCATCCACTCACTCACACTCCTCACACCACTCACAACTCACACATACCATTCACATCCTCACACACACAGACACCACACAACCCACACACCATCCACTCACACACTCAGACACACATTCATATACACTCACACGCCCCCACACACCACACACGCCATTCATTCACATCCTCCCACACACACACACCACACAACCCACACACCACACACCATTCACTCACACCTCACACATATTCACATACACACTCACATCTCCCCCGCCACTCACACCCTTACACACACACACCCACTTATATACATACTCACACATCCCAACACTGCTTACACCCTCACATACACACCCCCACACAGCACACACATAGCACTCACACCCTCATACACCCCCCACACCAACCACACTCCAGTCACACTTTCACACACACGCACACATACATACCACCCCCCCACCACTCACACTCCACCACACACACCACTCACACCCTCACACACACACCCCACACACACCACTCACACCCTCACACACACCCCACACACACCACTCACACACACAGCCACACACCACACACACCACTCACTCAAACACATCCCCCACACACCCTGAAACACACACATTGACACACACCACTCACATCTTCACACACAACACACCCCACTCACATCTTCACACACAACACACCCCACTCACACTCTCACATACATACACATACAGACATATTCACACACAACACATACCACACACCAACACACCACATACACACAATGCACACATACAACACACAACACACATTTATACTCACATACCACACATGACATAACCAACACACACACACACAAACACATCACACAACATATACAGCACACACAACACAGTCTCAACAGTCCTGTGTACACTCACACACATACACATCTCACGCATACCACACACACCACCACACTACACAACACACAGACACACCATAAACATACATCACACACCTTACACACAGTACCACATAGACATACAACATACACAAGACACACACACCACTCACACACTCTCACATTCACACACATACTACACACACATAGAACACATCCCACACACATACCACTCATTCACATTCTCTCATACACACATACATACATAGTCACACATATACCATAAACACACACCACACATTCAATACACATACACAGAACACACATACTAAGTGCACACACCGAATACCACATATAACTCACACATACAACACACACACACCACTCACACAACAAACACAACACAGACACCCACTACACACGACACACACAGACACCACACACACAACACAGGCCACCCCAGCCACACAGGTGGCCTGCTGTGACACCCCTGCGCTTCCCGCCCTCACTCAGCCCACATCCCTCAAGTCTGAGTGTTCCTGGCACTGAAAGCCACCTCGACCCTGAGACACAGTCCCTGCCAGGGCACAGATGACAGGCACCTCTCCAGCGTGACAGCCAAAATCAGACGAGACAACCTGGCAGGCACCTCCCAACCCCGCCCCCACCAGCACCCGGTTCTTCCACCTGTTCCGTGGCCTCTCTGGGCCTCAGTTTCCTCCGTCCCCCTCTTGGGATATTTGTCAGGCATCAGGAGAAGTACCTCACGGGCCCAGTCCCAGTTAGTCCTCAAGACACCCTATGCGGTAGGCAGTGCGACCTCTTTAGGGAAGAGAACTGACGTTCAGGGGAGCTTCTGTGCCATGCCCAAGGCCACCTGGCCAATTAGGGACCAAGTGCTGCCTTGCTACAAATCCCATGAACCTTCCCACTGGGCAACATCACCTGCCCCTGTGGCTGAGCAGGTGCTGCACCCCTGAGCCCTTACTGTGGCCCTGACCTCGCCCTGCTGGGGTGTTCATGGGCTCCCTCTGCCCCTCCCATGGGCAGGGCCCACATTGGCTCTCATGGGGGGAGATTCAGTGTCCCGCCCGGGCAGCTGCTCAAACCAGGCCCACTGAGGACAGGAGGGCATGGACGCCTGAGAGACACATGGGGAAATCAAGGCACCTTAACGTGCCCACCCCTTCCTGGGGTGGGCACCCTGGCATCATTCCCACTGTCAAAGCTGGGTGTCTCGGGCACACAGCTGAGCCTCACTCTTATCCTCAAAAGGAGCCCAGGATGTGGCATCGGGAATGCCATCTGGACTCGCAGCTCCATCAGCTCGGGGTCGCACAGTTGCGCCAGGCGCCTGCCACTCTCTGGTTCCTCCTCAGTAATAGGAGGGTGCAGTGCCTGCCCTCAGTGTCTTCTCTTGATGTTCACCAAGGTATCTGTGAGGGGCCAACACTGGGGGACTGGGCTTGGATATCAGGCAGGCCTGCGCTTGAGCCCCAATTCTGCCCCTAGCTGGCTGTGTGGCTCAGAGCAGGCGTCCTAACCTCTCTGAGTCCCAGCGCCTCCCCCTGTGAAGTGGGGGAGGATGCTGCCCAACACTGCGGTGAGGACAAATAAAGTATGAAGAATACATCAAGTATAAAGTCCTCAGCCCAGTTTCTGGCGCGCTTCCATCAATGCTTGGAAAATGGAATGAGAGCCACCATCTCAGGTGACCCAGGGGGGAAGATCTTGGGGCCAGCCCTCCAGGGGCTTCCTTCTCCCTCCTAAAATGAGGAACTGATAAAAGATCCTCGTCTCCATTGCCTCTTGGGGCCCTGGAGAAGGCTGCAACCTTTTCCCCCACAAGACTTCTTTACAACCGGAGGTCTCCCGGCCAGGGACAGAGGAAGGTGGGGGAAATGGGGACTTGCTGGCTTGAGGCCACAGAAAGATCAGCACAGGCTTGTCTCACAGGTGAGGGCTGCAATGGGGGTCAGGCTGGAGCTGGGGGGCAGCCGGGTGGAGAGGGGGAACAGGAGCCGGGGGAGGGGACCCCACGCAGTGGCCTAGGAGGGTCGGGAAGTGGGGCCTTTCCCACAGGAAACCCGGGCGGAGGAGCTTGTCTCGTGTGAAGGGTCCTTGGCCCAAGCTGCCCCTGCCCCTGATCCCCCCTGCCCAGGGCCTGGCTGGTGGGAATAACGTGGCCCCTAGACAGAGCAGGTGTGTGTGCCATGGAAGAGGGTGGAAGGATGGAGACGCACTGGGGGAGAGGAGAGGAAAAGGGAGTGGGCAGGAAGGAGGGAAGGAGGTGGAATGAACAAAGGAGAGAGGAAGAACGGAGAGGAAGGAAGGAGGAAGGCAGGAGGGGAAGGAGGGAGGAAGGAGACGGGGCAGGGAAGCGGAAGAGGGAAGGGACAAGTAGAAGGAAGGAAAAGAACGAGGAAGGCGTGAAAGAACGAGGACGGAAAGGAAGTCAAAAGAGAGAAAGTGAGAAGCCACCGCGAACAGCAAGAGGGAGAGAGAAAGAGCCAGAGGGGGGAGAAAAGAGACCGCGACAGAAAGAGAATGAGAGGAGGACGCAGAGAGAGAGAGAGAGGAAGGGAGGAGAGAAAGGGAGAGAGAGGAGAGCGCAGGACGCGGCGGGCGCGGGCGAGGGGGAGCGCGGCGGGCAGGGCGGCGGGAGCTCGGCGAGCCCGGGCGAGGGGGCAGCAGAGGGCGCGGCGCCGAGCGAGAGCCAAAGAGTGAAGTGGGCAGCGGCGGCGGCGGCGGCGAGCGCGGGGCCGGGCGAGCATGAGCGCGGCGGCGGCGGTGGCGGGCGCGGCGCGGGGCTCGGGGCCGGCGGGCGGCCGGGCGGCGCGGGCCGCCGAGTAGCCGCGGACGGCGGCAGGGCAGGCGACCGGCCGCCGGACCCCGAGCCAGACGCGGAGCCCCAGCCCCAGCCCCAGCCCCGGCCCCAGCCCCAGATCCACGCCGCGCCCGGCGCGCCTAGGAGCGGGCGCCTTCCGATCCGGGAGCCTGGAGTCCCCGGGTCCCCGCAGCCCCGCAGCCCCCAGAATCCGGACAACTGTTGCGGCGGCGGCGGCGGGGGCATCGCGGGGGCGTGGGCACCCCCCACACCCCAGCAGGCGGCTCCCTCGGGCGCCGGCACCCGGCTACGGAGCGAGGAGCGAGCGGGCGACGGGCACGAGGTGAGCGGCGCCCCGGGCGGGCTGGGCGGGGCCGCGCGGGGAGGGGCGCGCCCGGGCCAGGGTCCGAGCCGGCGGGGAAAGGGGCCGGGGCGGAGCTCGTGGCGGAGGAGGGTCTGGGCGAGTGGGGGGCGGGGTCTGCGGCGCTGGGCTCCGGAGAAGGGGTAAAGGGTGGGCGCACGGGGAGAAGCGGGGAAGGGGCATGTGACGGGGGTCCGGGCGGTTTAGAAAGGGTCGGGGACGGCCGGGGCAGCGTCTGGGGGCAGGAGCCGTGCGGGACAGCGGGTGTGCCTGCCCTGGGGCTCGGCGCCGGCGCTCACCAAGGTCGGGGTCGCTGAACCTTGAACAGAAAGGGGCCGGGTTCCCAAGAGCTGTCTGGGGCGCGGCGGCCGGGACCGGAATCCGCGTCCAAGGTGGGGGACCGGCTTCTAAGAACCGAGTCCGGGAGCGCAGTGAGCCGGGGAGCCCCGTGCTGCTGCACAGGGACCGAGGGCGACGCTGCGGACCCAGAGGGCCCGGGGGTGGGGGTCCCACTGGGCAGCGCAGGGACGAGGAGAAGGACTCCCCCCAAGTACGTGCCCCTCGGTCCTGGCCCTCCGCGTGGCCCCCCGCGGAACCGCTGTCGCCGCCCGGGGCCGAATCAACGTTGATCCCGCGCTCGGGGCTGGGTGGCCGTGGCGGTGGCCTCGGAAGCTCATTAGTGCCCGCAGTTGCTGTGGCAGCGAGACCCCAAGCGTCTCGAGGTTATATTTATTATAATTATTATTATCATTATTAGTATTAGTATTTGTTACTCAGCCAGAAGAAAAACAGAAACGGGGAAAAGCCAGCGCGTCCTGGCGCCTGCAACTGTTACCTCTTTGGAAAGAGTCAAGAGGATGTGGGCGAACAAGGCCAGGTCTGTCAGCCCCAGGGTGCCCCCCCCTCTTGCTAGCTGCCCCAGCCTCACCCCCTGGGGCCATCGGACAGGGAAGGGGAGTTATGTAATCTGCGGGAGAGCACCTCTGGGCATGCCTCTTCGTGTCTCCCCCCCACCTCTCTGGGCCTCCTGAGCCTCTGTTCTAAGTGACTGCACCTGCCGAAGGAATCCCAGCCTAGGATGGGAAGATCACAAAGTGCTCTGAACAGGGCATGGCTGGGGGGTGGCCTCCAGCCCCCTCTTCACTGCTATGTGACCTTGACCAAGGCTCCTGGCGCCTCCTAGCCTGTCTCCTCATCTGGAAGATAGAATGGCAGCCATGCCCATCACCAAAGGCTGCTGTGAGCTCACTCAGAGAAACCCTTGCCGGGTTCCCACTGGGTGCTGATGGCTGTGTGACCCCAGGCAACTGTCCACATGTCTCTGGACCTCAGTTTCCTAGACTATAAAATGAGAGCCCTGCTCTGGGCATTGTCTAAGGTGTTTTCGGTCACCAATGTCCTGTGAATCTCGCTGCTGGCTGGCTGTGCCTGAAATACTATCAGGTTCAGCTCTGTTCAGACCCGGGCTGATGGGAAGTCCCTCCCTGCATCACCCTTTGTTTCCTCACTTGATTCTGATTGTCCAAATCTCACTGAGAATCAGGTGGTCCAGGGGTAAGCATTGGGACTTTTCACCTATGGGTAGGCTTTGGCTTCAGTGAGAAATGTCATTCGAAACCAGAATTCAAATAACCTTCAGGTCCTGACGTCAACCAGGACAATCCCCATGCTGGTCACTGTTGCCTAGAATTGGGGAGTCACTCCCCATCCCCTGAATCTGTGACTGCTCGGTGCAGGACACCTCTTTGCAAGCACCCCATCTCTCCAGAGAGGCTGTCTGCTGTGCCCGTCCTGGCAAGAGATGACCAGGAAGTTTTGCAACCAGGCAGCCCCGGCCCCCTCCTGGCTGAAGCTGAAAGCCCCAGGCAGGGGTTCCTGACAGTTTCTTTGACATCTTCACGCTGTGTTCCTGTCTCTGTCTCAGGCATCTGGGAGGTACTGGACTGATGAAGGGGGGTGAGGGGAGCAGTTTGGCTTAGAGGGGTGTGTGTGTGTGTGTGTGTGTGTGTGCGCGTGTGTGTGTGTGTGTGTGTGTGCGCGCCATCCTCGCTCTCCTGAGCCACCCAGCCTGCAGCTTATCAGGGCAGGTGGACTGGATGAGAGGGGCAGGGGCAGGGCCAGTGCTGCTCAGTCAGACCTTTGTGTGTGGCACAGAAAGGGAGTGGGACCTGCTCAGAGTGAGACCAGCCAAGAGTCACTCCCGGTTACCAGTCATCCACCCATCCATCCCTTCACTCCCCTTCCTCAGCCAACTCCCAGAGCCCCCATGCCTACGAAAGGCATCGGCTCGCCCTTGGCAGCTCTCTAGGAAGCAGAGGAGGAAGTGACCCCGGACAAGCCAGCAGAGCTGGAGGCGTGCCTAGGTCAGGCCACGGGGCAGTGAGCTCCTGGGGTGGGGGAGGCGCACATGCAGGGGGCACCTGTCCTTTGGAGCCTGGAGGGGTTGGGGCCGGGGAGCTTGGTCCAGAATGACAGGCATGAATCAGCTGGAGGAAGAGGGAGGAGCTGTTCTGGGCAGAGACCCTCTGTGGGCAGAGATGCAGACACGGCAGGGCGGCAGGCTGAAGCCTTCTGGACCTGCGGGGCTGGGAGGTGGCTGCAGGCCTGGAGGGCAGGGGGGATGGAGCTCCCTGGAGCAGGGCCCGGGAGGAGACAGCCCCGACCCCCAGGCTGAGTGAGGGTTTGGGTACAGGGTGGGCAGGGAGGAGGGGAGGGTGGTCAGGTTTGGAGCTTAGCTTCTGGGTGGGCTGCCCATGCTTGAGGTGGGCAGAAGGAGACACAGTTCGGGCCAAGAAGGTGAATCTGATTTCCAGTTCCCTGGGACAATCAGCCAAGCCCTCCTCAGCCCCACCCCAAAGGCTACACTGCAGGGGAACTGCCTCACGCCCAGACCCTGGGCTTCTGGGGTGGGTGTGGGGCGGTGGCATGTAGACACCAGGTCTGTCCACTTCAGCTGTCTGTATCCACAATATAGGGCTTCACGGAACAGGCTCGCAGTCGCTCCCCCCACAGCACGAGGGTTGCACTTGGCAGTGACAGCCCGAAGGCCTGCTCCGAGCCAGGCACCGTGCGGAGCGCGCTCGGACCCGGCTTCCCACTTAATCCTCATGCCAACCTTGTGAGTGGCAACTGTAGATTCTGTTATATAGAAGATGAGAAAACAGGCCCAGAGAGGCCAATCGTACAGAAGAGCCCCACCAGGACCAGGCTCCCAACCGCGCCACCACATCGCCTGGTGTGGGGGGGCGGGATACAGAGGCTCCCGGGACACAGGAGCCACGAGGGGGGGGCAGGGGCCCATGGTCTCACTTCCTAGTCATTACCCGTTTACTTGCCAGTATGACTGACCCAGAGCCTGGCCTGCCTTATGCTTAGATGAAAGCTGTCACCTCTCTTCTTAGGGACGCTGCGCCTCTGCTAACCCAGTCTTGGCTGCTTTCGCTTCTCCCCAGTTGACTTGTATAACAGATTCACGGGATTTCAGAGTGAACTGAGAGCCCCTTCCCCAGCTCTCCCAGCCCACCTGCTCTTTTGGAAGTTACCGAACAGTCGTCACCCCCCTAAGAATGGGGGGCCCTCGTTTCCTAAACACGAAGCAGGCAGGGTTCTGGACACCTAACCTGGATGAGTGAGGAGGGTGACCGGAGGCCCTGCCAACCCTGGTTATACCCTCCTGGGGACACCAAGGGACACTCGCCGTGTAGCTGTTCTCACTCTGCACAGGGTCTCGCAGGGGGTTGGCCCCATCTCTTCCTCCCTCCCTTTTTGCACCCCTTCCCTCCTTCCTGCCTTCCTCCAGGGCACACATTCCTTGATGCCTAAGCGTGGACCCCCTGGAGAGGTGGAGGAGACCCCAAGGTCACCGAGACCCACCCCAGGCCGCTTCCAGCCAGCCTGTTTAATGATTGACTCTATGAATAAATCATTCTGTAGCTGGGGCTGTGGATATCCCACTGGCCCTACTGATGTGCCTTCTGTCCCCACACCCTGAGTTATGATGAGCCCCTCCCTCCTTTCCTCTTAGCTGTAGCCGGGTTGGAAATGTTCATCCTGACTTCCCCCACCACTGGCCATCCCCACTCCTCACAACCCCAAGTTTTCTCATTCAGCACCTCAGGCACAGTGCTTCTGAAAGTGCCAGACCAGGCCCAGGCAGGGTCTTTCTGGGGGTGTGTGTGTGTGTGTGTGTGTGTGTCCATGTGTGCCCCACTCTCCACAGCCCTCAAGGGGGTTGGCAGGGCGGTAGACGAAGACTGCGACAGCAGCAGCCCTGAGCCTCCTGTGCCGTGCTATGATGAGGAGGGGCCCCAGGAGCTGCTGGTGGAGGGGCTTAAGGCAGATCTGCTCCCCTATATTCACATGGGGACACTGAGGCCCAGAGAGGGCTGGGACTGTGCTCAAGGTCACACAGTGAACTGGGGATTCTTGAGGTCAAGGATGTCCAAGCCTGTATTACAGACATGGACACTGTCCAGGTCTCGAGGTGCTTCGGGGAGTCTGGAGGGTTGGGAGTGGGGTACAAACATTTCCTAGTGGATGAAATTTGCACTGAAACCCCCAGAGGCACTCCTTTTAGGAAAAGGCTTCAGAGTCTCTCCCTGCCTGGCCATCCATAAAAGCAGAAGCTGAGATGAAGTGCAGATCCCACCAGTGCTGTGTTTTCGACGTCAACATGAACGGGGCGTTTACATCGGCGGCCCGTGCACCCCGGCCTGCCCTCCTCCCCTCCTCCTCCCATCCAGGGCGCATACTCCAGTCACCACCCAATTGCCCACACGCACACCTACCCCAGCAGATGTGTGCAAATGTTCCTTCCAGAAATTAACAAATAATGCACGAGTTTCCCAAATTACACCCATTTAACACTGAATTAAGTTCTGGAAGCTCTTAACAGAGCCCCGGGAGGGAAGAAAAATTTTTTGTTCACACTTCCCTGGAAAATGAGACAAACCGTGATCTTTGAAAACCCAGCTACATAATCTGATTATTCCTCCCTGGCTAGCCTCAGAGAGATGCCCAGCAGCGGGAGGGGACGGCCAGCTCTGCCACGGCAGAGAGATTTGCATTGGGAAATTGGACTGGGAAAGATTGTCTCTCATGCCAGATTCCAAAGCTCCTCGCCGTTGCCTGATGGGCTCAAAATAAAGTGCCGTTTTCTTAGATATTGGCACAAATTAAAAATAAAGGCAAATTCCTTCCATAATCCAGAGCGAGAATTTCCTCTGAGGCTCCCGGAGCTTGTCACGGAAACGATGGTGATTTGCTTTCACTTCGGGGTGCCTTTCCTTTGTCGGGAGAATTGCACGTGTGCAGCTGGATTTACAGACCAAAAGAAATGCATTCAGTGCTCATTCATTCCACGTTTCTGGAGCGCCTACCAAGTGCTGGACAGGGTGCCAGGCCCAGGGGGTGAGGAGGGGCGGTTTGAAGCAGGGTCCTGCCCTGGTGAGCTTTGCAGTGTGTTTCTTGGGGGAGGGGCAGGAGAACTAAAGGAAAACAAGCATCTGAGAGGAGTCAGGGAGGGCTTCCTGGTGGAAGTAACTTTCGGCTTGGGTCTTGGATGGTGTGTAGGAGTGTGCCAAGGAGAAGAAGGCAGAGGAACATTTCAGGAAGAGGAGCAGCCTGAGAAAGTTCTTGGCGTGGGTCTCACTCGGATGTGGCTTCTCGGTGGCATCTTCAGATTTTAGCTTACGAAGTTTCCTTTGTGAGAGCCTGGCTGGACATGTGACTCTTTACAAAGCCGTTTCATATCCATTATTTTTCACTGGCGGGGCTGTGATACCCAAGGCCCCTGGATCTCCTGGGCTCTGTGCGGGTCGGGGAGCATATAGAGTAAGTTATTCTATAGAAATTCTAAAACTTAAAGAACCACAGATGTTAATACCGAAGTCTAGAAAGGCTCCTTGCTCCCTCCACCGGAGCTGAGCTCCCTGGCTGCAGCAGGGCTGGGCTTCAGGACTTGGGTCCCAGCGATGCCCATGCTGGGGCCGCCAGCTCTGAGCCTCCATCTCTGCAACCAGAAAATGTGCTGATGGAGCCTGTCTCTGCCCATTTTCAGGAAGCCTGGCATCATCCCAAGCCCCAGACGGCCCAGGTTCAGGCTTCAGCTCAGTGAGAGTCCAGCAGTCTTTTTCTTTTCTATTTATTTTTTATTTTTATTTTTATTTTTTTGCGATGGAGTCTCTCTCCGACACCCAAGCTGGAGTGCAGTTGCACAATCTCGGCTCACTGCAGCCTTCGCCTCCTGGGTTCAGGCGACTCTCCTGCCTCAGCCCCCTGAGTAGCTGGGATTACAGGTGTGCACCACCATGCCCAGCTAATTTTTGTATTTTTAGTAGAGACGGGGTTTTACCACGTCGGCCAGGCTGGTCTCAAACTCCTGACCTCAGATGATCCACCCACCTCGGCCTCCCAAAGTGCTGGGATTACAGATGTGAGCCTCCGTGGCCAGCCTTCTAGCAGCGCCTTTGCTGTTTAAACTGTTCAGGGGTTTGGGAGCGGGTCTGGAGCATGGCTGTGTAGCATCGACGACTGGGTACAGATGCTGGGAATCTGATCCCGAGGACGGAAAGGTCTTTGGAGAATGAATCGTGAGCTGAGCCCAGCCCCATCGTCAGGACAACGGACCAGAGGGAGGCTCCGGGTGCTGATCCCAGGCAGGCTGCCTGTTTCCCCAAGAGCAGCCTGGGATCCCCGAAGCTGTGCTGCGGATCCACCCAGACAAGTCTCCTCACTGCTTGCTCCTCACTTTGTGACCGTGGGCAAGTTGTGTAACCCCTGGAGCTTCAGTTTACTTACCTGCAAAATGGGTTGTTGTGAGAACCGGGTAAGATAAATTCATACGAAGTGCTTAGTTAGCGCAGTGTGCATTCAGCGCCTTGTTAGCACTGTGTATTCTCACTTTCTTACTGTTACCAACTTTGTTACCGTATTCACACTGCTGCAGCCCTTCCTCAGACCTCTGGTGTAGGGACCACCATGAATGAATGAGGAAATGAGTCAGGTGAGCAGTTAGACCAGTGGCGGTGCTTCCCACCCAGCACCATGCAACTGCAGAGCAGGGAGGTGGGAGCCAGCTTTGGAGCCTGGGTTCCGACTCACCCCACCTCTTACTAGTGACCAGTGGGGGCTGCGTAATTTCCCTCTGAGCCTGAGCATCCTCGTTGAAGTTTTCAACGTAGGGCTGATAGTGATGATACCTTGAGTGGCTTGCGAGGATTTGAGGCAGGGATTGTAACATTTGGAACAGCTGGGTCAGTTACGTTGCTAACCGTTAAGTTTACTAAGCTCTGGAGGGACAGTAAGGGTTGAAATCCCAGTCTCCACTCCTCCTGGCTTGTGGCCGTGGACAAATTTCATCATCTCTCTGAGCCTGCTTCCTCATCTAAAAACCGGAATGATATCCACCTCTTTAGGAATTAAATGAGTTACTCCAGGAATGTGTTTGGTACAGATGGACATACAGTCAGCGCTCAGTGACTGTTACCGGTATTATTATCACCACTGCTACGTTTAAAAACAGAAACACCTGGAGGCACAGAAGCAGTGAAGGGTCAGAGAGCCTCTCTCTATCCTGGAAGGGTGGAGGCCACCTTGTTCCTAGTTAAGCTTGATAGTATCAAGCCCTGGTTTGGCATGCTTTAGACAGGTTTCTGGGAATGAAGGGATGATGGATGGATGGATGAATGGATGGTGGGTGGGTGGATGGATGGATGCATGGATGGATGAATGAGTGAATGGATGGATAAATGGGTGGGTGAGTTGGGTAAATGATGGATAGATGGTGGGTGGGTGGGTGGATGGATAGACGGATGGATGGATGGATGGATGGATGGGTGAGGTGAGTGGATGGATGGATAGATGGATGGATGGATTGATGGACAGATGCATGAATGGATGGTGGGTGGGTGCATGGATGGATAGGTAAAAGAGTGAATATGGATGGATGAGTGGGTGGATAGATGGTGGGGGGTGGATGGATGCATGCATGGATGAATGCGTGAATGGATGATAAATAGGTGGGTGAGGTGGGTAGATGGATGGATGCATGGATGGATGGATGGATGGAAAAATGGGTGGATGTTAAAATGAGTGGGTGAGGTGGGTGGATGAATGGATGGATGGATAGATAGATGGATGGACAAATGAATGAATAAATGAAACTAAGATCAGGGCAGCCAAGGAAGGAGCTGAAGTTTAAGGGCAGAGGCTTCCTTTGAGGACGTGAGTGACAAGGTGGGTTGTGTGGTGTAGCTGGATGTGATCTCTCTTTGCTGCACGAATCTTTATTGACTGGGGATGCTGGCCCGAGTCTGGGGGCCCAGGCTGCTTGGTATCCCCCAGAATTAGGTTCTGGAGCTGCACAGGACTGAGTTCAGGCTGTGACTTCCTCCGCTTCAGCACAGGCAAGTTTCCGTGCTGCTCTGAACCTGTTTCCTCCTCCATAACGCGGGGAGAGGACTGGCTTGCAAAGATAACGCATTTCAAGGTGGTTTGCAACCTGTAAAGTGAAACTGAAAGTCAGGGGAGGCGCCTGGACTTCATGCAGTGAATGACAGGGAGCAGGGCTGGATTTGGGGCTGGCGGAGCTCATGAAACCTCAGCCTGGGTGCTGACTGGTCCCTCCTGGAGAGGTGTTACCTGTGCAACACACAGGATAGTGCTGACGTACAGGGTCAGGGAAGGGGCAGAGGGGGCACCTGGGGCAGTGAGGCAGCACCTCCAGCTCATGGCCAGAACCAGGCCCAGGGATGGGAGCGCTCTGCCCAAGGCCCCTTGGAGCCCCAACCCCATGGGGAGGCCCTCACCTGCTCACCACAGCCCTATCCTGGGTGCTTTGCCAACATCACCTTTTATAATCCTCATAACTTTCCACTAGCAGGGACAGGTTGCCATTCTCAGTAGAGGCTCAAGAGAGGCAAAGTGACTTCCCCAAGGGCACACAGCCGCTACGTTGCAAAGCCAGGATTTGGACCTTGTGGCTTCTCTTCTTCTGCTGGGGGAGGCCGAATGCACTTTGTGGTCAGGAAGGGTGCCGATGTGGGAACTCATGGTCACCACACTCCTGTGCCCACCCCTCACCACTGTGTGCCTTGCCCAGCCTCCTGGCTTCTGTCTGCCTCGGTTTCCTTTTCTGTAAAATGTGTTCATAGCAGGCCCTCCTGCAGGAGCCTGAACCCGGGGAGGGACCCTGCAGAGCGCTCCAGTGGGCCTGCTCTCTCCACCCTTTTTTTGTTCTTTGACTCCTCTTTGGGGGAGGAGAGAACCTGGGGAAGGTGTGGGGCCTGCAGGAGCCGCAGAGGAGCCGCACTGGGGTTGCTCCTGTTTCTCTGCATCTTAACTGCCAGGGGCTGGTTTCTGCTGCCTGCTGCTTCCTCAGAAGAGGGTGGGTGCCAGGCAGGCGTGGGCAGGCCACTTGTCCAGTGTATGTCACGAGTTTATTCACTCCTGAGATAGCACCCAGGGCCTGTCCTCACAGACTTACAGTCTTCAGGGACTCATGGACACAGTCACCTGTTCTGCCTCCGGTTCAAGTCCTTCGTAAGAGAATGGACGGATGTGGGTGATGACAGAGGATGGGGAGCAATTCTGCCAGTAGGAAAGGGGCTGAGTATCGAGGGGGCCTTCTCAGAGGAGGCGGCACCCAAGGAGGTGGAGTCTGAGTTGAGCAGGTTGATGAGCAAGGGTCATGGGGACATTTGAGGCAGAGGGAGCCACACATCTAGAAGCCGGGAAATGAGTCTGGGAGACTTCCGGGAACTCCGCATGGCTGTCCCGTGGCACTTGTGGAAAGCTGAGCAGAAGCTGAGTCTGGAGGACTCTGGTCGCAGGGGGTTAGTTACTGGGTTACTGGAGAGGTACTGGGTTTGAACATTACTCTGTGGACCTGGATGGCAACTGTGGCTGGAACGCTGCCACTCTCACTGCAGTGCCCGGGGCAGGCACTGCTGCCATTAGACCTTGCTAATCCACCATCGTAGCAGGACCCTGGATGGCTCCAGTCCCCACGCAGCCCCAGGCATGCCCGTGCCCGAGATGACACCTGTTTGTCCTTGCTGCTGTGAATAATGGGGGACAATGATGCCCCTTCGAAGTTGCTTGTGTCGTCACAGCCCCAAACCCAAAGCACTTTCCCTGTGGGAGAAGATGGTGGGTTGTGGCCGGTCTCTGGAGGGACTCCACTGCCCCACACTTCCTGGTTCAGCCTTCCCTCGCCCCAGGGGTGAGCTGCTACCAGGGGCTCCCTGGGCCTGAGAACCGCCTGAGAATGCAGCCCTTCCTCCATCCCCTGCAGGTCCTCAGGCCAGGGGTCAAGCCCCAGACAGCCTGGACAGCCGCTGGAGCCGGGCCAAGAGGGGTCACAGGGGGAGGGCGGGAGCCTGGCAGCACCTTAGGCAGGACTAGGGAAAGATCGGGAGACGCCGCTCCCGAAATTCAAACAACTGGACAATCTGTTCTGGACCGATTTAGAAGCAGTGGAGTGGAAAACAATTAGAAAATACAGTGTGAAAGCTATTTCTCTCTCCCTCTCAGCTCACTTGGGCAGAGGGATGAGTTGGAGTTTATTTGTGGACTGTCCAAGGCCCTGGCCAGGGCCTCATACCTCCTCACTGCCCCCCGCGCCACTGCCCGACCCACTTACCCCCCCCACTGCCTGCTGCCTCCTCCTCCACGCCCAGATCTGGGCTGGCAACAGGGGGTCTCGGAGGGGCCATATTCCTGTGGGCTTCAGAAACCAGCAGCCTATAGGGGCTCAGACATGGACACGGCTAAGATAGGACGTTTGTGTTCTGACAGGCCCCCTGAGGGGAGGTCCTCTGTCCCTCCTGTCCCTCTCTCCCACACTGCCAGACAATGGCCTCTCCATGCCAAGTTTGAGGTGTCTCTGCCTAGTTCACTCCTGTACCCCCCAGGGTCCCAGCCCTAGAAGCAGAGCTGGCACATAGTAGGTGCTCAATGAAAGTTTCTTGTCTGAATGACAGTAGGAAGAAAGGGGGGAGGAAGGAAGAAAGGAAACTGAGGCTTTGAATGAAGTGACCCGTTCATAGTCACATAGTCTATTAGAGATGGAGGTAGGATTGGAATCACATCCGTCACCCTCCACACCTGATTTCCCCCCACCCATGCCCATCCCTGGGGCCAGGAGCTAGGCCTGAGACATTTAGGGGCCTCCCACGCCGGTGACCCCTCTCTTCCCCGGCACACTGCATCCCACTCCTCCTAACACGACTCCTACATTTAATCTTTCACGACTTGAGCCAAATGCTGTTTGTTTTAAAATAAGCCTGTTCAGTGTGAGGCCAGACCGGAGTGGTGGGGAGGGCAGGAGAACCGAAAGACAGAGCCTTCCTTCCACGTGGTCTGAATTGTCCTGGAAGGGAGCAGCTCCCTCTGCGCTGTGGTGTCGGGAGTGTCTGTGGCTGGAGGAATTCACCCAGGGGCGGGGTCTGCGGTGACATTGTGAGTGTGGGGACATCTGGCACTGGTGGGAAATGGGACCAGTGGATCCCGGCATGGTCTCTCTGTATTTCCCCTTCAGTGGGAGAGGGGGGCCATTTCCAGTAACGGGGAAGTGGTTTCATTTCAGGGAGTGGCAGCTCTCTCCTCTTTTCCCCTTCACCCCCAAGGGCCAAGGCCAGGAGTCTGAGTCCCAGAAAGAACCTTGGCTTGGAAACCCAACCAGCTCGGGTCCAAGTCCCAGCAGCTCAGCAGCGGTGTGACCTCAGGCAGGCAACACAACCTCTCTGAGGCTTAGTTTTCTCATCTGCAGACTTGGGCGGTAACCCCTTCTTTTCTGAACACCGAAGGAGATGATACTTGTGAAACACCCAGAATAGTGCTGGACACGTCATAGGTGCTCAAGGAATGGCCTTTTCCTCCTGTTTCCACTGCGTGAGTGGCCACGGCTGACCCACAGTTTCCCTCTTGCTTGGGTTCCGCCTCTGTGGCCTGGAGTCTTCATGGGCTGTCCTGGGCAGGTCCCCTGGCTGACAATGAGAGGCGAAGCCACGGTACAAGCGGCCCTTTGAGCCCCACGTGTCTGAGCGTCCACCCTTAGCCACACTGGGGATGTGTGGGTGGTACCAGGCATGGCCAGCGCCGCCTCCTGGGAGGGAGCCCCATGCTGGGAAGTCAGAGGTCTGGGTGCCAGTCCTGTCTGCCACATATGAGCTGTGTGACCCTTTAGGAGTGACAGGCTCTCTGGGTCTCTGTGTCCTCACCTGCTTCTAAGGGTCACTGTGCTGCTTACCTAAAAGAACCTATGTGACAGCGTTGAGCCTCAGGAGAGGATGGGAGGGAAAAGGCAGCCCTGGTGCTGGCCCCTTGTAGCCATCTAGCGTGGCCTCCGAGTTTCACATATAGCATCTCATTTAATCCTCACTCCTCCCAAGTTAAGCTGGGGCAGTGAGGCAGCACCTCCAGCTCATGGGCAGAACCAGGGCCAGGGATGGGAGCGCTCTGCCCAAGGGCCTTGGAGCCCCAACCCAGTGGGGGAGACCCTCACCCGCTCACCACAGCCCTGACCTGGGTGCTTTGCCAACACCACCTTGTTTAATCCTCGGAACTTTCCCTGAAGAAAGGAAGAAGGAAACTGAGGCTTTGGGTGAAGTGACCCGTTCACAGTCACATGGTCTGCACAGACAAAGGTCCAGAGAGGCTAAGTCACATGTCCAGGATTACAGGCCCAGCTGGATCCCCCTACCCTAGGCCGGCCTGCACATTCTGTCCTCTCTCTGGCCATGGCTGTGGCCACCCTCTGCCAGGCCTGGGCCCAGCACCCACCTCCCCCTGGAATTCCGCACCTGCCCTCCCAGTACCGATCGCTTTCCTGCCGACAAAGTGCTTTCATAAATGCCTTTTGATGCTACCTCTCTGTTCCCCAGAAATTTTTGAGCGAACACTCCCCAAAAGCAGCAGCATGCTAATTAGACTTCCGTAACACCACTTACCCAGATGTCAACAGATGCTATGCACTTGAGCAACTTTCTCCCCGTTATAAGAGACGTTGCTTTTTGGAAAGCAGGAAGCCTTCTCTTGAAGGCTGGGCGTGGCATCAGGCCGGCGGGGGACTCCTGGGGTACGGGCTTGTCTGCTCTGGACTTCCCCGCCCCCGTGGTGGGCTCCTGGATGGGCTGGACTGGGTTGGGGGCAGCTGGGCTGAGTGTGGGGCCTTCCCCTGGAGGGGCTTCGCTCTGGCCCTCAGTCCCTGCTTCCTCTCAAGCCCCTTGGTGTCAGGAGGCTGCGGTGGCAGAGCCCAGCTCGGAAAGGTTAGAGGGCCCTGTGCTCAGCAGACACGTTTATTAGCCATTCCGTTGTTTCCAAAGTGCAAACTCAGTCTCAGAACGGATCTCTAGTTTGGGAGGACTGAGCAGAAGAAGGATTCAGCTGAGGAAGAGGAGGCTCGTGCTGCTCTGTTCGGGGGGAGGAGGAGAGGACCTGGGGAGTCTGTGTCTGAACCGGGCGCAGTTCTGGGTTCTAAGTCTGGTTTCTGGGGGTCTGCCCTCCTTGCCTCCCCCCTGCAACGCACCATCCAGTGGTTTATTCTTCCTGGGGGGATCGGCCCCCATGGGAACAGCCCGCAGAGCAGGGCAGCAAAGCGGAGACCAGAGACCACAGGGCCAGGGCGGCTGGGAGGTCCACCTGGCAGCACAGCAGGTTTGGGGTATCAGGGGCCACAGGCGTGGAGACCAGAGGAGGCTGTTGTCTGTTCAGGTCTGGGCCTAGGAAAGCTGGTGAGACCAGCACGGATTTGCAAGGGCTCAGGAAGGCAGCCGAGAGCCACTTCCTGCCACCTTTGAAAGCACCTGTCTCCCTCGCTGTCCAGCCATCGCCGACAGGAAGTCCTCCCGGACGTGGACCGCCCTGAGTAAGGACAGGCCTGGCTTGCTGAGAGCCAGTGTGGCTGGCCGGGTCCTGCTGGTCAGTGTGGCCGCCGAGACGTGTGAGAGGCACGTCCTTCCATCCCGGCCTGGCTCTCAGCTGCTGGATCGCACCCGCCCAGCAGCTCCCATGCCAATTACACAGAGTGTGGGTGGGAGGCTCATTAACCCCGAGAAGTGGAGCTGGGCCAGTGGGTGGAGAGGGTGGACGGGCCCTGCAGCCGACGGGTTAAGCGTGCCAGGTCAGGGGTGGGGGAGCCGGCTCAGCGCTGTCCCTGTGGTGTCCGCTGCCGCTCCATTTGCATAATTTTGAAGTTGATTGGCCTGAAGGCAACTTCGCTTAATCACAGCTGACAAGTCTCTGGTTGAAACAGCAGCTGCTACCAATTAGCCGAGTTGGTGGCTTGGTTTGTTATAACTCTCTAGGCAGCACCCCCTCCTGCCCGCCCCCTAATCTGCCTCAGAAGGAGCCAGCAGGTTCAGGTAGCTGCCCAGAGAACCTGCTACGTGCTCCAGCGCAGGGGTTCCCAGACTTGCACGTGCTGCGGAATGGGTTAGCGTGCAGCCTGATTCAGCCAGAAGGGTGGCACGAGAGCTCGCGTTTCCAACAGCTCCCGGGAGATGCCAGGGTGGCTGCTCTGTGGGCTGTGCTTGGGGTAGCAATGATCTCACCCAGAAGTTTGCAAACTGGGGCTGCCTGTTTGTGTGAATAAAGTTTTATTGGAACAGAGCATCATTACCCATTCATGTAGGATTCTCCACAGCTCTTTTCTGTCTACAACTGCAGAGTGGACAAGACTGGGTGGCTTGCAAAGCTGGCCCAGTGACTCTTCCTCGAGTGGGCACCAGAGTGCCCTGGAAAGCTGGGAAGATGCAGACCCCTCGCCCCCCACCCCGGTTCTGATCCAGCAGGTCTGTGCAGCCCTGGTGCAGCCACTTCTGGGGATATCTCTGCTCCTCTTGGCCTACTCTGGGTACCATCCCCATTAGATCGCTGGGGAAACTGAGGCTCAGAGAGGTTACTCACTTGTCTGACATCCCAAGCTAGTAAGCTCTGGCTGATTCCCGTCACATCCTGCATCCTTGACCCAGGTCCCTCTCCCCAGGGGGCACCACGTCCCAGCTGGGTCCCCTGGCTTGGTCTCCTCCAAATCTGACTCCACGTGGCGGCCTGCTTTTGTGACCTTGGGCAAGCCACAGAATCACACGTCATGTTGTGGGAACATGATGTGTGGGAGACCAGGTCTGTCAAGGGCACTGCAGAGAGCACTTGGCCCCTGGGGGTTATTGCCCAGCTCCCACATTAATGCGGGCAGCTTATAGTGAGCGATGTCTGTCTCCTCCCTGCCCCAGGCTGCAAATCCTTTGAGGGTCAGGGTGGAGACCCACCTGCCACTGCAGAGTCACCTGCTGCCTGTGAGGCTGTGAAGGAGGCAGCAACTTGCCAGCAGTGGCTCCGGCAGGGTCCTGCATGTCCTTCGTCTCAGTCATCTTCCCCACGACCTAGAGGGGCCAGGATGGAACCATGGCACCATCCACAGAGGAAAAAACCAAGCGTCCCCGAGGCAGGTGACCTGCCGGGCAGGCACCGACAGCTTCAGAAGTAGCGTTGGGATTCTGTGGTCCAGTTGACACGGGGCCACCAGCTCAGTTCAAAACACGGAAATATAGGAGGATGATATATGGCCAATGTCCTCAGTTTACAGATAGGGAAACAGGCACAGAAAGTTTATGACTGGGAAGGCCTCAAAGGGACAAGGTGTCTGTGGGCTCACTAGGAGGAGGCTGGGAGTTCATGCCGATTCCCTGCCAGAATTGGACAGTTCCGGCACCACACCCAGCAGCCTGGGACTGTGAACCGGAAAAATGCTGCTTTCTCAGGGACCCCCTGCCAGGCCAAAGCAGCGTCTGCAGTCCCCAGACAGGCCCCCGTGTGGGTCTCAGCTGCCCAGAGGGGTGGGCCTGTTTGCAATGGGTCAGGGCTGGGGGGCACTGTAATCATTATATTTCTTTACATATATTTTGAACCTTGATTTTCTATTTTATTTACTGGACTCCAAGCCACGGAGTCAGGCCCGTCTCTCTCCCTGCTTCCTGGTACTCTCCCACGGAAGTCCTTGCCAAGCCTTCTTTATTTACTTGTTAATAAGATAAGAAACATCCTTGAACCATCCCCCAGCGTGAGGGTGGGAGTGTCAGCCTGTGAGCCCCCCCAGTGGGGCCCACTTCACCCCTTTCTCCCCAGCATGCTTCACCATAGCCAGACGTGCTATCAGAAAGTACATGTTATTTACACTTCTTTTTAGTCGTATAGGAAGGGTAGTGTGCTGTACTTCGTCTCTGGAGACCTCATTTCTCTCTCAGTCTCACAGCACCGAGATGCCCTGTGATGCTGTGTGTGGTCGCAGTGTATTTGGGTAGCTGAAGAGTGTTCCAGTGTTTGGCCATAGCACTGTGGACTTTCCTGTTCATCCTCTGGGCCATCTCCAGGGCTGTGTCTGGGTTTCCATAGCGCTGCTGTGAGCTTTCTAGAGCAGGGTTCCCCCTCAGCCGAGAGGGGATGTTGGTGCCGTTCCTCCCACACGATCGCTGAGGCCAGGACCCGCTGAGCAAGAGGACGGGGTCACAGTGGCCTCCCTGAGCCTGCACTGGGGTCACCTTCCCTCCAGGTGGCCCTCGCCTGGGTCCGCCAGGCAGGCTGGTCTTTGTTGAGCTTCCAACCCCTGTTGAAGGTGGACTTTCACAATTCCTGCCTCACAGGGTGATTGCAAGGAGTAAATGTCACTGGCAGACCCATACTTTCCTATGTCGTAGGTGCTCCAGATCTGGCGCACGGGAGGTCTGCTTTGAACTGTAATGAAATCCCCAGGGCAGCCCAGGCTCAGAGAAGCAGAGAAACGTGCCCGGGGTCACACAGCTGAGAAGTGGCAGGGCTGGGACTTGAACTTGTGTTCAGACCCCAAGCTTAGAGCCTTTCCGTTTCTCTGCTGCTACGCTGAGCCCCAGATGAGAGTCAGGAGGAATTCTGTGTGCCTTGTTCCCTCTGCCGGGAAGATGGCCCCCACCCTCGCCCTGCCGCCCGACTCATTCTTCAGACATCCATGCCAGACCCTCGGGTCTGAGTCCCTAGCCAGGTGGCCCAGGACAAGTTACTGAAACTCTGCACCTCAATTTCTGCATCTGTAAACTGGGGATAATCACAGCACCTCCTAATCATGGTTAAATAAACACCACCCCCACCCCCGACCCCTACCCCATCAGGCTGCATCAGGCACTCTGGGCGCCCACAGCCCCCTTTGTGGCACCCATTGCCCTGGGCTGCCATTATTGGGACTGTGGCTAGATAAGGAGGACCCAGGCCAGTCTGAACTCACTCTCTGTCCACCGAAAGGAATGGAAAAAGGAGGTTTATTTCTGGCCTGGCTCAGGATGGGCAGGCTTCCAGGGATGGGTGGGGAGGCAGAGGAGGGCTGGCCTCCTTTATGGCTGTGTTTAAATGCCACCCAGAAGCCAGCCAAGGGCGCAGCCGAGGTACCACGGTGCACGAAGGCCCGGGTGTGGGAGACGGCCGTGGGCTGTGGGGGTACCTGACAGCCAGGAAGTGTGGCTGCAGAGGCCAGCCAGGCCCTTGAGCTGTGTCCAGACGGTCATGGAAGCCGCTGATGTGTTTTGAACAGAGGCAGGTGTGGGCACCCCCCCCCCCACCCTGTTCCTGCCCCATCCCTGCCCTATTCCTGCTGGCAGGGAGGACCCTCTGCAGCTGGGTGGGGACAAGCCAGGGGTAGGGGTCAACAGTAGGAAAGTCAGCACAGTTTGGAGTCAGGCGGACGCCACACATCTGCTGTGGGCTCTCGAGTTCCAGGTGCCCTTCCTCACTGGGCTGGTTTGGACGGTTTTACCCACGCCCCTCGCTGGGCAGTGCTGGCCAGAGGGGTCACTAGCCCCCATTGCCCAACAGAGACTGAGGCCCACAGGAGGGAATCCACAGTGCCGTGCCGAGCACCAGCCGAGGTGTGCCCCGGAGCCTGGTAGCCTGGGTCTGAGCCCCAGCGCAGCCGCTTCTAGCTGTGGGATCTCACGGGGAGTGTCTCCAGTTCGCTCAACTGTAAAAATGCGGCTCTTGCTGGTGCTCTGAGGATGCACAAGGCAGTTAGACCACAGCCCGGAGTGCGTGGGGGACTGCGGGGAGAGCCGCTGCCACCCTGGGCCTGGGGAGGTGGCCGCCCTAAGCCCAGGCGGGAGCTGGACTCTGAGGCTGAGTCAGCGCCCTTGCCCCACTCCCCGCCCCGAGGAGCACACTGAATTCTTGTCAGCACACACAGGCCAGCCTGCGCTGGAAAACACTCTTTGCCTATACAAGGCCCGACCCAGTTGCTCTCCTTTTATTGGGGTTTAGGGTTGGTGGCAACCAAGAGCCGGGGGAAGAGGCCAGCAGCCACAGAGAGACGGCAGCCGGCAGCTGCAGGGGGCTTCTGCTCCCTCGGTCACAGGGCTGCGCAGGTAAGGAGCAGCCTGTGGGGGTTTCCAGGTCTTCACTGTGTGTGGACACCTTTGTTCCTTCACACTGGGCCTGGGGTTCCTGCCTTGGCTAAGCACTCGGTCTAAGGGGAGAAGCCAGGCAAGGCTGCTAAGTGGCTCTCAGTCACAGAAGTATGGGAGGGGCCCGGGTGATGGCTGTGCCAGTCGGGGCGGGAGGGGGGAGCAGGCTCTGATCGGGAGGGGTGGGAGCCCTGTGGGGGTGCACAGACGCTGGAGCTACTACCTACCTGCTGTGTGACCTTGGGCAAGTTGCTGACCATCTCTGTGCCTCCGTGTGCTTGTGTCAAGAGCCTTGTGTAGAGGAGGGTTGCAGGGCCTGGCATGGCTTGACAGCTGCAGAAGGCCTAGGGGGTGTCTCCAGGATGCCCTGGTCATGGCATGGAGGGCATTTGGTTGGCTTTACGGGGGCGAGATGGGTCTGTTCAGCCCACTGCAGAGTCTGCAGTCCTAGCCTGGCATCATGCCAGTATGAAATAAATGAATAGATGAACAAATGAATGAATGAATGAACAAACGAATGCACTGGCCCCTCCTAATACCCCTTCAGGGTGGGTTTGTTGTCCCCATTTACAGATTGGGAAACTGAGGCTCAGGGCTTTGGCTTCTCTTCCCTCCAGGGAGGAAGGGCTTCTGAGGACCAGGGTGGCTGAGGGGAGCTGAAGAGAAATCCCAGGGTCATCTCCCCCACCGCCGCTGAGGCAAGCTCCGTGCCTGTCTTTCCTCTTCCTGCCCTGACACTTTAAGTGATTCATTCTTCATGTGATATTTTTGTGTTTCTCCAGTGGGAAAAAAATGCCTCTGGGATTTCCAGGGGTTGTTTTATCTCCATGGTGCGACCAAATAATTCAGGAGGACGGAGAGAAACAAAGGGTTGGTGAGTTGCAGAGGGCCCACGATTGTCTAGCCAAGCCCTCCCTTTAATCAGGGAGGAAACTGAGGCTGGGCTGAGCGCCTCGCCCTGTGACCCAGTGTGGCCCCGAGGAGGGCAGTGGGGCATCAGCAGGGTTGGGGTTTCCAGCTCAGCCCCTTTCAGCTGTGTGTTCTTGCTCAAGCTCCCCCTTCCCTGGGCCTCAGTTTCCTCATCTGTAAAATGGGATCACAGCGGTGCCTACCTCCAACATTCAAGAGGGTAGCACAACCAGAGTGCTTGACAGGTGCAGAACTCGTCCAGGGCAGGGGCTCCAAAGGGGGAACCATTGAAACAGCTGAGTTTGTAACTTGGGCCCAGAGCCCAGCTGGCTGGGACTTGGTGGATTCGGCAGGAGAGGTGTCAGTGAGGGGCAAGAGCCTTATTACAGATAAACTGGAATGTTTACCACTGAGAGAGGAATCTGGGGAGATAGGAGAGGTTTCCAGGTTGGCGGTCACCTGCGCGCCTTCCCCTGTTCCCGCACCCAGGCCGGCGCCCTTCATCACAGTGTGCGCCTCCTCTCTGCTCGACCCTGGGGAGCAGCCCCATGGAGCAGGTGGTAGGGGAGCCTGCCTGGTAGGAGGACAGTGGGGACCCAGGGGGTATGAGCGAGCCCACCTCGGTTCATGGACTCACGGGGACCTGTCCAACCAGAGCCCTGGAGTTGGGTCTCTAGGCTAAAGTGAGTGGCTTCCACCCCGGGCTGATAGCCCAGGTTCACTCCTTGGTGGTGGCTGTAAGTCTTGAGGCCCTGTCTCAGTTGAAGGAAATCTCCTGCCTGGATCTCTGCTGTTCCCATCTGCAAGTCTGCCGTTTGCAATAAAAACAGATCAGGCCAATGAGTGCTAATGGAGTCCCTACTCTGTGGCCAGCAGACATTTATTCAGCACCTACTATGCGCAAAGCATGGTGGGGGAGACGCAGAGACACAACATTTCCCACCCTTGAGGAGCTTGTACCAGGCAGGGAAGCAATACACCAACAGGCAAGGCTGAAGGAAATCAGTGCCAGCTAAAGGAACAAGCAAAGCCTGCAAAGAGTGGCTGGGGAGATGAGACGTAGACACGGAGTTCAAACACACTTTCATTTGCTAAGGGGCACGCAGGACCCTCTCTGGTACCTAAACCATCAGCTGTGGGAACAGTAGAGTGGGCAGCATCAGATAAGAACCCTTCATGGATCAGTTGCTGATGTTCTGGGTGCACTGCCAACGTCTGGTCCTTTCTATCTTCGGTATAGCTGCAAGGTGTGGGGCACGGATCCCATTTCACAGATGAGGAAACCGAAGCCAGTGACGTAACTCGCCCTAGATCACCCAGCTCGTTAGTGAGAAAGTTCTGATCCAAGGCTGGAGAGACTCCCTGCAAAGCCTGTGCATTTGCCTCCAGTGCCCTGTTTGGAGTCGAGCAGACCTGGGCTCAGATCGAAACCCTGCCGCCCCCCAGCTCTGGGCAATCGCTTAGCCTCGTGGAGGTGCGGTTTATTTATCTCAGTAATGGAGATGATAATTGCATATGTTCATTCAACCAATTAACAAGTGTTGCTAAAGTGCCTACTATGTGCCAGGCCTGTGCCGCCCACAGAGATGAGCAAAAACAGAATGATCTCAGCAGGGCTGGCTTCGAGGATGTGACCGCTGCAGGGCAAGGCATCGGGTCGGCAGGGCTCAGGTCACACTGGCCGTTGCCGGGGTGCCAGGTGCTGGCCCTTCTCACTGGCTGCCAGGCGTGGAGCCCAGCACCCCAGCTGCAGGTGAACGGGCCGCCTCCCTCTGTCCTTCCCCAGCCGTATTCTCCAGCTGCCTCCGTCCTGGCCAGCACAGCGAGGAAAGATGTCCTAGTTCCCCCCACCGCTCCCCTCCTGCAAGTACGAAGGGGTCACAGAGATGTGCTTTGATCTCACTTCACGCAGGCATAGAGCCTCCAGAAGTGTTTATTCCTGGACTTCACGTTTCAGAGTGAGATTTCATAACCTCTAAGCGGATGTCCCGAAAACAAAAGTTCACAAACTCAGGATTAGGTCTGCACCGCCGAGGAAAGGCCCTGGGGGACTGGGAAACTTGTGGAGGTTAAACCCCTGATGACACACATGTGCACGTGTGTGCTATATGGAGACAGGCATCCACACACGTGCTGCCCACGGGGATGAACACTCTTATGAGTCATGGAGACAGGGCACAGGCGCAGACCCCCGGGGCCTGAGTCCCCTCTCCGAGCCCTACATTTCCATCTGTGTGACAGGGAGGCGGAGGGTGCAGCCTAGGGCTTGTGGGAAGGGAACGGGTGAGGAGCAGGGCACATTGGGCGCGGTGCTCTGCCCAGGGCTCGGGAGTCCGCAGCTGCTAGCCCCCGTCTCCTCGTCTGTACTTCCTGTCCTTGTGCCGGGCTGTTGCCTGCCCGTAGGACTGCTGGTGTGGCCCCAGAGAGCCCTGCCCTGTTGAATTGCTAATCCATGCTAATATTGCCACCGCCAATCATCGTGCACATGTGGAATTACTGATTATGTAATTGACGGTCTGTGACCGTCTCCCCCGAGGCTGTAAGGCTCCTGGTAGTGGGGAACCCCCATGCCCAACGCTGTTGGTCCACAGTGGAGACTCGTCAGGTGTTCCTTGAGTGGCGACCAGGAGAGAAAGCACTCCCTGAACAGTGGGGTCAGGAGGGCGGGTAACCGAGGCTGCTTGTGGATGAGGCCACATTTGATCCAGGCCCTGTGGACAGGTTCAGTTGGTACATACAAGGTGGGGGAAAGGGAGGCTCAGGGGCAGGACCAGCCTGGGGCAAAGGCCTGGACTCCTGAGCTCTGCCACCAGCCACTTCATGGCCAGAATGCTGGGCATGACCCGTCCTCACCCCAAGGTCAGCCTCGCACCCCCCCACTACAGTAGAGTAGGTGGGACGTGTTTGGGGAACAGGCCACATGTCCTTTGCTCTCCATCCTGTGAGGTTCAGGCCTGAGCGTGGCCCTTGTCTAAGGAGGGCCAACCCTGGGGCAGAGGTCCTGGTTCAGCCACCCTCGGCTGCCCTTGCTCTGTTCTCCCAGGTCACTCTCAAGTCAGGACACAAACCAGGCAGGGTCAACAGGGTTCTCCTGCCCATGCTGGCCCTGGGTGAACCCCACCCAGCCTCTGCCCTAGCACGGCCTCCAGACAGCCCAAGACCACCATGGGGAGAGGGGGAAGTCAGAGCGTCAGGAGCTCACCTGGGGGAGTGGGAGAGTCACGGGCGGAAAGCTGCCCTAAGAAGGGCCACCCCAGATGAGCCTCCAGACTGCGGCTTTGGAGAGGGGAGGGGTGGTCCTAGCATAGGGGAACTGCCTGTGTAAAGGCCCAGAGGCACCATAGACCCAGAGGGCGGAAGCTCCAGGAACAGAGAGGGCAAGGTGGCCACAGGGTCAGGCCACAAAGGTCCTCGGGTGTGAGCGTGGCCTTGAACCCAAGGAGGCAGGTTGGTGACTAGGTGGGCACTTAGGAGAGCTGGCACTGGGGTCGCCTAGGGCTCTGGTTGCTGGAAGAGGCAGAGACAGCAGCAGCAAGAAACACATGGCCAGGCCTGACCCCGGCCTTTGATGCCTCGCTTCCTTCAACTGCTAACTTAGATGCTGTGGTTCATCCCCATCCTAGGGCTGAGAACACGGAGGCTCAGGTGTCACCCCAGGTCACGTGGGGACGTGGTTACAGAAGGTGGAGCAGGACTTGGCCCCAGGTGAGGGCTCGACCCCGCGCCTTGCTGCTGTAGCTATAGCCTGGCAATGGGCTGGAGGTTCCCAGAAGCGGGGCGTGGCGGGCTGAGGAGGGGAGGGCCGGAAGCCCCCAATGCAGCGGGGGGTCTCCAGGTGTCAGGTGAGTGTCCAGGCCTGCGGGAGCCCTGAGGCCCCAGCCCCGCTTCCCTCGGGCCCTCCTGCGGCCTGTCCTGCAGAGCCTGAGGCCCCAGCCCCGCTTCCCTCGGGCCCTCCTGCGGCCTGTCCTGCAGAGCCTGAGGCCCCAGCCCCGCTTCCTTCGGGCCCTCCTGCGCCCTGTCCTGCAGAGCCTGAGGCCCCATCCCCCGCTTCCCTCGGGCCCTCCTGCGCCCTGTCCTGCAGAGCCTGAGGCCCCAGCCCCGCTTCCCCTCGGGCCCTCCTGCGCCCTGTCCTGCAGAGCCTGCCTGACACGAAAACAGATTGTTGCTGTTCCCGGCAGGTTTAATTCATCTTCCCAGCTCTGTTTCTCTTCACGTGCCCTCCTTCCTCACCCCCCAGCCTCGCCAAGTTCAGTGTTTAAAAATAATCCTCAAATCTCGGAACAGCGATCCCGGGCTGACCCTAGGGATGGCTCGCAGAGATGCATGCATGCCTGACTCATCATTCTGACCCCGGTCAAACAACCAAGTTCTGGAACGTCCTGCTCAGCCAGAATGTTCTTCCAGTTGTTTGAGTTTTGTTGTTGACCGCAAACTACCATCTTAGGCAGTTTACCAATTCCCAGAGAACGAGAACCTGGCAGGAGAAATCCAATCTATCTGTGGGAAATGCGCTTTCTGGGGGACGTTCAGGGGACCCAGACACTTTTTTGGTGCAAGGAGGTAGCGAGCTTTGCTGCTGAGGGGCTGTGTGACCTTGGGCAGGTAACATCACCTCACTGAGTCTCAGCTTACCCTTTCTGAGATGGGAGCTTGCCGGTCCCTTTCCAGGACTGGATGTGGGCTGCCAGAGCGGTGTCCACAGACCTCATTTGTAGGGCATCTCAGGTAATGGGGCACATTGGTGTGATACAACATCGTCATAAAATCTCCCATAGCCGAAGACGCTCCACTCTCCATCATCATCATCATCACAGCTCCCATAGCCCAGGTCCCTCCACTCTCATCATCATCATCACAGCTCCCATAGCCCAGGTCCCTCCACTCACACCATCATCATCATCATCACAGCTCCCATAGCCCAGGTCCCTCCACTCACCATCATCATCATCATCACAGCTCCCATAGCCCAGGTCCCTCCACTCACCATCATCATCATCATCACAGCTCCCATAGCCCAGGTCCCTCCACTCACACCATCATCATCATCATCACAGCTCCCATAGCCCAGGTCCCTCCACTCTCATCATCATCATCATCACAGCTCCCATAGCCCAGGTCCCTCCACTCACACCATCATCATCATCACAGCTCCCATAGCCCAGGTCCCTCCACTCACACCATCATCATCATCACAGCTCCCATAGCCCAGGTCCCTCCACTCTCATCATCATCATCATCACAGCTCCCATAGCCCAGGTCCCTCCACTCACATCATCATTACAGCTCCCATAGCGCAGGTCCCTCCACTCACCATCATCATCATCATCACAGCTCCCATAGCCCAGGTCCCTCCACTCACATCATCATCACAGCTCCCATAGCCCAGGTCCCTCCACTCACACCATCATCATCACAGCTCCCATAGCCCAGGTCCCTCCACTCACACCATCACCATCACAGCTCCCATAGCCCAGGTCCCTCCACTCACATCATCATCATCATCACAGCTCCCATAGCCCAGGTCCCTCCACTCACACCATCATCATCATCATCATCACAGCTCCCATAGCCCAGGTCCCTCCACTCACATCATCATCATCATCACAGCTCCCATAGCCCAGGTCCCTCCACTCACCATCATCATCATCACAGCTCCCATAGCCCAGGTCCCTCCACTCACACCATCATCATCATCATCATCACAGCTCCCATAGCCCAGGTCCCTCCACTCACACCATCATCATCATCACAGCTCCCATAGCCCAGGTCCCTCCACTCTCATCATCATCATCATCACAGCTCCCATAGCCCAGGCCCCTCCACTCACATCATCATTACAGCTCCCATAGCGCAGGTCCCTCCACTCACCATCATCATCATCATCACAGCTCCCATAGCCCAGGTCCCTCCACTCACATCATCATCACAGCTCCCATAGCCCAGGTCCCTCCACTCACACCATCATCATCACAGCTCCCATAGCCCAGGTCCCTCCACTCACACCATCACCATCACAGCTCCCATAGCCCAGGTCCCTCCACTCACATCATCATCATCATCACAGCTCCCATAGCCCAGGTCCCTCCACTCACACCATCATCATCATCATCATCACAGCTCCCATAGCCCAGGTCCCTCCACTCACATCATCATCATCATCACAGCTCCCATAGCCCAGGTCCCTCCACTCACCATCATCATCATCACAGCTCCCATAGCCCAGGTCCCTCCACTCACACCATCATCATCATCATCACAGCTCCCATAGCCCAGGTCCCTCCACTCACACCACCATCATCATCATCACAGCTCCCATAGCCCAGGTCCCTCCACTCACACCATCATCATCATCATCACAGCTCCCATAGCCCAGGTCCCTCCACTCACACCATCATCATCATCATCACAGCTCCCATAGCCCAGGTCCCTCCACTCACACCACCATCATCATCATCACAGCTCCCATAGCCCAGGTCCCTCCACTCACACCATCATCATCATCATCACAGCTCCCATAGCCCAGGTCCCTCCACTCACACCATCATCATCATCATCACAGCTCCCATAGCCCAGGTCCCTCCACTCACATCATCATCATCATCACAGCTCCCATAGCCCAGGTCCCCTCCACTCACCATCATCATCATCACAGCTCCCATAGCCCAGGTCCCTCCACTCACACCATCATCATCATCATCACAGCTCCCATAGCCCAGGTCCCTCCACTCACACCACCATCATCATCATCACAGCTCCCATAGCCCAGGTCCCTCCACTCACACCATCATCATCATCACTACAGCTCCCATAGCCCAGGTCCCTCCACTCACACCATCATCATCATCATCACAGCTCCCATAGCCCAGGTCCCTCCACTCACACCACCATCATCATCATCACAGCTCCCATAGCCCAGGTCCCCTCCACTCACACCATCATCATCATCATCACAGCTCCCATAGCCCAGGTCCCTCCACTCACACCATCATCATCATCATCACAGCTCCCATAGCCCAGGTCCCTCCACTCAACATCATCATCACAGCTCCCATAGCCCAGGTCCCTCCACTCACACCATCATCATCATCATCACAGCTCCCATAGCCCAGGTCCCTCCACTCACCATCATCATCATCACAGCTCCCATAGCCCCGGTCCCTCCACTCACACCATCATCATCATCATCACAGCTCCCATAGCCCAGGTCCCTCCACTCACCATCATCATCATCATCACAGCTCCCATAGCCCAGGTCCCTCCACTCACACCATCATCATCATCATCACAGCTCCCATAGCCCAGGTCCCCCTCTGCACACCCCACAGAGGGACCGAAAGTGATGGGTGTGAACATTGGTGCTGTTGAACTTGTGGCCCTGAGGCTGGCCACCTTGTGGAAGCCTGACTGGGATCATAGCAGCTGGCCAGTGTCCAAGGCCCGGGGAAGTTTCCAAAGCAGTTTTCTGACCTAGCTTGGAATGGGGAGGTTGGCTCTACGCTTCACTGTCTCAGATCATTAGAAATGGAACTTTTACTTAGGTAACTTCTCGTGACATACTGAAGCTTTTTCTTTCCACTGAGGATTCAGCTTTCAATTCTGTCCCTGAGCTGCCTTGGGGACCTGGGGAGTATGGGCAGCCCCTACTGCCTCCTGCAGAAGCCCCCGACCCTTTCATCCAGAGTTCCCCACATGCCCCGGGGCTTCCATGTAGCATACAGGACTGTAGCTTTGATTGCATATTGACCCATCTCAGGCCAGACTCCTGGGGGGTGGGGGCACAGCCAGGCCATGGATGCTGAACAGACCCCCATGGGAAGCCCAGGCTGGACACGGGACCAGTGCAACCACAGCGTATTGTGGTGGGGGACACCTGCAGTATGCATACCACGTGACTGTGGGGGTGTGCCTCAGGCAGGGCTGGGATTCCCACCCAGTCTCTGCACCTCCTAAGCCCCAGCCCCCGGCTTCAGGCTGCACCCCGTCCCTTCCCAGACCCACGCTGTCTCACAGCACATCTCTGTCGTGTGCGTTCGTCTCTGGACCTGCCCCCAGGGGCATAAAGGCCTTTCCAGCCCTGGACCCTGTGTTTGGGAAGGCAGAGGTGAGGTCTCCTCAGCAGATGGCGGGGCTCAGGGCCAGCCCTGGCCAGGACCCTTGTGGCCTGGTAGAGAGGTCCTGGGGAAGAATTGCATAATGAGGAGCTGCTGAGGGCGCCCCTGCCTGTGCCCCCTGATAGCAGGGATTCACCTCCTCTGTGTTCCTAGAGGCCAGCCCAAGGGCCTGGCCCAGAGTGCAGGTCAGCAAGTCGGTGCTGAGAGAATAAGTGAATGAATAAATGAATTAACACATGGATGAAGAAACAGATGCAATACTATAGGGCTCAGTGGGAGGGGCAAACATTTTCTAGCTGAGAGAATCAAGGCAGGCTTCCTGGAGGAGGTGGCACTGGAACAGCTTCTAAAATGGTGCAGGATTTGGACTCCTAGGGATGAAGGGAGGGCGCCCCCTCCAGGGCTGAGCAACAGCCCCCCAACATCCGCCAGTACACTCAGGGCTTTGTAGGGAGTCAGAGCAGCTGAAGCCAGGGCCAGGCCTGTGGCTAAGGCAGATCCTCCTTATTCACTCAACAAACCCACCAGCTCTTGGACCTGAGCCCCAGTCAGAGAAGTAGGGTAGCCCCACGCTAGGGGGGGCTGGAGGAGCTGGAATCTGGGGACCTGTTTCAACTGTCCTTGGGTCTCGGCTTCCCCATCTGTAGAATGGCGCACAGGGGAGCTGTCTCGGAGCACGGGGGGAGATGGAGCACGGGGGAGGTATCTCAGAGGCCCCTCATTCTCCACTCTCACGGCGTGTTTTCCAGGGCTGATCCATAGGACTCCCTGGGAGAAATCCATTCCTGAGCACTCCCGGAGGCTTGACCTCGGCTCATCCTCCCAGGAGGGCCTGAAGGAAGCCGGGGAGGAGACCCAGGCTCAGAGCAATTAAGCAGCTTACAGCCCCCCCCGGGATGAGCAGGGCAGTGAGGGGGAGCAGAGAGGCCTGCAGGTGGATGGGAGGGGCCCCTCCTGGAGGAAGAGTTGAGTAAGCTTGGTGTTAGGGGCCTGCGTTTCAGGGGCATTTTACAATCCTGACAGTCCCTTTTCCTTGTTCTGGCAAACCAGACTTCACAGGGACAGCACCTGACGTTCTGGGTCCTGCCACAAAGGCCATGCTGCAGGGGAGGAGACTGAGGCCCCGGGCCAGGGCAAGGCCATGAGTGCTGTGTGTTTGGACTTGAGTCTTGCCTTGTCTCCTCGCTCCGAAGTCTCCAACCTCTGGGTGGCCCGAGGGGCTTTCCCTTCTGCCTGCCTTGAGCCCTAACTCTGTCCCCAGTAAAGCAGCATTCAGAGTTGCCCTGGGACCCAGGGTGGTGTCCCCTCTGCTCTCCCCTGACCAGGCTGTGAGCTCTGGAGGGCAAGGCAGCCGCCAGCTGGCTCCCAGGGCCCAGAGCAGGTGCCGGGACAGTCTGGGCAAGCAGAGGGGCTCGTTTCTTTGGGCTGTGCGTCATCTTCCACCATCTCTTCTTTCAGAAACGTGTGGTCTGGCAGCAAATCCCTGCACTGTGTGTGCAACTCCGAAACCATCCTCCCGGGGGGCGGGGGGCCTCACCTGGCATAGGCTGGAGTGGGCAGGGTGTCTGCTTGGCAGATGGTGGGGGTAGGGCTGAGGGGTGAGAGGGTGGCTCAGCCAGGCCAGGAGGTCCTAAGAGTCTCCCGCCCTGGTGGGGATGCCAGGCTCTCCTGGCCCCACCATCCTCACCTCAGACCCCGCCCCCAGGTATGCAGATGAGCTTCCTCATGTGGACCCAACCCAGCCCTTCCCGGGAGCAGGTGTCACGTCAGAGGTTGCCTCTGTTTGTCAGGCTGCGTAACAGAGCTCTCAAACCAGGGAGCCTTCCACAGGAGGAATTCACTGTCTCAGCCTGGAGGTGTCGGAGGGTTGGGTCCTTCTGAGGCTGCAAGGGCGAATCTGTTCCTGGGGGTTCGCTGGCGATCTTTGGTGTTCCTTGGCTTTTACGTGCATCACCCCAAGCTCTGCCTCCATCTTCCCCTGGCGTCTTCCCTGCACTTGTGTTTCTGTGTCTGAATTTTCCCTTTTTATAAAAAACATCAGTCTTCTTGGATCAGGGGACCACCCTACGCCACCATGATGACCTCATCTTAACTAATGACCTCCGCAATGACCCTCTTTCCAAACCAGGTCACCTTCTGAGTCCTGGTGGACTTCAACATGTGAATTTAGGAGGAACACAATTCACGTACCATAACAGGGTGCCTCAAGGGAGAGGATGGGGTACAGTACCTCTTTTGGGCCAGAGCCAGGCACGTAGTAAATGCTCAGCAAAGTAACCTCCATCTCTCGCTCTACCCCTCCTGCTAGATACACGCAGGCAACAGGGGCTTTGGGAGGGGAGACACTGTTATACAGAGGACACAGACAGCCTCTCCTAGCCTCCGTTTCCAACTCCTATGAGGGACAGGGGTGATCATAGTCTAAGTAATCCTGTCCCCTCAGGGCCCAAGGCCCTGTCTTGAGTGGCCCTGCTGATACCCCAACCCCAGGGCCTTTGCCCCTGCTGCCCCCCGGTCAGCAGCACTCTTTTCCAGAGAGCCACGTGGCCTCTCCCGCCTCACTCAAAGGTCTGCTCAAACGCCATCTTCTCAGAGAGGCCCTCCTTACTGCCCTTCTAAAGCCCCACCCCCATCTCCCTTCTCTGCAGCACTCCCCAGCCACACCTTGCTTTACTGTCCTTCATAACATTTAAAAAATTTTTATTGTGGTAAAATATACATTACAGGGAACTTACTACTTTAACCCTACTTTTTTTTTTGAGACAGAGTCTAGCTCTGTTGCCCAGGTTGGGGTGTGCAATGGTGGGGGCGATCTAGGCTCAACAACCTCCACTTCCTGGGTTCAAGCAATTCTCCTGCCTCCGCCTCCTGAGTAGCTGTGATTACAGGCACCTGCCACTATGGCTAATTTTTATATTTTTAGGAAAGATGACGTTTCACCATGTTGGTCAGGCTGGTTTTGAACTCCCAACCTCAGGCGATCCACCCACCTCAGCCTCCCAAAGTGCTGGGATTACAGGCGTGAGCCACCGCGCCCAGCCTACTTTAACCCTTTTGAAGCGGACAGTCCGTGGTACTGAGTGAATCCATGGTGTGCGACCCTCACCTCCACACAGCTCCAGAACGTCTCATCTTCCCAAACTGAAACTCTGCACCCATGAAACACTCACTCCCCATCCGCCTCCCCCGAGCTCCTGGCATCCTCCATTCTGCTTTTGACCAGATGACAAATTCCCTATGAATGTGACTCCCCTAGGGAACCCATGTATGTGGAATCTCGCCGTCTGTGTTCTGTGCCTCGCCTAGTTCATGAGCATAATGGCCTCTGGGTCCCCCCCGCTGAAGCGGGTACCATAGTTTCCCTCTTCTGTAGGGACAGTAATGTGCATTGTGTGACGAATCACACCTATTGTTGATCCATCTGTCCCTCGATGGGCACCTGGGTGCCTCCACCTTTGACTAAGGTAAAGGATGTAGCTGGGAACGCGGGCGTGTATGTATCTGTTCGGGTCCCTGCTTTCCACACCTTAGGATATGTACTCAGAAGCCCAGAGCATTTTAAACATTCATTTGTTTACATGTTGTCAGCCTTCCCGGGTAGAATACAGGGACTCCGGGGAGGAACCGTTTCTATTTCATGCACTGCTGTGTGCCTCGTGCCTGGGAAGCTGCCTGGCTCCATGCATACTTGTGGAGGGCTTCATGGAAGTCACCATGAACCCCCTCACCCTAGCAACATGGCAGGGGACCTGGGTCCTGGAAGCCCCCAAGGTGGCCGAGCCAGCCTGGGCATCCTCACTTCTGCAGCTCTGGTGCCTGCCCACTGGCATCTGCCCACTGGTCATTTCTACCACCTGAACCATCCGTCCTCCTTTGATTAAGTCCCATTTTGCCATGAAAAAGAAAAGGAGGTGACAGTTGGCTTGTGGGGGAAAGTCATTCATTCCAGAAAGGAAGTTGGATGGCGGCGTCACCATCATCTGTGCCTGGCCCCTGCTCCCGGCAAACTCCCTCTCCTGCCCGCTGCCCACCTGCCTGTCCCCTGCTGTGGGCAGCAAAGCCAGTGTCAGGCGAGGCAGCCCACACCCAGCCTCTCCTGGATCTCATTGAACAGGCAGCTCTGGACGGATCAATGCCAGCCAAATGATGACCAGTTGTGGCCAGCAGTCCTTGAACGTGCTCGCCGTCCTCTTCTCGTTGCTGTTTTCTGCAGGTAAAACCTCCGTGGATGCTGTGGGTGGGGGCGGTGTGAGGGGCGGGACGTGGCCCTTTCCTGAGGTTCGTGCTGGCCCATCTGGGGTTCTGGGGGCACACAGGGGCTTGCCTTTACTCCTCCACCTTACTGGTGCCCCCTGGTGAGGAACTGATGTGCGTGCTGTGTGGTTGGTCTCTGTCCGTCTCTGTCTCTCTGTCTGTCTCTGTCTCTCTGTCTCTGTCTGTCTCTATTGTGCACCACAGCCCTGAATGTGCCATGGAGCTCACCTGGCTGCCAGGACCCTTGGGAGAAGCCTTGACTCGCATTCTCTTCTTCGCCCCTGCAAGACAAAGTTAGGCAGTGTCCCAGTCATCCCATTTTATAGATGAGGAAACTGAGGCCTGGAGAGGGAGCTGACTTGCCTGGGTCGATGCCGTTAGTGGATTCTAGCCTGACTGGCCTCCTGGGCTGTCCCTGGGTTTCCAGCTTGGTCACAGGTGGGCTCCTGCTCTCCCAGTTACACGAATGATCGGCCCAAACGGAATCCCGCGCGCCTCCCAGCTAGAGCCAAGCAGCCCAAGTGCGAGTGCAGCCCTGCTCGCCAGCCAGGGCCGCCCCCACCAGGAGCCCTCTCCGCGCTCCGGCTTCCGCTCCCTGCCTCTCTGTGTCTCTGGGTCTCTGTCTTTCTGTGTCTCTTTGTCTCTCTTTCTCTTTCTGTCTCTGTATCTCTGTCTCTTTGTCTCTGTCTCTCTGTTTCTGTCTCTCTATCTCTGTCCCTCTGTCTCTGTCTCTGTGTCTCCGTGACTGTGTCTGTTTCTCTGTGTCTGTGTCTCTCTGTCTCTCTCTGTCTCTGTGTCTCTGTTTGTCTCTCTGTCTCTGTCTGTCTCTGTCTTTGTCTCTCCATCTCTGTCTCCATCTGTCTTTCTGTGTCTCTGTGTCTGTATCCATCACTGTCTGTCTCTGTGTCCGTGTCTCTGTTTGTGTCTCTCTGTCTCTGTATGTCTCTGTCTTTTTCTGTCTCTCTGTCTCTTTCTGTCTCTCTGTCTCTGTCTCCATGTGTCTCTGTACCTCCTCATGCGCGCGTGTTCTAACAGTCACTGACACCAGCCTGGTGGTTTGCAGCCCCTGCCCCTTTGCTGGGGGCAGCTCAGAGGGAGGCTGCCTGAGGGTGCTTGGCAGGGCTCCCCCAGACAGCAAAGCCAAAGCCACACCCAGGCCAGGGGGTCTGGGGGCCACCCAGATGCTCTCCGCACCCCGGGTGCTGCCCATGCTTTGGCTCACCTGGTCCTCATTGCCCTTGGAGGACGGACCCACTCAGCCCATTTTACAAATAAGGAAGGTGAGACTCAGAGAAGGAAAGTGGCCGGCTCGAGGTCACGCCTTAGCCATTGAATGAGGGCCATCCAGGTGCAGGGGTTGCATGGAACTCTGCACACGGGGGGTGTCTTCATGGTTGAGGCCTGGGGCCCAAATGCAGCTGTCTCCTTAGCGTCCCTGCTCTCCTGGGGCTGGCCTCCTAACAGAGCATCTCTTGGCCTGGAGTCACGCCGCGCCCAGAGCAGAAGCCCAGAGATGGTGCCCTTGCTGCCCTGAATGCACGCACAGCCTCTGGCTCTAGGTGGGGGCTGAGCCTTGCCGTTCACAAAACGATCCTGGGAGCCCCCAAGCCCCCTGAGAGACCATGAGTCTTTTATCAGTGAGGAGAGGAGGCTAGAGAGGTCACAATGGCCCAGGCAGTCCCCTGCCAGGACTCCCACCCAGTTGTCCTGGCTCCCAGCCCAGGGATCTGTTGGCTCCGGGGGAAGCAGCCGGGGGAGGCCTCATCACTACCAAATGGCCAAAGCCTGTAGCTCTGACCGTCCGGCGGTGGCTGGGTGAGCTGGGTGCTGGTACTGGGTGAGCTAGGTGCTGGTACTGGGTGAGCTAGGTGCTGGTACTGGGTGAGCTGGGTGCTGGTACTGGGTGGGACCCTTCCCATCCCCTCACCTGGCCAGGCCTGCCCTCCCCTGCCGCCAGCTCTGCATATCAGGTTTCTCCCAGTCCCTCAAGGCCCAGCTCAAAGGCCGCCTCCTCCATGCTGCCCTGCCGCTCTGTCCCTTCCCTCCCTGAGTCCTGTGGTAGCCTCACAGGCTGGTCGCGGGGCCTGAGCTAGACTTTCTGACCAGCAACGCAAGTGTGCCTGGTCCCTCCCCAGCTGCCCACACGCTGAGTGTGAGCAGGGCCTCCTCACTGACCTGGGCAGTGACCCAGACAGTGGCCGGGACGGGCCAGCTGCCTCTGCCCCTTGCCTCTAGGCTAGTGGGTCCCAAACCCTAGCCCATCAGCACCCCCTGAAGCACTTGCCAGGACAGTTGGCAGGGCCTACCCCCGGAGCTTCTGATTCAGAAGCTGGCCTGAGAACTGCATTTCTGACAAGACCTCTGGGGGATGCCCTTGAGGCAGCTCGGGGGCCACACCTGGGGAGCTGCTGCTCTGAGCCTGCACCGTGGGAATAAGTTAGGTGGACGAGGCAGTCGTCTGCCTGGGGCTTTCTTCATAACCTCTGCATCCGCAGAGGGCGTCCTCTTCTTCTTACGGTTAAGGAGACCAGGGGAGCCAAAGCATGGGAAGCACCTGGGGTGGGGGAGAGCAGCTGGGTGGCCCCCAGACCCCTGGCCTGGGCATGGCTTTGACTTTGCTGTCTGGGGAGCCCTGCCAAGCCCACTACCAGCACCCAGAAGCTCCCCTGGCCCCCAAAAAGCTGGGACCCTTCTCTTGCAGTGGTCACGCCTGTCCCCACAGAAGAGAGTGCTTTCTATGGGGTAAGGGATGTAGAATTTCACACACCCCCGCCCCCCCGGGGCAGCCTCAGCACCGCTGCGCGTGAAGACCGCCTGCCCACCTGCCAGCCCAGCCCAGCTGGGACTCCCCTGCGGCAGCCCCGGGTGAGCAGGCGGGGAGCTGTGTGGGCTGCAGTCTAATAACCTCTCCGCAGACACAGAGCTTTCAACGAGCTGGAGGAGCTCCTACAGAACCAGTGCCTTTGTGGTTGAAGGAATGTATTTAGCCAGCGAAGCCCCTTTTCAGCTATACAAATTAGATACAGCGATCTCTTTCATGAAGATACTAATTAAGCCTGAGACAGCGGCCCTAGGAGTTTTCCATTGTTACATTTGTTCAGGCTTTCAGTCCTGTTTATCACCATTGGCACGACGCGTAAATATCGTCCTGGCCTTGCAGTAGCATCAGTGGCTAAGATAGGGACCTCCGTCCGTGAGCAGAGGGGTAGGAGGGCTCCAGACTGGGGCAGTGCTACCACTGTGAGGCGGGGGATGACCGAGCCAGGCTTTTGGGGACCTTGGGGTCTCCGGTGCTAGTTTAGTAGAAACCAAGGCACAGAGGGCCTGCTGTTTTTAACACAAGAGGTACCCAAGAGGCCCTTGCACCAGTGCCCGCCACCACCATCCCCCCACCCCGACTGGGCCACCCTGGGCTTAGCAACAGGCCCACCACGGCCCACCTGCCAACAAAGAGCTAGTGACACAAGACTGGAGAGGGACCCAGACTTTGGATCCAGGCCTGGGTTCCATTCCTGCCCCTCCAACACTTAGCTCGGGCCAGTTACCTTAGATCTCTGAGCCTCAGTTTCTCCATCTGTAAAGCGGGATCTCAGATTTTCTTGGCTGTGTGAGTCAAATGAGATGGGCCTGTGAAGCATACAGTAGGTGCTCACTTAAGGCTGATTTCCTAACTGAATGCCTGCTGCATGTCAAGCATGTCCACCGAGGCAGGAGAGCCAGCCCTGCCCTCCAGGACCCCCTAGTCTGGCTGACACAGAGAGTGTAACCAGGGCTGGGGGGAGGGTATAACCAGGGAGGGAGGCTGGCGGTAATGGGAGCCCAGAGGGGAGGCTCACAGTGGACCACAGAGGTGTCCAGGGGGAGGGAAGAAGCAGGCAGATCTGAGAAGAGGCCGACCAGTGCCCTTTCCTCTTGGCACCCTTGGACTGGCGAGGGACCCGTCTGAGCCCGGTGACTCTGTCTTCCAGTCTTGTCTGCACATTTCCGGGTCTGCGAACCGTACACAGACCACAAAGGCCGCTACCACTTCGGCTTCCACTGCCCCCCGGCTCTCGGACAACAAAACCTTCATCCTGTGTTGTCACCATAACAACACGGTCTTCAAATACTGCTGCAACGAGACGGAGTTCCAGGCGGTGATGCAGGCGAACCTCACGGCCAGCTCCGAGGGTTACATGCACAAGTGAGTGCCGCGGGGGTACGGGGGGACGCGACCCCACTGCCTCAGGCCCCAGGCAAGGCAACCTGCCTCCCAAAGTCCCATCCCCTGGGGAGGCGGTTGGGTAACCACTACCAGGTTAGATGGGCCTGGAAGGAGTCTGGGAGAGTCTTTGGATGAGCAGGGCTTCTGGCCTATTGTGCCTTCTAAGCTTCAGCTTTCTCATCTGAGAAATGGACACAGAGGCCCACGTGTGTAATCCCAGTACATTGGGAGAACGAGACAGGTGGATTACCTGAGGTCAGGAGTTCGAGACCAACCTCGTCAACATGGTGAAACCCTGTCTCTACTAAAAATACCAGAATTAGTTGGGTGTGGTGGCAGGTGCCTGTAATCCCAACTACTCAAGAAGCTGAGGCAGGAGAAGCACTTAAACCCAGGAGGCGGAGGTTGCAGTGAACAGAGATCGCGCCATTGCACTCCAGCCTGGGCGACAAGAGCGGAATTCCATCTCAAAAAAAAAAAAAAAAGAAAGAAAGAAATGGACACAGAATACTGACTTTGCAGGGCTGGCACAGAAGCTAAGTGAGGTTAAGGTTGTGGAAAGCTTTCAGGCATAGAAGGCGCCTTGGCCTGTAATCTGCTGGGCCCAAGTTCCTTCATTCATTCTTCACTTATTCAAGAAATACTGATTGACACCATTGACCCAGAGATTAATCCCATGCAGTTCTTTTCCTTAAGGTATTAATATACACTGGGATCAGGGACCTGATGGAGGGAACACAGGTGTGGAAAAAGAGAAAGAGTTTGTAGAAAAGTCATGAGAACATGCTAAGTAAAGCCATGGGGTTTGAAAACAGCATGCCTTTCTCTATTATGAGTGATGCCGGTCATCTTTTCATGTGTCTGAGAGATATTTGTGTTTCTTTTACCGTGAGCTAGCTGTTGATGTCTTTTGCCATTTTTCTATTGAATTTTTGGTCTTTTTCTTATTTATTTATGGATGCTTTTTATATATGAAGGAAATATGATGAGTTGGAAATATCTTCCCATCTTCTCATTGTTGGATGTTTTCATACAAATGTTTCCTCAGTGTGATTTTGACTTTATAGTGCTTTTTCCTCGTGTTTAATCTTTAATTGTTATGTAATCACATTTTATCAATTTTGTTTTTCTTTTATGGCTTCTGGCTTTTGCATCACACTAAGAAAGGCTTTTCCTGCTCTCAGGTCATTAAAAATGCCACCGTGTTTTCTCCTAATTCTTTTACATTTTAATTTTTTGTCTTTAAATATTTGAACTATCTGGAATTTACTTTGATGAAAGTTTTAAAGTAGGAATTAAATTTTATTTTATTTTTTCAAAATGGGTAGCTGGTTATTCCAACACCATTTATTAAACTGACCTTCTCTTTTCCCCCCCGACACGAAATGCAAACTTACCAAATACCTTAGTATACTAAATTTGAGTATTGAGGAGGAGTGTGATCCGTACTTGGCTTTCGCTGCTCTGGGTATACGCTAGTACCTTGCCGTGTTAACCACTGTGACTTTTAATATATTTTAATGACTTAGCAGGCTCTCCCTGGCACTTCTGTCATAGAAACTTTAGAATTAGCTGTGTAGTACCCCTACCTCCCCCCTAAAAAAATCCAGTTAGTATTTTTTACTGAGATCTTATTGAATTCATAGGTTAATCCAAAGATTGACTTTTCATGGTGCTGAATATTTCTATACAAATGTCTTTCCTTTTGTTCAAATTTTCTTTCCTAGCATTTTAGAGATTTCTTCATATAGATATTAGACATTCATTTTGCACTAATTTCAAGTTGTTTCTCTTCATGTTGTGATTGGTCTTTCCTTCCACTGTATCCTCTGACTATCGTTAAAAGCAATGATTTTGAGATAGAACTTTTGCGCTCAGCCACCTTACTGAAATTTCTTATTTTTTTTCAGTTCTCTTAGGTCTCCAATCACTCACTTGTGAAAAATGATAATTTGGTCAGCCTACCTTGCCATTTTTGTTTCTCACTTATTTTTCTTGTCCGATTGTGTTGGCTAGTGCCTCTAAAACAGCCTTTAGAATTGTCAGGCTTCTTAGCTTCTTCTGATTTGAATGTGATGCTTTAAGTTATTTTCCCAAGAAGCATGAGGCAGAGTTTTGGGGGCAGATGTATTTTTTCATGATAAGGAAAAATCTTCCTGAACGGGGCATTTGTTGAAGGGAGGTGATGGGTTTGGGGTGTGAGCCTTGATCTCTGTCTGATGTTGGGGCTGAAGGGCTTTGCCACCATGCTGCGCTCACTCAGGGGGAAGCTGCCTCTTCCAAACCTCCCCCACCTCCCACCTGGGCCAGCTCCCCAGCCTGCCTTCCTCAAAATGCACGGGTGCTTCCTCTGAGTCTCCTGCCGTCTGCTCAGCCCTTGGAATAATTGTGTGTGTGAAGTCGCTCAGCAATCCCTGTCCATCACATCAGGGCTGGAATCAGGTCTGGGATTTGACCCAAGCCTCTTCTAAGACAAGGAACTGATTCCCTGAAGCAAGAGGGTAGTGCCAGGCCTGGGGCGAGGGCCCTGTCGTGTTGCAGGTTCTGGCTGAACTCCAGACAAGGCTTGGCAAAACAATCAGACTTCTCCAAGGTCTGGTGACTGGTGTCTGGGATCCTCATGCTGAAGCCCACAGGTTTCTATAATCTGCATATTTGCACAGGATTTCACACGGAACGCTCCACTCCACAGCACGGGGGGTCCTGGAGGCTGCTGATGAAGAGCCGGTCTGCAAATAAAGGCCTCCCCCTGGGGAGAATGGGAGTATCGAGGATCAGAATTTTAACTTACATTTTAATCCTTAGCCCTAAACAGTGTTCCACGGAGCACACAATTTTGCTGAGTCTCCGCGCTCAACCCTCTCCTCATCATGCCACCGCGGCCACCTGGCAGCCCATCCTCAGCCCATTTTACAGATGAGGAAGAGGAGGCATGGAGCGGTTGAGTCACTTGCCTGCTGAAGGCAGCGGTTAGTGGCGGAGCCAGCAGCCAACCCAGATGGTCTGGAATCACGTTAGTCATTCTGGAGCTTCTACCCACAGAGGCAGATCCGAATGGGGGAGAGGGCCCCTAGCCGGGATCCCACCCCAGCACCACTGACATCTGGGGCCGGGTCATGCTCCTCGTGGGGCCCACTCTGTGCATTGCGGGATGTCTAGTAACCTCCCCGATGGCCTCTGCCGCCCCCGGAGATCAGCAGCGCTGGCTCCTGACACTGCCACCTGTGGGGCACAGAATCATCTCCAGTTAAGCTGCTGCCCTGGGGAGATCCCATCCCTTGTCATTCTCCAGCAGTCCTGTTGCCACCTTCCCTCTCCATAGCTGTGAATATGGAGCCCACACGGGGGAGGATGTGGCTCCCGCTCCTCCTGCAGGCCTCTCCTGTCAAAGATGCTCCTGTGCAGGGAGGCGTGATGCTTGATTCTCGAGACCTGATAGTATTTAAGAAGGTGGGAGCCCCACGCCACAGAGGAGGGAGCACTTTGGGCAGAATTCTCTGCAGCCCAGTGGAAAAGCAAGGGGAACCAGGCGAGAAACAGCTGGTGGGGGCAGGGGGTCCTGACTAGCCTGGGGAGGTGGGGTGGATAGACTTTCTTCTGAGCCTATCAAGGGTCCCTGGAGGGCTTTAGCTGGCTTTGTGCTGCATGGGATAAGGCCCTACAGGACACAGCGTGTCTGCAGGGCAGGAGCAAGGAGGGCGGCCTAGGCCAGACCTGGACCCCACTGAGGGGAGCTGGAGAACTCGTGGTCAAAGGCCATGGAAGTCTCTTCCCAGCTGCACAGGTTCAAGGACCTTGGGGAGGGGACCCAAGCCCAGGGAGCTGAAGTAGGGCCTGCTGTCCAGGTGGGGCTGGCCCAGTGGCAGAGAGGATGACTTGAGGGTGGGCCTCGGGGGAGGAGGAAGCTGGGCTGAAGTCTTGAGTCATTGAATGGGTAGGAGAGGGCCTGCGTGCGCAAGGGACCCAGGTAGAGTCCACCTCTGTGCCTGTCCGTGCTTTGGGGCTCTGTCTACACAGTTTCACAGGCTCCTCTGGGCAAGACACCTTTAATCCTCACCATGGGTGGAGGGGAGGGGCTGGAGCCCAGGCTGGAGAAGTCACCTGTCCCAGACCACATGGGTGATTAGAACTGGTGTCAAGACCTGAGAGGCTCTGGAGCCCTGGTTCTGCCACCCCCTGGTGCACCTAGAAGGCCAGGACTTCTGTGCCATTGGGGGACTGCGCCAGATCTCAGCCAAGAGGCCGGATGTTCCCGTATCCTAGACAGGTTAGCACTCGCCAGCAGCCCGTCGAGATGGACCAGGCAGTGTGACTCCCAAAAGGGGCTTTCTGCAGATACAAGAGCTCCTGGTCCTCCCCCCATCCCCCCGCCCCCACCACAACCCTCCCTGCTGGTGAATCAGCCAGGAGGCGGGGCTGGTGACAGGGAAAAGGAGAGCGCTTCTGACTTATTTATTTGTGTTTTTCTGGAGGAACAGAATGGTTTGTTTTGGTTCTGGCTGCCTGGCAGGAAGGCAGAGCGAGAGCAAGCAGCCTTGCCAGGCCCACCACCACGGCGAGATGCCCACTTCCAGCCACATGGGCTGCAGAGAGAGTGTGGGGGAGAGGAGTGGGGCAGAGGCCCCGACATGGTGAGGAGAAGTATACTGCAAGCCTTCTCATGCCAGGGTGCCGCCAGGCACCAGCAATGGCGACTCAGACCCAGGCCCCTGAGCAATCTGTGGAAGGCTCTGTGCGGGGGTCCTGGTGGCCAGGCCGTGTGGAGGATGTGGTCAGTTCTCTCTGGGGACAGGGAAAGTGTCTCTGGAGGAGGTGGCTGTGAGTGGCATCTTCCACCATGCATGGGCGTTTCTTTGCCAGGCAGATGGGTTGCAGGGGGTGGGAGCTGGGGAGGGACTCTAGGAAGACAGAACGGTGCATCCAAAGGCCTCAGCGTGTGCAGGCATGGCCTGTTGTCCCTGTCTTCACCACACATGAAACCTGACCCTCAAAGCCCTGCCCTTCCCCCAGGGAAAGGAAGTGAATGAACACTTAAGAGGACTTCCTCCAACACAAGGGGTCTGACTCACGCTGACGCCTTTCATCCGTTATCTATGAAGGACCTTCCACGAGCCCCGTTCACTAGGGCTGAGGCTCAGAGGGTGAAGCCCTGCCTGCAGCCACGCAGCACACAGGGGACACAGCCGTACTGGTCATCCTGGGCTCCGTTATGCTGAGAGAGGAGCACCCTCAACGGCTCCGGGAGCTTGGGAAGCAAAAGCTTCCTTTTAGCTCATGCTTTGGGTCCTTCCTGAGCTCTTGTGGTTCTGTGCGTAAAGCATCCTGTGATGAGGCCGGAGAAGCAGCTCCCATCCCAGGCAGGACAACGCCCTGGCAGTAGAGGGAGAAGGCGGTGGCGAAGCCACACACGTCGTGTCTCTAAACTTCTGCTCAGATGTGGCCAGAGCATTTTTGCTCATGTTTCATTGACCAAAGTACCTACATCACGTGTACAAACCTGTTACCAGTGGGTGAGGAGAGACAGAGGGACTGATGCTATAGGGAACGCCCTCAGCCAGGCGCAGTGGTATTTTGGGGAGTAATAAACTCTGATTCACCAGGTATATCCAGACCCAGAGCCCACACGCCACCACTGCACTGGACAACCTCAATCCTGCTGTGTGACCTCGGGCAAGGCACTTTGCCTCTCTGGGTCTAGACCTATTAAGCACTCTCTCTGTGCCTTAATCACATGAGCCAGAACTCCTGGGGGTCTGTCTCCAGACCCTCATGCTATCTCACAGCCTCACAGTCACACCATGAAGTAGGGGGTCTGGGTATTCCTATTTCACAGACAAGGAAACTGAGGCTCAGTTTCCCAAAATCACAGAGAGAGAATTTTGCCGAGCTAGGATTTGAATTCACGCAGCGCTGACTTCTTGAGCTCACACCTTAGTTGCCAGGGTCATCCCGCCTTGTCTCATGGACCCGAGGCTGCTCCTGCCAGTGGGCGCCATGCTCCCTTTTTTTTTTTGAGATGGAGACTTGCTCTGTCACCCAGGCTGGAGTGCAATGGCACAATCAATCTCAGCTCAGTGCAACCTCCGCCTCCCGGGTTCAAGTGATTCTCCTGCCTCAGCCTCCTGAGTAGCTGGAATTACAGGTGTGTGCTACCATGCCTGGCTAGTTTTTGTATTTTTAGTAGAGACGGTTTTCACCATGTTGGTCAGGCTGGTCTCGAACTCCTGACCTCGTGATCTGTCCGCCTTGGCCTCCCAAAGTGCTGGGATTACAGGCGTGAGCCACCACGCCTGGCCCATAGACGAGGCTGGCGGAGGGGCCATCGGCCATCTTCCAGCTGAGCCGATGTCTCGTTCTGACCTGCTGGCCTCAGGAACTCTCCTCCTGCACCCTCCAATGTGACTTCCTGGTGGGGTGGTGATGGGGACTTCCAGCCCACACTGGCTGCAGCTGCTCTTCCTGCTGACGGATCTGCTCCTGTGCCCCGGCAAGACGTTCAGTGTGGTTCCGCCATCAGAGAAGGTTTTGTTTGCTGCTTGGAAAACACCAAAAGAATTTGAATCAGTAAAATATCCCAAAGTACACTAAAAAACTGCCATCTGCGGTTTTGGCTGCCTTCACCTCTTGCTCCATAAAACAGCCTTTGGTGCTTTACCTTCTGCCATTTACAGAACACACACCCACACAACAAAGACCCCTGCATCTGGATGGAATTAATTTCCGGGTCACATATTTTTTATTACATTTCTGAAATGTTTTTAAAGACCTGAATCTTCCCAGCTGGTCGACCATCGGGAGGGCCAGCCATGGAAGGCCAGGGGAGTGGCTTTAGGATGGTGCCTGTGGCCCGGGCTTCCCTGCCTGCCACCTCCAAGGTGGTCACCTCACAGGGAAGTGCGAATCAGCAAAGGCAGCACCTCCCACAGGCAGGCCCCTCCCTTCCCGGACATGGAGGATGAGCTGAGAGGGCCGGGCGTCATGTCATGTGTCAACTCCAGCAAGCTGGCTGCAGAGGCCGGGAGCATGGCAGTGCACTCACACACGATGACAATGACACACTCATCTGCAGGATGCCCAGAGGAGGGAGGATGGGGACTCGGCCTCGGGGTTCCTGGTAGAGAGTGGGCCAGGACAAGCAGGCACACCACACAGGTGCAGGGGACCCCTCTCTGAACATCTAGCCTAGATTGGACCTTGGCCTTACCCCAAGATTAGCTCATTTGAGGTCAGATGGACCTGGGTCCAGTTTCTAGCACTGCCACTCACCAGCTGTGTGGCCTTTGGCGAGTGACTTTGCCTCTCTGGGTCTCATTTCCTCGTGTGTGACATGGGGACACCAGCTCCTCCCTCATGGTGCCATTGCAAGGATTCAGAAGCACAGGGCACTGACACATGACAATTGCCAGCATTTCATTAGCTGCTGGCACACAGACATGCTGTCTATAAACTCCAGTGAAGTTAGTATCAAAGCGGCCACTGTCACCAGCTCATCCCCCAGCTCTCAATATGTGTTGGTGTCAGTATTCACAGCCTGAGGCTGAGTGCTGGGCTCGTAAAGACAACTTGAACCCGCACTCCGCCCTCAGAGCCCTCCCAATGTCCAGGGGCAGACAGTCCTACCAAACAGCAAAGACAGCAGTGTGTTCTGGGAAATCCAGCGGCTTTGGGAATGCAGGGTAGGGGTTGGACTGACACAGGGCATCAAGGAAGGCTTCCTGGAGGAGGTGATATCTGGGCTAAGACACAGCGCCAGGGCAGCTGGGTGTGCGGGGAGGTAGGCAGGGGTTCTGGATGCAGATGCCGCATGGAGAGAGGCCTCCAGGCAGGAGTGCTGTTGGGCTGGAGGCAGCTTTCTACCCTGAGAACTTGGGCGGCTGCAGCCAGGGCAGTGTGGTGCAGTGGTTAGGAACGCAACTCTAGAGCTCAACTGCTGAGTTCAAGTACTGGTTCTGCCCCTTAATGGCTGTGAGCTCTTAGGCAAGTCTGTTTAATTCCACTGAGCCTCAGTTTTCTGTGTGTAATGCAGGGATGACGATGAAAAAACTGTTTCTTCCTGTGGTTGCGTGAGCATGAGATGGGCTAACGTGGGAAGCAGGTGGGGGAACGAGCGTCCGCTGCCGCCTCTGGTACTATTACTTCTTGGCCTGGTAGTTCCAGGCCCACAGTGTCGCGGCCCATCCACACCCCCAGCTGGCATCCCGGACCCCTTCTGCGGACAGCATCTGCACACAGCTGCCCTGCCTCCCCTTCCCCCGTCTCCTCCCTCAGCCCCCGTGGCTGCTGCCATGGGAACCACCGAAGAAAACCTGCCACTTAGAGCGATTCTGTGGGGGCTGCAGGAGGGAGGGTGCTGGGAAAGCGGGAGGCCTGGGGACTGGAGCCAGGCCGGCCTCCTCTGTCTGCGGGGACAGCTACCCTGGGGACGCCTGCCCCAGCATGCTGGATGGGGCCTCAGGCCTCTTTTCCCTGGAAGGAATTCCACATCCAGATGCCTCCAGTGAAAGCCAGCCTCTCTTTAACAGAAGGCAGCTGGGGCCTGGCTGGCAGTCATTTACACCTGAGCATGAGCGAGCCCATCAGTCTGTTGCAGGCTTCATGGCGGTGGGGGCTTGGAGGCAGCAAGGACCCGCGGTGACCGGGGAGCTGTGGGATTACAGCGGCAAAGCCTAAGCACCAGCCTGTGGCTGCTCATGGGACGTGCTCAGGACATGCAGAGGCCTCCCATCCAGAGGATCCCAGGCACCCGAGCAGCATCTTCAGGCCAACAACTTGGCCAAGTAAGGGGAGGGAAGGCTTTCCAGGCAGAGGGCGAAAGCGAGCTTCCCCGGCCCTGGGCTCTGCCCAGGTCAAGGCCAGAGGAGCCGGCGGGAAGCAGCACCCATCTTCCTACAGAGGCTGCTGCTGGCCCCGGGGCTGACCTAAGCCTGGGAAGATCTGGAGCCTGGAAGCTGAGACAGGGAGAGCCCTCCTTCTCATCTCCTCCAGGCCCAGAGACAGGCAGGGGTTCTCCCAGGCCACACAGCAAACCAGGCAGAGGAAGAATTAGAACCAGGGGTCCAGGCTGGCACCTGTCCTCAGCCTGGGTCTTGAAGGATGTGCTGCCCCCGAGAGCCCAGTCTGGGCGAGAGGCAGGCGGGTCTCTCCCTGGGGAGCTGCAGCAGCAGCGTGTGGAGGCCAGACAATGACTCCGTTCACGCTTCCTCGGCACCGAGGCGCACACCCACCCAGACACATGCCCGCAGCAGGGAGCAGACGGAGGCGGCCAGAGTGATTAATAGAGCGGTACGTTAGGCAGCCACAGCCCCTGGCACGCACTGTTAGGACTCAGCAGCCCCCACTGCAGCGGAAAGCCCAGGACACCATCCACCTTGGGCACGCAGAGACTCGGACCCTGGCCTTGGGGAAGGGCATGGGAGACAGACGTGGCTCTGGGTGACGGGGCTGGGTTTGTGGGGAAATCAGGGCTGTGGGCCAGAAGAGGGGCTTGTCCCAGCCATGTAGGAGGGTCAGGGTGTCCAGAACACTTCCTGGAGGAAGTCGTCTTCAACAGAGGGCTGGTGGGAGGAGGGGTCAGGGAAAGAAGGCACGGCCTGTGCAAAGGCCGGGTGCTGGGAGCGCAGAGCCTCTCTGCAGTGGAGTTGGCTGATGCTGGGAGAGCCAGCATTCCCAGCAGGGTTCTGAACCCTCCGAAACTTTGGCCACCTCTGCCTGGGGAAGGCAGAGCAGCCCTCAGTGGGGGAAGTACTGGGCAAATGAATAAGAGAAGTGAGGTCCCAGGGCCCGGATACCCAGCCGTGCACAGCCTGGTGGTGTTGAGTGAAGGGGACCCCTGGGAGAGGTTGGGGAGGGGTGTGGAGGGCAGAACCTGAGTCCTCTGCCCTAGGTCCAGCAGGATGGGGAGGAACTCCATCCTCACAGCAGGGGTGAGGCAGTGAGAGCATGAGGGGGTTGGGCAGGGACAACATAGGCAAAGGTGGGGCGGGGGTGGTGAGCAGGGGCATCTGCAGGAAGGAGGGAGTGGCCAGGCCAAAACAGTACCAGGAGGAGGAAGAGGCTGCCATGTCCTGGGAGACCCCAATGCCAGCTCAGAATTCCTCCCAAAGTGCCTGACTGTGGGACTCACAGGGATCCCAACCCAAGGACACGGGGTCCTGGAGGATGCTCATGTGGGGGACTAGGCCCAGGGCAGTGGATTCCAGGGAAGGAGGTGAACAGCGCAGGCAGAGGAGAGGGAGCCAAGGTCCCGCCCTCCAGAGGGGCTCCGGACCCTCCTCCTTGGGACTCCAAAATAGCCCCCATGCCACGTTCTCTAATCAGCCCCGCTGAAGCCAGCCAGAGCCGGGCTGCTCGCCTCTCCTCGCTCACTCCCTCTCTGTTCGTTCACAGCAATTACACCGCCTTGTTGGGAGTGTGGATCTATGGCTTTTTCGTGTTGATGCTGCTGCTTCTGGACCTTTTGTATTACTCGGCAATGAACTACGACATCTGCAAGGTCTACCTGGCACGGTGGGGCATCCAAGGACGGTGGATGAAACAGGACCCCGGCGGTGGGGGAACCCTGCTCGGGCCCCTCGGCCGGGGCAGCGGGCCCCACAGCCGCAGCCTCCCCCAGGCCCGCTGCCGCAAGCCCCCCAGGCCGTGCACACGCTGCGGGGGAGACGCCCACAGCCCACCGCTCATGACCTTCCAGAGTTCGTCTGCCTGGTAAGTGGCTGCCATTGAGGCCCGGGCTGATCTGGGTTATTGTCTTTGGAGAGCTTGGAAAATCCGCCATCATTCTCGTCATCGTGAGGATGATCTGGCTCCTTGGAACGATTTGGCTGTTTGGTTACTCGATTGTTTGCGTATCTTGTTGTTTGTCAAAAAAAAGTTGAAACTGTCATGGTAGCCTAGAACATGTGCCTGGACGGGGAAAGTCAACATGAGAGGTGGAAACAGAGCTTAGAAGCAAAGCTTGGAAGCTCATCGCCCTTAGAGTCCAGTGCGAGAGACGTAACCACGAAACATTAAGCGGAGTTTTGGGTTTCCTAGCTGCCAAGGCAAAGGGGGGAAACTGGATGGCTTTCTAAGTTGTAAATCTGGCCAAAGGAAGACAAATCGATCTGCCCAGGCAGATTTTTCAGCATGAGGTCAGAAAATACAAATGTTACTTGGTTCCTTATACGTGCATGCCTTGTGTGGCATGAGGGGTGCTGGTGCTGACTCAGGCAGGCTGTTCAGGAAGGAAGGAAGGAAGCCAGCCAGACAGCTGGCATCTCAGGGGTTGGCCTTGTGGGGTGGCTGCCTCAGGGTTATGTTCGGATCTGAGCTTATCTACTGCCGTTCCTATTTCTGCCCAGTTCCAGTGTGGTGGGGCCGAGCCTGACCTGACCCCAGGTAGCCCTGGGTGGTGCGGCATCTAGAGTTGGAAGGAGAGACGTGGGGTCTGTGCGTTTGGAGCAGGAACTCCCTGGGAGGCTGGTAGTACCAAGGACAGGAGCCAGACTGAGGGTTGATTCCCAGGTCAAGGGGTAGAGTCAGAGGTTCAGACGCCCTGTCAGGGCTGATCTGCAGCCATGGGTACACGTGGCTCAGGGCACATCACACAGGCACATCATGATACCAGGCCCCGGCTGCAAGATCCAGAGCCCCCCTGCTGCAGGGGCTGTGCAGGAGTTTGCCTCACAGTGACCCCTGGGTTCAAGTCCAGGAGCTTTGCCGGCAACCAACCTGACCTGGGTCTGAGTCCCGGCTCTGCCATTTACCTGCTCCTTGACTTCAGGCATGAGATTTCACCCTCTTAACCTTCTGATCCTTGTGAAAGAGGAGAGGGTAAGATGCCCCCTTCCAAGGGTTCTCTGCGTGCCTACCTGGCATGTAGTAGGTGCTCATTTAACCCTTGATTCCTCCTCTTTGGAGGCAGCAACCAAGTGAGTTAGAATTCATGCACATAGCTAGCTGGTAGTGACCTTTTCAATAATGAGTGCCTTAAATAATTAATAAGATATGCATAAATCAGCTTGTGCTTATCGATCGAATAATGACGCCATCTATTACACAGGAGACAAAGACACAGCCCTGTGTGGCTCAGTTTGACAAATGCTGGCTGAGTGGGTCCTTGGGCAGGGATCTGTGCCAGGTTCTGGGGGATGTGGAGGTGATGGGTAGAGAAGCCAGCCTCCACCCTTGAGCGGTAGGGACTTCGGAGAGCTACAGGCAACGAAATGTCTGTTGGCGGGACCCCACAGTGTGGTGTTCTGAAATGCTAGTCGCTTGCAGCAGACACACCTGGAGCGTTTGTCAAACTGAAGACCCAGAGCCCATGGACCAGGCATCTCTGGGGGGGGGGATGCCTGTAGGCAGGACAGCTCGGGAAGTGCTGGAAAATGTCTATATTAGCCAAGCTTTCTGATAGCTGAGAATCTTCCGTGTAAAACGTTGGTCCTCCTCCACTCCCACACCTTTTGCATGCACCTGCATTTGCAATAAATAGCTCACACCTCCCCAAACACTTGCCAAGAGGATGGGGTATGTTGTTAGCACCCTGTGCTCAGCACCTGGGGGCTGTTTGCCTGCCCCAGCCTCCAGGTGCTCCATTTCCTGCATCACTGTACCTGCTGCTAACAGCCCCCGAGTCTTGCCCTGCCCAGAACCCTTTGCGTGTCCCAGCAGCAGTTCCCACCCCACCCTTGTTCCGTATTGCTTTTCACCAACAAGCACACGTTGCACACCTGCTGTGTGCCAGGCACCGTGCTGTGCCATCAGGATGCAGAGAGCTTGCCAGGCTTGCGGGGGATGGTGCACAGTGCCTGGGTGCATGGCTGAGCTCCAAGTCCAGGTGGGACATGTTTCCTTTGGGAGCTCAGAGGCTCCTGACTGTCCTGAGTGCAGGCTCGGGAGGGTGTTCCATCACCATGTGAGCGTGAAAAAGGGTGTTCAGAACCCACAAGGATGTGGTGCAGGATAAGGAACAGCCTGGCCCTGGCTGGATTCGCGGGCACCGCCCCACTGCCGCTGTGCTCTTTGATGTGCAGTGTGACTCTGTGCGAGGAGCTTCCTTTTGGGGCTTCAGTTTTGCAAGTTGAGGAACTGAAGTGAGAGGGGACTCGATTTGGAGATCAGGGAGGAACCTCCTTTTCTGCCACTCCAAGGTCCTCCCGGCTGTGTGACCCACGACATCTCCAGCATTACAGATCTTACTGTAACCTGACTAGGTCCCTGGCCCCAGGTGTCCCGGTCTCCATGTGGCGTCCCGGTCAATGAAACACCGCTTGGCATCTAAACAGGCATTACAAGCGCTCTCTGCAGCCCTCCTCAGTCACATCGGAGAATGTCCAGGCAAGGACTGTGGGCTACAGAGATTGCTTTTTTTTTTTTTTTTTTGAGACCGAGTCTTGCTTTCTTGCCCAGGCTGGAGTGCAGTGGTGCGATCTTGGCTCACTACAACCTCTGCCTCCCAGGTTCAAGCAATTCTGCCTCAGCCTCCCAAGTAACTGGGATTACAGGTGCCCCCACCACACCCGGCTGATTTTGGAATTTTAGTAGAGACGGGGTTTCACCATCTTGGCCAGGCTGGTCTTGAACTCCTGACTTCTTGATCCACCCATCTCGGCCTCCCAAAATGCTGGAATTACAGGTGTGAGCCACCACGCCCAGCCTGGGAGACTCTTTAATGCTCATCAGTCCCTGGAAAGGCTTCTCTTCCCCTCACAGCCTTCTCAGGAGCCTCCTGCTGAGTGCGGCTGCTCCCCCAGAACCTCTCGTTGCTTCTGCTTTTACCTCCAGAAGCCTCCTGTGAGCCCAGCCTCTGTGGCTTCTGTCCCTTTCTCCCCTGCCCACCCCGCCCTGCCCCAGCTGTGTCTCCTGTGGATGACTCCAGCTTCTTCAGCTCCTCGGGGCTCCCCATGTGGGAGCAGCAGGAACAAGCCAGCTGCAGACACACCCTGGTCACCTGGGCTCCTGGAGTCTCCAAATGAGGCCCAGCCGCTTCTGGGGGAGGCTTAGTGGGACCCAAGCAGTGGGTGGAGAGCAGCACAGGGGCATGGAGGCAGGAGGTCAAGGCACCGGCAGGACGGCGCAGGCAGGCGACGCCTCGGGAGGTAGAGGCAAGGGGCAGCTGTGCTGGGGGCATCCAGGAGTCCCCGGCCCCTGCCTGCCACCCGACTGCTGTAGCGGTTCTGATGGGCACCCTGCAGTGGGAGGGCCCGTGGTGGGCGGGGAGCAGACGGCAGAGCTAGGCAGAGGAGTAAGCTGGGCGACTGCTGGGTCCACCCTCAAGGCTCTCGGCTCCCCCAGCTGGGGCCAGCACTGTCTCCCCCTCTCAGAAACTCCTAGGGCTTGGTGGGTGAGGGGCCCGAGGCAGCCCCAGGCCACTGCTGAACAGCAGTATTGAAGGTCCTCGTGGCAGTAGCGCAGCCAGACGCAGCCCCGCCTCCTGGTCCCCGCGGACACACACTCTGTCAATCACAAGAACTGCGATTTTCCTGCCAGCTGGCCAGGCAAAGGCCAGGCGCTGCCGAATCGCATGGCCAGGCAGGTGGGGCGTTGTGACATCCCCCACGCCTGGGATTTATAACTGAGTTAGGAGCCGGCAGGGGTGTGGGGAGGGGTGCCGTGGTCACAAAGCTCAGCTCCTTCATTTAATTTCACAGAGAAGCCCGGGCTTTCCTTCCCCCTTAGGATATAATGAACTCAGACTGCGAAGGTTTTTGCTCAGATTCTCTGGACTCTGTCTTCTCTGGTGATCCCAACACTCCACCCATCATTTCCTCCTGAAAGCAGTCAGGACAACTGCTGAGGGCCCAGAGCTGAGCATGACCCAGCAGGCACCTTAGGGACACAGCCCCTGCGACAGGGTGCCTTCTTCACCTAACAGTGTCTCCTTCGCACCTTGGAGGTCCTGGGTCTTCCTCCCAGGCATAGAGAGCCTCTCCAGGCCCCTTGGCTTCCTTGCACAGTTGCACACTCAGTTCACAGCGAGGCAGGAGGTGAGCACTAACCCCTACACACACACGCGTGCACACACACATGCATCCGCACTCTCTCTCCCCTCTCCCTCCCCCTCCCCCCCGCACCCCACCACCTGCACTCAGCCCGGCCAGGCCCTCCCACCAATCCCAGACCTGACCTCACGATCTGAACTTCTGTCCTTGCCGGTTGTGCGGTGGTGTGCAGCTCTCGCCACCAGAACCTCAGCCCGACTCAGGGTCCTGGCACGTAGTAGCTTCTAGCAAATCCCGTCCGAGGGATGCAGCAGGAGCATCAGCACTGAGGGTCCGGGACAGGGTCTGGGCTGAGCCCTCTGTCCATTTGGAGATCAGGAGCCTGGTCTCCTCACACTGACAGCCCAGGTCTCGCTTCCGCACGGCCAGGACCCACCTCGGGCTAAACGAGCAGGCAGTGGAGGGGGCAGCATGGGGAGCTGCTGTGCCCCCCGGGGTTAAGCCGGGTCCAAGGGTGTCACCACATTCCTGCCACATGCTGTGATGTCATCATCCGTGCAGCTGTGGCCGGGGTCCTGGAAGGTGCCACTGTCATGGTCGTCATGGTCATTGTTGTTGCTGTCTCAAATGCAGGACACAAGCGTCGGCTCCCAGTCAGACATACCCGCCTGGCCCTGCCAGCACCCCACAACCTGCCTGCCCCAAGCCTCCCCCTGCCTGAGCCTCAGTGTCCCCAGCTGTAAATTGGGCAAGGCTGGCCTTGCGGTGCAGTTGTGAGGACCTGATGGTGGGGGGGGACACTCACCTGGGACCCCACCTCCCTCCCTCCACCATGCATCCACATTCCCATCCCGGAGAGAGGCACTCAGGAGGCCCTGGAAAATGTCTGTAAGAGCCAAGCTTTTTGATAACTGAGAATCTTCCATTCAGCTGGCTCCTAGCCTGCCCCCCCAGCCTTCAGTGGCCTGACCCTGCCTCCCCCACCCCAGCGACCTCTTCCGGAAGCCTCAGGCCTGGACGACCCACAGGGACCAGCAGAGAGTATGAGAACCATGGTTAGCACTTGACTTTAGACACTGCCCCCCTCGGTATTTCCAGGGACTCTTGTAACTCCCACCCTGGGGACTGGGCTCAAGCAGGGTGCATCATCCCCTTGTACGGATGAGGGAACTTGGGCCCAGGGAGGGTCAGTGACTTGCCCAAGGTCACACAGTAGAACCATGGGTTTGAGCCAGGGTCTCCCTGGCCCACGTCAGATCTGAGCCAACTGCCACCTGGCCCCTGCCTGTCTCAGAGCCTCCCCCAACCTCACTGCCCATGCCTTCCACCCCATCCTTGACCCCTCAAATCCCTCCCCGATTCACACCTCCCTGCTTCTGATTCAATTCTCTTCCCAGTGTGCTCTGCCCCATATCTCTCTGGGGAACTCATATTCATCCTTCAAAACTTTCCCTGAGGTCTAGAGGCCTGGGTGGGGGATGGGAGATGGGCAGTGGCTGGAGGAGAGGAGGCTGCCCAGCCCCAGCCCTTCCCAGCCCCCAAGCCCTCCCAGGCTGTCAGAGCTCAGGGAAGAATTCCTGACTTGGCTCAGGGGGACGCTGTGTGCATCTCAGAGCTTAAGGAGCATCCAAATCCCCCTGGGTCCTGCTGGGTTTGCAAATTCTGATGCCTAATGATGGGGTAGGCCTGGGATTCTACATTTATAGCAAGTTCCTGGGAGATGCTGATGCTGCCTGTGGGGCATGCAGGGACAGGGCAGAGCGGGCATCAGCGCCTGAGTGCCTCTACAGTGTTGGCTCCATCACCCTGGGCCCTGGGGACCTCAGGTCACCTGGAGGTACAGGAGCCCAGCAGGGGCAGGGGGATGTCAGAGTTCCTCTCCGTCTGTTAGCTTCTGCCTACCAGCAAAGCCCAGTGCCACCTCTTCTCACCTCACTGTCCAGGAGCCCCTCGAGCACTTCGTAAAGCGCATTCGTCCTCCCCTGTGAGGTCCCAGAGTTCGCCCAACCCCAGAACCTTCTCCTGCTGAAACTCAAGCATCGCGTTCTTCCCAGTTCTGCAGCCAGAGCCCTGGGTGTGTGGCTTCTGCAGGGAGGGTGCCAGCCAACAGCAAGAAATTCCAGAAAATGAAGAGACCAGAAAGGGAGACGACCAAGTATCTTATTTCCTTGGCGTAACATCAAATACCAAGGAGGCTTCTGTGCTTGGAATTCAGAAGACAGTTGATGTCCTGAGTGGGGATGGAGTTGCAGCTCCTTAGGGGCTCCAGCTGGACCAGGAAACTGGGCTGTCCCCTCCAGTTTCTGTCTTTTCCAGCTGGGGCCCGAGAAGGTGCGCGTTCCCTCCTTCGCTGCCTCTCTGGGCTGTGATTCGTTTGTTCTGACAGCTTGGCTGAAACCCCGGGAGGTGTCCATTCATCAGTGTCACTCCGTGGTGGTGGGTACCATGGGCAGCAGACAGGGGAGGGGGGGGAACAGAAAGGCTCAGAACCAGTGACTTCACCTGCTGTGTGTCCTCAGATGAGTTGCTGGCCTTCCCTGAGTCTCAGTGCCTGCCCCCTGATGGTGATGGTGATGAGCAGTCATCAGGGCACACAGTAGGACTGCAGGGAATCTCTTCCTGGCTCTGCCCACGCCCTGGTGCCCAACCGTGCAGACTTCCCAGAGTGTGAGCTGCCGTCCCAGCCTCTAAGAACCCTCCTTAAGCCGAGGGCTATGTGGCTCCTCCCGTGGGGTCCTGGACGTGGCTGACTGTGGCTGAGCTAGGATCCACATCACCACGACCCACGGAAGCCCTGAGGTGCACCAGGACCCCTGCGGCAGCCGCAGAGTTTCTCCTCATCCTTCTTCCTGGGAACACAACTCCTTGACCCCTCTCTGCACCCCCAAAGGCTGAGCGGGTGTTAAGATGTGTGGAGAGGACGGGCTGCCCTGAGCCAGCACACAGGCCGTCCGTGGGGGCAGTGGTCCTGCTGCTGTTCTTTATTTCCATGCTTTAATGCCTACCTCCTCCTCCTCAGCACTCCCCCAAGGGACAGTCACCGTTTTCTCTGTTTTTCTGCTTCATTTTCCACCATAAATGTGCCCCTGCTTGCTGGAGGACTGTATTAGTCAGGGTTCCCTAGAGGAACAGAACTAACAGGATGGAGATATATATATATATATGTATATATCAGAATTTATTAAGTAGTAGTAACTCACACGATCACAAAGTCCCACAATAGGCCACCAGTAAGCTGAGGAGCAAGGAAGCCAGTGCACGTCCCAAAGCTGAAGACCTTGGCTGGAGTCCGCTGTTTGGGGGCAGGAAGCATCCAGCACGGGAGGAAGATGGAGGCTGGGATGCTCTAGGCCAGTCTAACCTCTCCACGTTTTTCTGCCTGCTTTACATTCAGACCACGCTGGCAGCTGATTAGCTGGTGCCCACCCAGACTGAGGGTGGTCTGCCTTCCCCAGCCCTCTGACTCCCATGTGAATCCCATTTGATAACAGCCTCACAGACACACCCAAGCATCGATGCTTAGCATCCTTCAGTCCAATCAAGTTGACACTCAGTGTTAGCCATGGCAAGGGCACTGCCAGTGTGGGAAGCAAACGACCTCACCACCACCCACAGTGCTCCGCATCCGCCAGCCTGGCCGGTCATCAGGGCAGTGTTGTCATCCCGCACGTAACATGGTGTGTCTTGGGTTGTTAATTCAACATAATGTCGCATCGAGTGTCCCCTGTAGTGGAGAAGAACTCATAACCACCACTGCAATGGCTGTGCTAATTGTCCAAGGAGCAGGCAATGGTCCATAACTCAGTGACCCGCTTCCACCTCGGGCCGTGGGGTTTCCCAATTTCTATCCCAAGACGGTTCTCCTCCAGCCTCTGTGAGCACACATCTGTCTCATGCCCAGGGTCCCTCCGCCTCCAGGAAGAGAGGGTTTCCAGCTCTCCAGCACTGCCTGGAAGCTGCCTTGGGGATCCCCTCCACATCCCTGCCCAGGAGGCGCAGCCCCAGCGATCCAGCACTCACTCGCCCCCCAGGAAGCTGGGCTGTGTGTGAAGAGCCCCACTGGCCATGAAGCATTTTTGTTTTGTTTTTTGTTTGCAGGCAGAGTAGTCGAGTTAGGAGCAAAGGCTCTTGGAGGCAAACAGAACTGGGTTCGAGTCCCAGCTCCCCTGTTCTGAGGTACCTGGAGGGCCTCTAGCAGGAAGCTTACCCCTCCTCACCAGGACAGTGGGTGACAGAACTGGCCTGTCGGCTGTGGTCTGCTTTAATGAGAGGAAACTCGGAAAGGCCCTTGCATGGATGAGCTGCTCTGCAAATGCTCCCGTTCCTCTCCCGGCCTCGGGCCCTGAGCCTTCCCCCACCGTTCACGGCTCTGCTGAAGACAGTACTCTGCTGTCCCAGGATTCACGGTCCATGGGACTAAGCACCTATCAGCCAGGGGAGTAGCAGTCAACACAAAGAAAGTGTTTCAGTGGATGAGTAGGAGTTTGCCAAAGTGGGGAGAGGGCATCCAGGCAGAGAGCAGTGTAGACAGAGCCTCTGAGGAGGGAGGGGCTGGGGGACCGGGGGAGCCTGGATCCTCTGCACCACAGCATCCTGGCTCCCGGCCCCTCATGGCTGCCCTTCTTGCCTCTCTTTGTGGCTCCATCCTCATCTCCCTGATCTTAGGGATCCGGGCTCCTTCCTTTAACATCTCTCATCTCCACCTGCCCCCCAGGGACTCCACCCGGGCCCACAGCTCCAATTCTGTCCACCTCCTGGTCTTTCTCCTTGGCCCCCCCCCCCCAAATCCAGACTTGCTGGTCATTGCAGAGCCTGAGTCCTCAAGGGCAGCTCTTGGATGTCCCATAGACGTGGGGACATATCCACGTCCTGGCTGCCTCCCACCAGCTCCTTGGCTCCTTCCTTTCTTTCCCGCTTCACATATCCCATCAGCAATACCTTGAAAATGAAGCCAGAATCCGCCCCTACCTGCCCTCCACTGAGACCAGCCCTCCTTGTCCATCTTCTCTGGCCAGGATGGAGGCAGCCACCTCCACATGGCTCCCCTGATACCAGCCTCTGTCCCCAACAGCGGCAGGATGATCTTTTAAAAACATAAGTCAAGACCTGCCAATGGCCTCCTTCGCACTTAGGAATCAAAATGCGTTCCTTGGCCAACAACATGATCTGACCCCTCCCCACCCCACTGTCCCTCGGTCCTCATCTCCCCACACTCACACTGTCTGTAGCCACACCAGCCCCCCTGCTGCCTCCTCCACCCAGACCTCTCCCCTCCCAGATACCAGTAGTGCTCGCTCCTCCCTTCCACAGGCCCCGCTCAGAGCCACCCGAGCAGAGGGGCCTTCCCTGGCCAAGGTTTACAAAATAGCAGTGACCACCTCCCCCCGCCATCACTCTGTTCCTTCTCATCATGTGCTTCACCGCCTGACGTCATGTTTGCTTTGTGGCTTTGTGCCTGTCTCCTCTGCTGGAAGGAAACCCCAAGAGAGTTGGGATTGGCATTTCTTGTGCTCAGCTGTGACCCCAGCACATAGAACAGTGCTTGGCACATAGTAGGTGCTCAATGCATCCATGTTGCATGAATGAATCTTCCTGCCCAGTGACTTGTGCACAGAAGGCACCGAGACAGGGTCCGACCAATGAGCTGCATTATTGCTGTTAGTAACCCATTTGTTGAGGATTTACTGAGCTAATCAGCTGCAACAAATGGTGCTGTTTAGGCTCCCCAGCTGCACTGCAGCTTGGCCATCCCGAGCCTCATTTTATAAGGGAGACGCCCAGGCTCAGAGAAAGATCCAGTGACTTCCTGGGAACTGCGTGGCAGCTGAGCCGGACTCGGAACCCAGGTCTGGGAAACTCCAAAGCCCACATCCTTGTACTGGGAAGAGCAGCGTCTCTACCTTTACTTCTCTCCCTGTGAGAGCTAAAGCTGAGATGTTGCCACCCCACGCTGGGTGCATAGCTGCCCTATGGTTGTGGGTTCTCTGTGCAAGGCGGGTCTCACCCATGCGCGGGGCAGGACCTCAAGGGTCTCAGCACCTGAGATCTGGCCTGCAGGTGCCGGTGACACAAGTCCTCTCTGGTCTGGGTCCAGGAGCCTCCCCGAAACTCTGAAATTCAGCCTGGCTTCTGATCCGGCACCCGTCCCTTCACGGGCTGCCAGGCAGCGGTTTAACGAGGTGACGGTGCCAGCTTGGTGAGTGCTTGGTTGGAGTGCCTGGTTGGTTTGTTTTTTTCCCCTGCACCATTTGTGAAGGTCTTTCCCAGCCCGGGGAATCTTTCCGGAGGCGGCAGGTGTGCTCGTCACTCCACCTGGAAGCTCCCACCCCCCTCTGCAAACCACTCCCTACCAGAGGAGGGCCCGGCAGAACAGAAGGTAAAAACACCGACACCCACGCTTAGTTTTAATACAAGTTGACTTCGAAAACCTCCTCGCCGTACTCTAGCAAACCCGCAGAGGGGCGAGCTGCGTCGTCTTCGAACCAGAGCTGAGTTCAGATCCTGTCTACGTGCCCCGAGGGCAGCTGCAGGTAAGCCAGTAGCTCTGTCTACGTGCCCGGGGGCAGCTGCAGGTAAGCCAGTAGCTCTGTCTACGTGCCCGGGGGCAGCTGCAGGTAAGCCAGTAGCTCCCCTGAGCCTCAGTGTTCCCATCAGTACAATGGCCACAAGGGGCCTTAGCTTGTGAGATGATTGTGAGGACTGGAACAGGCCCGTCCTCTAGCAGGTGCCTCGGGAAATGCTAATGGTGATTATTGTTGCGACCGTTATTTGAAGAGTAAAAAATAGGGAAAGAAAACCCAGCCAGGATCCCACCTGCACGCAGGTACAAACTGCTTTGCCTGATTCTGCCTTCGAACGCACACCTGCTTCTGCGCGCCTCTCACAATGACGCGCCTTCCGATTCTATCCCCCTGTTGAATCGGCGATGATCCTGTAATTTTACCTGACCTTTCTAAACACTGTTTCAGCGGCCACCCAGGTGTCTGATTCCATGTGCGGCACTCATGTAGTCGTTTCCCTACAGCGGGCGTTGATAGAGCATACAATCCTTTTATTAATACTATGACAACACCAATCCTAGCTCTCCTGGGGGGCAGGAAAGAGGAGACATACTCCAGAAAACAGCAGACACCTTTGTGAGTTTGTGGCCTTTCCCTTTCTGGAATGATTTACTCCTAGAGACGCCAGGCAGGGAGATTCCTGAGTCTGGCGGGGGTGGGGAGAGGGGGGTGGTATGTGTGTGACAGTTTTATGGCTCTCCAGTTCCACTGCCAGCCTCATTCTCAAAGGGCTGGTGCAGTGAGACAGCTTCTGAGGGCACTGGATTTGGGACGCCCTCTCCAGCATGGGGTGCCCCGCTTTCTATACAGCTTGCATTTTCTTGAGATGGACACTCACTCTGTCGACCAGGCTGGAGTGTAGTGACGTGATCTTGGCTCACTGCAGCCTCTCTGCCTCCTGGGTTCGAGTGATTCTCCTGCCTGGGCTTCCCGAGTAGCCGGGATTACAGGTGCTTACCACCACGGCTGGCTAATTTTTGTATTTTTAGTGGAGAAGATGGAGGGGGGGGTGGCGTTTCACAATGTCAACCAGGCTGATCCCAAACTCCTGACTTCAAGCGATCCATCTGCCTCAGTGTGGGGATTACCAGCATGAGCCATTGCACCCAGGCTGTTTGCATTTCTTTGGTGGTTTTGGAGATAAAACACCTTTCCTTTCATTTGTTAAATTGTATTTCCCATCTTGTGAGTTGCCCATTTATTTTACTGTGCCCCCAAGACAGTCGAGGTTTGAAGCCATTTTCATAAGAGCAACACTTATTCCCCACGTGTCAGGTCCTCGGTGTTCTCGTGTGTGTACATCCCTCATTGTGTTTACTTCATACAGTTTTAATTGACTTGAAATCAAGTCCTGTTTGTAGAAAACTCAGACTTGCGCTAAGCAATACCATCACTGGTTTAAGAGTCGCATTTTTCCTAATTCGCGTTAAAACGAACCCGTCAGCGTATCGGCATAGGTGGGGCTGCATTGCACCGGCTCAAGAGAGTTCAAATTGTAGGAATTTTGGGAGCCTGTTGTTAAACACAGCCGCTGTTGCAAATTACATTATAGAAACATCCAGTTAAATACATTGTATTAAACACAGAGGTAACGCATATTCAAAATGTATCACTTCTTAGTTCTTTTGCTACATGTACCTCACCTGTGCTGGTGAGGTGCTTTGCGTCTGTGTGTCTCTATGGTGGAAATCTATAGGGTGGTGGCTACCTGCTTCTCTTCCTGTCTGTGCATTCAGCGACTGCAGGCTGGCAGTATTTACACTCGGGGAAATTGGAGCACGTGCTACAAATCAGGGTTTTCTCCCCCCCTGGAGAACAGGTTGTTAAATGTTTACCTGCTTGCCCCTGTGCACAACGGTTCAAATGCTGGTATATTTACCTCCTCACACAATCTCACTTGCTCCAGTGGTTTGTGAACCTGACTGTGGGAAGCTAATGTGTGTGTGTGTCTGTCTGTCTGTCTTTCCTTTCTTTCCATTCTTCTTTCCTTCTTTCTTCTTTCCTCTCTCTCTCTCTTTCTCTTTTTCTTTCTCCTCTTTGAACAGAGTGTTGCTCTGTGGCCCAGGCTGGAGTGCAGTGTCCCAATGTCAGCTCACTGCAACCTCCGCCTCCATGCGTTCAAGCAATTCTCCTGAATTAGCCTCCTGAGTAGCTGGAACTACAGGCACGTGCCACCATGCCCGGCTAACTTTTTGCGTTTTTAGTAGAGACAGGGTTTTGCCACATTGCCCAGGCTGGTCTCGAACTCCTGAGTCTAGACAATCCGCCTGCTTTGGCCTCCCAGGGTGCTGGGATTACAGCCGATGTTTTTATTATGTGCACATGAAAACAGCACCCCAGGGACACCCACAGACAGGCACAAGGGCAATGATAGCCAGGACAAGAGGCAAGGTGGTCCTGGGAGGCCGATTCATTGACTCTTTCCAGCTCCTGGCCCTTCCCAAAGCAAAGAAGGCAGGGCGGATGAGGAGGCAGAAAGACTGGTCTGACCTCCTTGCCACACATCTGGGTCTGCAGTCCCACCAAGGAAGTGTCTTGGGCATCCTCTTTGCAAAGTCTCCAACTCTGTCCTGCTTTTCTTTCTCTAGAACAATCTGTGTTTGTTGTGTGGATGCAGCCCAGACAAGATTAATTGACTCATTTATGCAGCAAGCATTTATTGAGGGCTGGCGGCAGGCCATGCCCTGTGTTAAGTGCTGGGAACAGAAAGACGGAAAAGGCCAGGTCCCTGCCCTTAAGGAGCTCTGTCCAGTGATGTGTAGAAAATCCATTCGGACCCTGTCCTGGCTGTGCTTGGAAAAATCAGTGCCTCCAGACAAAGAGTGAATATTCCTTAGGGAAGGTTTTGGGAAAGTCATTTTGAAGAGGCACTTCTAGAATGAGCTAGACCTAACCCAGCTATTTGTAGTTCAGATGGAGATTTTGTGTCTCTGGACCGAGGGTGCAGCTGTCGGGGAGAAAGGAAATGGCTCCCATTAGAAGCTTGGCAGCGTGGCACCCCTGTTTCTGGGGACGTGCTGCCTGCAGCTGGCATCACACATGCCCCTTCTCGGAGGTGGCTCCTATAATCCTTTCCCGGGGGAGACCTGCACTGCTCCACCCAGCCTGTTTGGACTCTTTAGTTTGGAATCTTAATTAAAATGCCCTAACGCAGTAACTGCTGTGCAAACAAAGATGCCAGCTTGCGTGAGTAATTAACAAAAAGACACTTCCACAAAGGCCCAGGCGAATCTGGGGGCTCATGAATACGCCTCCAGCTCGGAGGATGCTCCTTTATGTTGATTTGACAAGAATTCCACATAATCACCCTCTGGGCTGCGACAAGAGTGGTGCGGAAGACGCGAAATCACCACACGGAGAGGAGTGTGGTCGGGCCGGTGGCAGTAATGTTCCCAAAAAACCAATTTAGTTCAGGGGCTGTTAATAGGCCTGGCTCCCAGATCAGGCGCTGCAGGGCAGGGTGAGTGGAGAAGGAATTTATCTCCATCAGCCTGGGTCAGGGAGGACCATGGATTCTACTTTATTTCCCCCGCTATTAAAACTCTGGTCTTAACTGCTAAAATATTTGCTTCCAAGAATAGATGCTTGTTGGCGCTGCAAATGTCTCCCGGCCTGGGCATTCCGGCTCCTGTCAGAATGATGGAAACCGAGGCCTGCCGTGGGCTGGGGGTGCTCGCTGCCTGCTCCTCCTAAGCACCCTCTAGCTCTGACTTCCTGTAGCTTCTAAGGTGCCCCAGAGGATGCTGTGGAGGGAGAGGAACTTGTCATCTGATCGCGTTAGCTGTGAGCTCTGGGAGTGAGTGTGTCACGCGCCCTGTGTGCTGGGACCTGTGGCTTCAGGAATCGCTGGGTGCCACAGCTGGGGGCAGGCAGGAACAATGGGCTCTGGGGCCCCCTGGCTGGGCTTGGACCAGACTCTGTGCTGCCCAGCTATGTGTCGTATTGTGTGGGTCTGTGAGGCCTGGGGTGTGTGTGTGTATTGTGTGGGTCTGTGTGGCATGGGGTGTGTGTGTATTTTGTGGGTCTGTGGCATGGTCTGTGTGTGTGTTGTGGGTGTCTGTGTGGTCTGGTGTGTGTGTATTGTGTGGGTCTGTGTGGCATAGTATGTGTATTCATGTGTATTGTGGGTGTGTGGCATGGTGTGTGTGACATTGTGTGGGTCTGTGTGGCATAGTGTGGGTGTTCGTGTGTATTGTGGGTGTCTGGCATGGGGTGCATGTGTATTGTGTGGGTCTGTGTGGCATGTGCATGTGTGTGTGTATTGTGGTGTCTGCGGCATGGTGCGCGCGTGTGTATTGTGGGTGTTTACCGTCCTGGCAGTAGAAAGGGCGTAGGGGGAGGGGCCCCAGCATCAGGGACGGGCCAGGCGTGCACAATGCATGGAGGTGGGTCAGGTGGGAGTCCAGGCTGAAGGAAGTAAGAGCTGCAAGGGCACCAGGGACCGTGGGACCGGGAGCCGATGACCAAGGACACAGTGCGTATGGCCCTGGAGACAGAGGACGCATTCATTTCACAAGGATTAAAAAGCATGGACAAGGCTGGGCCCCAGGCCAGGGCTGGAGTTACAAAGCAGACCAGTCCCCATCCCTGCCCATTCACCTCACAGGTTTCCCTCCCCTCCCTCCCCTCTGCCCCTTGGCAAGCTCCTACTCATCCCTCAAAACCTCACTGAGGTCACGCTCCTTCCCGAGGCCTCTCCCCCATTCTCTGAAAGACCCCTCTCCCCTGCTGCCGGCTTCTGGCACAGCCAGAGAGCCACATGGCCTGTTTCCACTGGACTAGTGAGGGCAGGACTGGTCTGAGTCTTCCGGGGGGTGCCAGTGCCAGAGCAGAGCCCTGGGCTGGGAGTCCCGGCACTGCGTTCCACTCCCTCACCCACGGACTCGCTGTTTAACCTCAGGCAGGCCATGTCCCTCCTGGGCCTCACTTTCCCCCTTGCATAACACGAGGGAAGGCCCTGAGGCTTCTGAGCCGTCTTTCAGCTTAAAACCTCTTGACCTTCTATCTGGCTAATGGAGGCGCTCATTAGGGACAAGAACGGATTTGAAAAACGCTTTGAAAAATTCATAGCAGGAGGCAAAGGAGAAAGAGTCTTTATTTTCAGAGAGGGGGAAGCAGGAGGAGTTATGGACAGAGGCTGCCGATGAAAAGGACAGCATCTCAGAGCACTTTGTGGCATTTAATGTCTAATGCATTCTCCCATTAAAGCCTTGGCATCAAATATTTACCAGAGCAGCATGGAAAATTAACCTTTACCTGGGGATGTATAAAGGCCCTAAGTTCCCCAAGAAGCGTCGGAGCGTCGGGAGGGTGAAGCGACAGGAAGGAAGGCTGCCAGCGGGGTGTGAATAATGGAAGCACCCAAGACAGACACAGCTCCCTGTTGACCCCGCTCCCAAAGCCAGGGCAGCCTCCGGCCCTGTCTGCAGAGGCTCCCAGCCCTTCGGAGACACGCAGAAGCCTGCAGGTTAAGGGCAGGCCCTCGGCTGGGCCTCCACGGCCCTCCAGGGCCTGGCTCTGCCGCTCTGGGCAGCTGACGTCTGCAGGGTGGAAAGGAATGAGAGTGTCTGAGTTGGAAGAGACCAGGGAGGAAATGGAGAGTGGTCCAGGCACTGGAAATAGCGTGTGCAAAGGCACTGAGGCAGAGACAGCCATGCATCCGTCCGTCAGAAGGGCAGTCAGGTGGCACCAGTGTGGGGGGAGAAAGGAAGTGCAGGAGGGGAGGGGTGGGAGGTGCAGTGGGGTCTGTCTGACTGTGCAGGGCCATGGGGAGATGTGGGCTTCTCAGTCCAGGGACAGGGGCGCCCCTGAGGAGTGACGGGACACATTTGCCTTTGAGAATGGAGCTGGGAGTCCACCGAAGAGGCTGCCACTGTCCCACGAGCTGCGGCCACATCTGCGGCTTGGCTGAGGGTGGTGGTGGGCAGGGGGCCACCAGCAGGGAGTGGAGCCCATGGATTGGCCAGGGACTGGGGTGGGGGGCTGAGAAGGAGGTGGGGGACCAAGGAGGATGTCCAGGACCCTGGGCTGAGCAGCCTGGGGGATTTTCCAAGGTGGGGACCCTGGGGCGGACGTGGCTTTGGGCTCGGCAGCATGGAGTGTCTTGAGTTTGAGATGCCCCGAGAGGCCACTGCCATGGGGCCTGGGAAGGAGCAGCCCCCACCTGGGGCAGGAGGAACCCCAGGGCGAATGGGGCCTGGAAGCCACAAGAGGAGGGGGCAGCTGAGAGCCGTGGGACCTGGCCTCGAATGTCGTTCCCATGGTGCCCCCTGCCTGCCCTGCCTGCCCTGCCCTGCCCACGTCCCCATCCCAGGTATAATCTGTGGGCTCCAAGAGCACGCAGGGCACCGTCCTGTCTGCCAGAAGCCGCTGAGCATATAGCTGGCACCAAATATCTTTGTCATCCCCGCCCCACTGCCTGCCTTTTACATGGCTGGATGCCCGCCAGTTACTCCTGAAGGAAAGAAAGTTTCCGTGTCTCATTATTTAGATTACGTGGCGCCCTGTAAAGCACAAAATACTTCTCATTTGTCCTCACGCAGGAGCTTTGTTTTTGGTTTTTCCTGGAGACCAGTGGAGCTGATGGGGTGTGAGGGAGTCTGCGGAGCTCGGTCATTTCCCCTGCGCCACCACCTCGCCAGGGGCGTTTTCTTGCCATTTTGTTGATGGTGGAAACTGAGGCTCAGGCCACAACATGCATCCAAAGTCAAACAGCCAGGGAGAGGCTCTCCAGGAGCACCTACAACGTGGCCTGCACCCCAACACACAGCCCCCAACACAGCCCCCAACATACAGAGCCCCCCTAAAACAGCCCCCAACACACACCAGAGCCCCCAACACACACATCAGAGCTCCCAACATACACACCAGAGCCCCCAATACACACAGCCCCCAACACAGCCCCTAACATACAGAGTCCCCAAAAAACAGCCCCCAACACACACCAGAGCCCCCAACACACATATCAGAGCTCCCAACATACACAACAGAGCCCCCCAACACACACAGCCCCAACATACAGAGCCCCCCAAAAAAAAGCCCCAACACACACCGTCCCCAACACACACACACCAGAGCCCCCAACATACAAAGCCCCCCAAAAAACAGCCCCCAACACACAGTCCCCAACACACATATCAGAGCTCTCAACATACACACCAAAGCCCCCAACACACCAGAGCCCCAACACACACACGCAGACACCACTGCCTCGTTCACTCCTCATCCTCATCCATCTAGATGGCCCATCAAGATATTTTGCTGAAGACAAAATAAAAATTCCCTCAAGTACCTCCCCGGCCCCCCTTTGAACACTTTCTCTCCGGACTCGATAGGACATACACGTATCCAGTGCTTCGTGTGTGCCAAGCACGTTTACAAGCACTGCCTCGTGTCCTCGGAAATCTCCATGCAGCAGATGAGTAGACTGGGGCCGGTGGGGCCGGTGACTTAGAGCTGAGGCTGAGTGAAGACGGGTGCACCCTGCGGGCCTCTCTGCCAGCTTCACACTGAATGAGGGCTGGGCCTGAGCCCCTGCTTGCCTCCCGGCAACTCTCCCCTGAAGCAGAGAAGGGAACAAAGCTGAGAGGCAGAGAAGCCTGATCCAGGTGCCAGCGTGGCTCTGTGGGTTCCCTGGTGCAAGCTGAGGCCAGGGGCTCATTTCCTGAGGATGCAGAGTAGAGGGACATCAGATGCATCATCTCCAGATCCTCCCTCTCCCAGGATCTCTAGCTCTGCCCTGAGGCCTTGTATCAGCTTGCAGCTGCTGTTTAACAAGTTACCCCACAAGGCAGCAGCTTAAAACAACGAGCATTTAACCCTTTCTGCCAGTCAGAAAGGTGTGAGCGTGGGTATGGCTTTGCTGGGTCTCCTGGCTTGGGGTCCCTCAGGAGGTTGCAGTTAAAGCTTCCGCTGAGACTGTCATCTCAAGGCTCTGCTGGAGAGGAGACACCTCCCAGCTCACTCAGGTGCTGGTAGTGGGCTCAGGTGTTGGCAGGGGGTGTCAGCTGCTCACCGGGTGGGCATCTCCACGGGGTAGCTTGTGGCATGACAGCTGACCGGCCAAAAGAGGGTTCTGGGAGAGAGGGTTCAAGGTGCAGAGCCTGGTGGAACCCACGGTCTTTTTGGAACCTAACCTTGGAAGGGACATCCCATCCCTGTCACTTCTGTTGTGTCCATTTGTTAGAAGTGAGCGGCTTGGCTCTCTCCCCATCCTTTGGTCTCCCTGGGAACCAGAGGAGGGTGTGAGTAGCTGGAGGTGGGGTCTTTGGAGGCGCCTTAGGGCTGCGTACCACAGGCCTTGATGGAGAGCAAGAGTAGGGCTGTGAGCAGCAGCATTTTACAGATGGGGGGGACCGAGGGCAGAAGGGAGAAGTCGCCACTCTGCGTTGGGGTCTCATGTGTGTGTGTTGGGGACTCTGGTGTGTGGGTTGAGGTCTCTGTGTGTTGAGGTCTCTGGTGTGTGTGTGTTGAGGTCTCTGGGGTGTGTGTGTGTTGGCATTCTGGTGTGTGTGTTGGCGCTCTGGTGTGTGTGTTGGTGTCTCTGGTGTGTGTGTGTTGAGGTCTCTGGGGTGTGTGTGTGTTGGCGCTCTGGTGTGTGTGTTGAGGTCTCTGGTGTGTGTGTGTTGGGGCTCTGGTGTGTGTGTGTGTTGAGGTCGCTGGTGTGTGTGTGTTGGGGTCTCTGGTGTGTGTGTTGGGAGCTCTGGTGTGTGTATGTTGGGGGCTCTGGTGTGTGTTGAGGTCTCTGGTGTGTGTGTGTTGGGAGCTCTGGTATGTGTGTGTTGAGGTCTCTGGTGTGTGTGTTGGGGGCTCTGGTGTGTGTGTTAGGTCTCGTGTGTGTGTGTTGGGGCTCTGGTGTGTGTGTGTTTAGGTCTCGTGTGTGTGTGTGTTGGGGCTCTGGTGTGTGTGTGTTGGGGCTCTGGTGTGTGTGTGTGTTAGGGCTCTGGTGTGTTGAGGTCTCTGGTGTGTGTGTGTTGGGGCTCTGGTGTGTGTTGAGGTCTCTAGTGTGTGTGTGTTGAGGTCTCTGGTGTGTGTGTGTTGGCACTCTGGTGTGTGTGTTGGGTCTCTGGTGTGTGTGTGTTGGGGCTCTGGTGTGTGTGTGTGTTGGGAGCTCTGGTGTGTGTGTGTGTTGGGGTCTCTGGTGTGTGTGTTGGGGTCTCTGGTGTGTGTGTTGGGGAGCTCTGGTGTGTGTGTGTTGGGGGCTCTGGTGTGTGTTGAGGTCTCTGGTGTGTGTGTGTTGGGAGCTCTGGTATGTGTGTGTTGGGGGCTCTGGTGTGTGTGTGTTTAGGTCTCGTGTGTGTGTGTTGGGGCTCTGGTGTGTGTGTGTTGGGGCTCTGGTGTGTGTGTTGGGGGCTCAGGTGTGTGTGTGTTGGGGGCTCTGGTATGTGTGTTGAAGTCTCTGGTGTGTGTTGAGGTCTCTGGTGTGTGTGTGTTGGGAACTCTGGTGTGTGTGTGTTGATGTCTGGTGTGTGTGTGTTGAGGTCTCTGGTGTGTGTTGAGGTCTCTGGTGTGTGTGTGTTGGGGTCGCTGGTGTGTGTTGAGGTCTCTGGTGTGTGTGTGTTGGGAGCTCTGGTGTGTGTGTGTTGAGGTCTCTGGTGTGTGTGTGTTGAGGTCTCTGGTGTGTGTGTGTTGGGAACTCTGGTGTGTGTGTGTTGAGGTCTCTGGTGTGTGTTGAGGTCTCTGGTGTGTGTGTGTTGGGGTCGCTGGTGTGTGTTGAGGTCTCTGGTGTGTGTGTTGGCGCTCTGGTGTGTGTGTTGAGGTCTCTGGTGTGTGTGTGTGTTGGGGAGCTCTGGTGTGTGTGTGTTGAGGTCTCTGGTATGTGTGTATTGGGGGCTCTGGTGTGTGTTGGGAGCTCTGGTTTGTGTGTGTTGGGGGCTCTGGTGTGTGTGTGTTGGGGTCTCTGGTGTGTGTGCTGGGGGCTCTGGTGTGTGTGTCGAGGTCTCTGGTGTGTGTCAAGGTCTCGTGTGTGTGTGTTGGGGTCTCTGGTGTGTGTGTCTTGGGGTCTCTGGTGTGTGTGTGTTGGGAGCTTTGGTGTGTGTGTGTTGGGGTTCTGGTGTGTGTGTTGGGGCTCTGGTGTGTGTGTGTGTGTGGGGTCTCTGGTGTGTGTGTGTTGAGGTCTCTGGTATGTATGTATTGGGGGCTCTGGTGTGTGTGTGTTGGGAGCTCTGGTGTGTGTGTGTTGGGGCTCTGGTGTGTGTGTGTTGGGGTCTCTGGTGTGTGTGTGTTGGGGTCTCTGGTGTGTGTGCTGGGGGCTCTGGTGTGTGTGTGGAGGTCTCTAGTGTGTGTTGAGGTCTCTGGTGTGTGTGTGTTGGGGTCTCTGGTGTGTGTGTGTTGAGGTTGCTGGTGTGTGTTGAGGTCTCTGGTGTGTGTGTGTTGGGAGCTCTGGTGGTGTGCGTGTTGATGTCTCTGGTGTGTGTGTGTTGAGGTCTCTGATGTGTGTGTGTTGGGGTCTCTGGTGTGTGTGTATTGGGGAGCTCTGGTGTGTGTGTGTGTGTTGGGAGCTCTGGTGTGTGCGTGTTGATGTCTGGTGTGTGTGTGTTGAGGTCTCTGATGTGTGTGTGTTGAGGTCGCTGGTGTGTGTTGAGGTCTCTGGTGTGTGTGTGTTGGGAGCTCTGGTGTGTGTTGAGGTCTCTGGTGTGTGTGTGTTGGGGGCTCTGGTGTGTGTGTGTTGGAGTCTCTGGTGTGTGTTGGAGTCTCTGGTGTGTGTTGGAGTCTCTGGTGTGTGTGTGTTGAGGTCTCTGGTGTGTGTTGGGGTCTCTGGTGTGTGTGTGTTGGGGTCTCTGGTGTGTGTGTTTAGGTCTCTGGAGTGTGTGTTGGGAGCTCTGGTGTGTGTGTGTTGGGGTCTCTGGTGTGTGTGTGTTGGGGCTCCGGTGTGTGTGTGTTGAGGTCTCTGGCATGTGTGTGTTGGGGCTCTGGTGTGTGTTGGGGCTCTGTTGTGTGTGTGTTGAGGTCTCTGGTGTGTGTGTGTTGGGGTCTTCGGTGTGTGTGTGTCGAAGTCTCTGTGTGTTGATGTCTCTGGTATGTGTGTGTTGGGTCTCTGGTGTGTGTGTTGAGGTCTCTGGTGTGTGTGTGTGTGTTGAGGTCTCTGGTGTGTGTGGGGGCTCTGGTGTGTGTGTGTTGGGAGCTCTGGTGTGTGTGTGAGGTCTCTGGTGTGTGTGTGTTGAGGTCTCTGGTGTGTGTGTTTTGGGGTCTAGTGTGTGTTGGGGGACTCGTGTGTGTGTTGGGGCTCTGGTGTGTGTGTGTTGGGGGCTCTGGTGTGTGGGGCTCTGGTGTGTGTGTTGGGGTCTCTGGTGTGTGTGGGGGCTCTGGTGTGTGTGTGTTGGGGCTCTGACGTGTGTTTGGGTCTCTCGTGTGTGTGTGTTTGGGTCTCTGGTGTGTGTGTTGGGGTCTCTGGTGTGTGTGTGTTGGGGTCTCTGGTGTGTGTGTGTTGGGGGCTCTGGTGTGTGTGTTGGGGTCTCTGGCGTGTGTTGGGGTCTCTGGCGTGTGTTGGGGTCTAGTGTGTGTTGGGGGCTCTTGTGTGTGTGTTGGGGCTCTGGTGTGCGTGTGTTGAGGTCTCGTGTGTGTGTGTTGGGGCTCTGGTGTGTGTGTGTTGGGGTCTCTGATGTGTGTTGGGGTCTCTGGTGTGTGTGTTAGGGTCTCTGGTGTGTGTATGTTGGGGTCTCTGGTGTGTGTGTGTGTTGGGGGCTCTAGTGTGTGTGTGTGTTGGGGCTCTGATGTGTTTGTGTTTGGGGCTCTGATATGTGTTTGGGTCTCTGGTGTGTGTGTTGGGGTCTCTGGTGTGTGTGTTTTGAGATCTCTGGTGTGTGTTTTGAGGTCTCTGGTGTGTGTTGGGGTCTCTGGTGTGTGTGTTTTGAGGTCTCTGGTGTGTGTTGGGATCTCTGGTGTATGTGTGTGTTGAGGTTTCTGGTGTGTGTGTTGGGGTCTCTGAGCCTCCCGCCTTCCTCACTTAGGACCCTGTGATGACATCAGGCCCAGCCAGTTAATCTGGGGTCACCTCCCTCTCCCCAAACCCTCAACTCCGTCTTGTCGGCAGCATCGCTCTCTCTGTGTTGAGGTGGCGTTCCTTGGGGTGGCCACCTTGCCCAGAATAGGTCCCTTGATGTCCCTGTCCTGTCTGCAGGGACGGATTTACAAAGTAGGATGAATAGCACCTCCCCCTTTCAGGCCCCTGTGAGAATCCCTTAGAAAAATACGTTCAGGCTCCCAGTTCCACACCCGGTGCACCAACCAACCCAAGCTGTTGGCACTGCTGGAGAACGCACTGTCTGCAATTCGCCTGGCAAGGAGGTGTGTTGTGCCTCCTGACTCCTCTGCTTTTGTCGGCAGGAAGGGTTATTGTCACAGACCCTCTGCATTCTGGAAGCTTCCATTGTTATTCAAATTGCCAGGTGCTCTGTTATCTTCCCATGTGGGTGGCAGGCGCTGGCCCGCAGGGACTGCCAGCTGCAGACATCGCTCCCGGTTCCAGGCTCAGCTCCTCTGTCGCCAGGGCCACTACTGTCACCAGGGCAGCCTGCTGCTTTCCAGCCTGCCCAGGCCACCATCCTGGATGGACAAGACGGCTAGCTGTGTGGCCCTGTGGTCAGCAGCACAGGCCAAGCCCCACTGGTAGCTAGATGTGCAGCCCTGGGCTAGTGACATTGTCTCTCCAAGCCTCAGTTTCCTCATCAGCAAGTTGCAGGGACTAGGGGTCCCCACCCCCGGGGCTGTTGAGAGAGCTGAGGCTGTACACACACACATGGGAAGGGCTTGGTCCAGTGCCCGGTGCAGAGGAGATACTCGGTCCCCTGCAGCCCTAATCTTGGCGCTGTGAGAATTAGGAATGCTCTTCCATGCTGACTCCCCCACAGCCCTGGGACTGGGTCCAGCCGCCTTCTCCTGGCAGATGAAGGCCTGGTGGCTGCCGCCTCTCCAGACTCACCCCTGCCAGGAGCATCTTGTGTCATGACAGCCACACTCGCTGTGATCCTCTGAATGGCCTTGGCTGAGGCTGTTCCATCCGCCCGGAGTGCCCTCCCTGTCTTCCCAACACACCTTGCCCAGCGCCCGGAGTGCCCTCCCTGTCTTCCCAACATACCTTGCCCAGCGCCCGGCTCTGTGGCTGCTCCCAAGAACGTTTCCCTCGATCCCCCACCCTGGCCAGGTCCCCAGGACTTCCAGACACTCACCGCTGCTGTAGTTTTGGGGTCCTGGTGTTGTTCCCCCTCCGAGCCTGGAGCCCTGGAGGGCAGGGCCCACACCTGACTCAGTTCCAAGCCCCCAGCCCAGGCCTGGCTGGAGAAGATGCCACAGTCCTGGCTTATGGAAGGCCTGGAGCGAGGGGCCATGAGTTGACACTTAGTGAGGGGGAGCGCTGGTGGGCCTGGGCTGGGGTCCTCGGGACTGGCAGTGAGGGGCAAGGTGACCTGCAGAGTCCCTGGGGGGACACATGAGCCCTGCCTCAGGGCAGGCGAGTGCTCTCCGTGGCAGGAGCCCATGGCCACACAGGAGCAGCTTCCTGCACTCACAGGCTACAGCCCTGCACGTGACCAAGTCTTGCCATGAAAGCAGGACATGAGTTGACATTTGCCAAAGATCCCTTCCAGAAGGCTGTGCAGTGAGGAAGTGTTCTCGCGGTCCCAGGGCTACTGTGGGCTGATAGGCAAGACTGCGTCTACAGGAGTGATAGCCCTGCTGCGGCAGTGAAGAGGGCCTAGAGCAGTATTAGGTGGGTGCGTAAGGCCCAGAGAGGCTAATGACTTGCCCAGGGTCACACAGCTCATGAGGGGCAGAGTTGGGATCTGAACCCAGCCTTGTTTGACGTTGAGGCCATGGTCATCTCTGCAGGGAACTCTGCAGTGCTATGTGGTGCAGGGTGTTACAAAGGCCTGTGGGAGTCAGATGAGCTGCACAGAAAGGGTGCCCAGCGCGTGAGGTTTTGAAGGGTGTATAGGAGTTTTCTAGGTGGAGATAGGGGAGGGTGTTCCCAGCAGTGTGAAGAGACCCTGGGGCTTTCTGGAAAGAGAGGACTTGCAGTAGGTAGAGACCTCAGGACTGAAAGCAGTGATGGAGTTCCGGTGGCAAGAGGCCCTGAGGCCCAGCTGAGGCATCCAAACTTCACCCTCGAAGAAACTAAACAGAGTGGGTTTTCTTTAAATGCCATTGATGTTAAAATATTTCATTTTCTGCAAGAGAATCTATATAGTATATATAAGTATATATATGAAATCTATATAGTATATACATAAGGTATATATATAGTATATACATATAAGGTGTATATATAAGGTATATATATAAGATAAAATATAGTATATGTAAGGTATAAAATCTATATAGTATATATATGGTATAAAAGTATAAAATGGTATACTATATAGATAAAAGAATCTATATAGTGTGTGTGTGTGTGTGTGTACATACATATATGTAAGATATAAAAAGTAATGAAGCAAACACCACGTTCTCACCACTGTCACGAGCAATAGAGCCGTGTCGATGGCATAGCTGCTCTCCGCATACCCCAGTGGCACGCCTCCCCCTCCAGGGTCCACCAGCCTGAGTTCTGTGCTTGTCACCCCCAAACAGAGGTGTATCCCCCGGGGAGTGACCGGAGCCACTTTGCCCTTCAGGGAAACCACTCTGGGAAGTGCAGTCATGCAGGGGCAACCATGGGGAAGTCTCGCCCAGTCACGGCTGACACTGCCCCCACCCCAGAATGGATAACCTCTTTTCCATGTCAGCCTTAGCAGCAAAGAGCAGTGAGGAGGGGCATGGCTGCTGCCTCCCATATCCCAGAGGGACCAACATGGGCCAGGAAGGCCAGGCTGTGGAGCACAGGCAGGGAGTTGGTCCTGTAGTACACAAGTTTTCCAGATAACTGAGCAGCTTAAAAGGAAACGGCCTGTAAAGGAGTGAGGTCACTGTTCCTGGAGGAAACCAAGCAGAGGCCAGACCATCATCTGGACCTCCTCAGCAATCCTCCCTGAACTTTGTCTCTCTTCCCTCAGCCCCTGGTCTCCCTCTGTCCCAACCTTTACCAGCCTAATGGTACTGTGTACACCTGTAGACAGGGTCTCCAAGGCCAGAGACTGAACTGTCACCAGGTCCTGGGCTGAGAATGAGTCCATGTCACATTCTTCCCTTCCTCTTCTCCCACTAATGCGACCATGCAGCACGGAGGTTGGAGATGGGTCTCGGCTCAGGCCGTAATTGAACACATGTCCAGCCTCTTGCCACTTGCAGAATTCAACGAACAGAGCGAGGTCGGGTAGAAAGAAAGTGACTATTCCAGAGCTTGGCTGAGGGTAACAGCATAGGCTCCTGACGTAAGGGAACCACTTCAGCTTTCAGGAAGGAAAGTGGGGTCTTTAAAGGGGAACTTGGTGTGAAAGGCATGCGGGGGAGGGGTGAGGAGGGGCACTTCTCAGGTAGCCCGCAGGGCGCCGTGCTGGGCAGAGCGAGGCTGTGAATTGACTGTTGTGTCGAGGCAATCTCCTGGTGGGGGAGAATCCTAGAGGGTGCCTGGTTTGGTTCAATATTTTGTCCTTAGAATTTCTAAGCAAATCTAACTATAGTTAGGTAAGCTTGCAGTGCAGGGAGTGCCTCATGGAGAGAAGGTAAATGTTATAATTGCATTCCCTAAAGAGCTAGGAGGTGCACACGCAGGGAGAAAGAGGAAAGGTAAAGATAAATTCTAGGAAAATTGGGCACCTGGTTACAAGCCCTGCTAGGCTGAAATCCTGACGCTGTGGTCCAGCCACCACAAAGATCAGAACTTTGGGTCCTCTTCTCTATTTTGGCACGTATACTTCTATTAGTGCAACCCAAAGTTCTTTTTGCATCTCGGCTCCCCTTGGCATGTGAGAATGTCTGCCCGTCCCCACACACAGTCATGTCATGCACAAACCCCGGGACAGGAAGTGCTTCTAGGAACTCATGTGTGCGACCACAGGCTCCACCCAGGAAGCAGCCCCCATCCTGCTGTTTCCCAGCTTCCCTGGGCCTCTGGCTGTTTCTACCATGTGTCACCCTGTTGCAGGTTTCCACCTAGGAATGTAGCTGGGTGGGCGAGGACGCTCTTCCCCCCTCTCACTTGCCTTGTGTTATGTTCTCAGTTTTTCAGCCTCACGGTCGAATCAGCCAGGCTTCATTCTGGTTCCCGACCCTCAGGTCCAGAATGGTGAGCTGGCCACACCTCCTGGTCCATAGCTCCCACGTGAGTGACTGTGACAGGCCCCTTACTGTACCTGCCCCCTGTCCCCACTACCCTCCATGCCTGTTACCTCCACCCCACTCTTACCTCTTAATTGAGTGCGATGCCTAAATTATGTACAATGCTGGGAACGTGGAAGTGTTTTCATGTATAGTATGTTTTCACGTATAATATTTTTTTCTTTTTCTTCCCTGTTTTTGTCAGTTTCGCTCTTGAGTGCAGTGGCGCGATCTTGGCTCACCACAACCTCCACCTCCCGGGTTCAAGCGATCCTCCTGCCTCAGCTTCCCGAGTAGCTGGGATTACAGGCACGCGCCACCACGCCCGGCTAATTTTGTAATTTTAGTAGAGACGGTGTTTCTCCATGTTGGTCAGGCTGGTCCCGAACTCCCAACCTCAGGTGATCCACCCGTCTCAGGCTCCCAAAGTGCTGGGATTACAGGCATGAGCCACTGTGCCCGGCCTCATGTATAGTGTTTCTTACCTTTTACCCAACATAATGTGTGCTAGATCTACGCGTTCTGCCTTAGGGGCTCTTTCGTCCTCACTTCTGAGAACCATATGGAAGCCTGTGTGTACACCATGGAATACTATGCAGCCATAAAAAAACAAGATCATGTTCTTTGCAGGGACATGGTTGGAGCTGGAGGCCAGGAAGCTAACACAGGAACAGAAAACCCAATACCACGTGCTCTCACTTATAAGTGGGAGCTAAATGATGAGAGCACATGGACACACAGAGGGGAATGACACTCACTGGGGCTACTGGAGGGCAGAGGGTGGGGAGGAGGGAGAAAACCAAGAAAATAACTAATGGGTACTAGGCTTCATATCTGGGTGATGAAATGATCCGTACAACAAACCCTCATGACACACATTGAGCTGTGTCACAAACCTGCACGTCCCACACATGTACCACTGAACTTGAAAGGTTTTTAGAAAGAAGACACCTGTGCTCATGCAGTTTCCTTAGGAAGGGTGCTGAGTTCCCCTGAAGACCAGCTCCAGGGCTTCTTGGGGAGGTGCGGGCAGAGAGAGGTTGCCGGGGCATCTGCAGAGCAGGCTGGTGAGTCCCCTTTGCGGGTGTTCACTTACCTTTCAAATCATCTGATCTCCTAAGCTTGATCTGATGGATTTAAAGTGACATCTCACTGTCATGAATTTTGTTATCTATGTAATGAATAGATTTTACTTTTTTTAAAAAGCAGTTTTAGGCTTACAGAAACATTGAGTGGTAAGTATAGAAATTGCCCAGGGGAGGAAGGTGGGAATTCAAGACTAGCGTTAGGGCAGAGGGCTCTGTGGGTAAGTGGCATTAGTGCCACAGATCATGAATCTTCAAATCTCGAGGGTCAGCACCCAGGGATGGAAAGCAGGGCATGGGAGGTGGCTGAGGACGGCGGCCTGGGCCTGCCGGTCTCTGTGGGGCTGTCCGTTGTGCGGGAGCTGTTGTTTTTGAGCTGGTCGTTCTAATGATGGACACTTGATTGTAATCTGCTGCTGTTACTCACCTTTTGTGATGAATGAACGTGTACCTGTGTTGCCCTCGTGAGCATGTCTGTAGGATAACTGTTACATGGGACTGCTGGGTCAGAGGATGTGGGCATCTGTATCATAGGCATGTGTCGAATTGCCTGCCACACAAACTACCCCAGTGTCCCCCCGACCAGCAGTGAAGCGGAAACCCAAAGCAGCACACGCGTCGAGCGCTCAGGCCTTTCGATCTGTGTCAGGGCGGCAAGCCAAGGGCTGTGGATGCTCCCTTTTGTCTGCGCTCTGAAATCGTCTCCTATTATGGCTTTCATTTGCATTTCTCTTATTTTAGACTCTGGATTTGCTATTTGACAGTTTCTCTCTCTCTTCTTGGCATTTGGTCTGTTTAGATTCTCCCTTCCCAGATCCTTGGGGTAATTTCTCTTTTCTTGGAAATTGATCCATTTCATGGAGGCTTCCTGATTTCTGTAGAGTTAAGCGGGCGGCAGCTGCCTTTGTTCTTCTGTTTGTTCGGTTCATCTTACTTGAGTGCCTACCCTGTGCCAGGCATCATCACTGGCCCTAGGGATACAGTCATGGGCCAAAAGCAGCAAAAAGCCTGCTTTTACAGAGACTGCAGACAGTTTTTAAAATGCATGCATATGTGACATATGTGGACTGTTAGAGTGCCGAGGGGAAAAGCAATGTGCAGGCAGGGAGGGCGTTTGAGAAAGAGGATAATTTTAACAGGTGGCCAAGGGGCTTACTAAAAAGGTGGCTTGAAGGAGATCAGGGAGTCAGCCTTGGGTTTATCTGGGAAAAGAGACAGGAGCAGGCTGGTACAGATGGTGTATTAGTCAGTGTGCTCCAGAGAAACAACCGATCACATACAGACACACATGAAGACACACTGTAGAGAACTGGCTCCTGCAGCTGTGCAGGCTGAGGAATCCAAAGGTCCACAGTGAGCAAGCTGGAGACTCTGGAATGCTGCTGGTGTGAGCTCCAGTGTGCATCAAAGGCCTGAGACCCAGGAGAGCTGATGGTGTGAGTTCCAGTGTGAGTCGAGGGCCTGAGACCCAGGAGGGCTGATGGTGTGAGTTGCAGTGTGAGTCGAGGGCCTGAGACCCAGGAGAGCTGCTGGTGTGAGTTCCAGTGTGCATCAAAGGCCTGAGACCCAGGAGAGCTGATGGTGTGAGTTCCAGTGTGAGTCGAGGGCCTGAGACCCAGGAGGGCTGATGGTGTGAGTTGCAGTGTGACTCTAAGGCTGGAGATCCAGGAGAGCTGATGGCGTGAGTTCCAGTGTGAGTCGAGGGCCTGAGACCCAGGAGAGCCGATGGTGTGAGTTCTAGTCCCTGCCTGAGTCTAAAGGGAAGAGAAGAACAACGTCCCCACTCAAAGACAGCCAGAGATAGCTTGCATTCCCCCTTACCTGCTGGTTCTGTTTAGGCCTCCCGTGGGTTGGATGAGGCCACTTGCACAGGGAGGACACTGTTTTCCTCCGTCTGCCAGGTGACCTGTTCATCTCATCCAGAAATACCTTCACGACACGCCCAGAAAAATGTCTTGCTGAACATCAGGGCACCCTGTGGCCCAGTCAAATTGACACGAAACAAACCATCACCATTGGAGTGGCGAGAATGAAAGAGAAGAGAGTGAGGATTAGGGCAGGAAGGTGATGGGGCGGGGAGGGCTTTAGCTTCTGCTCTGAGTGAATGGGAGCCACTGAGGGTGTTGAGGAAAGGGGTAACGTCATTGGACTTAGGTTTTCACAGGGCTCCTCTGGCTGCTGTGTTGAGAGCAGATGGAAGGGACTGACCAGTGCAGAGAACACTGCAAGAATCCTGCCCGCCTGTACCACTGTAGGAGCAGTGGAGGCAGCAGGAAGTGAAAGGCTTATTGATATTTCAAAGGAAGGGTCAACGGGATTTTCTCCTGGGTTGGATATGGAGTGTGAGAGGAAGAGAGGCGTCAAAGGCAACTCCAGGCCTCTGGTGAGAGCAACTGGCAGCGTGGAGCTGTATTTCCTAAAATCAGGAAAGTTGTGGGAAAAGCTGGATGGGGGGAGGAAGATGGGGATATATTCGTTCAGGGTATATTAAGTTTGAGGTGTCTATTAAATATCCATTTTGTGATGTTGAGTAGACATGTTGGCCATCAGAATGGAGTTCAGGTGAGAGTTTGAGGCTCAAAAAGTCAACATATCTCCAGCCTGGGTGACAGAGCAAGACTCTGTCTCCAAAAAAAAAAAAAAAAAAAAAAAAAAAAAAAGTCATCAACATAAAGATAGTGTTTAAATCCTTGGGAGGAGGTGAGATCCACGAGTGAGTAGGGAGAGTGGAGAACAGGAGGTCGGGCAGATGTGGGCAGACCAGCACAGGGCTGCGCCAGGAGCAGTGGGAGGAAGGGGAGGACGAGGGACTGCAGTGTCCTGGAAGCAGGTGGACGGATCATTTGAGTCAATGCTGCTGGGAGCATGAGTGACAGGGGCACTGAGAATTGACCACTGGGTTTCTTAACGTGGAGGTCTTTGATGACCTTGACAAAGGCAAATTCTGCAGAGAAGTTGGAGGAAAAGCCTGCTGAGAGGGGCTAAGGGATGGTGAGAAGAGAAGCGGGAAAGCAAAAGTGCAGAGATCCTTCCAAGCAATCACCTCCACTTCTTTTTTGTTTTGTTTTTTTGGAGACAGAGTCTTGCTCTGTCTCCCAGGCTGGGGTGTAATGGCACAATCTCAGTTCACTGCAACCTCTGCCTCCCAGGTTCAAGTGATTCTCTTGCCTCAGCCTCCCGAGTAGCTGCCACCACACCCAGCTAACTTTTGTATTTTTTTTTTTTTTTTAGTAGAGATGGGGTTTCACCATGTTGGCCAGGCTGGTCTCAAACTCCTGACCTCAGCCTCCCAAACTGCTGGGATTACAGGCATGAGCCACCATGCCTGGCCACCTCCACTTTCCATGTATTATATCTTCTGCTTTATTAGATTCCCCAGCAGTGAACATATCTCACTGTTTTTCAAAAATAAGTAGTTGCGGCCAGAGACGGTGGCTTATGCCTGTAATCCCAGCATTTTGGGAGACCAAGGCAGGAGGATTGCTTGAGGCCAGGAGTTCAAGATCAGCCTGGGCAACACACCAAGACCTCATTCCTACAAAAAAAAAAAAAAAAAAAAAAAAAAAAAAAATTGGCTGGGTGTAGTGGTGCACACCTGTAGTCTAGCTACACAGGAGGCTGGGGTAGAGGGATCGCTTGGGCCCCGGAGTTTGAGGTTGCAGTAAGCTGTGATTGCACCATTGCACTCCAGCTAGGATGACAGCAAGAGCCTGTCTCTAAAAAAAAAATTAATTAAAAAATTAAAGAACATGGAGTTATTTATGAGTTCCTTCCTTTTGCTGTTAACTCCATTTCTGTTTCCATTTACTTACTGCTATTGTATGTCTGTCTTGGGGTTATTTTGTCCTTCTTTTCTAACTTTTTGAGTTGGACAATTAATTCATGCTTTTTCCTTTATTAATAAGATTACTGTTTTAGGCTATATATTTTCCTCTCAGTACGGGCTTGGCTGCATCCCCACAGTTCCTTACACGTATATTTTGTTATAGTCTAGATATTCTGCAGTTTATTTTTTTGCTCTCTTTAACTCAAGGTTATTTTTAAGTGTTTATAAACTTCTTGGCGGCAAAGTTTGGTATGATCTGTGGTTTCATTATTAGTATTTTCAAATTCTGGTATATTGTGATCAAAGAATGTTGTCTTATGTCCTTTGGAATTTACTATCTTTGCGGCCTGACAGTCATTTTTTGCATGTGCATTTTCAAGAGCATTTGAATAGAAGGAAGGTAGACTGCATTTTACACACACACACCACACATAGAGTTGTTAATTAGAATTTTGACTGCCTATCTCCCTTTATTTTTGCCAACTGCATCTGAAATGGATTGAGAAAGGTGAATTAAAATGCACAAGGCTGGGTGTGGTGGCTCATGCCTATAATCCCAGCATTTTGGGATACCAAGGCAGGTGGATCACCTGAAGTCAGGAGCTTATGACCAGCCTGGCCAACATGGTGAAACCCCGTTTCTACTAAAAATGCAAAAAAACAATTAGCCAGGCATGGAGGCCAGCACCTGTTATACCAGCTATTTGGGAGGCTGAGGCAGGAGAATTGCTTGAACCTCTGAGGCCGAGGTTGCAGTGAGCCGAGATTGCACCATTGCACTCCAATTTGGGTGACAGAGCAAGACTCCATCTCAAAAAAAAAGAAAAATGCATCAACACTAGCATACGGTTTTTTTTCCCTAAATTTCCAGTAGTTCTTGTTCTATGAATATTGAGGCTATGCGATTTGGTACATGAACATTCATTACTGTTAAATCTTCATGGTGACTCTCATCCTTCGCCCTCACACAGTGCCCTCTTTTTCTCATTCATTATTTCTTGCCTTGACTTCAACTTTGATATTATGATTATGACCCCTGATTTATCTTCATTTGCATTTGTTAGGCTTCTGCTCATCCTTTTTTTTTTTTAATCATGGTAAAATGCACAGAACATTTACCATTTTAACCTTTTTTTTGAGATGGAGTCTTGCTCTGTCGCCAGGCTGGAGTGCAGTTTGTGATCTCGGCTCACTGCAACCTCCACCTCCTGGGGTTCAAGGGATTCTCCTGCCTCAACTTCCCAAGTAGCTGGGACTACAGGTGTGTGCCACCACGCCCGGCTAATTTTTGTATTTTTAGTAGAGACGGGCTTTCACTGTCTTGACCAGGATGGTCTTGATCTCTTGACCTTGTGATCCACCCACCTCGGCCTCCCAAAGTGGTGAGATTACAGGCATGAGCCACCACACCTGGCCACATTTTAACAGTTTCTAAAGTATACAGTTCAGGGGCATTAAGTACCTTCTCACTGTAGTGCAACCATCACCATCATCCACCTGCAGAACTTCGTAAAAGTCATCTGCCCATCCCTTTCTTGGAAACGTTTCTGAATCATCCCACCTTCAGTGCACCTGCTTGTGATCCAGTCTTTTCTTTTTCTAGCAAGTGTGTATGGCTCATTACCGTTACTGATACGGCAGATATATTTGGTCTTTGATATGCTTTCTGCTTTTAGAGCTTTTGTGGGGGTTGTTAATTTTCACCATATGGTCTCTGTTGTCTGTTTTATTTTTTGTATGTCTTCTGATAATTTGGAAAGCTGTGTTTTGATCCCATGGTTATCTTCATAATTATAATACGACATGATAGCTTTAATCCTTTTATTTCTCTAGACATTTTCTCCCTCCTGTGAATGATGTCAAAATTAGAATATTTCTGCTTTTCCTCATCTCCCTTCCATCAAGTTATTTTTAGTTGATTATATTTTTTCTGTTCACCTTGATGCCTGTAATTTTAAACTTCCAAGCAATTCTTTAAGCTCCACAACTATACATGAATATGACATAGTTTACTTATATTACCTCCCTTGTTCTCACCTCCACCCCTTTTTTTTGTTTGTTTTTTTTAGGGGGAGACGGAGTCTCGCTCTTGTCCCCCAGGCTAGAGTGCAAAGGCATGATCTTGGCTCATCGCAACCTCCGCCTCCCAGGTTCAAGCAATTCTCCTGCCTCCTGAGTAGCAGGGATTATAGGCATGGGCCACCATGGCCAGCTAAATTTGTATTTTCAGTAGAGACAGGGTTTCTCCATGTTGGTCAGGCTGGTCTCGAACCCCGACCTCAGGTGATCTGCCCACCTTGGCCTCCCAAAGTGCTGGGATTACAGGCATGAGCCACTGTACCCAGCCCCTCCTACTTTTTAATTATTTATGCCAGTTCTGTTTTGTTTCATTCTTCTCTGTGGTGGCCACAATCTTTAGACGGGCTGCAGACAGTCCTACAGTCACAAATTCTACACGCAATTCTGGTGCTTTTGAAAGTGCTCCATTTACACCCTGACCCCTGGATTTTCCTTCATTTGCATTTGTTTATTATGCTTCTGCTCATCCTTTTTTGAATTGTGGTAAAATGTACATATCATTTACCATTTTAACCATTTTTAAGTATACAGTTCAGGGGCATTAAGGACCTTCCCCCTGTAGGGCGACTCGATACGGTTTGGCTGTGTCCCCACCCAAATCTCATTTTGAGTTGTAACTCTCACAATTCCCAGGCATCATGGGAGGAACCCAGTGGGAGGTCATTGAATCATGGGGGTGGGTCTTTCCCATGCTGTTCTCATGATAGTGAATGAATCTCATGATATCTGATGACTTTAAACACGGGAATTTCCCTGCACAAGCTCTCTCTTTGCCTGCCCCCATCCACAGAACATGTGACTTCCTCCTCTTTGCCTTTTGCCATGATTGTGAGGCCTCCCCAGCCATGTGGAACTATAAGTCCATTTAAACATCTTTCTTTTGTAAATTGTGCAGTCTGTTATGTGTTTATCAGCCGCGTAAAAAGGACTAATACAGCAGCCATCACCACCATCCATCCACAGAACTTTTAAAAAATCATCTGCCCATCCTTACAATCATTCTTGATTTGCCTAAGAGTGTCCTGAATAATTTTATTAAGAAGGAGTAGTGGGAACTATAATTCAAAAACATGCTCAGCACATTTTTCTGTTGACTTTATACTTGAAAGATGGTTCATTGGGCTTTAAATTCTTGGTTCATTCATTAATTTGACAAATAGTTATTTAGCCCCTACAGTATGCCCGTTACTTTTCTAGGCCCTGGCAATGCAACAATGTGTAAAAATCACGTTAGCCCTTGTGTAGCTAACTTTCTATCTGGGCAAAACAAAGTATTCAAGTAAGTACAATAGGTGGTACGCTGGATAGAGATGGGTGCTATGGAGAATACCTGCACCTGGCTGTGTTTGGTGAAGCAGAAGAGATGGCCCCACAGAATCCCTCACCCTTAGCCCCTGTACACATTCCCACTGATGCTAAGAGAGAGAGTAGGTTCTGCCTCTTGGCATATCGCTCACTCTGAACAGGTGGGCTTTGCTGGCTTTGTCAGAGCCCCTCCCTTGACCTCCGTTTGCCAAAAAAAAATGCACTTTAAGCTTGGTTGAAGATGGTTTATCAGTTAAGAACTGTCATCAGATGCAATGTATGCAAGTAAAAGAAACTCTCCTGCAGTGGTGTGGACGGGGCAGTCCAGGGTGGCCTGCCGCCAGAATGAATTTCTCCCTGCTTTCTACTGCACCTGTGTTAGTGAGCGCCCTTCATTCTCATGCATGCAAGATAGTCCATCTTTCCCCGGATTCCTATCCCCTTCCCAATAGACTCCCATTTACACAGCATTGGCCAGACTGGGTCATGTGACCACCCATGCTTGCAAGGGAGTCTGGGAAGGTAAGTATTTTTGACTGGGCAATTGGCAGTGGGGTTCATGCTGCCTGCCACAGACGGAGTTTGGATTTCTTTTCCTCCGTGTCTTGTTTGCAACATGACTCTGCCAATCAAAGCTCTAAGTGCCCTGCAGACCTGTTTCCACACTGCAGTTCCTGTTGCACTGGTCTCCTGATTCTTCCCTGTTCCAGGAGCACCTTGGTCTCTTCTCCATCACTTTGTATGACATGGTCATATCTTAGTGTCTTTCCAAAATGCATAATGGTGTTTGTCAGTATGAATGGTATCCGTATCTGTGTTTCATACTGTTTAGTTTTTTATAGCAAGGGTGACCATATAATTTATCATCCAAATCGGAATACTTTTCAAGGTAAAAGGGGAAAAGTATTAAAAATGTCAAAACAATAGGTGTTAGACTGTCCCAAGCCCAGACATATAATTATCCTGGTCATTGCACACTGTTGCATTTTATAAGTTGATCTGATGTCTTACAGGTTAACTATTATTATCTCTGTCTGTACTCTCCATTCTACTAATTAACCTGTTGATTCTGTTCAATTTTCTATGTAAGTTATCCACAATTAACTGTAACCTTGGTTCTTCTATTTCAGTTCTAGTCTATGCTTTTTTTTTCTTGTCTTATTGCATGGGCCAGGACTCTAGTACTCCGTGGAGCTATAATGATAGCAGACATTTTTGTCTTGCTTCGAGTCTTAAAGTCACATGGTTCACAATGTTCAGAAGGCAAACGCCAGGTGATCAGAGGAAACCTGGCTGCTTCTGGCACTGAGGCCAGAGAGAAATATCCCCATTGGGTAGCCATGGAGGAAACACCATGTGACACTTCTTTTCTATTTCTTCCAGAAAACCCTTTTGCTGTGCCTCAGGATGGGGGAGATGAGAGCCAAAGCACCCGGTGCAGCCTCCCAGAAGAACAACTTCTACAGAGATGCCAGGGAGAGCTGAGGTGGTGGCCATGGCAGAGGAGGAAATGCTGCCTGTGCCCAACGTCCCCTTCTGCAGACTTCTAAGATTAGGAGCAAACTCAGGGGTAGGGGCTGGGGGTGCAGGGGAAGGCATTCTGAGCCACCTGTCCACAAGCAATAGTCCTATTTTGGGCTGGTGGCTTCTGAGAGGTGACTCATTGTGGACTCAGGATGACCAAGACAAAGCAACTCTGGCTGGTTCCAGCCAGGAAGATTGAGGCCTGTGAGTTATACCTGTGGTTGAAAACCGAAGCTCCCTTGCCCCCGCTCCCTCCACTAGCAGCCCCTTGGGCCTATTTGTGTCAGAATATTGAATGTGCGTGTGTGTGTGTGTGTGTGTGTGATTTGGGGTGTTCCGTTTGCTTGGTTGGCTTTTATTGGGGCTTTCCCACTCAAGTTCTCTGGGCACGGGCCACCCTCTGGCTGGGGGGTCTCATCGGTGTCGATGTCCAGGCCACAAGTTTCTTGCTAAGTACAGGGTACAGCCCCTCTGTGTCTCGGGGGGCACTGGGGATTTGAAAATGCCAGTCGGGGTTGGTTCTTAAAGAATTCGTTCATGTAATGATACTAATACTAAGGGATGCATCTCGGGCTGAGGACAGGGCAGGTACCAAGTTAGGTGTTTTCTTGCACACACTCTCTCACCACGTGGGAGGCAGGTATGACTAACCCCCTGCAGAAACAGTGGGGACGGGGTGCCCAGGCCACATGGCCAGGAGGGAGATCAACCCCTCATTTGACCTCAGGGGTACAGGGACCCAAAGTCCAGTCTCCAACACCCTGGATATGACATACTCCCCCAGCCAGGGCATACCCTGCACAATGCTGGGAGCCTCTCCTTGATGCCTCTGCAGGCCGTCACCCTGAGTTCTCCACCATCACAGTCTGGAGCGCTGATCCACTCAGCACATTGTGGCTAAGTGCCTGCTGTGTGCCAGGCCCCATGCTGGGCAGTGATGGCAATGAGAGATGAGCCAGACCTCGTCTCTGCCCCCTGGGGAGCTCCCCATCTGGTGGGAACGTCGATCTCTACTGGAAAGGGCAACAAGGCTATGGAAACCCAGGGAGAGGGTTCTAGAAATCCATCCACTTTGAAGTGGGACTTCCACGTAAACTTAGATGCCCATAACATCCACCCATGGAGCTAATCACCTCCACTCTTGCCCCCCCCTTCCCCGGGGCACAGATAAGATGGCATCACCTAAATGATGATCACAAGCATCTTCTCTAAAGGCTACGCTGCCAGTGTAGACACACACACTCATTCCATGGCTGCTAGTGATACCAAATCTCCCCCCACTCTTAGCTTGGGAGGCCCTGCTACATAGATGTGTGTATCCTCTGACTCAGTTTCCTCACTTCATCAGACCCACTGTTCTCACGCTCACCACCCATCCATTCACCAGACATGACAGTGAGCAGGGCAGGTCCCTGCTGACTGTGCTGGCTTTCTAGCTGGGGTGGGGAAGACAGTGAGTGCTCCACTGAGAACTCAGTCTGAGGGACACGTGGGTGAGGCCCTTGTGCTCCTGGAGAGGTCTGGGAAGGCCTTCCTGAGCAGGTGATTGAAGCCCAGATTTGAATGACAGAGGAGCAAGCCATCGGTGTTAAAGATAGGAAAAGAGCTTTCCAGGCAGAGGGGAACAGCTAGTGCAAAGGCCCTGTGGCAGCCATAGGCTTGGTGGTTTCAAGGAAGCATAAGAAAGCCAGGTGGCTGGGACCCAGAGGGAAGGCGGAAGGCAGGAGTGCCCAGCTCTGGGCTCTACTGAGTGACACTGCACACATACACACTGCCCTGCCTTTGGGAAAGCAGAACCAACTTGCTAGGGCAGAAAGCATCCTCCATGCTGCCTGGCGCTCCATCCTCTCGACAGCCCCAGAAAGAAGAGGCTCTCCCTCTTTATGGATGAGAACACAGACTCAGCCAGGTCAAGTGGCTTGCCCAGGGTCCCACAGGTCAGCTGTGGAAGACCCAGGCCCCTGGCTTCAGTCTTTGGGCCCAGCCGTCTCTTCCAGGCATACGGCTTGGCCAAGGCAAAGTAGGAGAACTTCTGCTTGGGGTGTCAATTAGAGAAAGGCATGGCTTGAGTTCCCCTGATGTGAGCCATCCCAGGGCTATGTTGCCATAGAGGGGTGCACAGCCTGCCCGCAAGCCCAGCTGGGGCAGCCCCTGTGCGGTGCCTCGGGAGGCAGAGGAAACATTGGCAGCAGTGGGGGAGGTGTGGGGGGGAGGGGGAGCGAGACCCAGATTCTGACATCAGCTCTGCCACTGAGTGCAGTGACCTCAGGCAAGGCCTGCGCTCTCAGTTTCCTCATTGGTAACCGGCAGGAGTCAGATGGTTATTGAAGGGGTTTGCCACTCTGGTGTCCTGCTATTCTGGATGATGCTCTATAGGTGCTTCCTGTGCCAAAAGAACTGGTGGCCTTGCCTCCCTGTCCTGGACACCTGGGGTCAGAGGTCACTGCCAGATAGACGGCTAGAGCTGGGGTTCACCGGAGGGGCATCCCTTGCTATTTACAACCTTCTAGAAGGACATTCCTCCTGGTCCCAACAGAGGTCTTTTGGGAAGAACTGAAAAGCCCCGTGGGGTCTGTTGTCCTGCTGCTCTGCCGGGGCAGCCGGGCTGAGGCCCAGACCATTCTGTGGCAAGCAGGAGGCCTCAGCAGAGATCACCAAGACCCCGCACACCTGCTACAGGTAGCCTTTGGCAAAGGCAGGTGCGGACTGCAGACAGCCACCATGCCCTCCTTCTCGCAGGCGACCCCCGCCAGCCACTTAACCTCTCAAAGCCTCTGCCTCTCACCTATGACGCGTGTGAGGTGGGGTTCCAGGGAGCACAGCACTTGCTGTCTCACAGGGGGAGCCGAGGGGTGAGAACAGTGCCACGTGGGTGTGAACACTCGGTGTGGAAAGCAGGTGGGGGTGTGTATTCAAAACCCCATAGGTCCCCCAGGTCATTGTGATAAACCTTGTCCCCATCCTGCTGTGGCTGGCAGGTCCTTCAATGAGTAGAGTGTCCCTGAGAACAAGAGGGATTCAGGGTCCTGATGAGTTCAAGTTTAGATTTCTAGAGTTAGCGTTTTTTAGTGACTCCTACACCTGATTTTCTAAGCTGCCTACTTTTACTCTTTACTGTGAGCTTCTGTCCACCATGTAATTTGTAATATGAAAAGACAAACACGAGAGAAGAGGACACGATGTCCACAGAGGAATCTGCATTCGAGGCTGCTGTGCAGAGTGACCGCGTTTGTAAGGACCGTTTCCCGCTGGGAATTGTGTGTGATTCACGAGCAGTTTTATGCTTCCCCCTCTCGTCTGTGTACGGTGTGACTGTTGTGTGTTTCAGAATCTCTATTCAGAACCAATAGCTGGTAGTGCCCGCTGGCTCGATGCCCTCACGTTAGTCTCTGACCATGCCCTGCACCTAAGAGAAGCAGCCTGCTCACCCGCCTCGCCTGGCCCCCTCCAGCTGCCTGGCCAGCACCTGACCGTGACCATTGCCGAAGTGCAACAGGCCTTAATTGAAAACACACAAGTGCATACACACATGAATACACATGTGCACATGTACACATGCACACACAGGTGATTCCACAGGTAGATCCGGTCCCTCTTGCTAGCTCTGATACTCTATAAAGCAGCAGGTGGGCAGCTGACAGTGGTCCCCAGGTGGGGGGTTCTCCCCTCATCATCAGAAAGATTCAAATTGAGCCAAGAGCTGAAGAGAAAGACGAGAATGTCAGGAACAACACCGCCAGGAAGGGGGTTAACAGGCTTCTCGAGTCAGGAGATGATTCCCAGTTCACCATCAACCCAAAAGCCCTCCAGGTCTAGTCAAACAGACCAGGGGTGTGGCTGTGGGTCAGGCTGAGCCTGGCACTGATTCCCTCACAGGCCTCTGTCCAGGTCGGGTCCTTTACATCCCTCAGCTGCCGTCCCACCCCGGCCCCTCTGCTGGCTCTTGGCAGCCTTCACCATCACCATGTCTAGTAAGGAGATAGTGTTCCTGGGGGTGGAGACATGGAGAATGTTTTGTTGGCTTATTTTAATTTTTCAACTTGGCTGGTCCCCATCAACAGGAAGAACGTGCAGAAGTGAATTTACAGATGCCCCCATGCTTGAAATTAACATGAACCCAGGAGGCAGAGGGTGCACATAGCCTGGGCAATGGAATGAGACTCCGTTGGGGAGGAAAGGAAGAAAGAAAACATTACAGCCCTGGATGGCATTACTGGGGGCATATGTCTTAGCAATGTTGAAGGGCCACCCATCACTGGAGGGAGACATCCACGTGAGCCCCTTTTGTCTGCTGTGAAAATCTAGGGTTGGAATCATGGAAGTAACGTGCAGGGATTCTTCATGATCCTGCTCACATGGTGGGCATCGGAGTGTGTCTGCCTGGCCCCCCCCAACAGCATCCGGATGGTCAGAGGGGCTGCGAGTGGATGACATCCTGATCATTGCCCTTTGCAGTCCAGGAATACATCCCTGGGCTGGAGCCACACGCTGTGCCCTCCAGAAGACAAGCCTGTACACTTACTGTGTGGCAGATGTGACAAACAGTGCCCTTGTTCCTTGCCATAGCACCAACACGTCCCGCTCTGGTACTTAAATGAATGCAGAGAACTTTGGGGGTTATGGCCAGAAAAGCTCAAATGTTAAAGTTAGGCAGTCAGGCCAGCTGTAAGAGGTCAGGATCCTCCTAGAAAACCCGTGCGATGACATGCGCTCCCTCACCTGTTCAACAGATACTTGCTGAGCGCCCATCTGCGAGCCGTTCCTGCTATAGCTGGGACCGCCTATGAAATGACTAGTTGTGCCTAACAGACATGTTCAGATTCACAAAATACATGCAGAACGCTTACCTGTCCCCACCCCACGGAAGTGACTCTGGAGGTGTCATTGCCCCTACCCACCCCCGTTTCTAGTCCAAGCCCCTGGCCAACAGCTGGTGCTAGCTAGGTGCTTGATGAATGAGCAGATTTGGCTATTAGTTACTTTGTACCTAAAACTCCTATCTTCACATCAAAGCGCTGATGGATTTGCCCTTGACAGACCAAAATTCAGGGCTGCTGCAGGGCTCAACTCCGGACACTGTCCCACCAATGGTCATGGGCTCCCAGGAATACCGTTTACATGGGCTGCACTGAGAATGGTGACCCTTGGGTTGGTGGGGATGAGATACCCTGCTGAATGACCCTAAATCAGGCCCTCCAAAAAGTGCAGAATCCCACATTGGTCAGCGTCAATCCTGAGCACTGGATCAAAAACTACAGATTACATGGCCACCCTGGCCACAACATGCACCGAGCTGGGAGCCCAAGAAAGCTGCTTCTTGGAATTGCACATCAGTTTCTCATACTCAGTTTCTATTTTTCCCCCACGTCCTATTTTAACGATAGTGACATACGTCACAGTCAAATAACCAAGTGGTCAGCGTCTGGGCAATGTGCAGTAACGAGGTGGAGGCTGCAAAGGTGAGGGGTCAGCTTAACAAGGCAGGAAACCTCCCACCAAAGGTCGATGTGTCCTCCCCCAGGGCCAGCCTAAAGGGCACACAGCAGCAGGGCGGAGGGATGGAAACATTTTCTCTCTTGTCCACCCTGACTTCATGGGAGCAGGCATGGGGTCTGAGAGCGGATAACCGGGAAAACCAAAAACCAGTAATATTCCTAATACTACTACTAGAATGTAACAATGTGTTTTTCACTGACTGCTGTTGCTCTGCTTTTGTCTTTATATACAGTAGTTTTTATAATGATATCCTTAGGTTTTAATAAAGGAGTGTCCTGTCACCTGTTCCCTAGAATGAGTTTGCTTCAGTGTTTCAAAATGTGCTCCAGGGAACCTGTGCCCCCGTAATTTGTCACTCTGTTGGGGAAGGTGGAGGACCAGGGGTTGGGGTCCCAGCTGAGGAGCAGAGGGTGGCATTGGAGGGAGCTGGGCACACAAGTTCATCCTGAATAGTCAATGGCAATGGCAGGTGGATGCCACCTCCAAAGGGGCTAGGGCAAGGTCAGAGAGGAGTGACAGAGCCCTGAATCTGGCACGAGCACCCGACGAGACAGAGCTGCAAGCATATGGGGGGCGACCAGGACTGATCACTGCAGATGGCATGCCGTCAATGGCCCCGGTGGGACGTACCAGGTGCCTCTTGTTGTCCTCTCATTGGCGAGGGGGGCAGCGGTAGCCTCCCTTAATAGCATCAAGCTCCTGAAAAGCCACCGTCCCTGACGCTGGGACTATGTGTCCCTCACACTGGACACAGGCTCGATTCTGGCCCCACCTGCCAGCAGGAGGAGTGAGGACACAGGAGAAGGGACAGGCTGCACCAGTGCTTGCAGCCCAGTTCCACTTCACCTGGGGCCCAGAGGCTCCCAACACCTGAAACCGAATGATGGGGATACCAGCAACGGATGGTGGCAAATGCTATTTCCCTGTAGAGAGGTCTCGTCATCCAAGACTTCAAAATATTTCTGTGCACAATTTATCAAATACATCCTTCCTGGCACACAGTCAGAGATCACCAGGTACTCAAGGCAGCAATGTGTGGAAGCAACTGAGGCATGAGAATGAGGAGAGAGCCAGAGAGGCTGCCAGACCCGGGGCAGTCAGACACGTGTCTCCACCCGGCCGCACTTAGTGCACTCCAGATGATACATAAACTCACATCTGAAACCCATAAAGAAAGACAGGAAATTTTTTAAAGAGCCGATTAGAAACTGTAGAAATAAAAAAATACATAATAACCAAAACTAAGTTCTCAGTAAACGAGTTTTCAATGCAGATTACACAAGACAGTGTGGTGCTGGCAAAAGAATAGACAGAGCAATGCAACGGGATAGACAGTCCAGAAATAGACCCACATGAAATAGCCAACTGATCCTTGACAAAGGAGCAAAAGGAATGGAATGGAGAAAAAAAAATGGTCTTTTCAAGAAATGGTGCTGGAACAACTGGACATTCTAGTGCAAAAATACAAATCAGGACACAGACTTTACACGCCACAAAATTAACTCAAAATGGATCATAGATCTAAGTGTTAGGAAAAAAAACTGTAGGACTCCTAGAAGGTAACAGAGGAAATCTAGATGACCTTGGTTTGGCAATGCCTTTTTAGATACAACACCCAAGACATAATCTATGAAAGAAAGAATGGGTAAGTTGCACTTCATTAAAATTGAACATTTCTGCACTGTGAAACACTGTCAAGAATGGAAAGACAAACCACAGAACAGGAGAAAATATTTGCTAAAAGACATATCTGATAAAGGATCATTAGCCAAAATACACAAAGAACTCTTAAAACTCAACGTTAAGAAAACAGAGACAGGCACAGTGGTTTGCACCTGTAATTCCAGCTATTTGGGAGGCTGAGGCGGGAGGTTCATTTCAGCCCAGAAGTTTGAGACCAGCCTGGTAGCTACAATGAGACCTTGTCTGAAAAAATAGAAAAAGAAAAGCTGGGCACAGTGGCTCATGCCTGTAATCCCAGCACTTTGGGAGGCTGAGGTGGGTGGATCACCTGAGGTCAAGAGTTCGAGACCAGCCTGATCAACATGGTGAAACCCTATCTCTACTAAAAATACAAAAAAAAAAAAAAAAAAAAAAAAAAAGTAGCCAGATGTGGTGGCACATGCCTGTAATTCCAGCTACTTGGGAGGCTGAGGCAGGAGAATTGCTTGAACCCAGGAGGCAGAGGTTACAGTGAGCTGAAATCGCATCATTGCACTCCAGCCTAGGTGACAGAGCAAGACTCTGTCTCAAAAAAAAAAAAAAAAAAAAAAAGGAAAAGAAAACAAATAACCTGATTAAAAAATGAGTCAAAGACCTTTAGAGGCAAAGGGGCACCTCACCAAGGACACACAGGCAGCAAATAAGCATCTGAAAGATGCTCCACCTCCTATGTCATCAGAAATGCAAATTTAAACACCACGACACACCTATTAGAATGGCCAAACTCCAGAACACCAACGACACCAAAAGCGGGTGAGAACATGGAAAAGCAAGAGCTCTCACTCCTGCTGTGGAAATGCAAAATGGTACCCACTTTGGAAGACAATTTGGCAGTTTCTTACAAAACAAAACATTTATACCATACGACCCAGCATTCACACTTCTTCCTATTTACCCAAAGGAGCTGACAACTCATGTCCACACAGAAACCTGCACATGGATGTTTGTAGCTTTATTCATAATTGCCGAAACTTGGAAGAAACCAAGAAGTCCTTCAGTAGATGAACAGATACAAACTGTGCTACAGCCAGACAATGTAAGATTATTCCGGACTAAAAGGAAACGAGGTATCGAGCCATGAAAAGACATGGAGAAAACACAGATGCGTATTACTGAGTGAAAGGAGCCAATCTGAAATGGCTGCATATTGTGTAATTCCGACTCTATGACATTTCGAAAAAGGCAAAACTGTGGAGACAGTAAAAAGATCAGTGGTCACCAGGAGCTGGGGGTGGGAGGGATTAGCAGGTAGAACACGGGATTCTTAGGCCAGTGAAACTCCCCCGTAATGGTGGATTCACGTCATTACACATTTTCCAACCAACACCAAGCGTGAACCCTAATGTGGACTACCAACTCTGGGTGACAAGGATGTGTCCATGTAGGTTCATTAATCTGTGTCAAATGGACCATTCTGGTGTGGATATTGCCAGTGAGGGAGGCTGTGCTTGTGTGGAGCAGAGGATACATGGAAAAATCTCTGTATCTTCCTCTCAATTTTGCTGTGAACCCAAAACTGCTCTAAGAAATAAAGTCATTTTTATTTAAGGGAAAAAAAAAAAAGCAAATTACATTGAAAACAAGGCCAGCATGTCTCCTCCTGCCACTCATTCAAGGTAGTGCTGAAAGTTCTACCCAGTGCAAGTAGGCAAGGAAAGGAAATAGAACATATACAGATGGAAAAGGAAGAAATGCTCTCAAAAACCAACTGGCCGTAAATACGAGGATTTATTTCCGTACTCTAAATTCCATTCCATTGATCAGCACATCTATTCTTCTGCCACTGTCCTTCTCTTTGTTAGCATAGCTTTGTTGCAAGTTTTAAAACTGGAAAGTATGAGTCTTCAAACTGTATTCTTCTTTTTCAAGACTATTTTGGCTAATATGAGACTCTTGCCTTGCCATATGAATGTTAGGATCCACTTGTCAATTTTTGCAAATAAGGCAGCTAAGATTTCAAGAGGGACTTTGTTGAATTTACAGATCAGTTTGGAGAGTACTGTCAAATTAACAATATTAAGTATTTCAATCTATGACACAACTGTCTGCCTAGAAAATCCCAAGGAATTTTTAAAAAGACTCCTAGAACAGTAAGTGCATTTGCAAGGTCACAGGACATACAAAAATCAATTGTATTTCTATATACTAGCAATGAACGCATGAACATCAAAATGCAAAATACAATACCACTTAAAAACACTCCAAAGAAAATGAATACTTAGATGCAAAATCGAAAAAAAAGAAACAAGCACAGGAGTTGTGTGAAAGGAAAATAAATCTCAGAACCCCAAAATCACAAAGCCAAAGGGAAAAGTCAACCTGGGAACCGTGTCAGGCAAACCTGCCTCCCATTTTCATCCTAAATAAGACAGCAACAAAGATTTTAAAAAGCGACATACCTCCCTCACCATTTTCCCGCAAGGAAATTCCTTGTGGATCAAGGACAGAGAACTCAAAGTCCTCCCTCTGATCACTGAGACAAATCCATGTGGGACGGCTTCCTCTGACCTATTGTTGCTCTAAGCCAAACTAAGGAGTAAGTGGCTACTCCCTGACTCCACCCCCACATGTGTTTTTGGTGAAAGGCTGGCTGATCAGAGACTCAAAAGAATGCAGACATTTGTCTCTTGTCTACCTCTGACCTAGAAGCCCCTTCCCCAGCTTTGAGTGGTCCCGCCTTTCCGGACTGAACCCATGTTCACCATACACGTATAGATTAATGTCTCATGTCTCCCCAAAATGTATAAATCCAAGCTGTGTCCTGACCGCCTTGGGCACATGTCATGAGGATCTGAAGCTGTGTCATAGGTGTCCTTAATCTTAGCAAAATAATCTTTCTAAATTGATTGCAATCTATCTCAGATACTTTTAGGTTCACACCTGTATCCTGAAAACTACAAAACACTGCTTTAAAAAAAGAAGAAAAACAGATAAGTAAAATATTTTTAAAAAAGAGAAAACACTGCTAAAAGAAATCAAAGGAATTCTTAATAAATGAAGACATGTGACCTACTCATAGATTGAAATATTCAATAAAGATGTCAATTCTCCCCAAAACAGATTGATGTCAATTATCTCCAATTCCTGCCAAAATCCCAGGAAGGTTTTTCTGAAGACAGACAAAATTATTCTAAAATTTATACAGAAAAGCAAAGGACAAGAATAGCTTAAGATAATTTTGAAAAAGAATCAAGTGGGAGAAGCGGGAGTCATTACCCAATTTTACTACTTGTACAGCTGTAGCAATCAAGGCTATGTGGTTTTGTTAGGACAGACACACAGATTAATGGAACAGAATAGAGACCTTAGACCCACACATATTTGCTAAACTGGTTTTTGACGAAGGTGCAAAAGCAGTTCACTAAGGGAAAGATAGGCTTTCAACAAATGGTGCTGGAGCAACTGGGCATTCATAGGAGAAAGAAAATAGACCCTGGATGTAAGTACCTAAGTCTTACACATTAAGGGAAAGTAATATTAAACTGGAATGTCAATTTAAATGCTAAATGTAAAACAACCATAAAAATGTGGGAAAATATTCCTTAAAATAAAAATTAATTGGACTTAATCACAATCAAAACATTTTGCTCTGTGAGAGACCCTGTTAAAGGGAGGAAGAGACAAGCTTTAGAAGGTAAAAAACTTCAGCCAGACAGAAAAAATGCTCAAAACTAAAAAGTAAAAGACAAGAACAATCAAATTAGACATGAAGAGACATTTTACTAATAAAGAGGATATACAGCTGATATTAGAAAAATAGAAATTTGAAGAGTCCTATAGTAATTAAATCAATCAAATCTATAACCAAATCTTTCCCACTAAGAAAACCCCAGGGACGTGGATGAAGCGGGAAGCCATCATTCTCAGCAAACTAACAAAGGAACAGAAAACAAAACACTGCATGTCCTCACTTATATCTGGAAGTTGAACAATAAGAACACATGGTCACAGGGAGGGGAACATCACACACCAGGGCCTGTCAGGGGGTCAGGGGCAAGGGGAGGGAGAGCATTAGGACAAATATCTAATGCATGCAGGACTTAAAACCTAGACGACGGGTTGATATGTACAGCAAACCACCATGGCAGCTATATACCTACGTAACAAACCTGCATGTCCCGTACATGTATCCCATAATTTAGACTAAAAAGGAATAAGGAAAAAAAACACCAGGCCCGGCAAATTCAACCAAACATTTAAGGAAGAAATCATGGCCTCGTCTAGAAATCATGCCAATCATATAAAAGCTCTTCTGGAGAAAAGAAATGTAAAATGAATACTAAAGGGTATAAGACGGCCTCAATTCATTTTTGAGACTAGAATTACCCCGAAACTAAAACCTGACAAACTCTCAGGCATCAGCATAGACGCAAAAATCCCAATTAAAAGACCATAAACAGAATTCAGCATGACCTAATCAGGTATATGAACAGAAATGTCAGTGTATTAGTCCATTCTGACACTTCTATAAGGCATACCTAAGACTGGGTAACTTACAAAGAAAAGAGGTTTAATGACTCACAGTTCCGCACGGCTGTGGAGGCCTCAGCAAACTTAGGATGGCAGAAGACACCTCTACGCCAGGCAGCGAGAGAAAGAAATGAGAGCAGAGGGAAGGGGGAAGCCCCTTATAAGCCATCAGATCTCCCGAGAACTCACTCACCATTATGAGAACAGCATGGGGAAAACCACGCCCATGATTCAATTATCTTCACCTGGTCCCACCCTTGACACATGGGGATTATTACAATTCAAGGTGAGGTCTGGGTGGGTCACAGAGGCAAACCACATCAATCTGGTTGCTTTGACACCAGAAAACAATAAATATAATTAGGATAATTAGCATTTTCTTCTTTAATAAAAAAAATATATGAGCATTTGAAGAGATACCAAAAAATTGTAAAGTTCAACACCCCTTTGAGGCAAGCTAGGAGTGCAAGGGAACTTTTTTTTTTTTGGAGACAGAGTCTTGTTCCATGGCCAGGCTAGAGTGCAGTGGCACAATCTTGGCTCACTGCAACCTCTGACTCCCTGGTTCAAGTCATTCTCCTGCCTCGGCCTCTCGGGTAGCTGGGATTACAGGCACGTGCCACCACACCCAGCTAATTTTTGTATTTTTAGTAGAGACAGGGTTTCGCCATGTGGGCCACGATGGTCTCAATCTTCTGACCTCGTGACCCACCCACCTCAGCCTCCCAAAGTGCTGGGATTACAGGCGTGAGCCACTGCACCTGGCAGGGAACTTTCTTTTAACAGATGCCAGATAACCACAAAAAATCATATAAAACAACTTAATGTCTCAATGCTTGAAATACTGAAAGCTTTCCTTTTCTATAAGAAGCAAGCCTATGATCCCACTGTCAACACTGCTACTCTACATTGACTGTGAAGTCCCAGGCAGTATAGCAAGACACAGACAAGAAACAAGAGATATAAGGATCAAAAAGGAAGAAATTTTCAGACATCACACCTTTCACAGATGATACAACTGTACAGGTAGAAAACCTAAAATAATCTAATGTAAATTATTCCCAGTAGCTAAACATTAAGAACATATAATCCCAGCGCTTTGGGAGGCCAAGGCAGGTAGATCACCTGAGGTCGGGAGTTTGAGACCTGCCTGACCAACATGGAGAAACCCCATCTCTACTAAAAATACAAAATTAGCTGGGCACTCGGGAGGCTAAGGCAGGAAAATCGCTTGAATGCAGGAGGCAGAGTTTGCGGTAAGCCGCATTGCGCTCCAGCCCGGGCAACAAGAGTGAAACTCCATCTCAAAAAAAAAAAAAAAAGAAGGAGGAGGAAAAAGATGTTATCCCAGTCATGCAAAATCTAATGTGAGTTGGTGAAAACCCCTTTAGTTCCAGGCATCCTTCATCCGGGGGCCTCAGAGATCACCACGTTGAAAGACTGTTAGAGAAACACATCAACGTTTAAACACCTGGCCCAGAAGCGATCCATGGCACTTCCACTCACATTTCATTTGCTAGAACTGGTCACATGGCCCCACCTAACTACCAGGAAGTAGGAAGTGTAAACTTTCTGTGTGTTCCTCTGGTCATTCTTTCTCGCCCATATGTAGAACATACTCTCACTTTCTCAGAGAGAAAATCTGACTCCCATAAGTCAGCAAATCCAGCTTGAAATTGAGGGTCTTCTTAGACTGGGTCCAGTGGCTCACGTCTGTAATTCCAACACTCTGGGAGACCAGGGCGGGTGAATCACCTGAAGTCGTGAGTTTGAGACCAGCTTGACCAATATGGTGAAATCCCATCTCTAAAAAAAAAAAAGAAGAAGAAGAAAGGAAAGAAAAGAAAAGAAAGAAATTGAGGGTCTTTAAGTGAACAGCTTTGTGCTCTCCATTCGGTCTATACCTGCCTCGTCTAGAGATTTCTAAACTAGAAGAAACATATTACTTGCCTCCTATACAGACCCAATACTCAATGATAGAGTAGGGTTAGGACAACTGCAATAAACACTTTTAAATGGAGAGAATGAAGACAGGAAGGGGTGACAATTCTGAGAATCCTTCTGAATAGGCATTGTGAAAGTTCTCACCCTCGTTAGAGAAGGTTTCTTCACTAAGTTTCTCTAGGAAGAAGTCCCTTGTTCCTTGTTCTCCCTGACTTTTCTGTCATTCCATCACCCTCCTTGGCCACATCTCAAATGGATGGAAGAATATGCTGCGCTTAGGACTGTGAAACTCAGCTGCTGTTGGCCCATGGAAAATTGAGGAGCCATACTTATTATAAGTCATGAATAGTCTGTGCCTTTTAAAGTTAAAACTGTGGGTTTCTTTTGTAATACAATGTCCTTAAAAACTTAGTCGGCTTTTGATTTGTTTCCAAAGAGTCCCCTGTACTATCACTCCCCAAAAGTTCTTTTTGAGATATAGATCTCAACTTATTCACCTTCTTGTCCATCCCCCCCCCATCTCTCCCACACACAATATCATGGCATTTAAGAGTCTATCTGAATCTTTTTAATCTGCATTTTGCTGGAGGTAGTTTGGGCCTTTGTAGGTCAATGGTGGTGTCAATCCTGTATCAAGTTACTTGGCATCTGGAAGCAGTCTGCTTTTTAATTTTGCTAAGCCCTAATTTTCTGGACTTTATTTCCTTTATTACTGCTCGCAAACTAGCCACTTATTTCTTGAGTTTATGTCTTTCTTGTAAGACTTTGTTGAATAGCGCCAACAGGCAAGATATGCTTACAACAGCCTTCTTTCTTAGCTTTCTTAATGCAAGTATGCCATTTAACAAATGTGGTACCATTAACAGCACAGATCGCCATGCCCCGGCCTCCAGCATCAGTGTCCCTGACACCCGCCACCAGCCGCTAAACTAATGCTGTATATTTTGGCTTTTTGATACAGCAGCACCAATGATTAGTCAGGACTAATAGTATAGGCTATAATGAGATAAAAAACGAAGGGTTGTTTATCGCTCACACAAAGATGATGCAATCATGCAAACTCCAGGGAAGAACTCTCTTCATAAAGTGATTCAGGGATCCAACTGCTTTCATCTTATATCTCCACAATTTCAACACAGAGCCTCCCTGCAGTGAATGTCATGGAAAGGGAAACAGAATAAAGGAGGCACTCTTCATGACCTCATCCCAGAAATAGAGTTATATATTACCTTCCTAAAACTCCCCCACATTAAAACATAGTACAAAAGCACTATGACCAAATCGATATGTCATTAGCATAAGAATGACAGATTAAATATAAAATATATGTGAATATATATAATGATTTAATATAACAAAAGTAGCATTTCAATACAGTGGGGAATTATTATTTAATACATAATTATTTTGTTTTCCACTTTTAACTGGCATAAAGAAAAAAAATATTTAACTGGCATAAAGAAAAAACATTTAACTGGCATAAAGAAAAAAAATAAAATTGGACTCCTGTTTTAATCATATATAAAAATAAGATTTATATTAAAGGCTTAAATAGAACAATAAAAATTCAGCAAGAAATTCTGAAGGGTTATATGAACACTCTCAACATAGGGACAGGTTCCTAGGTCCTAGACCAGATACCCGGAAGCTATAGAAGAAATTATAAACATTTGGTAATGCAAAAATTAATTTTTGTATGACAAAATATAATGTAAAGTCAACATATAAATGAGATTTGGAACACAGAGCCATATGTAAGGCTTAAATTTAATATACAGAGAACATCCACAAATTAACAGGGAGGGAACAAACAACCCAAAAGAAAAAGATAAAAAGAAATAAGTCACAGAAGGAAGCCAAATGGCACCCAACATAGGAAAAGACCCTCAGACTTACTGGGATGGCAGAGGGGGAGCCAGATGAAATAATGAGATACCACTTTACACCTATGAGACTGGCAAAAAAATAAATCTACAAATCTATTGTTGGTGATGTGTGAGAAAAGGGTATTCTTATGGACCGCTGCTAGAAATGAGAATTATAACTTCTGTTGAAAGCAATCTGAAAATATCTAGTAAAATTTAAAATGCACATACCCTTTGAACCCAGCATGCGTAAAATGGAATTCCATGGGATAATAGAAACAAAATGATGCTTTTCAACAGGGGACAGACTTACAGGTGTGCTACAGAAGAAAAATGCATACATATACATATATATATATATACATACGCATACATATCTATCACATATACACACGCATGTCTATTTTTATTATAAAATTTATTAACACTAAAAGATGTGTGGCACAAAATTAACAAATAATAATATATGATACTCTGTATTACAAAATGTATATACTCAACTGATTCTCACAGAATGCTTTTTTGATTCTTGCCAAAGTCTTGTATCTGCAGCCAACTGATAGTTGCAACCAATAAGCAAATATAACATAATAAATATAACATAATGTTACCCACAGACAGTTCAGTCAGCCTGGAAGAAAAACCCTCCTGGGGCTTGTCACTGAGGGTTTCACTGGGTTCTCATCCCAGGGAAGTGAAGACTTTGTGCCACAGGATCAAGGGCTTGGACCATTGTGGTCTTTTGTGTTTCCAAAGACAATCACCATGATATTTCCCACACCACATTCACTGTTATGATGCTATCTTTCTGCCTCCATCGAAAGGTGAATGTTGTATCTCCTCCCCCTGAATCTGAGCTGACCCTGTCATCACTGTGATCAACAGAATACGGCCGAAATGACAGAGCTCCAGCCTTTGCCTCTTGGAGTGCTTCTTCTTAGAACTCAGTCACCATGATGTGAGGAAGCTCAAGCAGTCATGTAGAGAGGTCCACATAGAGGACAGCTGAGGTCCCCTCCTGATAGGTCCAGCTGAGCTCCCAGCTTGCAGCCATCGTCAACCCCCAACCATGTGAGGGAGGCCATGTTGAAACCTGCAGTCATCCCAGTATCCCAGCACCATGTGAAGCAGAAACACCACATGTGCAACCCACAGGCTTGTCATAACAGATGGTTGTTGGCAATTCTAACTACCAAGTTTTGGAGCGGTTTGTTATACGGCAATAGATAACCTGAACAACTGTCCAAATGAGGACCTGGTTTAAAAATGTATTTTAATGACATGAACAAATACATACATATATTATACTTAAATGCCGAAATGTGTTACCATCTGTATAGTTTGCTCTCCTGGCAGTGTTTTTGGTTCTGTTTTCCTATTTTGCTTGGCTTCCTTTTCTCTTCCCACACAGCATATCCTATGCCCCCAAATCAAGTTGATCCTGAATACTTATGCAATTATTTATTAATATGTACAGACACATATAGAGAGGGTTTTACTGAAGGAGGGGGATCACTGTGTTATAAAAATGACTCTGTGGTTCTATACTTTGCTTTTCTTATTTGACAATTCTTTGTGAAAATTCCTCTAAATCCCCTATAGAGCTCCAATTCATTCTTTTAAATAGTTGCATAAAATCCACAGCGTGGCCATGCCATATTAATCAGTCATTCTCAGGGGTGTGTTGGAGCCTGCACACACTGGTGAAAGTCTACTGTTAATTTTTAGGAATTTTGTGAGTCAGTTGTTAAATGCAGCCAGTGAAAAAAATTAAATTACACAAACTTCCAATTAAGTACATTTTATTAAAAACAAAGGTAATACATACTCAGAGTAATCACTTCCTAATTATCTTACCTCATTTTACTATTATTGATGCCCCTGGGGTGACTTACTTTTATTATAAAATACTATATAATGGCGTGCTTCTGTGCAAGACCAGGACTGTGTTCAGGGATGTCATACAGGTAGTTTAAAATCGGCCTTGGTGAAAGTATACACACCATGGAAATTGGCAAACAATGCACATCAGGGCCAGATTTGATGGTTTTGTTGACTGTCTAGACAAGCAGGTGATGAAGAAAATGCTGATGCAAATTCAATTTAAAAGCGTGTTGGCCAGGCACGGGGGCTCATGCCCATAATCCCAGCACTTTGGGAGATCGAGGTGGGTGGATCACGAGACCAGCCTGGACAACATGGTGAAACCCCAGCTCTTCTAAAAATACAAACATTAGCCAGGCATGGTGGTGGGTGCCTGTAATCCCAGTAATCCCAGCTACTCGGGAGGCTGAGGCAGGAGAATCACTTGAACACGGGAGGCAGAGGTTGCAGTGAGCCAAGATCGCACCACCGCACTCCAACCTGGGCAACAGAGCAAGACTCCATTTCAGAAAAGAAAAAAAAAAAGTGTGTCACATCTGTAGCTATTGCATTGTGGAGCAGGGACAGGTGAGGAGTCTGATTATTAAATAAGTTGGTTGAGAGGGGTTGCATGGTGAAGGTAAGCACGGAGGTAAAGGAGGTGAGGGTGTGAGCCCAGCGAATGTGTGAGAGAGGAGCATCCAAGCAGAAGGCACTGCACGTGCAAAGGCCCTGGGGCAGGAGCGTGCCCGGCAGGTTGGTGGAATGGGAAGGAGGGCAGTGTGGCTGGAGCCCAGTGAACAGGAGAAGGTGAAGAGGAGGGGGATGTTGGAGAAGGTGCAGGAAGCCAGTCACATTATCTGGAGCTTTGCAGAGTCCAGGAATGAAACTGGCTTGCATTTCAAGTGAGAAGGAGGAGCCTCGCAAGGTCTGAGCAGAGAAGCAGCACAATCTGACTTACCATGGAAAGGCTTCTTCTGGCTACAGTGCTGAGAACAGACTGCAGAGGCAAGGATGAAGGTGGCCTGCAGTGGGATGGAAGCAGTGCAGGTGGAGAGAAGCGGTCAGATCCTGGATACGTCGGGGCAATGGAAGGACGATTTCCTGACAGATTGGGCGTAGGGTGCAGGAGAAGGAGGAACCATGGATAAACACAGCCTCCTGCCCCAAGCCACGGGGAAGACAGGGCAGCCACCCACCAAGACGCGGAGGTGGGAGATGAGGAGTTCAGTGTCGGACGTGCTGGAGGTGAGCAGAGGTGGCTTTGACATCCACGTTGAAAACCTAGTTGAAGATCAGGACAGAGGCCCAGGCTGGAGGTGTACATGGGAGTCACTGGCATCTGGAGGGCATTGAAAACCCCTAGGCAGGATGAGATGAGTAAGGGAATGAGAAGGGTCGTGAAAAGCAGACACGGTGAGGACTGAGCTCTAGAGTGCACCAATATGTTCAAGGTCAAGGACCCAAGGAAAAGCCAGCAAGGCACTGGGGGAGGAGCTACCAGAGAGGTGGGAGCAGGCCGAGAGCAGCAGAGTCCTGGCAGCCAGGTGACGTGAGGGGCAGCAAGGAGGAGAGAGACCAGCAGCAGAGGCTGACTCAGTGGGTGGCTCAGGCAGCCGACATCTGCCAGTCAACCCCGGGGGTTCTGTGTTGGGGTCACCGACTTCATTAAGCCTCAGGGAATCCATGGGGTCAAGAGTGTGCTGGAGCGGGGTGTTCATGAAAGATGGGGAGGAATTTCACTCTTTCCAAGAGCTTTGCTATCCAGCAGGGGAAAGGAACATGGAAGTGGCCAGGCGCGGTGGCTGACACCTGTAATCCCAGCACTTTGGGAGGCCGAGGACGGCAGATCACCTGAGGTCGGGAGTTTGAGACCAGCCTAGACAACATGATGAAACCCTGTCTCTGCAGAAATACAAAAATTAGCCAGGCGTGGTGGCGCACGCCTGTAATCCCAGCTACTTGGGAGGCTGAGGCAGGAGACTGGCTTGAGTCCAGGAGGCTGAGGTTGCAGTGAGCCGAGGTCATGCCACTGCTCTCCAGCCTGGGTGACAGAGTGGGATCCCATTTCAAAATAAACACCTTCCCATCAATCACCCCAGAAAATAACCAAGCGGCTGGCAAATATTCAAGCCAAACCCCCAGTGCGGGAGGCAGTAAGACGTGGCATGCCTGCTTCTGACTCCACGAGCTGTGAATGTGACCTGATTTGGCTATGCGGCCTTTGTCAATGTGATTAAAACAAGGCCAACCTCCATGTACTGACTGGCATCCTCATGAGAGAAAGGAAAGGTTTGAGACACTCAGACACAGAAGGGACCCAGAGGGAAGGCCATGTGACATTGCACGCAGAGAGAGGAGGGATGCACCCACAAGCCAAGGGATGCCAAGGGCTTCCAGGACCCACTGGAGGCTGGGCGAGGGGCCCAGAGCAGGCTCAGCCTCAGAGCCTCCAGAAGGACCCAACCCTGCCGACACCTAGATTTCAGATGCTGGGCTCCAGAACTGTGAGAGAAGACATTGCTGTTGGTTTAGGCCTCCCAGTTTGTCGTCATATGTTATGGTCACCCTGAGCTAACTCACAGAGGAATCAAAACCGCGCAGGTGACGGGCACTCCATAAGATACGAGCAGAATGCGTGGATGGAAGGCTGGTCCTGAAGAGTGGAGCACCCCTGGCCCTAAACCTTCTCTCTTTAACACTGCAAGCCCACAGCGGCTCTCAGCATCTGGTCCCAGTTCCTGAATCCCAACCCGGCCCCCAGGACATCCCGTTGAACCCCACTCCCCCATCCCACTCAGCCATGCCATGGCTGTGTGACCTGGCAGCTCCTGTTAACTGAGCATGTAGAAACTCAGATAATATGTGCAAACTGCAGGGAGTGGCTGTGACTGCAAACGCATCCGTGTGCCTTCACCTCCACAGCAAGTGACCACAGTGAGCTGTGCCCTGAATGGGGGGGTATTTTTGCTTGAAGCTGATGTTTCTTATATGTAATTTTATTCTTATCAATAGAAGCAGCTTGTAAAATGTGTAGCTATGTGTGTTTAAAGGCTTTTACACTGTGTAAAATTTGTCCTAAAATTAGATTCACAAATCAGGGGGTGGGGGAAGTCTTTTGTCAGATGCGTCCCCGCTCCAGCTGGCTATAGTGCCGCTCCGGCCTCTCCCTACGCCTGCCAGGACGGGGCTCCCTGCTGGCGCCTGGAAGGGAAAGGGGCCCAGGACCTTCCCAGTGCCCTCTTCCTGGTTCCCTCTGGACAGGCCACATTGTCCCTGGAGTTGCTGTGAGATAGAAGCTGTGCCCTTAGGAAAGCTGCATTCGAAGGAGAGGATCTGAGCTGCCTGCCCGGTGGGGAACAGCTCTGCACAGCCAGCTGCTACAGAGCCTGTGTGAGGCCATATCTGCTGTTGGACCAACATTTTCTTTCCATAGCCCATCTCCTTGGTGGTCCTCAGCTCTCACCTCCCAAACCCCACAAGGCCCTTGAGGCCACAGCGGCCCACTGATAGGGTTTGAATATTCGCCCCCTTCAAAACTCATGTGAAACTGAATCGCCAATTCGACAGTGTTGAGAGGTGGAGCTTTTAAGAGGTGACTGGGGCCATGCGTAGTGGCTCACACCTGTAATCCCAGCACTTTGGGAGGCCAAGGCCAGAGGATCTCTTGAGGTCAGGAGCTCAAAAGCAGCCTGGCCAATATGGTGAAACCCTGTCTCTACTAAAAATACAAAAAAAAATTAGCCAGGTGTGGCGGACACCTGTAGTCCCAGCTGTTAGGGAGGCTGAGGCAGGAGAAGTGCTTGAACCTGGGAGGCGGAGGTTGCAGTGAGCTGAGATACCCCTACTGCGCTCCAGCCTGGGCAACGGAGTGAGACATTGTCTCAAAAAATAAGAATAAAAATAAGAGGTGAATGGATCTTGAGGGTTCTGCCCTGGTGAATGCATTAATCCATCCACAGATTAGTAGCTTAATAGATAAATGGGTTAATGGATTAATGGGTTAGGATGAAAGTGGCATTTTTATACAAGGAGGAAGAGAGGCCTGAGCCAGCACACTCAGCCCCTTGCCATGTGGTGCCCTGTGCCACCTTGGGACTCTGCAGTGGACAAGGCCTGAGTCCACAGCAGCTGTGACTGCCTCCATCATAAAGTAGTGAGGCCGGGGGGTGTGACTGCTCCCAGGACGCTCAGAACCCGGCTCTCACGCCCTGAGAGCCCAAGGCACACAGGGAAGCACTTGTGTCCCCTAGCTCTATCAGCAGCGCCAGCCAAGCCCACCTGAGACCCGAGGGGGAGTGAGCCGCCCCCGCCAGGATGAGCGCAGCCCAGCATCCGGTCACCTCCTGCCTGTCCAGCCTTCCAACTGAGGCACCAGACACTGGGGGAGTGGAGCTGAGCCCCTCACCGGCCCCTAGCCGGATTCCTCACCCACAGGACTGGGAACACAGCAAGACACAAAACCATGGTTCTCTCACGCAATTGTGTTTGGGGGAAGTTTACCAGGCAGCCGGAGGAAAACTGGAAGACAGGAAGGACAGGAAGCTGTTACTCTTGGCATCATAACCCCCACCCCCAACATGAGGAAGCCTCTCTGGTGCAGTGGCCGGGCATGAAAGAGTGAGCAGGGATTTGAACTCAGCCGTCCGCCCACCCACAGTTGCTACCTTGCTAGACAGCAGCCTGGGTGTGAGGTCAGGGGACCTGATTAGACCTGCAGGGTCCCCCGGCTGTGGGAAGGCAGGTCAGCCCCTGAGCAGGATCTCAGGGGGCTCCACTGGGAAGACTTTGCCTAGTGTCCTAGCCCTGGGGCTCTCAGAGCACAGCTTTTCTGGAGCAGCCCCATTTCAGTAGCTCCGGGTCCAGGCATTATAGGGTTCAAAGCTTCTACAACTTGTCATTTTAACTAAAGAAACACAAATATATTTTCCTCTTACGGGGTGTATAGAAACTACACCATGTGGGCGGGTGCGGTGGTTCACACCTGTAATCCCAGCACTTTGGGAGGCCAAGGCAGGTGGATCACCTGAGGTCAGCAGTTTGAGACCAGCCCGGCCTACATGGTGAAACCCCGTCTCTACTAAAAACACAAAAATTAGCCAGGTGTGGTGGCAGGTGCTTGTAGTCCCAGCTACTTGGGAGGCTGAGGCAGGAGAATCTTTGAACCTGGGAGGTGGAGGTTGCAGTGATTCAGGATCGTGCCACTGCACACGCATTATTGGGACCCTCCCAGCACCTTGGAAGCTGCCGTGTGAGGGAGGGAGGAGTCCTGAGGTTTCCCCAGCTCCTAGGAAGTCTACTCTGCTCTTAGGAATCCCGCCCTTGCTCCAGAAACCATCCCCCACATTACACCGGGCTCCCGTTGCACCAACACAGAACCCTGCTGTCAACTGCTGCTCCCTGGGAAATGCGGCCAGAGATGTATGTGTGTTGTGGGGTGGGGATGGGGGGTACTTCTGAGAAGCCCAGAGCAGGGAGGGTGATGCCCTGGAATCTCAAGTTCGGCGCCTCCTGCCCTAAAAGGTGAGGGGCCCGAGGCTATGGGCAGGGAAGGGCCTTGACCCTTGGAGTTGGTGTGCCTGTACCCCTCAGGTGAGTTCCACACGTGATCAGGTTTGAGCAGCATCACGACAGCAGCATGACCGGTGCTTTCTATGCAACCTGGGCACTCTGGTCTTACCCTTGATCCTGATGACATCCGGTTAGTCCCCAGGGACTCCTGAATGGCGAATGGACATGAGCCGGTGGGCCCTGTCTGACCACCACAGCCCAGATTTTGATAGCCAGGGCAGACAGGACAGGACACAGGGTCTGTGCCCAGGGTGGCCTAAACAAGGCACCCAACCCAGGGCACGGAACCCAATCCATCAGGAGCACCCATTCTCCCCTGCACATGGGAGGCCAGAACCCTGTGCAGACTCCCCAAAAGTGGTTCCTCCCTCTGCTGACACCCCTCTGGGTGGGGACTCACTACCTCTAAGGCCATGCATGCCATTCTTGCCCGTTAGAAAAGCTCTGTCTGGCCAGGCACAGTAGTTCACACCTGTAGTCCCAGCACTTCAGGAGGCTAAATCAGGAAGATCACTTGAGCCCAGAGTTTGAGACCAACCTGGACAACATAGTAGAACCCTATCCCTAAAAAACTTAAAAATTAGCTGGGCATAGTAGCACGTACCTGTGGTCCCAGCTACTCAGGAGGCTGAGGTGAGAGGATTGCTTGAGCCCAGGAGGTTGAGGCTGCAGTGAGCCATGATCACACCGCTGCATTCCAGCCTGAGCAACAGAGCAAGACCCTGTCTCCAGAAAAGAAAAAAAAAAAAAAAAAAAACCCACTCTGCCTGATGCTGATATAGAATCTGCTTACTGTGCCCCGTCACCTGGGCCTCTGCCTCCCACAGGTGAGCCCAGAGGGGAAGCCGAGTCTGTCTTAGGCTGTGGGCTCCCTCAGCCCCTGGGGCTCAGGTCAATTCTTCTTCCAGAACAGCTACCTCAGCCCACTCTGTGCTCCAGCAGAGTCAGGACCAGCTGTTCAAGAAGATTCCGTCTCCCAGCACACCCCACACCAACGGTGCCCTTGAGAAGAAAGCACCAAAGCCTTGTGTTGGTGGCGTATACAGCTGTCGCTCAGTATCCTGGGGATTGGTTCCGGGACCCCCCGAGGATACCAAAATCCACAGATGTTAAAGTCCCTGATATAAAACGACGTAGTGTTTGCATTTAACTTACACACATCCTCCCGTGTACTTATAAATCATCTCTAGATTACTCATAACCCCTGATACAATGTAAATGCTATGTAAATAGTATACTATATTTTAAAATTTGTATTATTTTTATTCTCATTTTTCTGATTTTTTTTTTTTGAGATGGAGTCTCGCTCTGTCACCCAGACTGGAGTACAGTGGGGTGATCTCGGCTCACTGCAATCTCCGCCTCCTGGGTTCAAGCGATTCTCCTGCCTCAGCCTCCTGAGTAGCTGGAATTACAGGCCTGCGCCACCATACCCGGCTAATTTTCGTATTTTTAGTAGAGACGGGGATTTCACCATGTTGGCCAGGCTGGCCTCGAACTTCTGACCTCAAGTGATCCACCCGCCTCAGCCTCTCAAAGTGCTGGGATTACAGGTGTGAGCCACCGCACCTGGCCTTTCTTGTGAATATTCTTGATCAGAGGTTGTTGAATCAGAAGATGTGGAACTGCAGATATTGAAGGCTGACTGTACCGACCTCATGGAGAATCCTATAGATACATGCACCCCTCCCCTCACTGTCTGGCTGGATCAGGGTCTGGGCTGGGAGACAGAGCTAGGCAGGGGGGAGGGCTTTCCTGAATGGAGAACGGATGGTGGGAGAGCAGATGCTTCCATGCGGGGGACTTGAGATGGAGAGGGAGGATTTTCAAGATGCTTTTTGCTGCTTATGAAAAATCTACTATGTGCTACCAGAGAATGCTTCTATTTTCCACAGTATGACAGACTTGATCACTGAACAAGAGTCCCACTTCAAAGCAACGGGAAATATAATGTATATGTATGTATGTATATGAATGTATTTTCTATGTGCATATATACATAGATATCTAGAATGTATGTGTTAAAATGCACCACACTGAACCAGCAAGAACAAGGAATACAAGCCAGAAAACTTCAAGTGGAAGTGAAATCCCAGGAGGTGAGCAGTTGCAAAGCTGGCTTTACCTGGGAGACCTCAGCCATGCCTGGTTACCAGACCTTCCTTTGTCATGAACACATATGGCCCTGGGGATGGGAGAAGCCAGGGTCCACCCAGCAAGGGAAATCAGGAAACCCAGGCGGGCGCAGTAGCTCATGCCTATAATCCCAGTATTTTGGGAGGCCAAGGTGGGAAGATCACTTGAGGTCAGGACTACGAGTCCAGCCTGACCAACATGGTGAAACCCCATCTCTACTAAAATGCAAAAATTAGCAGGGTGTGGTAGCGTGTGCCTGTAGTCCCAGCTACTTGGGAGGCTGAGGCAGGAGAATCACTTAAACCCGGGAGGTGGAGGTTGCAGTGAGCCAAGATCTATGCCACTGTACTCTAGCCTGGGCAACGGAGTGAGACTCTGCGTAAAAAAAAAAAAAAAATTAGGAAACCCCCACATAAAGCTGGTGTCCCCAGAGCACTGTGCTTTCACTACTGGAATAACATGGGAAGAGAGGGCGCTGAAGAAAGGGAAAGCCAGGACACCTGTCTCTATCAATCTTGGATATAAGTAAAAAATGAATAAAAACCTCCCCTAAAAAGTCATAATCACAAGCCAGATGGGCTTACCCAGAGGTCTTAACCACAGCCGTAATATGGGTTTTTCACTAGCTGTGTGGACCCCAAATCCTTAGACTAGGATTTTCATATAAAAGAGCCAACTTGGAGTGACCCTAGACACCCAGCAGAAGCAGATGTGAATAATCTCTGGAGGTTCCCATGTTCTACCTGAGCCTTGAAGAATTCTCCAGAATTAAGTTGAAAGTTCCACAATCGAAACCCACAAAGACCCACAAGGGAACAAGCACCAGGAGCTATTGCCAAGGTGAACAACAGACAGCTCAGTGAGGCTGCAGAGGCCTGGGACATTAGTGTCATCAGACACAGAACAGAAAATAAAGACAATCCATAGAAAGAATTAAAGGCAGGTGCACAAATATGAATAATGTGAATCAAGAACAACAGACTATAAAAAGGCCAAGATAGTTTTAAAGAGAAGCAAATAAAACTTCTAGAAATGAAAAAATATATATCTGGTTGAAAATGGCTTAATTGATGATTACAGAGTTGACGCAGCTGTTTTAGTCGAATGCAATAGTGTTTGTTTCACTGCTGCTCTAACAAACACCACATGAGTAGGAGTTCAAATATTTCTTGCTCATATACAGTTCAAAACAGTTCCTGACTGGCAGGCAGCTTTCCTCCCAGGGTGACTCTGTCTATGGCTCCAGCATCTCAGCACATGGATTCCAAGCTCTCCAGGCTCGAAGGCATGACTAGGGCATCAGGGAGTACCAGAGGTCACGCAGGGGACTGGGTTTGGGGACCAGGCTCAGCAATGTCGTGTCTCACTTGATTCACATTTTATTGACTAGAACTCAGTTATATGACCACTTTGGATGGCAAAGAAGGCAGGGGCATGCAGTCCAGCTGCGTGCCCAGCAGGAAGAGCGGATGGGTTTGGTGAGCTGCCAGGCCACCTGGGCCACGGCTGCTGAAGAAGGTGAGAGCCCAGTCAGCACTAGCCACGGCCATTGTTTAGCTGATCGCACTTTTCAAAACCCTGCCCATCATTATTTCCGTTCATCCTTAAGATGGATTCCCATCCTGGGGGGTTGAACTAAGCAGGGGGAATAGTTTCATTTTACAGATGAGGAAACTCAGGTTCAAAGAGGAGCAGTGACCTGTTCAAGACTACACAGCTCCTAAGGGGCCCAGTAAGACTGGGACCAGGACTTCCCACATCACACTGCTACGTCTTACTCCAGACAACCAGGGGGGAAGGAGAGGGATCGTGGAGCCAGAGGTCCTCCATTCGCCCCTGCATCTTCAGCTGAGCTGGTGAGCCTACCTGCCCAGCACAGGGGCCAAGGACATGGGCTCAAGGTCAGAGCTGAACCCCCGCTTGAATGCTGGCATCCTGGGGTGCTGGGGTGGCCAGCTGGGTGGGCTGCAAGTTGAAGCAGCAGGTCTGGATCTGCCTCAGCCAGGAGAGTTAAGAGGTCATGGTAGTGGGTCAGTCCACGAGTATTTACCCAGGGCTGGGTGCTGCTGTGGGTAAGCAGAGCCTAGAAGCAGGGACACAAAATCTAGGTAGGACTCACCTGATGAGCTGGCCTTTTAGTGCCTAACTCTGAGTGCCAAAAGGCATGCCAGGCCCCTAACCTCACGTACCTCATGTCACTTCACCCTCACCAGGACCTATGCAGGAGGGACTTCCAGCACCATTTTTGTGCCTATAGTGATGATGACTGTGATGATGATGATGGTGACAATGATGGTAATGATGGTGACAGTGGTGGTGATGATAGGATGATGATGGTGATGGTGATGATAGTGACAGTGGTGGTGATGGTGGTGATGATGGTGATAATGATGGAGGTGATGATGTGATGGTGATGGTGACAGTGGTGGTGATTACGGGGATGATGTTGACAGTGTGATGGTAATGCTGGTGACAGTGGTGGTGATTACGGGGATGATGTTGACAGTGTGATGGTGATGATGGTGACAGTGGTGGTGATGATGGGGATGATGTTGACAGTGTGATGGTGATGCTGGTGACAGTGGTGGTGATTACGGGGATGATGTTGACAGTGTGATGGTGATGATGGTGACAGTGGTGGTGATGATGGGGATGATGTTGACAGTGTGATGGTGATGCTGGTGACAGTGGTGGTGATTACGGGGATGATGTTGACAGTGTGATGGTGATGATGGTGACAGTGGTGGTGATGGTGGTGATGATGATGACAGCAATGATGATGTCATCTGACATTTATTGAATGTTATGTGCCCAGCAAGCTTCAAGCTCTCCAGGTAGATACTCTTCTTTAACTTTCATAATAGCCCTATGAAGAATAGATTCTTTATTGCCTCCATTTGACACAGAAGGAAACTGAGGCTTAGGGAGGTAAGTGATTTGTCTGGGGTCACAGAGTGAGGTGAGGATGTGCCCAGGATCCACACCCTAGGGTCTGACTCAAGCATAACACTCTAACCACTTCACCACCCAGCCCCTTCCACCCTGGGCTACACTTCTCCTGGGATAGAGCCTCAGTCTGAGCACTCTCTTTATACCCAGCTCTGTGCCCTGGGCCTGCACATAGTAGGTGCTTGGAGAAGGTCTCTTACGAATGGTGTGTGCACTCTGATTTTGTAAAGATGTAAAACCCACCTGGGTATTAATGCATCACCTTTTCGGGTAATAAAAGACCAACCCATATGAAATGCTTGTGGATAAGTAAATGAATTCATGCAATTGTTGGCCAATCCAGGTCCACTGGCTGACTCTCTTGGAAGAATCACTTCTGGGACATCTTCACCATCTACTTACTCACCAGTCAGGCCCCTCTGCCCAGTCCCCCATTGACCTAGGGGCCCAGGACACTCCCTGGGATACACCCCAGGGAGTAATAGATGTCTCTACATCATGGACCTAGAGACACATGGGTGAGGATTCCATGTGTCTCTAGGTCCATGATGCCCCTCTGCTCACCACTGCCCAAGTCTTACAAGGCAAGAAGGCTGGCGGGGCAGGAATGGGGGTTGGGATGGCATTGGCAGCTCTGATACATTGCCAGAAGATATGGGAGCAGGAACACACTTTTCTCTAGACAAGCTGTTCGCTTACCAGCTGACTTTGGTAAAAAGAAAAAAGAAAATCCTAGCTCCATCTGTTCCCAGAGCGGAGCTGGTGTGAGTCCTGGGGCTTCCTGCAGCTCAGGCGGCCAGACCCAGTTTTCAGACTCCAAGACAGCTGCCCTCTGGATTATTTTGGGAAGCAGCTCAACTCCGAGGCACCCCAGCCTTCGAGGCATTTCCCTTCGCTTCGAAGCTGTTTGCACACCCAGCCCAAGCTGCCAGCTCCTTCTCTGGCCCTGGACGCCTTCCTGTTCAGCTTGCTATAATTATCCTGCTTCCAACTTTTGCTGCAACTTCTACTCGAGTCGGGTTTCTTGGGATGGAGGAAGAGAGAAAGAAAGAGAGCGAAGTCGACGGATAGTGAAATAAGGGGAGGGAAGGGCTCCCTGCTCCCTGCTCCTGCCTCTTCTCAGTCTTCTTTGTGGAAACCACTTCTTCCACCCACCCACAGGCACCCAGGGCCCCCAGGCATCCACCTTGTCCCATAGTGAACCCTCTTCCCCACTCTCTTCTCAAAGAATGTCCCCACTCCTTTTCTGAATGCCAAGTTCCCGGGGTGGGCAGGATGAGGGCATCTTGGGCAGAGAGAACAGCATCAGAGAGACTTCGAAAGATCACAGAGATGTCAGGAATATAACTGGAAGCAGTGTGGAAATGTTGGGGCAGGGAAGGAGACAGAACACGGTGAGCAGGAAGACCACAAAGCCAGCAGCAACAGAGCACCCAGAGTCTAGATGCTGCCCGGAGGCTGGGACCTGGGAAGGTTAGAGCAGGATGGTAGTGAGTTTGGGTTTCCAGGACAAAAACACTCTGGCTTCTGGTGCAGAATTAAAGTCAGAGGGGGACAAGAAAAGAGGCCAGCTGAAAAGTTACAGAGTGAGGATTAGGGAATGGGGCAAGCTCTGACTTGGATGTGGTGAGCTTGGGGTAGGCACCGCAGGCAGAGCTATGCTTTGGGCAGTTCAAAATTTGGATTAGGTCAGAAAGTAGAACAGTGGTTACCAGGGGGCAGGGGAGGAGGATGGGAGTAATTACTGTTTAATGGGCGCAGAGTTTCAGTTTTTCAAGATGAGAAGAGTTCTGTGGATGGAGGGTGGTGACAGTTGCACAATAACAGGAACGTACATAATACTGCTGCACTATACACTTAAGAATGGTAAGATGGTACATTTTGTATTATGCGTATGTTACCACACACAAAAATCAAAGAAACAAAAAAGAGAAATGTGAGTCTGGAGCTCAGAGCTAGAGCTGGAGTGGAGACTGGAGAGTGACCCTCAGGGAGGAGGGACAGGAACTGTAGAAGCAGAAAGCACCACCAGGAAAGCTGTTTGGAGTGAGAAGGACCAAGAGTCAACCCTAAATCTTCCAGGAAGGCAGTGGAAAAGGAGCCAAAACACACACAAAGGGAGAATGGAAGAAGCAGCAAGGAAGTCTGGGGTCCAGGAATCCAAGGAAAATGCTGGGTCGGTGACTCCCAATGAGAGTGAGGCTGAGGCTGAAATGGAAACTGGGTCTGGCAACATGAAGACTCCATCTTCCAGTCATGATGGAACAGCAGGGGCTGAATTTACCTTCTTGTCTTCCAGACAAAACACCTGAAAGCAATGGTTCTCGGGCACTGGAGAACACAGCACAGGAGAGCAATCCCTGAGCCCTGTGACAGCCTCTGCTCACTGCCTGGAGACAGTTTACAGGCTGCAGCATAGGGAGGGGGAATGCAAACTCAGCCCAGAGTTGAGGAGATGGAACTTGGATTGTGGGAAAACCAAGGTAACTATAATTTGTGGGCCAAAGGAACAGAGAAAGGAGCTGCACAGAGAGACAGCTCTAAAGATCAGCAGAAGTTCCCTTGAGTCTTGAGTCAAGTATTAATCTGCACATATGTGTGAGGAAACTTTCCTGGCATATTATGCCAAGAAAAGAACCACATTTTGAAAGGTGTAAGTAAAGCAATCACTGGGGTTCAAGCAAGGCATAGTTTGTGATCCCACCAGCCACAGAGGGAAGACCTACTAACACACAGGACATGGGAAGGATCTTCAGAAAGGTATTGCCTCAGTTGGAGCCAAAGAAGTCTTAAAGTCTATTCTGGACCCATCCTAACAGGCCTCAAAAGTATTTGATTTCAAGTGATTTAACTGCATCTCAGAGAAGCTGAAAATGTGTAAAGGATATATATTTTAAAAATTCCAGTGCTCAACAATGTAAATTTTCACAATGTCCAGCACCCAATTAAAAATTACCAGACAGGCAAAAATTTAGGAAAACATGAATAATAACCAGGAGAAAAATTAATCAATAGGAAAAATTCCAGAAATAACACAGACAACAGGATTAGTAGATAAAGATGTTAAAACATTATTACAAATATACTCCATATGTTCATGAAGGTAGAATAAAGCCAGGAGAGAATTGGAAAACCACGTAGAAGTTCCAAATTGAGCTCTCTAGATGAAAAAATGCAATTTCTGAGATAAAAAATAGTGGATTAAAGCAGAGTAGACACCATCAAAGAAAAGACAATGAACTTGAAAACATAGCAATGAACCCATCTTTTGAGATTCATTCAGGGTGGCTGGCAAAATATTAGGGAAAGTTATAGATTAGTCTTAAACCTTTTTGAAGGCTGAAAGGTTTTATTGGGACAGGCCAAAGGCGGCTGGTCCATTATGTTAGGGAAAAGATAGGGATGACAAAAGGCTTTCCCAGTTTAAATCTGTTTACCCTACATCCCTTTGTCTCTACTCTAACTGTTTACTCATGTCAACTTTGTGCTGAATGGTCCTCTCAGGGGAGATCAAAGGAGAATTACCCATTAATAGTGTTTACTCTGGGCCCAGAACCTAAAGCTTTTATTATTCGTAAAACCACTCTTTCGACAATGTTAATAATGAATAAATGTGGATGTACAGGGGGTCTTGGTCGATTCGCTGCATTTCACCCTCTGAAAGTAGCCAACGACCATCCCTAGCCCATTTGAATCACAGTAATGGTGTGAGAGTGGATTTATTCATCCGTCATTGAGTCAGGGTCTGCAGGCAAGACCTCCGCAGGTGGTGGTTAATGTCTCACCCATCCAAAATGAAACATGGAGAAAAAAAAGACTGAAAATAAAATGAAGAGGGCAACTGTGATCTGTAAGATAATATCAAGCCACCCAACAAATCTGTACTTGGAGTTTAAGAAGGAAAGGAGAAATAAAGGGAGACCAAAAACTTTTTGGAAGAAATAATGGTCAAACTTTGATGAAAATCATAAACCCACAGAATCAAAAGGCTCAACAAACCCAAACAGAAGAAACACGGACAAACCTATGCCAAGACACATCATAATCGTGTTGCTTAAAAATAGTGACAACATGAAAGTCACAAAAGCAGCCAAAGGAAAAAGACACATTGCAGAGCAACAAAGATAAGAGTGACAGCTAACTTCTCATGGGAAACTATGCAAGCTGGAAGACACAGGAGCAGCATCTTGAAAGCAGGGAAAGAAAAAGTTGTCAGTCTAGAATTCTATATCCTTTGAAATATCTTTCAAAACTGAATCTATTTCTGTAGGTACACAAGCTCACTAACACATAACCAACACCAGACAAAATGATAAACTATTTTAGGCAGGAGGAAAATGATAGCAAATGGTAGAAGAAACGAGCACAAAGAGTAAGTATGTGGGTAAATATAAAAGACTTTCTTCTCAATTAAAAAAAATATTTAAAAGACAATTCATGTGGCTGGACACCACAACTCATGCTTGTAATCCCAGCACACTGAGAGGCCAAGGCAGATGGATCACTTGAGGCCAGGAGTTAAAGACCAGCCTGGACAACATAGAGAGACCCCATCTCTACAAAACAAAATTCCAAAAAAATTAGCCAGGAGTGGTGGTGCATGCCTGTGGCCCCAGCAACTGAGGAGGCTGAGGTGTGAAGATCAACTGAGCCCAGGAGGTACAGGCTGCAATAAGCACTGCAGTCTGAGTGATAGAGTGACACCCTGTCTCACAAGAAGACAATTGACATTCTTAAGTAAAAATAATATAGTATGAAATTTATTATATAAAAATGAGACATACGACAACCATAGGACACAGAAGAGTGAAATAGAAGTAATGTTACTTAAAGTAGACTGTAATAAGTTAAGATGTTGTAGTAGATTAAATGGTGACCTCTAGAAAGATTTGTCCACATGCTAATCCCTAGACCTTCTGAATGTTAACTTGTTTGGAAAAAGGTTTTTGCAGATACAATTAAATTAACGATCTTGAGATGAGATAATCCTGGATCATCTGGTGGGTCCTAAATCCCATCATGAGTGCTCTATAAGAGACACACAGAGGAGGGACTGACAGAGAAAGGAGGAAGAAGCAAAGTGACTGTGGAGGTAGATATTAAAGTGATGCACTCACAAGCACAGAGATGCTGGTAGCCAACAGAATCTTGAAGAGGCAAGGAACAGCTTTCCCTCTAGAGCCTCCAGAGGGAATGTGACCCTTCCAACACCTTAATTTCAGACAGCTGGCCTCCAGAATTGTGGGAGAATAAATTTCTGCTGTTTTAAGCCACCAAATTTGTGGTAATTTGTTACAGCAACCACAGGACATGAATGCAGATGTATATATGAAGTCTAGAGCAACCACTAGGAAAGGAAAATAAAGAAATACAGCTGGTAAGGCAATAATGGAAATAAAATCACATCACTAAAAAGTCCTCAATCCAAAATAAATAAGAAAAGAAAAATATATGAACAAGGCATAGATGGGACAAATGAAAAACAAATAGCCAGATGGCATTAATAATTACATTAAATGTAAATGGGCTAGAGGTACCTAGAATCATCAAATTCACAGAGACAGAAAGTAGAATAGTGGTTCCATGGTCTGAGGGAGGGGAGAATGGGGAGTTAGTATTTCCTGGGTGTAGAGTCTCAGTTTGGGTTGATGAAAAAGTTCTGGAGATGGATGGAGGTGAGATTGCACAACAGTATGAATATATTTAATGTCACTGAATTGTACATTTGAAAATGGCTAAAATGGTTAATTTTATGTTATGTATATTTTGCCACAATAAAAAATGTAAGTGAACTAAACCCTCTTATCAAAAGGCAGAGGTCTCCAGATTGTATAAAAAGACACAATTATTTGTGACTATAAGAAACCTACTTTAAATAGATGCAGTCTAAAAGTATAGAAAAAGATGCACCATGCTAATACCAACAGAAAGTTTGAGTGGCTACATTAATATCAGAAAAAGCAGATTTCAGAGTAAGAGATATCACAAGGGATAAAGGAGACATAAAAGGGCATTATAATCTAACATGAGGTATGAGACAAAAATTGATAGAATTGAAAGGGGAAATTTAAAAATGTACAGTTACAGTTGAAGATTTTAACACTTTTAGTAATTGATAGAAGTAGTAGAGAGAAAATTAGTAAGGATATAGAGGGTCCGAACAACACCAACTTGACCTAATTGACATTTATGAAACATTTTGTCCAACAACAGCAGAACACACATTCTTTTTCAAGTGTATACAGAATATCTACCAAGACAGACCATAATCCTGTACATAAAACAAATCATAATGTATTTTAAATGATTTAAATCATACAAAGTATGTTCTCTGACCACAACAAAACCCAATGCCAAAAGGTAGCTGGAAAAAAATCCCAAAATATTTGGAAATTATACACTTCTAAATAATCCATGAGTGAAAAAGGAAGTCACATTTGAAGTTAGAAGATATTTTGAACTTCATGAAGGTGAAAACACAACATATTAGTATTTGGGGACGCAGCTAAAGCTGTGCTTAGAAAAAAAATATATAGCATTAATGTTTATATTATAAAAGAAGAACATTCTCAAATCAATCATCTTAGCTCCCCAATATTTTCAAGATGTCAGTTTCCCCCAATTTGATCTAAAAACCACAATTCCAGTCAAAATTTCAGCAGGGTTTTTTGCAGAAAATGACAAACTGATTCTAAATTTTGTGTAGAAATTAAAAGAATTAAAAATGCCTAGAAGAACCAAAATAATTTTTTAAATGAAGAACAAAATCAGATTTCTGTATTTTTAGTAGAGATGGGGTTTCACCATGTTACCCAGGCTGGTTTCAAACTCCTGACCTCAGGTGATCCACCTGGACAGAGCAAGACTCCATCTTTATACTACCTGGTTTCAAGATTTCTAATAAACCTCGAGTAATCACAATACTATAGTTCTGGCATAAAAATACACATATTCACATAAAGATGTACAGTGTATAGATCGATACAACAGAACAGAGAGTCCAGAAATCTACTCAAATATATATATGACAAATTGATTTTTGATATAGGTGCCAACATGATTTGATGGAGAAAGGAAAATGTTTACATGAATAGTACTAGAACAATTAGGCATCTATATGCTAAAAAAAAAAAAAAAAAAAAAGGAAAAGGAAAGAAAATGACCTGTTACGTCAACCCATATACAGAGATTAACTCAAGATGAATCATAGACCTAAATATAAGAGCTCAAATTATAAAACTGGTTCCAGATTTTTTAAAAAAGGCAAATGATTTGAACAGACACTTTACCAAAGATACCACAGATGGCAATGTATATGAAAAGATGGTGTTATGGACTAAATGTTTATGTCCCCCTCAAAATTACACGTTGAGCCTCTAACCCCCAGTGTAGCGGTATTTGGAGGTAGGGCCTCCGGGAGGTGATTAGGGTCAGATGAGGTCATGAGGATAGGGCCTCATGATGGGATTTGTTTTCTTATAAGAAGAGGAAGCAGGCTGGGAGCAGTGGCTTACGTCTGTAATCCCAGCACTTTGGGAGACCGAAGTGGGCAGATCATGAGGTCAGGAGATCAAGACCACCCTGGCTAACACAGTACAAACCCATCTCTACTACAAAAATACAAAAAAAAAAAAAAAAAAAAAAAAATTAGCCAGGTGTGGTGGCATGTGCCTGTAGTCCCAGCTACTTGGGAGGCTGAGGCAGGAGAATCGCTTGAACTGGGAGGTGAAGGTTGCAGTGAGGCAAGATTGTGCTGCTGCATTCCAGCCTGGACGACAGAGAGAGACTCCCTCAAAAAAAAAAAAAAGAAGAAGAAGAAAGAAGTAGAAGAAGAAAAAGGAAGAAGGAAGAAGAAGGAAGAAGGAAGAAGGAAGAAGAAGAAGAAAGAAGGAGGAAGGGGAAGGAGGAGGAAGGAGGAGGAGCAGCAGCAGCACCAGAGTGCTCTGATACTCTTATTCTCTCCTGTCTCTCACTCTCTCCTTCCACCCTTGACCTTGTGAGGACTGACAGAAGGAAGCCGTCTGCATACCAGGAAGAGAGCCTCACCAGCAGCCAAATCTGCTAGCACCTTGATCTCGAATTAACCAGCCTTTACAACTATAAGAAATAAGCCTCTGTGGTATTCTGCAGCTCAGGCTGACTAACACACATACTCAGTACCATTAGTCATTAGGGAAATACATTTAAAACTACAATGTGATACCATTGTACTCTCTAGAATGGCTAAAATGGAAAAGACGGACAATACCAAGTGTTGACGAGAATGTGGAGCAACTGGAACTCTCATACCTTGCTGGTGGAAATGCAAATAGTACATTTACTTTGGAATACAGTTAGCAGTTTCTCTCTCCTTCCTTCCTTCCTTCCCTTCCTTCCTTCCCTCCTTCCTGCCTCCCTCCCTCCCTTCTTCCTTTCTTTCTGCAAAGTCTTGCTCTGCTGCCCAGGCTGAATGCAGTGACATGATCTCAGCTCACTGCAACTTTTACCTCCCAGGTTCAAGTGATTCCCCTGCCTCAGCCTCCCAAGTAGCTGGGGTTACAGGTGTCCACCACCATACCTGGCTAATTTTTATATTTTTCATAGAGACGGTGTTTCACCACGTTAGATGTTGGCCAGGCTGGTCTCAAGCTCCTGACCTCAGGTGATCTGCCTGCCTCAGCCTCCCAAAGTGCTGGGATTACAGGCATGAGCCACCGCACTCCACCTAGTTGGCAGTTTCTTATAAAGAAAAACATACACTAATATACTAATAATGACCCAGCCACATCAGTCTTAGATACTTATCCAGGAAAAATGAAAACTTACGCCCACGCCAAGACTTGAACATGAATACCAATGCCACTCATAAAACTAAAACCCAAAAAGAACCCCAAAGGGCCGTCAACTGGCAAATGCATACACAAACTGCCGTGCACCCATATAGTGACGCTGTACTAAAGGCATGGATTGTTGATACAAGAAACAATGCTGACGCTCTCAACGGCGTGACGCTATGTGAAAGAAGTCAGACACGAAAAGCAACATACCATGGATACAGTTTATAAGAAATTCTAGGCAAGGCTAAATGATGGTGACAGAAAACAGATCAGTGGTCCCCAGGGCCAGGGGCTTGGAGAAGGGGATTGGCGGCAGACGGGGTGCAGGGACTTGCACGGTGATGGGAACATCCCGCGTCTGGATCACGACGGTGGTGGTTACATAACAGCACGCATTTGTCAAAACTCATCAAATTGTCTCCTTCGGACTGGAAAGTTATTCCTCAATAAAGCTACAAAAATAAATCACTTTTTTAAAAAAAAAAGACAGTCTCGTTCTGTCGCCCAGGCTGGAGTGCAGTGGTGTGATCTTGGCTCACTGCAACCTCCACCTCCTGGGATCAAGAGATTCTCCTGCCTCAGTCTCCCAAGTAGCTGGGACTACAGGCACGTGCCACCAAGCTTGGCTGATTTTTAAAATTTTTAGTAGAGACGGGGGTTTCACAGTGTTAGCCAGAATGCTCTCAATCTCCTGACCTTGTGATCCACCCATCTCGGCCTCCCAAAGTGCTGGGATTACAAGAGTGAATAAGTCACATAGAACAAGAGTGAGGCCACGGAGCAGCCAGGCAGAGCCAGCCTGCAGCATGTAGGGTCCAAGCAAGCAAGGACGCAAAGGCCCCAGGAAGTGGGGCTGGATTTCAGACTTTCAGGATGAAGCCAGCTGTGAGGGGCTGAGCCTGTGTCTCCAAAAGCTCCAGGAGAGGACTTGAGAGGCTGGAGGGGGCATCTCAATGGAGGGGGCACCTGAGCAAGTGGAGGGAGCTGGGCTCCAGGTCCCTGGTGTGGGAGGATGCACATTTCCCAGAGGCAGCCGGGAAGTCGCACAGAGATCCATGAAGTGGGCGCGTCCGATACATCCGAGTGCTCACACGGAACCTGCTCATGGGCTTGGGTTTGCCCTGTGGACCAGGAGCTGAGGGGGCCAAGTGGAGGGAAGACCCCTCAAAGCTTCCTCACACTCAGACACCGGCTCCCAGGCCTGACCTGGTGCCACATCCCTGGTTCCCATCTTGCTCCCCTGAAGGACATCTGCCTAGGCTCCCTAAGTGGGTGTCAGTGATGACCTAGACCCTAACCCCCCTCCAAAGCCCATCCCCCCAAGGCCACAGCTGTCAAACTGTGACAACCCCAGACCTAGTGGGCTCTCTCCTCTTCAGGGTCCTGAGCCAGGAGCACAGGGGGAGGAGCCCAGGGAGGAGGAGCAACCTGGGGCATTCGTTGCCTTTCTCACCAGCCCCTCCCCTCCCCACCAGCCCAGCCCTCCCCACCAGCCTCACCCCTCCCCACCAGCCCCTCCCCTCCCTACCAGCCCAGCCCTCCCCACCAGCCCCAATCCTCCCACCAGCCCCAATCCTCCCGCCAGCCTCTCCCCTCCCCGCCAGCCCTCCCCACCGGCCCCCTCTCCACCCCACCAGCCCCAACACTCTGCCAGCCTCAGCCCTCCCCACCAGTTCCACCCCTCCCCACCAGCCCCAACACTCCCTGCCAGCCCCAGCCCTACTCACCAGCCTCACCCCTCCCTGCCAGCCTCAGCCCTCCCCATTAGCCTCAGCCCTCCCCGACACCCCCACCTCTCCCTGACAGTCCCACCCCTCCCCACCATCCTCACCCCTCCCTGCCTGCCTCCTCCTTGGCTCCCATCAACCATCAGCTCTGCCCCGCTCTGGAAGCCAGCCCTGGAACGACTATGTGCACTTCTCCCACAGGGCTCTTCTTTACGTGCAGAAAACGCCAAGTCTCACTGGAGCGAGCGGGGGAACCACAGCTCCCGACGGACAGACCGGAGATGACCTGAACCCACTAATCAACCATGAAGAGTTCTTCTTTGTGACTTCTGGACAAAACTCATGAGGGCAGCTGCAGGGCTCAGCCCAGCCCGGGTTGCCTTGGCGGTCACTGAATCCACTTCTCCATGTAGGGGGGGCTGTGGCTGTGGAGCCATGCAGGCTCCTGCCCTGGAGGCTGACTCTGGGGCCTGTCATCCCGAGGGGAGAAGCAGGTGGGTGTGGGGGAGCTGGGGTGGGGAAAGGCTGGGGCCTGGGGCTGTGGGCCCTGTGCCTGAGAGCCTCCAGCCCTGAGTGACGCCATGTCTCTGGGCTCTCACTAGCCTGGGCCCAGAGACATTCACCCATGGGAGGGAGGCTGCAGGTTTAAGGGCCCTCCCCAGGACCCTGGCAAGTTCCAGAATCCCTCCCAGATATACTCTTTTTTTTTTTGAGACGGAGTCTCGCTCTGTCACCAAGGCTGGAGTGCAGTGGTGCAGTCTTGGCTCACCACAACCTCTGCCTCCCAGGTTCAAGCGATTCTCCTGCCTCAGCCTCCCAAGTAGTTAGGATTACAGGCGCCAGCCACCACGCCCAGCTAATTTTTGTATTTTTTATTAGAGATGGGGTTTCACCGTGTTGGCCAGGCTGGTCTCAAACTCCTGACCTCGTGATCTGCCTGCCTCAGCCTCCTAAAGTGCTGGGACTACAGGCATGAGCCACCACATCCGGCCAGAAGTACTTTTAATAAAGTAAACTAAGCAAGGCAAGGCAGCTCAAAATGATCCACACGAGGGGGTTCAAAGATAATCCGACGACGGAGACAGAAGATGGGGTGGGAGGGAAGCGGGTCACGGATGCACAGAGAACAGTGGGACTATGGGAGGACCCCCGCGGCCTCGGGCCCTCCAGCTGGGCTGGCAGGCAGGCTGTGGGCTCTGGGGGCGACGAGGGTGAATTCGGGGCTCCCGGGGGCGTCACGTCCCTGTGTGCCTTCTGCCTGTGTTTGCAGAACAGGCCGTACAGCACCCGCAGTGTGCTCTTCGTGTCCTTGTTCACGATGTCTGCGGACCAGAGGAGGGCAGGGCAGCCGGTCAGCCTGGGTGGCAGTGACCCACTGTCCCAGAGTGCCCCGCCCTGGGGGGGTTCCCAGCATTCAGGATTTCAGTGCTAACACCAGGAGAATTCCTGGAAGCCACGACAGCTGGTCACTCCAGGCCTGAGTCCGGTGCCCACTGCATGACCTGCCACCTCCTCCTGGCCAGTCCTCCCCTGAACCCTCCTGGGGTACCCCTAACACAGCAACTCCTCAAGGTCTGGCTTCTCTGGACAGCCTGTCCCGAGACTTTGGTCTCCCCCTCCCAGGGACCTCCCCCCTGGTGCTGCAGTGCCCCCACCCAGGAAACCTTGGCAAGTGCCCATTCTCCACTCCTGTCAGGCAAGAAGACTCCGCCAATGCGTGCTCATCCCTCAATGCCCTGCACCCTGTTCTGTGGCTGCCACACAGGGCTGACCGCCACGTGGGCATCTGCCATGCACTCACCTTCGGGGCTGACGGGGCAGCTGAGCAGACCCTCCTCCTTCAGCAGCTCCAGTGCCAGGGTGACGTTGTGCAGCTATGGTGACAAGGCCCCATCAGATGTGGGCACAAGAATCATCCCCAGCCCAGGCCCTGGGTCCCAAGTGCCAAGCCCTTCCTGTTGTCTGTGATGTCCGTCACGAGCCCAAACTCCCATCCAAGGTGGGCATCCCTGACCACAACCACAATCCATGCTCATCCAGCATCTCCCTACAGCCCCCCCCGGATGGGGGAGCTCGCTCCATCACACAAGATACGCACGCCTCACTCCTCAGCCGCTCACAGGCCCCACTCTGAGCAGGCGATATACCACAGTGGGCACACATGTGTCCAGGGGCCAACGTCAGTGAAAAAGGCAATCACCAGGACGATGCCCAGTAGGAATCAAGGAAAGCTTCCTGGTGGAGGTGACACCCAGTGATGCATCCTGCCAGGCAAGGAGAACTACCCAGGGAAAGGAGCGAGGGCCCCGGGGTGGCAAAGCCCCTTTGAGAACAGCCATTGCCCGGGGCAAAGCACAGCGAGGAAATTGAGGCTTGGAGGAGTGAAGGGGCTCACTGGAGCTCATGAGACACAAAGTGCTGGAACCAGGTCTGTCCACTCCAACGCCCATGCAAAGAGACTGGAGCGGCCCCACCCAGGTGGTGGTCCTTCCAGCCACCCCTTGCCTGGGCTGCAGTCTCAGACACAGCTCCCTTTAGAGTGGAGGGCTTCCGGGCATCTGTCAGGTCCCCCAGGGGTTCAGAGCCCAGTTCGGTTCCCATCCGGGGCCTCCTCTTGCTCACCTGCAAAGTGGGCTACCACAGTTCCCCTGTGCCTTGCTACAGGATGCGGTGAGAGCCCAGGAGCCCTGCCGGCCCTCCCGCAGTGGGTCCCCTCCCTTTCCATTCTAGCTTCTCCCTTGGGCCTCCGATACAACCACAGTAGGCCCCAGCCCCTTGCCTTAGTGCAGCAGCCTGGTGTGGGTGAAGAGGGACGAGCTCCCTGGTTCACTGTGTGACCTCAAACAGGTCCTCCCTTCAACGCCTTAGCCACCCATAGATCCACAGTAGGCCTGGACATCCCAGTCCAGGGATGAGCCGTGCCTCGTCCCGTTCCCTCCCTAGCTGCCTGGCCATGCCAGCCACAGCAGTCCAGGGCAGTTCCCATGGCAACCCAGCCAGGGGCCAAAGGCCAGGTTGGCTGAGCGTTGGGTGAGCTGGCCAGGCAAGACTCATCAGGAAATGCCAGCCTGGCCCAGGCCACCTCCAGCCACCTTCTAGAGGCCCGAGCAAGAGGACTCTTGGGATCTAGCGTGGCTGTCTGTGCACCGCCAACCCCACCCCGCCACTAAATGTCTGGCCTCGGACAAGTCTCACATCCTGGCTGGGCCTCAGCGGCCTCATCTGTGTCATGGGGATGGTGCATCTGTCTGCCCCCCTCTCCAAGGCTGCCATGTGTGTCCAGTGTGATGACAGACACTGAATTAAAGCCACAAAGCAAGATTTGAAGGAGAAGATGAGGAAGAAACAGGAGCTGGAAGTGGATGAGCAGAGCCCTTCTCCACTCGGGGGATACGAAGATGGAAAGTGGGTCCCAGACGGAAAGGAGGGTATGGGCGGGGCGCCCAGCAGCAGCACGGCCACGCCTCTATAGTCAGTCGGTCAGCAAGAGGAAACAGGCCAGGTACGGTAGCTCACGCCTGTAATCCCAGCACTTTGGGAGGCCAAGGGGGCAGATCACTTGAGGTCAGGAGTTCGAGACCAGCCTGGCCAACATGGTGAAACCCCATCTCTACTAAAAATACAAAAATTAGCCAGGTGTGGTGGCGGGTGTCTCTGATCTCAGCTACTTGGGAGGCTGAGGCAAGAAAATTGCTGGAACCCCGGGAAGCGAAGGTTGCAGTGAGCCGAGATCACACCGCTGCACTCCAGCCTGGGCGACAAGAGTGAAACTCCATCTCAAAAAAAAAAGAAAAAGAGAGAAGAGGAAACAAAGGCTATCACATGGTGCCCATGCTGCAGGCACCGATGCCACTGAGAGTTCCCGTCACTGTGTCCCCAGTTCCCCCCCCCCCCCACACACTGGAATATTCTGGAAAACTAGGGTTGCAGTTGTTGCTACTGTTCACTTTCTCATCATGAGTATTATCTGCAGTTACAAGGAGAGTAAATGTCGGCGAACAAGATCCTGAGGACCCTGAGGTTCTGGACTCCACACTGTGCTCTCCTGCCTCAAAGCCCCACCTTTGATATACTCAGCGAGCCAGCATCTCCTAACGTGTGATCTAGGATGGACAGGAAAGGGGATATCTGTGGCCAAACATTTTTGGAACCTGTTGGGTTAAATAAAATAATATGGAATTCCTTAGTTGCAGGACTTATCAGAGCCTTGAACGTGTTAGTGGGTCTTACAAACCTTCAAGAATAGCATGTTATTTATTCATAGAACCCATGTGTCACGGAGCACCTCCTGGGACCAGTGTTTTGGAAACACTGTTCTTTTACTTATCTAAAAAATATTTGTCATCTACTATGTGCTGGCCATGCAGCTAGTGCCCAGGACAGACCAGACCCCCTGCCCTCATGGACTTTATGCTTTGGGAATTGCTATCAACACTGAAAGCTATGACATCTGCTTCTGTTTGTCACACTCTTCCTCAGTGACACTCACTCCGAACAAAAGATCCTCTCCCAGAAGAGCTGACCCTGGCTCCAGAGCTATCTCACCATGCTCTGTCCAAAGATTTTTCTTCTGTGTGCGGTTTGAGGTGATGAAGACAAAACTACACTCTTCCCCCGGAGCCAAAGGAAGGTCGAAACCCCGGAGGACGAATTCAAACGCTCCTGGGGGAAAAATAACGGAATATAGAAGGACGCCAAGGATTCCTGGCTCCAGGGATTCGATTTCTGGAAGCAAAGGATCCCCTGTGTCCCTCCGTCCCTAACTTCTCTGCCCAAAATGAATGACTATCTCCCATAAACACCATCAGCAAAGAAGGTCTGATGATGAGAAATCCAATTTCCAGAGGCTATCCTGCCAAGGTAATGATCCCGCAGGTGGCCCACCTTCCGCAAGGGCTGCCGCCCCCGCCCTCCTCAGCTAACCTCCTCTTCAGCATTCTGATTTCACATTCCTGCGGCAGAGATTGCCCACAATATGCTGTAAAAATTCATTCTCGGGGTCTGAGCTGAGAGGCTGCTGCTCTTCCCCCCACATCTAATCTGACTCATATTCAGAAGCAGGTTCTAAATCAGCGGATTCAGCAAAGCGGCTGCACACAGCGACACGGAAGTCTGCACGTCTGTTCCCGGCTTGGAACTGGGGCTTGGACAGTGCGACCAACTGAGCAGAGGCCTTGCAGGCCCAGGGCACCCCAGCGCGGCTCTGAGCTGGGTTCTGAGCCCCAGGCCCTCAGCCCGCAGGTTGTCCTGCCTGTCCCTCCCTCACCGCGCACACCTCAGTGCCTTGCCTTCCCGAGCCAGGTTCTGACCCCGCTCTCAGCCTTGGCTTCAACCCCCTGAGCCCTGGCACCCCTCCGTCTCCCAAGGGGCTCAGGCTGGCTCCACAGGAGGGGAAACACGGAGGACCCTAACTCGCCATGTGCTCTGGGCCAGATGTCCGTGCCTCTCTGAACTGTTTTCTCTGTGGAAATAGGGATGGGAAGAGTTCCTAACTCCAAGACCCGGTGCAAGGATTTGCTGCTAGCACGTTCGTCCACACTGCCTGCGGGTGATCCCACCACCGGCCCAATTCTGCATCCACACGCTTTGCAGGGCAGACCCGCGTCACCACCAAGGCCACAGGGCCTGCTCCGAAGTGGCGGCTTGCCCATTCCAAGCCAGGGCCTCCTGTCTCCTGCCTGGTCTCTCATGTGTCTGCCGTTGCCAGGAGGAACGTGTGCCCGGGTCAGCCGCTGGTCCCAGGAGGAGCGTGGCAGGCTGTGGCACAGAGCCGAGCCACCCAGCCACGGCAGCTCCCATCCAGTCCTCGGAGGAGTGACAAAGCCCAGCTAAGCCTCCGGCAGCTAAACTCAGCTGACCTGCTGGTCCGTGGGAAGCAATGAGCATGGTTTTCAGCCCCTGGGTTTTTGGGTGGTTTGCTAGGCAGCACATTTGTGGCAATGGCTGGCTGATGTGGAACCTCCAAATGGAAGAACCTAAGAAGCAGCTGCCACTGTGCCTGCCACGACCACCGGGACTGTAGACACTGGCTGCTACGGCCTCATTGCTCTGACCCAACATCCCAGCTCTTGGGAACCAGGTCCAGAGCACCCCAGCCCCCAGGGAAGGTGGAGCCACACCCACTCAAGACGCATTCCCGTGGGGTTGAGGGACACGGCAGGCTGTGGGCAGCAGGCCTGTCCTGGTGTGAGGCTGCTACGGAGCAGCTGGGTAGTCCTGGGCAAGCCTCTCTGCCCCGGGCTCCCCTCTGTAAAATGGAGATGCAACCCTGCCCCGCCCTTGCAGGGGCACGGAGGGAGGGTGACAGGGGGAGAGGGCCAGGAGACGCAAAGTGCAGGGAGCTAACCCCAAAGGAGTGTAGACCATGGTTCAGGGCCCCACAGAGCACCGGGGGACTGCAGAGGAGCTGAGAAGGTGGGCAGAGCTGGCCGCACGCCCGGGGAAAAAGGTGGGAAGCAAAGCCGGGGTAGTCTGGGCTAACAGCACCGCCTGGGTGGATGCAAGGGAATGGGGGGAGGACCAGACCCTGGAGAGCTGGAAGCGGGGCCAGGGGTCACACGGCTGTGGCACGAGGCTGTGGCTGGGAGTCAGCAGGAGGGGAGGAGGGGACATGGCCGGGGAGGTAGATGGGGCTTGACAGGTGGGTGCTCCACTTGAAGCAGGGAAGAGGCCCAGGGGCAGGTGTGCAGGAGGGGGCCAAGGGGAGGGGCCTGGAAGAAGGGACCAGGTAGAGGGGGAGTCTGGTAGGGGCCCAGCGGGGACCTCACCTGCTACTGGGCCCCAGATAGGCCAAGAGGCCTGATCCAGTGCCAGGGACGCCCTGGGCATGTGAAAGGGACAAAAGCCTTTGTCTCCCTCAGAAATAGCTCCAAAGGCTGGCCCTGGGCATGCAGCCCTGCCTACTGTTTTACCTCTTTAGAAAAAGCTACCGCTGCAGAGAGATAGAGATCTTCCCACCCTGGGCCACCTGGCATGGACAGAGAAAAGCTGGCCGTCCGGGATCCTGGCACACCGCCAGCCACCAGCACTCCAGCCTGTCCACTGGAGGCATGGATGGAGGCTACACACCTCCAATGTCACCTCCTGTAGGAGGCAAGGCTGGGGGGGGACTAGGGACCACAAGTCCCTCAATGCTTCCTCCTTGATGGTTCTCCAAACTCTTTCTACCTGAGTGGCCTGAGTGGGGGGGCAGGGATTGTCAGCCAGTTTCAGAGACAGAAAACCTGATGCCCAGGCAGGCAGGAGCTGGTGGCGGAGAGCCTAAGACCTCTCGCCTGGCAGTGACCCGGGGTAAGCCTCGGCCCCCCCCACCATGGACCTCTGTTTCCTTAATTGGAAAATAGTGCAAATCCCTTCTCATGGGCCAGGTCTACCAGGTAGGAAGGGTGTTCCTGGCAGGGGAACAGCCTGTACCAAGGCCCAGAGGTGAGGGAGCCCAGTGAGCTCAAGGAAGTGGTGGCACACACAGCAGAGGCCTGGGGGAGGTGGAGGCAGGATCAGCGGGGGGCACTGAAGGCTGCACCTGGGGAAGAGGCGGTGGGAGCCTCGAGTTTGCAAACTCACTTGCCCTCCCACCTTACCTCAAGCTCCCTTAGCTTCATCACTCTCTCCAGCCCTCTTCCCCCGAGTCAGGCCTCAGCCCTGGTGCCTGCATGCAGGCAGTCAGCTCCCAGCCACCACACCAGCCTCCAGGGTCCACGTGGGAACTGCTGATCCCCCCAGCTCAGGCCCCACCCTTCCAGCTCCTGCAGCCAGAGGGAAGCACTGACAGTTCAATGACCCATCTCTGTTCATGCCCCACTCTGAGACTTTGCTGACGCTGTTCCCTCCCCTCTGGGAGCCCTTCCTCAATAACTCTGCAAACCAATCCTTAATCAACCTCCCGGCTCACCTCTGAGCCAATGCCCTTTCTGACTCCTTGAGATTATACTAAGCTCTCATTCTTCCAGGCCCCTCCTCTGACCCACGCATCTGAACCAACACATTTCACTGTGGTCCCGCAAGACCACACATCCCTGGGGCAACAGTGGGCATAGACGGAGAGGTCCCAAAAACAGGAGCTGTGTTGGATCATCTTAATGTCTCGCGCAGCTCAGGGGTGGCACTAAGCAGGCCCTCAGGGAACGAGGGAACAGGTGTGTGGGCAGGAGATGGGTAGATGAGCAGGTGGGTGGATGGGAAGGCAGGTGTAGGGATGGATTGGGTGCATCAATCAACAGGATGGGAAGATGGATTGGAGGACAGCCAAATGCATGCATGAATGGAGAAGCAGTAGGCAAGTGGATGGATGAATGGATGGATGGCCAGAAATACATATAGATAAACTTCCTATGTGTGGGTAGACAGGTGGGTCGTGGATGGATGGATGGATAGATGGATGGACTAGGTAGATGAATAAACACACAGGAAGACAGGTTCATGGACAGGCAGGTAGGTGGATGAACAGGTGGGCAGGTAGATGGATGGGTGCATAGATGGTGGGTGTAGCTTGGTAGGTGAACAGAAGGGGTGGATGGATAGGTATATAGGTGGGTGGGTGGATGGATGGATGGATGGATGGATAGATGGATGGATGGATAGGTGGATGGATGGGTGGGTGGATGGATAGGTATATAGGTGGAGGATAGGTGAATGGGTGGATGGGTGGATGGACAGGTAGACATAGATAAACAAGCTTCCCCTACACCCTTCACTTCACCTGGAACTGAATAAACACACATGTCATGTCATTTCCATTTATCTGTTCACTCAGAGGTAGACCATCAAGAAGAATCTTTAGAGAACTTACCATTTCTGCAGGAGAGTTGGGCGTGAGGTAGAATTCCTTTAAGTGCAGGAAGAAGCCTTCAAGTTGTCCAATCAGCAAGAGTAAGATGACCCCATCTGCAAACTACAAAGGAAGGAACAGGAGGCCATCATATGGAAGAAGCCTGGGGAGACCCACTCTGTCTTTCACAGGCTGTGTGGCCCTCAGGAAATCACACAACTTCTCTGAGCCTCTGGTTCCTTGGTGAGAAGTGGGGAAGACTTTCCTGGCCTCACAGGGTTGCAGGTAAAATGTAGTTTCAGGTTGCCTGGTACATAGTGTATGCTCAGCAAAAGAGTGCTTCCTAAACTTGCTGTAGAATAGAAATGCCAGTTTTTAAACACCACGCTGTTCCACAAGCTACAGAAACATGGGAAAACAGAGTTACGTGTAAAATCATTCCATCAGGGAAAGGCAGAGAGCGGCACACCGGGCCCATCTTGCCAGCTGCCACATTAATATTTCTGTCTGTTCTGTCTGTTCCGTGATAAAGCTGTCGTCCCTACCACCAGCATGTCATATGCTAATATAATCCTATTGAGTCTCTTCAAAGATACAAAACACAGGATGGGATATTGGAAGAAACTGCCATTCAAAGCCCTTAATGGAATTTCCTCCTATTATGGCTGTTTCAGTGTTATTAGTTTGGGCCTGAAATCTTTTCTGCCGCGATTCCTCGGTAATACAACTGGAATGCAAGGGACTTCCTTACTCCGTTTTATTAAACAGTCTCTAAATACCAACTTCGCACATGCCATGAGTTTCCAAAGCCATTATTTTACCAAGGGAGAGATAACGATGGAATAGTAGTATGTGCATTTCAGAAATCATTCTGTTTATACCCACATAAAATATAATAAACTGCAAATCTCTCATTTATTTCATGCCAGCAGCATGCCAAGTAATAGACCAAACACGTGGGGCTCATCAGCTCATGTACCACTCACAATTCTATGAGGTTGCCGTCTTGCACCCACTTTATAAGAAGAGGAGCCTGAGGTTCAGAGAAGACTAGTAACTCACCCAAGGTCACACAGCAAACGTGGAGGGGTATCAGCAGAGCCCAGGGGCCATCACTGGTGGAGGCAGCAGGGAAATGTGTGCCTGTCTGGCTTCAGAGCCTGGTACTTCCACCCTGCCACGCTGCCATACCCTATCACACACAAACTTCTCACGTGGCCACATATGAGGTGGTTATAAGCACAAACTCTGGCCCCAGCTGCCTGGGTTCAAATCCCAGATCCACTACATATCACTGTGTGACCTTAGACAAGTTAATTAACCTCTCTGTGCCTTAACATCCTCCTCTGTAAGTGAGGTAGTACAGTTCCCACTTCAGGGGATTTGGGGAAGAATTCAATGAGTTAATGTGGGAAGCATTTTGCTGGGGGACTAGCACATAGTAAGGACTTTAATGGTTTTAGCTACTAGGTGTGGGAGTACATCCACCCCATCCCTCCCCAGCCAACGCCCATCTAGAGCCTCTCTGAGAGGTCAGCAGCTCTAGCTACTTTCTTCATGAGCCAATTGGTCCATCTGGGACCAGACTCCTCCCCACCCCAGCCCCAGCACCCAGCAGAACTCAGGTGGCCGGATCCAGCAGACTCCATGCCCACTCTGCAGGCACTGGCCGGCAGTTAGCTGCTCTGCTCCCCTGCCCCCCTCCCTTGCATTGCGGGCACAGCGCCACTGTGGAAAGCCACAGCCCACGGTCCGTGCTGACCCCGAGATTCTGCTCCTGCCCCTGCTCCTGGGACCATTCGGCCTAAGGCAGCCAGGGGAGGGCTGGGCCCCTCAGGGTGCTCATGAGAGACGCGGAGCCTGCAGACGGCGGGGCTGCGTTGTCACCTACGCCTGGCACATGGCACAAACCTAATAAATTCTGTTTGGGCGAACACAACCACGCAGGGAAGACTCATGTGCTTCAAGTCTGGGCACGGGCTAGGCTAAGATTAATTATGAAATAAAATTATAACAATGAGAAGCAGTGACAGCCGAGGTGACTCCAGCTTGGTGAAGTGTTCCCACGCCCCCGCCCCCGGGATCCTGCTGTGTCCCTGGTGGCCAGTGCTGTCTGCCAGCAAGTCACACTGGGGAGGGGGACCCTGAGGCTCCAAGAGGCGATGCAACCCCCCACCACAACACAGCAGGCTCCTAGGACGCGCAGACACTTTCCTTCCTCTGGCCAGTGGCCCTGCCCTGCCTGGAGACGCCGCCGCTGAGTCCCTACCTGGGTGTCCAGATTCTGCACAGACAGCCCCAGGCGGTCCAGCTTCTGGTTGACAAAGTTCACGATGGCCTAACCAAGGAAGAACAAGGGCCTAGCACGCCGCAGGTGTGGCACAGGACCCGTGATTCCCTCCCACGGCGCAGGTGGGCAGTGGGTGGGGGTGGGCGGCCCGAGAGCCGCTGAGAGGTTTGATCTCTCCTACCTCTTTCACTGCGTTCACTTTCTCCGGAGCCAGCTTAAATAATTCATCAAAGACGTCCTCTGCAGGCACAGATCCAATAAACACCTCATTACGATGCTATTATCTTTGTGCCAAACGGAATTTTTTTTTCCACAAAAGTTTCTTAGAATAACCAGTCCAGAGGGAGCTGCCGTTTTAGATCACGGTTCTCACATAAAACAGACTTGGATTTGAGTCACTGCTGCCCTGGCCGGGTGCCCCCAGACCAGTCGCCTTCTCTCCCTGTACCTCCCTAGCTGGAGTCGTTGCAGAGATGGAATTATTTGATAGCAGATAACACACCTGGCCCAGCGGCGTGATGACGAGCACACAGTAGGACTTCAGTAAACAGCCGCTCTCCCTTCAGCTGACACTTGTTACGGTGTAGGCACAGCTGCATTCCTTCCTCTGCCAGCTGGCCCTCCCTCCTCCCAGGGCCCTGCTCCACTCCCCCGGGGCCACGGGAGCTGCTACAGGTGGGTGATTCGGCCAGCCTGGGGCTGATGCTAGTTCCATGAGTCTCCTCCCCTGGCTTTTTAATTGGCTGAGTGAGGACTCTTCCCCCACTGCCCACCCCCACACCCCGTCCTGCCCCACCCCCCAAGAGTGTCTGAACCTGCTGCCTGCAAAAGGCCAGCTCTCTCAGGAACTCAATCACTCCCTTGGAGTCCAGGAACAGCGGCTCAGGCCCTGGGATCCAGCCTTGGGTGCCCCGTGGCTCATGCCCTTTGTGCACCAGCTGGGTTCCTGCTATCCGCACCTAACACTCCTCCCATGGGGACACCGGTCCTTGGGTACCAAATACACAGACTGGCCTGAGTTTGCCTGTGGCTTCTGCCACTCAGGAGCTGTGTGACTCTAAGCAAATCACAGCACCTCTCTGTGCTTCAGTTCGCTTGTTCATGAAGTGGGGACAGTGGCACCAAATCGCATCATGCACGTGAAAATGCCCCTGAAACCAATCGACATGGTGGGAACATCAGTGGTAAATCGCATCACTGAAGGAGCCAGGAAATGAGCGACAAATGTGTTGTCAGATGACCCCCGTTCTGTGTCCTTTCTTCACCCTGTGACACCCACTTCATGCTGCCCCCTGCCCAAAATGCTGCTCCCTGGGCAACCCTTCATGTCCTCAGGCTGCCCCTCCCCCTACAAACACAGATCCCCAGCCAGCCCTCCTTGCCCCCCACTTCTCCTTTCTACCAAAACTCAGTCTCCCCTCATCCCCCATTCTCAGAGGCTACTTACTTTCCTGGCAGGTTTGTATCTCTACCTCTGCAGGTGAGGTGCTCCTCCTGGCATCCCTGCCCACATAGCTATGTGTCTAAGTGGGGGACGGTACAGGGAGAAAAAAATAGTGTTGGGATGGACGGATATGGGTGAATAGATAGGTGATTGGATGTGTAGATAGATGAATGGATGTATGAATAGGTGGATGGGTGGATGGATGGATGGATGGGTGGCTGGACAGATAAATGGATGGATGGATAGATGATGGTTGGGTAGGTGGATAGATGAATGGAGGCATCAATGGATGGATGGAGGGATGGAAAAATGGGTGGGTGGATGGATAGGTGGGTGACTGGATGGATGGATGATGGATAGGTGATTGACTGGATAGATGAATGAAGGGATGGATGGATGAATGGATGGATGGGTAGGTGGAAGGATGAATGGAGGCATGACTGGATAGATGGAGAGATGGATAAATGGATGGGTGGGTGGGTGGATGGATAGGTGGGTGACTGGATGGATGAATGCATGGATGGATGGATGAATTGGTGGATGGGTAGGTGGATGGATGAAGGGAGGTAGGAATCAATAGATGGAGAGATGGATAAATGGATGGGTGGGTAGGTGGATAGATGAATGGAAGAATGGGTTGATGGATGCAGGGATGGATAAATCGATGGATGGATAGACGGGTGGGTGGATAGGTGGGTGAGCGGTTAGATGAATGGAAGAAAGGATGGATGGATGGATCGATAGATGGATAAATGGATGGATGGATGGAGAAGAGCTGGCCAGACTACTGACAAAGGAATGGATGAATGAAAGAAGTAACAACTAGATAAATCAACTGATTGGTGAACAGCTCTGTCAGAACAGCAGAAGCCACATTACTGCCCACTCACTATTGAGCACTACCCACATGCAGAACACACTCACGGATGATCTCCTTTGACCCTCACTGCCAGTTTAAGAGGTTAGGGTCAGGGTCAGGGCCATTTTGTAGATGAGGACACTGAGGCATGGACAACTGAAGATACTTGCCCAAGCTTAAGTGGCTTATGAGTGGGAAAACTAGTGTTTGAACCCAGGCCACTGACTCCAGAGCCCCCACACTCAATGGGCTCCACCATCACTGCCCATGTGAATTATAAATCTCTCTCCCCCCAGAGACAGTATCATGAGAAGGAGCAGCCAGCTCCGTGGATGGACAGACAGAAAGAGGGACAAATGAGGAAGAAAGAGGCTTGAGATACAAACAGCAGACGACGAGGAAACGAGAACGCTCAGTGATTAACCAACCCTGCATCAAGACTCGTCTGCATTAACACGCATCAGATAGGAACAGATTTCCAGAAATGTTGAAAGTACTCACTCGGAGGCTGGTCCTTTTCTGTGCTACAGGAGAAGTTGAAGGGGGGTGGAAAAGCAAAGAAACGGTTAAACAGAAACCCTGCAAACCTGCAATTTCTCAACATGACAAACATCAGTGCTGGCAAAGTTGCAAAGAAACTGGCATGTTTGTGCTTATCCTGGCAGCTTTGTAGGTAGGGCAGGTAGCAGAGAGGGTCTTTGTGGGAGGCAAACAGCAAAAATAGGTTCATGCCCTTCTCTGAGGCTTCTGCACCTAGAAACATTTAGATTTTGCTGGTTTTGTGGTTTCTGTTTTGTTCTAAGGGAGATCCATCACATATACATAAAGTACAAAAGTTGTAAGTTTACAACGTGTGCATTTTACACATACACACCTGTGTGATCACCCCCGCTTACAAGATACAGAACCTCCCAGCACCCCCAGGTGTCCTCCCTTCCATCCCTCCCTCCCTGCAGTGATCACGGCTGTGACTGCTCTTGCCGTCTGTTGGTTTTGCCTGTCCTGGAAGATCATGTAACTGAAACCATGCCGCATGTCCTCTTTTGGGTCTGGCTTCTTTCACTCCATTTTTACTGTTTTTGAAAAATTTTTCTTTGATTTCTTTGGTCAAGTTTTTAGCTCCACCCCACCCCATAGAAAAGAAGTTCTGTAGGTCCAGGGCAGACCAAATCCCTCCAACCACAGCCCTCCAGAAGAGAGCTGGGCCCCACGGGGCAGAGCCCAGCAGCCTATGACAGGGACCCGGGCTCAGCACACAGGGCCAAGGCTGCCAGGAGGACAGACACCGTGTTCCGTCCACACCACTCCAGCCCCAGCCAAGCCTTAAGTGGACGGCAGCCCCCCCGGCCAGCATCTTGGCTGCATCCCCGTGAGAGATCCTGAGCCCAAGCACCCAGCCGAGCTGCTCCCGGGCTCCAGGCCCACAGAAACTGTGAGGAGAATCCACGTTCACTGTCATTTTCAGCTTCATAGTTTTGGGGGCTCTTGCTACTCAGCAATCAGTAACTAATACAAGAAGTCAGAAATCCTGGGCACCACCCACAGCTGCCATGTCCCCAGCGAGGCACCCAGCAGCTGTGCACCAGCTGTGCCCTGAGCCTGAGCCGGAGCCAGGGCCACACAGAAGCCAGCAAAGGTGGACCTGCTGGCAGCCTGTGCCGCCCCTGGGGCCCATCCCTCTCCGGGTCCCACCTGTTCTCTGCAGCCCATGGACCGAGTGCTCTGGGCGGCTCTCACGTGCCAACCTTCCTACCTGTTCTCTGCCGCCCGTGGACCGAGCGCTCTGGGCGGCTCTCACATGCCAACCTTCCCACCTGTTCTCTGCAGCCCGTGGACCGAGCGCTCTGGGCGGCTCTCACGTGCCAACCTTCCCACCTTTTCTCTGCAGCCCGTGGACCGAGCGCTCTGGGCGGCTCTCACGTGCCAACCTTCCCACCTGTTCTCTGCAGCCCGTGGACCGAGCGCTCTGGGCGGCTCTCCACGTGCCAACCTTCCCACCTGTTCTCTGCAGCCCGTGGACCGAGCGCTCTGGGCGGCTCTCACGTGCCAACCTTCCCACCTGTTCTCTGCAGCCCGTGGACCGAGCGCTCTGGGCGGCTCTCACGTGCCAACCTTCCCCACCTGTTCTCTGCAGCCCGTGGACCGAGCGCTCTGGGCGGCTCTCACGTGCCAACCTTAGACTCCTGCACAGAATACAGAACCTTTAAAGTTGGAGGGCATTTGACCAGACTCCCTCAATTAATGGAGAGAAACCAAAGCCCAGGTCCACACGGGCATTGAGAAACTGCAGTGCTGGGGCTGGCTTAGAGGACCTGATGGTCCAGCAGGACAGAGCCTGGACCAAGAACAGGAAGCGTGCCCTGACTTTGACGGGAGGAGGGAGAGAGCATGGAAGGCATATCGGGTTGGGGGCCGGGGGCAAAGGCTCAGGAAGGCCTGAGCAGGTCCACTCACAGGACCTGAGGGGACAGTCGGGACCCAGGAGGGAGGGGGAAGATGGCAGCTGAGAATGGGGAGGTTATTTAATGCGTTTTTCTAGAAGGTCTTGATTCCTCTCAGGCTCCCTTTGCCCAGCTTCCTCCTCAAGGCACAGCTCCATCAAAGCATAGCCCAGTCCTGGGTTTGGATCCCAGTTCTGCCCCACCCAGCTGTGAGGCCCTGGACACTCCCCCTGCCCTCTCTGAGCTAAGGAAAACTGACCATACCTCCCTGCGCTTTGTGAAGGCTAAAACATTCAGCCCAATGCCTGTACATAATAGGCCTTCAGTGAAAGTTAGGTAAGGGAGGGGGAATCTAATTTCCTGCTGATAGCCTCCTCCCAGCTAAAGGGGAAAGCTGTCTGCACAAGACAGAGCCGGCTGCAGAGTGAACAAGCCAGACAGCAGCAGGTGGCCATGACCCAGTGGGAAGGGAGCAGGATGGCCACACCCACAGTGGGTGGGGAGCAGGATGGCCACACCCACAGTAGGCAGAGAGCAGAATGATCACACCCCAGTGGGTGGACAGCAGGATGGCCACACCCCTAGTGGGCAGGGAATAGGACTGCCAGCTCCAGTGGGCAGTGAGCAGGATGACCACACCCCAGTGGGTGGGGAGCAGGATGGCCACAACCCCAGTGGGCAGGGAATAGGCTTGCCAGCCCCAGTGGGCAGGGAACAGGATGACCACGCCCCAGTGGGCGGGGGAGCAGGATGGCCATGCCCCAGTGGGCAGAGAACAGGATGGCCATTACCCCCCATTGGGGGGGGGGAAAGGATGGCCACATCCCAAAGCAGGATGCCCACACCCCTCCGTGGGTGAGGAGCAAGACGGCCACCCCTGGCCATGCAGGGGCCTCTAAGACTTACAGCTTTGCAAAGACAGAGGCACATCCTGCTCACACTAGAGAGACTAAGATTCACTGGGCCCTGGACCCCAAACCCAGGGGCCCCCACCCCAGAGAACAAAGCAGGGTGGCTGGGAGGGGCCAGGCAGGGACCAGAGTGGAGGCTGGAACAAAAGGGGTCCTGAGTGCTACCGTGGGATGGAGGGGTCAGCGCAGGCTTTTCCGGTCTGAGAGAAAGCCAGAGCGTGAGGGCCCTTCCCACAAAAGTCAGGCAGATCCGCCCCGGCCCCGCCCTGGCCCCGTCCACTGCTGAGCCCCAGCCCCAGCCATGCGCCCTTGTCTTTCCCTCACCTGCATTCAGTGAGCTGTTCCGTCGACTTCTCTGACTTCAGACCACTCTTGGTGCTCTAAGAAAGATAAGGAGGGAAGAAATTAAATAATCCAGAAAACTCGGGCCCAGAGCAGTCCCAGGGACCCGTTTGCTCTGCCTCGCCCCCTCCTCAGGATGGCCTCCTGACTTAATCGTCTTTCCTCCCCAGGAATCCTGAGGTTGGGGCTGTGTCTGCCTCACTCCCCGAGGCGTCCCCAGAGTCTCACGGCCGGAGGAGGGCAGTATCAGTGAGCATGTGGCTGTGAACAAATGAATGGTGAAGGAGTGAATCAATGAAGTCACCTCTGATTTATGCTGGCAGTACAGACAAAGCCGCACAGCTGCTTGGTAGGGAATTATAATCAATGGTTTTAAAAACCCGTAGAAGGCCGGGTACAGTGGCTCACGCTTGTAATCCCAGCACTTTGGGAGACTAGGCAGGTGGATCACTTGAGCTCAGGAGTTTGAGACCAGCCTGGGCAACATGGTGAAACCCCGTCTCTAGGAAAAACGCAAAAAATGAGCCAGGTGCAGTGGCTCACACATGTAGTCCCAGCTATTTGGGAGGCTGAAGTGGGAGGATCACTGGAGCCGGGGAGGCGGAGGTTGCAGTGAGCTGAGATCGTGCCACTGCACTCCAGCCTGGGCAATAGAGCAAGACCCCATCTGGAAAAAAAAACAAAAAAAAGTAGAAATGACTTTGACTGGGTTTGGCCAAACTTGGCTTATTCTCTTGAGGAGAGTCAGAGATATACCCTCAGACACGAAGCCCCTATGCACCAGGAACCCGAGGCTGGGGTGGGACGGGGGGTCAGAGGAAGGAAAGAGCTGGTGGGGCCCCCTACTGCGATGCTCGGAGTCTGTCTGGAGAGAGAAGCCATGGATTCCCAGGTATTAATCGCAGCCCAGGCAGGCCGCACGCTAGACAGAGCATCTGGGGCGGGGAAATCCGGAAAGGCTTCCTAAAGAGGAGAACAGGCACTGTCACAGCTGCCGGTTCTCTAACAAGAGATAGTACCCTTGTGGTGAGAGCAGTGGTTTTGCCTCAGGGGTGTGAAGGTTCCCTCGTGGCCACGAACAGACGGCCACATATGGCTCAGGGATATGGCCTGACAGCCCTTGGCCCCAGCCTCTGCTAGCCAGATGCCCTCTGCTGAGGTCAAGAGAAGCTGGCCAGCCGTGGACCTCCTCATGCCCCCAGGTCTCTGCCAGACCCACTGGACTCTTTACAGCCCAACCCCAGCCCCAGACAGCACCCCCTGGCTGTCCTGGCAGGATTCTATTTCTCAGGGTTCCCTGAAACTCACCCTGGGTCAGCCCACCCCAGCCAGCAGCATCCACGCAGGGCACAGCAACGTGGACCCAAGACGCTCAGCTTCTGCTTACAAATCCCTGGGGGCCCAGGCTGCTACCTCAATGGTGATGACCTCCACCTGGACGTTGGTTGGGAGGGACAGGTCGGGCTGGAAGCGCTTGGCCAGGGCCACGAGGAGGTGCAGAGTGGACAGCAGGTCCTTGTTGAAGATGGCTGGAAGGAGAGAAGAGACAGATCAGGGCCTAGGGGGCCGCCAAAACGTTCAGCCGAATGGAGCCTTCTTCATCGTCACAACCACCACCTGCAGACCAAGGAGGTCTCTGTCCAGCCTTCTGGAGAGCAGAGATCTGGAGATACATGTTCAGAACCTAAAAATCATCACACTTCAGCGGGGCGCGGTGGCTCACGCCTTAATCCCAGCACTTTGGGAGGCTGAGGCGGGTGGATCATGAGGTCACAAGAGCAAGACCATCCTGGCTAATATGGTGAAACCCCGTCTCTACTAAAAACACAAAAATTGGCCAGGGTGGTGACATGCGCCAGTAGTGTCAGCTACTCGGGGGGTTGAGGCAGGAGAATTGCTTGAAACTGGGAGCAGAGGGTGCAGTGAGCTGAGATTGTGCCACTGCACTCCAGCCTGGATGACAGAACAAGTCTCCTCTCAAAAAAAAAAAGTCATCACACTTTGCCTCCGTCATCCTACTTCTTAGAATATAGCGCAAGGGTACAGTCTACCTTGTGGAAGGAACTCTAGACACAAAGATGGTCACTGTGGACTCTTCACAACTGGAAGCAACCGAGCCACCTAGGTAAGGCCCTGGCTGAACCATCATTAGATTTCAGCTCAATGTGACTTAATTCAGGGTTGATTTCATCAACATCAATCACTGAATGTGAGACCTTAAAAGTAGCGGATGCAGGAGCACGTGACCCAACAAAACCTGGGTTCGGAGAGTGACTCTGTTGAGCCCTCACCGCCCAGCCTTGGAGAAGCTGCTTAACTCCTTTCAGCCTCGCTGTTCTCATCTGGGATGGGGGAGGGTACAGAGAATGGAAGGGAAGGAAATCTGTGCCAAACTGTGAGCCGGGTGGGGTGGGGAAATCTCAGTGTCTGGCACACTCTTTTTTGTTGTTTCTATGACATGAAGTCTTGTTCTTGTTGCCCAGGCTGGAGTGCAATGGTGAGATCTCGGCTCACTGCAACCTCCGCCTCCCGGGTTCAAGTGATCCTCCTCCCTCAGCCCTCTGAGCAGCTGAGATTACAGGTGCCTGCCACCACACTTGGCTAATTTTTGTATTTTCGATAGAGATGGGGTTTCACCATGTTGACCAGGCTGGTCTCGAACACCTGACCTCAGGGGATCTGCCCGCCTCGGCCTCCCAAAGTGCTGGGATTACAGGCATGAGCCACCATGCCTGGCCAGGTACACTCACTTTTTGTACAAGCAGGCCCTGCAGATATTCCAGTACTTGAAGGAAATGGGAGTGCGGACGGGCGGACCGCGGTACTCGGAGCTCAACAGTGGCTGTCATCCTCCACGAGACCGTTTGCTATCCTGGGCTGCACTTTGCTGCAGTGACACCCTCTGGGCCACAGACGTGTCCTGGGCTGTTGGCTGCTCAGCCAGATGCCTGCCTGTGGCTGCCTGAGGCTTCCACCTCCTTCCTCACGCCCAGGTGGTGCCCCTGCTGGGAGGAGGATGAGCGCACCTTCCTGGTGGATTAGACGCCTGGAGCAGAAGGACCCAGCGGCCCCACCCTCCCCCGGGGTGGCTGGCTGCCGCCCACATACTCTCCACGCTCCACTTGGCCTGCCGTTCCTCCAGCTGCAGACTCCGGTTGACGGCCTCCAGCACCACTGTGAGCTTGTGCCTCTGGCTCGCAGCTGTTAGGGCGATGTCCTCTGCTTCCAGCTTGAGCGCTGCCAGCTTCTCTGGAGGCAGGAGAGGGTGGTGAGGGCCCTTGGCTGGGGGCAGCCCAGAGAGCACCTTGGGTCCCTCCAGGAGGCTGAACCTGCCTGGTGCTTCAGAAAACATGGGTCTGGAGAGGCGAGGAGGAGGCTCTGAGCATGAACACCCCCTGCAAAGCACCTGGGGAGTTTTTCAGATGGAGGAGGAACACAGTGTTGGGGCCTGGGCCACACCCACAGCCTCAACCCAGTGTGCCACCCAGCTCCCAGGAGACCCTCATCCACACAGAACAGGATTGGTGGAGCACACAGGCCACGTGGTGTGAGCAAGTCTCAGCCTCCTGAGCTGGCTGAGAGAGCCCACCTCACCTTGATCACCCTGTGCCTGCAGCCCTTGGACTTCTGCACAGCCGTGTTCACTTCGTCTCTGCAGGGCAGTGTGGGCTAGTGGTTACAGTCTACACTCCTGGTTTTATATCCTGACTCCTCTGCTTCCCTAACTGTGAGACCTTGGACAAATTATGAGGACTTTCAGAGGCTCCCTTTCCTTATCCGTGAAATGGGGGATAGTAACAGCACCGGCTGTGCTCAGGATGAGCTGCACCTGCTACATGGGCCGTGCCCGGAAGTGCGAGCCACAGGCGTGGGATGGTGCAGCCCACCTGTGAAGAGCTCGGCACACACTGCGGAGCCTGCCCCCAGGGTAAGTGCCGAGGACATGGCATTGGGCCTATCTGTGGCCTCCAAGACCACAGTTTTGCACAAAAGAGATGCGTAGACCAACATGACCACACAAGGGGAAAGGGAGAGGGTGACTCCGGGGCTTGTGAGGAACACTTGCCCGGGGCTGGGAGGAGGCCCTGAGCATAACACCCACTGCAAAGCCCCTTGGACCTTTCCAGACTGAGGAGGAACACAGCAGCAGGAGCCTGGCCCTGCCCCCAGCCCCCCAAGACTGCCCGCTTTCTCTCCAGCAGCCTGGGACAGCCGGAGGGCAGGGACCGTGGGTTCTTTTGTTACCTCTCAGCACCTAAAAACAGCAGGTCTTCAGCAAGTGTTGGAGAGGCAGTGTGGTGTGCTAGAAGGAGCCCAGGCGTCAGAGCCCCAGCCTGAGCCCCAGCTCAGCCCCCTCACTCATGGGCCTTGGATAGTGCCCCCATCTCCCCAGCGCAGGCCCATCTAGAAAGTGAGACAGGTGTCCCTAAACCCCGGATCATTGTGGGGACTCAGGGAGGGAGCCCACCTGTGGGGCCTGGAGGGGCCAAGGCCCAGGCAGCCCCAGAAACAGCCACTTACGGAACAGGTGATGCAGGATGAGCCCGTCGAACATGTCCTCCTCCAGGCTGCGGACCACGATGTGCTCTGGGAGGAGAGTGGCATTGATCCACTCCATGAGCACCTGCAGGCCCCAAGGGGATGACTTTGAGAGGGGGTGGGAACTTCTCACCTGGCCCCACACCTGGCTCGGAATGCCTGTCTCTCACCTGCCAACTCCTACCCATCCTTCAAGGCCTGCTCAAATGTCACCTCCACTAGGAAGCCCTCCTTGATCTCCCAGGCTGAGTTGAGGGCCTGCTCTGTGCTCCTGCAGACTCCCTGCTTCTCTCCGTCACAACCCTGAGCAGTGTGGGGCTGTCATTACCATGTGTGAGGTTTTAGTACCAGGAAGTGGGGTACTACCATAGCAAATACGTAAAAATGGGGAGATAGCTTAAAGAAGGAAAAGAACTGGACAATGAACACTTGATAGAAAAAGCCTAGATTGCCCTGAGAGGTGGTCAGTAGACATATGGCCATTAAAGGTGTTCCTGGTGAGGTCCCAGGAGGAAATAGGGGTCATGACATTGGGCGTGAAGATGGAGGTGGAGATTGGAGCGACGCAGCCACGGGTCGGGGAGCCCAGGAGGCTGCAGCCATCAGAGCTGGGGGAGAGGAGGGGGGACACAGGGCCCCTGAGAGCCCCCAGGAGCCAATCCTGACCACGCCTTGGCTGAGGAGCTCTGGTCTCCAGCACTGTAACACAATAGGTGTCTGTGGTTTAAGCCATGCAGTCTGCGGCCACATGTTACAGTAGCCCTAGGAAGCTAATGTGGGGGTGCTGGTATCCCGCCCACTCCCTGACTGGAGCCCACTGGCCCGGCTCCCCACCTGCAGCTCTGCTGGAAGCTGTCCCCATCTGCTTGTGCTCAAAAGGTCAGAGTGCCAGGGAATCACTGTCAAGGCCCAGCCCTTTCTCAGGGAGCAGCCATTCACTAAAGGTTGTCAGAAGGTGGTGTATAAATACGCCAGCTCCGTCATCCCTCGGGCAGGAATGCTCTGAGCCTGCTCTATGCTGGCTCCAGGGTACCCAGCAGGCTTGAGCCCGCAGAACCATAACCAGCTCCATCACTAACCGTGTGTTGGCCCCTTTCCTCCCATGACCCCTGGGACAACCTCCCAACGCAACTACTGGCACCCAAATCCTTGTCTCAGGATCAGCCTCTGGAGGAGCTGAGCTGGGATGACGTGTCAGCACCCCCCCAGTTCTTCCAGGCGGGACCACGGATGGCTCTTCTCTGTGTCCCTAGTGCCAGGTACAGGGCTGCACCAGGTGTGCTGGCCAAAGGGGGAAAGGCAATGGAGGGAGTGAGGGAATAGGAAGGAGGATGGAAAATGGTCCACAAAGCCTCTGGGTATGGAAGATGGATAGCCCAGGAGGCCTCCTTGGAGGAGGCAACAGAGAGGCCATGTGGAGACTGGAGACAGAGGCTGAGGGAAACAGAGGCCTGGAGCCCATCTGTGCCCAGCTGGTCCAGCGGCCATAGCAGCAGACCCACGACCAAGGAGAGAACTGAGCATGGGTGCCCCAGGTCCTCTGCCACTGTCCCACCAGTTCTCCTTCACCTTGGGCAGCCAAGCTGGGGAGGAGCGCAGGCTTAGGAGCCAGTGGCTTGTGTGAAACCCCAGCTCCATTACAGGCACCTGCATGCCCCTGACAGATCAGGTCACCTCTCTAAGCCTCACTATCTGTCCCCCACCGGGATGTAGGGAATCATAGATTCGCCTCAAATCCCATGCGGTTGCTGGGATGGTGTATGTGAAGGCACACAGTTGGTGCTCAACACATGTTTTTACATGCAGGTTCTGTGGGTAACTTGCTCCTAGGGGCCTTCAGGGGTCACCACCCCCAGCCTGAGGTCAAGGACTGGGGACATCCAGCTGTCCCCACCCTGTGGAGGCTGCTGCCTGCTCTGCCAAGAGAATGTACTCAGGGAAGTCAGGGCTGTGGAGACTGCTGTACCTTTTGCAGTTCTTCAAATTTGGGGTCCTTCCGGGAAATGGGTGGCAGGTATTTCTTCTTTCCTCCTGGAAGCAGAGTAGGTATGATAAGCATGTGGGGGACCCTGTGGGGCGCTTGGCCACACTCCCTGCAGGTCACCCACAGAGCGCAGCACCTCAGCCCAGGGCACTGGTCCTGCCACTTCCACCCCGGCCCGCCTTCCCTCACTTTCCTCACCAGCACCAGCTCATCCTCAGACGCTGCAGCATTTATATTTTGAGACATAAACTCAGAAGTGATTTCTTGATTATTGGAAACTCAAAGTTAACTGGGCATCCTGTGTTTTATCTGGCAACCCTCCCTATTTACGTAAAGTGAAACCCCAGCCAGAGAGGGGAAGCGGCGCCCAGGCTCACCAGGCTCTAAGGGGCTAAGGTGGGGCTTAGCCCAGGTCTCCCAGGCCCCTCCATGGCCCCCCTTGTAGTTGGACTCCCCCGGGGTGGCCCTCGGAGGCCCAGCAGCTCCCCTTCCCCAAGGCATTGGCCAGCAGCCGCCCATATTTTAGACTCACAGAACCCACAGAATGTCAGGGCCAAGAATGACCTCTGAGATCAGCTAGTCCCAATGTACGTGGGGGAAACTGAGTCAGCAGTGGGGACTGTCTTGCCTAAATTCACAAAATGCATTGTCTCTTATGTGACCCCAATAAAGGCTTTTCCTAGACATTGAAACCCTTAGAGTGCTACCCAGCCCCGTGTCTTCTGATGAAAGAGAAGGCAACGGCACCATGGGCTGAGGTGCCCAGCAAAGGGCAGGCTCTCAGCAAGTGCTTGGGCGAGTGAGCGGGCGAATGGATGAACATGGTGCTGCCCCTTCCTGGAGCAGACTTCTTGTGACTTGAGTCATCCAAGGGCCCGGCTCTGCTTGCCAGAACTTTAAGTATCTTAAATCAATTGTAACACAAAATATAAATGATTATTATTGCAGTAACCAAGTCCTACTATCCTAACTCAGCTGCTTTCCTCAGGACACTTTCCAATCCTCAGTGTCTTAAACACAGAATACCAGATGGCGGAGAAGTCAGCCAGGCAACTCTGGACCAAGCCTGTCCCCCCTTGGGTCTCACCTGCCACACCGGGGACCCCGCTGGCGCTAGAGTTCTCACTCCATAACACCTACTTAAAGGGCAGCATTCAGGGCTGGGTGTAGTGGCTCACACCTGGAATCCCAGTCCTTTGGAAGGCCGAGGCGGGTGGATCCCATGAGGTCAGGAGTTTGAGACCAGCCTGGCCAACATGATGAAACCCTGTCTCTACTAAAAATACAAAAATTAACTGGGCGTGGTGGCAGCTGCCTGTAATCCCAGCTACCCGGGAGGCTGAGGCAGGAGATCTTGAACCTGGGAGGTGGAGGCTGCAGTGAGCCGAGATCACAGCACTGCACTCCAGCCTGGGCAACACAGTAAGATTTCTGTCTCAATAAAAAAAATAAAAACAAATAAAAATAAAAAGGCGGTATTCACAGGGGCTGGAGAAAGCCCCATTCTGCTCCCTTCCCTTAAATTATTCACGTTTTCTTTGTCAGGATGCTTAGGTTTTCTTTTTGTTTCTTTTTTTTTTTTTTTTTTTTTTGCTCTTGTTGCCCAGGCTGGAGTGCAATGGCTGGATCTCGGCTCACCACAACCTCCACCTCCCGGGTTCAAGCGATTCTCCTGCTTCAGCCTCCTGAGTAGCTGGGATTACAGGCGCGCACCGCCACGACCAGCTAATTTTTTTGTATTTTTAGTAGAGACGGGAGTTTCACCATGTTGGCCAGGCTGGTCTCGAACTCTTGACCTCAGGTGATCCGCCCACCTTGGCCTCCCAAAGTGCTGGGATTACAGGGGTGAGCCACCGCACCTGGCTGTTTATGTTTTCATGGTTACATCAATTCCAATGAGTTCACCTAAAGCCCTTCCCCATTGGGACATCTGGCTGCTTCCTGGCATGCTGCTGTTGGTCTGTTTCTTTCACAGAACACAGGGAGTGTGACAGCTCTGGAACCTGCCCCTGCCCTTCTTTTGAGCCATCTCCTAGGAAGGAGGTTTCAGGGACTGTGGTCGCCAGCTCCCGAAAGGGCTCACAACACAGAGCTTTGCTGAAAGGGTGACCCCCAGTCATTGAACTGCTCCATCCTATGCTCACCCCGCTTTTGAAAGAGACCCACATGTGTGAGGGGAGCACATCAGGAGCCCCACACGCTGCAAAGCATCACTGTGTGGTGGGCATTGGCATCACTGCATGGTGGGCATCGCTGTGTGGTGGGCATAGCTACGTGGTGGGCATTGCTGCGTGGTGGGCATGGCTGTGGGGGGGGGCATTGCTGCGTGGTGGGCATAGCTGCATGATGGGCATCACTGCATGGTGGGCATTGCTGTGGGGGGGGGGGCATTGCTGTGTGGGGGGCATTGCTGCGTGGTGGGCATTGCTGTGGGGGGGGCATCACTGCGTGGTGGGCATCGCTGCGTGGTGGGCATCGCTGCGTGGTGGGCATTGCTGTGTGGTGGGCATTGCTGTGTGGTGGGCATTGCTGCGTGGTGGGCATGGCTGTGGGGGGGGCATTGCTGCGTGGTGGGCATCGCTGCATGATGAGCATCACTGCATGGTGGGCATTGCTGTGTGGGGGGGCATTGCTGCGTGGTGGGCATTGCTGTGTGGTGGGCATTGCTGTGTGGTGGGCATTGCTGCATGGTGGACATCACTGTGTGGTGGGCATTGGCATCACTGCATGGTGGGCATCGCTGTGTGGTGGGCATAGCTACGTGGTGGGCATTGCTGCGTGGTGGGCATGGCTGTGGGGGGGGGCATTGCTGCGTGGTGGGCATCGCTGCATGATGGGCATCACTGCATGGTGGGCATTGCTGTGTGGGGGGCATTGCTGCGTGGTGGACATCACTGTGTGGTGGGCATTGGCATCACTGCATGGTGGGCATAGCTATGTGGTGGGCATTGCTGCATGGTGGGCATGGCTGTGGGGGGCATTGCTGCATGGTGGGCATCGCTGCATGATGGGCATCACTGCGTGGTGGGCATTGCTGTGTGGGGGGCATTGCTGCGTGGTGGGCATGGCTGCGTGGTGGGCATTGCTGCGTGGTGGGCATGGCTGTGGGGGGGGGCATTGCTGCGTGGTGGGCATTGCTGCGTGGTGGGCATTGCTGCGTGGTGGGCATTGCTGTGTGGGGGGCATTGCTGCTTGGTGGGCATTGCTGCGTGGTGGGCATCGCTGCGTGGTGGTCACAGAACCTCAGTTCTGGGAACCTCCTTGGGCACAGAACCCCACTCGACCACTTGCTGAGAGTTCCCTGCTACTGAGGCATGTCACCCTTGTCCCTCAGTTTCCTCATCTGTATAAAGCAGGCACTGACACCCACCCTTGGGAATAAATGAGTTGCTATAGGTAAGAGGTGCTCGTGGGTGGGGGCGCACAGAAGGCTCACAGGACGAAGAGCAGGCGGTATTCAGCATCGTAGTCCGCACCAGCTCTCACCTGGAGAGAGGAGGTCCCAGTTCCGCAGAAGGTCCCAGGAGGAGGAGCTGGGTTGAGCATAAAGCGGAAGGCGGAGGCAGGGATGGGCACAATTGGGCACTCAGCTGACAGCTGGGAAGGCACTGCACATCCCAGGCATGGCCGGGCCTGCTCTTCTGCCTCCAGACCCTCACCCTCCGCCCTCAGACCCGTGCTGGCACACACCTTGTGGGAGCTCCTCCTCTGCTGGGGGCTCCACCCCCTTGGGGAGCTGCAACAGGTCATACAGGGACTCCGGCTCCATCGCCTGCCTCCAAGCCTGCACGGAAGATGTGGGAGAGGGCGTCATGGTCGGAGAAGCCCCACACTCATGTCCTCTAAACCTGAAGGCACAGAAGGGGGGTGGAAGCCAGGCTCCAGGGACATGTCACTGCACCAGCCTAGGCAGGGGTACGGGCCCTGTGAGAAAGAGGCCTTGAGCCAACCCTTGTGGGGTGACAGGGTAGAAAAAGCCACAGAGGCCGAGGGCACAGCTGAGCAAAGGCTTGGTGGGGATGTGGTCCTTCATCAGGCAGGGGCAGAGCAGCCGCCCATCGCCATCCTGCAGCCCCCACCCTCCTATCCATGCACCCCCACCCCACCCCAGACATCAGGACAAAGCGGGTACAGCTCACTCCTCAGAGCTTGTCGGGATGAGCTCAAGGGGAACCTTCCCGGCCGGCCTGTGTGGGGCTGGCTGGGGTGAACATGCGGAAGGTGACATCTCCCATCCCATAAACCAGAAGGCTCAGGGTTGACAGAGGCCCTGTTCATCTTCCTCATCCTCGTTACAGGCAGAAAGCTCGGCTCATCACGTGCCAAGACAGGGGCAGATCCAGAGGCCACCCCAGCCTCCTTCCTGTTCCCCTTGCCCACTTCCCCCTCCCGCAGAGGCTTCGCCGGCTCGGCTGGTGGCTTTTGGCCTCTTTCTTCCTCTCTCTTCAGCCCCCGGTCTTCTCGGTGTTTTCAAACTCAATCAGACGTGGGGGTGGGGGGGGGGGTCACATGGCAGATGTTGGTGGCCAGAGCAGGGAGCCCCCCACAGCTGTGGCAGATGGAGGCATTTGCCCGGCTGAGCCACCCATGCCAGATCGGCAGCCAGCCTGGGGCAGGGGATGCCGGACTCCATCCTGGCCTGCAGCATGGTGGTGACGGGGAACACAGATGGCAGAACTGACTCCTAGTCCCTTAATCCGCAAGCTGAGGGCCACGGCCAGAGAAGACGAAAGCGCCCTGCCTGGGTGCCAGGAAGCCCGGGCCCCAGGCCAGCTCCTCCTCACTCAGGCTGTGTGACCTTGGGCAAACCCCCTGCCCTCTCTAGTCCTGATGCGTGCTTACAAGGAGAGCCTGGACTCGATGCTGCCCAAAGGGATTAGCAGCCTGGGCAAACCCCTTCCTGGCCCCGGGGCCTCAGTTTCTTCACCTGGAGGCAGAGGGGCTGAAGTTCAGGGGGCGGCAACTCCTCCGTAGAACAGGGAGGGAGGACACCGAGCAACCTCCGAGCAGGGGCAGCAGAGGTGCCATGGGGACTCAAGGTCTCACTTTACCGACACCCTTCCCCAGGCGGCCTCTGCTGGGCCTGCCCTCCGGGATCCTTCCCAGGTGGTATCTGGGCCCCTCCCTCTGTCCCCCCCCCCAGCACCCAAGGATGGTGGCCCCGATGCCAGAACTCACCCGGTCGCTTCTCCACGGAGGAAAACCAAGGCCTACTGGGCACAAGCGGTGGTCCCTGGGTTCCAAATGAAAGCAGGTTCCGGGTTCTTCTGGGGGCTTCGGGGGCCAGGCCAGGAGGTGGGAGGTCGGCTGCTCACTTCCTCCAGGGCCCGCTCAGCCGGCAGGAGCTTCCTGTCTGCGGCAGAGCCCGAGGAGGAGGATGCTGTGAACGTGAAGCTGCCCCAGCCCGACAGACAGCTGTGCCCAGAGCTCGGGTGCCCGCCTCCTGCCCGGGTCCCCGTCCCACAGGCCACTTCAGTTCAATGCTTCCATGCCTCTCCCCTCTCCCGCCTTCCCCCAACCACACCAGTTTCCATGCAGGCTTTTCACCTCCACGATGGCAGCTACTTCGGCCAGAGCCTGGGGTTGACCCCCCACAACCCACCACCAGCCGCAGCACCCTGTCAGCCCAGCCTCCACACTCCATCCCACGCCGCCGTCCTCCCACCTCCACACCCCACCCCAGGCCAGGCCCCTTCCTCTCCCCGGGACCTCGAGGGAGCTCCAACCTGGACTCTGGGCTGCAGCCTTCCCCATACCCCCTTGCCCGCTCCTGAGCTGGGGTTCCCACAAACAGTCAGAGGAGTCACTTCCTGTCCCCACTCACTCAAACCACCAACGGCGCCCAGTAGCTCTTAAAATAACACCCAGGCTGTGCAGCCCCGCCTGTGACCCCCAGCATGGGGAACCTGCCAGCCATACCTGTATCCTCATCCCCTAACCTCTCTCCCCCGCCACAAGGACCACCTACCTTCCTGCCTTGGCCTCTTCACATATCCTGCTCCCTCCACCTAGAGGCCTCTGCCCAGTTTTCACGTGGCTGAGTCCTTATCCTTCACACCTGCTTAAACGCCTCCTCCTCTGGGAAGCCTTCCCTAATTGCCTTACCCGAAGTAGGTCCTCCCTATAAATCTTTTTTTTTTTTTTTTTGAGACAGAGTTTCGCTCTTGTTGCCCAGGCTGGAGTACAGTGGCACAATCTCAACTTACTACAACCTCCACCTCCTGGGTTCAAGCGATTCTCCTGCCTCAGCCTCCCGAGTAGCTGGGATTACATGCGTGTGCCACCATGCCCAGTTAATTTTGTAATTTTAGTAGAGATGGGGGTTCCTCCATGTTGGTCAGGCTGGTCTTGAACTCCTGACCTCAGGTGATCCACCCACCTCAGCCTCCCACAGTGCTGGCCCTCCCTATGATTTTTTACCATAGTCCCTGGAGGTTTCCTTCACGGCACTTAAGCCCATGGCGTTGCTGTGTCAGCTGGTCAGTCATCTGGTTGATGACGCCTGCCTCACCACCAGACCTTTGCTCCTCAGGAGCAGCTATGATCGGCCTCTTCCGATCATGGTTACATAACTGCGTCTAGAACAATGCCTGGCACAACGTGGGCTGGGTGAATAAACATTGATGGTTGCTGTTGCCGAGGGGGATCAGGAAGGCTTTCCAGAGAATGGGGCCTTGACGGCCTCATAGGAGTTTGCAGTGGAAGAAGGGGTGAGAACGTGGCAGGTGGAGGGGAACAGCATATGCAAAGGCATGGAAGGGTCCGAGAAGGAGCGATCTCAGCACAGTATAGTCAGAGAAACACTTCAGACCCCAGCTGGTCTCTCGAGTGGGAATCTTTGCCATCCGGGCTGAAAATGGTGAGTTTCCCTAGCAACAGGTGATGGGGAAGCTATCCACCCCCTTCTGACAGGTTAGGCAGAAAGTGGCCAGATCAGGTGGGAAGCAGGAGGCAGGGGTGTGTGAGAGCAGGAAAGTAGGGTGTTGGTAAGAAGTTAATACAAAAATGACAAAACGTCATACTGGTACTGTTGCTCATATTTACGGAGTCATTGGTGATGAAAAAACCATCATTTTAAGGGCCTTCATTTTACTGGAACGCCCTGTGAGGTAGGTACAATCATCACCCCCATTTATTCTTCCTCAGTTTCCCCACAGAGGAAGAAACAGATGTACGATTCCATCTCTGCTGTTCTGATGTGCCTGTGCCTGATGGGGCTCGTGACAGGCGGGGAGAGAGGCGACCACGCAGGACCTCTTTTGCTGGAGTGTGTAGCAGGCTCAGCCCAGCTCTGGACCCAGTGGTTCTGGTGGTGGCTCTGACCCCGGATCACAGCCACGTAGATGTAGCAGTCACAGTCCTAGCAGCAAAGAGACAGCACATTCCCCTATGCTAACTAAAGGCTGTTTGATAAAGGGACAGCTGGGGCAGGGTTAAAGGAACCCAGAAGAGATGGCGCTGCACCCTGGCTAGCAACATGGGAGAGCTGTTACTACTTCAGAACCTACAGGGCAAAGGAGGGAGTGGATGCCAGAGCCTAGAACAGAAGCACTAAAGCTCTAAGAGGGGCTCAGGATAGCAGCTGTGGACTTTGGTAGAGGGACACAGCCAGCTCATGGTGACCCCGCAGAGGGCACTGCTGGACGAATACATGCCCAGACCTCATTCTCTTTTCCCTCCTGCCAGGGCCTCCCCCAGCCACATCCAGCCAGAAGCCAGAGGTAAGAAGTCCCCTGCTGCAGTCCACAGACATCAGGAGAGAAAATGGCAGGGAGTGGATTTGCAGAGGTGAACCTAAAGCATTCAACCCGGAAACCGTGCTTCTAGGGCCAGCCGCACGTGGCAGCTTCCTTCAGGAGCCAGCTCTGCAGTATTCTTCCAAGGGTCACGGCTTGGGAATCGCACAGTTTCCTGTATTCAATTCCTTTCTCCTTCAAACAACTGAAGAGGCTCTAGTCATCGGCAACTGAATCCCAATTCACCTTGGATTTCTTACCAGAAACAATTGCAGGCAGCATGTCCTCCAGGATGGGAACTGGGATTGGTTACTTTTGTTCTGGTTGATTTAAAGGCAGTGGGGACCTTGTAACTGTTAGAGAATGGAGTCCTAACAGATCGTAGCATGTGATGGCAAAATAATTACCTGTCATCACTCAGAACTAAGTACTATTAAATTCTAGCTCTGGCGGAGCTGTGGCTTCCATAGGTGATACAAGCACAGGTTACCTAAGGACTGTGGGGTGAGCTTGTTATCATCACACCAAAGAGTTTAAGGCAAGAAAAGAACAGTCCCAGGGCTTTACATTCTCAGCTCAAGGTGTGTTCAGAGTACAGGGAGTTCTCTGATAGCCCTCAAAACCTCTCTTATCTCTTGGGGCTGCAGGGCTGCTGTAGGTAAAAACCGGATGCAGAATCTAATCCTGTATGGTGTGGAGTTACGGCAGACAACTAAATCCACAACTCACCAAGCAATGTGTGTAGAGCATTGTTTAAGGGAAGAGAGGGACTCTTAAGAAGTGGAAGAGTAACATGGAGATAAGTCCAAGCACCCCCAAACCCCAATTAAGAAAAAGGCTGGGTGGGTGCGGTGGTTCATGGCTGTAATCCCAGCACTTTGGGAGGCCAAGGCAGGTGGATCAGGAGGTCAGGAAATCGAGACTATCCCGGCCAACATGGTGGAACCCCATCTCTACTAAAAATACAAAAATTAGCCGGGAGCGGTGGCAGGCACCTGTAATCCCAGCTACTCAGGAGGCTGAGGCAGGAAAATCGCCTGGAACCCAGGAGGCAGAGGTTGCAGTGAGCCAAGATCACACCACTGAACTCCAGCCCACGCCACAGAGTGAGACTTCATCTAAAAAAAAAAAAAAAAAAATAGGCACTGATAGGAATTATTGCAGCCTTTTTTTTTAGACATACAGTCTAAAATATACCTAACACTACTGAACTGTACACTTAAAAATAAGAAAGTAAATTTTATGTTACGTGTATTTTTAACCACAACTAAAAATTTTAAAAATTAATAAAATAAAAATAAATACATTGCAGGGATCATATCACTTTAGGGATCATATCTCTAAATGCTTCAGAATGTTTCTTCTAAAAACAAATACATTCTCCTGCATAACACAGTACCATTGTCACACCTAAGAAAATTAGCATGGATAGAAGGTTTTCTAATATTCCATCCACATTCAGATTTCACCAAGGCTTCAGAAAGTATCTTTTACAGGCTGCATTTATTTTTTTTTACTCCAAGATCCATTGAGGCATCACATATCACATGTGATTGCATTTGGTTTTCAGGTCTCTTTAGAGCCCTTCAATCTAGAACAATCTTCCCTGACATGAACATTTTTATAAGCATCCAGGTCAGTTGTCCTGTAGAATCTATCCCCTCTGTCATTTCCTGATCTGCTTCTGTGGACTGATTTTTCTCTTGATTGTGGGTCACATTTCCTGCTCCTTTATATGTATAAGAATTTTTGTTGAATGCTAGACATTAAATTTTTATGTTGTTGGATCCTGAATTTTGTTGCATTTCTTTAAGGGGTGTTGGAATTTTTCTGGCAGAAATATCCTTTAGATGTCTGTTTTTTATAAGCTTAACCTCCTCAAGCTCTGATCTTTGGCTCCTCAAATCAGTGAGACCTGGCTCGGTGTGGGTCCCCATCACTACAGCATAGCCCAGGAATAATGTCCAGGCAGAAAGCCAAGGCAAGGGAAGGGCTCACCTGACTTGCCACCCTTTTCTTGGGGATCACAGGTCTGACTCACCTCTTAACATTTTACTTTCATAGTTTCGAATTCACAGAAATGCTGCAGGAATAGTGCAAAGAGTTCCTGTGTGTATTAGTCCGTTCTCATGCTGCTAAAACAGACATACCCAAGACCAGGTAATTTATAAAGGAAGGCAGTTTAATGGACTGCAGTTCCACATGGCTAAGGAGGCCTCACAATCATGGTGGAAGGTGAAGGGGAAGCAAAGTCATGTCCAATGTCTGAAAACTATTTTCTGTGTTTTGTGGAAGTTTCTAGTTATTCCTGATGGAAAGGTAACTCCAAAAGTGAAAATTCTTTCCTCATAAATATTGATTAGAAAGAAGAGTTACATTTTTTAGTGTGCAAATTTGATAAACACTGTACTAAGTAAGTAATATGTGTTTTTTCAAAATAGAAACAGTGTCTCAGTCTGTCACCCAGACTGGAGTGCAGGGGTGGGATCACAGCTCACTGCAGCTTCGAACTCCTGGGCTCAAGTGATCCTCCCCCCCTCAGCCCCCTGGGTAGCTGGGACCATAGGCGTGTGCTCACATGCCCGACTAAGTAACCAACATTAACATCATGAGAAATAAGACCAATCAACATGACACGTCTTCTGGTAATGATGGGCTGAGAAGGACACATCACTTCTGCCAAAATGCGTGACCTGAATCTAATCACGAGGAAAATACGAGACCAATCCAAGCTCCAGGACATTCTGGAACATAACTGGCTTGTATTCTCCAAAGAGTCAAGGCTATGAAACGTAAGGAAAGACCTGAAGGGCCACTCCAGACTACAGGAGGCTGGAGAGACAGGACGAACAGGCGCCTGCCACCACACCTGGCTAATTTTTGTATTTTTAGTAGAGATGGGGTTTCACCATGTTGGCCAGGCTGGTCTTGAACTCTTGACCTCAGGTGATCCGCCCGCCTCAGCTTCCCAAAGTGGTGGGATGACAGGTGTGAGCGACTGCACCTGGACTGCAGTTCTATTTGAGAACTACAAGTGAGAAAGGTGGGAGAGTCAGGTCAGTCTAAGAGCATCTTCAGAACCATCTTATATCACCTACACTTTTCTTTTTTGGTTTTGAGGCAGAGTCTTGCTCTGTTGCCCAGGCTGGAGTGCAGTGATGTGATCTTGGCTCACTGTAACCTCCGCCTCCCCGGTTTCAAGCAATTTTCATGCCTTAGACTCCCCAGCAGCTGGAATTACAGGTGTATGCCACCATGGCAGCTAATTTTTTTTTTTTCTTTTTTAGTGGAGACAGTATTTCACCATGTTGGCCCGGCTGGCCTCAAACTCCTGGCCTCAAGTAATCCACCCACCTTGGCCTCCCAAAGTGCAGGGATTACAGGCATGAGCCAGAGCCACTGCAGCCCAAAACCAATTTTTATAAAAGACAAAGGATTCAAGCCACCTGGATTAGCCCTACTCCAGTCCACCTGAAGCACCCAGGTCCTGTTCCTTCTGAAGACTGGCTTCCACCCCATCTTCTCCAGGCCTCGGCTGTCCCTCCCCAGACAGGTCTGACCACTCCCCTGCCCCACTTTGCACCCCTCCTTTCTTGTAGTTCAGCCTGGGAGTTACCTATCCCTCCACCGGCTAAGGGCACTTCTCGATGGCCACTTGCCCCAGCCTTGGACAAACAAGACCCTTGGTAAGTGACTGCTCAACAGGACCAGTCGGAAGTTCCCCAGAAGGTTCTGCACCATTGCTGGCCTCAAAGACTCAGCACCTCAGGGAACAATATTTTATCCTCATCCATAGGAACAGCTGAGTCCTAGCCAATAAAAACACAGGTGAAGACAGGCTGGCTCAAGGACCTGGCACCCTACGGCAGGGCTTCCCCAACCTCTGCACACCGCACATGGGGCCCGGATGAGTCTTTGTTGGGGGAGAAGGGAGCCTGTCCCGTGCACTGCAGGATTTTAAGCGGTAACCAGGGCCCCACCAGCTACCCACCCAGAACGCCTCCTCCCGGGTTGTGACAACCCAAACTGTCTCCACACATTGCCAAAGATCCCCCGAGGGGCAGCACCTCCCTTCCCACTGAGGACGGCTGGCTTTGAAGGAAGGAGGTTGCACTTGTCCCCCAGAACCCTGAGCTGGAAGGTGTGGGTGACTTAGCTCCCCGAGGTCACGGTCACACATCGACAAAGCTGGACGAAAACCCAGGCACTTCTCCAAGCACAGATTCCTTCCATCCATAGTTTATAATTTGTAGTTCATTATTTTTTAATAGCATGGTTGCCTTTTTCTCCAGGCTAGCTATCCTGGAATAGTTGTAATTTTATCATCATTTCGTAAAGTTCGATGCGTCTGAAGCCTACCATGACCTGTGCCAAGGAGGGTCTATGGCAGGGCCAGCACGGAGGGCAGGCCACCATCTCTGTCACACAGGGGTCCCCCTGCCCTGAAGAGTCAAGAGCGGCCACCTACTGGTCAGCAGGCAAGGCCCTGTGATGTCACATCATGAAGAGTAAGGAGACCCCCTCCACGTGTTCATGCAGCCTGTGCCCCTGGCCACTAGCTTTGTGCTCGTATGGTCTGGACCCAGGCAGAGGGGCAGATGAGCCTTTATTACTCATCTGCAGCTGTGACTCTGTTGCCCTCTTCTCCCTGTGGTCCCCGAGGAAGCTTGAGTTCCCAAAGTCGCATCCCCCACAGAGGGCTGTAACTGGCTCTTCCCTGAGCTCCTGTCCACCTGGAAGTCCCCAGGAAGCAGGGCTGGGTGGAGTCACCAGGCCCTGGCACCTGTTCCTTGGGTGGCACCACCCACGACCGCTAAATGCATGAAAGATAAAAACAGAAGCCAGACAAAGACGGCGGACAGGCCCATGCTCACGAGTTCTTTATTGGAGTAAATAACAGCATATTGTGACACCACGTGGCATTTTCCTAACCACATCTCTGGCTTAGGAAGCACTTGCTTGGCATGGCAGTGGGCTCCCGAAAAGCGCTTGCTTCCTGCGGTCAGCCAGGCGGGCCTGACCAACAGCAGGGCCAGGGTTTTCGTGGCTTTTATTTAACATCCAGAAATCCAAAGTAAACACTGCTTAAAACAAATTAAGAAGACAATAAAACGCCGACACACTGAACGGTGGGGAAAGGATTCCGTTGCTTTAACATGAAATTGCTCTTTGTCACCCCCCAATTAGGACACCTCGGCCCAGTAGGGCTCTGGGCTCCGCGCTTGCATAACACTGTGTGGGTGTCAAAGGGGAACTGAAGCCGTGGGAGGCTCCCCGAGCTGGTGTGGGTTGAGAGGCACATCACACGGAGGAGGAGAATCAGCAAATACCTTCCCTCCCTTGTCCGAGTGTCCACTCGGCCCTTGCAGACCTGAGACCTCCTTGTGCTGGGACGTTTGCCCCTCATGTACCCCCCATGGGTGGAGATACATGGCTTTGCTTTCACTTAGTTCCTATGGACCAGGGTTCCTCTTCAAAAACAATTCACTGAAAATGTGGTGCCCAGAACATCTCTGAACTAAGCACCAAGAACTGCAGCAGACCGGGCATCCTACCCCCGCCTCGTGCCCGGGACCATTCGTCCCAAGCCCACGGGAATCAAGTTCACCCTGAATCCTGCCTTGGAACCGGCCCCTCGACACATCTGGCCAGTCCAGGCTGTGAATTCAGATTCGAACTGATGGTAGATGGAGAAAAAGGTAGCAGAGTCACGCCTAATGGGGCCTCCCAGGTATGCAAAAGGCACAGCTACTCCTTGGAACCAGTTTGAAAAGAATTCGGAGAAAAGATCACATCCAAGCCAGGTGTGGCGGCATCCACTTGTGTCCCGGGAATTCGGGGTGCAGAAGCAGTGGATCACTTGAGCCCAGGAGTTCAAGGCTGTAGTGTGCTACCTGTGTGTCTGTGAATGACCACTGTACTCCAGCCTGGGCAACACAGCGAGACCTTATCTCCTTCCTTTCTCCTTCCTTCCCTCCCTCCCTCCTTCCCTCCTTTGCTCCTTCCCTCTTTCCCTCCTTCCTCTCTTTCTTTTTGAGACAGAGTCTCACTCTTGTTGCCCAGGCTGGAGGGCACTGACACAATCTCAGCTCACTGCAACCTCCACCTCCCAGGTTCAAGCGATTCTCCTGCCTCAGCCTCCTGTGTAGCTGGGATTACAAGCATGTGCCACCACCCCTGGCTAATTTTTGTATTTTTAGTAGAGATGGAATTTCGCCATGTTGGCCAGGCTGGTCTCAAACTTCTGACCCCAAGTGATCCATCTGCCTCAGTCTCCCAAAGTGCTGGGATTACAGGCATGAGCCACCTCGCCTAGCCAAGCTCTGTTCTTTTCAAATGCCGATCCCCGGGAAGGTGCAGCTCCCCTCTCCAGGCCTGTGAGCAGGGCAGGGCTGCTCCAGGGGCCGCGGTCCTGTGCGTGTCACGCAGGCAGCACAGAACGTTCCGGCACCAGGTTTTTTGTCAGTGTGGCTCTTTAATGTCACTGCATCCCGCAGGAGCCACTGTAATGCCGTTTTAATTATTTCTTTCCCCCTGCTGGGAAGCCACCTCATCAAAATGCCTCTTCTGAACCCATCCCCAGCCTAGCAACAGCCGGAACTGAGGGGAATATTAAACTGTTTTCTAAAACTTCCGTGTTGGCATTTGATTTCATATTAAAACTTACTCAACAGCTCTGATCTGCGGCAGGAAGACGAAAAGCTAAAGCAATCAGAAAGGCCCGCTCGTTGCAGAGAATGCTGTGAGAAGCCAAGGCAGGGGCCACTTTGCAGCAGGTGCACCCCAGGGGGTCGGCGGGTCATAGCTCTGGGAAGGCGCTGGGGAGGGGGCGTGGTGGGAGCGCCACAGCGAGGGACATGCTGCGACCAGAGGCTGGCCCAGAAAGCATGGCCGATGGGATCCCCCAATTCTGGGAAGCTGAAGCCTCCTCCCAGAGTAACTGTCCTGTCCCCTCTGATGACACAGAATGGGCCGAGACTGCTCATTGTGGCTGAAAATTGCAGCTTTTTTTTTTTTTTTTTTTTTTAGATAGAGCCTCACTCTGTCACTCAGGCTGGAGTGCAGTGGCTCGATCCAGAGCTGGGGTGAGCGAGGGGTGAATAGCCCATAACCGAGTGAGCAGTGTCTCCTTTTATAGGATACTCTAAAGGAAAATGCTATCAGGGCTACAAGGAGAGTGAGACGAACACTTCATATCCTCCCATTACGAGGGGAATGACATCCCCCCCAAATCCATGCTCAAGTCCTAATCCACAGCACCTCCCGCATGACGATATTTGGAGAGAGCGTCTTTATGAGGTAATCGAGGTGAAATAAGGTCATAGAGGTGGGCCCTCATCCAGTGCGATGGCAGCCCTTCTTTTTTTTTTTTTTGAGATGGAGTCTCGCTCTGTTGCACAGGCCGGAGTGCAGTGGTGCGATCTCAGCTCACTGCAACCTCCACCTCCTGGGTTCAAGCAATTCCCTGCCTCAGCCTACCCATGAGCTGGGGCTACAGGTGCACGCCATAACACCTGGCTAATTTTTATAGTTTTAGTAGAGACGGGGTTTCATCATCTTGGCCAGGCTGGTCTTGAACTCGTGACCTCATGATCCACCCGCCTTGACCTCCCAAAGTGCTGGGATTACAGGCGTGAGCCACCGCACCCAGCCACCCCTTCTAAGAAGAGGAGATCAGCCTGGGCATGGCTGCCCATGCCTATAATCCCAGCACTTTGGGAGACTGAGGTGGGCAGGTCGCTTAAGCCCAGGAGTTTGAGACCAGCCTTGACAACATGGTAAAACCCCATCTCTACTGAAAATACAAAAATTAGATGGGCATAGTGGTGTGCACTTGTGGTCCCAGCTACTCGGGAGGCTGAGGTGGGAGGATCACTAAGCCTGGGAGATCAAAGCTGCCGTGAGCTGAGATGGCACCACTTTAATCCTGGGTGACAGTGAGACCTTGTCTCAAAAATAATAATAATAATAATAATAAAAGAGGCAGTGAGGACACAGACACAGGGGGAGACCATGTGAAGACACGGGGAGAAGCCAAGGGGAGAGGCCTGAGGATGTGACTCTCTGACATCTGAGCGACTCACCTGCGGCACTTTATTACACAGGGCCAGTGAACGAACGCACCCGCTCATTTTAAGGTTTCCAAAGATGCATTCACTCCCTAAAAGGGCCTCTGAAGGGGAAAGCTCAGGCCCACGCTGTCTCCAGCAGCACAATTAGGAGCACCATCTCCAGAACCAGCCCCTCAGCCACAGTGAGAAATTCAGAAACATCCCCAGCAAACAGCTTCTTCTGAGGACGGTGGCAGTGCACCATCCTGGGTCTTGGATATTTGTGCAAAAGCTACATTAAAACAACAAGGAGTGGCCAAGAAGTGACAGGAATGTGGTGGAGGACACGCGTGTCACATCTAAGCTTCTGTCACTTTAAAGCTTTTCAAAACGGGAAACCCTTTTATTAAAAAGGCCTCACTTCCAAGCAGAGCCCAGCCCAGGAGATCCCCCGGTGAGCCGTCGAGCGCGGGTCCTCGGGGGAGTAGGCGTTCCTGCAGAGCTGATGCCGCAGCTTCTGAGTGCCTGTGATCGCTAATTGCACCAGCAGGCAGAATGCAGGGTGCTCTCAGTCAGCAGGGGACGGGGGTTTCAGGCTCTTTTTTTCATCTTTGGCCAAGGCAGACAACGGACTCAGCATCCCACGCAACTGAGGTGACTCGAGGCGTCAAACGAAAGCACCGGTGTTTAGAATCCTACATTTTCAAAGGCTCTCACCCTTTGGGAATTACACGGAAAGGGGATTGAGAACAGCAGCCAAAAGAGGCAGAGGGTGGGGTGGAGTGGGGGAGGGAGGGTGGGGTGGAGTGGGGGAAAGGGGGTGGAGTGGAGCGGGGAGGGGGGGTGGGGTGGAGCGGGGGAGAGGGGGGTGGGGGGAGTGGGGGAGGGGGGGGTGGGGGGAGTGGGGGAGGGGGGGTGGGGTGGAACGGGGAGAGGGGGGTGGGGGAGTGGGGGAGGGGGGGTGGGGTGGAACGGGGAGAGGGGGTGGGGGGAGCGGGGGAGGGGGGTGGGCTGGGAGTGGGGTGTGGATGTGGTGGGGGTGGGGTAGGGGTGGGCTGGGATGGGATGGGATGGGATGTGGGGTAAGGGTGGGGTGGGGGATGACAGTCACACAGCTGGGACCGGAAGCACACGGCGCCTGCCTCCCTGGAAGGGCACAGGGCACAGATGGATGCTGCTTTTCCTGCTGGGACACTCCTGCCACCGTCCGCAGCTCCCGTCACTCCACGTTCTTGTACTTGGTGAACAGGTTGTAAAGAACCCTCAGTGTGGATTTCAGGTCCAAGTTCACCACGTCTGCAGAAGGAAACAGAGAAACTTCAGGGGCCACACCCTCCCCCCTGTCCTTGTGGTAGGTACTCTCAGAAGCCCTGTCTCCAGCATGACACCAGCTCCTGCATCCCCCACAGAGTGCTTCCCCTTAAAGACCGACCGCCACCCTGTCCAGGACGCTCTGGGCAGTGCCTCCCCCAGGCACACAGGTTGTGTGGGAGCTCCTGGTGCAGGCTGACACTCTGCAGGGACAAGCGCCTGGGACACAAGGACAGAGACACTCCCACAGCCCCTCCTGGATCTGCATCAGGACGTGTCTAAGGACTGGTTGGGGGACGTAGCTAATGACACTTACTGGGGTCAAAAACCCCAGTAACACTTGATGGACCCAACAGCTCCCTCTGGGGCTCTGGAAGTCTTGGGCCACTTTCTTTGGTTGGAAGAAAATCTTCTTGGGAACCAGACACCTTGTTCATTTCATTTGCTCTGTGACCTCTAAGTGACTTCTCCGTCTCTACTAAAAATACAAAAATTAGCCAGGCATGGTGATGGGTGCCTGTAATTCCAGCTACTTGGAAGGCTGAAGCAGGAGAATCGCTTGAACCCAGGAGGCAGAGATTGCAGTGAGCTGGGATCACGCCACTGCACTCCAGCCTGGGCAACAAAGCAAGACTCCGTCTCAGAAAAAAAAAAAAAGTGGCGGGGGGGCAAGGGGACAAGAACCAGGGCTCCCTCAGCAGCTCAGCAGCCAAGGGCCCCCAGGGGCTCTTCTGAGGGTATGGGGGGGGCACCCCATGCTGCAGGTGGGGCTCAGTTTCTTCATCAGTAAAATGGGCCAGGACCAGATGACACTCGAGGCCCTTTGAGCCCTGACCCCTGTGATCCAGAGGCAACCACGGGTGACCCTGTGCTTTAGCCTGACTACAAGAGCAAGAAATGGCATCTGTCACTGAGAGAGCAGGTAGGGTGGCTGCTAAGAATCAGCAACTGTCCTTGTCACTGGGGTGGAGTTCTCGACTCGCACAGCCTCGTCAGAGACCCGTACGGCCTCCTTTCCTTCCCTCCCATTTCACAAAGAAGACCAAGACTCGCCGTGGGGGAAAGGACCTGCCTGAAAGTATGCTGTCAGAGCAAGATCAGAGCTGAACTCGGCTCAGCGGGCTGAGGACACACCTGAGGCCCTGTCAAGGATCCTGGGGTCTCCCCCTGGCCTGAAGGGTCCACCCTAGCTCCCGATAGCCCAGGGTAGGCATGGGAGGGAGGATGGCGGCCATGGAGCTGGAGGCGGCCAAGGCGAGGGGGACAGCGGGGACAGAGGAGATCCCAGAGGTGAGGGCCATCACCCGCTGACCCCCACTGAGTCCACTCCCACGGGGGATTCACAGGGAGACCGGAGCAGCAGCCTGGCACCAATGCCCCCAGGTCTGAGCTCTGAGAACTTCGAGACAGTCTCACTGGGCAAACAGAACTCAGCCCTCGCATGCCCACCAGACGCTCCTAACCACCGCTAACACTCAGCATCTGCGCCCAGGGATACAGGAATCCCATTCTGTGACCGGTGAACTCCATCCCTCTGTGCTCCCCAAACACCCACCTCACCAACCAGCTCCGGCACTCAGCCCTATGAACTTCTAGTGAGCGACGAGGCTCTCCCAGGCAAGGGGCCTCCTTAAGGGCAGGGTCGGTGACCCCACTGGAGTCTCCTCCAGCTCCCCCCAAGGGGGCAGGGGGCTGGGATGCTCATCCAAGCTGGGGGCCTGGGGAACCAGGTGCAGGCCTGGCTGTTCAGATGTGTCATGTGCAGGGAGCGTGAGATTGCTCTGCTTCCTCCAGGTGGGCACCAACAGGTCAGTCTCAGGCCCGTGGGGGGAGGCCACAGCCACTGCCTCCCTCCCCCACCAGCCCTGAGTACCCAGGTAAGTCTGCCTAGCTTGGAGGAGGGTGTCAGGTAGTCCGCAGCCACTGTGCCCCGTTCTCCGTGTCATTCTCATCTCTGGTACCTCCCGATTCTTGCTCCCCAGCTGGTTTTGAATGAAAAGGAAAAATATCTCATTCGTTGCATCAGCCACAAAATAAAGAGGCCCAGCAGGGACCCCATCTCATAAATCTCTGCGGCTTGGCCCCTGGCCAGGGCTGGCCCAGCGAAGGTGCTAATGAACACTGCAGACCAGGTCTGTCCCCTGCCGGGCTGGACAAAGGCCCTGGGACACCGGAGGGACCCTGCCTGGGAGGCTGCAGAACTCGCTATGTGCCCTGGGCGGGCACCTCTGCCTCTGGCCTGGTTTCCACGTGTCCATGGTGGCTTTCCGAATGTGCCATCCAGCCGAGCTCTCAGAGGCAGATGAGTAGGAAGCACATCCCGGCTCAGAGCAAACCCCCTCCTCGGAGGCCGGCCTGTCAGAGGATGTCCTGGCCTCTGGACAGGCTCCTGCCTCACTCCTCAAAAAGGGGACAAAGGGCCGGTGCAGTGGCTCATGCCTGTAATCCCAACACTTTGGGAGGCTGAGGCAGGTGGATCACCTGAGGTCAGGAGTTTCAGACCAGCCTGGCCAATATGGTGAAACCCCATCTCTACTAAAAATACAAAAACTAGCCAGGCATGGTGGCAGGTGCCTGTAATTGCAGCTGCTGGGAGGCTGAAGCAGGAGAATTGCTTGAACCCGGGAGGTGGAGATCTCAGTGAGATGGGATGGAGCACTGCACTCCAGCCTGGGTGACAAAGCAAGACTCTGTCTCAGGAAAAAAAAATAAAAGGGTGGGGGTGTTGTGGGAACAAAGAACCAGAGCTCCCTGAGCAGCTCAGAGGCCAAGGGCCAACAGGGGCTCTTCTGAGGGTATGGGGGAGAGCACCCCATGCAGGAGATGGGACCCAGGCTTTGGGTTACGGGAGACTAAAGGAAGCCCCATCCAAGCCCTCGGCGGACATGAGCAAGGATTTCTCCTCCCTGACGGTGTGTGACCCCACCATACACTAACGCTAACCGTCAATATATATAAACTCATCATATATAATATCCCATATATAATCTCATCATATATAATCTCATCATAAACAATCTCATCAATCATCTCATCATATACACTCTCATCATATATAATCTTATCATACATATGATCTCATATATAATCTCATCAACCCCATCACATGTATAATCTCATCATATATAATCTCATCATATATTTAATCTCATAATATTCAATCTCATATGTAATCTCATCTATGCATAATCTCATCATCGATAACCCCATCATATGTCTAATCTCATCATATATAATCCATTGTATATAATCTCATCATGTATTTAATCTCATCATACATAATCTCATCATGTATTTAATCTCAGCATATATAATCTCATTTATATAATCTCATTATATCTCATCATATATAATTGCATCATATATATAATCTCATATGTAATCTCATCATATATAATCTCCTCATATATTTAATCTCATATATAATCTCATATGTATAATCTCATCATTTATAATCTCGTCAAATATGATCTCATATATAATTTCATCATATATTTAAATCTCATATGTTTAATCTCATATAATCTCATCATATATGATCTCATCATATATATAATCTCATAATCTCATCATATATATGATCTTATCATATGTATAATCTCATCATTTATGATCTCATCAAATATAAACTCATCATTTAGGATCTCATCATTTATATCTTACCATATATAATCTCATTATCTAATCTCATCATATATTTAATTCTGTGAGCAGGACCCTCTTCCAGTGCTCATAGAAGCAGCTCACTTGAGCTTAATAGGTGCTGTGGGGCAGGCAGGCTCAGCAGAATGTGGGTGGCACTGCCCGTGAGCCCTGCTGGAAAGTTACAGGGCAGAGCTGAACACTGAAGGCTCTGACAAGTCCTGTGTGAGGCACCTGCTCCCCCAGCGACCCCATGAGGTGTGTGGACACAGGTGCCATGGTCACTCCCCTGCACAGATGAGGCGGCCCTGGCACAGAAAGGCAAAGTAACCTCTCCAAGGACACACAGCTGGGAGAGGCCCCCAGCCACTCCCTCATGCCCTTGCCTCACAGCTACAAAAGGGCTGCAGGGCAGCAGCCACAAGGAGTCCCGGAGACCCAGGCCACACCGGCCCCGACGGGCAGCAGCTCGCCACATGCCCGCTGGACACATGCTTTGACCCAGTGCTGTCGAGCAGTTTCCAGGCCAGGCACTATTCTCAGCATGCAGGGGACAAAGCCCTGCTGTGTTGGGGTTTCCATTCTAGTGAGGAGGGTGGGACAATGAGGCACAAACAGGCCGGGCACGGTGGCTCATGCCCTTAAACCCAGCACTTTGGGAAGCCAAGGCGGGCGGATTACGAGGTCAGGAGATCGAGAGCATCCTGGGCAACATGGTGAAACCTCGTCTCTACTAAAAATACATAAATTAGCTGGATGTGGTGGTGTGTGCCTGTAATCCCAGCTACTCGGGAGGCTGAGGCAGGAGAATCCCTTGAACCTGGGAGTCGGAGGTTGCAGTGAGCTGAGATCATGCCATTGTGCTCCAACCTAGAGATAGAGGGAGACTCCATCTCAAAAAAGAAAAAAAAATCAACAAGGCCAGGCATGGGGACTTGTGGCTGTAATGGGAGGCGGGCAAGTCGCTTGAGCCCAGAAGTCCGAGCCCAGTCTAGGCAACATAATGAGACCTCATCTCTACAAAAAAAAAAAAAAAGTTAAAAAATCAGCCGGGCATGGTGGTGTGCACCTTAGTCCCAGCGACTCGGGAGGCTGAGGTGGGAGGATGGTGTGAATCCAACAGGCAGAGGTTGCAGTGAGCTGTGATCACACCACTGCACTCCAGCCTGGGCGACAGAGTCAGACCCTGTCTCAAAACAAAAAGAATAAACAGCCACACACACAATGAGATGGGAGGGTGTGGAATCGTCCTGTGAAGCCCTGAGAGGAGGACGCATGGGCAGGAGGGGACCGGCCAGGGCCTTCCTCGTGGACTGGCAGGAGGCAGTGGCTGTGGCAGGTGGATGGAAGGGACGGGATCCATTTTCTCCCTATTTTGGAGACTCTCCACAGCCCACCACTGAGTGGATGCTGACAACAGCTGTAAGAAGCATCACAGACCCCGACTCATGTACTACCGTGGGGGACTCAGGAGAGGGGAGCAGGGCTGGGTAGGGAGCCATGGTCAAAGGAGGGGCCCGCGGGCATAAACCACAGTGTCTGAGTTCTGTGGGCTCCTCCTTCGTGGCAAAGAGATATCACACAGGACTTATCAGAGCCTTTAATGTTCAACTCTGCCCTGTAACTTTCCAGCAGGGGTCACGGGCAGTGCCACCTATGTTCTGCTGAGTCTGGCTGCCCCCAAGCACTTATAAAGAACCCTTCCCAGGAATTCTGATGCTCGCTCGGGTTAGAGTCCTCGTACAGGCAACTCAGCACAGGAGCCAGGTGGGGACAGTGAAGTGACCGCTCGCCCCGACTCTGCTGGCCTCCTACCCCCAGCTCAGACCCACACAGAGCAGGAGCGTGCCAAGTCCCTGCTCCTAAGCACTGCGTTCGGCTGAGCACCAGGAGACCTCCACCCCAAGCGTCATTAAACTTGAGTAACCCTTTAATACCTTCTCAGGCCACAAAGCTGCATTTCCAGCCCGAGTGGCCAGCTAGAGACGCATTTCATCCTGAGGTCTGTGGGCAGAGGCCACGTCCTTCAAAGTGGTTATTAAAGAACCGACATTGCCAGCTCCACCAGCAAAGTCCTTCTGGTCCCCAAAATGAGATTGGGGGAGCTGGGGTTGGCAAACCCTCGCCCCAGAGACAGAGACCGGGGCCCATCTGGGGGAGCAACACGCCAGCCTTCCAGCCACTTCTGGGACCTGGTTTTCCTCCCTCCACACCCAGCCCTCCCGGGGGGGACCTGAACCAGGGGCATTACCTTCAGGGCGAGCCTTGGGTTTCTTGAGGCCTCCGTCCAGCATCAGCTCAAAGGCGAAGGACACATTATGGACCTGACAAAGAAGGGGGCGGGTCAGCGGTGGGGTCCAGCAGCTGTCCCCAGCCCCAGGCCCACCCACTGCCCACTGCTTGAGGACAGCCTGTGTAGACAGGACAGAGCCTCTGGAATGCTGAGGTCCATGAGGACCCGCTGAGCCCAGGGCAGGCCACAGGGTGGGCAGGGATGGGGGAGGAAGTCTGCAGAGGGCCACATGCACTTCCCAGGCGGTTCTCACTCCTCACACTGGTGGTTCAGGCTGAGAGATGGAAGGGTGAGGTGCCTGACCAGCTTTCAAGGACTCATAGCCACCAAGAGCCTGCTCTGCCCCAGATGCCAGCCACGTGATGAGAAGTCACAGTGACCCCATTTTACTTATTTATTTACTTATTTCCTTTTCTTCAGACAGGATCTGTCACCCAGGCTGGAGTGCAGTGGCAAGATCTCAGCTCACTGCAGCCTCCGCCTCCCAGGCTCCAGCCATCTTCCTGCCTCACCTTTCCAGTAGCTGGGACTCCAAACATGCATCACTGTGTCTGGCTAATCTTTGTATTATTATTATTTTTTTTTTTTAGAGATGGGGTTTTGCCACGTTGGTCAGGCTAGTCTCTAATTCTTGGGCTCAAGTGATCACCTGCCCCAGCCTCCCAAAGTGCTGGGATTATAGGCATGAGCCACCATGCCTGGCCCACAGTGACCCATTTTACAGAGAGGGAAACCAAGGCCCAGAGAGGATGAGTCCCGAGCAGAAGCACGCAGGCCTGGGCACTGCCCCAGGAAGGGCTATAAAGAACTGCATGTGCCCAGGCGCGGTGGTTCACGCCTGTAATCCCAGCACTTTGGGAGCTGAGGCAGGTGGATCACTTGAGCTCAGGCATTTGAGACTGGCCTGGCCAACGTGGTGAAACCCTGTCTCTGCTATAATTTTAAAAATTAGCTGGGCTTAATCCCAGCTACTTGAGGGCTGAGGCATGAGAATCGCTTGAACCCAGGAGGCATGGTTGCAGTGAGCTGAGATCGTGCCACTGCACTCCAGCTTGGGTGACTGAGCAAGAGTCTGTCTCAAAACAAAACAAAAAAAAATCATTTCAACAATCATATTTTCATGATTCTGAGGTCAATGAATCAGAAGCGTGAACAATTTGACTTGCAATTGAATTGAATAATTAACCAGGAAAAAGAGGCTTCCCTGGGTTAATCAAATGCACAACACTGGAAAACAGCATGGAGTGCTTTGGAAAAGCTTCCACAGTGCACATGGCCTGTGCTTGGAGAGGCAAAGGGGTGAATGATGTGCCCGCACCAACCGCGAGAAAGGGCCTGGCTAGATGCGGGGTCAGCGGGGAAGACACCGCCCGGGAGGAGGGCAGGCCATGTCCACCTCGGAGGCGGGGGAGGGTGAGCAAACTGAAACCCTGCTCCAGAAGCCAACTCGGAAACTACCAATGGGAACACCAGGCAACAGAGCAGACACCCCAACCCTGCAGGACAGCCTGCCTGGATATGGGGGTGGGCTGCAGCAGGGCTGGGCCTGAGGGGTGGCCGAACACTGAAAATGGGGAAGGAGTAAAATACCTGTGTGGGGGGTGCAGAGAGCAGTTCCCCTAAGGAGAGAGCAGGGAGCAACCTGTGGGTGCTGGCACCCACCATGGGGCAGGCGCATTCGGCACACGCTCCCTTTCCCCTCCCGGCCCTGTGTGAGGTTGGGTGCCATCTTCCTTCCCAGAGGAGGGTGCTGGAACATCAGTGCCCTAAAAAGGCACAGGGCTCAAAGGGATGGAACCAGGACTGAAACACATTTAAGTCTGGATCTGGAATCTGTGCCCATTCTCCTCCAAGAGCCTCCTGCCTCGGCTCCCCTAGCAACACAGGTCCCTTTAGCTGACCACCATCTATGTCATCAAATTAGCTCTCACACACATGTGCACACACACACATGCACACTCACGCACACACAACAGGCTCAACCCCAAATGGAGATGGAGATAGGATAACAAAGAGGGGGGAATGGCGAGAAAAGATGCCGTTAGATGCTGCAGAAAGCTGGCCACCTCCCCCCTTACCATGACTTCCCCTGAAATAAAAGCGTCTATTACTACTCAGGTATCTTTCTTTTAAGGAAAGATCCTTCCCCCGGTGTGAAAGTTAGCACCAATTTGGACCAGTCTGTCTTCGTGCCTCTCCCGTACGCCTCTGAAGCCTGAGTTCCTCTTCCATGCAGAGAAGGGGGATGCTCAGGAGGAGCTGGGGATGAGATGTGTGACACATGGAGACGCTCAGAGACGGCTGGAGAGTGTGATCAGGTGACAAGGTGGTCACCCCTGCCCCAGGGAAGAACAGTTCAAGGGGGAGAGCAAAGCCCCTTCCAAGCCCCTTCTGAGCCTCACTGCTCTGCAGACCTTCAGCCCCACAGTGATTGGTTTTGAAGCGCGATCTTCCTTCTGCTTTCTTCTCAGGCTGAGGAAATGCCAGGCAGGAAACTGCCACCATCCCATGCCTGTCCTCTCAGGGCCCTGCCTCTGCCCCTAGCCATCTTCCACGCCCCGCAGGACAGGATCAGGGCAGATTCCCCTGGCGAGGCCTGGGGACCACCCACCCTGACCCTGACTGCAGTGGGAGCCCCCCAAGGCCCAGCGAAGATCAGGCCATACACACCCCTGCTTCGAGCCAGCCACATGGGCAGAAATCCTTTTCTCTCCGCAATTCAAAAGGTTTCAGTCAACCTGGCCGGGTGAGGAAAGAATAGAAAGTTCTGGAATAGGAGTCGACTCTCCTGGCTCTTCCATTGCTGGCCGTGCAACCCTGGGCTGGCCTCGAAGCCCTCCTGAGATTCCCTGTCCTCGTCCAGTAATGCTGAGGGGATCAGCTGAGGGGAAGCAACTCATGTCTTCTTTTAGGAAACATCTTCGCGTCTCCAGGGTATACCCCACTCCACAGAGAGAGGGGCCTGCAGAGCCTCCCAAAATGATGACCAAGGGGTGCAAGGCACTCAGCACGTGGCCAGTGCAGGGTAAGGCTCCAATGGTGGCTTTGCAACAGAAAGCCAGGCATGCTGGGCACCGTGGCTCACGCCCGTAATCCCAGCACTCTGGGAAGCCAAGGTGGGCGGATCACCTGAGGTCAGGAGTTCGAGGCCATCCTAGCCAACATGGAGAAACCCTGTCTCTACTAAAAATATAAATTAGCTGGGCATGGTGGTGTACCCCTATAATGGCTGAGGCAGGAGAATCTCTTGAACCTGGGAGGCGGAGGCTGCGGTAAGCCGAGATCACACCATTGCACTCCAGCCTGGGCAACAAGAATGAAACTCTGTCTTAAAAAAAAAAAAAAAAAGCCGGGCCACACTTACACCTCTGAGGTAGCTCATGGGGCAGAGCCTACAGGTTCTGAGCTGTCCAGTGTGATTTTTTTGTTTTTTAATCCAATACAATTGTTTAAAACCATAAGCCATGACTACCCTCGGGACAGCAGCTCATGATACATCTCTGGTTTTGCTCACTGAACCTCAGTCCCTCCTCCAAAAATGTGGGGGCAGCTGTAAGGATTCCCAGGGCCAGAGCAAACGCATCTCAGGGTCTCAGCCCACAAGAGACATGAGCAGGGGAGGTCACCGATGTCCCGTCTGCAAGCAGTTTTGAGCACATGGGTGCTGGGCCCAGCCTGAAGTGGGCGAGTCCTCCACAGCAGGGGACCACCCACCTGTCCAGGGGTCGTGAGGACTACAAGACAGATAATAAATACCGTGAGCCCATGGAGACTTCACAGCAGCTGCCATTATGACCATCATACCGCGAGGAGAAAGGGGAAAAATGCAGGGGCCGGAGGAGGAACTCCTCCCATCCCCATCCCCCGTCCCTCCATCCCCCATTCCCCCATCCCCCATCCCCCATCCTCCCATCCTCCGAAGCTGCTGACATCCTCCCATCTCCAGCCACCCGCAGAGCCACGCCACCACCCCAGGCTCCCGTTCTCCTGAGTGAATAGGATGAATGGTGTGCTGCGTCTATACCTGAAAATAGCCTTCCCTTCCTCGCTGCGATTCAGAGGGGAAAGCAGATGACTCAGGCCTCGCAGGCCAGGGCAGCAATTGTCAAAGACTTTCATCCCAGTTTCAAAGGGAAGAAGGCCAGGGCCCAGGAGATGACGCCTCTGACATTTGTACAAAGCCTTGTCTTGGAAAGAAACCAGCTCTAAGTCTTCTGGCTACACTCACTGTTCTCGCCAGTGTTCTTATTAGTTTGAACAAAGAAAAAACTCTCCAAAACTATGTTTCTGCAACCAGCTGTGTCAGGGCCTGGAGACGCACGAGCTTCTTCACTGCATCGTCTGCCCTTTCATTCCCAGGACAACAGCACAGGCACCCATGTTCCTGGTGAGTTCTCATTCCCTCTGCCCTCTCTCTTGCTCTTGCAGTCTCTCTCTCTCTCTCTTTCTCTCTCGATTCAACATGGACTCCATGTGCCAAGACCTCTCTAATCTGTCCTGATTCCATCTCAGCAGGCAAGACAGGAACAACATTTGGCCACAAGCAAACAGACTGTAATGTGCCAGAAGTGGGCAGATTGATAAATACTGGCCCCATTTCTGCTATTTCTCTGGCTGCCGCCACCAGCTTACATTGTCTGCCTCCCTGACTCATGGGTCTAACACTTTGGGAAAATAAAATGACAGATGCCCGTGAATCCAAAGCAGCATAGACCATCCATGGCCAAGTTTTTAAAGGCAATGCACTAAATACTGCCACGAGCGGCTTGACTGCAGAAGCCCTGGCAGAGGGCAGACAGCAGGGAGGAGCCCACACACAGGGCGGCCACAGCGGGACCGGGGGCGTGGGCCAGCCCAGATTGAAAGGAATGACCCAGATGATCCTATTTGAGAAATTTTCCCAAGAAAACAATCCACAGGGATGAAAAAAAAATCTATGTCAAAAAGATGTTGTTTCAGTAGGGGAAAAAAATGGAAACACTTTCAAGTTGACTGGCCAAGGAATGGGAACGGGGGAGACACTGGTAATGGAGCCGTGCTTGGGACTTTGTGCCACCACTGGAGATGGTAATTGGGAAGCTTGGGAAGCAGCAGGGAAAACCACAGGCACCGGATCTGAAGCAGAACAGGGGGAAGGGCTTACAACTCTACTGAGATGTGACCACAATTATGAAAAACTACACAGTCCCAGCCAGTGCGGTGGCTCATGCCTGTAATTCCAGCGCTCTGGGAGGCCGAGGCGGGAGGATGACAAGGTCAGGAGTTTGAGACCAGCCTGGCCAATATGTTGAAAATCCATCTCTACTAAAAACACAAAAATTAGCTGGACGTGGCGGCAGGCGCCTGTAGTCCCAGCTACTCAGGAGGCTGAGGTAGGAGAATCGCTTGAACCCAGGAGGCGAAGGTTGCAGTGAGCTGAGATCGTGCCACTGCACTCCAGCCTGGGCAACAAGAGCGAGACTCCATCTCAAAACACAAAACAGATAAAAAACTACACAGTCCCGTGGAAAAGACCCCAAAGAAAATGTGGCAAACAAAACCTCAGATGCGTTGTGCACTGCTGATGGGCTTCTATTTCTTCTGCTGAGAGTTCCATCTAGTTGCAATATCACTTGTGCGATTTTTACTTTTGGAAGAATGCAGCCAGGCTGCAGAAAGAGCTGCCAGGATGTTCTATGCTCTGCATTTCAATGAGTGTTTCTTGAGCCACTACCAAGGACGGAAACCATGCACATACCTTCTGATCGAAGCTTTCCGGAGTCAGGTAGAAGTTGTGGAGAGGAACAAAGTAGTCTTCCAGAAGGCCCATGAGCAGAACCAGGTATACGCCATCTGCAAACTGCAGAGAAAGACTTGTGATGTTTTCGGGTGGGGTATGGGGTTGGCAAATACTTTGCACACTCAAGGGGGGCATATTTTTTTTCTTCTAAGACAGAGTCTCACTCTGTCACCCAGGCTGGAGTGCACGGATGCAATCAAGTCTCACTGCCACCTCAACCCCCTGGGCTCAGGTGATCCTCCCACCTCAGCCTCCCAAGCAGCTGGGACTATAGGTGCACACCACCACGTCCGGCTAATTTTTTGTTTTTGTTTTTTAAGACAGAGTTTTGCTCTTGTCACCCAGGCTGGAGTGCAATGGCCTTTGGGACTTTGTGCCACCACTGGAGATGGTAATTGGGAAGCTTGAAAAAGGGTTTTGCCATATTGCCCAGGCTGGTCTTAAATTCCTGGGCTCAAGTGATCTGCTTGCCTCAGCCTCCCAAAGTGCTGGGATTACAGGTGAGAGCCACTGCGCCCAGCCGGAAATATTTTAAAGTAAAGCAATCCATGCCTCCTCTCACTTCAGGCAGGAGAATCTGGAATCAAGTCAAGGCACGATCATGAAATCCTTTGAGACCCGGCACCTAATCTAGGAAAAGCAAAAGGGCAGGAGGGCTCTGATACATGGGCACTGCAAATACCAAGTATGATGAGATGAGTGTTTGGAGCTGAGTGCAGCTGCCTGGTTAGGGCTGTGCCTTCGGAACCGTTCCCCGCTGCTGACCCCAGGGATAGCACTGACTCCCATCGCTCACGGCTGTCGTAAAGACACAGCAAGATGGCAGGCAGGGAGTCCCCAGCACACGTGAACGCTCCCTCAGCGTCAGCTGCTGGAATAATTCATTCAGATCTGCACGGTGCAGAGCTGGGACCGGGTGGCCCTCACCACTCTGTCTTGCAGCAGAGACCACAGCGAGTGCAGCGCCAGCCCCCATGGGTCTCGAGCTGCTGTCCAACATGGCAGCCAATGGCCACGTGCAGCTATTTAAATAAAAAATGTTTGTGTTTGAATGTTGCTGACTTATTCTTTTTTGTTGTGATAAAATATACGTAGGCTGAAATTTACCATCTTAAGCATTTGTAAGTTGTGGGAAGTAGAAAATTTCCCCTTCAAATTTTCTTTCTTGTTAAAGAATAAATGTGCTAATAACCTTGTTAAGCCCTATCCTCTGTAGCTGTTAGACATGCCGTGCTTACAGGCACATAGCACATTCTACGTCCTTGTACTTTAACCAAGATATCTGTGCTGGACCTGCTCACAGGCATGTCCCAGCTCTCCATTGCTTTTACCTGTTCAAAAATGTTTTAAGTTATTAGCCAATCATGTTTTAGTTTAAACTGTGAGGTCTGGCTCCAGCCAACAGATATCAGACCCAGCAGTAAGGACAACCCCAAATGCGTAAGGGATAAACATGTCTGCTTTTCCTCTGTTCATTGTACTCTCATGGCAACATGGCTAGCGAGGGGTACCCTTCCTGCAGTGCAGGAAGTAAAAATTGCTTGCTGAGAGATCCCTTTGTCTCAATGCTGATTTTTCTCTGTGGCACCGAGCATGTTTCCAACATAAGTGCACAGGTCAGTAGCATTAAGTATATTGTCATTGTTGGGAATGCACTTACTTACACACACACATCTCCAGAGCTTCACGTTCCCAAAGTGAGACTCTGTCCCCCCAGTTCTCTATTCTACTCTCCCCCCAGCCCCCGAGAACCACCAATCATTCTACTCTCTATCTCTATGAATTTGACTCCTCTGGACATCTCATGTTAAGTGGAATCACATAGCCATTTGTCTTTTTGTGTCTCGCCTATGCTGACTTTTCTCTTTACTTAAATTGTGGTAAAAACATACCATAAAATATACCATCACGTTTACCATCTTAACTGCTTTTAAGTGTCCAACTCAGTCATGTTAGGTACATTCACATTGTTGTACAAACAATCTCCAGGATTCTTAAATCTGAATGTTTTAAAAAATTCATTAAAATTAAAAATTTCATTTCTCAGCAGCATGACCACATTTCGGGTGCTCAGTAACCACGTGTGGCCAGTGCTGGCTGGCACAGCTACAGGACACTTCCACCATGAAAGAAAGGTCTGTTCATCAGTGCTGGTCTGGAAGATTCTCAGGGAGAACAACTGGAGAGACGAGAAGGGCTGGGGTACCTGGGAGGCCTTCAGCTTCCTGAGACCGGCAACAATTGCAATGGATAAAACTAGAACTCAAAGATGGGAGGGTGTTTTATTGAAAACAGCAGCAGCAGCAGTCCCCCTCCTAGGTAGGCCTGCATAAACCACACACACACACACCACACACTACATCAGCCACACACACACCACACACGTCAACCACACACACACCACACACACACACCACACAGACTACATCAACCACACACACACACCACACACTACATCAACCACACACACACACCACACACTACGTCAACCACACACACACCACACACACACACCACACAGACTACATCAACCACACACACACACCACACACACACCACACAGACTACATCAACCACACACACACCACATACATCAACCACACACACACACCACACAGACTACATCAACCACACACACACACCACACACACACCACAGACTACATCAACCACACACACACCACACAGACTAAACCACACACACACACCAACTACATCAACCACACACACACCACACAGACTACATCAACCACACACACACCACACATCAACCACACACACACACACACACACCAGAGTACATCAACCACACACACACCACACAGACTACATAAACCACACACACACCACACACTACATCAACCACACACACACACCACACACTACATCAGCCACACACACCACACACGTCAACCACACACACCACACACACACCACACACATCAGCCACACACACACCACACACTACATCAACCACACACACACCACACACTACATCAGCCACACACACACCACACACGTCAACCACACACACCACACACATACCACACACTACATCAACCACACACACACCACACACTACATCAACCACACACACACACCACACACTACATCAGCCACACACACCACACAGACTACATCAACCACACACACACCACACACACACACCACACAGACTACATCAACCACACACACACACCACACACTACACAGACTACATCAACCACACACACACCACAGACTAAACCACACACACACACCACACACTACATCAACCACACACACACCACACATACACCACACATACTACATCAACCACACATACACCACACAGACTACATAACCCACACACACACCACACAGACTACAAAAACCACGCACACACACCACACACTACATCGACCACACACACCACACATACACCACGCAGAGTACATAAACCACACACACACCACACAGACTACATCAACCACACACACACACCACACACTACATCAACCACACACACCACACACACACCACACAGACTACATAAACCACACACACACCACACATACTACATAACCCACACACACACCACACAGACTACATAAACCACACACACACCACACACGCTACATAAACCACACACACACACACATACCACACAGACTACATAAACCACACACATGGAGAAATGGAAGAAATTAAACCAGGGCCTCTCCCACTCCCAGGGCATCAAGACATTAATGATTTATACTCTTTATAAATGATATATGGTACTTATACACATACCCAAATTCCTTTGCAAAAACAACAACAACAACAAAAATCCCTGCCTTTCTGTGGCCAGTGACCTCTTCTGGTGGGCCAGTGGTTAAACGTACGTTTAAAACTCTGTATAATGTGATAATAGGAAAAAAAAATGTCGATATTGAGTAAATACAAATAAAGGCAAATTTAATTTCAGAGTCTCAATCTAAGAAGCTCTGCTGCTCATAGCGATGGGCAGGCCCCTCTGAGAAGGGATGTGGGGACAGCTGGGATGGATGTGGAAGGGCACTGCCCCTCACTGCCCCGTGACGGCACCAGGGGCTCCCACAGCAAACCTTCCTGGGCCTTCAGAGAGTGCAGTGTGGCCTTTGCTCTAATGACTCCACTTCTAGGCGTTTATCCTGAGGAAGCAGACTGGGGCACAGACAGCCATACACAAAGATGCTCTCTGCACTGCTGTTTACAGGAGCAGAAAAACATCCAGTTGTGAGGCGCTGCTTTAATGAGGTGCTGTGACTTTCAGCTGACGAGATACACTTCCCATTAAAAGTGACAAAATACAGGCGAGGTGGCTCATGGCTGTAATCCCAGCACTTTGGAAGGCCAAGGCGGGTGGATCACGAGGTCAGGAGTTCAAGACCAGAGTGGCCAACATGGTGAAACCCCGTCTCTACTAAAAATACAACAATTAGCCAGGTGTGGTGGCGGGTGCCTGTAGTCCCAGCTACTCAGGAGGCTGAGGCAGGAGAATCGTTTGAACCAGGGAGGCGGAGGTTGCAATGAGCTGAGATGGCGCCACTGCACTCCAGCCTGGGTGACAGAATGAGACTCTGTCTCAAAAAAAAAAAAAATAGATAGATGGATAGATCGAGCAAGGGAAAAAGAATCAGACAGAAACACACACACACACACACTTTCTCTTACACCAAAAGATGTCCCCAGTGTAGCTAGCGACACAAAACACATTACAAAACAGCGGACAGCAAGATCCACCGTCATTTAGGAAAATACATTTATGCACAAAAATTATCTAGAAAAATACACATCCAACCACAAACTGCAGTTAGTTATCCCTGGAGAGTCTGAAGGGGGAGGTCTGCAGAAAAGGATAAAGGAGGATTTTTACTTTTCACCTCCCCTGCTTCTGGGGTGCTAACATCTCAAACAGAAAACAATCCGAGGCTGAATGCAAAACATTTGTGAACTGCGGAAAACAATACATGGTTGGCACACAACACACAAATAAATAGACACATTAAAAACGGACTGTGATGCTGTCACAGACAGACCCACACTGCCTGTGACTCGCTGTCCACGCAGAGAAAAGGTCTGAACAAAACCCTTTGCACAGTCCTCTCCGGGTGAAGGGATTACGGATGACTTTTGTTTTGCTTATCTGCATTTTCAGACATTTCTACAATGAACCTGAATTACTTTTTTAATTAGAAAAGCAAATGAGAAAAGTTAAAGAAGGAGAAGGGAATGAATTTGGCCGCCCTGGGGTTTAAGAAGGATCAGCTGTGCATTAGGCATGTCTGTACCAGGAGCTCAAAAGCCTCCGCATCCAAGCACCCCGCTAATCCTGGGAAAATTGTATTTTGTCTTTAATGCTCGCTCAGTGCTCAAAAACATATTTTCACGACGATCCTTTAGCTCTGAGCGAGGGTTGGGACTGGAGGAGTAAACTTGATATACTCATTGTAGAAGGAATGTGTTATACGTACTGACCAGGAGGATGTTTGCCAGCTCCCGGCCACAGGGTGACAGCGGCGCTGAGCAGAGGCTGAAGGGACCAGCATGTTCTTTTTCTTTCTCTTTTTTGAAAGTGAGTCTCACTCTTGTTGCCCAGGCTGGAGTGCAATGGTGCAATCTCAGCTCACCACAACCTCCGCCTCCCAGGTTCCAGCAATTCTCCTGCCTCAGCCTCCTGAGTAGCTTGGACTATTACAGGCACGCACCCCCACACCCGGCTAATGTTGTATTTTTAGTAGAGACGGGGTTTCTCCATGTTGGTCAGGCTGGTCTTGAACTCCCGACCTCAGGTGATCCACCCACCTCGGCCTCCCAAAGGCCAGCATGTTCTAGATGGAGGAATTGCAGGTGCCAAGGCCCTGTGGTGGGCTGGGTGGAGCCCTGGAGGGTGTTACGGGTTGAATAACACCCTCAGGTGTTTTGGGGTTTTGCGTCTCCCAGAAAAAGACACAGTGGAACCCTAATCACCAGGACCTGTGAATGTGGCATATTGGGAAACAGGTTTACACAGATGCAGTCAGGCTGAGATGAAGTCATGGGCGGGCTCCCACCCAGCATGACCAGGTCCCAACTAAAGGGGGAAATCTGGACACAGAGACTCGCACACAAGGACAACACCGATGCGTGTACAAGCCGAGGAAGCCAACGATCCCAGCAAAACCCCAGAAGTTGGGGAGAGAGGCCAGGGACAGATCCTCCCGCACGGCCTCGGAGGGAACCGAGCCGGACCACACCTTGATTTTGGATTCTGAGCCTCCAGCACTCCAGGACATAGAGGTCTGCTGTTTTAGCCAGCTTGGCTTGTGGTGCTTTGTGGCAGCAGCCCCAGGAAAGGAAGACAGAGGGGCTGAGAAGGCCGTGGTGGTTATTTCTGCCCACGCCACGGGAATTCCTTGCGAGATGAGCAAAATGGCACCAGCTTTGTTCACCCGCCCCACCTGGGATGAAAACGCTGACTGAAAACAGCGGCGGACAAAACCGCATCTACCTGGGTCTCCAGTTCTGTCACCTCCAGATTCAGCTTGTTCAGGTGCTTGTTCACAAAAGTGATGAGAGACTGCCAGGAACAAAAGAGACATAGAAGCCATGAGTGGCCGCGTGCAGGCCCCATCTGGAGGGGCAGGCTTGACATTTGCCAGCCCCGGTGCTGTGAAACGCTTTCATCATCTCCCGTTTGCTGAAATAAAAAGCAACATCCCGACAGTGGCCCCCCCATTTTCATGGCACCGTGCCCGCGTCTATCCCGGCTACGCATGTCCTTGTTCACCAACCCATGCACACATATGCCGACCCGCACACGTGTGCCATGTTTAACAATCACACTGAAGAACACTCGGTGCCCTTAAGAAAGACACAAAACTGCCAGGGGAGGATCGTTACATTTGCAAATGTATCTTAGATGTGACCTGGAACTGGGAATGGCACACTCAGAAGACTGACAGGGAGGCGCTGCCTTGGGCCACGCCTATTGAGGTTTTTTTTCTTTTTTTTTTTTTTGAGATGGAGTTTTGCTCTTGTTGCCCAGGCTGGAGTGCAATGGTGCAATCTCGGCTCACTGCAACCTCCACCTCCCGGGTTCAAGTGATTCTCCTGCCTCAACCTCCATAGTAGCTGGGATTACAGGCATGTGCCACCATGCCCAGCTAATTTTGTATTTTTAGTAGAGATGGGGTTTCTCCACATTGGTCAGGCTGGTCTCTAACTCCCGCCCTCAGGTGATCCACCCATTTGGGCCTCCCATATTGCTGGGATTATAGGCGTGAGTCACCACGCCCGGCCCACCTGTGGATTTTCAGTGCATGGGGAGATCCACTCAGGGGGTTCTCTCCAGGTGGCAGGGATTTTCTGAGCCCTGTTATGTAGGTACCAAGAGGCACTGGCTTCTCTCCGGCAAAGTTTAAAACCTGTCACCTGTAATTCCTCAGCGACTGAACCCAACTTTTCTGGAAACTCAATACCACCCACCACTGCCCATGATATGATTTCTTACCCATTCTGCTCAAATTTACTGAGCAGCTACTATGTACCAAGCATGCTGCTTGGTGCTAAGGACAGAAACACAGTAAAGAGAGCTCCATCCCCGGCCCCTGACAAAGGGTCTCTGATGTAGTTCTCCATATGCATGTAGTGGTGGGACAGAGACATCAAGAGACAGGGCACTGCAGGGAAACATGCAGTGCAGGGGGGAGATTGCATGAGCCAGAGGAGAGGTGTGCAGACCCCCATTAAGACCTAGGAGAGGGGGGCATTGGAGCTGGACTTCAGGGTGCGCCAGTGCCAAGTGGGAGTGAGCTAAGTGGGTACCCAGGGGCATGTGGGACAGAGACTTGGACCCCAGGCAGAGGGCTGAGGTCTCTAGGTAGACACAGAGCTGTGGGATGTCACTGCCAGGGCAGAAGAGAGGGGGACGAGGGCATCTGGAAAAGGATCCAGGGCCTGGCAACTTCCAGCCTCCAGGTTCCTGGGGACAGAGCATGCTCAGAGAACCAAGCCCAACAGAGAGACCCTCTGTTACCAGCCAGGCTGGGACCCCAACCAAGGAGGAGCCCTGGGGAGTGCAGAACCCAGTTTGATAGGAAGGTGGTCGGGGGTAGGAAGCTCCTCCTGACTGTCTAGGGGTGGCTCAGGGGCCTCCTCAGGGACCACCCCAGCCTAGAGAGGGAGAGAGAGAGAGACAGAGAGACAGAGAGACAGAGACAGAGACATCGACATCTGCAAACCCTTTGGGGTCTTTAGGCTGTGGTTGATGTGGGTGGAATGGGAGAGAGTAGGAGGGGACGACCCAGGGAGAAACCTACAGAGGTGGGGAGGGACCCCTGATTTCATTCTGTGGCCCGGAGAGCCACACACCAAAACATGCATGTGGAGGTGGGGGACAGGGCAGGCTGGAGTGGGAAGCTAGCAGGCAAAACAAGATTCTGTCTCGTTCCTTGCCGGTGACTCCAGTGCCCAAAATGTGTCTTTCGAAGAAAGAATAAACCCTGTATCTACTGAGAGATGAGGGTGACCTTAGGCTACCCCATTTTCAGTGTTATCAGTGACCACGCGCTGCAGGTGAAGCCCACACAGAACCCCAGTTCATCCTCACGGTCCCCAGAGAGGTGGGTAACACCTCTGTTTCCACTTGACAGATGGGGAAACTGAGGCTGGGGGTATAATCTCACCCCTCGCCAGAGGTCACACAGCTGATAATCAGGGGGAGCTGGATTTGATTCATTCCCTGAACCAGTTCTGTCAGGGTCCCTGGGGGGGGCCACATGTGACGGGGCGGAGGTGGGGGCCTCTGAGGCTCCAAGTGTATCCCTCACCACCCAAGAGTGCTCAGAAGGCTTCGTCCCAGCAGGACCGTTAGCACGGTTGCAACAGCCTTTTGCAAAGTGCCTCCAAGAATGAAGGATCTCATTGTGCAAACCCAGACCAACATTTTCCAAAAGTGGGTTCCACAGAAATATAACACGTTCCACCCCAAAATGGATACATAAATAAATCGCACTATCAACAAACACGTTTGGAAAATGCTTCCTACCAAGCTCCCTCTTGGAGAAGTACAGTACAGGTCAGCCTGTTAAAGGCTCTGACAAGTCCTGCACTAAGAAAGCTGTTTGAGGAAACTGTCCTAGAAGAAAGAGAACTCCTTCGCCTGCACCATGGGTAGAAATACGTGCTCCTCCGATGTTATGGGAAGAAAGGACGCACATGCATTCACCCCACTGCAGCCTCCTGAATGGGACGCCTGCAGGCACTCAGGTAAGCTAATGTGCAGCTAATGGGCCCCTGTTCCTTTTGAGGGGAACAAGCCTTTCTGGCAGGTCCCCCAGAGCTGAGCACTCCCAGCACCCACCGTCAGAGCCTTGGCGTTTTTCCATCCACAGATTGACCAGCAGGCTGCCTGAGCTGGTGAGGGCCCATCCCCTGTCTGGAGGGAAACGGGCCAAGTCCATGCATGTCACGGCTCAGCCACACAGGCCTGCATGTTTACAGGGCAGGCCGGGGATGGTAATGAGGCTGGCGAGAGCAGCAGGCTGACATGCTTAAAAACATTTCCACATTGAAAAAAGGCCTCGAGTCAGAAAGAACTGCTGGCTGGGTAATTCACTTAACAGAAGTGGAGCGGGCGGGCAGAAAGATACCCAGGGAGCAGAGATGTCGAGTTAAAAGGCGCTAATTTTATGCACTGCGGTTACGTTTTCTGACTGTAATTACATTTCAATCCATGTGGCAAACATTTCTGAGATTCCAAACATTTTCCCACCTTCTTCCCAGCGGGCATTTGTGCTGTCAAAAAGCCAGAGCCAGAGGAGAACACATCCAACACCCCACCAAGAGCTTACCTTCTTCACCACACTGAGCTTGTCCGGGGCATGGTCGAAGAGCGTGTCGAAGGCGTCCCGCTCTGAAGACATGCAGAGAGACACGGAGGAGCGGTTACGGAGACTCGCGGTGCTGCCCTAATCCCCGGGCCCCCTGGGGACATGCCAGCTTCTGATCCCTGAGAAGGTTCAGCCTGAACTCCCACACCTGCCTAGAATCCTTCCAATTCCTGCCAGAACAAAAGAGCTGACCCCGGACGATCGGTGGGTCAAACCGAGGCAAGAAAGCGCGCTTCGGCACAACCAGAACAGCGTGGACTAGAGGCTGCAAAGGCTCCTTTCCACCTGCTCTTTACCTTTTCACATGAAACACGTAGATGGCACCTGGCAGCCACCCCTGCCACGCCCTAGGACTTGAGGCGTCCTGACTTCTCCCTGTTCCCACATTCCTTGTCTACCAGCAAATGGCACCTGTGAATCCAACCACCTCCCCCACGGCCGTGGCTGTGCCGCTCGCACCTCACTGCTCCTTGCCTGGGGAGCAGCTGCAGCCTCCTACTCCACTCCCAGCCCCTGATCCCTTCTTCCCAGCAGGCAGAGTAAGCCCTTTCAAGTGCAAACAGAATCATTTGTTCCCCTCTCCACTCCCATCACAACGAAAACCCTCCAACCGCTTCTTATCATGCTTAGAATAAAATCCATCCTGTCTCCCACGGGCCATGGGACACTCAGATAAAATCTGTCCTCTCTTTCACAGGCCATGGGTCACTCAGGCTCAGAGTCATCCTCCTACACGCACCCTCCGTGACTTCACCCACCAACCGGCCTCCCAGCTGCTTCCGCTGACACTGGTGTGCACCTGCCTCAGAGCCTTTGCACCTGCTGCCATGGAGGGAGGTCCCATAGGGGCAGATGGGACAGAGACTTGGACCCCAGGCAGAGGGCTGAGGTCTCTAGGTAGACACAGAGCTGTAGGGTGTCACTGCCAGGGCAGAAGAGAGGGAAACAAGGGCATCTGGAAGAGATCCAGGGCCCGGCAACTTCCATCCTCCAGGTGCCTGGGGACAGAGCATGCCCAGAGAACCAAGCCCAACAGAGAGACCTCCTCTATTACCAGCCAGGCTGGGACCCCAACCAAGGAGGAGCCCTGGGGAGCTGCAGAGCCCAGCTTGACAGGAAGGGGTGGGTAGGAAGCTCCTCCTGCCTGTCTAGGGGTAGTCCAGGGGCCTCCTTAGGGACCACCCTGGCCTAAGGGAGAGAGAGAGAGAGACAGAGAGAAACAGAGACAGAGACAGAGAGACAGAGAAAGCCCAGAAAGAGAAGAAGAAGGAAGGGGTTAGGCCCAAGTAAGCCAGAGGCCCAGGGAGAGAAGCCGGCCAGGCCTCCTCCCAGAGGAAGCACGCTGGCCCCTTCCTTCCAGGCCGGGCTGCCCAGGAGGCAGCTCACCCCCCCTGACCAGCCCAGCCCAGGTAGCCTCTTCCTTGGCCTTGTGGAGGTGATGAAAAACAAAGTGGAAAGGAGAGAAGGAAAGTGTATGTGAACATGTGTGTACACGTGTGTATGTGTGTGCATGTGCATGCTTGGGGGGAGGGGGAGGGAAGTTTCTTCACGTAAAGACTGACACTGACCTAAACGTCCCAGCCTCTGGACACCTGCCAGCTTTCTAATGCAGCAGCTGTAAAGTATTTTTACAATCATCTAAGTTAGAGCACACTCAATATGACAGTCAGCTAAGGGGCAAAAAAAAAAAAAGTGAAATCTTGACAAAGCAGCACACAAACTATAAATGCAGCTTAAGAAAACCCCAGGAGCAGAAGAGTGCTTGACGTCAGCCAGGGTATATTTAGCTGGGCCACCGCTGGGTTGGCAGAGTCAAGCCACTCAGGGAGGCATCGGTGCCGCAGAGGCCTCTCCGCCAGCTGCCGTGCCCCTGGACCTGGGGGACTAGCATCATGTCCCACAGTCCACACGGCAGGGAGGGACCCCTGGCTCTGAAAACGGGCACTAGGGACCAGGTACAGGACCCAGGGCATTTGGAAGGGACCCAGGGCCCCCAAATTCCATCCTCCAGGTTCCTGGGGACAGAGCATGCTCAGAAGACAGAGCCCAGCGGAGAGACCCTCTGTTACCAACCAGGCTGAGACCCCAACCCACGGAGCAGCCCTGGGGAGCTGCGGAACCCAGCTTGACAGGAAGAGGGTGGGGTAGGAAGCTCCTCCCATCTGTCTAGGGGTGGCCCAGGGGGCCTCCTCAGGGACTACCCTGACCTGGGGGGGGGCGGTGGGGTGGCAGGGGAGAGAGAGCGCACATACCATACCACTGTGATGTGCTTGGCCTTGGGAACAAAATCAGATGCAGATCCTAGCTGCCTGACTTCACACCCCGTAACTCTGGGCAAATCCTCCCTTCTCCAGCCGAATTTCTTCCTCCGTAAAGGTGGCGTTCTGACGGCCCCTGCCTCGCCCTTGGTGTGGAAATAAGTGGGGCAGTGAGTAGAGGCAGGAGCGCAGTGCCTGGCAGGAGCGATGCTGGCCCTCAGTCCTTACAGCTCCCTCTCGTCCTGTCCCCCAGAGCCTCCGCAGGCTCTGGAGACGCCACAGAGATAAACAAGGAGGCGGCCCTGCTCTTGGGGAGAGGCACAGACTCAGGGGAGGGCCTGGAGAGGGAGTAAACTCTGATAGTGCAATCCTGTTAGTGTCAGAAAAGAGGAATCCAGGCAGGGGCCAACCAACCTGAGCAGGCCGGGTCTGCCCAAGTTCAACCTGCAAGAATGCTCAGCTCGGCCCCGTAATGTTCTGATTTCAGTCAACAGTTTTTGTTTTGGTTTTGGTTTTGATTTTTTGGCTTTTTAAGACAGAGTCTCTGTCGCCCAGGCTGGAGTGCAGTGGTGCGATCTTGGTTCACTGCAACCTCTGCCTCCCGAGTTCAAGTGATTCTCCTGCCTCAGCCTCCTGAGTAGCTGGGATTACAGGCATGCAATACCACGCCAGGCTAATTTTTGTATTTTTAGTAGAGACGGGGTTTTGCCATGTTGGTCCGGCTGGTCTTGAACTCCTGACCTGAAGTGATCCACCTGCCTCAGCCTCCCAAAGCACTGAGATTACAGGCGTGAGTCACGGTGCCCAGCCAGAGTCGACAGCTCTTAAATGGGAAGGTCTATCCAAAAGTTCTGAACTTCTGGCCTCTCTTGAAGAACTGGAGGCTGTGGCAACAGTGAGCCTGCACTCCCACCTGGCAGCAAGGAGCGGCCCCCGGGGGATGGGGGTGTGGACTCTGCAGTTTGCTCCAGACCCCACCACTCCCCACTGCCACCCAGCTGGGGTGAAGGGGCAGCTGGCGTTATCACTGCACAATCTAGCCACTTTCCTCTTTTATATTATCAGCCTGGTCCCTGGAGGCACCTGAGTCTGAACCAAGGGCTGGCGGACCTGAATAAGGCTTCACGAGGCAGCCCTGGGGTTCAAGCCCGGCTTGCTGGGGCAAGAGGAGGAGGAAAGGTGCTCCACCAAGGGAGCAGCAGGCACGAGGACAGACGCCAGAAAGCCCAGGGCAGGTTCAAGAGCCGGGTGGCCTGTGAGAGGTGTGAACAGGGGTTGTGGTCAGCAGCGTGGGAGTGACGGAGGGCACAGTCAGGAGCCAGGGGTGCCCGGGTGGAGCTAGGCTTCCGGAACAAGCTCTGTTGGCAGAAATGGGAGGGACGTGAAGGGAAATGACTAGCAGTTATAATGAGGGGAAGAGGGTGAGGAAGGCACGTCCCTGCTCTTCCCCCTCCAGCCCAGGGCAGGCTCAGGAGGGGGAAGGGCTTACCAGCGGAGAAGCTGCACCAGCTGGCCCGTTGCCATGGAGACCAGGCTGCAACCTCCTTGGCTCCCCTGAGACTTGTTTCCGTGGAGAAAAGCCTCCTCACCCACCTCGGCCAGGGCAGTGATGCCATCAAGAGGCAGCAAGGATCTGTGGAGCCACCTCTCGCTGGAATGATGGAGAGTGGGCAGAGCAGAGCCCCACCCCCTCCCTGGCTCGGGATGCTCATGGGGGAAACTGAGGCCCAGAAGACCGCTTCTGGCAAAGCTCAGCACATGAGCCAAGGAGGGTGTGCCCGGCCTTCCAGAAGCTCCTAGAACATCTGGCACCAGCCGCGTGGCAGACTGGCCAGGCTGGCTGCTTTAGCAGGGTGGGGTGAAGGGGCAGCCTGAGGAAGGGTCAGCTCCAGCCCTCAGGCAACTCCTCGGGTCAAGGAGCCATGTGTGAAGGGGAGAAAGGCAGGGGCTCTGGGTGCTCCTGAAAGTTTGCTGGCACCAGTGTCTGCCAGGCACGTGCAGCCTTCGTTGTGTAAACACTGGCGCAGGGAAGAAGAACCAGGCCATCCCCGTGAGCAGAGTCCTGCTTGGCTCGTCACATGACTACAGAAATAACTAAGGCAGGGGTGGGGAGGACAGCCAGCAGAGGGCAATTTAGGGCAGTGGAGTCAGAGAGGGCCTCCCTGATCAGTGACATTTGAACCAAGAGCTGGTAGAGCTGAAGGAGTGAGCCATGGGTTAATCCAGAGGGGAGAGCATGCAGGTGGAGGTTGCTGGAGGAGAGAGCGGCCCAGGGTGCCCTTGGGGGCTGGAGGAGGCAAGTGGCATGACAGGGAAGCCAAGACAAGCCATGCTGCTGCCCCTGAGGGGAGCGGGTGCCGGGCCAGAAGCCCTGCTGCGCCTGAGGGTGGCAGGCTGGGTAACCAGGAGACTTCGGAGCCTGCGTCAGCAGCAGCAGCAAGGCCGGGGGTGGAACTAATTGCCTGTCATCGACAAATAGCCTGTTTGCATTTTCTCAAGCACAGAGCATAAAGCCTGCAACGTAATGAGAACAACTCCATCGGCCTCTTGTGCAAATTGGTCTTGTGATCCCACAGTCCCGACGCCCCTGGAGAGACAGCTGGGTCCACTTTTCACACGTGACACCTGGCTCTTACCTAGGGAGCCACTGCCCACACATCAGACCCCAAAGCTCATTCCTAGGGTGGCAGGGGCTCTGGGTCCAGGCTTCCAGGCCCTTGGGCCACAGGGTGCTACACACAGCCCAAGGCCTGTGTGCCCCCAACTGAACGGTCCAGGCTGTCTTTTTCCTAAATCTCCAATGAGGCCCGTACCAAACACAGAAGTGACAGCGCCACAGAAAGCCAAAAACACTCAGAAATGCCTGATGCGCCCACTCTCCTCATCTCGAGGCCTCTACAATTCCAAAGGGTTGCTGAGCCTCCTCCGGGAAGAAAGGGTAGAGAGGTGGTGACAGAGGGGGCACTGTGCCCCCAAAGTGTGCCTATACCTAGACGCAGGGTGGGGAGACGCCCCACTCCGGCCCCATGAGCTGTGGCCCCACTGCAGTTTCACCTCCCTCAGCAACTATATACAGGAGGTTTCTTTTCTCATCCTTTGTTTTTTTATAATAGAGACGTTTGAAAAGAGCCGAAAGTCTCCTTAAAAAAGAAAAAAAGTGAAGGCCTGTGAATGTTCCCAGCACAGCTGAAGGTCTAGCAAAGGAAGCCTCTCAGACATACCCCCACTGCATCTTCTCAATTCAAGCCCCATGGGATCTGAGCCCCTTCCCCCTCGCCATAGGCAGGATGGTTAATACTGAGTGTCAGCTGGATTGGATTGAAGGATCCAGGGTGTGGTCCCTGGGTGTGTCTGTGAGGGTGTTGCCAAAGGAGACTGACATTTGAGTCAGTGGGCTGGGAGAAGGCAGACCACCCTTAATCTGGGCGGGCACCATCCAATCAGCTGCCAGAGCAGCCAGAATAAAAACCAGGCAGCAGAATGTGAAAAGGCTAGACGGGCCTCGCCTCCCAGGCTTCATCTTCCTCCCATGCTGGATGCTTCCTGTTCTTGAACACCAGACTCTAAGTTCCTCAGCTTTGGGGTTTGGACTGGCTTCCTTGCTCCTCAACTTGTAGACGGCCTACTGTGGGACCTTGTGATGGTGTGAGCTAATATCCTTAATAAACTCCCCTTAATATATATATCTGTCCCATTGGTTCTGTCCCTCTAGAGAACCCTAATAGGTAAGCAGCGATGGCATCCTAGCTGGTCCCCATAATCACTTTGAGGTTACAGAGCCCCATGGCCGAGCTGGCCTAGCCCTGAATGTATAGGACTCGGTGGGTGGCATCCCCAGCCAGAGGACCCCAAAGGGACAGACATCAGCTCCGGGCTGGCAGGCTGGAGAGGCAGACAGGAAATTTCTATTTGGATTTCATTTTTCCTCTTAATAATGGTTCTCCCCTCCTGCTCACTGGAGAACATGGTGTTTGGGGGTCAAGGAGTTTCTCTTTTGAAATGCTCCCCAAAGCAGGGGAGCCTGGCCAGGCCGAGGGCTGGGGTATCCTGGCTCTGAGGGTTGAAACGTTGCCATCCCTTGCTGAGATGAAGATGGGGTCTCAGGGTTTAGTTGGGGGAGAAGAGAATAATTGGGAACAACCACTGAAAACCAACACTAATAAAACCACCCCACATAGAGGGCTGCCCCCGGCCAAGCAGGGCAGTCACCTGTGATCTCACCCAATCCTCACAGCAGCCCTGCCCAGGGAGAGCATTTTACGCTCCCATTTCACAGATGAGGAACAGACAGAGGAAGGGGCAGGCCACAGGCCACCAGCCAGGACCAAGCCCCTGCTGCCTGACTCTAAGGAAGTCTGCTAAACTGGCAGTTTCCAGGAGGAAATAATACGTATGGAAGGACATCCACAGAGGTGAGCCATTCTCTCCCCAGCCAGTTAACGATGCGTCATATACCAGCCGCCTCTCCTCCCTCACCTTTATCCTTGACCGCTCCTGCCCCAGCCCTGGACAGTTCCAGCCAGTGGACATCCCAGGCCCCTCCCACTCCCCTGGCTAGCCACCCAGCCTTCCACCGAACTTTTCTTTTTTTGAGATAGAGTCTCGTTTTGTCGCCCAGACTGGAGTGCAATGGCACGATCTCGGCTCACTACAACCTCTGCCTCCTGGGTTCAAGCAATTCTGCCTCAGCCTCCCAAGTAGCTGGGATTACAGGCGCCTACCACCACACCTGGCTAATTTTTGTATTTTTTAGTAGATACAGGGTTTCACCATGTTGGTCAGGCTGGTCTCGAACTCCTGTCCTCAGGTGATCCACCTATCTCGGCCTCTCAAAGTGCTGGGGTTACAGGTGTGAGTCACCGTGCCTGGCCCCACCTGACTCTACCTAGCACCACCCAGCCCCTCTTGGCTCTGAGAAACAAGCATATTATACCGAAAGGTGGGGGTGGACAGCGTACTTTCTCTAGGATTACAGAACTACGGGGGCAGTGAGACCCACCCCAGCTTCCCACTCCCCCCAAATGACCATGTACACTCTCGGGGGAGCTTCCTGGGGCAGCCCTAACACACTTCCATCTCCCCGCTTTCCCCAGGGTTACTTACCAAACCGGCCCATCATCATCCTGCAAACAAGAGCACAGAGAATGGCATCAGATGGGTCCCTCCGAATGCAGTTTCACAAGCAGCACATGGAGGGTGAGGGGACAGGCCAGCCAGAAAGCCAGGCCCCTCGCTGCCCACGTGACGGCCTACTGATAATGCAGGTCACACTGTGCTACGTTCCGGCCCGCTCTAATTATAAACGAGAGGTGCCTGTGCGGATTATTCACATTTGCACAAGATGAGCAGCAAATCACCATCTCTATTTGCACATTAACCATGCTGTGAATGCCTTTGGAGGGGGAGGTACTTAAATCAAGACAGTGGTTAGTTAACCTGAAGATTGCAGCAAATAATAGGGCTTCCAGCAGCCATGGAAGGCTCAAAACACAAGCTGGGCCAGTCACGGTGGATCACGCCTGTAATCCCAGCATTTGGGAGGCAGAGGAAGATGGATCGTTTGAGGTCAGGAGCTCGAGATCAGCCTGGCCAAAATGGCGAAACCCCGTCTCTATTAAAAATGCAAAAATTAGCCGGGTGTGGTGTCAGGTGCCTGTAATCCCAGCTACCCAGGAGGCTGAGGCAGGAGAATCACCTGAACCCAGGAGGGGGGAGGTTGCAGTGAGCCGAGACTGCCATTGTACTGCAGCCTGGGCAATGAGAGTAAAACCCCATCTCAAAAACAAACAAACAAACAAAAACCCAAGGCTGGAGACCAGCCTTGCCATTGTGGCGAAACCCCCTCTAAGAAAAACACAAAGAAATTTGCTGGGTGTAATGGCATGGGCTGTGGTCCCAGCTACTTGGGAGTTGAGGTGGGAGGATCGCTTGAGCCTGGGAGGTCGAGGCTGCAGTGAGCTGAGATCGCACCGCTGCACTCCAGCCTGGGCAACAGAGCAAGACTGTCTCAAAATAAACAAATAAATAAACACACAAGGTTGCTGGTTACCCAAGTATTATGTTTCCAGGATAAACACAATGTACTTGCAGGACTCATGGAATTAAAGGATTCTGGGGGAACCACGAGGCCGGGCCCTGATCTCAGGCAGGCGGCAGTGAAAGCAGTGAGGGGAGATGGGGGCGGTGAGCATGCTCTCGAAGACTCCCAGTACGTGAGTGCCCAGATCCTTTCCACGCACTGCCTTCCTGAGAGGCAAGGAAGTCTTTGCTTCATCCCCAAATCCCTCTAGACTCAAGTCCTTTGGCTCCATCTTATTTAACAAGCACTTACTTGAGCACCTACTATGTGCAGGCCATGCAGATAACAGAAAGTAATATCCCCCTGGAGATAAATACTGTGTGGCCCTGCCCTCAGGATGGCCGGGGGTGAGAGACCTCCTAAGCCAATATTTCAATGCTGGCCACATGTGTCCAGAGGCTATGGGAACTAACAGGAAGCCAAGCACTCCTGCTTGGCAGATAGGAGGTCTTCCTGGAGGAAGTGACCTCGTAGCCACCTCTAGAAAGAGAAAGGAGAACACTGAGACTGGACAGGAGGTAATGATGCCGCCTTAGGAAACTGAACATGGATCTTTGGGCCACTGGTTTTCAGCAGACATCCCATCATTCAGATGCTCTGTCAGAGCCTCTGCGGCCACAGGGAGGGGCAGGAACAGGCGACCAGGATGGCGTGATGAGCCCTGAGGAGGACCCACTTGGGGCGTCAGCCTGGAGAGGTGATACCAGCCTCTCCCCTACCCCTGCCCTGGTTTGCAGAGGGACGCAGACTCTGGGTAAAAAACCCCAACTCCCTTTCTCGCTGCTCAGGGCCACCTGGCATCTGGTTGAGGTGGCTTCCACTGGAATTACCCCTGCCCTGACTTCGGGGCACTCCCCTCCTCCTGGAAATTCCCTTAGGGCCCTGAGGCATTTCCCACAAGCCCCCTGTGCTGGACTGTACACATCTTTGGATGCATCCTTTCTCACCAGCAGGATGGGCTGCCCTGGAAGAGAGGGACCATGCTCAGCCCACCTCTCTGTGTCTCTGTGGACCCAGCAGGAAGGCTGGCATGCAGCAGGCCCTTGGGGCCAGTTATCGCTGGCAAATAGCTGAGGCCATCCTCCCATCCACTCACTCATTCTGTGTCTCCGGACCATTCTGGTTTTACTTAGGATGACTGTGGAGGCCCCAGCTTCTCCTTGCTGCCGTCATATGGGACCCCCCTCACCTGGAAGGGGACTCTTATCACAGTGTGTCCACCCCCGACAATGTGGCTAGGCCATTCCTGCACGAGGAGGCAGAATCTGTTTCCCACACCTTGATCCAGCATGACCTGTGACTCACTTTGACTCACAGAATTGAGGACATGGGTATGGATGTCTGAGACAAGGCCTCAAGGGGCCTGCAGCTGCACTCTCACTCTCTCAGGACCCTGAGGGCACTCTGGGAAGATGTCCAGCTCCATGAGGAGGAAAGAGACCCAGGGGAGGCAAACACCAACCGCCAGGGAGGTAGGGGGAGGCCGAGAAGCCTCCCCCAGCCTCCATCCAGCCTTCAGGTGTCTACATCACACGAGCAACCCCAGGCGAGACTGGCTGAAGAACCGCCCAGCTGAGCCCAGCTCAGATTGCTGACCCACAGAATTGTGAGCAGCAATGAAACAGATGCTGTTTAAGCCACTCAGCTTTGGGGGTGATTTGTTCGACAACAATAAACAATAAGACACCAGCCCAATCCCAGTTCCTCGCAAGCAGCCCTTCTCCTACCGCTGAACAGGAAGAGCCGCTGCCAAAGGCCCACTGTGCCAGGCACAGAACCACATTCTCATCCTCCCCTCCTCCCACTCTCCCTGTTCCCTTCCCGGGCCTGGGGCAGACTGGGAGGCCCCTTCGCCGGCCTCCGCACAGGCGTCAGCCTGCACTCCCCCATCCCATCATCTTCCCTGACAGCTTGCAAGCCACGAGTGGTTTCCTGTGTCAGCTCCAATTTTTGAAATACCATCCATGAATTCACAACACAGTAATTAATCACTCTGTGAACTTAGCTGATGGATTAGCTGAGACAATCCATTTTTAAATGTTCTGTTTCATCTGAAACAGGTTTAGTCAAGAGGCACAAATGCGGTGAATTCTAAAGATCCTTAACAGGTTATCACAAGGGGTCCTTAAAACCACACACCACAGATATTGTTTGATTTGCTATTTTCAATAGATTTGAAGCCTTTTAGACTTCTGAACACCTGCCCCCTGGCTTTCTCTCGGAGATAAGAGATGGCTTAGCCATGTCTGTCAAAGGAAAGTTCTGGTTTATACATGCAGCTCCCACCTCTAACGGGGCTAATGTAGACGAATAAACGAACGGAGACAATGGGTCTCTCTAACCGTCCTGAACTCTCGCTCTGCCTGCCCCACCTTGAACATTCTTAAAGCTCACCTTTTAAGATAAGGAATGAAAAATTCGAAGGCTGTGGAAGGTAACTCAGTTCTAATGTTAAAAGCTCTGAAGAAAGTGTGCAGAGGGAGGAGAGCTGGGGTAGGAAGCAGCATGAGAATCACATGCTAAAGTGAAGGGGCGCGGACCAGGAGCAACCCCACGTGCGCTGGCGTCCCTGGCTGAAGTGGCAGCCTGGGGCCCAGCTCGCTCGGGGCAACATGGCCTGGAAGGGCAGGGCAGGGGTCCACTTACTCTGTGGTTGTGGTCAGCTCCTCTGAGATGTGGCTGGAATGCAGCAGGCCTTCCCGCTTCTGAAAACCCCAGCATAAACAAACACAAAATAAGGCAGTGGAGAGGTGAGGAAGGACGCACCGACAGGGCAGATGAAGCTGCGGGGCCGGAGACCCTCTTAGAAGAGAGCCACGGAGAAGGCGGGGTGGTGCTGAACATGCATGCCAGGCCTTGGTCGGGGCACAGCAGGGGACCCTGGGCAGGGTGCCTTTCAGTGGCCACAATCTGTCCCCATCCTCCTCCCCACCCTCTGGTCTCCCCATGGCGCTGAGAGCTGGCATTTGGGTAGGTCTCAGGAGAAACACTCAGGTCAGGATTCCCCAAAGGGATCCTCTTTGCTTTGCAGCCAGGAGAGATGAGGCAAGCAACTGGAAGGAACATAAGTAACAGAGAACACCCCCTGCTACCATGTGTGTGCACGGGACTGAAGAGGGTCCCCCAAAGTTCATATACACCATGAACTTCAGCACGTGACCTCATTTGGAAATAAGAGTCTTTGCAGATACCAGCTCAGATGAGGTCGCAATGGATTATGGTGAGCCCCCACCTTAATCCAGTCTGACTCACATCCTTATTAGAAGGAGAAATAGACACAGAAACAGACAGAGGGAGGAGGCCATGTGATGACGGACGCAGAGACTAGAGAGAGAGATGCAGCCACCAGCCAAGAACACCAGGGACCGATGGGCACCATCAGAAGCTGGAGGAGGCAGGAAGACCCCTCTCCTAGAGGAGGAGGCGTGAGGAAGGACATGCTACTCTGACGATATCTTGATTTCAGACTTCTGGCCTCCATAATTGCAAGAGAATAAATGCCTGCTGTTTTAAGCCACCTGGTCTGTGGCACTTTGTTCCCACTGCCCTAGGAAACTGACACAGTATAGGTCACACTTCTCCCACAGCATGAGAGGTATCAAAAAGCAATGATGGTGGCAAGTGGGGGCATGGCAGTGGTGACAGTAGGGGTAGCAGCCCACCTCTCACGGGAGCTGCAGGTAGAGCCGGGTGGCTGATCCAACCACCGCTGAACCCCTCGAGGGACTGGGAACTCACTTCCCACTGGGCCAGCCCACTGTGGACCCCACCAAGACCTGAGCTTCCATCCCTTTCCGAGCTTGGCCTCCGGTGAACACCCAGGGATGGTGCTGGTTACGGAACAACTCTGTGGGCAACGCTTAGCCTGAGTCTCAGGAGGGTCTGCCAAGGAAGGTCCAGAGAGACTGTATTCACTTAGTCACGGACCAGACATGCATGAGGCACCCACCCACCAGGTGCTGGGCCCAGGTCTAGGGACTGGAGACATAAAGCTGGATGTTTTAAAGGTTTGTAGTAAAATCTTGATTTTATGGGGGAAGGCGCTGGAGCTCAGCAAAGGCAAGTGTTGGAAATAGATGCTCGGTGGCACCAGCCATCTTGCCACGACAGTACAATGAGCAAAGGAAAACAGACAAATTTATTCCTTACGTATTTTGGGTTGTCCTCACTGCTGTGTCTGATCTCTGTCGGCTGGAGCCAGACCCCACAATCTAAACTAAAACCCGAGAGTACCCTTCCTGCAGTCCAGGAAGTAAAAACTGCGTTGCTGATCCTGTGTCTCAGTGCTAATTTTCCTTTGTGGCACTGAGCATCTATTTCCAACAGCAGGTGATCCGCCCAAAGCCACATGGCCAGGCAGAAAATAAGGCCAGGCCCTTCCCTTCCTTCCTTCCCCTCAGGAAATGTCACATCCCTTGCATTGCCCTGTCTTGAGTTTGATAAGGGGTCCCCCTCAGTAAGCTCAGAGGGGCTGCAGGGAAGACAGAAGGCAGCTCTAAGGTCTGGGGAGGAATGGCGCAGTTCACAGGACCCCCGGCTCCCCATTTTATTCCACTCTGATGGTCCAAACAACACTTCTCTAACCCCGGTTACGGCAGGAAGCACCGCAAGTGCTTGCCTGGTTCAAACTTGCTGCAAACCCCAAAGATTATCTTGGCCCCAAGTGCAAGGCTGAAAGGAAATACTGGGGTTTTGGAGGCTGCAGAGGGCTCCTGGGGCCCCGGGCTGACGTAGGTGGGGTTGGGAACCACAACCCCATGTGTCCTAGGGAAGCCTTTCCAGGACAGCTGCCTGTGAACCCAGGGCCAAGATAAGGGGAATAGGAATGGACCCCGAGGGTCCTGAGTCACCACCACCAACCACAAACATTCGCCTTAGGAAGGAAAATCATGGCAACACGAGGTGGCCCTCGCCTGATGCCAGAGACGGGCATTCCCGTCAGGTCAAGACCGAGCTCCCAGGGTGACAGAGGGGTCAGAATGCGTTCGGAAAACACGGCCGCAGCCAGGTCCTCCCAGACCACAGAGACCACGGGACTGAGAAGTTTAAAAGCCAGAGGAAAGTGGAGCCAGATGCCTCGAGTCAAATAAACACGGAGGCATCCAAGGTTTCGAGCGTGACCACAACTCTGGCAGCAGTGGGCGTCCCCCGCAGACCCCAGGCCTGTGTTTCTCCTTTACTGCCTCGGCAGCCTGTGCTGAGTGCCTGGAGGACAGCAGACGCTCAGTTCACATTTACTGAGGGAAACTGCACACACGAACCCCATGCAGCGACTGTCCACTTAAATGTAAGGGAAACAAGGCCAGGCACGGCCGCTCCTGCCTATCATCAGCACTTTGGGAGGCTGAGATGGGAGGATCGCTTGAGCCCAGGAGTTCAAGACCAGCCTGGGCAACACAGCGAGACCCTACCTCTACAAAAATTTAAAATTAGCCAGGTGTGGTGGCCTGTGCCTGCAGTCCTAGCTACTTGGGAGGCTGAGGTGGGAGGATGGTTTGAGCCCAAGAGGTTGAGGCTGCAGTCACCTGTGACTGCACCACGGTACTCCAGCCTGGGTGACAGAGGGAAACGCTGTCTCAAAAAATAAAATAAAATAAAAAATAGCCAGGTGCGGTAGCTCACACCTGTAACCCCAGTACTTTGGGAGGCTGAGGCAGGCAGGTCACGAGTTTAGGAGTTCAAGAGCAGCCTGACCAACATGAAAGAGTCGAAACCCCATCTCTACTAAAAATACAAAAACTAGCTGGGCCTGGTGGTGGGCGCCTGTAATCTTAGCTACTCAGGAGACTGAGGCAGGAGAATCGGTTGAACTGGGGAGGCGGAGGTTGCAGTGAGCCGAGATTGTGCCACTGCACTCCAGCCTGGGCGACAGGGCAAGACTCTGTCTCAAAATATAAATAAATAAATAAATAAAAATATAAATGCAAAAGAAACAGCAAGAGAAAGGTGACTCTACCTCACCCTCTGTTAGAAGGACCTGGATCCTGGTTCCATTTCTCCAAATGAATCAAGAGAAATGAACCCAAAAAGAGATGATGGGGCATGCTGAACAATCCCCAGCAAATGCAAAGTGGCTTTAATTTGGGTGTCTGTTTCATCCCGCGGGGCCAACCTCCTCCAATGAGTAATAAGCACATTCAAGGGGATTGAATTCCAACCAGTTGCCTTTGGAGAGAAATGAATGTTCTTTTCAAAAATGTGGAAAATTACACCTCAACACCCTCATGCCTCTGCCTCTCATCAAATCAATGCCATTGTTCCCGTTCTAATCATTTATCTCGGAGCCAGGGTGAGATGCACATGTTGTCAAAAGGAAAAAACAGAAGGTAGCCTCTTGTGGGGGAGGGGGGAAAAGGACAGGGGAGGGCAGGAAAGCGACAGGAGGAAGAAGACGTTGCCTCTCTGGCAGTGTTACAGGCAGGCTGATCGCTCGGTTATACTCACCCGCACGACCACCACCTGCACGGTCACATGCTCAGGAAGGCGGATGGGAGCCCTGAAGTGCATGGCCAGAGAGACCAGCAGGTGGAGGATGGCCACCAGGTTCTTCCCATGAATTGCTGTGGGAAGGAGGAGGAAGGGAGAAGGAAGAGAGACGCTTTACATTGGGTTAGACAGGAGACCCAAGCCCACATACAGACACACCCAGCATCAAATGAGACCCCAGCGAGGCAAGGACGGATCAAAGTGTGGACGAATGAAGACAGCTGATGTGCAACCCGGGTGAATCCATTTCTAGTTTCAATGCCTCCTTTCCTCTTGGCCTAAGGTGACTTGTGCAACTACTTTAGAAGCACAATTTTGTTCTTAAAAGCAATAAATTGGGCAGGGATGAGGAGAAGGAAGGAACAGCGTAGTAAAATTAGCACAAAAGGGAAAAGATCATGGGAAGCAGGTCACGGCCATTTGCTCCTTCTCAAGGATGCATGCTATTCTCTCTGGCGCTAAAAAAGGGCTCACTCTATGCAATGAACCATCCCAACTAAGGTAGGCTGCCAAGGGTAGATGTGGCTCTGGGGACGTTAGACACCAGCCCTGTCATGCCTGAGTCCCTCCTCTCTCTTCCTCAGCCCATGGACTCAGGTTTGGTTATCATCTCCTGTGCAGGGCTTTGCAGCTTACAAGGCACCCGATTCCCAACCCACAGACCCAGCAACCCACAAGGCAGCCTGGGTCTGCCCAAGTCTCCATGCCGAGAAACCAGGTGCAGGGCCAGGCTCCAGGGCCTCCTGCCCACTGCTGACGGCCCAGCTCACCGAAGCACAGAGACCTCTGGCCTAGCACAGAGAGTCCTGAAGCCACACCCTGAGGGCCCTGCTTCAAGGGGGAAGGAGGTGGGGAAGGAGTGGGCAGGACCAAGGAGAACTTTCCACCTTCTTCTGGCTTAGTCTTTCACCCTCCAGGTTCATGTCTTCGCTGCAAAATACTGTGCTGTCACCCCCTCCTAATGCCAGCCCGCTCTGGGACACATTCCAGAGCGTCACAGGCAAACAGCCCACTGGTGACACTGCCACCGGTATTTGGGGTTGAGTCCCAACAAGAACCCCCCCAAGGCTGCTCTCTCTCTCAAAGTCCCTCTGATCCACCCAGCCAGAAACAATGCCTCTCTCCTCTGCAGCCGGGGGAGGATGGAGAATTTCGGCCTGACCAGGTCCCTTTCCTAGGAGCTTCCTAACCCCACTCCTGTTCTCTCCCCTGCAAGGCTACCTCTCGCAGAGCAGGGGAGATGAACCCAATTTTAAGATGCAAGGCCAGATGGGATGATGATGAATGTGATGACAAATGTGGATGACGAATGTCGAAAGGACGGGCTCCCTCCAGATGCTCCCACCCCCTACCCCACCCCCGCCCCGTGGCATGGAACTCACAGTCCACACTCCACCGGAGCGCCCAGCCGCGGGGTCGCAGCAGGTCATGTACTGCTTCCAGCACCGTCTGCAGCTTCTGTTTCTGCCCTATTTCTGACTGTGTCACCTCAGCCACATTCAGCTTGCATCCTGCCAGTTTTTCTGCAATGAGAAGGACAAGAGGAGAGGATCAGAAAATGCTGGGACAGCCAGGTGTGGTGGCTCACACCTGTAATCCCACCACTTTGGGAGGCTGAGATGGGTGGATCACCTGAGGCCAGAAGTTTAAGACCAGCCTGACCAATATGGTAAAACCCCATCTCTACTAAAAACACAAAAATTAGCTGGGTGTGCTGGTGCACACCTGCAATCCCAGCTACCTGGGAGGCTGAGGCAGGAGAATCAGTTGAATCCAGGAGGCGAAGGTTGCAGTGAGCCGAAATTGTGCCACTGCACTCCAGCCTAGGCAATAGAGTGAGACCCTGTCAAGAAAGAAGAAAGGAAGAAAGGAAGGAAGAAAGGAAGGGAGGGGGAGGGAGGGAAGGATCTAGCTGGAGGAACTTAGAACCACCAGGACCCCGGCTCAAGGAGGTCCCCAAAGCAGGGCCGGTTACCATGTGGCCATGGGAGTATCCTGAGACGTTGAGCCATGGAACTCTCAGCTTTCGGGTCAGTCAGCTTTCCTAGAGAATAACTCCAGATTGGGAAGGGAAGAAGGGTTAAGGATAAAACTATGGGTGTTATATTCGGGAACATTCTATGCATACAAAATGGGAAAAACGTAATTCAAGATGCAGTTGAGAGGCAAGGAGGTTACCCGGGAAGAACAAGAGTAGGGGTTAGCAGGCGAGAGAAGACTGGCCCAGTGGGTCCCGGAAGGGGAGAGGACTGATCAAGATAATAATAACAATAAAACGGTCTTAGAAGCTGCCTCTGCCCGGCCACACACCTGAGGCTCCCATTCTTGTTTCTCTAACATTCTGACACCACAATAGGAAGTTAGATGAGATATTCACAGAACGGGCGACGACTTTATTACCAAGAATGAGCAGGAAGCAATCTGGAGGAGCTCGGACCAGAACTGTCACATTTCGTCAAGATTCAATTACTGAGACTGAGCTCCAGCCAGGCCTGAACCTCCTTCAATTTCCCTTTTGTTAGCAGTAGGTGCTGGCAGGGGTGCTGGCCACCAGCACCCCACCCCACGGCTGCTGCAGGGCCACACGGCAGGAGGACCCCAGCTTCCCTGCTAGTCTTCGATTCTAAGACTCCTGTCTTTTACTGATAGATCCCCTCTGCAAAACGACAAAAGCGACGTCACAGAGCATCATGAGACGCTTTACTGGGAGGGTGACTGCAAGCTCTCAGCACGGAGCCTTCCACACACAGCTGCTGTCAGTGACGCCAGCACTGATGGGTGATCATGACAGCAATCAAGTCCAGGCCGGTCACAAATGGGGTTTCTGTTTTGCAAGTGATTCCCAGTGCAGGTGATTCACCACTTCTTTAAAATGTTAAAAGCATTTTAGCTGGAGGCCCCCAAGTCTTCAGCGTTATCTCCCCCGACAGCCTCCCTTTTCTCAATTGGAAAACAGCTTTGGTATGTCTTTCAGGACAATACAATTCTAGAGCAAGGTCTGCTGGGCTCAGAACACCCCTTCAATCATTCATTTGCTGGCTCACAGATAGGGACCTGGCACCGACTGTGTGACAGGCACTGTCCTAGGTGCTGGAAATGGCACAGATAACAGAGGTCCCTAGTGGAGACAGACATCTGTAAATAACATCAGATTGGATGGCAGCGACTGCAAGAGAGGAAACAAAGCAGCCCGACAAAGCGCATCCTGCAGGGGAGTGGAAACGATCCCTGCTTATTCATTTGATTTCCCTCCATCTGGATCTAACAGCTCCTCGCTGAGTCATCCACAGCTGTCTGTCTGAATTTGCGCCCTGGAAGTAGAGAGCAAGTAGGTCCCACAGGTGTTCAACTACCAGACAGGGCAGAGCAGGGCAGCTTGGAGAAGGAAGGAGAGAGAGAGGATGGCACAGAGCTGGGTGGTCACAGAGCCTCACCCACCAGGGAGATGGGGAGCCTACGCACCCCCGTTGCAGCTGCCACCATCCAGCCCTGCAGATGGAACACGGCCACATCACCCAAGGTGGAGGAAGAGGAGTTGGCAGAGGAGTGGAGGACAATGGATTGGTTTGCCTGGGCTGTTGCAATGAAGCGTGCCACAGACCGTGTGGCTTCAACAACGGAGATGCATGTCACAGCTCTGGAGGCCAGAAGTCCAAGACCAAGACACCAGCAGGGTGGACCCTTCTGAGGCCCCTCTCCTGGCTTGTAGACGGCTGCCCTCTCCTTCCTGTGTCCTCACTCAGTCTCCCTCTGTGGGTGTCTGTGTCCTGATCTCCTCTTTTTATAGGAACCTAGACATATTGGATTAGGGCCCACTCATATGGCCTCATTTTACCTTCATTACCTCTTTTTTTTTTTTTCAGATGGAGTTTCACTCTAGTCACCCAGGAGTGATGCCATCTGGAGTGCAATGGCACCATCTCAGCTCATTGCAACATCCGCTTCCCAGGTTCAAGTGATTCTCCTGTCTCAGCCTCCCCAGTAGCTGTGATTACAGGCATCTGCCACCATGCCTGGGTAATTTTTGTATTTTTAGTAGAGACGGGGTTTCGCCATGCTGGTCAGGCTGGTCTCAAACTCCTGACCTCAAGTGATCTGCCCACCTCGGCCTCCCAAAGTGCTGGGATTACAGGCATGGGCCACTGTGCCCAGCCTATTACCTCTTTAAACACAGTCACATTCTGAGGTTCAACCTGCAGGGCTGGCTGGTAGCAGGGCCAGCGGGGGCCTGCCAGGCTGCCTGTCTCTCCTAGCGGGTGAGGCTCTCATACCTTGCAATGTGCCTGTATTTTTTTTTTTTTTTTTTTTTTTTTTTTTTTGAGACAGCGTTTTGCTTTTGCCACCCAGACTGGAGTGCAGTGGCGTGATCTTGGCTCACTGCAACCTGCCGGGTTCATGTGATTCTCCTGCCTCAACCTCCCAAGTAGCTGGGATTACGGTGCCTGCCACCATGCCCGGCTAATTTTTTGTATTTTTAGTAGAGACAGGGTTTCACCATGTTGACCAGGCTGGTCTCGAACTCCTGACCTCAGGTGATCCATCTGCCTCGGCCTCCCAAAGTGTTGGGATTACAGGCGTGAGCCACCACACCAGGCCTATGTGCCTGTATTTAAAGAGGCAGTTAAGGTAAAATGAGGTCCCATGGGTGGGCCCCACATGTAGAATTCAGATAGTAACAGAGCATGAAAATATCTTGTCTGGTTCCACATATGAATCTGGTGGTGGAAACAGCCTGCAACAGAGACCAAAGAGAGTGGCCATGCCCAGTGCTGCCTTAGGCTGGGTCTTGGGTGACTCCTGCACAGCAGAGAATATGGCACATGGCCACCTGCATCACCAGACATCACTGTCACCACTGATGGGGGCTGTAGGAGCAGCTCAGGGCTCTGTCATGGTCAGGACCCCTATCTTCCTTGCACAAAAAGAGACAGAGAAAGCCGGGAAGGAATCTCCCATGTAGCAGGTGACCCTGGGTGATGGCCACATGTGGGTCTGGGTACACATGTGAGGAAGGACCTGACCTTCGCAAGGAGAGGGCGTACCCATGAGTGAGCAGCAGAACGATGACAGCCAGAGGAGTTCCCCCAGTGTGAGCATCTCACTCTGGCCACATGCAGTCTACTTTGAGAGCTGCACTGCAAACACAGGGGAGCTACACCCCCAGAAAAGTGGCATGTGGCAGAGAACGCGGCAGCTGCTTCCAGAATCTACTTTCAAGAAGAGGGGCTCGGCTGGGTGCAGTGGCTCATGCCCATGATCCCCGTACTTTGGGAGACCAAGGTGGGAGGATCGTTTGAGCCCAGGAGTTCAAGATGAGCCTGGGCAACATGGCAAAACCCTAGCTCTACAAAAAAACAAAACAAAACAAAAATTATCTGGGCGTGATGGTATGTATCTGTGGTCCCGGCTACCCAGGGAGGCTGAGGTGGGAAGATCATCCAAGCTGAAGAGGTCGAGGCTGTAATGAGCTGTGATCACACCACTGCACTCCAGCCTGGGCGACAGAGTGAGGCCTATCTCAAGAGCAAAAAAAAAAAAAATAGAAAGAAAAAGGGCTCCTCTGGGGTCCTGCTGGCTCACCCTGGGCAATTTTCACATCGCCAAACCAAAGATCTGTTCTCTCTCTCTTCCTCTCCCTCCCTCCTACCTCCTAGAAACACCTGGTCTACCCCTCCCAAATGCAACATTCCTCTGGCTCCCTCCTGCCACGACTGACCCCCGTCAGACTCCTTTCCCAGAACTTCCTCTTCCTGACCATGAACAGCTGACAGCCCAGGCCCCGTCCTCAGACCTATTCCCTACTACAGATGCACAGAAGTTAGCTTTGGCCTTGGTTTTCAGCCAAAATCTCCTACTTGGTTTGGGCTTCTGCCTTTGGAAAGCCAAAGAGCTGAATGCCTACCTCACCGTCATTCCTGGCATTCCGGGGCTCGAGGATCAGGTGATCATATCAGTAGTATCATGTCAATAGTATATCACATCAATAGCATATTATGTCTCTTCAGTGGAACAGCATTCACAAAACCAGGCAAGACATTTTGATGCTGTGTTACTATCTGAATATTCTCATCCATTGTTCTTTTGTTCAGTTAAAAAAAAAAAGTGGTATTAATATATCAAACCACTTGATACTCAAGAGATTTTAGAATTGCCTTCTCAAGTGCTTGTGCAATTATTCAAACAAGATGGGCCAGCAGCTACGCCACAAGAAAAAGGCTGCTTGAGCCAAAGGAAGCCTCATGTTATACTTTATGGATAACACGACTGGTGTAGCAGGACTCACGGACAATCACGGCAACTCCGGAGTAAGTGCTGCATTTGCCAGGGCTAACTGAAGAGGGAACCAAAAGGATGTACCTGGAGAGGGGGAGGATGCCGGCTTTAAAGATGCCCCAGCAATTCTACTCCACAGAAGACCCTGGCATTGTCTACAGGCAGCCACGGCTGAGATGCAGATGCAGATTCCGAGCCTGCCCTGAAATTCTGAGGGTCAGTTCCACAGCCAGGCTGCCAGATACAGAGCTTGCGGATATACTGTTTCAAGTGATTGGGTGGGAGAAGCCACAGGTACAGACAAAAGAATCAGAAATAAAAAAATGGAAGTCGGGCCAGGCACGGTGGCTCACACCTGTAATCCCAGCACTTAGGGAGGCTGAGATGGGCGGATCACAAAGTCGGGAGTTCAAGACCAGCCTGACCAATATGGGGAAACCCTGTCTCTACTAAAATTACAAAAATCAGCCAGGCATGGTGGTACACACCTGTAATCCCAGCTACTCAGGAGCCTGAGGCAGGAGAATCGCTTGAACCTGGGAGGTGGAGGCTGCAGTAAGCCGAGATTGTGCTACTACATTCGAGCCTGGGTGACAGAGACGAGATTCCATTCCCCCCCCCACCCAAAAAAAAGTGAACACAACACCCAAGTTTGCTTCTGAAAATATTAGCACATATCTGCTTCTGGCAGGGAGCAAAGTACCAATTGGAGGGACTGTTTCAACAGAGGGCCGTCACCAGCAACAGCCAAACCTTCACATCCGAGATCAAAGAGGAGGTGAGTCTATACCATAACCCGCCACTCAGAGAGGGGAGAAAAGCTGACAACCCAGGGGCAGCTTCACGTGAGACGCATCCCTTCAGACAGCATCAGCCAAAGGTCCATGTGCTCCTCCAGCCTTCCCAGCTGAAAGGTTTGAAGACCTTGAGAGCAACTGGCACCGGACAGTGCTGGGCGGGTGTGACTACCGACACTGCAATGCAAAACATTGAAACTTCGACCGCTCATGTTTTTATAATAAAACTGTGGTAAGGATGACACCATCTTGATGAACGTTTCAGATTTATTCTTGTACCATGGGAGCTCATTCTAAGATGGGGATTCTCACCTTATCCAAATAATAGATGTTAATTCTTGGCCATTTGGCATTTGGCCAAATATAATTTGGAACACCCTCTCCAGGTGATGAGGCCGTGTAGTCCCATGGCACTAAACATCAGCTCAGTGCTGCTGGCTTCACATGTACACTGCAGCCTGGATTCCAGGCTTAGCCACCCAGCATCACCTCCAAGAGGGCAGGCATCTCAGCCCCAGCACATACAACACAGACCTCCACCTTGCCCACCTCCCACTCTACTCCCAACGGCTTCCCATTCACCAGTTGCTCATGCCACAAACCTGGCCATCAGCCTTGATTCCTCTGACCGTTTAACTGCACAAAACCTCCCCATGTCTGCCCTTCCACTCTGGGGACTGAGCCACCTCATCAGATGCCGAGGCAATGGTGTCCTGACTGATCTCGCAGCTCCAACTCCTGACTCCCCTCCCCACGCATCCTGCACCCAGAAGCCCAAGTGCCCTTTTAAACACTAACCCAGTCCACATCACAGCCCTACTCAAAACCTCCAGTGGTTTCCTATCACCTGGAATAAAGGCTGTTGTCTAGCAGGGCTGATGAGATCTGGCCCCAGCCTCCTCTCTTGGCTCTCTCTGCCATCCCTCTCTGCCATCTCAGCCCCGCCTCCACCTCCTTTCACTGCTCCTCCAACACAGCAGGCTCTTTCTCGCTTTACAGCCTCGACCTAGAATGCCCTTCCCAAGCTCACGGTGCAGACGTGTGGTCAATGTTGCCTCCCCCAGAGGAGCTGCCCTCGATTGCCTGCCCACCCCCACCCACCACTCTACCCCATAGTCTTCTGCTACTGTCTTCCCAGCACTTGTCCATCCACGTTTCAGCTTGAACCACCCCGCCCCATAATACTTCCCTTTCTTCGCTCTGCTAGAATGTGTGCTGGGGGAGCAGACAGGGGGTGGGGTAGGGGACTCATCTCTCTTGTTTCCCACTGTGTCTCCCGAGCCAAGACCCACCCAACACATGTAAGTCAATGAACACTCGTTCATCAGACAGATAAATAAATGAATGAATGAATGCGTGACCAAAACAAACACAGACATGTTTCCCTCCAAGTGTACTTTCTGAGGGCCAGCTGAATAAGGACACACAACGTGGTCCAAGCATCACTGTGTCCTTCAGAGTGAGTTATGGGACATGGCCTCCCCAGCACCTCATCCCCCTACCCACCACCTGTCACAAGCCCAGGAGGTTTCCCTCCAAGAACTGATCTATAAGAGCCCTTTGTGCAGAGTGTGCAAACTCTGTCCAGAGGCAGCTACCAATGCTGCACCCCTGGGTTTCCAGGGCCAAGTTTTTCCGGCAGGGGCTCCCCCCAGTCTCTCTCTCTCCTGAACAGCGCCCTACACCCCTACCCACTCACATTCTTGCAGTAGCCCACGCCCAGTCCACCTATCCCCTGCAGTAATCACTCCTCTGTCACAACAGTGGAGAGAAACACGATCCCACCCCAGTCACCCGCCCTGCCCTGAAAGAATGATCCTCCAGGATGGCGCATGGGGGAGCCCCTTCCACCAGAATGCGGCTTGTCTGTGCAGTCCATCCAAGCAGGGGAGGTTGAGCAGAAAAGAAACCCCAGACACAGGATCTGCTAAGTCCACCATGCTGGGGATGACGTGGGTGGAATCTCCTCCTGACCTTTAAGAGGTGTGCAACCCCACATACAAGGGGACACTGAGTTCTCAAGGCCACTGCCACAGGCACTTTGGGACCTGAAAACATATCAGAACTCTATGAGAACTGAAAGATTGTTCAGCAAATAGCTGGTCCCTTCCAGAGTCTGTGCATGGCACTGAGGACCCAAAATCCAGACAAATACTCACCTATCTGTCCCATTTCCATTTCCCACAAGAGGACCCCACAATATTTATAGGTAATGAACCTGCAGGGCTTTTTTCATGGACTTAATCAACGAATATTTATCATGTGCCAGTCACCCGGGGGGACTTGGGGTGGGTGGGGGGACCAGCAGGGAGCAAGACACTCCTCAGTTCTGCTCTTGGCATTTATTTGTCCGTTTAGAAAACAACAACGATAAGAAAAGCAACTCCTGCTTATTGACGACAGACCTGTGCCAGGTACTGTGCCAAGTGCACCACACACGTGATTTCAGCAGGCAGCCTGGATGGCTCCCAGTGGGCAGACATGAAAAGGAGTTACTATAGATGGGCACGGTGGCTCACGCTGTAATCCTAGCACTTTGGGAGGCTGAGGTGTGTGGATTGCTGGAGCCCAGGAGTTCAAGACCAACCTGGGCAACATGGCAAAGCCTCATATCTACCAAAAGTACAAAAAATTAGTCAGGCATGATGTCGAGCACCTGTACTCCCAGCTACTCGGGAGGCTAAGTGGGAGAATCACCTGAGCCCAGGAAGTGGACGCTGCATTGAGCCGTGATTGTACCGCTGCACTCCAGCATGGGTGATGGGCTGAGACCCTCTCTCGAAAGAAAAGGAGCTACAGCAACGATAGTCTCACTCCCTTCCTCTCTCTTCCTCTCAAAATCATGCACCTCAAAGGCACGGTTCTCTGCCCTGAGCCCTCCGTGATCAGGATGTTACCCTCACCACTGCACCAAAGCTGCTCTCATCCGGGCCACCAGTGACCAACCGGATGCCAGATCCAGTGGTCAATGCATTTGTGTGACGCAGAGAAACTGGAGTGTTGCAGGAGCAAGGGACCATTGTTTTAAGGGAAATATTATATCATGTCTGCACACTGAGCAGTTCAGGGAACACAGAAAGTGGCTACAGAAAAGATCAACCAAGGCACAACAGACCTGGGACAGCCAGAGGTGAGGGGTGAACCATTTCACAATTTGGGAATCCCTTCCTCTACAGCGGTGAGCTCAAGGAAGCCACTCATTACACTTGAGGTCAACGATTCTAGCTTCTTCAACATCTGCTTGAGGATATGCCCACAATATTATTGGTGATAGAAAAATACTAGAAATGACAAAAATGTTCAATATAGGAGACTCGGTAAATAAACTAAGGAGCAGCCACACAACGAAGTACTATGCAGCCATAAAGAAAAAGAAAAGTGGCCTCCACATGGAAGGATTCCTAGAACATATTAAATGAAACAAGAAAGTGCATAAAAGAACGTATCACGTATACCATCTTTTATGCAAGGAACGAAGGGAAATGGGTAGGTGTGTGTACGGACATTTTTATAAAGAAACATAAGCATAAAATCAGAATCCATTGAAAATGGTTACCTGAGAGTGTATAGGTGGAAGAAAAAGCAGTGAGACTTCTCCTTCTCTCTGTCTCTTTCTCTTTCTCTGTCTCTGTCTCTGTCTCTCTCTCTCTCTCCAGGTTCTCACTCTGTTGCCAAGGCTTGAATGCAGTGGTACAATCATGGCTCACTGCAGCCTCGACCTCCCAGGCTCAAGTAATCCTCCTGCCTCAGCCTCCCAAGCAGCTGGGACTCCAGGTGCCTATCATCATGTCTGGTAATTTGTAGAGACAAGGTCCCACTATGTTGCCCAGGCTGGTCTCAAACTCTTGGGCTCAAGCGATCCTCCTGCCTCTGTCCCTCAAAGTCCTGGGATGATTATGCTGAGCCATCACACCTGGCCAAGACCTTTCAAGGAGTGTCATTTTCATAGTTTGACTTTCGAAGCACATAAATGCTTCATATTTTTAAAAGTAATATTAAATAAAAGTAAACGTAAACATATACCCAAAAACTAAATACAGACAGAAACAAATTATTTATACATCAAATGGATGACATGACCACTAGAACAGGAAATAATTCAGTTAAGCTCTGAACACAGAATTCTGACTATATACTCTTAGTGGCTATATCATATAGTTAAAAAATAATGGCAAAAAAATCTTGTACTTAGCATGTTTGTAGTTGACAGAGGTGTTGATATCGTAATTCTGACACTATTTTATATGCAATCAGAGTAAACAGCAAATATATTTGTGGAACCAAGGTTTACCCTGGAGATTGGAATAGAGAATGCTGACAGGTAAGGGAAAACTTGTAGCATTGAACTGGAATTAGAGGTATCAATGTGAACTCACTTATTATTATTATTATTTTTTTTTGAGACAGACTCTTTGCTCTGTCGCCCAGGCTGGAATGCAATGGCGTGATCACTGCAACCTCCGCTTCCCAGGTTCAGGCAATTCTCCTGCCTCAGCCTCTCAAGTAGCTGGGACTATAGGTGTGTACCACCACACATGGCTAATTTTTTGTAATTTTAGTAAACAAAAAATGTGTATATTTGGTGACACGTGTATTTGGTGACATGTTCACTCACAGAATGTTGCTGGGGACCTGCTTCCCTCCTGCTGCCTCCCATCCAGAGCTGAAGGAGCTCAAGTTGAAAGGGGGTAGTGGAGAGGGGCGGGACACAAAGTGGGCCTCAGCCCCAACAGGAGCAGAGCCGCAGGCAGCTCTGGAAATTGTGCCCAACCTCCAGGGTGCTCTGTAGAAACAGTGAGGGGACAGAGGACCCTGAAGCCATAGCCCGGGGCCTGGGGGCACCACCTGGGAGGTGTGCACTGCAGCTTTTAATGTCTTCCCAGGACCTGTGACCGATGTCACTATGCAGAGAATCCTGGTCCAGCCCCGGGCTGCTGCAGGGAGATGGGGGGTGGGACAGAGCTGTCCCTGCTGTGGACTCACCCAAGAGCTTCTGCAGCACTTGGCCGTCGTACAGGTCTTCCTCCAGCTGCTTCACAATGATCCTCTCCTCCACCAGCACATCGTTAATCCAGTTGAGGAGGACCTGCAGGAGATGCGGGGGTTATGGCCTCACTCTGCCAGCACCATGGGGATGAGGTAGTGACAAGGGCAAGCACAGGGACAGAGGGTACACAGCTCTGTGGCCACCACCAGGACTAGAGCAAATTCAGTGACAGAGGCTACATGGCATTGCAGCCACCAGGACTAGAGCAAACGCAGGGACAGAGGCTGCACAGCTCTGCAGCCACCACCAGGACCAAGGCAAGCACAGGGACAGAGGCTGCACAGCTCTATGGCCACCACCAGGACCAGGGCAAGCACAGGGACAGAGGGTACACAGCTCTGTGGCCACCACCAGGACTAGAGCAAATTCAGTGACAGAGGCTACATGGCGTTGCAGCCACCAGGACTAGAGCAAATGCAGGGACAGAGGCTGCACAGCCCTGCAGCCACCAGGACTAGAGCAAATGCAGGGACAGAGGCTGCACAGCCCTGCGGCCACCAGGACTAGAGCAAGCGCAGGGACAGAGGCTGCACAGCCCTGTGGCCACCAGGACTAGAGCAAGCGCAGGGACAGAGGCTGCACAGCCCTGTGGCCACCAGGACTAGAGCAAGCGCAGGGACAGAGACTGCACAGCCCTGCAGCCACCAGGACTAGAGCAAATGCAAGGACAGAGGCTGCACAACCCTGCAGCCACCAGGACTAGAGCAAATGCAGGGACAGAGGATGCACAGCTCTGCGGCCACCAGGACCACAGTACCTGGGGTTCAGCTTGGTATGTACAGGGGGCCAAAAGATTAAGCACTGGTAATACTGCACCCCATCACCCTGAGACAGTCAAGTAGCCTACAAGATGCCCATTCCTCCCTGGTGACCCTCAGCCTCAACCCACCCTAACCCAGGACGGCAAAGGGGATTTATGCTTCATTACCGACAAGCTTGGAGCACCCACCCTCAGCTGCATTTTGTACACACCCTTATTGAGATAGAATTCTCACTCCACACAATTCATCCTTTAAAAGTGTGTGATTCGGTGGCTTTTAGTATATTCACAAAACTGCAATCATCACCGTGATCCATTTAGAACATTTTCATCACCCTCAAAAGAAACCCATGCCCATTAGCAGCCACTGTCCACGTCTCCCTCCCACAGCCCCTCGCAGCCACCAATGTACTTTCCCTCCCCATGGATTTTGCTTTCTGGACATTTCATATAAACAAGAGCAGATGATGTGTGACCTTCCGTGTCTGGTTTCTTTCACTGAGCGTGTTTTCAATGTTCATCCATGTGATAGCATGTTTCAGCCCTTCCTTCAGCCCTATGCTTCACCATATTCCATCTCATGGGGGGACCACATTTTGTTTCTCCATCCCTTGGTTGATGGTTATTTGGGTTCTCACCCCTTTTTGGGTACTGAGTGTGGGGGTCTGTGAGCCATGGAGGGTAGGGGAGTGGGTGGTGTCTGACACAGGGGGAGTGGTGTATGCAGACGCCATGCGGCCGAGATGAGCTTGGGCGATTCAAAGAACCCCAGCAAGGAGGCCAGGTGTTCAGGGGTGGCTGTGGTGCTGTCATGAACGTTCAGGTACAAGCCTCTTTGTGGATGTCAGTTTCATTCTTCCAGTCCAGCCTTCCTCCTAAGCCTTTTCACAACAGATTTTCTATTCTGCTCGCTGGAAGGTGCACTTTAGAAGGAGATCGCTTCTATTGTGAAAATACCTACAGAAAGATAGGACTCCTGCCGAACACAATTCCATCTGGCCAATCCTGCTTCCGACACGTCTATTCCACAAAATAAAACAGACTTGACCAATGACACGGAGGGCGTGACTTTCCTGTGCAAGCAGAACGAATGCGACGACCTCACGGGTCCCAGTAACCTCTTGGAAATGGGAGTTTATGGCACCTCTCAGAGATGAACAAAAGAGCTCAAGCCCAGAATATCCTGTTCCCTGTCACTCTGAAACAGCTGCAACCCGAGACGTCGGACACAAGGCAGATTTCTGTGAAGCACATTCTATTTTCCCACTAACACAAAAATATCAAACCTGACACACAAGCCCACGAGGAATAGAGGTAAAAATAAATTAAAGGATGGTTTGCAGGGAGAGGTGCATGGCCCAGTGGCATTCTGGTCTTGTCAACGCCACCTCTGAAGGTCAAGGGCTCAGTACCAGCTACCCTGCTTCCGCCCGGGGCTCTTCCTGCGAGGTAGGTGGCAGGGGCAGGGAGAGCACTGGCCTGGGAGTCACAGGACTGCACCCAAACCCCCTCAGTTCCCAAGGAGCTGCCTCATGCTACCCTCCATGAGCCACAAACTCCCACACTCACTGGATACCTGCCCTCCTCCCTCACCCCTCTGCAGCCTCCCTTGGGGGGATCATCCTGACTCCCCCAACCCTCACGTGGCGCATTTCTGAGGGCCCTGGACAGCTCCCGTTCTCCCTCCCCACTCTCTTCCAAGGAAGCCTGTTTATGCCCTCTTGTCCATCCCTCACCCAGGACCCCCTAAGCACAGAGCCCGCCTCCCCATGCTCCTCCCACTTGGGAGTTCCATGGAAGCCTCTAACAGGACTCGCCACACTCCAGGCCTGCTCCTTCCCAGGGAAGGCAGGAAGGAAGGAGGGCCTCCATCCTCTTCTCAGAGCCTGGACTTCGCCTTCTCACCCCACTTCTGTCCACTTCTCAACCAGCTCCACTTCCCCTATCTTCCTCTTGCCCTTGGGCCAGGACCACAGCCACCCCTGAACACTCTGCCTCCTCACTGGGGTTCTTCAAATGCCCAAGCTCATCTCCGCAGCAGGGCCTCTACATACTCCCCCATATCCCCTCTGCATACACCACCCCCTTCTTCACTGCCTGAGCAGCACTCATTCCTCCAGAGCTCGGACCACCCCAGCACTCCAGGCAGCACCCCCATCACAGCTCCCAGTACCCTAGCACCCAGTCTCACCCTGTCCCATTAGCAATGGGAGCAAAGCTTTGAAAGGCTCTCCTCTGTTAGACCTCAAGGTCTCCTCTGTTAGACTTCAAGGTCTATGAGGACAGGAGCTGTGACCAGCTCATTTGCGGCTCTGTCCCCGGCACCAGAGCTCTGTAAGGATGTGGTGAATCAACGTTCTGATTTACTAGGCACTACTGTGGGCCAGGATAAAGACTGTGGAGAAGTCTACTTTGCAGTTTAGCGATGACCTCAGAGTTTCAATTGTCATTCAGTGTCAGTTTGAGATAATGACTTCTTGGTTTATGCACATAAACGCTTGTAGAGATGAGGCTAATGATGAAGGTGCCTGCGATGATATTTTGATGTAATATGGATATGAGCCTTTTTTGCAGGTGACAAACAGGACGAATGAGGCCTCTGCCTTAAGGGCCTTACATTCTAACGAGACTCCAAGAGACACACGGATGCCCACAGTTTCGGGCTGTCATGGTTGTTAGGAAGGAAAATAAAGCTGGATCCAGTGGAGAAACCAGATGAACACACCTGCACAGGTGACCAAGGCCGATGCCAAGCGCAGAGGTGTGCACACAGGTGTGCCCCAATACACGATGAAATGGCACTTCACCTCTGCAGCCTTTCTCCCCAGAGTGATAACCCCGATCCAATCATGAAGAAAGCATCAGACAAATCCCAGCAGAGGGACAGTCTACAAACTCTCTGAGCTATACGCCTGACAACTGTCAAGGTCATCAGAAACAAGGAAAATCTGAGAAACTGTCAGACCCAGAGAAGCCTCAGGACTGAATGCAATGTGGTGCCCTGGGAGGAACTCTGAGACTGCCAAAGGAGAGCAGGCAACACCCAGGAGACCCGAGTAAAGCACCTGCCTTAGTAACAATGTATCTGTGCTGGGGCAGGGCCTTTGTTAGTAACCATGTATCTGTGTCGTGTTAGTAACAACGTATCTGTGTTGATTCAGGACCTTAGTTGGTAACAACGTATCCGTGTTAATGCAGGAATTGTAACACCACGGCTGGTGTAAGCTGTTACTATTAGAAGGAGTGTGGGGCATAGGGACCGCCCCATGATCTTTCCAGGTTTTCTGTAGATCAAAAACTTTCTAAAAAAATTAAAATAAAAAAAATAAGGTGGCCAGGCACAGTGGCTCACGTCTGTAATCCCAGAATTTGGAGAGACTGAAGCAGGTAGATTACTTGAGCCAAGGAGTTAGAGACCAGCCTGGGCAACATAGAGAGCCCTTCAGGTCTACAAAAAAATAAAGGATTAGTGGGGCATGGCAGTGTGCCTGCAGTCTGAGCTTCTCAGGCAGCTGAAGCGGGAGGACCACTTAAGCCCAGGAGGTAGAGGATAACGTGAGCTGTGATTGCACCACTGCACTAGAGTCTGGGTGACAAGAGCGAGACCCTGTTTTGGGAGCCTCTGGGATGAGGTGGCATCTGAGCAGAGACAGGAAGGGTGAGGGTGAGCTGCATGGACATCTGACGGAAGAGCGCTGGAGGCAGAGGGGGACAGCCACGAGGAGCTCTGCCAGTGAGCTGGGTGCAGGGGACTAACAGTGACAGGAGGAGGGGAAGGGGGATAGGCCAACCCTGGACTCTCCCCCAGGATGGGAGGGGAGGAGGTCATGAAACGGCTAGGGTCAGGGTGATCTCAGACACTAGTGGACGTAGGAGGCTGGACACAGAGCCCATGGAGGGGCACGGTAGCAGGCCCAGGAAGGCCTGGGAAGGGGACAGACACAGTCCGTCAGAGGACGGGAATTAGAAGAGGGGGAGATGGAAGAAGTAAGCGCCCTCCACGGATGCTGCTGAGGCCAGGAATGGTGGAGGCAAGGGGTGCGGAGGAAGACACTGCCCCTGAGGTTGGGGGTATCTAGGCTGAAGGGAGTGGGTCAGTGGTCAGAGGTTTTACGACCCTGTCCTTTGAGCAAAGGGGCATGAGGTGAAAGTCACTGGTACAGCCCTGTGCCTGCAGGGCTGGGGGAAGGAAGAGCGGGGGAAGGTCTGGAAGCAGCACTGAGGAAGTAGGGGCAACATCTGCCCACCCCCCCAGGCCCTGACACCCACCGGGCAGGGAGTAGGAGGACACCTGCCCGCTCCCCCAGGCCCTGACGCCCATGGAGCGAGGAGTGGGGGGGACACCTGCCAGCTCCCCCAGGTCCTGACGCCTGTGGGGCAAGGCAGAGACCCCCTGAGCCATCCTGACCTTGTCACCTCCTCTCCCTAGGCCTTGGTGACACAGCCACAAACCACGGATTTGGCAGAATGGCAAAGCAAACCTGCCACTACCCACATCTCCCTCCACCCACCAGCCACCAGGACAGCTCCTCCAGGCCTCCCCCACACACACACCTTGTCCTTGGGCCCCTCAACTCCACTGCGATCCAGGATTTATGACCCTGTCCTTTGCTGAAGGATTTTACAGTGATTACTTGACCTGGTGATGGTATTACACAAACCCCGTCCTTGGGCCCCTCAACTCTACTGCGATCCAGGATTTATGACCCTGTCCTTTGCTGAAGGATTTTACGGTGATTATTTGACCTGGGTGACGGTGTCACACACAACTCCACAGTATCACTGAGCCTCTTCCTGCTGGGCTGTGGGAGACAAAGGTAACTGTGTCCTCTGCCCTCAGGCTGGAAGGAGGAGGCAGACAGAGACGAAATATAAGTCAGGGTGATCTCAAAGACATGAGGATCATCTAGCCCAGGGCACTGTGGAGGGCCAGGGAGGAAAAGCTGAGCAGAAAGGGGTGCACACAGGGCAGGGGGAAGCTGGGCGGGCAGAAGATGCTGGGTACCCAGCAGAGGATGGAAGACCGAGCTGAAGCTCCACCTGGGCTGAAGTCACAGAACCATTTCTCATCATGCTACCCACAGTCCCAGGGCGCAATTCCACACGGCACACTTCCCCGCCCCTGCTTTTGTAGGGACAGCTGCCCATGCTGGAGTGCAGTGGTATGATGACAACTCACTCCAGCCTCCAACCCCTGGGCTGGAGCGATCCTTCCACCTGAGCACCCTGAGCAGCTGGAACTACAGGCAGGCACCACCATACCGAGCTAATTTTTGTAAAAAGTGGGGGAGTCTCACTATATTGCTCAGGCTGGTCTCAAACTCCTGGGCTCAAGCAACCCTCCTGCCTCAGCTTCCTAAAGTGCTCAGATTACAGGCATGAGCTACTGTGCCCGGCCAGCACCATGCTTTCCTGGAGACAGGGGTGCCTGTGTAAACACGGCATGACATGAATATGTAGGGTCTGCATTAAGACCCAGTGGCTATTTTGTGAGCCTCTGGGATGAAGTGGCCTCTGGGATGAGGCAGCATCTGAGCAGAGACAGGAAGGGGTGAGGGCGAGCTGCGTGGACACCGGAGGGAAGAGTGCTGGAGGCACAGGAGACAGCCAGGAGGAGCCCTGCCAGTGAGCTGGGCACAGGGGGACTGATAGTGACAGGAGTAGGACAGGGCTAACCCTGGACCCTCCCCCAGGCTGGGAGGGGAGGAGGCTATGAAGCCACTCAGGTCAGGGTATTTCCCCCAGACCAAGAGACCTGGAGTGCTACCCAAGGTGGCTCTTGAAGACGTACCCAGCCACTGACCCCGAGCCAACTCCCCCAGCCATAGAACCAAGACCCCTGCCTCTATGCCCCGCCCCTCAGGAACTTGCCCTGGCCACTTGGGGGAGATTTTATGGGTTGTTTTTTTTTTTTGAAGTGTGTCATTTAAATGTGAGAGAGAACACTAAGTTTACAGACACACTGAACAGCAATCCTAACTATGCTTTTTGGTCTTCAAAGCTCTCCTCCGCCTGCTTCCAGTCTCTCGCCAGCTTGATTTCCACCCTGGATTCCCCGTGATCTTCCCAGCTCCCCCGGCTGACCTCCTTCCCACCTGCAGCCTCCCATGCTCCAGACCTCCTCCCTTCACCAACCACTCAGCCCTCGAAAGCCAGGTAAAGCCAGTGACAGTGCCTCTTCCACCTCCTCAGAGCACCCAGCAAAGCCCCAAGCCCAGGAGATGCTGCAAATACCAGGTAAGTGACTGCCCATAGTGCTCTGTGTGTCTTTTATAATTTTTGGCTAATGGCTTTAAAATGGGTTTGCTAGGCACAGTGTGGCTCACACCTGCAATCTTAGGACTTTGGGAGGCTGGAGCAGGAGAATCGTTTGAGCCCAGGAGTTTAAGACTACCCTGGGCAACAAAGTGAAACCCCATCTCTACAAAAAAAAAAAAAATTAAAAATTAGTCAGCTGGGCTAGGGACTGACTTATTTTCCCTCCTGAATAAACATGCTGAGGTCCAGAGAGGTTAAGTGAGTGACTCAAAGTCATAGCTAAAACTGGTGGAGCTGGGTCTTTTTTTTTTGAGGTGGATTTCTTGCTCTCTCACACAGGTGGAGTGCACTGGTGCTATCTCAGCTCACTGCAACCTCTGCTTCCCGGGTTCAAGCGATTCTCCTGTGCACACCTGTAGTCCCAGACACTTGGGGGTCTGAGGCAGAAGGATTGCTTGAGCCTGGGAGGAAGCTGCAGTGAGCTGTGACGGTGACACTGCACTCCAGCCTGGGTGACAGAGCAAGACCCTGTCTCAAAAAAAAAAAAAAAAAAAGTTTTGTAGGCAGAATTTTAAAACACCCCCTAAAATCCCGACCTGCTGGTGTACACACATGCCTGTGTAAATACAGCAAGGCATGAATATGTAGGGTCTGCATTAAGACCCAGCTCCGACTGGGTACTGTGGCTCACACCTATAATTCCAGCACTTTGGGAGGCCGAGGTGGGTGGATCACAAGGTCGGGAGTTGGAGACCAGCCTGAGTAAAATGGTGAAACTCCATCTCTACTAAAAATACAAAAATTAGCTGGGTGTGGTAGCATATGGCTATAATTCCAGCTACTCAGGAGGTTGAGGCAAGAGAATCTCTTGAACCCGGGAAGCGGAGGTTGCAGTGAGCTGAGATCATACCATTGCACTCCACCTGGGTGACAGAGCAAGAAATCCATCTCAAAAAAAAAAAGAAAAGAAAAAGACCCAGCTCCACCAGAGTTTTAGCTATGTGACCCTGAGTCACTCACATAACCTCTCTGGACCTCAGCATCTTCATTCAGAAAGGAAAATAAGTCAGTCCCTAGCCCTGTGCACACTACATGACCCAGCAATACCAGCTCTAATTTATCTCGAGGTACTGATGCAACTGTGGCCCTAGACGTTCACTAGCTGTGGAATGATTCCAAATTTCTGCAGGAAAAACGAGAAACACAGAGAAGCCTGAAGGGACATATATGGAAAAAAAAAATAGCTCTGCCTGCCTTCTGTTGGATTTTTCCGTCTTCCAGGTTTTCAGCAGCATATATTACTTTGGCAGTTCGAAAAGATAATAAGTATCATTTTTACAAATTAATCACTATCCAGATGGCTTGTAAAGAACTTGACAAGCAGGTCTTAAAATGCATATATAGGCTGGGCGCGGTGGCTCACGCCTGTAATCCCAGCACTTTGGGAGGCCAAGGTGAGTGGATCACCTGAGGTCAGGAGTTTGAGACCAGCCTGGCCAACATGGTGAAACCCCGCTCTACCAAAAATACAAAAATCAGCCGGGCATGGTGGTGCACGCCTGTAATTCCAGCTACTCGGGAGGCTGAGGTAGGAGAATCCCTGGAGCTCAGGAGGCGGAGTTTGCAGTGAGCCGAGATTGTGCCCCTGCACTCCAGCCTGGGCGACAGAGCAAGATTCTATCTCAAAAAAAAAATAATTAATTAATTAATTAATTAAAATAAAATGTGTATGTAAATTCAAGGGACCCCTGGATCACCAAAACAATCTGAAAAAGATGACCAAAACTGGAGGACCCAGGCTCCCCCTGTTTCAAATCTGTCTACAAAGCTCCAATCATTGAAACTGTGGTACAGACATCGAGGCAGACACACAGGTCCATGGAACAGAACGGGGAGTCCAGGATAAATCTCAGGTCACAATCAACTGATACTAATAAAGAAACCAAGACAGTTCAGCGGGGGAGAAAACAGTCCTGTTTCCCGTCCTAGTCTTCTTCAGAGCACGCAGGCCACGTGATCTCATTTCCACTCCTCAGGTCTGTCTTCCCAGCTGGCCTGGCAGCTCCTCATGGGCAGGGCCACTGTTTTGCTCAATGCCACAACTCCAGCAGCTAAAACATACACAGACCCACAGAAAGGGCTCGAACTGCAGAAACACCTGTGGACTTTCTGGGACGGTCTCCTGGGCGTGCAGACATTTGGTTCCGGAGGCTGCATTGCCCAGAGCTCAGACTTGTTAGGGACCACACAACAGACAATGTTGCTGCTATTAAAAAAAAAGCTGAACAAAAAAAAAAAAAAAAAAAAGAATCACATCTGGATCTCGAACCTGATCCAACAGCAAACCTAAAAATAGCCAACAGAAAGAGATTACAATCAAATTCCATGCAGCAGGCCACGGCAGTCCGCTCTGGGAAGCGAAAGCCGTTCACAGCCCAGTTTCACCACCACCCCCAGGAGGTACAAGTTCTTCCTGGATGCCACAGCTCACCCTGCCGCTGTACTTCCCAGCCATCCATCTTAATCCGCCGTGTCACAAAAGACTTTTTGAAGATAGCACCAGCCATTCTTTTTAGGGACACACTCATTTGCCAACCCTGAATCCTGCGGGCAGATGTCTAGGACGTACATTAATTATGCTCCTGCATACCATTCCATCACGCACGTCTTACGAGCATGCTTTAACCAGAATAAAAAAAAAATTACTTTTCCTTTAGATCCTTCTGAATTATAATCAGGATCTGCAGCCTGTCTCCCCCAGAGCTATGACAGTTACGTTTTAATCACTTCCAAAATGAGTCAGACGAGGGCTGATTGCAACAGGCAGGAGGAGATGTGGCCCGGCAGGGGCCGGAGGCATAGGAGAGCGCCCCTACGTCGCTCCAACGCACCAGTTTCTGCCTAGAGGATCGTTTTCATGCAGCTGATTTTCTTCACGGAGACAAAGGGAGGAAGCAAACAGAACTTAAAGACCAGGAAAGGTCTTGTCTTATCGACCAGGGAATGAGATAAGAAATCTACTCTTGGGGACATGTACCCCCAGATGAGATGCAGTCAGCCTGCTTTCAGCCAATCTGCTTAGGAAGTGTTGTGAGTGGTTTTTTTCTGACACCAAACGTGTCATTCCAATCGCAATTCTGTGATAATCTGCTACTAACGAAGGGTCCTACAATTCAGTCTGATTCTAACACTAACTACCTGAAGTTGATCCCATAGGTGAAGCTCTCAGTCCCACCAAACTGACGTCATCCCAGACACCAGCTGCAGAGGGGCTCCCAGGCTGCCTGCACCTGTGCCCACTGATTACAAATCAAGGCTCCTCACCTCTGGTTCAGTGATTTGCCAAAACGCACAGAGCTCAGAAAAGCATTTAACTTGGGATTATCAGCTTACTATAAAGGTTAGAACTCAGGGACAGCGTAATGAATAGGAAATGCTGCATAGGGCAGAGTTTTGGGGGGGGGGGGCCGAGGTGTCCATACCCTCTCTCTGTGTGTCCCCCTCCTAGCACCTCCATACCTTCCCCAGCTCTGAAGCTCTCTGATTCCCACTGTTGATGGGTTTTGTGGAGGATTCATTACGTAGGCGTGGCTGATTACATCATTGGCTATTGGTGATTTGATTCACTCTCCAGGCCCTCTCTGCCCCAACCAGAAGCTGGCACGGTGGGACTGATAGCCCCAACACTCTAATCCTATACTTGGTTACTCTGGGGCCAGCCCCCACCCTGAGTCACCTCATTAGCATAAACCCAGGTCTCATAATGAAAAACAAAAAATGCACCTATCACTCAGGAAAGCCCAAAGGTTTTAGGCACCATGTGCTAGGAATCTGCACCAGGACCTGGAGGCTAAGACCAGGTCTAGGTTTCCCCTTATACCACAAGTGTATAGGTTTCCCCTGGCTATTCATTCTGGAAAGCACAAAAATAACCACTCCCTCCTTTGAGAATCATTAAAAATATAAAGTATCTCATCTATAATCCTCTCATTGCCTGGGCAGCTGTTCACTCATAAGTAATTCAGGTCACTGCTGGAGAAGGTTGGAGAAAATACTGTAGGGAGAAACGCCAGCAAAGATGACTTTAGGATAAGTCTTTCAGGCTCCCAAACTCACCGGATGCATGTGCCCACTTCCAAACTGGCACTGTCCATCTGTCCATCCACCTCCCTCACAGGCTGCCCTGTTCACACTCATGTTCTCAGCACTGCCCTGACAGTGATAACAGGTGATCAGGTGTATGATCTAACATTATCCTTACAAAGTCACTTTGAGGTTGGTGCTATTATTCTCCGTTAGTTACAGTGAACTCCAAGTTTCTCTTCAGAGAATCAGTATGTCAGTATGTTCAGCTCTCTTATTCTTTCATTCTCCATATTAAAGTTTAACTTCCTGGTTCTCTGTGCCCCCTTGCCTCTACTTTCAGTAAACAACTTTCCCGTCAGTTCTAATCCATAGTTCACATCTGTTCCTGGTCACCTGCTTTGACCTGAGTCACCCCTGGTCACCTGCTCTGACCTGAGTCACCCCTGGTCACCTGCTCTGACCTGTCCCGTAACCATCCTTCCTGCCAAATTACTCATCCCACCACTCTGGCTCGTACTCCTGCTCCCCTTAAAATAGCAAATCGGAATTAGCTTAGACTGTGCAATCCAAGCCTAACCAATAGGGAAACAATGACACAGCAGTGGGGGCTACCTGCATCAGGAATAAGAACCCCTCCCCCTCCCTCGTCCAGGTGTGCACTCCCCATTGCCCCATCTGTGAGATGCACCCTTCTCTAGAAGTAAACTGCCTTGCTGAGGAAATTTATATTCAAGTGCTACTGCTTTTGCAGCACCAGAAATTTCCATGTAACATACCACTTTAATCTGAGTTGGGATTTGAATCCGGGAAGCTGACCCCGGAGCCGACCTTCCCCCCTTAACAGCATAATACATGAGTATAATAGATGCTCAGAGACAAGTTTCGAATGAGTGGCCTCATTCTCCGTGCCTGGCTTAGCCACAGCTAAGGATTTTTTTAAAAACAGGAGCAGAGGGCAGCTCACAATATTTTATAGAGTGACAGTCCCGGGGCAGCAGAGGTCAGAGGCGGGTGTCTGCAGGAGGAGGCAAGACAGGCAATCAAGACAAGAGGAAAAAAGCGCAGACAACAGAGAAGCAGAGAAGCAGAAAACTAGAGGACCAGCCAGGCTTCCTTGGGAATGTTCCCCAGTCTCAAGACTGTGATGTGGCCACAGGCAATAGCCACGCCACCATGTCCAGCGGGTCAGGGGTGTCAGTCAGACCTGCCTGCCCCTTGACCTGCTCAGGCCTGCATATGGTCCATGCTTTGCACTAAAATCATCTGCTTCTGGACAAAATGCCTCCGAGGAACCATTGGGAGGTGGCCTCTACTAACGGCTACTTAGCTGTAATCCACTAGCATTAGATCACCACAGCCCGCAGCCCACAAAGGACGCTCTGAAAAGCAGAGAGAATCACGCAGGTCACGTGGAGGTGTTTTGTCTGCACCATCCACACTGGCCATCTCTTCCCAAGGCAAGCACCTGGGACCACCTACATCAGCGTCCAATCCACAGGTTTACCCCAGTCCTCACCCCCTACTCCCCAGAGCCTCCTCCCTGACAAGGTCATCTCACAGGCTGGGTGGAACAAAAAAAAACCACATCTGGCGGGGCACAGCGGTTCATGCCTGTCATCTCAGCACTTTGGGAGGCCAAGGCAGGTGGATCACTTGAGGTCAGGAGTTCAAGACCAGCATGGCCAACATGGTGAAATCCCCCTCTCTACTAAAAGTACAAAACAATTAGCCAGGTGTTGTGGTGCATGCCTATAATCCCAGCCACTCAGGAGACAGAGGCATGAGAATCACCTGAGCCTGGGAGGCAGCGGGTGCAGTGAGCTGAGAGCGTGCTGCTGCACTCCAGCCTGGGCAACAGAGTGATAGAGTAAGACCCTATCTCAAAACAACAACCAAAAATAACCACATCTGTCTTGTCTCTAAGCCGCATGCCATCTTGGGAGATCCTGGAGTGAGCCTCATGTTGGTGCTGCTGACACAAACCCCCCATGCGTTCTCTCGCTATCCATCAAGGATGAACGGGCTCTGTGTGTGCAGCAGGACTGCAGCCCTGGGGATGCGGCCGGGAGCAGAATGCTCATGGTCCCTCACAGCATAAGATTACATTCTGGGGAAGAGAAAGATGGAAAACAAACCAGTAAACAAGAACTGACTCCAGGCAGCAGCAAGCCCGGCAAAGAAAGGGGAACTGGAGTTAGGAAAAGAGTGATGGAGTGACAGGGGCAGGAAAGACATCGCCAAGGAGGAAACATGGAGAGAAAACTGAAAGAAGTAGAGCAGAGAGCTCCAGCGACGGACCTTTCAAAGTGCAAAGGCCAGGTACGTGATAATGAACCTAACCTTCCCCAAAGAGAGGTCGGGCCTGTGCCCTCAGCCCCTGGGACGTGACCTCCTAAGCCCCAGAATGCCCTGTCTGATAAAGTACCTCTGCTTACACAGGGGACTCGGGCCAGCCAGAGAGTAACTACGTGATTCAGGGAGGGGGCTTTTGGTCGCACTGTATCAGCCAGCTGCTGGAGGGGCTGGAGACAGATGAGCCATGTGGACAGTCAGCCACGCCCATGCAAGGGAACCCCAGCAGAAACTCTGGACACGGAGGCTCAGACAACTCCCCCGGCTGGCAATACTGCATGCACGTGGTCCCACACCACCAGGGGGAGTAACGCTGCCCATGAGCCGGTGGTGAAAGGACAATGGAGGTGCTGTGTGGGTGCCTTCAACTCCGCCCTGGGAGACTCTCCCTCTGCTGATTTTCGTCTGTATTCCTTCACCATCAGAAACCCTAACTGGCAGTGTGACAGCTTTAAGTGAGCTCTGGGAGTCCCTCTAGCAAATGATCAAACCTCAGGGCAGTGTTGGAAATCCTGAACTTGCCATTGGTGTCAGAAGTGAGGGTGGGCTTGGGGGACTGTCTCCTTTCACCTGACACCCAGTGGATACTTACTCAGTGTGTCCTTAGAACAGCAAGGTGACCAGGGTGGCAGGGGCAGTGAAAGAGGAGGGGGAGGCAGCAAATGAAACAGGAAGGGTCTGGACAGAGCATGTCCGGGGGTGCCCAACTCAGCAGCAGCCCAAGGACAGGCCACAGTGCTGGCCTCCAGCTCAGGCAGTGGTTGGCGGGCTGACCCTCCCCTGCTAACCCCTACCTGCACACGCTCTGCCCTTGTGCGGTGAGGACCTGACTCCTCCCCAAGCCAGAAGAAGGGCAGTGCAGAGAAGCCACAGATGTGAGTAAATCCAGACTCAGTGGAAACCCCAGCTGCACAGAGAGCCCCCTGCATGCCTGACAAATGAGAATCAACCACGTGCAGCCCAAGCTCAGCACAACCATCTCACCTGCCACCACCCACACACTTCTCTGTTTAAAAGTCTGTCGTCGGTGAGAACTAATATTTAATGCACATCCCCCTCCGTGCCACCACTATAGTAACTGACACACCACCGACAGCCAAACCGATGCTGCTCTCCTGGCTGCTGGGTCTACGCTTATTTTGGAAAATGACTGATCAAGAGTGGAAAACGTCTGCCACCCTGCTTTGAGGTGCAACCTGCAGCCTGAGAGCAGGTGGAGCCTTCGGGAAATTGCCTGTCTCTAGAAACACGTGTTCTAGCCTGCTGGGACAGTTGCAGTAACAGGCATCTCAGGGTCTGGCAACTGGCCTTACCAGGAAATGGCCAAGGATGCTGTTGCTGCTGCTGCAGGTACCAAAACCCACCCTGCCTGGCCCCAGGGGCCAGGGCCCGCCAGCTGCAGTAGGGGAGGCAGTAGCTTGGAGAAGGGGATCGCGTTAGTTGCCTGTGGCTGCTGTAACAGATTAACACAAACCCAGGGGCTTCCAATAGCTCAATGGATTCTCTTGCAGTCCTAGAGGTCAAAGTCCAAAATCTGTTTCACTGGGCTAAAATCTAAGTGTCAGCAGGGCTAGTTTCTTCTGGAAGTTCCAGGGTTCCTCCTGGATTCTCCAATTCTTTTGTTTTTTCTACTTCTAGAGGCAGAGGCCACCGGCATCCATTGGTGTGTGGCCCCCTCTTCCATCTTCAGAGCCAGAAGCTGCCACCTTGCTTCCAGGGTGAAGCTGCCATGTCCATGTGCAGTCAAAGCTCCTCCTGCCCCTCTATGGACACAAGTGAACACACTGGGCCCATCTGGATCATCCAGGATGACCCCCCCCATTGCAAGGTTATTAACTACACCTGCCATGTCCCTTTGCCATACAAGGTGCTACTCAATGGCTCCGGGGATTATCGCATGGTCGTCTTTGAGGGCCATGATTCTGGCCCAGGTTCCCTGCAAAACAGAGCCAGGGCAAAGCTCACTGCTGATGCATTTTCTTTGGCAGGGGCTTGGAGGTGAGGGGAGGGCATCCCAGACTAGCAACAGGGAGGAGAAGGGAGGTGAGGCGGGAGCGTGAGCTGGCTATGGCTTCAGAAGAAAACCCAGATGGGGCTCAGCCACGCGGCCCATCTCCGCCAGCCATGGTCTCAGAAGAAAACCCAGATGGGGCTCAGCCACGCGGCCCATCTCCGCCAGCCATGGTCTCAGAAGCACACCTCAGGGAAGTCGGGGAGAGGCATTTATTCCTCGGCTCCTTCCTGTCCTCAGTCCTACTTTGCCCCCGAAGAATGTTAATTAGCTTTCCCAAACAGCCAGCCCACCCCGTACCCCTCGACGTGGCCTTCTTCTCAATCTGGAACCTGGAAGAGACAGAGCAGCTGGAGCCTCCACAGATCCCTCCAGTTTGGCCCTGGCTGCCATAGACATTGCAGCCCTTCCATGGTGGGCTGACAGATACGCAGCCGCCCAGCCCTCACCTCACCAAGGCCGAAACAGCCTGGAGATCTTCGGAGGCAACGCAGCAAAGGCAGGGGTGGGTGGCGCTGCATATATCTGGGAGGAACATAAATCAAATCCTGCACAGCAGGGAGGCCACCTATCCATCCCCCAGCCCCAGGGCCGAGCACAGGACCCCGCACTCAACCCAGCTCAGTGAAGGCAACACCAAATGGACAGAGCCATTCAAGCACAGACACATCACTAACCCCAGCACCTGGGGGGTGGGGGAGTTACTTAAACCTCTCTCTCTTTTTTTTTTTTTTTTTTTTTTTTTGAGAGAGGGTCTTGCTCTGTCACCCATGCTAGAGTGCAGTAGCTATTCACAGACATGCTCAAGCAGTGACCTCCTGGGCTCAAGCAATCCTCCCACCTCAGCCTCCTGAGTAGCTAGGATTACAGGTGCCTCCCACCAAACCCAGTTAATTTTTGTACTATGTTGTAGAGACAGGGTTTCGCCATGTTGCCCAGGCTGATTTTGAACATCTGGGCTCAAGCAACCCCCCCACCTTGGCATCCCAAAGCCCTGGGATTTCAGGTGTGAGCCACGGCGCCCTCCCCCTCCCCCAACTCCTTCACCTCTCTGAGTCTCCATATGGCAGCAAGGATGACACAGGCCCCCACAGAGTTGTTTCAAGGAGATAATCCTGTGACTGGAGTTTGTGAACTCTCAAGCATTGCTCAAAAATCAAAGGAAAAACGTTTAAAAAGGTGCATGGATGGTTCATCTTCTGTGTCAACTTGCCTGGGATTTGGGATGCCCAAATAGCCGGTGAAACATTGTTTGTGGGTGTGTCTCAGAGGGTGTTCCCAGAGGAGATGAGCATTTGAATCGGTGGATGAAGTAAAGCAGACGGTCCCCCCCCCCCCCAAGGCGGATGGACCTCATCTGATCCCATAGAACAAAAAGGTGGAGGAAGTGTGGAGCCGCTTCTCTCTCCTGGGGGCTGCTTGAGCCAGCATGTGGGTCTTCTCCCACCCTGCTTCTGTTCCTCAGGACTACAGACTCAGGCGGGCATCTATACCACTGGCCCTCCAGCTTTCTGGCTTGCAGACGGCAGGTCATGGGACTTCTCGGCCTCCATAGTCACGTGAGCCAATATCATAATAAACCTCTCTCTAGATATTGACACAATTGGGTCTGTTTGTCTGGAGAGGCCTGACTTCTCTTGCATCCCTTGTTTAAATATCCCCCACGTACAACATTTTGGTGGCTAAAAGACAGTGAATTTCCTCATCAACATTCTTCTGCTCAAAATAGCAGAGTAGGTATTCAGGAAAAAATAATAATAAAATAAGTAATTTAAGTTATTAAGAATCACCATCTTTGGGTGGGTCCTAAAACTGACATTTTCAATGGGATTTTTTTTTTTTTTTTTTTTAGATGAAGTTTCACTCTTGGTGCCCAGGCTGGAGTGCAGTGGCGAGATCTCGGCTCACCACAACTTCTGCCTCCCAGGTTCAAGCGATTCTTCTGCCTCAGCCTCCCTGAGTAGCTGGGATTATAGGCACCTGCCACCACGCCCGGCTAATTTTTTATATTTTTAGTAAAGATAGGACTTCACCATGTTGGCAGGCTGGTCTCAAACTCCTGACCTCAGGTGATCCACCCACCTTGCCCTCTCAAAGTGCCGGGATTACAGGCATGAGCCACCATGCCCGGCCTCAACGTAAATTTTAAAAGAATATAACTTGCAAGCCATTTTACTTATTCTGAATGAGCCCTCATGAAAACGCAGTTGTACAGCCCAGCATTGGGTCCAATGCGGTGGTGAAGGTGGAGCAGCTTTTTAAAAAGCACTTTTAATAGAAAAATGTCTGTTTCTGGCAGACACTGTCACAATCAACATTTTCAAGACTCCCAGGGCTCCCAAGCTGGCCATGGGCTGCAGAAGCCAAGTGTCTGCCATGGCCATCTGCCCGAGAGCCAGCCCTGGGTCCACCAGGGTCAGGCGAGCCCACAGCCTCTCCTCTTCAGGGGATTCCCTCCCAAGCCCTGCCATGGTTTAGATCAGAGCAACCAAAACTGCAATCTGCACTTGGACCCACACAAGCACTGCCTCATGATAAGCAGGAGCCACGCTGGAGAAGGACAGCAGCTGCCCAAGGCCAGCGCCACGGGCCCCTCCCCTCAATGCTCCCTGACTTCTGGAAGCAGGGCAGCGCCTAGCTGGGATTCACACCTCCAGACGTGGTAGAACCGAATGTCCACCCAGCACAGGGGTCAACATCAGATGGCTCCTCGGCAGGAGTGGCTAAAGGGGTCGCCCTCCTGCGTTTTAGGGTTGCGTCTGGATCCAGACCCCACCAGCCTCCAGAAGGAGTTCCAAGTCCACATGTAAGGAGCTACACTAGCTCACGCCAGCATTCATTCCTAATCCTGAAATCCCCTCCTGCCGAGCTCTGTCCAGCGAAGAGCTCACAAGCCTGGCTGTTAAAGCCCCAGCCGAGCAGGGCACACAGAAGGCGCTGGGCACTGCGGGAGGGATCCTCCCTGCCATCCTGTTCTGCCAACACATCCGTCCACCTTCTCACGCCGCGTCCCTTTCAGGAGCCCGCGGGTTTAGCTCCCTTTGTCCACAAGAGCCCTGAACCCCAAAGCCAAGCCCTCACCCTAAGAGGAAGATTCTGACCGAGATGGAACTCCTTACCTTGACCAGTTCCTTGAACTTGGGGTCATCCTTGGAGGTGGGGTCAATCATCGTGCGCTCCTCGTTCTCCTCTGCCAGGGACAAAAGGAAGTCACGGTCAGCGATTGTAGGGTTAGCAGGGATGCGGGAAGCCAGAGGGAGGCCAGGCTCATCTCTGACAAATGGAGAAGCAGAGAACCCAGCACTAGGGGCTTGGGAGTTGTGTGACTGCAAGAACTGCCTTCTGGGAGGTGGATGGGGCATCCTCCCCTCTTCTGTAAAGGGGTGAAGTCAAGCTCCATCGTTCTGCCCAGACTTGCCTCTCCCAGACTTCGCCAGCAACCGGTCCAAACTATTTCCACTTTTCAGGAGAACTAATGAGAGAGTAGCATTCACAGGGGCATGAGACGCATCCCCTGCCTGGAATCTGATATGTGGGAAGGCTTCAGGCACCAGGTAGTTCCCCATGGCCACTATTTATAAATACACGTGAAGAATTGGGACGGTTATGAGATGGAAAACGTTTGGTACACTGAGTGGAAAAGAATCAACCTGCAAGGTTGGATGTAAAATAACATGCACAAAACATACTGAGCAAGAAATAGCAAAAAACGCAGGGGGATGTTTATCAGCGAAATGTGCTCATCCTCATATCCTCATCCTCTATTTCTCTACCTGTTTGCTCTCCCTCCATGGTTCAGCCTGGATCCCACGGACACCAGGCAGCCAGCTGAGCCCCTCACAGAGGACAGTACCATGGAGGTGGTGGCAGGGGAGGCGGGAGCTGCGGAGGGGGCACCCACAGAGGCCAGGTGTGCTCCGCAGCAGAAATGCCCAGTGCCACAGAGAAGCCAGAGGGCTCCAAGCGCCTCTGAACATGCTGAGGGAAGGGTAAGGGGGTCTCAGGCTGCCCACGCTGTCCAGCTCCAGGATCTGCACAGAGCATGGGATGGGTAGGGATCAGGGTCCACTCGCCAGGAGGCTCTACACCACGCTTCTCTCTTAAAGAGGACAAACGGCACAAGAGGGTCTCCAGGCAGAAGCCAGGTACCCCGAGGACATACAAGTGGAAACGATCAGGACACAGTAGAGATCAAGGTCCCAGGACCCAAACAGGCTCCCATAGGGCTGGAGACACTGACTGTGTTGGTCAAAATGAAAACAGCTTTGAAGCTGGGTGTAGTGGCTCATGCCTGTAATCCCAGCACTCTGGGAGGCTGAGGTGGGAGGACTGCTTGAGCTCAGGAGTTCCAGACCAGCCCAGGCTACATAGTGAAATACCCGTCTCTACTTTAAACAATAAATAATAAAATAAAATAAAATACAAAAGAAAGAAGGAAAATGGCTTTGAGTGAAACTGTTTGTTGTTTTTAATATCCACTTGACAACCAATTGAGTGAAACTTTGCTGCTGACACGGATGTGATGCCACTTCCCAGCGGCAGTGTCTGAACTCTGATAACGTGGAGAAACTATTTTTGAAGTCCTGCAGATCTGACGCTCGGGAAGGACGCTCCAGGTAATGTGCAGGGAGCACTCGGGAGTCCTGGTGATGTCTCTTCGAAGGCCTCTGCAGCCTCCCACTCCTGCTGGGATCAAGGCTGGCGTCCTCCAGGCAGCCTCCAAGGCCCCTCTCCAGCCTCCTTTCCCACCCTCCTGGTGCAATCTGCTGCAACCCATCCAGCCTTCCCACGTTCCTTGAAGCCTCACTGCCACCTGCCCCAGGCCTTGGCACCTGCTCCCGCTGTCTGACCCTCTCTCCCTGGCCCATGTTTCCTTCACTCTTCAGACCTCAGCTCCCCAGCTGAGACCCCTGAGCCCAAATGCCAAATCTTCCAAGCTCTCCTACCCCAAGGAGGCCTTGGTGTACCTGTGTGACCCATGTCTGAGACTCCCCTCCAGGCTACCCATCTCAGGTGGGCAAGGAGCAGGGCCAGGCCATGAGTCCACATGTGTATGCGGTGGGGGGAGTGCAGGATGGAGAGTGAGCAGGTCACTCCCCAATCCCAGCTATCAGAGAGGCCGTTTCTGGGAACATCCCCTTCAACTCACACTAAAAATCTAAGCACTGTCCTGTATCCCCACCCCTTGCTCTCACTGAATAGAGGAGAAACAAGATTCAGGCCCGCCCAGCTCATGTGGACCTCACGGGGGAACTTTCTGCTCCCTGCTGAAGGCTCTGAGCCCACATCCGACCCCCAGCACCCCCCTGGACTGGGCAGCACACCACGCCTGCTCTGATGTCCCAGGACTGCGGGCTCCTTGAGGGGTCCTGCCTGAGTCGGCCACCAAGGGGAACGGAGCATCTGAACCAGAGACGGTGAAGGGCGGAGGAGGACAGAGACGCCGCTTTGAGCCTTAGCATCACCAAACACTTTCTCAGAGGCATCTCTAACTCTAACTGGCCCTTTGGAGTAGCTTTCATTCGTGACCCCACCTGGAGGAGGACAGTGGGCGTGAGAGGGCAGGCGGCAGGCCCCAGGCAGGTGGCTGTGTCTGCAGATCCTGCCGGCATCTCCCGGCCATCCGGTGATGGTCTGTGTCACCTGGGCTGGAGTGCAGTGGTGCGATCTCAGCTCACTGCACCCTCCACCTCCCTCCCGGGTTCAAGCAATTCTCCTGCCTCAGCCTCCCAAGTAGCTGGGATTACAGGCACCCGCCACCACGCTGGCTAATTTTTTATATTTTTATTAGAGACAAGGTTTTGCCCTGTTGGCCAGACTGGTCTAGAACTCCTGACCTCAGGTGATCTACCCGCCTCAACTGCCCAAAGTGCTGGGATTACAGGCATGAGCCACTGCGCCGGGCCAGGGCCACTCTCTTCTAAGAGGAGGGAGAGGAAGCCTCGTGGACCACGGTGCGACCTCAGGCAGCGCCGCCAGCTCTGGCTTCGGGTCGGCTGGCGGCTGAACTCTCACGCGTGTTTCTTCTCCATAAGCTGTCGCTGGCCTGGCCTCGTCATGGAAACCACAGAAAAGGGAGAAACCAGGACTTCCCTTTGACCCAGGGATTGGAAATAAGCAGGATGTTCCACAATCGCCTTCCAGATCGACTGGATCCTAAAACACGCTTCAAGGAACATGTGTGTTGGCTATGCTCATCACAACAGGCAGGGAGCGCAGGGGCTGGGGTCCCTCGGCAGTGCCCACCATGTAAGCCCCAGGCCTTAGGCAGCCTGGCTGGCCCAAAGGTAGGAAGTGTATTAATCATGCTTTGCATTTTCTTCTTTTTTTTTTTTCCTTTGAGACGTCTTGCTCTATCACCCAGGCTGGAGTACAGTGGCACAATCTTGGGTCACTGCAACCTTCGCCTCCTGGGTTTAAGTGATTCTCCTGCCTCAGCCTCCAGAGTAGCTGGGACTATAGGCACATGCCACCATGCCTGGCTAATTTTTGTATTCTTAGGAGAGACAGGGTTTCACCATGTTGGCCAGGCTGGTCTCGAACTCCTGACCTCAAGTGATCCACCCACCTTAGCCTCCAAAAGTGCTGGGATTACCGGCATGAGCCACGGTGCCCGTCCTGTTTTCTGTATTTTCTGGTGCTTGGCATCTTGAAGCCTTGCTGACTCTGGAGAGGCTGCACCTCCAGGGCGAGCTAATTCTTAGAGATGGTAAACCACCCTCTGTGACTGCACCTTCCATATGTAAACCCACTCAGAGCCCAAGCCCCAGAGCCCAGAGCCCAGAGCCCCGAGCCCCGAGCCACCTCTTTTCTTGGCTCTTATGTGGCTCCTGCACTCCCAGCCAATATCCTTACCCTAATCTCCCCCAGGGCCAGGTACCAGAAGACTCAGGACAGCCCCTGTACCCAGAGCCTACTGAAATGATTCCAGCCAGCCAAGCCCAAGCCTGTTCACCCAGTCTTGCCCACTCCTTTAGAGAAAGCCACAGTAAGGGTGTTGGGGCCAGGCGCAGTGGCTCACACCTGTAATCCTGGCACATTGTGAGACCGAGGCAGGAGAACTGCCTGAGCCCAGGAGTGGGAGACCAGCCTGAGCAACATGGCAAGACTCCATCTCTACAAAAAATTCACAAAGTTAGGTGGGTGTGGTGGCACACCCCTGTAGTCCCAGCTACTCAGGAGGCTAAGGCAGGAGGATCACTTGAACCTGGAAGGTCAAGGCTGCAGTGAGCCGTGATCACATCACTGCACTCCAGCTTGGGTGACAGAGCGAGACTCTATCTTTTTTTTTTTTTTTTTTGAGATGGAGTCTCAGTCTGTTGCCAGGCTGGAGTACAGTGGCACAATCTCGGCTCACTGCAATCTCTGCCTCCCAGGTTCAAGCAATTCTCCTGCCTCAGCCTCCCGAGTAGCTGGGATTACAGGCACGCACAACCACACCCAGCTGATTTTTGTATTTTTAGTAGAGACGGGGTTTCACCATGTTGGCCAGGATGGTCTCGATCTCCTGACCTTATGATCCACCCACCTCGGCCTCCCAAAGTGCTGGGATTATAGGCATGAGCCACCACACCCAGCCCGAGACTCTATCTCAAAATACATATATATAAAATACAAAATAAAGGCATTGGCCCTGCTCCTTCTGCCTCTGCCTGATGCTTTCCACGTGGCTTTCAGTGGCATGGCATGGCATGGTGTGGCGTGGCATGGCATAGCCCTGAGTGGCCTGCTACACTTCCTTTCGGAACTGAATTTAACAAACTGTCTTTTCAAGTCAGTCTTCTCCTGATCTGTTGGCTTCACCACCTGAATAATAAAACTTACATTTTAAGACTGGGGCAGAAACCCACAAGGACTTGCTTTTCCCAGTGGACTTTTCTAAACATGACCTTGAGCTAAGAACTTAAGACTCCCAAATACCCCCAGCATCTGATCGAGAAGCCAGATCTATGGGGCTCCTCACTGGCCTCCCCAAGACCAACTTTGTGCCATGGACACTCAACTGTTTCAGGGCAGGGAGCGGAGGAGCCGCCCTTACCGAGCTGGGTGCCTTCAGGGTGAACATCCGCCAGGGCAGGGGACATCGGCGAGTTGATGGCATTCTTGCCTTCCTCCTGCAGGTCACTCACTGTTGAGCAAAAGGAAAGAAAAACCAGGTTAGCCTACACAGAGTGCCACGTCTTCATGTGTCGGCTGTGGACGCAGAGAGAAATCAGTTCCTGTTTTTTCAGCATTTAACAGACATTCCTAAAAGTCCTGTTACCCAGAAAGAGTCAGAGGGAAAAACGCTCCGAACCAAGAATACATTCTGCAGTATTCCTCCCCACCCCAAATATTTCCCAATTCTCGCCGAGCCCTGCCTCTGTTTTCACTGCTCTTTGAAACTCATAACTAAGACACTAAAGCTTCCAGATGCTTCCAGATCTGACCAAGGCTGCCGAGGCAGACAAAGCATGGACCACAGCGACGGGGCACGAGAGGGTGGGGCTGCCCTCCCTCTGGGGGGGGACTATGTCCTGAGCCACGGACTCGAGAGGCTAACCCCCTCCGGTCACGCACACAGGTGAGTCTGCAGTTCAAAGTGGGGTCACTGGTGACAGAAACATTCATAGGGACAGAAATCTGATGGAACACCTAGGTCAGGACTGCTGGGACATTCAACAAAATCTAATAGAGAGAGCCAGAGGCTTCAAGTCAGAAACACCATGACCTCCCATCTCAAGGGAGTCCTGGGACAGTTACAAGGTCTGGAGGCTGAGGCAGGAGAATCGCTTCAACCTCAGAGATGGAGGTTGCAGGGAGCTGAGATCGCACCACTGCACTCCAACCTGGGTGACAGAGCGAGAGTCCATCTCAAAAAAAAAAAAAAAAAAAAAAAAGTGGAAATAACCCAAGATTCTACACATGGCATTTATAGGTAATACTGCAAAAGCGCAGGGTCTTTGGAAAGCCTAGATGTTTTTTGTTTTTTCTTTGTTTTTTGTTTTTGTGAGATGGAGTCTCGCTCTGTCACCCAGGCTGGAGTGCAGTGGCGTGATCTTGGCTCACTGCAACCTCCACCTCCTGGGCTTAAGTGATTCTCCTGCCTTAGCCTCCCAAGCAGCTGGGACTACAGGCACATGCCACCATGCCTGGATAATTTGTTGTATTTTTAGTAGAGATGGGGTTTCACCAGGTTAGCCAGGATGGTCTCCATCTCCTGACCTCATGATCTGCCCATCTCGGCCTCCCAAAGTGCTGGGATTACAGGCGTGATCCACGGCACCCAGCCAGTAGGGCTAAATGTAACCAAACCATGAATGTCAAGTCCCTAGCCCAGAGCGTGGCATGTGATGGGCTCTCAGGACACGGCTGTGGACCCAGCTTCCTGGACAACACAACCTCCATCCCTCATAAGGACAATGGCAGCAGGGCCCCAGGATGCCAGTTACCCACTCCCCACAAGGTAGTATATTTGCATTTTAAACAGGCACCTTATCCTGGAGGACTGCCTGATGCAGGAGGATCAGAGCCTAGGTACAGATTGGAGTTAGGAAGGTTTTTGATTCAAGGGAGCTTTCGGGCACTGCTGCAGTCACTGAGTCTTGGTATTCGAGAACACCAGATGAATGGGTAATCAAAACATGGTCCATGCATACAATGGAATATTATCCAGCCTTAAAAAGGAAGGACATGGGCCGGGCGCGGTGGCTCAGGCCTGTAATCCCAGCACTTTGGGAGGTCAAGGTGGGTGGATCACGAGGTCAAGAGATCGACACCATCCTGGCCAACATGGTGAAACTCCGTCTCTACTCAAAATACAAAAAAAATTAGCTGGGCATGGTGGGGCGCGCCTGTAGTCCCAGCTACTCGGGAGGCTGAGGCAGGAGAATTGCTTGAACCCGGGAGGCAGAGGCTGCAGTGAGCCGAGATCGCACCACTGCACTCCAGCAGGGCAACAGAGCAAGACTCCGTCTCAAAAAAAAAAAAAAAAAAAAAAGGAAGGACATTTGGACCAGGCTACAGCATGGGTGAACCTGGAGAAGGTTATGCTCAGTGGAATAAGCCAGACACAGAAAGTCATATGCTGTACAATTCCACCAATAAGAGGTCCTTCGAGTAGGAAATGCATAGAGGAAAAAGCAGACGGGTGCTGCCAGGGGCAGGGGGAAGTGGCAGATAGCGCTGAATAAGGACAGAGCTTCAGTTTGGAAAGATGAAAGAGTTCTGCGGGTGGGTGGTGCTGACGGCTGCATGAGAACGTACTTAATGCTAGCGAACTCTGCTCTTGAAAATGGCTAAGATGGTGAAGTTTATTTTATGCCTATTTTACAACAATATTTTTCAAAGCAAAAAAAAAAGCAGGACCTGTCCAGGTAATGCACATTCCAGCCACAAGCCAGCCTGGCTGATGGCACACACCGCCCTCCACACCTGCATCCTAAGGGAAGACCCGGGCACCACTCATCTTTGATTTTCCAACATCCATAGCATAACTCTGCACCAGCAGTGGACAAACGCTAAACACCTTCATGGGGAAATGACTCAGACACAGAGTTGTAAGACTCCCTCCACCCCAGCTCCCTAAAAATACTCCAAAAGATCCCCCACAGGTCACCCAGATCAGCTGAGAAAACAGAGACCAAATTTCAGCAATTATTTGTACCACATGACTAGTTACAAAGAGAGTTATAACCAGCAGAGTCTTAAAAGGCAGAAAGGAAACAGGGGAAAAGTGATTTTTCACAGAAATCCTCTGGAATACGACAGCCCTGGAGCACGGGGGGGTCCGGGTGGAAGTCCCATGTCCTCGCTGGAATCATGGGAGGAGGGGACAGGTGCAGGGAGGTCCCGTCCAGCACAGCTGCCTGCAGTGCTCATGCTGACGGTAGAGGAAGAACAAAAGACCCAGTTGCCCTACGGGTGGAGGATCGCCCAGGTGTGCCATGCCCGTGAGTCCTCTCGGCAGGCCCCGAGAGTTGGCACTGCACCCATGTACCTGGGCCTAAGGGGTAGGGAGGGAGACCCCGGGGCAAGCAGCAATGCTGCGAGGCAGCCCTGTCCACCTGATTTCAAAAACACAGAGTGGGAGGAGGAGAGGAGCCACATTTTGAAAGCCTAGAAATTGGGTCACATAAAAACAGAGATTTCCACACTGCCCTTGAACATCAAAGATGACACTAAACAGGGCCAGGGAGTTTGCAACCTTAATAAATGAGAAACACGCTCAGGAACACCACCCAGGGCCCGTTCAGCAGCACGTTCTGCAGGTGGTGGTTATGCACGATGCCCTGAGGGGTGCAAAGGCTTCAGGGACCAGGAGGAGGGGGGCACAGGCGGGCAGACCCCTCAGCCGGTAGGAGGAGCCCAGAACTATGGCCACAGAGCCCCAGTCCACACCTTGCATTGCCACTTGCTGGTGTGTGGCCTCGTGAAAGTCCTCTCACCTCACTCAGGCTCGGTTTCCCCATCTGTAACATGGGGTGGTGGGGAGTACCGGCCTCATAGGGGTCCCTGAGGAATAAGGGGAATCATTAGCGCTCCACACACGGCCCTTAAGCCCCCCTGCAAGTGGGAGAGGCGGCTGTGGATGTACAGGGCCTCTGTGATTAGGCTCCGAGAGAGACACAAACTGGGGGGAAGAGTGACCGCAAGGCAGGCGAGGTCCCCCATTCCATGGTGAAACACAGAGGGCTCCCTGAAGGAGGCGGCAATTCAACCAGCCTTGAAAGATGGCCAGGCTAAGAAAAGGGCCTTTGGGGCACTGTGCAGAGTGAAGGGGTGACAAACCAGAGCCAGCACATCCAAAGCTGAACCCCATGAGGGGCCAAGGGATGCCAGCCTGGGTTCCCCAAAGAACACTGTTCCTTTGCAGAGGAACTTTCAGCCTGGATCTGATTGTCATCTTCAGAGCATCGGTCTGATTTTTGGAAGGAGGGGCTCTTCTGGCACCTTTGGCTTCCCCCCCACGCCGCTCCCCACCATGTGAACAGTGCCAGTTCAGTGGCTTTCAGTGAATCCCAGGAATGTTTTGGTTTTTGAAGTACTGGTCCACTTGCCAGAAAGACAAACACTTGAAAGATGTGAAATGCCGGCTGTCTTCAGTCACGGAGAAAGGTCTTCTGGCCCGGGTGTGCTGGCACAGGCGTGCTGGCAAGGGCACGCTGGCATGCATTCTCTTGGTGTCTGGTGGGTGTGGAAGGCGTGAGCTTCCAAGGGACTGGGGCTTAATTTCATGAGATGGGTGATTAAGGGGGAAAGACAGCCTTTTGCTTGTTTTCCTAAGTGTCTGCATTGTTCTAAGATGAATGTCTCTGGCCACACGAAACTCAGCAGCCAGCCACGAGGGAATTGATGCCAACTCGTTCACGCTGTGCCAGAATCCACCTGCAGCACTGCCGTGGCCTGCACGGGGGGCCCAGCTAGGGAGAGAGAGACAGGAGGGCATTGGATAGGACGCGGGCCCCTTGCCACACTGTCTCTGGAGACAGGCACGCCTCGCTCAGCCCAGGATGGCCCACTGGGAAGTGCAGGCTGCAGTCACCAGATCTGAGTTTTCAGGAAAAGCTGGAAATGTGGGGTTTGGTGTGGAATCTCCCCATTTATAAATGTGAGCAAATAATTCAAATTCTGTGGGCCAGCCAGAGGGCACACAACCTAGGATTACAGGACACACACATCCAACCCGTACTGCTGACTGTCCGTGGGAAAGGGGGAGAGGGCCACCACCGTTTCCTGAGCACCTACTATGTGCAGGGCACCTTCCATGCAGGTCATTCACTTCGTCTCCTAATGAGTCCGTGAGGGAGGCTGGGCACTGTGGCTCACACCTGTAATCCCAGCACTTTGGGAGGCTGAGGCAGGCAGATCACCTGAGGTCAGGAGTTCGAGACCAGCCTGGCCAACTTGGAGAAACGCTGTGTCTACTAAAAATACAAAAATTAGCCGGGCGTGGTGGCGGGTGCCTGTAATCCCAGCTACTTGGGAAGCTGAAGCATGAGAATCGCTTGAACCTGGGAGGCGGAGGTTGCAGTGAGCCGAGGATGCACCACTGCACTCCAGCCTGGGTGACAGAGCGAGACTCCATCTGTCTCAAAAATAATAGTAATAATAATAATAATAAATAAACAAGTCTGTGATGGAGTGGCTGGTCCTGTGCTGTTAGGTGTGAAGCCCCAGTGTCAGGACTGAACCCACTTCTACCTGACCTTGCACCTCACTGTGCCCTACCAAATCCTACCTATCTTTAACCTCATCTTATTGGCCACCTCCTCCAAGAAGCCCTCCTGGGTGTTCCCCCTCTCCCCAGCTCAAGCCACACAGCCATGTAACTCTCTCCTTCCCAAACGCCCCTCCCTGCCAGTGCCAACTCAGTTCCTACCCATAATAGGCCTTTTCACATATTCAAGAAGCAGCACAACAGAAGGCTTAGAACCCCGGGGGTCAGGCTGCTGGTTTCGGATCCCAGCTCAATCACTGACCAGGTGTGTGATCTTGGGCAAGCTACTTGACTGCTCTGTGTGCCTCAGTTTCCATCTGTGAAGTGGGGCCTAACATCCCTCAGAGAGATCACAAGGGTTCAACAACATGTGCACTCAGCACAGCCACCAGCATGCAGCGACCCCTGGGAGGCGTCAGCTTCGTGCGTCTGTAATGGTGGCATATGCACAGTTTCCAAAGCCTCCACCCAAAGACTGGGCAACGTTTTTTAAAAAAAAGCAAAAAAGCGAACAAACAAACAAAAAAAATCCATCTCTCTTGATTTGGAATTGCAAGAACATAAAAGGAAGGAAAGAATCAAAACCTAAAAGCATGTCATAAAAAGCCTGCCACTTATACCTCAGGCTAAACGTGAAGGTTCCATCTTTGATTTGTTTTCATCTTCTCCTTTGTATGGTTCTATTTATTTATTTATTTATACCCAGGCTCTTTCCCAAAAAAAAAAAGGATTTCAGGCAGCTTCCCCTCTCCTCCCCGCTTTTGATATTATTAGGAAAACAACTTTGAAAGCAGGCTGGTTTAAAGAACAAGGTTACCTTAACGGAGAGAAGAAATCTGGATCACAAAAAGGCCGACCAGCTTCTTGCCCCATGAGGGGAACCAGGGCAGGACGGGGGGATGGTGATGCCCCCCCTTGCAATGATGGGCACAGCAACCCCCCCTGGGGGCTCATCTGGAGGGTCCGGCCCAGACACAAAGGCCCAGTGGAGGCTGCGCCACAGGCCCTGGGAGGCCAGAGCAATGTCAACTCCATTTTCTGACACTTTTCTAAGTGAGTCATTTCAACAGCAGAGATGCTTTTCCACCCATGGGGACTTGGCACACCAGCCCTGCACTTCCTGGTTTTCATAGAGAACAAAAGATCAGGGGGAGAGATTTCAGCGGGCCTCGTCTGAACCAGGATCAAAGAGAACACCTCAACAAAAACAGCCATTCTCCATCTGCCACACATCGAAAAGAAGAACTTGAACACGGCAGGAAAGCTGCCTCAATGTTAGACACTTAAGCGGCCCTGTTCAAGCTCTACCCACTTCTAGTTACAACTGATCCTGCTCAAAGAAATGGAGTGGTCTTCGGAGCGTGAGGGAGGAGAAAGGAGGAGAAAGAAAGGAGTGGCTCCATGCCAATTCACGCCACCAGCTCCCCTCCCCAGCTGGGGGAGGGGCATCGGGGATCCTTCACCCGTGCTTGCGAGGGAACCCTAAGACATCTCTGGTAAATGCTGTTTTCCAGGCCTCCGCCAGGAAATGGCAGCTTTCTATGAATTTTCCAACTTGCATCTGCACTCAGAGGGGTGTGGTTTCTTCGCAGAAGCTGTAATTTATCAGAATAATTAAATTCATCAGGCACGAAGGTCTTCTGAACAGAGCAGTTCTTCTAAAAATAAGTCCAGTTGTACTTTGGTGAAGATCTCACAGCTCAGTGGAGTTAAAATAAGACCAAAGTAAGATCTAAATAAGAATAAAAACATCATCAGCCTCAGCAGCTGGGAGGAGACGCTGTCGGGCAGTCTTTTCTGACATCCAGAAAGAAGGTGATTGGAAGGAGCTGAGAATCATTATTCAAAGGGCTGAGCTATTTCCAGCACGTCACGCGTGCAAAGGCCTTGAAATGTGAGGCATGGTCCTCCCCAGGAGGTGATGAACTCCGAGTCTAATCTCCAAGTTTCTTGGGATTACAAATCGGAGGAACGACAATGTGTCTTGCCCAGGGTAAAGGCAGCAAAGGCCAACGGTGCCAGAGAGCAGCTGCTCCTCCTGGCCCAGATATGGGAAAAGACCGGAAGGACTTCCAGTGACCCACGGAGCACAACTTACAAGAAAGCGCTCCTTGACCTTTCAAGTGGCAGATGCAGTTTGTTTACTGAGAAATGGATGTGGGTTTTGTCACGCAGGACGCCAGCCCGGGGTAATGAGCCCAGTGTATTTATGCACATTTAACTCACTGTCATCTCTAAGCTGAGGATGAGTTTCTGAACTGTGCTCACAAGACCAGAGGGGTAGGAAAGCACTGTGAGGGCCGGGCGTGGTGGCTCACGCCTGTCATCCTAGCACTTTGGTGGGCAGGGGCAGGCGGATCACCTGAGGTCAGGAGTTGGAGACCAGCCTGACCAACATGGAGAAAGCCCCTCTCCACTAAAAATACAAAAAATTAGCTAGGCGTGGTGGCACACACCTGTAACCCCAGCTACTTGGGAGGCTGAGGCAGGAGAATTGCTTGAACCCCGGAGGTGGAGGTTGTGGTGAGCTGAGATTGTGCCATTGCACTCCAGCCTGGGCAACAAGAGTGAAAGTCCGTCAAGAAAGAAGGAGGGTGGGGGGGGGGAAGGAAGGGAGGGAAGGAGGGAGGAACGGAGGGAAGGAGGGAGGAAGGGAGGGAAGGAGGGAGGGAGGGAGGGAGGGAGGGAGGGAGGAAGGAAGGAAGGAAGGAAGGAAGGAAGGAGCGAGCCATCACTGTGGCCAAAACCAGAAGGATCACTCAGCTTGAACGTCTGATTTATGGGACTCGTTCTGCTGGGGCATGAGATTCCAGCTCATTTCTCAAGATGAAATAAGTTCAGAAACTAAAATAAATGTGTGAACATTTCAATAAGGTAAAATCCAAAGAAGGTCAACAGGTGGCGTGGACTCCACATCAAGAGCTCACAGCTGAAGCCCTGTCCTATTCAGGTGGCAGCAAGCCTTAGGCATGGCAGCCTGCTGCTTTAACAAACACTGGCAGATGGATGCCAAAGGGCAGGGCACAGGGCTGGGCAGGTCCTACCCTTGCGCTGTGGAGAGTCTGCATGTAGCCGAGGGAAGACGTATCCTGATCACTTCTACCCGGCAGCTGACCTCGCGGCTGGCACAGAAGGCTCGTGAAGGATTCAATGCATAATTAATTACATGCAATACATAGCATGGTGTTGAGATTTTTACAAAAGCAAAAGCAGGTTAGGCCAGGTGCAGTGGCTGACACCTATAATCCCAGCATTTTGGGAGGCTGAGGTGGGCACATGGCTTGAGCTCAGGAGTTCGACACCACCCTGGGCAACAAGGCAAAACCCTGTCTCTACACAAAATACAAAAATTAGCCAGGAATGGTGGTGTGAATCTGTAGTCCCAGCTACTCAGGAGACTGGGAAGAGAGCTTGAGGCCAAGAGGCAGAGGTCGCAGTGAGCTGAGATCACACCACTGCACTCCAGCCTGGATGACAGAGCCAGATCCTGTCTCAAAAACAAAAACAAAAAAGGTTGTAAAACAATACAGCAAAGTCTGAGTGCAGTCTGCACATGGTGTCCATCTGTGGTCCCAGCTACTTGGTGCTGGGGCAGGAGGATCACTTGAGCCCAGGGGTTCAAGTACAGCCTGGGCAACATGGTAAGACCCTTTAAAAAATACAGCATGATACTTATGTAAAAAATACCAACTAGGAAACTCAGCACTATGTATTTCTATGTGTACATATCAAAATTCACAGAAAAAGGAATGAAAGGGCATGCTCCAGAATGACAAAAGCAGCATTACCACTGCAAGGGCCAAGTGGCTGAAGGTATGGAGGAGACAGAGGGAGACTTGGCCACCAGATGGTGTTCTTATGCTCCTTTTGAAATAAAAATAAGGCTACAAGAATGGAAATAAACAGATGTCCCGGTAGGGTTATGTACAGGGTACAACGGGGCCCTAAAGCAAGTGGCAGCCAATTCTACAGGGAAGGACGCAAAGTGGTTTCAACCACAGAAATGGCTCTGGGACCCAGAAGGAGCCTTAGGCCTCTCCAGGCGGCACTGGCAGCCTCAGGGGACACAGCGAGCTACCCTAAGGGAGGGAGGAAGCTGGGGAGGGAAAGCCCTGCACAGTCTCACCCCTACTGATGATTGCGGAACAATAACCTGACTCCGAGACCATGAGTGACAGCAAAGGCCCCGGCACAAGTGTCAGTGTCAAGAACACAGAGGAAGGAACCAAGACGCTGGACCTAGGAGTACCCTCAGCAGACTCACATCTAGAGAAAAGAATCTACAATCTAGCAACACCTTCCATGTGCTGGATCAAGCCTTACCTGACACCATCCATCCCCATGGACCATCTCATGCCCTATTCTTAGGATGGCCAGTGGGGCTCTCTCACCAGAATGCCCACCTTGGCCCCTGCAGGCCCTGCCCTAAACTATTCCCACCCCATCTCAGCCTCTCCCCTTCTGCAGGTGGCTGCCCTGGATACCACAGCTTTTCTTCCCCAGTATCCATTGATCCTTTCAGGTAAATAAGACTCAGCCTCCCTTGAAGAGAGCCACCCCTCCCGCCACCATGCTCAGGTCTTGTAGTTCAGCCCTGGGGTGGAGCAGGCATCCCAGGACAAAGCCAGCTGACACACTGGCCTCCCGGGAACACAGTCAGGATGGGCATGGCCCAGTTAGAGTTAATGAGCTGTACTGAGACTTCACCTGCAATAGAGAATGAGACAGGCACTCTTTCCCACTGGCCTTGACCCAGAAAGGATGCAGGTTGAAGCTGTCCCATTATCTTACCACCACACAGAGCCCGGAGATGAAGGCACCAGATCAAAAGAGCTCAGAGAAGGAGAGGACAGAATCTACAATCCAGCAACACCTTCTATGTGCTGGATCAAACCTTACCTGAGCCCATCCATTCCCATGGACCATTCTGTCAAATGCACTAGTGAATTCTGTTTTGCTCTTAAGCCATTTTGAGTTGGGTTTTCTTTGCAAAGCAAAGAGTCCTGTCTGATGCAGAAATCCTTCCAACATACGAAGCTGGCTTTGGTTACTCCCTGCTCAGTGTACCCCATGGCTCCGATGGGTAAAACCCAAACCCTCCATAGTGGTACCCAGTGACTCTTAATGAGTGGATCCCTCCTCTCAATCCAGCTGCAGCTCCCATGCTTCTAACTCACCGTCCGATGAGGCCATGAGGCCATTCCAGGCCGCTTCTGCGGGTCATAGCTCTACCCCTCTGCCTCGACTGTTCCCACAACCTGAAATGCCCTTCACTTTAGCTCAGCGAGCTCCATCCCATTCCCCACCTGTCTGGAAAGCACTCTCCGTACATCCCCTACCCCTGGGTGCAGTTCAGGCCCCTCTTCTGGGTTCCCACATCTCCCCCCACCCCCGCCCACATGACAATGACAAATCCTATTCCCCAGTCGTGTGACTGTGGGGTATGCTCACCTCCCTGCACCCCCCAACCCTGCAAGGAGTGCACAGGGTCCACGTCCCATTCATGACCATGGCCTCGCATCCTGTGTAAAACTGATAATGTGGGTAACTGCTCTGTGAATATCTGTGGAATGAATGAACTAATGAGCGCAAATCTTAAGCTTATGTAGGCCAAATGGAGCCGAATAGACAATTTCTGCAAGGGAAAGTCAAGGAACTGAAACAGACGGCTCTCACACAGCCTCCTACCTCCAGCCACTTAATTGGTTGGAAAAAGAGGGTTTCCATTAAGGTTTCCATTAGCCTGGCAGTCGTGGGTCACGGGGAACCCAATTACCCTGAGGTGGCCACACAGAGGCTGAGGGCTCAGGAGGAAGAAATCCGCTCCACAATTAGGGACTTGCTGGTACAGGAGGCCCCAGAGCTGACATCCCCCAACCTCACCTCCCGGGGCGTGCGTTAGACCAGCCACCTGCTGCAGGAATCAGAAACACAGACCACCAAGATGGAAGGAGCCCATCTGGCTCAGGGAAACTGGGTCTTCTGCATAGAAGAAGTTGCTTACGTAGAAATATAAAAAAAAGTCCATGTTAAACAGATGATTCCCTTGCCCCAGAAACACAGTCTTCTCTTCCCCTTTGTCCCTGGGGTGATCAGAAAAATGTGAGAACCACAGAAAAATAAATTGTCTGTGGGAAGGAGAATAGGAAGAAAGACTTTTAGGTGCCCAGTAAAATGTCAAGATTACCAGCTAACCCACCCAGGCGAGAAACCAGGGCACAGGGGCGCCGGTGGGCTTCTCATCTGTAAAGGAGGACACATGTTTTAGGGACAAGTGACGATCTGATTGGTTTTTCAGACTGAAAGCCACATGGGTCAGCTTCTTCAATTTCCCCCTCCAGAATCCTCAGAGGCCGCCATGGGGGCTGAACCTATGACGGCCAGGGCATCTGCGCCAGCTTCTGCCAGGTCTCAGGTCTCAGGGCTCCCAGCCTTTGCCCTCTTCCCAGCCCACCCCACAGCGTCTCGAGACTTCTCCCCCCAGCACACAGCTGTCTGCCACCCGGCCTGGCTGACCTTCCTAGCACCTTCCTCTGCTCCTTCCAGTATAACCCTGCCTCCTGCCTTCCCCTGAACAGCTAGGACCACCATGCCTTTGCTCACACTGTGCCTCGCTCCCCAGCAACACATCCCCCTCTCCAAGGGGACCCAACACTCTGCACTTTCAGGGTCTACCACAAACATCTTCTCTTCCACGCCCCTTCCAGAAGCCACCTGCTCCTCCTCCAAACCCCCCCAGTCCAGGGCCAGCACTGGTCCAGACAGAAGATCAGAGAGGATGGAGGCTTTGGAGGTTCCTGGCAGAAAGGTCACGTGACCTCGGCCACGCACTTCAACTCCTGAGATCTTTTACAGTTTTTTCAGCAGAGGGTCCGTAGCCGGCCCTGATCATAAGGCTGTCGTGGCAGCGAACTTAATAAGGTGGTGTGCGCTGAGAAGTCATTAACTGGTAAACGCCTTGCTAATTTTTCTTGCTCCTCGTGCCCGTCATCAGCACCTGTGCCAGGCTCCAGGGAGCAGTGTGGCATTCTTCAGGGTCATCCACGCCACTCAACGAGGGCTGGCCGTTGAGGGAACCGAATCCAGCTGAGTCCTGAGAGCTTCAGTTGTCTGCCAGGGTGGAGCTGTGGGGCAGCCCCATTCAGCCTCGGCTGGGCCACATTGGGGGTCACGTGCCCCCAGGTCAGCAACTGTCTGAGAATCTAGACATGAAACACCCACCTCACCGTAAGCCGGGCAGGATGGGATCTCGATGACCCTGAACTGACAGCTCAGACATCACCACAAACTCGTGTATACGGTCCCTGGGCATTTAAAACCGACACTAATTAGGCTGAACTGTTATATAACAGAATCCAACTCCACATAAACATCAGGTGCCTACGGGACAGTGTGGGCGGCATAGCCCGACCCCCCCCACCACCACCACGGTGCCAATCCCAACAAGTGCAAAGGGCTCCCAAAGTCCGTCCGCAGCGAGCCACGGGCAGAACTGGGAAAATCACACCAGCAAGGCGCCACCCAGGGGGTGGAAGCCGTGGGGTCTGCAGGGGGCTCAGAAGCGACCCTCTAGGGACTGGAGTGACACTGGAATGCGGCGGCATGGCAGAGGGCAGGACGTAGAGCAGGCCTAGCTCAGGCCATCAGGCTGCTTCCTGGGGACCTTAGCGCCAGGCTCAGGGCACCATCCCTTACACCTGGAGTCACTTCTCCACAGGTGGCTTCTCAGAATGACTTAGCACAGCAGCCGCTGGCTTGAGGGCTGTGTGAGGGGGTCAGACCCCCCACCTCTGTCCTCCTCGGCCTGGTGACTTAATGGGCTCGTAGCCAGGGATGTGTTCATTGCTTGACCTTCCTGGACACAGCTGTGTCCCACAAGCCTCGCCCTCCTTGAGTCTCTGTGTCTCCTCTTGTCCCCAAGAACATCTGACAAAGATAGCTTCTCCTGCCACCATCCCTCTGATACAAAAAGTTGTTTAAGTATAAATACAAAAAAGCTCCAAAGCCCATGTTAAACAGATGATTTCGTCAGCCCAGAAACATGGTCTTTTCTTCCTCTTGTCCGTGGGGTGATCAGAAAAATGTTAGAACCACAGAAAAATGAATCAAATAGGAAATAGGGAGACAGACTTCTAGGTGTGCAGTAAAATGTCAGGTTTACCAACTAACCACCCCCCCCCAGGTGAGAAACCAGGCCACAGAGGGGCCGGTGGCCTTCTCATCTACAAAGGAGGGCACACGCTTTAGAGACAAGTGTCGATCTGATTGTGTGGGTCAGCTTCTTTTCTTTCAGATGGAGTCTTGCTCTGTCGCCCAGGCTAGAGTGCAGTGGCATGATCTTGGCTCACTGCAACCTCCGCCTCCTGGTTCAAGCGACTATCCTGCCTCAGCCTCCCAAGTAGCTGGGATTACAGGCATACGCCACCACACCCAGCTAATTTTTGTATTTTTAGTAGAGACGGGGTTTCACCATGTTGGCCTGGCTGGTCTCGAACTCCTGACTTCAAGGGATTCACCTGCCTCAGCCTCCCAAAGTGCTGGGATTACAAGCATGAGCCACCGCTCCCGGTCAACTTCTTCAATTCCTCCCTTCAATTGCCACCCTTTGGGAGCACTGGAACCCACTGCCCGATGCCCCCACCTTGCGGTGAACAGCAGGACACACATCCCCAAAGCCAGGCTCCCCTGCCCTCGAAAAGAACCACCCTGTTTGCCCCCCATTTTCTCGGCCCCTCGCCCTCGGCTCCAGAGCCCACGGCCACTGCCTCCTGACCACTCTCATCCTAATCCCTTGCCAAGTCCTTAGACTTGAGTCTCCGCCTCTGTGATTTTCAGAGGGTGCGTCTGTCACATTTCTGCCAACCCGTCACACTGGCTTTCAGTGGGTACTTCCAAGTGATTTCATTCACTGGTCATGAAACCTGTCATTAGTTAACAATAAGGAGAAAAGAGCCTCGAGGCAGCAGAAGGTGGGGGCGGGGTGTGAAACCCAAAACAAACAATTCTCAGAAGAGGATGCCGACCTTTCTCCTGGCGTGTGTCCCCCGCCAGCGCCCCTCGGAGCCCAGCCATTTGCCGGCAAGCTGCACAGCGAGCCCCGCTGAGGCAGGGGACAACGAAGCCGCTGCTCACTTCCAGCAGCAGACGAGTCCCGGAGACAACCAGCCTCTTAGAGAATGCGCCTCACAAAGGAAAGCAGCAACAGAGGCTGAGTCTGGGGAAGCACAGCGCTGGTTCCAAGTTGTGAAACTCGTATTAATTAATCTGACTGGTAACGTCCCACTGTATCCAGGGAAGTCCAAAGCTCTGCTCTGCTGAGAAAATAAGAAGATTAAATCATTAAGTCATTAGAAAAAAAAAAAATAGGCTCTACTGTGCACCTGCCATAGAAACACAACCAGGCGGGGACTCAGGAAAGGCCAGAAGGACGGTGCCCCCTAGTGGCTGTCTCCCACGCAGAAGCGACACAGACCGGCCTCGAATGCTTCCTCCGACAGGAAGACCTGGCCTGCTTCGGAAACAGGCCCCTTCCAAAAGCAGGTGGCTTTGGGGACTGCTGGAAGCCATTGGCCTCTGGTGCTGGCAGCTCAGTTCCCACCTGAGATAGATACTCAAAGAGCCACCGTGGCACTGCCTTGGGCCCCACTGGGCACAGACAGCTCTACCCATCTGGAACGGATGCCACATCCACAGTAGCAAAGGGAAAAGAGCTTCACGGCCCATGGGGGTCCCCCACACCCCGGCTGGAGACAGTGCCTTTAGAGGAACAGCCCCAAAGGAGGGATAGAGGGATGACGGCAGGTGGAGAGTCCCTCCCTGACCCCGCAAAGCAGGTCAGGTTCCCCACCCCACACATATGTTCCCATTCCTCTTCTTTCAAGGCCCCATTGGTCCCAGGCACATCTGTGCTGCAGGATTCATGTCCACATGCTCTGAAGGGACAGATGCGTGGCCTGCTGTCTCCCCCCACTCCCGACATGATGTCTGGACCAAAGCAGGTGCTCCGTGAACACTCAGTGAATTCAAGAATGAATGAATCAGGGTTTCAGGACTCCACCCTTCTCTCCATTGCAGTGTCTCCTTTAAAAACTCAAAGGACCTTCATTCTACTCCATCTGTCACCGCCTCTCCAGACAAGGCTGGATCATGATCCCTGCAAAGATGTCCACATCCAGTCCCAGGAACCTGTGCCTCTAGATGGCAAGAGGGGGACTTTGCAGATGTGTTAGGTAAGGGAGATTGGGATGGGAGATTAGTCTGGATTATGCAAGGAGCCCAGTGGGATTGAAAGGGTCCTTAGAAGAGGAGGCAGGAGGGCCAGAGCCAGAGGAGGTATGGCAGGGGAGGCAGAGAAAGATCGGGAGATGCTACAAGGATGGCTCTGAAGACGGAGGAAGAGGCCACACACTAAGGAACACAGGTGCCTTTGCAAGTTGGGAAAGGCAAGGAACGGGATTCCCCCCCCGGAGGCTCCGGAAGGAACCAACTGTGCCCCCACCTTGGTGTTAGGAATCCTGACCTCCAGAACTATAAAATAACAGACAACAGACTTCTGTTGGTTTAAGCCACTGGATTTGTGGCATTTTGTCACAGCAGCCCTAAGAAACTGACAGCTTCAAGACAGCCCCAGCAAGTCCACGTCATGTCAAAAGGCCTGGAACATTCTTTGCCAAGCCCTGCCCCACGGCGGGTGCCCCATGGCACAAGGGTTACTGAAACCGACATGGCTTTGGTCACACAAGCAGAATGAACATTAAATGAGCACAGAGGACCCATCTGACCAACACCATGGACAAAAACACCACTGTCCCCAAGGCTGCCGCAGGCCACTCTCCTGTGACACCGAGGTCCGAGGAGGTTGGCTCCTTATTAGCAAATATAAAACAATAGTTTTCTGTTTTTTGGCTTTTTTTCTCTTTTCTTTTTTTTTTTTTTTTGAGAAGGAATCTCGCTCCGTCCCCCAGGCTGGAATGCAGTGATGTAATCTCAGCTCATTTCAACCGCACTGCCACATCCTGAGTTCAAGCGATCCTCCTGCCTCAGCCTCCCGACTAGCTGCGATTACAGACGCTCACCACCACACCCAGTTAATTTTTGTATCTTTAGTAGAGACAGGGTTTCACCATGTTGGCCAGGTTGGTCTTGAACTTCTGACTTCAAGTGATCCACCTGCCTCAGCCTCCCAAAGTGCAATGTATTGTTTTTAATGTGCAAAAACAACAGACGGCCTCATAGTCAGCAAGACTGAAGTCAGTTCTTCACCGGTGGCTTTTCGGAATGGCTTAGCACAGCAGCCACTGGCTGGAGGGCTGAGTGGGGGTTCAGACTCCCTCGCCTGCTGTCCTCCTCAGCCTGGGGGATGTGCTAATTGCTTAACCTTTTCAGACACAGCGGGGCCCCCAAGCCTCACCGTTCCTTGAGCCTGTGTCTCCTCTTGTCCCCAAGAACGTCTGACACAGATGACTTCTCGATCCTGCCACTGTCCCTGCAAGTACCAGCCTGCCAGGTTCTCAGGCAGCAGCCCGGGATTTTCAAATATAAGAATGGTCCACTGGCTCTTCCTCATGGACATCGTTCAAGTCACTAAAAACAGTAAATATCAGCCCAGATGTCAGCGCCATCAGCCTCCCGGACCAAGCACACCCGTCTGTGGTGGGCCAAGCACCAGGAGCACACCAGCAGGCTGGCAGAAAGGACACATGTCACAGGAATCGTGAACGCTCTGTGAATTCATGAACACATGAATCAGGGTTTCAGGGCTCTACCTTTCTAATGCAGTGTGTCTTTTAAAACCTCAAAGGGGCAAGGAGTGGTGGCTCATGCCTGTTATCCCAACACTTTGGGAGACCGAGGCAGGTGGATCACCTGAGGTCAGGAGTTCAAGACCAGCCTGGCCAACGTGGCGAAACCGTCTCCACTAAAAATACAAAATTAGCCAGGCATGGTGGCACATGCCTATAATCCTAGCTACTTGGGAGGCTGAGGCAGGAGAATCGCTTGAACCCAGAAGGCAGAGGTAGCGGTAAGCCAAGATCCTGCCATCGTATTCTAGCCTGGGCAACAAGAGCAAAACTCTGAACACCCCCAGTGAAAGGGAAACTCCCCTTCACGGCCTGCTAAGTAACGGGCGCCTTCCCCGGCACTGGCGCTACCGCAAGGCTCTCACTCTCAACTCCTGGTCACTTCTCACAATGTCCCTTCAGCTCCTAATAATATTTTCACCCGGTTATGTCTATACTGTAAGACAAGAATGTCTCTACAGTATAACACTAAAGCAAAGATTAATACTAGAGAATAATGATTGAATGATTGATTATATAGCTGACCATGTGATTGTTGCCACATCTATTTGGTGTCATTGCTATATCTAAGTAATCAGTTATTTATTATGCTGGGACAGATTGTGCCTTCAGTCTCTTGCCTTGGCACCTGGGCAACTTTCTTCCCAAAGCCATGGGCAGCTGGGAGGCAAGGGGGAGGGGCAGTGAGTGTGGCCTAATGTTCGCCACCCCATTCCCCTCCCCTCCTCAGGGCTGGTGGGGGTCCTTCTCTGCTGCTTCTGCCTGCAGGCCAGGGTCAGCCTGCCCTGGGTCCTCGTTCCCAGGGCTGTAAGAAGCTCAGCAGCTTGCCTGAGGCCCTGGCCTCCCACCTAGGGTTGCCATGGAAACAGGGCACCCTCCCTCCCCAAGGAAGCATCCAAGGGTGGCAGGCAGGGAAGCCACTGGGCTCTGGCCGGGTGCAATCTCCAGATACCGGTGACAGCGGGCCAGGCAGGGACAGCCAGACCAGCCAAGCATGTAGCCAGCATCCTGTGTGGCCTGGACAGCTGCTGCCAGGAGGTGCCACTGGCCAGAGCCCAGGGGACACGGTGCTGGGGGGGGGGGTCTCCATGTGACATTCACATTGCAACTGACTCTGTTCAATTACTAAGTCCTTTCCACAAAATGACAGACATCAACCTTGCTCACCCAGGCCACGGTGCAGGCAAGAGAACCGAGCAGGGGCTCAGAAATGCCAGGACTCACTGGCACAACAGGCTTCCGCCCGTGTCCCCATCTCTCTGCTGGGAGCCTCAGCCAGCCTCAGAGGACTGCTCCTCCTCTTGGCTTCCAGAGACCCCTTCTGGGACCCCCCCCAACACACCCCTGACTCCTGCCCCAGAGTTCACCACTCTGTTATCTTATGTTTTCATAAGCTGCCTCCAACCTGAACAGAAGCTCCCAAGTAAGGGTCCTCATCTGCATCCCCAGAGCCCGGCCGACAGACACCCTGCCCCACAGCAGGTCCTCAGCAGGTGTCCGCCACATGGCTGCACAAAACACGCACCGTCATCACATCTCCTCCAGCGCTGTGAACTAAAGGAGGGAGCGTGGAAATGCCCACAAGGCTCGCACATCTGTTTCGAGGATCTATTGTGTGCAGGCCAGCCGCCAAGCCTGCCGGAGATCCCGTGTGGGAAAAGCAGGTGGCCCCAGAGCCGGTCCCAGAGCTGCTGCCTTGGCCTACCTCCTTCTCCCTTTCAGAGAGAAGTGCCTCTGGGGTCTCCTCTGCTTTCTCCAAGCAAAATTTGCAATCCGATCTGCAGGTGGATCACCTGAGGTCAGGGGTTTGAGACCAGCCCAGCCAAAATGGTGAAACCCCATCTCTATCAAAAAGACAAAATTTAGCCAGACGTGGTGGCGTGTGCCTGTAATCCCAGCTACTCAGGAGGCTGAGGCAAGAGAATCGCTTGAAGCCAGGAGGCAGAGGTTGTGGTGAAATGAGATCACACCACTGCACTCCAGCCTGGGCAACTGTAGAAAGTAAAACGTTCCTCTTCGAAGTTTGCCTTCATGTTAAAGAATAATAATAATAAACGTTAGAAACAATCGTTTGTTTTAAAGACTAACTTTCTTCAAAGCCTTCTTGCTTTTTGCTAGTAGCTCTTTGTTAAGTCCTATCCTGTGTAGCTGTTAGACATGCTCACAGGCACGTAGTACATTCTATGTCCTTGTACTGTAACCAAGATACTTGTGCTGGACGTGCTCACAGGCATGACCCAGCTCGCAGCCTATGCCCCTTCCTAATTTGGACTTCCTCTTTTCTTTTGTTCCCTTTTGCCTTTACCTATTTAGAAAAGTTTTAAGTTGTTAGCCAATTGGGTTCAGTTTAGATTGGGAGGTCTGGCTCCAACCAATGGAGATCAGACATGGCAGTAAGGACCCAGTGGGTAAGGAATAAACATGCCCACCTTTCCTCTGTTCATTGTACTCTCATGGCAAGACGGCTAATGGGAGCACCCTTTCTGCAGAAAGCAAAAGTGCCTTGCTGAGAAAACTTTTTGTCTGAATGCTAATTTTTCCTTGTGGTACCTGGGAGCAAGCATTCTGTCCCTAACAGTAACAGAGTGAGACTCCGTCTCAAAAAAAAAAAAAAAAAAAAAAAAAAAAAGTGACTCTGAAGTCCTGAGGGCAAACTGCCAGCTCTTCCCTCTCCAGGCCCCTTCCTTTGTCCTATCTGATACCCAACTTAAAATTCACCAACCGAAAAGGGTAATGAGGGACGATCTGTGGGGTGGGGACAGGGACTCATGGACTCAGCTCCACAGGACACAGAAGTTGTCTTTTGGGGGCCTCATCACAAGCTCGCTCAGCCTCCCAACAGCCCAGAAAGGGGGGACAAGGGAGGAACGGTTCTACATATCAGGGGACAGTGGCTCAGACAGCAGGTGCCTGCAACGAAAAGCAACTCTGTGTGACGTTCACATTGCAACTGACTCTGTTCAACTACTCTAAGTCCTCTCCACAAAACGACACACATGGGGCAGTCACAGACATTGGAGAGACCTTCCCATGTTCTCATGGTCTTGGATCCCATTGGTAGAGAGTGAGGGAGGGAGGGAGGGAAGGAGGGCATTCGAATCCAAGCCGGCAGAGACACAGAAGAGGCCGATCAGCTGCATCTCCCTTCCTGTGTCCTGGCTTTGGGCTGGGCATGGACACCTGCAGGGATCCTCAGCAATTGGGGTTATGGGTTACCCCAATTATCACCATGTTATCGACAAAGAAGATAGAGCTTGGGAAAGTCAAGGTCCCACCACTAGTAAAACAGGGAGCTAGTATGTGACTCCTCCCCGTCTCAGTTTAGAATTCAAAATAAACACACATCACTAATGAGCCCAGTCAGGCCTTCTAGGTCCTCAACTGCAACACAGGACATGAAGCTTGGAAGAGGTGACAAACTCACTGGGTGAGGGCAGGGATTCCAGTCGGGGCCTCCAGGAGAAAAGGTAACAGTTGGGAGGTTATCTGTAAGTCACAGGGAGTGGAGGATGGGGGGCCACAATGGAGGGGGTGATCCCAATCAGGTCCTCAAGCATTCAGAGCCTGGGGACTCCTTTTCTAAAAGAAAACTTAACAGGCCTCCTCCTCTCATTGGTGGCTATACTTTCAGACAGAGAAGACACATTCAGTGCAGCTTTTAAATTCATTCACATTTTAGGAAGCCCAACAGAACCCGAGAAAAACTGAAAAAGGGTGAATATATGAGCAGGATCCCTATTTGGTCTCCCTCAGTATCTCCCAAAGTGAGTCCCCACAGTGTAGACGTTCACAGGTCTCACGTGAATCAAGCAAAGGTCAAGGAAGCAGGGGAGTTGTAAGGTTAAGGGAAGCTAAGCAGATGTCTTTTCCTGTAGGACTTCTCAGAGCCTTGACTGTGCTAAAGTACTGTGAGATTCTCCAAGGGGAGGGGACAGAACACTCAGTATTTGACCCTCACCTACCCCGCACCGGCCCGGGGATGCTCTCCGGGAAACGTCACTGGAGTGATCCTGGGCTCGAGGACCCCTTTCACAGTGATTCTTGCCACAGCAGGCCAAGGTAGGAAGGGTCCTGGTCTGGGGTCTGGAGCAGGGGGCCTGTGACTAGGAACCACTGACTTAGAATAAGCCTGGCGAGGCTCTAGTCTCAAGGGTTAAAATTTGACACACCTGAGTGAAGAGGATCCGGCACCCCGGTTAGAAAGAGCGAGGTGAGCAAAGTCCCGCACAGGCCCAGAGAGGCGTGGGCAGGGTCTGCGCTCCTCCAGCCACCAAGCCCCGTCGATCCCATCCCACCCAGCACTGCGCAGGAAGAGCCACTGTGCCTGGCGCAATCACCTTTTTGCCTTTTATTGCAAGGTCTATTGCAATAAAAGCAGTTAAGAGCCTCGGATAATGTGAGCTAAGAGCTGCCCGGCATTCAATTTCCTTACGCCCCTCCTTCCACCCCTGCTGTCTCCTCTAAAAATATCCCCACACATCTACAAAAAGCCTGCGAAAAAGAATGCAGAAGATGAAAGGCAAAAATCAGCCTGGGAGCTCCTCCAGGAAACGGCTCCTATCTTGTTCATCTTGCGTCCTGGGCACAGCGTCCCTCTCCGCAAGGATACATCAGGCAGAGCTCAGAAGAAACGTGCACTCTCACATATGTTCACTGCGGCACTGTTTACAATAGCAAAGACCTGGAACCAACCCAAATGCCCATCAATGATAGACTGGACAGGGAAAATGTGGCACATATACACCATGGAATACTATGCAGCCATAAAAAACAATGAGTTTGTGTCCTTTGTAGGGACATGGATGAATCTGGAAACCATCATTCTCAGCAAACTGACACAAGAACAGAAAATCAAACACTGTACGTTCTCACTCATAGGCAGGTGTTGAACAATGAGAACACATGGACACAGGGAAGGGAGCATCACACACTGGGGTCTGTTGGGGGGGGGAATAGGGGAGTGACAGCGGCGGGTAGGGAGGTTGGGAAGGGATAACATGGGGGAGAAATGCCAGATATAGGGGACGGGGGAGATGGAGGCAGCAAACCACACTGCCATATATGTACCTATGCAACAAGCCTGCGTGTTCTGCACATGTACCCCAGAACCTAAAGTGCAATAAAATATATATATGATATATATATATATAAAAGAAAGACATTCTTTATTCCACCAAAGAGGGGAAGGAGCATTTACCGGGAGTGTGCTTGGTATCAGAAACATGGGAGAATGTGAATAACCGTCATTTTACTGGGTCCCTCAGCAGAGCCCAGGGAGGCAGCCTTCAAGCTGAGGTTAAGAGCACTGACTAGGGGTGCCAGGCGGTTGGGTACGTGCCTGACTCCCATTCCCATCTGCTGTGTGACCCTGGGCAGGTTACTTAACCTCTCCGGGCTTCAGATTCCTCAACTGTAAAAGAAAAGTTTTTAGGAGGACAGCACCAAGCAAAGCACATTAAGAGGCTGGGACAGTCCCCGGGACACAGAAAGCCCAAGACACATCAGCTCTACTGTTGTTCCCATTTTACAGGAGGAAAAATCGAACATGGGGCAGCCGAGCCGACTGTCACAATGGGCGCTGCCAACAGCAGAGCTGGGCTAACCCCCAGGCATGCCCAGTGCAAAGTGCCATCTACTGACTCTGCCTCCCAAAAACAAGACAGACTGAATGTCTTATCCAGCGGTGACTGGGGGAAGGCCAGACACTGGCCACCACGATGGGCTGCTTAGCAGGGAAACACAGAGCTGAAGACCACTAAAGAGAAACCCGTGGTTGGGTGTGGTGGCTAGGTGTGGTGGCTGGGTGCGGTGGCTCGCAGCTGTAATCCCAGCATTTTGGGAGGCCAAGGTGGGTGGCTCACCTGAGGTCAGGAGTTCAAGACCAGCCTGGCCAACACAGTGAAACCCCCACCTCTACTAAAACTACAAAAATTAACCAGGCATGGAGGCAGGTGCCTGTAATCCCAGCTACTTGGGAGACTGAGGCAGGAGGGTCGCTTGAACCTGGGAGGCAGAGGTTGCAGTGAGCCGAGATTGCGCCACTGCCCTCCGCCTGGGCAACATCGCGAAGAGCAGGACTCCATCTAAAAAACAACAACAAAAAAGAGACCCATAGTATCAGGTACCCCCATGAAAAAGAAAATCTTAATTATGACATGTCCCTCAGAATGTCCCAAATCACAATCTTCTGGACCCAAAGATCTACTCGCCCCAGCCGAGTGCTGGAAGCCTCACTCCACAAGTCAGACCCTCATCCATCTGGGGCTGCGGTGAGACAACCTGGACCCCCCGTCACCATCGTCCTAACACCAACGTCCCCATCGCCTTCCTGGGAAAAGTCAAGCAGCTACCCAGGGTCCATTCTTGCAAAACAAAATTCTGTCATAAAGCAGAAAAGAAAAGAGGGGCTGGGCTGGGCTTAGCTCCTGCTGAAAACAGTAAGAAAGCAAACAGAACTCACTGGTGAGGAGGCTGCGGCTGGCAGTGGCTCTGCAGACCAGCACAGCTGGCGGGCGTCGGAGGGCAGGCGGGGCGCACACCCCGTTCATATAGGGACCTGGCAGGGGTGCCACCATGACTTGCACTTCAAGAGAAAGCCTCTTTAGGGAGGCTTTGAGGAAGGCCACAAGAAGGTCAGGCCGCGGGAGGACCGGGGTGTTTCCAGAGATAACGCCTTGCTGACCACAGGCCATTATTTCTGTCTTGATTCCCAACGGCCTCATGGGCCAGGGCAACCGCTCCCCAGAGAAACCCCCAGGCACAAAGAAGGAAGGAAGAGCACGCCCAGGCCCCTGGAGTGACTGAAGAGCCACATGGCTCAGAGAAAAACTGAACAACAGATGTTGGCCTCCCATCGCCTTTGCTCTCCGGTCGCCGAGACGGGAGAGGTGATCAGGGGTCTGCGAGTGGGCACAGGGCTGGGTCTCCGCCTGACCCCCAGCCAGAGGTGGCACCGCTGTGGGCACGTGCCGCCCGGCTGCACCTCCCGCATGCTGACTAGGACACGAGGAACACTTGTCACCTCGTTTCCACAACAACAGAAATCAAACACCAAACACAGAAACCAGAAGCCCAGCTGAGGCCGCCCCCAACAGGGAGGTTGCTCTCAGGAGTGCTCACTTCCCCGAAGGAAGGTCCTGGAATGAGGGGAGGAGCAGGACTCACACGACACCCACCTTGGCTGGCAACTTGCTCCCCCGTTTCCTGGGCCTGAACCCTCTCCTGGTTTCAACACCAGGCCCAGCCCCTCCCACCACGTGACACAGTGGGCTCCCTGTCTGGTCTGGGTCCCTCGTAGGTAAAAGGGGTTAATAACAACGACCAGCCTGAAGTGCTACTGTAGGAACCATGAATTTCAGTGGTGCCTGGTACCCAGGAAGCACTCTTAGCTTTTATTTATTCTGATTACCAGTCCCCCAACTCCTCCTGGAAGCTCCTTCCCGAGGCTGGCTTCCTGGAGGCGTTGCTCGATTAACTGACAATTCCCAGCTCTGCTGAAGCAGAGGTTCTTGGAGGCCCCCAGGAGGTTCACGAGAAGCCCATGTCTCAACCCAGCAGGTGCTCCAGGCGGGGGCTCTGGGGCAGGCAGTGGACTGGGGCATGGCCCCCTCCCAGGGGCGCTAGTGCCCCTCTCCCATTCGAGGCCAGGATCAACAGTAAGGGCTCTCAACCTGCCAGTCACCCCCTGTCCCCCATCACTCCACTCCCACAGGACTCAGCACAAGCCAAGCTTCATCCAGAGTAGAAACCAGGACTGTGGCAACAAAAGAGACACCCAACGCCAATGCGGGTCCCCAACGCCGATGAGGGTCCCCAATGCCGATGCGGGTCCCCAACGCTGATGAGGGTCCCCAACGCCGATGCGGGTCCCCAACGCAGATGAGGGTCCCCAACGCCGATGCGGGTCCCCCAACGCCAATGCTGGTCCCCAACGCTGATGAGGGTCCCCACCGCTGATGTGGTCCGCAATGCTGATGCAGGTCTTCAACGCTGATGTGGTTCCCAATGCTGATGCAGTTCCCCAATGCTAATGAGGGTCCCCAATGCTGATGCGGGTCCCCAGCGCTGATGCGGGGTCCCCAACACTAATGAGAATCCCCAAAGCTGATGAGGGTTCCCAACACTAATGAGGATCCCCAACGCTGATGCGGGTCCCCCAACACTGAGGCTCCCCAATGCTGATGAGAGTCCCCAGTGCTGATGAAGGTCCCCAACACTGACGTGGTCCCCAACGCTGATGCAGTCCCCAACACTGATGAGGATCCCCAAAGCTGATGAGGGTCCCCAACACTAATGAGGATCCCCAAAGCTGATGAGGGTCCCCAACACTGATGAGGGTCCCCAACACTGATGAGAATCCCCAAAGCTGATGAGGGTCCCCAACACTAATGAGGATCCCCAAAGCTGATGAGGGTCCCCAACACTGATGAGGATCCCCAAAGCTGAAGAGGGTCCCCAACACTGATGAGGGTCCCCAACGCTGATGTGGTCCCCAATACTGGGTTTGGTTTAACAGTTTTCCTCCCCTTCCACGAACACTCCCTTCATGGAAGCCATCTTTCTCTCTCCTGGATTTTCCCTCTGGGGTCCCCTTCCACACTCTCTCGTGGAAGCCTGTCTTCCCCATCTCTCTCTCTATTCCCTTCCACTCAGTGTGGAAGCTGCTTTCCTCTCCTGGATTCCATCTTTCTGGATTCTCTCACTCAGTGTGAGAGTTAGCTGTTTCTTTCCCTCTCCTCCCGTTTCTCTCTCTCTTTAGATAAATCACTTTCTAATAAATAAATAAATAACAGTTTTCCTGCTGGGAGACCTGATGCAGGAATCCAAGGCCAAGACGGCAAATGGCACTCTGTGGCCCAGGAGACGCCTCCACAGCCAAGTGAGGACATGGTGAGGGCACAGCCAGGAAGGCCCTCACCAGCCCAGCGTTCCACAGAGAGGGCCTTTCCATGTGCCCAGTGCCCCCCTGCAAAGGATGCTGGGGGCAAGAGCCCCTGCCTGGAGCAACTGTGGGGTCTTCTTGACTTGTGTGCATCCACTGAGCTGGTCAAGAAGATGCCTGGGGCTGGTGCTCAGCCCCTTGGGGGAGGAGGCAGAAATCACAGAGGGTCAGTCAGGAAAGGAAACGTGACTAGCTTTTAAAAGGAAAATAACTATGTACTTGAAAACATCATAAAAGAATCAACAGCCTGGTAGTTGCATCTTACAGTCAGGTTTAGACCATTTCAATGTAATGCAACTAACAACATTTCATTGTAATGCAACTAACATTTCATTCATTCACCATGTATGCATCGATTGCCTCCTACCTGCCAGGCAAGGGGATTTCACAACGTGGGCAACACAGCCAAGACCCAGCTCCTGATGTGCCATTTTCAGAATAAATTAAGGGGGCCTGGCACAGTGGCTGACACCTGTAATCCCAGCACTTTGGGAGGCCGAGGCAGGCGGACTGCTTGAGCCCGCTTCAAGCAGGAGTTGGAGACCAGCCTGGGCAACAGAGTGGGACGCTGTCTCTATAAAAACGTAGCCAGATACAATGGCACACACCTGCAGTTCCAGTTACTCAGGAGGCCAAGGCAGGAGGATCACTTGAGCCTATGGTCATGCCACCGCACTCTAGCCTGGGCAACAGAGTGAGACCCTGTTGAAGAAGAAAGAAGATGAAAAAGAAGAAAGGAGGAGGATGAGGAAGGAGGAGGAGGAGGGGGAGAAAAAAGTAATTAAAGGCCTATTGTTTACCAGGTGGGTGGCTACGGTGGAATCTACCACTTCTTAAAAATCACACCTGTAATCCCAGCACTCTGGGAGGCCGAGGCAGGAGGGATCACTTGAGCCAGGAGTTCAAGACCAGCCTTGGCAACATGGAGAGACCCAGCCTCTAAAAAAATAGAAAGTAAATAAACAAGATGGGGGAGAAGGTAATAAAGTATAATCTTTCTGGACTGACTTCTCCTCTGGAGAACCCCCGCCCAGGAGCAGCCCTCAGCACCACGATGGTACCGCCACTTCCCCTGATTCATCTGCGGAAGACGAAGCAGATAGATAAAGGGTCCCCGCAAAACACCAAAATTAGTCAGCAAGCACGGGGGGCCCAGTGGGAGAAAGAGCCCAGGTTCCAGAGTCTCAGTGGGGAACCCGGGGCAGCCTGGGCTGGCCCCACATAAGCTCTGAGGGCCTCGCCCAATGACATTCAAAGTAAAACCCAGAGAATTGACACCTTCCTTTCAACGCAAAAACCCTGTACATTTCCTCTTGGTTTTGAGAGGGGGAGACCCCCTTGCCTCCTTCTATTTCACCTCCTACCTCCCCCTCTTCCAGATGGGAAGGAGGGTGAAGAAGGAAAAAAATAAAATAAAATAACATACCGAAGAGCTGAGAAAATGACTCCCTCTTTAGTTCCGGGCGTCTCTGCTGTCTGTTAACCTCGAAAGAGCTGCAGATGAACGTTAACCCCGCCGGCTGGAGCCCGGCACTGGTTACGCCCCCACAGTCTCCACGGGCCAGGCTCCCTCCTGGAAACGCCTCTGCCAACAAACAGCTTGTTGCTTTTGTCCTGTCTCTGTAAGCCCCCTCCCCTGCCGGTCCCCGCTCATGCTGCATATGAATTAGCAAATCAATGAAGCCGAAAGATTGTAAGGTCGGATGGACGTCCAGCAAATGAACAATGACATAGTCCTGCCTCAGTTTCCCCTTTAGCATTGTAAGCCTATAAAAGGCAAGAGCAGCTGCAGCTCGGGGAGCGCGGTGAATGAGGCTTTAGCCAGTTCCTTCCTCGGTCTGGTGTTCGGGAGGTTTGTTCCTCACCGCTCCTGCTTCAGTTTCGTACAATCAACCAAACCTGGGGATCCATGGAAAGAACTTGCAAAGGCCCCTCTAGCTCTGAGCCCCCTCATCCTAGAACTATCTGGATGAATGTTTTGCTGCTGCTGTTTTGAGACACGGTCTCACTCTGTCACCCAGGCTGAAGTGCATTAGTGCAATCACGGCTCATTGCAGCCTCAACCTCCTGGGCTCAAGTGACCCACCTGAGCCTCCTGAGCAGCTGAGACTACAGGTGCATGCCATCAAATCCAGCTAACTGTTTTTGTGTGTTTGTTTGTTTTGTAGCGTCAGGGATCTCACTTTGTTGCCCACGCTGGTCTCCAAATCCTGGGCTCAAGCAATCCTCCAGCCTCTGCCTCCCAAAGTGCTGGGATTATAGGTATGAACCACCTATAATTACCTAAAGTAATGTTTTAAAGCCAACAACCTCTCCTAGGCCCACAGGTGAGAACTGCCGCTTCTTCAAGCTCACATTCTTTGGCATCCAAAGGCCTCCGGGTCTGAAGCATCAGAACTTGAACACTAACCCCAGCCTCTGGGGAACTCGGCCAAGCCCTTCAACAAACGCAAGTCCACAAACATTCCCTGCTCTGAGCTCCTGTCTGCTTTCCTGACATCACCTCCACCTGGGCATGGCCCATGTCTGTGTTACTCCTCTCCACAAAACATGTGGGTAGGAAAAGGAATCAAAGGCCCCGCAGCCACGCTTCCAAACACCACCCTCCCAAACAGCTGGGCTTTGCATAACTAAAACCAGGTTGGCTGCACCGAGGGCTGGTGGTCTCAGCAGAAAGGAAGACTGGCTGACATGGCCAGCATCACACATGCGATCTCCCGGCGTCTTAACGCAGAGGGTTACTCCACTCCTCAGTCCCCAGCACCACCCTGACACCAGCCCTCTGCCTTTGCATGGCAGGGCATGAGACAGGTGAGACCACCAGTGACCCCACACAAACCGAGGAGAAAAGTGATCCCAGGCCTCTGGCATCAAAGGCAGCATCACACCCTGTCCACAGAAAACCTGGCCCCGAGATTGGGAGGCAGGTGAGGCCTGGGAAGCGACATGGAATGTGACAACAGAGAGCATATGAGCTCGGCCAAAACTGGGGCTGTGAGCTGGCCTGGTCACTGAGAGCTCCTCACATGCCCTGAAGGAAGTCACCTTCCAACTCATCTGTACCAGGAGCAGCTGCCCAACCCCCTGGAGCACAGACCATGCCCTCTGTGGCTATGGACCCCCCAGCACCAAGCAGGCCACAAGGACTAAGTGAACTGGACAACCACACACACCCTGGGAATCACTGTGCCCGGAAACCACTCCCCCAACCCTACTACCCCCGTACCCTCCCTGTCGGGCACCCTCTAAACCACACACTGAGGACGGGGACCGGAGGACACACGGCAGATGCTTGTGAAATAATAAATATTCATATTGGGCCAGGTGCAATGTCTCACGCCTGTAATCCCAGTACTTTGGGAGGCCAAGGCAGGTGGATCACCTGAGGTCAGGAGTTTGAGACCAGCCTGGCCAACATAGTGAAACCCTGTCTCCACTAAAAATACAAAAATTAGCTGGGCATGATGGTGCACACCTGTAATCCCAGTTACTCAGGAGGCTGAGGCACGAGAATCCCTTGAACCTGGGAGGCAGAGGTTGCAGTAAGCTGAGATCATACCACTGCACTCCAGCCTGGGTGACAGAGTGAGACTTCATCTCAAAAAAAAAAACAAACAGACAAAAAAGAAATATTCATATTGGTCTCTGCCACCATTCCCTGGCGCACAGATCCTAAGACCCTTGTAATTTCCAGGTGCCAAGAGAAGCTTTTGTTCCAATATTTGGTCTTTGACCGTGGTTCCTGACACAAAGCTCCTAATCCCTTGGAATTTCCAGGGAAACAAAAGGATATTTTATTCTAATGAGGTGACTCTTGGTGGCTCTTGGGTGGGGGCTGAGCACCAGAAAGACCCAGACACGATTAGAAGCCTGGAGCTTTCAGCCCCACCCCCACCACATCCCACCCTCCAGAAAGGGGGAGAGAGCTGGAGATTGAGCTAATAATCAGACACGCCCTAGGTGATGGAACCTCCATAAAAATCCCTGAACGACAGGGTGCAGAGAGCTTCCGGATGGGTGAACACATCCAGGTGCCAGGAGGGTGGTGCACCCCAACTCCAGGGCGACAGAAGCTCCTACACTCAGGGCCCTCCCAGGCCTCCCCCTGTGTGCCTCCTCCTCTGCAGTTCACCTGCACCAGTTACCATTTTTTTTTCTGAGATGGAGTCTTGCTCTGTTGCCCAGGCAGGAGTACAGAGGCGCAATCTCGGCTCACTGCAACCTCCTCCTCCCGGGTTCAAGCAATTCTCCTACCTCAGCCACCCTAGTAGCTGGGATTACAGGCACCCGCCACCACATTCAGGTAATTTTTGTATTCTTAGTAGAGACAGGGTTTCACCATATTGGCCAGGCTGGTCTTGAACTCTTGACCTTATGACCCGCCCACCACCGCCTCCCAAAGTGCTGGGATTACAGATGCCCATCACCACACCCAACTAATTTTTGTATTTTTATTAGAGACGATGTTTCACCATGTTGGGCAGCTTGGTCTTGAACTCCTGACCTCAAACAATCCGCCTGCCTCCGCCTCCCAAAGTGCTGGGACTACAGGCGTGGGCCACGGCGCCCGGGCTTATTTCTCTTCTTGAGCTACATCAAACTATGAGATGTCTCCTTGGCCTGCGCCCAAAGAACTCAGGTGTATTCCACCTTTTGTCCAGATATTAATGCCTAACGTAGCTGGATTACAGGATGACATTTACCCAGTTAAGTCCAACCAGGTGTAACTCACCCTAAGCTCTGGTTTCCCCCACTACCCGACCTGAGACACCAGGATTTTTGACTCTCAAAGCTCCCAGCTTCCACCATCCTTCCACCAGCAATTTCTTCTGGCTCAACCTCCCTTTCTGCTGCTCAAACATCTAAAAGTTTCCTATTGAAAACTGTTCCCTTGCCTCAGATCTTGGGACTAAAGATGGTCCTGTAACAATCAGCCATGAAATTATTTCGTTTTTCTTTTTCTTTTTTTTTTTTTTGAGACGTCTCCCTCTGTCGCCCAGGCTGGAGTGCAGTGGTGCAATCTCAGCTCATTGCCACCTCCACCTCCCAGGTTCAAGTGATTCTCCTGCCTCAGCCTCCCAAGTAGCTGGGATTACAGGCAGCTGCCACCATATCCTGCTAATTTTTTGTATTTTTAGTAGAGACGGGGTTTTGCCATGTTGCCCAGGCTGGTCTCAAACTCCTGACCTCAGACTCCCTGATCTACCTGCCTCAGGCTCCCAAAGTGCTGGGATGACAGACATGAGCAACTGTGCCTGGTCTCAGCCATGAAATTCTGACACAAGAAACCGCCTTACATTTCAGAATGCCCTTTCTGCCTTCCTAGAACATAGGAAAGAAGGTTTCTCCTGAGAGCAAGCAGAGAAAGCATCACGAGGAGAAGCTGCAGGCTGGTGCCTCTCATACCCCTTCCATGATGCTGAGCTAACACACTCTACCAAAGATGACACATGCTGTTGAAAACCAAATGACAGCAGGCTTTGCAAGTGTTTAATAACACATCTGTGCCTGTCAAACAAGCTAAGTGAGACTTTTTAAAGAAAAAGGTATACGACATCTTTTTTAATTTTTTTTTTATTTTTAGTTTTTAGTTTTTTGAGATAGAGTCTCACCCTGTCGCCCAGGCTGGAGTGCAGTGGCATGATCTTGGCTCACTCCAACCTCCACCTCCTAGGTTTAAGCAATTCTGTGCCTCAGTCTCCCAAGTAGCTGGGATTACAGGCATGTGCCACCACGCCCAGCTAATTTTTTTTCTTTTTTGGTATTTTTAGTAGACGAGGTTTCACCATCTTGGCCAAGATGGTCTTGAACTCCTGACCTCGTGGTCCACACACCTCAGCCTCCCAAAGACCTGGGATTACAGGCGTGAGCCACCACACCCGGCCGACATCTTTTTTTTATTAAGCTGAGACAATCAACACCACATATGTGACACCTGAATGTACCCCCAACACTCACATTTTGTGGCAATGGCCATCTCTTCTCCCCTGAGAATGAGCTTGGGACAGCACACGGTGCCTTCTACTTCCCAAGGCTGACAGCGAGTAGCATTTATTCAAAAGGAGTTTATGTCAGAAAAACTGCTGTTTACCTTACGGCTGACAAATGAACAGGACGAAATGATTCAGCAGAAGTCAGCCTAAAAGGGCTCGGTAGTTTGTAAGCTGTGGGCACTGTGCCAACGCAGGCCTCATCGTCTTTTATTTAATCCAGAGAGAAGACCAAGTCCTCCTCCGATTTCCCATCAAGACCTAGAACAGTCTTCAACATGAGCCACGGCGCTGGGCAGGGTGGCTCACACCTGTAATCCCAGCACCTCAGGGCGGATCACCTGAGGTCTGGAGTTCAAGACCAGCCTGGCCAACATGGCGAAACCCCATCTCTCCTAAAAATACAAAAACTAGCCGGGCATGGTGGTGGGCAAGAGAATCGCTTGAGTCTGGGAGATGGAGGTTGCCAACGAGCTAAGATCGCATCAGTGCACTCCAGCCTGAGTGACAAGAGCAAGACTCCCTCTCAAAAAAAGGGGGGGCTACAGGGGGTGCAGAACTGAGAAGATACAATCAACTGTGCTTCCATTTCCCCCTCATCACACCCTCATCTGTGAAGGTAATAACAAGAAGAGTGACCATAACTAGTGGCTTTTAGTCACTAACTGAGCACCAGGTACCATGGGCTGAATGCTGTCGCATCCAAAATCCACATCTGATGGGCTTGGTGCTCACACCTGTAATCCCAGCACTTTGGGAGGTCGTGACGGGTGGATTGCTTGAGCTCAGGAGTTCGAGACCACCCTGGGCAACTTGGTGAAATCCCATCTCTACTAAAAATACAAAAATTAGCTGGGCGTGGTGGGGTGTGCCTGTAACCCCAGCTACTCAGGAGGCTGAGGCAGGAGAATTACTTGAACTGGGGAGGTGGAGGTTGCAGTGAGCCGAGATCGTGCCATTGCACTCCAGCCTGGGCTATAGAGTAAGACTCCATCTCAAAAAAATAAAAATAAAAAATAAAAAAATAAAATCCACGTCCACCTGGACCCGGAGAATGTGCCTTATTTGGAACCAGGGTCTTTGCAGATGTAATCAACTTAGGATGAGGTCATACTGGACCGGGGTGGGCCCAGCTGGTGTCCATATGGGAGAGAGAAACGTGCACACTGACATGCAGAGAGAAGAAGGCCACAGGAAGACATGGACAGGCCTGCAGAGAAGACGCCTGTGACAACAGAGGCAGACGGGAGTGACGTGGCCACAAATCAAGATATGCCAAGGACTGCCCACTGTCCCCAGAAGCCCGGAGAGGCAGGAAGGATTCCTCCCTGGAGCCTTCAGACGGAGCAAGGCCTGCCGACACCTTGATCTTGAACTTCTGGCCTCCAGAGCTGAGAGAGAATAAACTTCTGCTCAGTAAACCAGCCAGTGTGAGGTACTCTGCTGCTATGTCAGGCCTCGGAAACTAATGCAGATTTTGTATTATCACCTTTATTATTTTCGAACCCAGTTAGGCAGGTGTCTTCCTTTCTTCCACTAGACAGGGGAGGCGACCGAGGTTCAGGGAGATTATGTCCCTTCCCAGGGTACACCCCAGATAGAAAGGCAGGCAGGAGGATGAAGCCAGGTCTACAGGCTCTCAGCCCCAACCCTCTCAAAGAGCCCAGGCTTCCAGCAAAGCTCATGCCACACTGGGAGGCTCCCGGTCCCCACGCGAGCTGCCCAACCTCCCTACAAGGCAAGCATGAACCCACAGGGCTTCCCAGGACCTAAGCTATGGGACTGGGGCTCCAGCCCCCTCTCTACCCTCTCCCTCCTTCCCACTCCCCTCCCCCCACCAAGCAGGGGTCCAGTGCCAGACTGACTCCTCTCCCAGTCCCACAGGCGCCAAGTGCTGAGACCCCGGGCCGCCCGCACGTCTGGCATGATATAAACCATGAAATGCAGGTGGGCATCCTGTTGTATCCACTGGTCTCCTGAGCTGAGCCAAGGCAGGCCTCCCTCGAGACCCAGTCCACCCAGCAAGCTGGCAAACTCAGGCTTCAAAGCCACCCCTGCCGAGTCACAGGTGCCCCCTTGGACAGCTCCTGGGACACATCGTCCAGTTCTCCTCGGGCCTCGCTCTTGGGTGAAATCCAGCGTGAGCCTCTTCCCACATTTTTGGATTTTTGGCAAGCATGGAGATTATTTTTAGAAGATGTTATTGCTGTACAGTCACTTCATTAGCTCTAGAACCAAATAATCCCATTAGATATGACTTGATGGGCTCATAAAATTATCATTCATTCTAACAAATATTTATTGAGCGTGCCACATGTGCTAGCTCTGCTTGGTACATTACATTTTAAAAAAATATAATTTAGTTAACGATCACAAGTCCCTTAATTTAATTTACTCTTAGATGTGTTTAATTTTCCCACAAATGGAACAACACGCTTCTAAACTGAGCATTTTTGTCAGGTTGAGACAGGCAACAAAAAACCTGAGAAAAAGAGAAAGTATGAGCAGGAAAGCCGTGGAACAAGAACGCGAGCCCCTAGCTTGGCCCCAGCCTGTAACTCCCTGGGCACGGAGCAGGTGCCAATTCCAGGCATTTTATACAGTCACCCTCACCTGAGAGCTGTCATCATTGCCTGATTGAGAAAACGGGCACAAAGGCCAGATGTGGTGACTCACACTTAATCCCAGCACTTTGGGAAGCTGAGGCAGGAGAATCACTTGAGCCCAGGAGTTCAAGACCAGCCTGGGCAACATAGTGAAACCCTGTCTCAACAAATAATTTAAAAATTAGCCAGGGGGCCTGGCACAGTGGCTCATGCCTGTAATCTCAGCACTTTGGGAGGCCGAGGCAGGTGGATCACAAGTTCAGGAGATCGAGACCATCCTGGCCAACACGGTAAAACACCGTCTCTACTAAAAATCCAAAAATTAGCTGGGTGGGTGGCACGTGCCTGTAGTCCTAGCTACTCAGGAGGCTGAGGCAGGAGAATCGCTTGAACCTGGGAGGCAGGGGTTGCAACGATCTGAGATCGCACCACTGCACTCCAGCCTGCGTGACAGAGCAAGACTCTGACTCAAAAAAAAAAAAAAAAAAAAATAGCCAGGTGTGGTATGTGACTGTCATCCCAGCTAGTCAGGAGGCTGAGGGAGGAGGACTGCTTAAGCCGACAGGGCCGAGGCTGTAGTGAGCTGTGATTGCATCACTGTACTCTAGCCTGGGTGACAGAGGGAGACCCTGTCTCAAAAGCAAAAACAAAGAGAGGCAAAACAGGAAAAAAAAAAAAAAACAAAAAAAAACCTGTGGCACAGAGAGGTAGAGTAACTTGTCCAATCAGGTTCAGCAGGTAGAAAATGGCACAGGCAGAATTCGAACTCAGGCAACCCTGCATCGGCATGTGTGCCCTTCACCCACCTGCTCCCTGCCTCCTAATTAAAACTCAGCAGGAGGAAATCCACATGCAACCCAGGCCCGGAATCCCCCTTCCCTAGTCACAAAGCTATGGGGCTCCTGGTGGGGTATCCCACGTGGCCACACGGCAGAGGCAACAGTGCCCTGAGTAAACGGGGCTGTGCCCCAAAGCTGGGCTGCTGCGTGGGAGAACACGCACAGCGGGGTCCCATCATATCGGGGTCAAAGTCTGGCAAAACTGCAGAGCGTGAAGGACAGTGGCGCACACGTGCCAAACGCAAGGAAAGACAAGCCAGTGGGGCCAGGGCCGCCGACAAGCCGCTGGACTGGGCGAGGAGCCGTCTGGGACTTGGCTAACATTATTCTAGGGGTGCCGGTGAGGGTGTTTTTAGATGAGCTTAGTATTCGAATCGGTAGACTGGGCACAACAGATGGCCCTCCCTAGTGTGGGTGACCCCAGCCAATCCATCTGAGACCCGAATAGACCAAAAGGCAGGGCACGGGTAATTCACTGGGCTGGGACCTGGGTCTGCTCCCACACTTGGGCTGACACCGTCGGCCCTCCTGGATCTCCAGCTTGAAGATCCTGGGGTTTCTCAGACTCATAACCACACGAGCCAACTCATTATCATCGATCTCTTCAAATATATATAGAGAGAGATGGTTAGAGACAGACAGACAGAGATACATATCTCCCATCAGTTCTGTTTCTCCAGAGAACCCTGACTAATACAAAATGCTAAACACAACATTCAAGATGGCACTGGTCACCTCTGGTGGGGAGGGAGGGGCGCCAGAGGTATGGGACACATGGCTCAGGGGACAGGCAATGTTATTTCTTAGGCTGGCTAGCAGGACCTTGGGTACTTCCTTAAAATTAGTCTGTAAACTATACATACATACACTCTTTTGTATGAGTAATACATCTCCCGGTACTTTTTTTTCATTCTTTTAATTGTAGAAGGTACATTCAACACAAAATTTCTCACTTTAACCTTTTTTTTTTTTTTTTTTTTTTTTTGAGACAGAGTCTTGTTTTGTCGCCAGGCGCCAGGCTACAGTGCAATGGCGCAATCTCGGCTCACTGCAATCTCCACCTCCTGGGTTCAAGCAGTTCTCCTGCCTCAGCCTCCCAAGCATCTGGGATTACAGGCGCGTGCCACCACACCCAGGTAATTTTTGTAGTTTTAGTAGAGAAGAGGTTTTGTCATGTTGGCCAGGCTGGTCTCAAACTCCTGACCTCAGGTGACCCGCCTGCCTTGGCCTCCCACAATGCTGGATTACAGGTATGAGCCACCATGCCCGGCCACTTTAACCATTTTTTAAAAGTATATAGTTCGGTGGCACTAAGGACATTCACCGCTGGGCCACCGTCGCTGTTATCATCCCCCAAACTCTTCTCTTGTTGCAAGGCAGAAACACTAACTCCCTGTTTCCCCCTCCCCCAGCCCCTGGCATCTGCCATTCCACTTCCTGTGTCTATGAGTTTGACTCCTCTAGCTGAGGAGCTCACGCTGTAATCTGAGCACTCCGGGAGGCTGAGGTAGGAAGATTCCCTGAGCCCGGGAGTTCAAGACCAGCCTGGGCTACATAGTAAGACCTTGTGTTTACAAAAAAAATTTAAAAATTAGCCAAGCATTGTGGTGCACACCTGTAGTGCCAGCTACTCAGAAGGCTGAGGTGGGAGAATCACTTGAGCTGGAGAGGTAGAGGCTGCAGTGAGCCAAGATTGCATCACTGCATTCCAGCCCTGTCTCAATAATACTAATAATTGGGCCAGGCACAGTGGCTCATGCCTGTAATCCCAGCACTTTGGGAAGCCGAGGTGGGCGGATCACCTGAGGTCAGGAGTTCAAGACCAGCCTAACCAACACGGTGAAACCCCGTCTCTACTAAAAATACCAAAATTAGCCAGGCACGGTGGCACACGCCTGTAATCCCAGCTACTTAATGAGGCTAAGGCAGAAGAAATGCTTGAACCCAGGAGGCAGAGGTTGCAGTGAGCTGAGATCGTACCATTGCACTCGCGCCTAGGCGACAAGAGTGAAACTCCATCTCAAAAAAACAAATAAATAAAAATAAATGAAAAAAATAATAACAATAAAAGATGTTGGGGCACTTTAGGCCTCAGGAAACAGAATCTCTCTAACCTTCTCCTGCCCTCCTTTCACCTGCCCAAGTCAGGATGCTTATCAGACTGTGAGTAATGAGACCTCACTCCAGAGAGGGGCCTGCCCACATGTTGGAGGAAGGAAGGCTGCACAGACAGTCCTTGCGGGGGCTTCCCCACTCCGTCTGTTAGTGTGAGATCACACCCTTTCTGTCCAATCCCATTTCTACATGGCTGTCAATCATGCCTATCCAATAAGACTCCATAAAAAGCCCAAAAGGGCAGGATTCGGGGAGTTTCCGGAGAGCTGACGCTTCGTTTTTGGAAAGTGGCATGCCCGGAGAGGGCATCAAAGCTCTGCACCCCTTGCCCTACCCTTCACCCGACGAGTCTCTTCATCTGTATCCTTTGTAATATCCTTTATAATAAACCTGGAAATATCAGTAAATGTTTCCCTGAGTTCTGTGAGACACCCTAGCAAATTAATTGAACCCAAAGACGGTGGGAACCCTGACTGTTCAGAGTCATTGGGGACTGAGCCCTCACTCTGTGGGATCTGACGCCATCTCCAGGTAGGTAGAGTCAGAACTGAACTGAATTGAATTGAATTACAGGACACCCAGCTGGTATCCACCACTTGGTGCAGGAAAAACCCACACATTTGGTTGGTGAAGTCTGTTAACTGCTGCTGTGTCGCTTTGTGCAGAGGACAAAGGGTCTGGGCTTTCCCAGGTTTGGGAAGCTGCCCGCACGGTGCCCTAACACCCATTCAGGGCAGGACTGTCAAAGCCATAGGGTGCAGCAGCAGAACCCTTTAAATGGCCATCGCTGAGAACTTCCAGAAAGTGTAACATCATACAAACATGCATGTGTGTTATTTAAATTGTTGGTTTAAACCAGGGACTGGCAAACTGCAGCCAGTGAGCAAATCTGGCCCACCACCTGTCTTTTCCCATTCTCCCAGGCTGGGGTGGCACAATCATGGTTCACTGTAGCCTCGACCTCCTGAGCTCAAGAGATCTTCCCACCTCAGCCTCCCAAGTAGCTGAGACTACAGGCGTACACCACCATACTGGACTAATTTTTTTATTTTTTATAGAGACAGGGTCTCGCCATGTTGCTCAGGCTGGTCTTGAATTCCTGGGCTCAAGCAATCCACCTGCCTCAGCCTCCCAAAGTGCTGGGATTACAGGCATGAGCCACCACACCCAGCCCACCACCTACTTTTGTAAATAGCTTCACGGGGACGAAGCCATGGCTATGTTTATGAACCATCTATAGGGGCTTTGCAGCTTCGATGGCAGAGTTGATTCATTCCTACAGAGGCAGGATGGCTCATGGGACCTGAAATATTCTTTGTATCTTTACAGAAAGAGATTGCAGTTTTTCAACAAAGAACGTTCGTAACACGATGTTTTGAAATTTTCAAGGGGTGGGAAGTTAGCATTGGGGTGATATCAGGAGCACAAATATTTTCAGCATTCCCAGGATCAGGTAAGGAGAGCAGGCCTGGCCTTTCCTTCTGGTGCTGTCCAGCCACAGTTTATGCAGATCCAGCCCTGCCTGCCCGCATTTGGCATTCACGCTGCCTCTCAGGGCCACGAACTCTCATGCTGCACTTCCAGTTTTATTCTTTAAACTTGATTTCCAACTGTGACCTTCAAGTTTCACTCACAACCCTTACCGGCAGGAGAACTGCGGAGGCAATTAGAGGATCAAAGGCCAGCTGGTGACTGTATTCCCATCCTGTGGCCGCTGTAAAGCCCCGCAAACCGGCAGCTTAAAACAACAGACATTGATTCTCTCCTAATTGCGGAGCCCAGAAATCTGAGATCCAGCTGTCGGCAGGGCCATGCTCTCACTGAAAGCTCCAGGGGAGGCTCCGTCCTGGCCTCGTCCCAGTTTCTG